>CM057383.1:114699122-116166622 GCA_030015415.1 Cynopterus sphinx | reverse complement strand
TCTTGATGGATGCTTAGTTTTGTCTTTATCTTGACCTTTGTAAATAATTTTAAATGCCAACTGTTAATGAAAAAAATTTACCCCCCAAACACCCATAGGCTTAGAAATGGGAGAACTTAATAGCAATAATTTAAAATGATTATTAATACAAGTTGACTTTTACAAAGAGAAAATTGGAAAATCAAGAGGTTAAGAAACTTGCTTAAATCACATAGCAGTTAAGTGGCCTGGCTGGGATTTATGTCTACTATACACATTTTACCTATGTTAGCCTTTAAAAGGCTTCGAACACTTCCATGCCTCTAGAACACATGGACTTAAACATATTCTACAGAGAAGGGAACAGATTGTCCTTACTTGCAGGTCATAGTGAGTTCATGTTTAACTAATTAACCCCAAGTTTTGTGATTACGCTTGGACTTTTGAGTGCAGTACCTTGTTGGACATTCTTTGTTGCTTGAGTTGGGAATCATAGTTTCCTTGGCATTGCTGAGGCTGAAAGCCTGCCTCAGGCATTCACAAACTTTTGTGGGCATTACTATAAGTATTCAGTGTAGTAAAAACACATAACTCCTGATTTTCCAAAAACAAACAAGCAAACAAACAAATAAATAAATAAATTGTGAGGTGAGAGCAGAAATAGATTCCTCTATAAAGTTTAAAGAACCAAATTAAGAAAGTTTCCCAAGGTTGCATGACCCTGCTTCCTGCTTTAGTATAGTTCTTGATTTGCCTCAGGCTTCTGGGGATTAAGCTTGTGAACTATGACAACATGCAGAGTCTCCTATCTTCATAAACTCCCTATACCTCGGAACTTCTTATGATTGAAAGCATTGATAAGTCTCAAGGAAGCAGAGTTTGCATGTTTTATTCAGGCTCTATATGTTTCATGTTCAAAATAAACTAAAATTGAAGATATGAATGATATTCTTTATTGGAAGTCATCTTTTTGCTTATAAGTAAGAAGGTCTGCTTTTCATTATATATAAAATATTTTCTTCGTGTTGCCTCCTTAAAGCTGATCTGATGGAATGTACACTAAGCGTATATTCTAAAAAATGATGAAGCTTCTGGAGAGCATTTCAACCAGTGAAGGATGCATAAAAAATTAACAGTTACTTTTGGAGTGTGGGATTAGGAAATTATGAAATTTTAAAAGGTACTTTTTTTACCTTGTAATGTACTATAAACTACAGTATTCATTCTATAATAAAAATATTTCCAATGACTATTAAAACAACTAGATTAGAAGGCTGTTGGACAGTAGTTCTCAATGATTATGAAAATGTTCTTATTATTGTCAATAATTCCTTAAAATTTTTTTTGAAATTATTGAAAATAAACAAAAGGCTATACATGAAAAGAGACTTATTCAATTTTTTAATGTGAAAATTGGAAAGAAACTTAAAATAAATGGTTGAATTTATATTATGAAAATTTAATATATTGACTTACAACAAATTGTTTGTCTTTTAATCTTTCTCAGCCACTCACCCCATGGTTACACCCCAGATCTTCTGATTACCACTATTTCAAACCATTCCAAAACCTCAATTTTAGACTAATTTTCAACCCCACCCTCATTTTCACCAGCTTCTTTTTTCTACTGCTCAGCTCTAACAATTCTTTGATATATAAATCAATTTTTTAATTTTATGCTTCAAGGTTCTGTTTTAAAAGCATTTGAAATTACCCTATAAAGATACTTAAATTTAATTTGTGCTTAAGTAGCCAAGAAATAATAAAAATACAATTTTAATTCTTTTCTCTTATTGCTCTCTCAGATTTATTATAGTGGTAGAAATGTTTATCTCTGCTTGAATGAAAACTCAGAAAGACTCAGAAATTTTCTCCTTGTTATTAGACAATACAGAACCCAGATTCCCATAGATTTTAGACAAGGGCTCAATTAGAGAGGATGAGAGAAGGAGTCAAGTGATAGAAAGGTTTTGCTCGACCTGATACCTTAACAATATTGCTTACTGTCTCTGGGTCTGGCAGGTGTCAAAAGCTTTTATTTTCCTTTTTTGGGGGGACTTTTACTAGGCCTTCTCATTCTAGAACTGTTGATATAGGAAGAAAGTGTCTATTTATTTATGATCACTTGTTGACCCCTCCCACAGCCTTTAGGAAGTCAGTGATTACCTCCAAGTGGCTTTAGTAGACCAGTCCCTAGAGGAGCTTTCTACGGTTCCACATGACAGTTCATGAAGAAACATTCATGCATCTCTGCTCTGAGGAATACAATTAATGTGGAAACACTGCTAAGGCAGGTGGAAGTCAGCCAGTCACCCTCACCTGACTCCACAGGTAAGTCAGTTAGACTCTCTTCCTGTCTACACTTTTCTGATCTCAGTCCCTTGGGCACAGCAATATGGAGGGTTGCATGCAAGGTTCTCAGAATAGCACTCTGAAATAATCCTCCTCCATTACATACACACACACACACACACACACACACACACACACACACACACACACACACAAGGTTTGGGATGAGTTCGCAGGCATATCTTTCAGTGATTTCCCCTAAGCATTTCTCACAAACCACTCTACCATTGTGTACTCTAACCAGGTTTGCATCCTTTGTCTAGTTATAGGATATTTATATTTACCATTTCCTTTGGTTTGAAGATAGCTATGTGGTGACTTGGAAACACTTTGTAACTTCACATCTATTATGGTTAGTCAAAATTTCAGTTTTAACACCTCGTTACATAATTCACAAATAATTTGTGTTAATACTGGACTTCAAGAGAATTTATTTTAATTTAGAAAGAGATTGTATATTACTTCAATTTGAGAAATATTCATGTTGCTTATGTATAAGATGCATGTTTTGGACCAAATTTGTACAATTTAAATTCACCTGTAAGTAGGAAAAAAATTTAAGGTGAATTTGGCATAAATGGACTTTTTGAAGGAGTAATTTAGAATAATGGATGGGTCACCCTAAGCCTAGGGGTAAGGGGAAGTGAAGAAATTCTGAAAATCAATCTCAGTAGTGTCAGAGAAAAAGAAAATACACAACAAATTGACTTTGTAAAAGATCTAAGACAGCACTCATAAAATTCTTTTGTGATTTCTGTGGTGAGGGGAGCCATTTTTAGGTTTCCATCTCTGCATGTAGGTGTGAGCCTTTTTTTCCAAACAAAGAACCTCAGGATCCTGGAGAGAATCATCATTGGGCTGTCAACAGACAATGGGGCGAGTTATGGCAAAGTAGTTTTAGTGCCTATCACTTCAAACAGTTGAATAACTAAGGGACTACATAGGACCCTGGGAGATGACAACGAGTCATAGAATTCTGTAGGACTCTGCAAAAATCTCTCACTCTCCTTTCTCCACCTCATGAGTCAGAAATAGAGCATGAGATCGGAAGCTAGAATAATGGTGTTTGAGTAAGTAGAACAGCATCTCATGTCTTCAGTGTAACCCGGGCCTCTGGGCTGGATGAGGTATGAAATTACATATTTAATAACTCCACCAGAAAGGAAAAAATTAAAAAAAAAATTCCAGTAAAGGTCTCGAGATTACATTTTATGTGGGTCAAGTGTACCTCCCTGAAATAATCACTGTTGTAAAAAAAAAAGGAATTCTCTCATATTTCAAGTTGCAGCTACATGCTTACCCCTGGAGCCTGATAGAGACACCAATAAAACCTTTGTGGTCTGAGAGGAGTTGAAGAGAGTCTACTACAAAAAAGTAAATGATTGCTCAACAGGAGAAAAGTAAACCAAAAGCAGCCACTCCAGATTTTGATCACCGTTTTACCCACCATCACAGCAGATTTCTGATGTGCCCATGGCTAACTTTAAACATGCTAACTTTCACACACTAACTTTTAACAAATTAAAAAAGTATATTTCTTCCTTGATCCTTTACTTCCACATTGGATAAAATTGTCATATGAGACAAGATTTATCCTAAACTACTCGGATGAACTATCAACTTCTTACTTTGATTGTTGCATATAGGTGATTTCATACATCTTGGTCAAGTTTGGGACTTAAAAATTAAAATGACCAATCCATTCTGTACATCTTGATCAAATGTTCTACTCCAATGAATGAAATACATATTTAAGTCAGTCATATCACAGTAGAGCCCAGAGTCTTCTAATATTTAATTAACTCTTTGGGTAGGTTGTGTAAAAATGCAACATATGTTAAATGTTTTGTGATATATGAGAAATGCTTTTCTGATTCTCTGTGAACTATATATTCTTGACATAAGTGATAAATTAAGGCATCTTTTGTATTTAAAATGGCTCTATAGAAGTTTTGTGGTCAAATGTTATATTACAAAGATCACTTTTTAAGAATCTGATATTAAATGTTTCCTTGTTGAGAAGTCAGCCTACAACATAGATACCACAGTATCAAAATAGTTTTTTTTTTTGCTTTCATAAATTTTTCAGTTTAATATTGGAATCACCTAGTGTATTTAACAATATTATGACTTCTTTTTAATGAATATTGAGTTAATACCAGGCAGAAAGTTTTATTTATTCTTAATTGGATGAAATAAAAACACTGCAGTGTTTTAGATACTATTTTAGTATTAGAAAATCATCCCCAAATTTAGTGGATTGAAACACCAACAATCACTTTATTATTTCGTATGGTATCAGTGGATCAGGAATTTGAGCAGTTCAGCTGAATACTTCTGTCTCTGCATCTCTCACAAGGCTGTGGTCAGAAAGTGGCTGAGGCTGAAGTCATCTAAAAAGTTTCTTCACTCACATATATGGTATGTAGGCTTACAAGTCTTGAACAGTGGGAATGGGACCAGATGGCATTCCTTGTGATTATAAAGGTGGGCCCCTAATGCAACAGATGTAGTGTCCTTATAAGGATATCGGAACTCTGTATGTGTTTGTGCGTGTGCGCCCAGGAAAGGTCATGTGAAGACGGAGTGACAAGGCAGAATCTGCAAGCCAGGAAGAGAAGCCTCACTGTGCTCATTTACTGTCACTTTGATCTTGGATTTCCAGCATCCAGAACTCTGAGAAAATTAATGTATGCTTGTTAAGCCACCCTGTCTGTGGTATTTTGTAATGGCAGCTCAAGCAAACTAGTAGTATGATATGATGGTAATGATGATGATGATGATAAAAATTATTTTAGGGTGGTAAAGAGAGGCCTGAATTCAATTACCAGGATTAAGTTCAGGAAAGCTCTGGCTCCTCATCCAGTCCTCACATGTGAATAAATTTCACATCCAGAGCTCTTGAAATGAAGGATTTGTTAAGTATCCTTGAATGTGAACTCTGTGTTAGGACACACAAAAATGTTGGTGTTAGTCTTCATCGTAGACCTTCTCTGAGGTCTCTGAGACAATTTATCAGGAGAAATGTGCCCTGGGCAAAGAGATTCCCTCCAGTCTTTCTGGAGATTACTGGAAATACATTCTAAGCTAACGATCATTCCCATGTAGCGAAATGCCACTGTGGTCCACTGGTCAGAAAACAGACTGAAGGTGAACAATTATTGGCCCAAGTTGTCACAGGGGACCAGTTTTGTCTGTTACTGTATAGTGAGATCAACTGTATTCTACAGGAAGCAGCCATTCCATAGTGGGTCTCTGATCACCATGAGTAATATCCTCATGGAAGGAAAAACAGAGGAGAAGTAATTTCTTTTAATCTTTCTTTCTGAAACAGTAAGCAAAAGCATCTCCATTTCCTTGGTCCACCAAAGAGATTGGAGTGATGCAAAGAGAGTGTCTTATCATATTTCTATTTAATCTACTTGTTTGGATTGGAAATAAAATGGAGAAACAGGTTAAATCTGTTTGGAAAATGGGATCTTAAAAATTTCTGTATCACTAATCTTTTCATTTTGTGATACTTCATATAAAAAAATTCTATAGTGTCAAGTCAATGGACATCATTAGTTATAATCTCTCAACATCTTTATTTCCCAAGGCAGGTCTCACCTAGAAAACAATGAGGTTCATTGGAATAATCACACAGAGGCATTAGACAAACTAATCAATGTCTTTTGTTTGAATTACTAGGTAATAAGGGAGATTATCAGCTATAATAGAAGAAAGATAAACAGATTGGGACATGAAAACTTCAATTTTTGTCCTAAATCGGTCACCATATGAATGTGCAGTTTTGACAATGTTTACTTCTCTGGGTCTCAGTTTCTTCAAATGTAAAACAAATGGAGTGAATTAGATACTCTTCAATGACCACTAAAATACTCAATGCTTTAGATTTCATTGTTTATTTAAGATCAAATTCTGGCCTTCATGTACTTGCATTACCAGAGAACTCTCATTATTGTATAATCTGAAATACGGCATTACTATCTGCATAAAGTAACCAGGACCAACACTTACCAGAGACTTGTGATTTTTGGAGGCATCTTCAGTTAGGCAGAGAGTACTGTGGAACTGAAAGAGCAGAAACTGTCTTTTAGTTACATCACATACTAGTTACACCACTATGGACAACTGATGTAGACCATTGTAAGCCTTGACTTTCAATCTATTATTTGGGAATAATGTACTCATCTCAGGGCATTAATTTGAGATTAAATATGAAGGTGGATTGCAAAGAATAAGCATTTGATTTATGATACAATATGGTTAATAGCGAATTTTGGGCCGATTAGAAATGGACAATGATACTAATGCTACAAAGTAAATAAATAAGTAGATTAGTAATTCTAAATTCTCTTAAAAGGAGAAATGGGAAATTATCAGAGAAATAAGTGAACATATTTCAAATCCCCACATGGTTTTGAATCCACTAACTATGTCTTCATAAGTTGGGATGAGGAAGTCTTCTTAAAGCCTTTGCTGAAAGATGGATGTTAAAGAAGGATCATGGTCACTACTTTGGTAAGTCTTTATGTGGGAGGTAATGTGGGGCCAAGTCAAGATCAAGACTTGAGGCCAGGCAGATCAATTGTATCTACTGGGCTGCTCCTCACTAATTGTATGTCCTGAGTACAAGTTTTATCCTATCCATGTCTAGTTTTCCTAGCTGAAGAATAGAAAGATGAAAATTTTAACCACATATAACTCTTTTAAAAAGTAATAAGTGAGTAATATGTGTAAAATTCTTTGCATAGCTCATAGCCTACACCAGTCAATATCTCTTTTTAACCATTGTCTATAATAATAATGACTAACCTTCACAGAAAATTTTATAATTTATCAAATTATTTACAATACTTCTGAGAAAAGTAGGCTTAAATTTTAGTCCTAAGTATTATCAGATTTTGTAATATTTCTGAGAGCACAAAAATGAAAAATGAGATGAGAAAGTGCTAATGGAACATTCAGAAAAATATTTTAAAAGAATTAAAACATGTCTTTTCTAAAATTAGAATATAATAATCCTAGCAAAATACAATGTATGAATAAGTAAAAAGAAAAATAAGTTATTTTCAGCATTTCAATGAACATATAAATTAATACACCTTTTCTCTATTTACTGCCTGTATATTTTCTTGAATAATTTTATATAATTGTGCCTGTAATGTTCAAAAATATATAAAATTTACTGATATAATAAATTAATGTGCTTCATCATGACAGATTTTGGATAAAAGATTTTTTAATTCCTAAATTCATAAAGGAATGCCTTATTTATTTATTTTAAATAGTTTTAAGTATACAGTACCTTGCTTAGACATTTATATAGTTTATAGAATGATCCCCGTAATTGTTCCTTCTCTCCTTTGGTTTTCAACCTAGACAATATGTTAATGGTAACTGCATTCCCTTTGCTGTACTTTCCATCCCCATGACTATTTATAGACTACTAATTTGTACTTTTTTAACCTTTCACCCATTCTTCTAGTCTCCTATCTGCCCCTCTCTGTCACCAAATTGTTCACTATATTTGTGAGTCTGTTTTTGATTAGTTTGTCCTTTTTTGTTTCTTAGATTCTACATATAAGTGAAATCATATGGTATTTAACTTCCTTTGTCTGACTTATTTCACTCAGCATAATAACTTCTATGTCCATCCATTTCATTGCAAATGGTAGGGTTTCATTTTTTTAATGGTTGAGTTATATTTCATTGTGTATATGAACAAAAACTTCTTCCAATCATCTATTGATGGACATTTAGGTGGCTTCCATATCTTGGCTATTGTAAATTGTGCTGCTATAAATATTGGAGTGCATACATCTTTACGAATTATTGTTTTGGTTTTCCTTGGATAAATACTCAGAAGTGCTATTGCTAGGTCAAAAGGTATATCCATTTTTATGTTTTTTGAGAAACCTTCAGACTGTTTTCCATAGTGGTGGTACCAATTTGTAATCCCACCAACAATGTAAGAGGGTTCCCTTTCTCTGCATCTTTCCAACACTAGTTGTTCCTTGATTTATTGATAATAGCCTTTGTGACAGTTATCAGGTGATATCTAATTGTGGTTTTAATTTCCATTTCTCTGATGATTAGTGACCTTTAACATCTTTTCATATGTCTATTGGCCATCTCTATTTTATCTTTGGAGAAGTATCTTTTCAGGTCTTCTGTCCAATTTTTAATTGGATTGTTTTTTTGTTGTTGAATTGTATAAGTTATGTATATATTTTTGATATTAACCTCTTATCAGATATATCATTAGTGAATATCTTCTCCCATCAGTCATTTGTCTTTTTGTTTTGTTGATTTTTTTTGCTGTTCAACACTTTTTTAGTTTGATGTAGTCCCATTTGTTTATCTTTCCTTTTGTTTCCCTTGCCCGGGGAGATATATCTGAAAAGAAATTTCTGTTAGTAATACCAGGGAGTTTACTGCCTATGCTTTCTTCTAGAAGTTTTATGATTTTTGGTTTTACGTTTAAGTGTTTAATCCATTTGAGTCGATTCTTGTATGTGGTGTAAGAAAGTGGTACAGGTTTTTTTTTTTTTTTTTTTGCATTTATCTGTCCAATTTTCTCAACACCGTTTACTAAAGGAATTGTGTTTACCCTGTTATACACTCTTAACTCCTTTGTCATATATTGAGTGTATAGATGTGGATTTATTTCTGGGGTTTCTATTCTATTTCTTTAATCAATGTATCTGTTTTTATGGCAGTACCATGCTGTTTTGATTACTATAGCCTTGTAGTATAGTTTGATGTTAGGTTGTTAGAACTCCAACTTCGTTCTTTCTCAAGATTGCTGTGGCTATTCTGGGTCTTTTATGCCAGCCAAAGTTTGTTGCCTGTGTGGATTGAAAGACCCTGGGGGGAGAAGCAGGGCAGTGGCAGTTCACTGTCAATGGGCTGCCTGGGGCAATTTGAGGGTAGGGTGGGACAGGGCAATTTGTGGATAGGTTGGGGCTGGGTCTCAGAGATAATTACAGTCTGATTAATACAGCCTCAGTCTTGCTGCAACTTTGGTAACTATTTGCATGTTCCCACAGAAGTCCAGATCACAGCAAGCTCAGCTGCTGTCTGGGGCTGGCCCACAGATCTCTGAGATCTTCCCAAGCTCCTGTTGGTAGCAGTGATCTGCTTGACCCTATCTAGGAAATGCAGACTCACAATGTTGGCCCATAGCTGTGCATGCTTGGCCTTGAGTAGGAGCATGGCTTGACAGTCATCCAGCATCAGGTTGGGTGGGACAGGCTGATTTCCTTAGACCAGAGGTTCCAAATGGCCCTGTGGGAGGCCTCTGCACAGTCAAGCTGTGAGGTCCATAGATTGCTGCATAGGTGAGCTGTACTAAGGAACAATGGTGGCTGCCCTTCTAGTCCTCTTTTGGAGCCAGGAAATACAGACTTTCTCAGTATGGATCACATGAGAACCTCTCACCCACTGCCAGTGTCCCGTACCTGTGCACGGGTCCTTCAGAGAGGCATCTAGGGTTTCATTCCTTTATATTTCATCCAGATGTCCATAATCTCCTCTGGTTTTTACATTCAGAGTTAATGGAATCTTTTCTTCCCTTGGCTGATACCCTGGGTTGCAGAGCTCCCGAATGAGAGACCAAAATACAATCTCCTTCAGGGGAAACTCAGCAGTCTCTCTCTTCCTTTTGGTCATCCTCCACCGCCAGGAGGTGGGGTTCCAGTCCAATTTGCAACTTTACCCTTCATGCCGACTTTGATGTGGCTCCTTTATGTTATCAGATGTACATGTTATGATCAGCTTGACTTCAGGTGTTTCTCCACATTGGTCATGTTATAATTTGTTTGGAATTTCAATGTGGACCTGAAAAAAGGTGAACCCTGCTTTTATCTAGTCTGCCATCTTCCTCCCTGTGGATTAACTATTTTTTAGGAATGCCTCAAGTGGGTCCCATGCCTGGCTGGTCTCAGGTCTGGCTGTGATCCAGGATCGAGGCTAGAAATAAGACCCCAGGTTTAGAATTTTACATTAGTGTAGTAGGGCGCCTGTGCCTAAAATATGTAAACATACTTCAGCTTATTGTATCATGCATGTGTGGCTGAAGGCCACTATTGTCCTTTGATATGTGTAGAACTCTGCAGTCCCCTGGGGTACAGAAGGAGAACACAAGAAAGAGAGCAGAATAAGTACAATACTGTGCTCCTCATAATAAAGTTGGTGTCTGTTGTTTCTTTCTCATGTCAGCCTCTGTGCATTCTTCCAACTGGGTGTCTCACCATTGAAACCTTTCCTTCTCGATCAGCTAGACACCATCACCTTATTTAAATGTACTGAAATGACTTATAGTATTTCTAAGAGTTGATTGTTTAGTAGACTCATGTATAGTTTGGTACTTGATGAAAAAGAGCATTGCTGGGAGAAGTGTTCTTGGTTGCTCCACATGTGTTATTGACTAAGAGAGGTTATTTATTAAAACATGGTTATTGGTGGAAGATGTGGCTTCTGGCATCACATTTGAGAGTAATAGAACCTAAGGAATTCTCTGTCCAACAGTTGAGATGTCCTATTCGATAAAATATAGAAAACAATTAGAGCCTTATTACTTCCAAGTAGTAGTCTTTTGCTTCCAGAAGTGATGAGACACTCGGGTGGTTCTTTCAATATCAGGCATTTAGAATACTGATCTCTGCTTTAAGTGTTTATTTTGTCTTCGGTGCAAAGTGTTGAAGTGTCTAACTCAGCATGTCAGTCACATGGACATAATCCAGTGCTATCCCAAGCATCGCCATTTGGTTACGTGGCCTCTCCACATAGTATGCGTGCATCTCTAATACTTTTAAAGTTTTCTCTCTTTTTCATTAGAATGTTTATTGTCCATATTGTAGACAAGGAGCTCTTTTGCAAGCAGGTATATATCTCTGCATCCTTCTTGTAGAATCCATTCCAGCCCCTTATCCAAATTATGGGCTTAATAAATGGTTACTGAATTAGTATGGGAATCAGTGAAGTTTTGAACAGTAAGGCAAATGAATGAATCAATAGATGAATGAATAAATACAAGGCTATGAAAAATAAGAGTAATTTTCATAACAGGATCTTCATAAAGTAGATTTATATGATTGTGATATGTCCGCAACTATGTCTTATTCAATAACTTCTCTATTATCTACAGTGTTTTATAGGTGATATGGTTGCAAGGGCAAGTCAGAGACCAAAGCAATCATGTTTGAAAGAAAAATATTTTTTAAAAAACTGAATTCTCTCTTTTGGCTCAAACTTGCTTCTTTGCCTTATTTTATCTTTAGTGATACTGCCTGTTAATATACTCTTATTTTTCAGCGTGGAGACAGAAAAAGGAAATTGGTTAGCTTTCTAGCAGTAGAACCACCCTCATTTCTATTGTATTACATTCATTACTATGGCATAGACTAAGATCTTTACATTTCCTGGCCCTCTTGATAACTCTGTCTCCTTGTGACTACTCAGGTTATTCTCACCAGTCTTTCTTCAGAAGGGACTGAAGTAATATTTACTGGAACTTGTAGAGAAGAGATATTATTTACTCCCTGAATGCATACTATTATAGGTTAAAGAATAATTCTAGGGGAAAAATATAGAGATAGAAGAAGAGGATGGAGAGAAGTGGACAAGGAGAGACCATTTTTTTTTCTTTTTGTAGGAAGAAGGATGGTGTTGAAGAAACAAGTGGAAATAAATGGGTTTGAAGGGGAAGAGAAACAGTGAAGAACAACACTTGTAAGTAAATATATTTCTTTATTTCAGAGTATTATATTCTATTAAGATTCATGTTAGAATTGTAATCATGTGCAACCAACACTGTCTCTATCTGCCTAATTTAAAAAAATCTACTAAGAATTCTGATTTGTAGTGTGTGTGTGTGTTTGTGTGCGTGCGTGCGTGTCGTACATGTGTGTTAAATAACTTACAAATAGTCACTTTGGTAAAGAAGAAAGCAAAAGATTTGTGTCAGGTGTTTAAAAACCATGCAGATAGATGATAGATAAACATGTTCTCACTGTTTTAAATAATTCATCAGTTTAGGTGGCATAAATATAGCCTCAGAGAAAGAACATGATTTTAATAGCCATGGTCAAATGTTATCCATTATCAGTCGATAATGATAACCCACACTTTGAAACAATTTCAGTAAGAATTAAAATAGCTGATATTGCCAGCTACCTATTTGTATCTATTTGGTGCCAATTACTGAGATAGTTGTCCCTTCATGCTCACAGCCACTCTTTGGGCCTCTTATCTTCATTCTGAAGTAAATAGTCAAGTGTTTCAGAGGCTGAACACATTTTATAGAATTACCTTTTTCTTTATTTCAAAGTAAGGCAAGTTTTGCAGCCTACTGACTTACATTAAACAGATGTATTACTCTCTCTAAGCCTTAGTTATTTCATTTGTTAAATAAGGACAATAGTATATCTCACTGAATGTTGATATAAAGATCAAATGGGGTCTGGCACTTGATGAGCATTCACACAAATGCTGGCTGTGTTAGTTTTGGCATCTAGACTTGAAATATCTCAGTAACTGACAACAATGTCTTCAGGTGATGTAGTCATTTTCATTGGAGTGATTTTTACTCTTTTTTTTTCCTCCATCGAGTCCACCAGAAGTTTCAGTTGAATCTACCCTCATAAGACATTCACAATATTTAAAAAGTGTGATCACCATGAATGGTAGATTAATTGAAAAACCAAAATACTAAAAGTCAAATAGTTACACTCCTAAATGTTTAATTTATACAATCCCAAACATACAAACTCTATATTAAGTTCATTTGTTATCAGATATCAAAATTCATACATGGTCAATTTTTTTTCTTGTCATGGTGTCTTGTCTTCATATAGACTTAAGGATGGAGTTAAACATTAAAGATGAATGTTATAAAAGTTCTCCTCTGATGTGAAATAATTGGGTTCTCAGCATGATCTGCTAGTGATGGTGAAATTCTCCTAAAATCTAATTAGCCACAGCTAAAAAACTTTACAGAATTTGCCTACAAAAAGGATATGTCCTATGCAGCACTTGTGAGGATAAAGATAAAAGACATCCAACGGTGTCATTTATAAGTCAACAAAGACACTGAACTGTAGCTGAGCTAGTTGGCATTTTTAAACGTAAAACTTTACTACACTCTCGGTGAAATAACAGCTGCCTGGCATCCTGACCATGGAGCTACATCAGACAAATTCATAGGTGAGATTTTTTACAGGAAATTATATAATTATAGAACCTTAGGTTTAAATGGATCTTACATATCACATAATCACCCCTCACCCTCATCACTCTGAGGTTTAAATCTCTTCTTCAGATGGGAAGCATCAGAAAAGATATAATCAAGTACAAAACTGAGAAGTAAAAATATTTGGGTTTTCTTGTAATAGATATATATTTAAACTAGAATCACTTTATATATTCAAATTTGCATTTAAAATTTTCCCTACTCGATATTACAACCGAAGAATTTTTCTATGATATTGCACAACTAAAAAAAAACTGTGTTCAAAGGTATACATTATTAAAGAGATGTACTTACTATGTTTTATTTGCCCACCTCTCTGATGTCAAACATTCCATGCAATTTCTATTTCCACAACTCCTAATAATTGTGCTGAACATATTTGTACATAATAAATTTTCTATGTTTAAAATATCTTCCATTAGGGTTTATTTATAGAAAGAGTATCGGTGTAGTCAAGAAAAAAGCCAAAGTAATTTCTATTTCTTTATAGTTATTTCTAAATTACTTCTATTAGTTATATCTCATTTTTACTGTTTGCACCACACTATTTTCTAATCTGTTGGGGAAAGTTCACCTCCCTGTGTAAAATTTTCATTTTGAGTAATAAAAAAAATAGAGCTCTTTATCCATTTACCTTTAAAAAAAAAGAGAGGTTTTTTTTTTTTTTGCAGAATACATTTTATTGTTTTATTGTATTTATGTTTTCTTCTTTCTTTTGGGTAAGTAATGTCCCCACATTTCCTTATTCTATTAGTAATGTAATTTCCTATAACCAGGAATGATGGATGTTATGGGAGGATGGGGGAAGAACGCGTGAGAATGCACATAGCAGAAAAATAAAGGAGTGGAAGAATAATTCACATTTTGAGTGGATAAGCTGCTGCTGTATGGTAATAAAATGTAAGGGAAGGGATTACTAAAGGCATTTGACAAGGGCACTTTTATGATTTTATGTGGACAAGCACACATTAACATATAGCAAATGTGTAATAAATATTTGTTGAATGTGTGAACATGTGATAGGTCTTTATAGTAAGAGATCTTATATGTCTTAATATGTATAGTACTTTATCTTGTCTATAGGCTGTTTCTGGTTTCTACATTAAATTTTTATTTTTAAAACTTCAAAAATAGGGCTTTCTTTGCTTGATAGATCCTCATGTATTGAACATCTATGCAAGAGTTTATTTTTTATCCTTGTCTACAGAAGCTTTACATCTCCTGAATGTGACTGTGTTAAAATTGTATGTGGAACAGAATTTTGAAGAATAAAAATATTAATTGATAAACACTATAATTATTTTGAAAGTGAAATGACCCAGAAATATACTCTTTTCTAGACACAATATTTTCATACTTACTCCATAAAATGTTTCAGAAGCTATTAACTGGAATGTGGCTTTCTTTCAAAAGTTTATTTTTGTTTCTCGTATAGTAGAGAGTAATGATAAACAGAGCAGGAGGATGAGAACACTTAAATTCTTAGGTTTATGGGCTTGAGGAGCATACATATTCTTACACATGGAAATGAAAGAAGTGTGGCAATTCACCAACCACTTATCATCCAAAAGGTGCCCAACACTGCAGACATAATCCCAGGCACTATATAGGCATAGTGAGGAACCACACATGAATAGCATATGTGTTATGGTAAGTACCAGAGGGTGTGTCTCCAACCACTTATGAATTTCCCTAAACTGCCTACTGATGATATTTATTGACCATAGCTTTCTTGCCACAGTTAGAACTATGAGGTTGAATGTAAATTCTCCTGGAAGAGGGAACAACTCTTGCCTGTGTACAGTACTTTATGGTTTACAAAATACATCTGAGAATTACAGTTTGTAAGCTCACAGACACAGAAGAGGGCTAGAAATCATGGGGCACTGAATGAACTTAGCAAAGTCACCGAGTTGGAACCAGAAGTAGAATCCAGATCTCCTGTCTATATCCCGTCATTTCTCAGTAAATTGCACATCAAATGTTGCCTTGTAGAAGTTTTATAGGTGGAGGGTACTAGGTGTCTAAAGAGATGAAAATATTTTAGAGGAAGAAATAAAGAATTGAAACAATTACTGAGGTGGGGTGCCAAGCACATGCTTCACAGTTACAGTGTCTATCCCATTTCTGTGCTATGAAATTTAGATTAAAATCCTTCATGATTAATAGGTATCATTCTTTATCTCTTTGTAGGTAATTTATACCCCAGGAAGGTATATGAATCGCTTCAAACCTCCCAACCATGTGACTGAATTTATTCTTTTAGGACTCACACAGAATCCCCATTTGTAGCAAATACTCTTTATTGTCTTTTCTTTCATTTTCCTATTTATCGCGCTGGCCAATCTGCTCATTGTCACTACCATTTCCTTCAGCCCCACTCTTTCTACTCCCATTTACTTCTTTCTCACTTACTTGTCCTTCACAGATGCCTCCTACATGTCAATCACCACCCCCAAAATGATCATTGACCTGCTGTACTAGAGGAGAACCATCTCCTTCAGTAGCTGCCTGACTCAGCTCTTTGTAGAGCACTTCCTAAGAGGGTCAGAGATCATCCTCCTTATTGTCATGGCCTGTGATCGTTACGTGGCTATCTGCAAACCCCATACACTACATGTCCATCATGTGACAATGACTCTGACACCTCCTGGTGATGGTGCTGGACTGGGGGGATACTGCATGCCACTGTACAGATTTTTTTCATGCTCAACTTTGCCTATCTGTGGTCCCAATGTCATTGCCCATTTCGTGTGTGATCTCTTCCCACTGCTGCAACTTGCTTGCAGTGACACCTATAGGCTCAGAATGGTAGTGGCAGCCAACAGTGGGGCCATGTGCTTTCTCATTTTCCCCATGTTATTTGCCTCCTGCGTAGTCATCCTGAACTCTCTAAAATCCCATGGCTCTGAAGCACGATGAAAAGCCTTCTCTACACGTGCTTCCCACTTTTGCGTAGTTGTACTCCTTTTTGTGCCTCGTCTATTTACCTATATGCGTCCTGTGGTCACCTACCCTGTGGACAAATTGGTGACTGTATTCTTTGTAGTCCTCACGTCCATGTTTAATCCTATCATTTACACAGTGAGAAACACAGAGGTGAAAAATACCATGAGGAATTTGTTGAAAGGAGAGTAACTTAGGCTGTTCATAATTCTAAGAATATGATGGTGTACATAAATAGGGAAGATTATATCAGTTGTAAAATGTGAAAGAAAGCTAAGAAATTTTTCAGATTATTGGCAAAAAAAAAAAAAAATAGTTCCAGCAATTAACATTTATAGGGTATCTAATAAAGGTTAGGCTCTTTGCTTTTGATAACTTTTATTGTACTTTAACAAGGCTTCCGTGTTCATTTGCATAGATTCAGGATATGCAATAGAAGGAACAATGATAAGTTCATAGTTTGAGGATTCTAGATTATGTTTTTCTCCAGGGTCTCACTGCTACTTTACTAAATTATTTATACACATGTTACTTAGATAAAGTTGTTTTTTTCATAGGACTTTGATCTCAAGACTTGGTTAATTTTTACTTAGGCTGTGGGTAAAGCAAAAGAGAGTATAGAAATTCTTAGGTAATAGGGAAGGGACAGTTGGGGAGTGAGAGAATCACTGCCAATTTAGTTTTGATACTATGAGTCTACCAAAAAGAAAAAGAAAGACCCCACAAAAGGAAGAAATAATAATTAATAACCTGTTGCTAATTTTTTTCTTGTCACAAAACATAAACCAGAAATTTTGAAAATACCCTTAATTTTTCTTATTTTCTTAAATATATTGTGGCACACAGTTTTTCTTGATTAAAAAAGAATTTTTCTTTTTAATTACAAAGACTTTAGGACCCATTTGAAGCAACAAGGGTAAACATTCTTTAATCTCAATGAAAAGGTAAATGGTTGCCCTGTAAGTATGTGTATATTTACATTAAATAAATGGTTTATTGCATATAGGACTTATTTGCTTTAGTTATCTGATATATCCACATACTAAATTGGTAGTTTTAACATTACTATTCATATTTTACCAAGAAGCAAATAGAAGCCAAAGGAGGTTTACTAATTTACTTCCCTCAGTTCACACATCTAAGAGTTTCAGCTACAAAATTTGAATCCAGGTCTTCTAAACCTCAGTCCTACTTTCTTTAAAGTAAACACGGTTGCTTGTGGCATGTTTATGTGTATAGATAAGAAAGTTATCGGCAGTCTTAAATATGTACTTAATCCTTCAAGAAAGATGATGTTAAATTTGTTTTAGTTTTATCTCACATATAGCAATACATTTCAGCAGTAATGCTTCTCTATATACATGGAAAATAACGAGATCATTCTACATGACTACATAACGCTTTCTGAAGCAAAGCACAGCTACATTACTACATAATACTCCTTTGTTTTACCTCTCACAATTATCCCTTTCTCTAACTTACTGGTCATCTGGAACTATTTTTTTTCATAATTTGACTATACAGTAATGCCAGAGTATGGTACACTTGTTCTTTGAGGTGACTGAGTATTCTAGCTTATGCATGGTTATCTCAAATTTATAAGGAGTAGAACTTTTCCCCACAAATCCAGGCCTGGATAAGGATATAATCAACTCTTAATCTATTAAAACTGATCAAGTTTGAAACTTCTGGTGAGAAACAATTCAACAGAATCTAGACTAAATGATATGTGGTTAAGAGATGAGAGTAAGTCAGAAGTAAGAATAGGAAAAGTATTGAGTAAATGTTGTTTCTACTTTAAGACAACATGATGGTTTGAAGAGGAAAATTAAGTTTGATGATTGTATCTGAGGGACTATACCAAGTATGCAGTGGAGAGGTGAGAAGATTAACGAGGACTACAATTTGTCAGCGGTAAACTTGGAAGGTGTAAGAACTGAAAGAGGAAATCTAAGGCAGTCTGCCATTCTCAGTAGATAAAGTCTTGTGGGAGTGTGAATAATTTTAAAGAATGTTGTGGTACATATACACAATAGAATATTACTCAGCCATAAGCAAATATGAAATATTGCCATTTGTGACAACATAGATGAATCTTGCTATTAATATGCTATTACATGAAATAAGTCAGACAGAAAATGTTGAGAACCATACAATTTCACTCATATGTGGGGTATAAAACTGAAAGCAACAAACAAGATTAATAAACAAAAATTCATAGACACAGACAACAGTTCAGTGGTTACCAGAGGGAAAGGGAGGAAGAGGGGAGGTAGATAAGTGTTAAGGGGGTCAAATAAAAGGAGATTTGACTTTGGCTGTGAACACGCTATGCAATATACAGATGAGGTATTATTGAATTGTAAACTGAAACATATAAATTTTATTTTCCAATGTCAAAAATGTTATGATATTTATTTGTACACATCAACAGAAATTTTTCTGCCATCTGATTATTTTTGATACTTAAAACAACATATAAGGAAGCAAATATGTCTATTCCTAAAAATTAAGAAGATAAATAACATTTGGGTCTCTGTTGTATAAAGATACTGTGGTTTAATTTGAAGTTTTAATTCAGTCCAATTAGGCATTGAGGGGAGTGACCTGATTATTGTTGTAGGCCAACTATGAGGCATACATTCTGACATATTTGTTACGTACTTTAACTCTCTAAATGCAGAAAACAAGTTTTATTAGGTCTTTAGTCCATTTTATATAAGAAAAAGTGAGGTTCAACGAAGATAAGCAATAATAAGTCTTTTAGACTCTGCCTCCTTTACTCTTCCCACTTCACAATACTCCTTGCTTGGCTGATGTGACCACTGGACACATTGTGAGAATTGTCTTTGGGGCTTTCTTTTTTTGATTTGGGGTCCCTTTCTTCCCGTCAGCTCTCCTTTTATCTCTACTTCCAAGGTCACTTGAACTTCCTTGATTCCTCTCATGTCAGGAAGAAGCCATTGGATAATCTCATTTCCACATTTCCCTTCATAGACATCATGCGAGGTGGGATGTAAAGAGCTGAAGAACTGAAATTCAAATGGCTGAATTTTAAAGAAAGAGACATATATGTGAGAGAGACAATGGAGGAAAAATAAGCAACTTGATCATTGAGGAGGAGGATGCTCTGAGAGTGAAGGAGGGTAGCAACTTGAAGAGCTAAATGTTTTTTTTTATAGAACTTTCCCCATTCTTAACACACACTAACTTTTTCAAATATTACTTGAAAATGGTTCCATGGTCAAATTAGGTTTAACCTATTTTGACCTATTGTATTAATCCAAAAAGTACTGTTTATCCTTATAGTGTGCCAGAGAGTACTGGGAGCTAGGAATATAATAGTGAATAATACAAACAAGTATTGTAATAGATGAATAATAAACAAATGAATGAATAACTAAAAATATCTTGTTAGTAATAAGTATGATAAAAAAATTTATTATAAAGGTGATGCAGGAGAAAAGAATTGGATGTACTTGTGTAGTTGTTTGAGGCACAGTTAGAAATTTAGTTAGGTCTAGGTTTATATAACCACATTATCCCGTATCTCTTTAAAAAAATATTAGTTTACTCTAACACATACATTTGAAATGGGAACTGTATCTCTTCCTATAGGTAAAAATAGTTTCTAGTGCAATGAAACTATCTTATTATTTTTATGTATAAAGCACAGATATACATAAAGTGCATAAATAAGTAGCATACCTGAGATATTACCATTTTAGAGGAAGAGGTGATTAGGCACCAGAAGTCTAAAAAGGCATTTAGGGTGGCAATAATAAAGAGATTGAGGAACTATGCTGCAATCCACGTTCAAACGGTTGGGTAAGAGAATGGAGTAGCTTTGGGTTGTTGATAAAGGTAGTCCAAGCACAGAGGCTGGACCATTACCATATCTGGTAAAACTGAGAGACTCTACGTACTTAGGAGGCTTCTCAAGATACGTGGTGAAATATGTTAATGAACCAATTATAATCTGTAAAGTATGCTGTAAATGTAGACTATTTTTTACTGTCAAAGATGGAAAAAGTATTCAGGTTACAACTCCAAAGATTTACTAAATAGAAAACATGTTACTTAAGAATAATAATTGTTAGGGAGTGAGAAAGAAAGTTCTTATTTTTTCTAGTTGAGATAAAATTTTAAATCATAAATAATGGCGATTGTGACAGCATTTTAATAATCTTAAAAGATAAAGAGAGCACCTGGCTAAAATATAGAAAAATTGGTTTTGGTATTTGCCAGTTGGCCAAATTAAATCCTACTGACTTTTCTTCACCTATGCTATCAGACAGATGGATCTGTGTCCATTCTGTTGTCAAAGAAGAAAGCATAGTTGTGAAAAAAATAACTGAATGGTCAATACCATGATTTGATTTTGTGTTTGTGGGGCATCAGCTTGGCCTGGCTCCAGTGAAACTCTGCTTCTGGGAAAAACAGATCACTGCAGGGGTGCATAAAAATTCACTGGAACCATGATTAGCAGCTCAGTCAGTAGAGATGCAGTCTCAAAGGAATGCAATTGGAATGATGCAAGTCTGCACATTTTGAATTTCTGAGCCATTCGAAGATGGCACTCTGCCCTCTTTTTGCCCAGGTCTATTACCCAAGAGAGGACATCTTATTAACGACGTTTTTTTCTAAGATGCAGATTGGAAACTGCTGAAAAATTAAGCTCAAAATACAGCCAAGTTGCAGGCACAGTTCCATATGATTTTGTAAATGGCTTAGTGGCTGCTTCTTTTGGCAACTTTTTCTGTATGATGAATTTTAAATTCCTCTGCCAACCACAAGGGTTGTTTCCCATTTAAGTTCCTTGAACATTTAGCACATATATTTCAAATCTTTCTTTAAAATCATTAGAAATTTTTATCCTATCAGAATGACTCCCTATTATCAGAATGACTCCCTGGGCAGAACCTGATTTACTTGCTTCTGCACTCGGATTTGCTAATAATATAGAAACTAATTTATCTTGATCCCTATCTCTCCTGTAGAAGAAATTTTGTGTGACTACATCCTGAATGGGGCCAGACGTTTGGTTACCTTCTCATGATTCAAGAAAATTACTTGCACAATCTCCACTTTCTGCTTACTGGTATCATCAGCTAACTGGCCTTTGGAGGTGACAGAGATGACATCAGACTGAGTGTTTAGAGGTGATCTTAAACATTTATTTGTGTATTAAACACTTTCCGATTAATTTAGGCTACAGTTTTGAAATTGTTGAAATAATTGATTCCCTTACACATGCGTGATTATACATAAGGTGTGTCCATGGTTTACCTGTTTTGTCTAAATATGCAAATTGTGGGTCAGGATGCGAGCCTTGAGCTATCAACAATTTTTAGTTATTTAATTTAATCTTTGTTTGGCACATTACCCTAACTTACGTTTTGATGCAACGTCTTTGCAACTTTTTGATCAACTTTCATGTAATTCTCTCCCTCTCTCCCCACTCCACTCTGTGTGTGTGTGTGTGCATGCACACACATATATGTATAAATGTATGTCTCTTTCCTTTTATACCAACTACTTTTTAAATTAAATTTATTAGGGTGACATTAGCTAATAAAATTCTATAGGTTTTAAGTATACTCTTCAATAATACATCATATGCATATTGCATTGTATATTTACCACCCAAAGTTAAATTTCCTTCTGTCACTATATTATTTGACCCTCTTTACTCTTACCTAACTTATTTTAAACTTGACTATTTTCTATTAATTACCTCTGAGAAAGAACTTACGTGGTGTTTTCATTTCTGTTTTAATGAGTTAACGATACTTAATATTTTCCGGTTTATTTTTAATGTAAAGAAGAATTAGATATTAAAAATACATTTCTCTGTCTATATAAAAGACACACATGTATTTGTGAGCAGCTCTTCCCACAGTGATGGTGGTGTTATTGGTGTTGGTGCTGAAAGTGATGCTAACTGCTTGGGGATGAAGTGGTGAAACCAAGACATAGCAGTGCAGGAATTCAGCATCCTCTCTCTGAAAGCATGAATTTTTGTGTGTATGATAGCATAGTAATTTTCATCTTTTAAAAGTGCTACAATAGATAATGCCATCTACTTCATCTCCAGAAAAAAAAAAGTGAATTAGGAAGACATACTGATAGAAATAATTCCTTTATATTCCTTAATTAGAGGGATATTCTTTTGATGTTGCATGTTCTCTGGGCATAGATATTCTGAGAAATACAGGACCACTAATTGCTTGTTAAAAATAATGGCACAGAGGCAATCTCTAAACACAGTGCTATCATGTTCTTGTTATCTAGAATTTTATTGAGGAAATTACTTAGCTCCATAAGATATTCAGTCACAAGAAACACACATCTGCTATAAAGTCAGCTTCTTGGATTCAAATCCAGGCTCTAACCGTATAGCCTTATGGAAATTCTGCTTTTTCTCAGCCATAAGTTGTCTGTCTAAACATAGCCAGATGTGAGGAAGAAATGAGAAAGAATGTATAAAAATACTAGCAGAATATCTGGCAATAGCACATACTGAAAATTTTATTATTATTATTATTATTATTAATATTAATATTTGATATAGATATCTGTGTATAAACTGTACATTTTTATATAGATATTACATTGCATTAATTTAACTTTACTGGAGACTAATATATTTATTGTTTATGTCATCAGTGAAATTCTATGAAGGAGTGTTTGAGTACAAATTCAAATGTTAAGATTTTTCTCTTTATCATTTGGTTAATATAATCGAGATGGTGATATTTAGTGTTAGTAAGACTGTGGGAAAATACTCTTTTATACACTCTTGGTGGAAATAAAATATGGTTGAGGAATTAGAGAGAACAACATTACAAAATCTGTCAAAGTGAAACGTGCATATTTTTTGACCTGGTGATGACATTTCTAAGAATTTCTCCAACAGAAATATTCAAACCAGTAAGTTAGGATGTCTGTCAAATGATGTTTGTTTCATGCATAAGGTAGAATATTAGAAATCACATAAATGTGAAGCAAAAGTGGGTTGGTTACGTGAATTATGGTGCTGCCATGAAATGGAATAATACATACAAATTAAAATGAAAGAAAATTCTTAACTACTGACAATTAATGCCTGTTTATTAAATTATTCTCAAATTAAAATTTTAAGAATATTATGTTCTATATACTTGTATGTAGAGTAAAATACGCAAATGACTGTACACGTGCAGTTTCCTTCATACGAATTCACATCTGAAGAGCACGCTCCAAACTCAATAGTGGGGTGGATGCAGGCTCATAGTTGGGAGTGGTCCTTTGACTTTAAACTTTGTGTCACTCTCTCTGTCTTTAGAAAATATTTTCCAAGGGCCATGTTTTACTTTTATAATTTATAAAAATAAATTATTTTCATTTAAACTATTCTACTTTTGCTTTGAACTGCTGTTTAAGAGAATGGTTTTTTAAAGATTTTTCTTTTAATGTCATTTTAAAAGCTGCCATGCTGTCCTGTGGAGGAGGTGTCAAGCAGATATACTGTGAGCCAACTGTGCATGTCATAAAAGTGTACGTAAATACATGATCAATAGGCAGGGGGTCTGTTTTAAAGCAGTTTATCTTCAGCATCAATCTCCTCATCCTGACCAAAGAAGTGAAGATGCTTGATCTAAGCCCTTTATATTTAAAAAAAGATTTAATACTTAAACTTTTGGGATAGATAATATTACTTTCTCATTTTATATAGCATGAAACTGAGGCACAGAGAGGTTGTCTGGGACATTATGTGTACTCCGAATTAAGCGCTGAGTGTAGTGTGGAAAATTAGGAATTTTATATAGGTTTTATCTATCTATCTATCTATCTATCTATCTATCTATCTATCTATCATCTATCTATCTATCTATCTATCATCTATCTATCTATCTATCTATCTATCTATCTATCTATCTATCTATCTATCATCTATCAAGATTATAGCTCTTATTATTTATTCCATGTTAAACTTTAGTCTAGGTAGACTCATCTATACAAGGACCCTCATATTCAGGAGGGTTAGTAGGAGTGTATGTGACTGAGTTTTATGAGACATCAAAGATATGTCAAATACTATAACATTTAATAGACATTTAAACTATAATTTAAGGTAATGTTTTATCACATTTTTATGTTTATAAGTTTATATGTTAAAATTTACACTATAATGTTAGGAAATGATTATGCTTAATGCAGAAACTCCGAAAAAGCAACTGAGTTTTAGGATCTACTTAATTACATCCATACTCAAGTCTAGACTTTTGTGATGTTAAATTCTTTATCTTTCAATTATGTGCTGTTTTTCTTCCTTTTTTTCCTTCTTGCTCATGCTGTTTCCTTCATGTTCACTTTCTGAATTATAAGTTTATAAATTTAGAATTTTCTAAATTCTCTTGTCAAGGGTTAGCTCATTTCATCTTCTTTGAAAACTATAGGTCATACTGATATATTTCCTTCTGGAGCCTGTATTGTACATGCAGTGTTCAGGAGTGTTCATTCTTTCTCCTTCTTTATGGATGGGGCACTTCCTGTATCCCTCGTACTATCAAACATGTGATTGAATGTCTAGCTAATCATTAGACAGTTGAAGAAATGTGATGCCTCACTTCCTTTGAGTGTTGGTATTTCACAGGAACTATTAGGAAAAATGCATTATTACAAAAAGGTGCTGATGGCAGTGATTCAACACCGAATTAGAAGTCTAAGAAACTGTGCAGGTCATGAGTTTGGTTATAGCATATGTAGGATCTAGAGTAGAAGTGGCAAATGAGATATTTCAGCCTGAATGCCAGAGGAATAGCAGCCAGGCTCTGACAATGGCACTCTCTCACTTGTGCAGGAAGGGACTGGCACCAGTATTGCCTGAGCCCCATGGTTCAATGCAGTTTTCTTTGTACGAATTCAAATTCGTGAATTTAATTAAATTTAATTAGATGACTAGGGTGCACACAGTACAGCATTAGAAATTTGGCGGAAAGAGATTAAATTAGCTATGCTTATGTATCCATATCAAAAGATAAAACCAATATGAAATTAAAAATACTGGCAAAGAAGATAATTGAATTATTGCTGATATGCAACCTGTATAGGTATATATAACAGATATGCAGAATGTGGTGATGAAGGAGGCATTGGAGAGGAAATGAGGTATGAAGGAGGAGAGGTAATGAATTTGTTGATATCAGATGACATAGTTAGGCACAAGAGGAAGTCTGGGGCTTATAGAAATGGAAAATGATCATGAACCTTTGATTAGTTCTCTCCAAACATTATCATGCTTGTTAATTTTTTTGATCCTCATGAAAGTGCTGTGAGTCAGGACACAAAATTTTTGGAGAGGTGCAGCACACAGTGGTTAGTAGTCTCTGTTATGAATTGATCACATATGAACCAAAAGGCATTGAGCAAGTTGCAAAGTTCTCTGAGCCTTGTCCACTGCATCAGAAAATCAGGCTAATGCTAGTTCCTATTTTGTATTGATTTTGAGGGAATTAAAAAAGAAATTAATTAAGCTCAAATAATAATTATTTGACACATGCTGACTTTAGTTATTATTGTTTTTAAAAAAAAATTTTTTTGCAGGATTTGAAGTTTATCTAGTTAGGAAGTAGTGTGACTGGGGCAGAGAGCTAAGTCTGCTCATTTGTGAACGCCTGCCATGGCCTTTCCCAATCTACTAAGCAGACCGAGGTGTGCTGGCAGTAAGAGATGGTCTCGACTGCAGTGAGAGACAGACTTACAAAAAGATGAGATTGATTACTACAAGAGAGGGTCTTCAATGTCAACTAAGAAGTCAAGTTGTGTGGTCATAGTAAAAAAGATTATTGTGATGATTTCATCAATTTTAAGACAGAAGGGGCATTATTATCTATGCTAGTGCATCATATTATAAAATATTTTGTCATGAGATTACTCAAAAAAAATCTTGCTTGGAAAATGTAAACATTTAATACAGATAGAGCCAAGCTGCTGTGTGTAAGAAAGAAAGAATCCCCTACCTGGCACCTTTGAAAGTCTATTCTTCCACTGGTCTGTTGAACCACTTCAAACTCTAGATGAGGAATGTGAGGCCTAGATTATACTGGTGAGCAGTATAACAATGTCAACTGGGAGTTAGAGGGACAATCTGAAGTAGAAGGCAATTTTTTTTATTTCCTAGAATGATTTTGTTATAAGTTATTAAAAATAGTAAAGATTTGTAAAGGTCTTGGGCTCCAGATGAGAGAGGTTTGGGTTAGCTATAGCATGGATTTCTTAGTTCTTGCCAGCTGTGTACTTTAGTAAGAGGGACAATACTAAGAATGGATTTTTGGCTAATTTTGCATAAAGGACTCTTAGTGAACACTTAGTTTACATCCTTAATTAAAAGCAATGGTCTAATATATTTCCAACAAGGGACAGATAGCCTCTTTTTAAGTATCCTTAGGAAAAGTTTGCTGTGGAAGCAGTTTTTTATATTATCATTTAGCTTCAGTAACTATTTGTAGTTAGTAGAGGTCACTGTTAATTTTCTTAGTGGTATAGAGTACCAGTCTAGAATTTGCGTTTCCAATGCAATAACCTGGGTTTGTCACTCATTTTAGATGAGTGGTTAATGTCTCCCAGGCTCAGTTACTTTATTCTTAAGATAGGATTTGTGACAGTATCCATCTCATGCAATAAGAAAAATAGATGCAATAATAATACCTTGCTGGTATAATGTGAGTGCAAAATAAATAAGTTGTCTTATTATTTTTATTATTCTGTTTCATCTGGAAGCATTCCTCCCCAAGGAAAAATGGAATGAATAATTTACAGTGATTTGGGATCATGCACAGGGATGATGTCAGTTAAGTTGGATATTGGTCTTCCAGGAAGAGATTTGAGGTTTTATTTTCTTTAATTAGAATACCTGGAAAATGATTAGAATCTTGGAAGCTTAGTTAATGATTGTAACTTTTAGTTTCAGACCTGGTTTTTATATATTGACTCAAAAACACAGATGTTATATATATAATTAGAATATGCTCTGTATTGTAAAATTGTCATTGAATGTGTCACTGAATTTTATTGCAGAATGGTTGAATGAAAGAAGTTCAGGACACATAAACCTACCTCACTGAATTATTATGAAAGTGAAATTATATCATGAAGCAGTGTCACTTCCATAAAGAGCACTTGTCATTAGGTTGTTTTTGATATATGTTCTAAATCAGAAAAGGCTGGATTTGAATTTGGTTTTAGTGTTTATTAGTTGTGAGAACTTTGTGTCATTTTTATCACCCCTCTGAGCCTTAGCATTTAATCTCTAAAATGAAAGTATCTCATATTTCACTAAATAGCACACAGTAGGAAATCATTGACTATTAGTAACATGAAATGAAATATTAATCCAGTTTGAGAAGGAAGAAATGCAAATGGAAAGAATATAACTCTTAGTAACTGGAGAGTCCTTGGGATATGTCCTATTTCTCTTATAAATTCTTCAGTTAGCTCATGCTAGGTGCTCAGTAAGTGAATAAAAATTTATATGAAATGTTCCAAATTCTTGAGTCTTGAGTGTTTTCAGTAACAAATGATCACCATTCTAGGTCAAAGTGCCCAAAAGCAGAGGCTGAAAGAAGGGCCTATTTGTAGGTGGTTTATTTTTGAAAGCAGAATGGAATTAGTGAATGGAAAGTGAAATAGGAAAGTTAACCTGAGATTCCATTAAGCCAGTTGCTATATTTCCACTGGTTCCTATCTACAAATAGTCCAGAGTTTCTATAACGTATGTTAATTTCTTCGTACTTTCTGTGTGTTTATGCACCAGAATAATGAAACAGGGTCTCCTGAGTGTCTCAAGCAGTAAGTAGCAGGCCAGAAAGTAAGTGAGACACTGATGAGAAAGGTAAGAAAAGGTGTGTTGGGGGATCAGTAAGATGGAATTATTGTCAGGTTGCAGCTGTTAGCAGTCAGTTGCTGCATCAATGGCTGGAGAAGAAAAGTAGTTCAAGAGAGTGTGAGATAGAGTGCAAAAAATGCCCAATACACACAGTGATTAGTAACTAAAAGTAATATATATTCTTTTGCGGATTTTCCAGCTCAGGGCGATGTGCATTGCATATATTGACCCACAGTAAATGGAGAACAGAATCAATGTGACTGAATTCATTCTTTTGGGCATTACAAAGAATCCAGACCTGCGGAAAGTGCTCTCTGCGATGTTTCTAATTATGTATGTGTCCACAGTTTTCGGGAACCTACTCATCGTGGTGACCATGATCACAAGTCGTAGTCTGAGATCACCTATGTACTTTTTCCTCGTTTCCTTGTCCCTCATGGATGCCACCTTTTCTTCTCTCGTCGCCCCCAAGATGATCGTGGACTCCGTTTCAAAGAGTACGACCATCAACTTCAAAGGCTGTATGACCCAGCTCTTTGCAGAGCATTTCTTTGGTGGTGTGGGGATCATCCTTCTTACTGTGATGGCCTATGACTGCTACGTGGCCATCTGCAAGCCGCTGCACTACATGAGCATCATGAGCCCTCGAGTGTGCGGCTTACTCCTCGGAGGGGCCTAGGTTGGGGGATTGATGCATGCAGCAATACAGCTCCTCTTCATATATCAAATACCCTTCTGTGGCTCCAATGTCATTGATCACTTTATGTGTGATTTGTTTCCATTGTTGAAACTGGCCTGCATGGACACCCACATGCTGGGCCTCTTAGTCATCCTCAACAGCGGGATGATGTGCATGAGCATCTTTCTTGTCCTCATTGCCTCCTATGTGGTCATCCTCTGCTTCCTGATGTCTCCCAACTCCAAAGGGGGGCGCAAAGCCCTCTCCACCTGAAGCTCCCACATCGCAGCGGTCATCTTATTCTTCGTGCCATGTATTTTCTTGTACATGAGGCCTGTGGCCACTTACTCCATAGACACAGCAATGGCTGTGTCCTTTACCATTGTCACTCCCATGTTAAACCCCTTGATATACAGCTTGAAGAATCCAGAGGTGAAAAGTGCCATGAGGAAACTGTAGATGCAACAAGGGGCCCTGGGTCATCATGGGCTTACACACTAAGAACAAATCTTTCCTATAAGGACACTGAGGTCTTACCCTCCCCTTTCATTCTAATCCAGTGGGCACACAGCAGCCAAGGCTATCTTTTTTAAGCTTGCAAATTGAGTTAAGGTATCCAGTCGAGTTACTGCCCACCTCTCCTCGTCGTTTTATACGCCATTCCTTTTTTCACAAGGTTCTGGCCACTTTTTTATGTTAAGCTAATTTATGTATAATTTAAGCCTTCCCCAGTTCATGGCTTTTGATCTTACTCTGCTCACTAGGGAATTCTCTTTCCAGAGATTTTACTTGGCTGGCTCTCTTCATTTTACACATTTTGTGATGAATTCTCAAATCGTTAAATAAATCTTTCATGATGACTTTCTGTAGTCATTCCCCTTAGTTACTTTCTAACTCATCATCTGGTGATATCCTTAATATCAGTGATCTCAAACTATAAGGGGTTATGTCTAGAGTTTTATTTTGTCTGTTCTGCCCACAAAGCTGTAACCCCTGTAAGTGTCAGGGTCCTGTTTATTTATTCATGCTGTGGTAGAATTTTGCTAGTCACCTGCTAGGTGCTCAATAAATATTATTGAATGAATATGTCTAAGAGAGAACGTTTTTGATATTTGTAATTTCATAGATTGGGTAAGATGTGGGGGAGGGTAAATAAATATAAATACTTTAGGAGTTAGTAGTTTCCTAGTTTTACTTCTTCCAGATGTCTTGTTATGGAAGCTTTTAGAAGCAAGTGTAATCATAGATCCATAGCTTGCTATTTAATGTGGAGGCCACCACTTTACCAAAATTCTCGACTCCCTTTTTTTATCTTTTTGAGAAACAGAATTAGAATCCCTCATGCTGGAGTCACGACACTTCGAAATCTAGTGTCCACCTGTATGTTGAAATTATATTTTCATAAAAGCAGCTCTCCCTATCTATTATCTATCTATCTATCTATCTATCTATCTATCTATCTATCTATCTAATCATCTATCTATATCATCTATCTGCCTATCTATTTATCATCTATATAGCTAGCTATCATCAATCATCTATATCATCTATCTATCTATCTATCATCTATCTATCTATCATCTATCTATCTATCTATCATCTATCATTTATCATCAATCTACACACATATATATGTTTGTGTGTATACACAAATATATATTCATTTTTAATTTTAATGAGAATCATTGTTGCTGTTACAGTCTATATGTGGGTTTCTCAACTCAGAAGATGTTTATTTGCTCCCACATCTTGCTTTGGCAGCACTAGCGGGATGCTGATTGCTGTTCTCTCTGCCTGGACTCTTCCCCCTGCCACCTGCACAACTCACACAATAATGCTCTTGGGGAGATCTCGGCAATCAGGGCTACTGTTGTCTCCAAACTTTGCAATATTTCCTGTGAAGATTTCTAACTTTTCCTCTAGTGTCTGAAACTGGACATTGCCTTCTGAGTGGGGCCCTCCCCCTCACCCAACACTGGCTCCAGCCCAAGCCATACTGCCTTGGTCTTATCCTTGTTTTTTTTCTTCTGTGTGTTTTTCAATACTCTATGCCCTCCATGGGGTCAACCAGATGCCCCAGAAGCTCTGCATTCTGGACTTATGACATTATGCCAGGCCCTGTAACCAGAACCTTGGTTGTGTGAGGGATTTCAGCTAGTCAATGGCTTCCTCAGGCTGATTTATTATTTCTTTTATAATATTGTACCAAGTTGGTTACTAGAATGGGTATTAAGTTGCTGATTTTGGACTGACACAAGAGAAGTTGAAGGTTCTGGGCTATAAATGGTCCCGTGCTGGCCCTTGGCTTGGGCTAGGTTGTAGACCCTCCTCACTCTCACCTGTCTATGCCCTGATTGTGGAACCATCATCTGCAGCACTATAGATGGTAGGGTGGTGGCAGGCTTCATTGATTCTGTGCATCCCTCCTGCTGACACCCAAGGGGGTCACCCTATCCCTTTCATAGTCTCTATGCCATGTGTCAGGTGGTTCTTCAGAGAAGACTGTGGTTATCTCCCTCAGGGGCTTTAAAAACTATTGCTGTGTTGTGCTGACTGGCGCTTCTGATAAATGCTCTCTTTTGCCTCCCATAGATATGTTGGCATTATGCTCTTCTGTGTTGATAACAAACATGGGTGATGAGAGACATGTCATGTGTAATCACCAAGAAGGACGCAGGTGGAAAGAGTGAAATAATTTTTCTTGTTTGTTTGTTTGTTTGTTTTCCCCTTCTACTTTCAGAAATAGTAAGAATATATAAGTTGAGACATCAGCAGACCCATATGGAGGGGAGAAAAATGAATCTTAAATCTGAAGAGAGCATATTTCCAAGATTGTCAGGGAAAGAACCATGCTTAGCAAGAGAGGCAAGGAATAAACCCTTTACTGTAAGTAAAAGGAAATAATAATCCTGGATCAAAATACAGTGAATTTAAAGACTGTAATGATGCAGTTAAGTAGGAGAGTTGGGACTGGGGTTTTAATCTATTCTTTTAGTTTGTAATAATTATATTTATTTAGAAAAATATATGCATATGTTACTGGTATGAACATATAGGTACATATAAAGGCATCTAAAATTTATGTTTTGAAATAGAATCACAAAATAGTACTTATGACTACCTTACTACTAATTCCTCATATAGTTTTGAATATGATGTATTTCAAAGTTGAAACAGGAATTTCTATTATATTTGGAATGACTGATGCTAGAATTAGTTTGCTGCCAAAATGGATGGGAAGGAAATAGTAGGCATTGGGGATAGTGGCAAGGCAAAATTCCCAAGGTCATGGCCCCAGGAGATGGCCCAGAATTCACAGTTCATGGCTGGGAGGGGCCCTTGGGAATCTCTGCTGCCGCGCAAGCATATTAAAACATACTGCTATCAAGAAAGGGGAGACCTTGAAATCTTCAAGAGAGATATGAACATAATAAGCAGCTTCCTGTAGAAATATCTGAAACTTAAAATTGATATCAAGGTGAGTATAAGTGATGACTCTATATGGAAGGTTTATAATAGTTTAACATTTTTAGTGTCAGATTCCAAGAATGTTAGCATGTTCATTCCACCTATGCAAATGAACTATACTGGGGATAATAAAATGATCCTCAAACCCATCTCCTTCTTCAGAATTGTTTAGATGATAGAAAATATGATGTTGTGGGTTTTAAACTTGATATTTAACATTAAACCTTCTTTAAATTATTTCTGTATATTTTGAAATAAGTCTGCCACTTATATATGTTCACTTGCAGATTTAAAATTATATTAAAATGTCTGTACAATGGTCAGAGTTTTTACACTTTTTCTTATTATTATTTTGTAAAAACATTTCATTATCAATGTCTTTTTATTATTTAGTATTTTATTTATATCATCATGTGCTCTTAATTGCTCTTAATTTGTAGTAGTTTGATTTACATAAACTTTCTCTTATTATTGAACATTTTATTTTATTTTTTATATATAGATTCTAATCTTTTAGGTGAGGCAACCCTTGGTTGACCTCAGATTGCAAGGATATTGTTAACTTACAATCTTTTATTTATTTTTTAAAAATTTTTTACAGCTATAGCACCTGGTCTTCCTACGTGGTCTTTCATCCAAATATTATCCAGGTCAGACCCTCCTTAGCTACTGAGATCAGACAAGATTGGGCTTTTTCAGGGTGGCATGGCCATAGGGAACATTTTAGATATTTCTAAATTTTCACTACTATAAAGAGACATGTATCATCTTTTATTATAAATCTTGTATGACATAATTTTGCTTTTACAACAATTTTTTAATTTTTTTATTGCTGGTATAAGAAATATAAATATGTTTATGATTCTGGAAATGTTTCCTAAAGGATTACACGAATGGAGTAGTTTAATTGCAATTTTAGAATTAATATAATTTAAAGAGCATGATTTTAAAATGCATATTTTATTCCTATGATGGATTCAGTGTTCTAGTTTACTTTGTGTGTGTACATTGTATAAAACTAATACTGACATCAGTATTCACGCTTCATTTTGGATTAAATGTTGCAAAGTATGTTCATAAGAACTGTATAAATTGATCTGTGTGGGCCAGGCAACTCACACACTAATAGCTGTGTCGTTAACAGCGATTTTAAGGGTGAAGATGCTGAAGCTGGTTGTTTTCTTTAGTGACGCATGGCTGTTAAGTGCTAAAGCAGTAATCATTAACTTTTTGATAATGGACACTGAAAAATTATCATGTTATCTTAAATTAATTAAGATGAATAGAAAAGTTTCCAAGATCTTGTAGAGAGTATATTTCCATATACTCTTGACTGAGTGTTCCCTGATAGTATATCCTACATTATTATGAACATATTTGTCATAAATATAAAAAATATATAAACATAGTATTCTTAATGAAACACCAGGTTTTCTTTATATGTCACTAGTTATTCTACAACTTGTCCCTTTTCTGTTCTAGGATTCAATACAGGATAAAACATTGCATTTAGGACAATTACCTTTTAACTGACTTAAAATCAAAAATCATGTTATTGTAAACTCTGATGACACTGTACTCCATTGTCAAAGTTTTGACACTAACTTTGAAATTTCCTGTTATCTGAAAAAAGAGAGATTGATTTGTTTATATCTAAAGAATATTTTATTCTAAAATGGTATTACTCTTAGGAATTCCTCAGATAAAGGAAGTTGAGTGCCCCAAAATTAATTATTAAACATAGAGCCTTGGTCTTCTCTACATCATTTCAGCTTGTTTGGTTTTCTTTGTATAATGAAACTACCTACAAAAATCACTGAACATGTGTGTCTGAGGGCCACAATAACTTATTCCAGGATTATTAAGAACATTTGCAAGTGTTGCACATTAAATGTCAGATCTGCACTGTGACCAAAAATATTTTGTATTTTTGAATAAATGAAATGATGAATAAAAATAGTTATCAGCTTTGGTCAGAGTCATGCAGGAATTAGGAGTAAAAGCACTGTCATGTTTTGCTCTGTGTCTTTGTCTCTGGGAGCTTGTTCTTGCTATTTACTGTGATTTTCTCTCGTGCTTTCAGCTGCATAAATAGTTTGTATGTGTGTTGTCTTATCTAATTCTCACAAGAACAGCATTATTATACCCAGTTATAAATGCAGAATTTGAGTCTTTGAGAATTTTAAGAAACTTTTCCATCACATAATTTGATTAAGTAGCAGAGCCTGGATTTGAACCTATAATTTGGAGCTGATGTCCTCTTTTTCCCTTTTGTTTTCTTTTATCTTTTCTTTTATTAATAAATCTTTAACTCATTTTTAAATTAAATTTGTTGCAGTGACATTGGTTAATAAAATTATATAAATTTTAAGTGTACAATTCAATAATATGTCGTATGTGTATTGCACTGTGTTCACTGCCCAAAGTGATATTTCCTTCCATCACCATATATTTAATCTCGTTTAACCTTATCTACCTCCCCCATTCCTCCCTTTAACTTTTCAATTAGTTGACATTCAATATTATATTAGTGTCAGGTATATAGCATAGAGGTTAAACATTTATATAATTTATGAAATGATCCCTTTAATAAGTTTAGTACTGATATGACACAGTACATAGTTATTACAATATTATTGATGACATTCCCCATGCTGTAGTCTACTTTTCTGTGACTATTTTGTAACTACAAATTTATACTTGTTAATTAATCTCTTCACCTTTTTTCACTCAGTCCCCCAATTCTCCTCCTATTCAGCAGCCATCAGTTTGTTTTCTGTATCTATGAATTTGTTTCTGTTTGGTTTTGTTCTTTTATTGGAACTGATATGCTTATTCATTTCATATAATTGCCTTTCCTGCTTTGACTTCAGCATATGCTGATAACCACTAGATTACATGTTAATATTCTTTACTTTTTAATAAATTGTTATTGACTGATGCAATGACCGTATAGAATCTGTTTTTTTCTCTTGTATTGTAGCTTGTAGCTGGATTTGATGTTTATAAGTCAGGGAAGTTTAAGAACATTTAATAGCCTGGAAACACAATGGAAATGGTTATTTTAAAGTAAGCAAAAAGATGTGTTTGATACACCAATTGTATAGTTGTTAGTTTTATCAATATTATAAATTGCATATTTTATCACTAAATGGCTTTCATAAAAATCAGATTATTTTCACTTCTCATGGTGAGCCTTATTATTAGTTTATTCACTTATTTAACAACTAGATTATATGTATATATACACACATGTGCCATTTTACAAATAAATTTCTATTATATATACAGGTGAAGACACAGTCATTCTTGGAAGTTGTCTTGCTGAGGAAAACGAAGTCAAAGGATTGAGTAATTATGTGAATGACTCATGGTAAAATTTTTCATGGGTAAGGTGGCTGGCTTTTTAAGTGAATGAATAGTGACTATAATGAGTGAGCAGGGCATTGATCATGGACAACTTTTACATTTGACAATTTGGCCCTTATCATAATCCTGTGAGATGAGTTCGTAGGTTACATGTGGATGTCCCTTGTTTACTGTAAAGGCATATAAGGGGCCAGTTGTACTAGATTAGATTGGGCCACGTGGTATAAATAATTAGGAGATAATTTTAAAAGTCTCAAGACTCTGTATTCACCATACTGTTGCTCTGCTTGCTTTAGTGGTTGTTGCCATTTTGTATCTGTAGTAATAGGACCATTCCTTTCTGAATCTACATCATTTACTCCATACCCTTAATCATGGGGCCTCAGTCAAACATCAACAGAGGAATCAGAAGGCTTTCACTTCTAAAGGTGGATGGAGACAGTAGAATACTTAGTCCTGCTCTTAAGTTCTTGCTAGAAAAGAAATATCTTTGCTTCGTTCTCTGTTGACCCCATGGAAATACTTGGGTATTGGAACTAGAGGTTCTGTTTTAAATTTCTAATCCTGCATCTGTTATCAGTTTGTTATCTCTTTAAGCACGAATTGCCTGCCAGCAAAATGTGGATAAAATATAACAAGAATTACTTTTTAGGCACTTGGCTCTGAGCAATTGCTTTCATTGTGTTACTTAACTTAGTCATCATGACCATGCTCTTAAGTAGGTTTTATTATTTTTATAAACTTCTGCACTTATTTTAAACAATGAATGAAGAAAAATACCCTACTCAATTCATGCATACTTGTTATTTGTGGGTGTAGAGCTAGACACTTTTCTTTCTCTTTTGTAGAAAATGAATTAATTCATCTTAAAGGTCCAAGTCAGTTAGGATTTTTTTAAAAAAGTAATTAGAAATGTAGTTATGATTTTCAAGCACCTATTCAACTGGTGGTGATTGCTTCTGTTTGTAGAGAAGGCGGTTTCCTGATCAGCAGTGGCAATTCAGTCAACCCTGCTCCCACTCCATGCTAATGGAAGGCGTGACCAATAAATTACAATCCTCCATCCTCAGAACTTGGGTGTAACTTCCAAATTTGTCTCAACAATCCACTCCAGGAAATTCCTATTAAGTGATCAGAATTGGCACTTGAGATGAAAACTATTTTTCATCTCTATCAAATGTAGATACTTTGCTTCTCTCATATTAAAGCTCTGGCTATTTTAAAGTATTTAATAATTGTTCTCTTCCTCAGTTCTGGTTAACCTCCCACCACCACCTTCAACAAATTTCTAATTTTGTGTTCTCAAAATGACAGATGCATATAAAGTCATTTTTCATATCAATACAACAACTTGTTTTTGACTATGAAAATACCATGAACTGGTCAGAAGTAAATTTTTCTTCTTTCGTAATTGCAGATTTTTTATACTCACTGTGGTAGCTTTTAAATTTTCCTTGGAACTCATGCAAAACCAGAGCTTGGTTTCTGAATTTGTCCTTCTGGGGCTTTCACGGAATCCAAATGTTCAGAAAATAATATTTGTCGTATTTTTGTTCTGCTACATTACAACTGTTGGGGGCAACTTGCTAATCGTGGTGACCATCTGCAGCAGCCCGGCACTCCTGGGTTGTCCCATGTACTTTTTCTTAGCTTTTCTTTCTTTCCTAGATGCCTGCTTCTCCACTGTCATTGCCCCAAAGTTGATTGTGGACTCTCTCCGTGAGAGGAAAACCATCTCTTTTGCAGGTTGCATGACCCAGCTCTTTGCGGGACACTTCTTTTCTGCAGTGGAGGCAATCGTCCTCACGGTCATGGCCTATGACCGCTATGTTGCCATCTGTAAGCCCTTGCACTACTCTTACATCATGAACTTGAAGTTCTGTAGCATTCTGATGGGGGTAGCCTGGGTCGGGGGGTTCCTGCATTCCATAATACAAATTCTCTTTACATTCCAGCTGCCCTTCTGTGGCCCCAATGTCATTGATCACTTCCTGTGTGATTTGTACCCATTACTGGAGCTTGCCTGCACTGACACTCATGTCTTTGGCCTTTTGGTGGTTGCCAACAGTGGGCTTATCTGCATCATAATCTTCATTTTGTTGCTTGTCTCCTATGGTGTCATCCTGTTCTCTCTGAGAACCCACAGTAGGGAAGGGCAGCGGAAAGCTCTCTCCACATGTGGATCTCACATTGCTGTTGTGCTTTTGTTCTTTATTCCGTGCATATTTGAGTATGCCCGGCCTCTGTCTGCTTTCTCCTTTGACAAAATGCTGACAGTGTTTTATACCAACATAACTCCCCTGCTCAATCCTTTGATTTATACCTTCAGAAATAAGGAAGTGAAAAATGCCATGAGCAAAGTGTTGAAGAGAATAACAGTGGTTTGTAATGAAAGATAAACATTAAACTTTGAAAACAATTTGAATTAAAATGGAAAAAGCCTAATTGTCTTTGATTAAAACTTTATGTGGATGGACCTTGTTTGTTGGGATTAATGTAAAACAATAAATGAAAAAGCATAAACATGGGGTCAGGAAGTATTAATTACACTCATGAATGACTTGTCAACTCATTATCCTCTTATGTAAATTAAACAGTTGAAATTTGTGCTTGCTTAGAATGTAAACACCAAAAAGAAAAGAAAAGAAAAGAAAAGAAAAGAAAAGAAAAAAGAAAAAAAAGGTGAAATTACTTATCAGATCTTTTGTTACTTATTGCATACTTTGTGGAGGGAAGATGAAACTACCTTAGAGATTAGAAAAAGAAACTTGCTCAAACTATAGCAAGTGAAAAGAAGTTTATATTTAGGACTTAGCTTTCAGTGACTGATGAAAAATAAAGAGATCAGAAAGAGAAGAGATCAGAGCATTCTCAGAACCTCAACTGGAGGTGTTTCTGTGACACATGACCGCCTTTGGTTTTGCCTCAGATCATATAAATCTTTCACCTTTTCTGCTTTTAAAAAAATCACCTCTCATATCTTGGCTTTCATGACAGCTTTCATTACTTACTTTTTATTTCTTTGAGAGCATTTATCACTTGCCAATATATTAAATAATTCATATGCTTTTTTTTTTTTGTCTGTCTCCATTTATACATTGTAAGCTATGAGTCAGGGAATTTTTTTTTCCCTTTGACTCATTGATGTTATCTTTTATTTTGGACAGCCCAATGTGAGAGCTTAGTAAATATTTGTTGAATAAACAAATAAATGAGATATCTACCTATGTTCAAATTTAACCCCCCTTTTTAACACTAACACATTTAAGTGTCAAATTTGGCAAAGGAATATACATTTTGCTGATATTAGCCCTTAGACCTTGATGATAACTATAATTCCTGCTTTGGCCTAACAAGAGCATGGTATTTAAAATAAATTTCAAATTCTTGTTAATTTTTCATATGTAAAATTTAAATGTAATATACACAAACTCAAATAGAAAATAAACCCATTGTTCTCTATTTACTCTTTCTCATTCTTCATTCTTTTCTCTATTTCCAGGGATAGTAAATGTTGCTCTCATTGTTTTTCTTTTTATTCTATTTCCGATCCAGATAAAATTGTCTATTGTCACAAATTTTCTTAGTTGTTTTAATCTGGATGAAGTTTCTATATTACTCACAGAAACTCTTACCTTAATAAAAAAAAAAACAACTTTAAAGGAGCAGAGTTTAAATTAGAGTCTGAATTCATGCAAAGATGACACATGAGACAGGCGAATCAGACCCTAAATAGTACAGACCTCAGTTTATACTCAGTCGTCATCTATTCCCATTTCCACAGTTTCCATGATTAAATGACCACAGTGCAACTGCATTCAATAAAAGGCTAATGTTGCTTTGAAAGAACCTTGAGTCCAGTCAGGTGATTCAGTCATTCAGTTGACGATGAATTTTTTTTTAATTAAATTTATTTGGGGGTGACATTGGTTAATAAAATCATATAGATATCAAAGATACAATTCAAACAGTCATCTTATCTTCCTCCCCACCTCCTCATTTCCCTCTGGTACCCACTATACTTTTGTCTGCATTTATCAGTCTCTGTTTGATTGAAATGTTCACTTGTTGCTTTCAGTTTTATGTCCCATGCATAAGTGAAATCAGATGGTTCCCGATGAATTTTTATGAGGACTACTGGGTCAGTTTCCTCAGATCTGCAGAAACTATAAGACATCATACACTCAGTGGTAGGTGGTCAATTTAAGGCTTTTTGACTAGAAAATTTAATGTGGGAGTTTATTCCTTGGCTGCTCTTGTTTTCCAGGCCAAGGAATCTTGGGATGTTATTATATATATTCTTAAGATAAAATAAATTTAGACTTGTACTTAAGAAATTTGGATTCTAGCTTCAGTTCTGTTAACACTTGGGGGTCGAACTTTTCATGTATTATTTCACTTTTTTTGTCCTCAATTCCTCATGTTTAAGGAGTGTTAATAGAAGCACAAATATTTTTTTCTGCACTTTTGCCAAGCCACGGATTCTTTTTTTCCACAGGTTGTACATTTTAATATTTACAGAAACTCTTTAAAGTTAGGTCCTCATATTCCCATTTAATTGATGGTGAAGCTGAGGCTCAAAGACTTTAAGTGATACCCCAAAACATTCCTCTGGATTCTCCTAGTCCATTCATAAAAACAAAGGCTTAGTGTTGGGGTGTGATTTTATCTATGATGTTTCTCAAGACACTGGAGTTTTTTGATTGCACTAGACCCTTCAGCAAAAGTGCATAAGCATGCTGCAGTCTATTCCTGGCATTCTCCCACCTGTGTTTGGGTCTACCTCCTCTCCTCTTCTACTTTTACTCTATATCTTCATTTCATCCTCCCTGAAGGTACCTAGCATCAATGTCATGCCTTGTGAACAGTTCTTAGGCCAGAGTAGTGGCTAATATTATGGTTTCTTAGTAGGAAAGTAATGTAATATAATTTATTTTACCTTTAATAGCTTGCAACTACTCAAAAGCATAATTCTTACTTTCTTTCCTGTATGTGGAAGCGCACATATCTTTAAAACTGAAAAGAAAATATATAAAACAAGTATTTAAGGAATTCTTTCTTTTTTCATTATTTCTTCCTTTCTACATTGATAGAAAAACAGATAAGATATCTTTCTCTGTCTAACTTATTTCACAAAGCATATCTTCCAGGTCTATTCATGTTGTTGCAAGCAGTAAAACTTCATTCTTTTTTTATAGCCAAGTAATATTTCATTGTATATATACACCACAACTTCTTTACCCATTGTCTATTAATAGGCACTTAGGTAGCTTCTTTATCTTGGGTATTGTAAATAATATTAAAAGCCAACTGTAAATAAAAAAAGTTAACCCCCTCATATCCTTAGTATTAGAAATGGGAGAACTTAATAACAATAATTTAAAATAATCATTAATACAACTTGCCTTTTACAAAGGGAAAATTAGAAACTCAAAAAGTTAATAACCTTGCTTAAATCACATAGTAGTTAAGTGGCAGGACTGGGACTCATGTGCACGATACACATTTCATCTATGTAAGCCTTTACAGGCTTCAAACACTTTTGTGACTCTAGAAATGGGTTAACCAAATCCTGCAGAAAAAGAAAGAGATTGTTCTTATTTGCAGGTCATAGTGAGTTGATTTTAACTAATTATCCCCAAGGTTTGTTTTTACTGTTGGACTATCTGAGCTAAGTAACTAGGACATTCTTTGGTGCTTGAGTTGGGAATGATAGTTCCCTTGGAGGTGCTGAGGCTGAAAGCCTGCCTCAGGCATCACAAACTTTTGTGAGCATTGCTCTGAGTATTCAGTGTAGTAAAAACACATAACTTGTGCTTTTTCAGAAACAAACAAATAAACAAACAAATAAATAGCTGTGAGAGAGAGCAGGAATAGTTTTATAAAGTTTCAAGAACCAAATTAAGAAAGTTCCCCAGTGTTTCATGCCCCTCTTCCCTGCTTTAGTGTAGATCTTGATTTGTCTCCCTCAGGCTTCTGGGGAGGAAACTTGTGAAGTATGACCCCATGTAGAGTCTCCTATCTCCATAAACTCACTATACCTCAGAACTTCTTCTGATAGAAAGTATTGATAAGTCTCAAGGAAACAGAGTTTGCATGTTTTAGTCAGTCTTTTTATGATTTGCATTCTAAGTAAACTAAAATTGAAGATATGAATTATATTCTTTATTGAAGGTCATCTTTTGCTCATAAAAAAGAAGTCTGTTTTTTATTCTATATAAAATATTTTCTTCATGTTGCCTCCTCAAAGCTGATCTTATGGAATGTACACTAAGTGTATATTCTACAAAATGATGGAGCTGCTGAAGAGCATTACACCAGTGAAGGATGCATAAAAATTTAACAATTAACTTTGGAGTATGGGATTGGTAAATTATGAAATTTTGCGGGGTACTTTGTTCATCCTATAATGTACTTTAAACTTCAGTTTTCATTCTATAATTAAAATATTTCTAATAACTATTAAAACAACCAGATTAGAAGGCTGTTTGACAGCAGTTATCAATAATTATGAAAATGTTCTTCTTTTACATCAGTAATTTCCTGGAAATTTATTTGAAATTATTAAAAATAAGGATAAGGCTATACAAGAAAATAGGTTTATTCAATTTTTTAATAATGTGAAAATTAGAAAGCCATTTATAATAAATGGTTGAATTTATATTATGGAAATTTAATATATTGACTTACAACAATAATCATGTCTGTCTTTTATTCTGTCTCAGTTACTCATTTCATGGTCACAATGCAGACTTTGTCATTACTAATAATTCAAACCCTTTCAAAACCTGTGTTTTGAACTAACTAATTTTTAACTCCATCTCCATTTTTACCAGCTTATTTCTCCTACTGCTCACTCAGCTCTAACAATTCTTTGACAATAATGTAACATATAAATCAATCTTTCTAATTTTATGCCTTAAAAGCATTTGAATTTGGTTCTACGAAGATATTTAAATTTAACTGGTGCTTACAAAACCAAGCATAACATAAATAAAACTTTAACTCTGTTCTTGCTTTGTTAGATTTATTATAGTGGTAGAAATGTTTATCTCTGCTCGAATGAAAATTTAGAAAGCTTATGAATTTTCTTTTTGTTATTAGACAATACAGAGCCCAGATTCCCATAGACTTTAGACAAGGGCTCAATTAGAGAGGATGAGAGAAGGGAGCCAGGATATAGAAAGGTTTGCTCCACTTGATACCTTAACAATCTGGCTTACTGTCTGTGGGCCTGGTAGGTATAAAAGCTTCTTATTATCCTTCTTTTGGGGGACATTTTCTAGGCCTTCTAATTCTAGAGCCCTTGATGTAGAAAGAATCTATTTCTTATGATCACTTGTTGACCCCTCTCTCAGCCCTTAGGAAGTCAGAGATTACCTCCAAGTGGCCTTAGTGGACTGGTACCTAGAAGACCTCCTTATGGCTCCACATGGCATTTCATAAACAACCACACATCTCTGCTCTGAGGAATACAGTTAATGTGTAAACACTGTAATGTAGGTCTAAGTCAGTCAGCCACCCTCACCTGGCTACACAGGTAAGTCAGCCAGTCTCTTGTCCTGTCTACGCTTTTCTGATCTCAGTCCCTTGGACACAGCAATATGGAGGGCTGCATTCTAGGTTCTCAGAATAGCACCCTGAAATAATACGCCTCCATTACACACACACACACACACACACACGTACAGACACAGAGTTTGGGGTGAGAGGCAGTCATATCTTTCAGCGATTTCTTCAAAGTTGTTCTTATAAACCACTCTGCCATTTTGTACTATAACCAGGTTTGCATCCTTTGTCTACTCGTAGGATATTTATATTTATTATTTTCTTTCATTTCGAGATAGATATATGGTGAATTGGACACACTTTGTAACTTCACATCTGTGTGTCCAGTCAAATTTTCAGTTTTAACACCTTATTACATAAGAAGTGTTAAGTCACAAATAATTTGTGTTAATGCTGGACGTTAAGAGAATTTATTTTAATTTAGAAAGGGATTGTGCATTACTCCAATTGAGAAATATTCGTGTTGCTCTTGTAAAGGATACATGTTATAGACCAAAGTTTATACACTTTACATTCACCTGTAAACAGAGAAAACTTTAAGGTGAATTGAGCACTTTTTGAAGGAGTAATGAAGAAAGGCAGAAGGGCCACCCTAAGCATAGGGATAAGGGGAAAGGAAGAAAGTCTGAAAATCAATCTCGGACGTGTCAGAGAAAAAGAAAATACACAACCAAGTGACTTTATAAAATATCTAAGACAGCACTCATAAAATTCTTTTGTGATTTCTGTGACAAGGGGAGCCATTTTCAGTTTCCCATCTCTGCATGTAGGTGTGAGCCTTCTTCTCCAAACAAAGAACCTCAGGATTTTGGAGAGAATCATCACTGAGCTGTCAACAGACAATGGGGTAAGTTATGGCAAAGTATTTTTAGTGCCTATAACTTTCAACAGTTGAACAACTAAGGACTCCAAAGGACCCTGGGAGATGACAACAAGTCATAGAATTCTGTAGGACACTGCAGAGATCTCTCACTCTCCTTTCTCCACCTCATGAGTCAGAAATAGAGGATGAGATTGGAAGCTAGAATGATGGTGTTTAAGTAGAACAGCATCTCATGTTTTTAGTGTAATCTGGGCCTCTTGCCTGGCTGTGCTATAAAAATACATACTTAATAAATCCACCAGAAAAGAGAAAATTTTTTAAAGAAAATTCCAGCAAAAGTTCTGAGATTACATTTTACAAGGGACAAGTACACCTTCCTGAAACGATCATTGTTGTCAAAAAATTGAAATTCTCCCACATTTCAAGTTGCAGATACATGCTTACCCCTGGATCCTGGGTAGGGACACCAAGAAAGCCCTTGTGGTCTGAGAGTGGGAGAAGAGAGTCTCTTACAAAAAAGGAAATGATTGCTCAACAGAAGAAAAGTAAACAAAAAGCATCCACTCCAAATGTTGATCACCGCTTTACCCACCATCACAGCAGATTTCTGAGGTGCCCATGGCTGCCTCTAGGACATGTTAACTTTCAACAAATTAGGAAAATGTATTTCATCCTCGATCATTTACTTCCATATGGCAGAAATTCGTCATATGCATTTACTTTTTAAAAGACGCTTGTTTTCCATCTGTCAAAAACACTGTAATTTAATACAAATCTAGGATATACTGATACAATTGAAGTTTGCTTAGATGAAAGACCTGTATGTGGTCATAGTCTTCACTAAGGACAGCTTTGGATGTCTTTTTTAAGTGTCCTTATTAAGTGTTTCTCTGATCTTACTTCCTGGTCCACTTTATAGTCTCATCTGCTATAATTTCCTGTCTTTTAAAAGTCATTTCAAACTGTTTTTTTTCCTTGGTTTACTTGTCTTTACTCTTTAATTTTGTCATAATTTTTGGTAGGGTAATCTCATTTATCATCCAGGTTTAAGCTTAGACTTATGTTCACCAAATCTAGATATCCAGTTTCACCTGTCTCCTGATTTTCATTTTGTCTATCTAGCCTATTGGATATCTCTACTTACACATCTTATGGGAATCTCAACTGACTGCTTGAGGTATTCAATAAGAGATGGAGATAATCGGCATCATGCAATGTAAAATAAATTAAGGGTCTTGAGTCATATACACCAGGTCTAATTTTGATTTCTGGAACACTTTTTAGCTGTGTAAATATGTTATCTGTGTAATTTATTCTTTCAGGTGTGCATTAGCATTTAGAAACATCAAGTTGATATATATATATATATATATATATATATATATATATATATATGTAATTAATATCATTATACACATATATACAGTACTTTATATTTTAATGAATAATTATCATTGATACCATTTCATGTCAGTATATGGTGATTCTGGTAGTGGTGGTAACGATGATGGTAGTGCTGGTAGTTTAGTGCTGTTGACCATAGAGAAAGAGCCTTGGGTCTAGGAAAAATAAGAGAAAGGAGGGAGGAAGGGAGGGAGGGAGGAAGGAATGGAGGGAGGGAAAGACAGAGAGAAAGAGAGAAAGAGGAAAAAAGGAAATCAAAGAATCTCTTAGTAACTATTTTCAGACATATTATTCACTCCTTTTATGGATGCCTATGAGCACTTTTTTTTGAAACTTACACATTTTAATTTCTTTACCAATTTTTATTTCTTAGAGGCTCAACCATTTAATTTTTAAAATCTGCTCAAAAAGACCCAAAGTAGATCAAGCAAAAATAACAATCAAACTCAAATTAGAACTCAAATACTAACTCAAGTTAGTAACTCAAGCTTCCTCATCCAATCAATAGTGTTTACACAGGTATTGAATAAAAATTACTGACATTCCTTAAGAGTAATAAATATGTATGTACTTATTCAATGTAATCAATTCAATTCATAATCAACATTTTTTGAAAGCAATTTCTTTGCTATAATTCCACGCAATAACTAAAATCTACATATTAAATACTCAACCTAATAAGAAAGATGATTCCTGGAGTTTTGTTTAATGGTTGGTCAAAACGGAAAGGTGAAGTTGTCGGGAGTCATACCTGGTATTGGTATGAATGGACTGAGAGGAAAGGAATTAGACCTACAAAAGTATGAAACTCTTCCAACATTGTACTACGAAGGGGAAACAATTACAGGAGAAAGTAAGTTAAACATCCCACAAGGTGGCGCTCAAGTCATCCTCTGCGTCGCAAAGAGCAAAAATCAGTAAGGCCAGAGGGGAGGGAGAAAGGTAGCAAACAGGTAGGGAGCCTGACTGGGTACCAGCTGGAGGGTGGGTGGGTGGATGCGGCGATTCGAGTATGTGGAAATTCTTTTCTCATCAATTAAGGTTTCTTTGTGAAGAAAGTACTCACTGGTTGAAAAGAGGAAAGAGAAGGTGTTGGGGCTTGAAAGATAAAGGGAAAGGTGGAAGTAAGTAGTCCTCCAGCACACGTAGTCCTTTGCACTAACAGTCTGAATTAATTGTCCCTTATTCGCTTTAGAACAGCGAGAGAATAAATGGACTGTGGAATTGCAGCGCGGTCCAGATACTGGCCACGGATTTAAAGTGACCATTGTTAGGGTGGTCCCAAAGTGACACTCACAGGATGAAGCACAACTTGGTCAAAATGCACGCATTCTAGTAACACAGCTACAAAATCTTCTAGGACGAGGTGAAACTTGAAGGAGTCGCGCCTCCTTTGTTCTTCACTGAGCGCCACCTGGTGGGACGATTGCATATGGCCCAAAGTGATCAAAGGGTTGCAGAGTTGCAAACATGACCATTTTTAACCGGGTTGCCCTCCTTTGGGCAGGAATGAGGTTGGCTGGCCATTCCTTTACCTGTTTAGGAAATTATCCTAGAAATTGGTCTTTATCTGAGCTTTGATGAACATTGGCTGAGTTGTTTGTCTACAGGTGTGATAAATGTTCAATTTTTAAAAAGATGTGTTGTCAACTCTTGTTAGTAATAAGCTTTTCTTTTTCTCTCCAGGGTAAGGGTCTCTGTCTCTTTATTTTCCCCTGAAAGTTCTGAACAGTGTTGTGCTTCATGTGAGGGTCTTGTAAATGGTCTGCTTGGCACCTTCTCCAGACATATTTGAAAACAACTCAAATGTGGCAGCAAGCCACAAGGGGAAGCTACTGTTTCTACCCCAGAAGCACTCTGTGGAGCATCATCTACTCTGATTGTTTTTTTTTTTTAAATCTCTCCACTTACATAACATTTAAAAGTTAAATTTATTGGTGTGACATTGGTTAATAAATAAAAATATATAGGTTTCAAATGTACAATTCAATAATATCTCATATGTACATGGCATTGTGTTTTCAGCAGCCAAAGTCAAATCCCCTTCATCACCATATATTTGGCTCCCTGTACCCTTATTTACCTCCACCCTTCGCCCTTCCCCTCTGGTAACCACTGGTAACCACTGAACTGTTCACTGTGCCTGTGAATTGTCGTTTGTTTTGTTTGTTTGTTGCTTTCACTTTTATATCCCACATATGAGTGAAAGCATATGGTTCTCTACCATTCCTGTCTGACTTATTTTGCTTAGCATGATTATCAAGACCTATCCATGTTGTCACAACTATCTATCCTGACTTTATGTCAAATGTGTGTTGCTAACTCTTCCTGTAATTAGCAAGATTCTTTCACTTTATTGTACCTACGATTGTAAATGTGGTTCAAATCAGTTTTCATAGACTGCATTGTACAAGTCACTTTTTTTCACAGTGTCATTTTTCCACTTAGATCATGTTACAATTCTATGGCCATAGGGTTGGCACACTTTTTTTTTTTTGCTTCTTTTTTGTGGGTAACATTTTGAATCTCAGACAGCATGACAATTACTTACGTTGATAGATATCTGACAATGCAGAATTATTACCTTATAGAGCTATTCCTAAAATCTACTGGTTCTTTCTTAAGAACATTTTTGATGCATTTCCGATATTTTTCATGGTCCAAGAGGCTTTAAAAATTACAACACTCTCAGCTTTTAGCCTGGTTTGGGGCCAGCACATTTAACTTCCATAGAATTTAGGAAGGAGTCTGTGGCTGTTTCAAGTGAAAATTGATCTTTGGGCTTTTAATATTTGGCATGTGGATGGGAAAGCATTTAGATGGAAATTATCTTATTTGTGACAAAACTCACATCTTACAATAAGGAAAAATAAATTCATATTGACTTTTGGTGACATAGAAATCACTTTGTGCTTGCATGTATATTTACTACTTCTGGCTGCCTTTATTCCTTTTAGAATAGCTAGATTTCCATTTGGTATTGTTTATCTTCTGTCTAAAGGACTTCCTTAACCTTTCTTGTAGCAAAGTCTGGTATTGAAGAATTCATTATCTTTTGTACAGTGCAACTGAATTCTTTACATCCCTTGTGTGTTTGAAAGATATCTTTTGATGAGCAGTAAATTCTAGTTTGAAAAATTTTATTTGAGTACTTTGAAGATGTCGCTCCCCTGTCTTCTGGTTTCCATGGTTTCTAGTGAGAAGTGTGCTCTATTTGTTATCTTTATTCCTCTGTACATAAAGTGTCTTTTCTCTTTGGCTGTTTTTTTTTCTATTTACTTAAGCATTTTCTATTTCTCACTACTTTTGGTCAATTGATTATGATGTCTCTTTCTTTGTATTGATTTCTTTTTTTATTTCTGTGCTGAGGTTTGCTAGATTCTTGGATTTACATATTTTACTAAATTAAAAAAAAATTTGGTCATTATTTCTTTGAATATATTTTTATCTGTCCTTTCCCTTATTCTATTCTATGAGGATTCCCATTGCTCTTATGTTAGGCTGCTTAAAATTTTTCTGTTGTTTACTGAAATTCTGTATAGTTAGTTGTATTTCATTGCCTCTCCCCTCATTTTAGTTAGGTTCTATAGCTATATCTTCAAGCTTATTAATTTTTTCTGCTACAGTGCTCAATCTTCTGGTTAATCTACCACCCAGTATGTTTTTCATCTTAGTTATTGTATTTTTTATCATAAGAATTTTTAAGTTGAAATATTTTATGTTTACCATGTCTCTACTTACTATATTCAATTTTGTCTGTACCTTCTTAAAAATATTTAATATACTTGCCTAGTAATTATTTACATATTGTCATTTGCTGTTAGTTTAAAATGATTTTTTTGCCCACCATATTTTGATTTATGTTTAGTGTCTTTTTTGCATGTTTTGTAATTTTTGTTTGTATATTAGGCATTATGAATTTTACTTTGGTTGCTGGATAATTTGCATTCCTGTAACTATTGAGTTTTGTTCAGTGAGGCTAGAGCAGTGTTTACAGTTAACTCTTCCTCAGTACTGAGGCAATGCGTTTCTGAACATTCTAGCTGGTACCCTGTCCCGGCCCGCGGGACAATCAACCGAGGCCCTAGAAACCAAGAAAAGAAGGGGGACAAGAGACGCAAAGAATGGAGACAAGACAGGCTTTCTGATCAAGTCTCGTTTATTGGGGGCTCAAGCAATTACTTATATAGGGTCGGACGTGGGGGAAGGGTTTTTTTCCTGCGAATGCAGGGTTGCCATGGTGACCTAGCTGTAAGTTGACTCTTCTCCTTATCTATACTTTCCTAAAAGCAGCTGTAAAGGCTCTTCTCCTTACCTATACTTTCCTGACAGCAGCTATAAAGATTCTTCTCCTTATCTATACTTTCCTGACAGCAGCTGCAAAGATTCTTGCTGGACATCAACTTCAAAGGTTAGAGGTGCAAAGGTTAGAAGCAGGGCCTGGGCTGAGCTCTGGGAAACTACTTGCATCTTTGCTCTCATGCCATTTGTTATTTTTCTGTCCTTAAGCTTTTTCTTATGAACGGCTCCCAAAAGTGCCCTGTGAATTATGAGGTTTTCTATCCTGGGGAATGGGAAACCCAAACTATTTTAGGTTCCATATGAGTTCCATGGGTTACTTCCTTTAATATCACTAATCCTTCCTGATAGACTTAACACTCAACACCCAAGAGGTTAAATCTCCATGAGGTAACCTACACATTACAGAGTTGCCCAGCAATGTCATTTATCACACACTTTTTAACTAGACAAATTTATTCATACAGAAAAATAAATATGCAAAACATGGGCTGATAGCTTTGTACACAAAACAAGGGAAAGGCCTACCAGATATTAAGTTATAGCAGAAAGCTACAATGATTATAAGAATATGACATTAGCAATAGAATATGTGTATGAGTGAAACTGAATGCATACACTGACATAGAACATAATTGGTATCTTTTAGAATAAGGTTAAGGTAGCATCTCAAATTACTGGAAAAAATAAATTATTCAAAAAGTTGTTGGGAAAGTGTGTAACTACCTGGAAAAATATTCTTTATATAATTAACGATAAATAAAAAGTAGAAAAATAAAAATGTCAGTGGAGTAGTGGAAACTTCAGGAAAGAAGCCTTTTCTAATAATGATGCAAGGCAGTTGGAAGTGAGAGGGTTTCATAACAATATTAAAGAGATAGGGAAGTTAAGAATTGAGGACAAATGAGAAGGAAAAAGAGGCAGTAAAGTGGTAATTTTCTTGACATCGTGATGAGAAGAGAAGGACCAGTGCTTTATATTTTGGGAACATCTTCTAGTTGTAGAATATTTGTGAAAAGACATGAATGATCGAGAAATTTCAGCCTCATGTTTCCAGAAGAACTCAGCTTCCTGTTATCTGATGTGTTTGAGAATTTAACTGTTCTTGGATGCCTTTTGTACCCCAGGCTTATCAAAACTCTAAGTTTATGGGGCTGGGTAGTGATTGGATAAGCAGTCATGTGTGGCAGCTGCTGCTCTGAGTTAAGATTCCAATAAGTTTATTGGAATTGGGTTTAGAATTCAGAAAAAGATGCAATTAGTAAAGGTCTGAGCCTCTTTTTGTGTTGTTTTATGTGTTGACATTCTACAAACAAGTTGAGACATATGTATGTATATAGTTTTGCAAGATTAAATGCTCCAATATTAGCAAAAGCCCTGAAAGCTGTATTAAATGTCTCACTGAGAATAAGATTTTAAATGATAAAATATTAGAAAAATGGGTTGATAGTTAATGTAAATATTAGGAGAGCATAACATCTATATCTGATATTAAGAAAATTGGTTTAGAATATTTGACCTAAGAAATATTTTTAAAAATTTTAATAATTTTAAGTTAAGGAGAATAATAGTGATTATAATATGTAAAAATTTTAATCTTCATATGAAGATTTGAGTTTTAGCCTCTATAACAGTAATAAAAATGACTATTAATAACTTTAATTCATTTTAAAATGTTTAATTCATTTGGATGAGAACCCTCAAAAAAAACAGTCATTGTAAATACTTCACACTGGATAATGATACATTGAAGAAACAAAACAAGTGTCCATTGTACCTTCCCAAAATACCACCAGCAGGAAAATTCCCCAAATATACAACAGCATACATGGTAAATTATATTTACAAAAAACTCACACATAACATATTATACAAATAGTATAAAGAAAAATGTTTAAAAAATCAGTTAAGGGCATTGAGAAAGTTGATATCTAAGCAGTTCATTTTGACACCTTTGACGACTGGGATTTGAGAAAAAGTACTCAAGTTTGTGATGAATGGCATTGCCCTCCATTCCAAGAACCCATAGACCCTGCTGTCATTAGAGTTTGTGAAAACTGATGACAAAATGACCATGAGCAAACTAATGATGACTCCAAATTCAGCCAAAGTCCACTCCAACCTGATGTCACATTTCATTATGGATTCCTATGCCTTACTGAGGGGACATCTAATTCCATGTTCACAGAGGTTAGAGCTCCACAAAATGTTCCCCAGAGAGCTGCTGCTGGATATCACTCATGGTGAGTTAACTTTATACCACTGATCTAACTGCGACCTCTCTACACACTCAGGTGTGCTAGCACTGTCTCTGATGCCACATAGCAAGAATAGAAATCTTGGCAATTGTTCTTAAGGCTTATCGCAGTAGCTAATCACCATAGGTCCATTCCTATTGTAGCATGCCCTTCTGGGAAGTAATAGAAAGAGATAATTTTGGAAATCTTTGGGTACTAGAAGCCATTCCTAGAGAGTTTTCCAAGCCCAGGTGATTTCAAGAAGAGCTATTTTCCTTCCCTCCAAAGACTATGTATTTGTTTAACTTGATCTGTATCCTGCATCTTAACTGTTCTTTCTCTTCTTCCTCTTTTCTGCCATATTCTGGAAACTTTCTTTAACATTTCATTAAAAGAACTCACCAAGATGCAATGGTCATCATTCTCTACAATGTCTGAGCCAAACAAAAGTAAAAATATCTTTAAAGAAAAATTTTACACATTTAAGGATTGTGTGTGTATATCTGTGTGTAAGTCCACACAGTCAGTTAAATATTGTAGAATTCTGAAAGCCCTATCAGACAGTTAGAGGCAAGCAAAAAATATGGGATTCAATTACTCTTTATCAATGAGGTATGTTAGGTTAAAAAAGAAAAGAAGAAAAAGTCATGCAATTTCATGTTGCTTTATGATCTTATCTGTGCTTGTTCCTGAGGTGATTAACTGTCAGTTGCTGCTGTGGCTGTCATATCTGTGTTCACTTTTTGGAAAAGAGGTTAAGATTATAATGATTGCTATTATAATAATGTCAATCTGCTTAATGTTTCATATCCAGAAGAAGAAGTGAAAAAATAAAACAAGGAGATATTCTGTCATACCTTGAATATTTATCAATATTTGAGAGTAAATATTCAGATATTAGCACTGAATCACAAGGCCTTGACTAATCTGTAATAGCACCATTATGCAGACGGACATGATGGTATCCTGTGCAGTCACATCTCTGAGAGGCAGATGAGATGAGATTGATGTAGGCATTTGTCATCTCAGCCTTTCAGTTGCAGAAGTCTAGGCTGATAAATAATTTTGATTCAACATTATGGCTAAAGCCGAATCTTAGAGCATTTCTATTCCAAATTTTCTGCAAGATACTCAATTTTGAGAAATAATTATCGAAACATTCAAAAGGTATACTTAGAACCATGTATATTAGCAAGAGAAACTTCAATGGAACACACAAGTTTTGAATGTGAAGATGGCATTGTGCTCATTCTCTGATTGACAGGAACGGCCAGAAGAGTGATCTCAGGAATATGTCCTGTGTGAAGAGAGATATTTGGCATAAACTCAAGGATGGGGAGGAAGGAGAGAGGCCTCAATCACAGTTCATGACTGGGCAGTGCCTTGGAGACAGAGACACCATTCAAGGTGGCTGATGTAATGTCTTCAGAGAATCTTTTCCTATTTTAGGGGAATTGCAGTCTGCTAGTAAGGGCCATTTTTAGTAGCTCATTAGTAGGATTCTTCGCCAGAACTTCTTGCCAAGAAACCATTGGTTGCTAGAAGAAGTTATCACTGGGGAATTAATAAACAACAATGCCTGCCAGGGTGGAATTGGTTTTGGCACCAAGCATTCTGAATAATTAGAAAATTGCATCAGCCTTGGAGACCAAGAGACCATGTTGGAAGGAGATATGGACCACAGTTTGCCATGAACCTCAAGAAATGAACATTTTCCTTCTCTGCCTCGTGAGCCAAATGTGGGGACATGGTTCCAAATCATCTGTAACCAAGGCTGATCTAAAGAATATGCCATTGTCATTACCTCAATAAAGCTCTTGACCCCAAGAAATTACATCTTGGAGAAACACTTTCCATATATGTAAAAGTCTATATATCAGCTAATGAAGCATATTGGACTTTTTAAATTGAAGAATTTTTGTTTGTTTGTTTGTTTGGTTGGTTATTTATAGCAGTTTTTGATTTAGCAGCAAAATTGAGAGGAAGGTATGGAGATTTACTGAAAACACTCTGTCCCCACACATGCACAGCTTCCCTCCCACCAGCTTCCCCCAACAGAATGGTACATTTGTTGCACTTTTGAAACAGCATTGATATATCATAATCACCCAAAGTCCATAGTTTACCTTGGAGTTTTCTCTTAATGTTGTACATTGTATGAGTTTGGACAAATGTCTAACAATATGTATCTATCATTATATTATCCTATAAAGTGTTTTCACTGTTCTAAAAATTCTCCGTGATCCACTTGTTTATCCATATACCCCCTCCCATCTACGTATTGGTTTGTTAAGTTGTAAAATAGGATGAAGGCAAATCTTTAATTAGGCCACATTTTTGAGTTCTTAACTCTAAAGGAATTTTTTATAGGCTAAAGTACCTGAAAACAATTTTCCACTAGAAAGTACCAGGTCCACTAAGACTCAAGATTCTGGAAATTCACGTATTTATAGAGCTCTGTAACAAATAAAATAAAGATGATGTAACGCGTTATAAGTTTCCAAAAAGATTTTATTTCACTTGGCTAAAGTTTTTGAGCCCAGGTTAAATTCTCAAAAACAAAAAACTATGTGATATCATGAAATACTCTAAGATCCTTTATCATCATGTCTGTCCTAACCTCTGCAAATCACCTTTAATTAACGTAGGTTTATAGGAGTGGATGAAAATATTTTTATAAACATGCTTTTCATGAATAGAACTATAATCATATTCCTAAAATATAACTTTCTAGATCACATTTTAATAATATTTAATAGTTAAGAAAAGTCTTTCTGCTTCAAAGAAACTCTATTTTATTTAAAGACCACATATCTATTTTAGTGTTCAAAAAGTTTTACTCCAAATATGACATTGATAAAGTGTCTAAGAATTGAAACTCTGGTTTCAGGCATCACACTGCCTTCCCTGGATTGCACTTGAAAATAAAATACAAGAACTAAGATACAGTTTGTTTTCTAATACATAGAAGGGCAACTTGGGGCACCATGAGGGGAGCGAGGTGGTTTCTTGTTGATTCACTTCCTCTTTTACCAAAAACACTGTTTCTTATTTTTTCTGTTCTCTGTCATCCAGTCATCTAAATTTTTCTTATTTCCAAATAGTTTTGGTCTTCCTGGGCCATCTAATAGCTCCAAATCTTTGTTTTTATTTGGTTACTGAGAATTAAGTGGGGCTTACATACCCTTCTGTCGGCTAACTGGGTAAACCCAAAGTTAAATTTGTTACAACATTTGGAATGTTTTTATTTAGTGAAGGAAGGGAAGTGTAAAGAACTTAAGGAGTGTCATATTACAGAGTAATCTAGCGTGATTTAAAAATATATTTACATATGTCTAGTGACAATGTTATTCCTACTTCCTGTGAGAAAAGAAGAAAATAATAATGTGTTTTTTTAAAGTTTACTGTTACTATAATAAATAAATAGAATAAATATAAGCTTAGAAATAAAAAAGTCTTTTGAACTCAACAAATGTTTTATGAACACCAGATATAGGAAAAGCTGACATTGTGTGGGGAGAGAAAAATGTACCCCATGTCCTAAGGTTTGTTGAAGCTTTCTGAGATGACAGAGGGTAGTTCACAGATGCTTACCGTGTACGGTAGCTGAGAGAGATAAGTCCTCATTATGGGTATTAAAAGTTAGAGGAGATCATGCTTGGATAGAAATTAGAGAAAATGTTAATAAGGATGGTGACCCTGACATAGCTTCTAGTGAATGCCACGTTTCTATCTCCAAGTGATAGCTTTGTATAGAGTGTCATGTATCACAGTATAAAATTACCACCTTTTCCATGTTGCTAAAATGATAAGTCTATAACTTGCAGTTGACACATATCTGAGTTTCAGTTTGAAAGCTGAATAATTACTTCTATTGGAAAGTTTATGGGAAACATGACAATGTGGAGGTTAAAACTATACAATGAAGGCGAAAGGTAATGTGTCACATGTGTGTGAAGGAGTTTACATCATTCTTTAATTGGGACTTTTGAGGGATAAAGAATCTTGGTACAATCTATTAACTTTTCCTCAGAGAATGGTACATTTTGCATTTAATAAAACAGGATTCTCCCAAGGATAGACATCTAGTATAACTGAATCAAAGAGGATTGGGTAGTTTAAGAGTGAGTCTTTAAAGAAAGCAATGATTCTCACTGTGGCCTCTGAAATAAAACTGATTTAAAGAAGAAAATAGCTACCCAATACTGTGTCCCACCCTCACCTATTCTCCACCTTTTCCATCTGCTTTTCTTTCAACAATTCTCTGTTTCCTCCCAATGAGATGAATTGCCTATTTATTATTATTTTGACAAATTTAGCTGTTCTAAAGTTGGCTGAACTTGTTTGAGAAGTTGAGGTAAGTACAGTAGTTATTAGAAAATGTGCTAGTGTGGTTTTGTCTCCAGATCATTGTTAGTGTGTGTGTGTGTGTGTGTGTGTGTGTGTGTGTGTGTGATTCCTTTGAGAACACATGACAAACAATGTTAACACACCTCTGGAAAAAGTGGACATGTGGTCATTCACAGAGACACATATAAATGAGTATCGATATCAGTAGGATATAAACAATTTCAGGGCTCTCTTTGGATTCTTTAAAGGCTAAGAATTCATATTAAAATGTCAAGTGGTTAAGATAATCATTAACAGAGTTTCAAAATCTTACATGGTCAAGTGGTGCTATTTAGAGTGCAATGTTTTTTACACCACGTTTTGGAGCTGATTGACTAAGTTATTTGAATATGATCTCAGTTTTTTTCTTCTGAATTTATAAATTGGGAACATGTTTGACTTTCTGCCATGCATAGTAGATAAAAGGCTACAGTAGATTAATGATGTGAATGTGTTTAGTGACTGGACTAGTGCTAAAACAATCAGATAAATGTAATATTTAAGAGGTAATGAAGAAAGTTCAGTTTTTTAAATATTTTATTAAAATCATTGGAGTGACATTGCCAAATACATACATATATGTATATTTCAAGTATATAATTCAATAATAAAATATTCTAAGCACCTATATTGAACAAAGCACTGGGATTGGATCTATGGAGAATTAAATCCTGAGAATAGGTAGCTTTCGAAGATTCTTATTACAAAAAATCAAGAAGATAAAAGAAACACACATACAGCTGAATTTCAGTAGTATGTAATATTATAAGAAAACCTAGAAAGGAGGCCTTTAGAAAGCGGGACAAAAATTTCTTTATCAGAAAGCAATCACTAAAGGCTGACAGGAGAGACTTGTGCTTGAAAAGGGCTGTAGGAACGTGTAACATTGAAAAGCTTGTCTGAGACCTATAAGAACCCTATGATGTGGTCATGACAAATCCAGGAGCCCAGAGTTGAGATGACGCATTAAGAAACAGCAGCTTAAACGAGGATTTTTTTTTTCTTAAAATATATCGTAAAATCACCTATCACACCATGAACTAATGTCTTTATTTTTGCAGATAAATCATTTCACACTCACTCCTTCTCTTCATTCATGAAATCATGGAGCTGAATAATAATGTGACTGAGTTCATTCTGCTTGGGTTGACCCAGGATCCTGTTAAAAAGAAAATAGTGTTTGTCACTTTTTTGCTTTTCTATTTGGGGACATTGCTGGGTAACTTTCTGATTATTACTACCATCAAGACCAGCCAGACACTCGGGAGTCCAATGTACTTCTTCCTTTTCCATTTATCCTTATCTGATACCTGCTTCTCTACTTGCATAGCGCCTAGAATGATTATGGATGCCCTTTTGAAGAAAGCCACTATCTCTTTCAGTGAGTGCATAGTCCAAGTGTTTTCATTCCACTTCTTTGGCTGCCTGGAGATCTTCATCCTGATCCTCATGGCCTTTGATCGCTATGTGGCCATCTGTAAGCCCCTGCATTACATGACCATCATGAGCAGACGGGTCTGCAGTATGTTGGTGGCTGTGGCCTGGGTGGGGTCCTGCGTGCATTCCTTAGCTCAGATTTTTCTGGCCTTGAGTTTACCGTTCTGTGGTCCCAATGTAATTGATCATTATTTATGTGACTTGCAGCCCTTGTTGCAACTTGCTTGTGCTAACACATATATAATCAATCTACTGTTGGTGTCCAACAGTGGGGCTATTTGTACAGTGAGTTTTGTCATCCTGATGTTCTCTTATGTTGTCATCTTGCATTCTCTGAGAAATCACAGTGCTGAAGGAAGGAGAAAAGCCCTGTCCACCTGCATCTCCCACATCATCGTGGTCATCTTGCTCTTTGTTCCTTGCATATTTATATACACACGCCCTGCAACCACATTTTCCATGGATAAGATGATAACTGTGTTTTATACCCTTGGAACACCTTTGCTCAACCCTCTGATTTATACGCTGAGGAACACAGAAGTGAAAAATGCCATGAAGAAGTTATGGAGCAAGAATTTGATCTCAAATGACAGATGATATATGGAAGTTCATAAATTTTCTTTTAGTTTGGATTAATCTAGAAAATGTCCACAGAGAATATTACCTTTTTTATTTTTATTGTGGATTTATTATAATCCTAACTTGGGGTATAAGAATTAGTTCCATCAAGAAAGTAAGCAATGGGAACATAAACATTGGGAGTGTTGAGTCAGTTTTATGTAGAAGAAAATACAGTTCTAGACACAAACAGCTACTGATATTCTGTGGTATGCCTTAGCCTCTCTTCCTTGTGTATTATTACCGTGTTTTCAATCTGGTGTTTTTATATCCCTTTTTATAGTGACTTCTGGTATATTCTGTTTGTAATTACAATTTATATACTTATAGTTACAGATGAAAGATAAAAGTTTTTCTATCCAATTGGTTCCTTTATTAGACACGGCAGTTTCGTTATGTCTAATCTTGAACTTTCAACTTGGTGGTTCTTTTTGAGTCAGCAAAAAACACTGGATTCAAATAATAGTAGGGTCTTCGTGTTTTAAGGGACAATGTAAAAAATCTAGGAAATCTCCCTTATTTTTTTTTGAAATTATATTTTTCATTCATCTCATGTTTACCTAGATTTTTCTTGAACTGTGACAGAATACAATGAGAAAATTCACCTAACAGAGCCTTTTTTGTGTGAGGAAAATTCTAACGGAGCCTTTTTTGTGTGAGGAAGGCTTTGACTATTGTGGTTGTAGTCATTATTCTTTTTGTGAAAATTACCTTTTTCACCCAAAATAATCCCTTCAAATTTGGGAAAAGTATTAAGGTTTTTCTTGAATCATAACAAATATAATAATTTATTTATAATATTGAATTATGATTACAGCATAGATAACTCAAATTAAGGTGGATATGTATATGTGGGCTAGAAAGAGTCAGTATTTGATAGTAAGAAATATAAAAATAATAATATTTAAACTCACAGGATGATTTTTATGTTTCGAAACAGAAATAGTTACTTCACAGCCTGAATTATTTTAGTAAATTTTAACAGTTTGCAAAGATAGTAACTTGAGAGAGACTGAGATATTTGGATGAAAAAGGTGTTAAAGCAATGAAGATGGATACCGCCTTTGTCACTATATGTCAATACTATAGTCTCTAAATAACATGATCACTAAGAATCTATATTATTTCAATTTTTTTTACTTGTATTTGTATCCACATAGAAAAGTCAATATGTGTATTTTTTAAGTTTGGAACTTTTATTTCTACCTATAAATTACTAAATTATATTAAGATGACTCAATTTGTATGAGATTTATCATACCAGAAACTTTAGAATTTCTTTAGCTCGAGAAAAAGGCAATCTATTTCTCTGTGTAGAAATGGAAACCTATGCATTCCACAGTGAACTCTGGGGACATATATACATCGCTTGTTTTTTTCAAGCTTCTGTGATCTTCAAGGCTAATCCGTCTGAAACAGTTTATCACTGATCACAGCTGCTACAGTTTGATTCTGCTCTTGCAAGTTTGTACAGGACTAGGTTTCAGGTAGTAGAGTTTTAGTTAAAGTTTTCTTCTCTTTGAAGAGAAGAAAATATGAAAAACGTACATTTTTGATTCAAGCTGGGTACCTCCCCACACACACTCATATGTTTCATGTACTTGCTTTTTGAATTTTAAAAATTTTCTTTGTTTTATTAAATATCTTGGTATGACATAGATTGATAAAACTGTATAGGTTTCCATTGTACAATTCAATAATGAGTCATATGTATATTGCTTTGTGCATTCACCACCCAAAGTTCAATGTCCTTCCATTCCCATACATTTGACCCCAGAAATCCCATGGATACTGTCACCACATATCTGGCAGACAGAGATTATGAGCTTTTTCTGGTTTGGAACTTTATAATAAAGATGGTAATACTACAAAGATAACACTGAAGGTACAACCTCACCAGGATTTTTTTTTTTGTTGAAGGAGTGTTTTGATAGGGAGTTGGGTTCTGAGACCAAAATGGGCACATTTTCATAGGGAAAGGTGGGAACCACGAAGTTACAAATAATCTTGCATCCTCTTGGTTGTCATAGTAGCTTCCTCTTCTTTGAAAGAGAGGAAGAAACAGACTGCCTAGACAGCATGCTGTCACCTGATTTGAAGAAGTTGTCGTGCATTATTTGTTCTCCTCATGAGCTCCCTTCTAAGCCATTATTGCTTCCAAACAGCTAACCAGAAGCAATTTGTAAGATAGCTCAAGCAAGAAAGTCTAATCTTGTTCTGGGAGGAAATGACACACATGAAAGAATTGCAGGACTTGGCTACTGTGTACAAGTGTGCACCAGGGGAGCACTTTACCGTGAGAATGGATCTTATGGGTGTGGCAAAATATAAGCCTGGAGTTGCGGTCTATACCAATGAAGGCTCTTTCTGTAGAACCATATCATTACAAATGCCTCATTGATTATGCTGTATACTTTACTCACAGACTAGTTGCTAGATTTGTGAAATGAACTACAAGACAGAGCTACTAAGAGCATGAAATACCTAAAAGTCAATTTTTTTTTAATCTGAAGTATTGGCAATATCTTAAATTCAGTGCTCTTCTTGGGTGTGATAGCTTAGGAGTGAATTTGTTTTCAAACTGAATTCATATTTAAAGTTTTTTAAAGTAAATCGTGTGAAGAGATTAGATTTCAAAATTTTTCATTTGAGATTTTTTGATATCATCAGCAGGTCCATATTCAAGTGGAAATTTAAAAAGGCCAACTGTAAAATTGTGTGTTTTTCTAGCATATTTCTTTAGAAAGATGTTACTTTAGAACCAACCATGTTTTTTCCAAGTGTTCTTAGACTCTTTCCTACATGTATTAGAGAATGATGTAACTTTTTCACTGATATAACATTTCCAATTCAGTTTTTAGAAAAACTCAACGTTCTTATTTTTTAATGGCATTCTTATTAAAATATAAGGTATCAAATGGGTTGTGTACACCTAAAATTTACAGAATATTTTATTTTAAATATATTTCAATTAGAAAAACATAGTTGCTTTTTTTTTAAGGCAACCTTGAAAATAAATCTTGACTCAAATTTTGAAGAATTGAGGTAACCTTGATGAGCAGTGAAGGAACAAAGTATGTAAAATTCCCTAGATAAAAATCTGTTGACTAAATAATTTTGTCTAATGTTGCACATAATGAAAACACCCCCACTCTCTCTCCATTTCTCTCTCTCTTGCTCTCTATGATTTTCTGAGACATCAGTTGAAGACATTCATCTTTAATAAATACACTGCTGACTATGCAATTAGACAAGAGCCAGGACACGACACCCATGAATTTCCATTTTAGAAAGCCCGGGCTGATGTATGACTGATCATCTGATTGGAGTGATCATGTGTTTCCTTGCCCATGCTACAATCTCATTCTCATATTTTAAATTTATTATAAAAAGTGAAACCACAGGCCCCCCACCCTCAACACCAATAAAGGCAGAACTCTGGGTCTCCCCGTCTATCTCTGGTGACTATGGTGGCCATGCCATGCATCCTCCATGATCTGTGAGTAATAAACTTTTCAAAATCCCCTTATGATTGTTACCAGGTATGTCTGCATTTAGAATAAGAACCACAGGGTCTGATCAACCATGACTTTGACTCCTGTTGGTTGGAACTTTCTGGTTCTTATTATGATAAGAGCAATGTCTTAAAACGACCAAGCTGGCAGCCCTTGTTTTGATCATATATTTATGAACTTAAATGGTCTTGTTGACCAGACTCACAGCCACTGAAACTTTGCCATTCTAAGTTCTTATGATTCTTGTCCATCTTTTTTTTTTCAAGGAAACAAGAGGTTCTCTGAGCTCTTCTGATTGAGACTGACGTGAGGAAGTTTTGTGAACAAGAATAACCATATAAAGTCACAGGTGGAAACGTGACTATCATTTTGAGTAATGAACCTGTCAGCTTTTACCTTCTTAGGGACTCCAGACCTTCCATATCAGTAATATATTTTGATAGGCAGGCTTGAATGCAGAGACATAAAGGAAAGTGTATTGTGGAGAGAAGTTATCAAATGGGGAACACTGGTTCATTTCACAGTTTTCTGAATTAAGTTTAAGTTTAGCTCCCTAGGTGTTGGTTAGCAGAACAGTTGGGGATTTCCATCTGAAGGTAGGGTTCCAGGATTTTATTGACTCATCGGTCTCTTGTGCTCTAAGAACATCAAGTATTATAAGGTCCAATGTTTCCAAATCTAAGTTCCCAGATGTGCCACTGACTGTATAATAATTAACAGAGGACCTTGCTAAAAGTACAGATTTTTCTAAACCCTTAAATCTTGTTTACTGGATTAGAAATTTCTAGAATATAAACTATTTCTGTTCAAACATCTCTCAAGATGATTCCAATGATCAGTCAAGTTTGAGAAGCACTGATGTAGTCATCAATTTAAACCAGGGCAAATTGAGACTCATAGAGATCCAGTGAGTACATGTCCATGCTGGGGCAATAAACATGTATTTAATGGTGCTCGGCCAAGTGTTTCTTAGTTATAACTTCTTATCCAGATGTCTTACTGACTTTTGATTTCTTCTATCTTTAATTTTATGAGTGTATCTACATTGGAGATGATTTTTTAAAGCTATGTGTATCGTCCTTAACATAAAATTTGCAAACATGCACATGCACACACATATATACAGATACTCCACATACCCACATATAGGCAGTACTGGAATAATCAGTTTTGTGGAAAAGACAAGGAAACAATTGCAGAAAGGTAATCTGTGATGTGTTCATTTGCCACAGAAAAATAAAGCTCAGATTGCATGAAGTAAAGGAGATATGTATCAACGGGGCAAGTATCAGTTCACTTAAGAAAGGCATGACTCTTTAGACTTTCTGGAATTAGTCTTTCTGGAATCTGAAGATGTAGATTTGGTTAGGTTAGTCAAGAAAGAGGTGATAAATAGCTCATTTTATTCAGCAGAGCTCTTTGGTTCAAACATTGGAGAAAATACAGTTCTCAACCATGCATTTCAATAAATTGAATATACTGTCAACTGAGGCCCAGTCACCTATTGGTTACAGATGGCTTTATTTTCATTCAGTTTCTTTAGCTTTTACTGTTAGTCACTTTATGTTAATAGAGATGGCAGGCTACATACAGACCATAATGAAGATTATGGTGAGTTATCAATAGCATATTAATGGAATGCTATAATTAAAAGGGGGGAGCCTAGAGGTAATTATTTTGAATTCCCTTTATGTTTAGGTAGGTTAAAAACAGTGTTTTGTTTTTAAGTCTGTTTTATCTTTTTCACATTCTGCATACACCCCCTTTCCTACTGCGACACTACTAGATTGAACTTTTACTATGTTTTAGAGAACTTTTATCAAAATTCTTTAGCTCCTATCTCTGTTAGTTTTCATATATCCTTTCATTTATGCAACCCATACATAGTGAGTACTTAATATGTACCAAACACAGTTCTAAACACTAGAATACAGCCTTAAGCATTTTTACTGCACTTCTATTCTTTAACGAAAATAGCAAACAGATGTAAATGGGGAAAAGAAAGTAATAGTGCTGAGTGTGTACATGCTGAGCTTCTGAATTAATAGGATTTATTTCTGCCCTTGATGTTTTAGAAAATTATCTGATTATAAAATATTAGAACAAATACAATAATGATGATGGCAAATAATACCTTTCTTCTGCAGAATGTGCTATTATCTCATTTGTTCTTCCCTCGGAAGACTATGAAGTTGTTATTATTGTCTTCATTATACAAATGAGAAAATTTAAGGTCGTTCAGCTTAAATGGTCAGTTCCAACTATTTACCTTTACTTCTCAAAAAACCTTCCTGCCCCACAGTTTCTTCATTGCATTCTTTACTTCAGCATTTCTCATTGTATATATCAGGGGGTTTAACATGGGAGTTATAATGGTGTAAAATACAGCCACCATGTTATCTTTAGAAAAGGTAGTGTCAGGACACATATACATGAAAGTACAGGGAATGAAAGAGACAGCAATTTGGGAGCCGCAGGTGGAGAGAACTTTGAGCCTGCCCTCTCTGGACTGCTTTCTCAGGGACACTAGGATGACAGCATAGGAGATTAGCAAGATAACAAACCTTCCCAGAGTGATGGTTCTATGTGTCTGAACAGGCAAGTTTCAGCACAGGATGGACGTCACAGAAGTAGTGATCAATTTCATTGGGTCCACAAAAGGGTAGTTGAACGAACAGAGCCACTTGGATACCAGAGTGTAAGAAGCCACCTACCCAGCACCCCGGCAACATTTTATTGCATTTGTCCCGGTCCATGATGGTCACATAGTGTAGAGGTTTACAGATAGGCACATAACGATCATAAGCCATTAATTATAGTAAGGATGAAGATCTCAGTGCAGCCAAAGAAATGTACCCCAAAGAGTTGTAACATGCAGCCCTCATAGGAGATGGTTTTGCTCTTAGCTAAGAGATCAGTGATCATCTTAGGAGCTGTGACTGAAGAATAACAAATGTCCACAAAAGACAAGTAGTTGAGAAAGAAATACATAAGAGACTTGAAAAGGTTGCCCATGTGAACTGTCAACATGATGAGGAGGTTTCCCAGAAGAGTGACCATGTAGAGCAAAGAAAACATCACAAAACAAATTTCTTCAACCTCTGGGTTCTGAGAAAGACCCCAGAAAACAAATTCAGTCACATTGTTTACTTTTTCCATAGATTTAGTCTATTAGGTCAAGTTCTCAAGATGCAATTAAATTATCTGGAAAAAAAAACATAACAAAAATCAACATTTATTTATCACTCAAAACAAATGGAGAATTACAGTAGTTGAAAATAGAAAAAGAGGTACATGCTGCTTCTTGTCATGCACCTATAAAGAAACTGATGTGTTTATTGTGATACTTGTATTTAACAGTGTATTCATTTCACTTCAGATGAGGTAACAAAGTCTAGAGAAATAAAGCAAAGTTTCTAAGGCAGTAACATATCTAATCAATAGTCTTACCTCTCTCACTTTCTTAAATTAAGTTTATTAAGGTGACATTGGTTAATAAATAGGTTTCAATAAATATACATCACCTATATAATACATTGTGTATTCATTATCCAAAATCAAATCTTCTTCCCTCACTTTTCATTAAGGTTTTATCTTTTTTTCTTCTTTTTAGAAATTTACTTAGTTCTTATTTTGTGTAAGGCACTCAACCTAATTTTAAGACAACATCTATGTTTGGGCATAGCATAACATTTATATATCTAGAGAAGTTCATCTCTTTTTTTCCATGAAACAGCCACCCACATTTTCCTTTTTGAAAGCTGCCATGTGTGTTCAGGTAGTTAAACTAAGTGAACTCTGCACATTCTTCTTAGAAAACTAATCTTTGTGTACATGAGTTTATGGTCTCTTAGTTGATATGAAGCTCTTACAGTCAAGAGGCATTGTGTGTATGTGTGGTAGGAAAAGGATGAAAATTATACAAATGTGCTTCTAAGATAATGGTGCTGGAACTCCAGATACACAATTAACTTCAGGGGCTTCAGTTGCCCCATTTGTGAAATGAAAAGATTTTAATTTCATGATCATCTATTATATTAATATTTATTTTGACTGTGAAATTAAATCAATTCTGTCTACCTGTAATAACCTTAAAATTCTGAAAGAAAGTAGAGAGAAAAGAAGATAAAGAAATAAAAGCAAATTCTGGAGACACATCAAGGCCTGATTGTTTTGAAAGGAGGATAAGTGAAGGCTCTGGTCATCTCTCCATCTTTAAACTCAGTGTTTGAGGAATTACTTTGCCTTTGTATTCTAAACATTTGTTTGTTAACTGAAAAAAAAAGACAAAGATAAAGAAAAAAGTACTCTGCCCTCAATTTCATCATTTCTTCATATATCCATTTAGTCTTTCAAATTTAGTGTCAACTTATAATAGGTCTCCCATTTAGGATGAATTAAATATTTATGGAAAAGATTATCATCAAAGGATAGTATAAATAGGCTTAAGAAGAGGACAATATTTAATTTAAATGGATGAATCCTCAGTGGTGGAATTTTAGGCACCGAAGCAAGGTTCCTGGAATGTATATATGAAAGGGGTATGTAGAATAGTTTTGATTAAAGGGGATTCCTAGTAGTTATCAAAACATGTCACAGATAATAACGGTTCCTTTAGTTATAAGCTAGAATAACACAGTATCTTAGATATTCATTGGGAATTTTGTCCATCTTCTGCCACGTCTCCCCAAGATCTGTCAAATCCAGTGCTTACAACTCCTACTGAAGTCTGTGCTCTCATCTCACCCCTTGCAGCAATATTGTGACTGGAATGTCCAGCTTTCATGAAACTATAGGGCTGTATTTCTTTGGGTCTGTATATTAGATTGACAAAAAAATCATAGTAGGTGTACCTTCTATTAAACAGTACAAAGCATGATAATAATATGATAATAAGACTAACAATTCAAATTTAGACTCTAGCATATCCCTTGCTTTTACATGTTCATTCTCCTTTGGTTTTTCATTCTGAATTTAAAAAAAAAAACAGTTTTTCACTGAGAGTGTGCCATTCAATTTAAGAAAGTTTAAATCACAGCAGTTTTTGACAACTGTAAATTAATTGCTTAGTTCCCACCTAAAAGAGACTTGGTGTTTAAACACAGGCTTGGAAGTTGGGCTTCCACTGTCCAAACCATCAGGTCCTAGAAGATTTTTTCTTTCTCCTTGAAGCAAGAGCACCCTCAGAGAATTCCTTTCTCATTTTTCTGAGCACTTCACACATGGAAATACATCAAGTTCTTTTGAAATTTATTGCTATTTTCTTATTCACAAGCATGCTAACTTATCTCGGACATGTCTAGAGGCACTTTATTTATCATATCATTATCTCAATAATCTTCATCTTCCCTTATTTATGAGAACATGGTCTTGCAATTACAAGGTTTCAAAATGTAGCAGTTCAATTGAGTTTTTTTTTTCTACAAATCTACTCTATCAGTTTTAGAAGAAAATCAGTCTCACCATTATTGTCCAAGGCTTGAGTTTTGCTTTATATTCTATCCCTCTTGAGACAATTGGGGTGTGGCTGTCCAAAATAAAGTACGAATGATGATTTAGGAATTGCTTTGTGAATAATTACTGTCAGAGAAACCCTGATCTCTCTAACTGGAAAAAAAATCAAGTCTTCATTATTTAGGTTCTGTTTCTCACTTATTGAGATTAGCCATTACACAGTGTCCTTGGCAAAAAAGTCAGTCTTTACTCTACTTTTTATAAGGTCTAAAGAGAATGATGCAAAATATTAATTACCTCAAGGGAATGCTTTCCCCTAATCTTCCTTTCTAAGCATAACCACATCAGGGAACTAACAGTGACTGTTAATTTCCAGATGCCTTGTTAAAGATATTAAAAACTTGTAAAAATACTAAACATTTTTTCTTTATTTGTTACGTTTAGAACCCAATCAATTTTTGCATTTAGGAGCATAACACTAATTCCAAGTGGTTCAGTTAGAAGAATTGTTTTAAATTGATATTTTGTTCATTGAATAAATGTGCTTAAATATACTTAAAATCACATTTAATATACCATATATTAAAATCTCTTTTGAGTTTTTATTAAAATTTAATTGTTATATTGTTTTTAAAGTTCAATTTTATTCGAAAATGTGGATTTAAGAACACTACTGGTGTTCACTGCTCTTCTGTTGAACTGAGTCTCTGCTGCTTTCTGCATGTAGGTGAGAAGTTCACTTCCAGCTTATACCTGCGATGAATAGTAGTGCAGGATTTTATTTTACTCTCTGATTGTAAACCATTAAGATTGACTCTTGACCACTAATATTCTTTCTTATATTTTCCCTATTCCTGCTGTTTCCTTTCTCCTTGCCATTCTTTCTTTTTTCTTCCTATAATCGTCTCACCCACTTTTTCCTTTTTCATACAATGTCCAAATGCCATACTCTTGCTTCTTGATACTGTGAGAGGAAACTTATGATCTGCCTACCACTTGGTAGTGAGCATAGCTAACATGTTAAACAACGCTCCATTTAAATCACAGTTATGTCCCGGCCCGCGGGACGATCAACCGAGGCCCTAGAAACCAAGAAAAGAAGGGGGACAAGAGACGCAAAGAATGGAGACAAGACAGGCTTTCTGATCAAGTCTCGTTTATTGGGGGCTCAAGCAGTTGCTTATATGGGATCGGTCGTGGGGGAAGGGGTTTTTTTCTGCGAATGCAGGGTTGCTATGGTGACCTAGCTGTAAGTTGACTCTTCTTCTTATCTATACCTTCCTAAAAGCAGCTGCAAATACTTTCCTAAAAGCAGCTATAAAGATTCTTGTTCTTATCTATACTTTCCTGACAGCAGCTGTAAAGATTCTTGCCAGTTTGCCAGACAGCAACTTCAAAGGTTAGAGGTGCAAAAGTTAGAAGCAGGGCCTGGGCTGAGCTCTGAGAAACAACTCGCACCTTTGCTCTCATGCCATTTGTTGTTCTTCTGTCCGTAAGCTTTTTCTTACGAACTGCTCCCCACACAGTTAAATACACTGAATTTTACATTCCAATTAGATATGTGCTCACCTTTCCCCTTAATAAATGATCTTTTTGATAAATGTCTTTTAACAAATCATACTAAAATGATGTGAGCAAAAATCAATTTCACACATTTTTGGTAGGAGTTTAAATGGGTGCAACCTCTTAGGGGTGATTTTCAACATTGATAATGTTACAAATACATAGGGACTGAAGTCTAGTGAATCCTTCTGTTATAGAAAATCTCGCTCATGGGCACAAAGACAACCATTGCAGCCCTTTGCATGATAATAAAAGATAGAAAACAACTCCAAAGACCATCAGAAGTGAGCTGAATGAATCAGGGATGGTACTTAATGCAATCATTAATATATCTTAAGCACATATATAGTCAATGGTTTCTAAAAAGTGGTGTAAAGTGAGAGCTCAGAATTGTATACTTAGAATGGTAATAGTTTTGTTAACAGCGAAATAATATTTATCTCACACACGCTCATAAAAAATGTATTTAAGATAGTATGTATTTAGCATATTATTGGTCTCTGGGTTGCAAAATTGCATTCGTGGTATCAGAGTTGGGAGGATGACTTACCTTTGAAAACATTCTCTTAGGTGAGGTATAAAAATATATCATAATCATGCTGCATTAAAAATAAAGCTTTTAAAAATACCTTAATTTTAGTAGATGGTTTGTTATTTACCTTGACATACTACTGTGTTCTAATGTAGGCTGTAGGGACAGTGAAATTTTTATGGCAACACTGAAATTTAGGAGTTTGAGTAAGATGGTGAGTCAGCTATAGGGACTGTTCTGGTGCTCAGTGTTCTCTTTCAGATCAGACACCACCACTCTGCCATTAACTTCAGATTCTCTTTCAGTTTATTACCATATGACTCAGAAATACCTATTATGGCTGTCTATTTCCCAAATTTGAAAACAGTTAGCCATAAAGATACATGCATCTCAGTGTTCAAGGTGATTGGATAAAAATGTACATATATACAATGGAATATTACTCAGCCAAAAGAAAAGATAAAATACTGCCATTTGCAGGTATGTATGGATCTAGAGATAATCACGTTTAGTGAAATAAGTCAGGCAGAAAGAGTTGAGAACCATATGATTTCACTCATATATAAAATTTAAAACTGAAAGCAACAAACACACAAGACAAATAAATAAAACCTCATAGACACAAACAGCAGTTTAGTGGTTACCAGAGGGAAAAGGGAGAAGGAGATAGATTCAGGGTAAAGCGGGGTCCAATATATGGTGATGGGAGGGGTTTTGACTTTGAGTGATGAACACACAATGCAATATGCAGATGACATATTATTGAATTATACACTTGAAACCTATATAATTTTATTACTCAATGCAACCCCAGTAAGATTAATGATAAAATTCTATGGTCTTTGTCAAAACTCTTCAGCAAAGAATAAAAACTTATTTCCAGTTTTTAAAAATTAAGTATTGAAGAATTATCCAGATAGAGCTAGACAGACTAACATATTTGAATAATTCACATAACTGAGATATATGTATGTATGTACATACATACACACATTACATATATTATATATAATATATTATATATATATACACACACACATACATATATATTAGAGTGATAGATATGAGTGACATACATTAGAATAAAGCAACATGAGGAAGGTAATTTTTATCTGTTCACTGCCAAATTTAAGCATCTAGAAAAATGTAGGTGTTTAAAAATAAACATATTTTGAGTAAATAAAAGAATTAAGGTAATTTCATATAGACACAATTAAATAGTGTTCAGCACTATTCTACATGCAGATACCATTGAGAAGAGAAGCCTGTGTCCTGCTACATCCACAGCAAAACCACCGTCTTTATCAAGTATTTCCTGGAATACTCACACAATCTGTACCTAGCAATACTCATTTCCATCAGGAGCTGCTGTGCATGTCTTTTATTTCCTTCTTCATATTTTAGACATGTTTTAGATTGCAAAACACTTCTAGAAAATTTCCTAAACTTTCTATTCTCCCAAAAAGCCTTTTATGTATTAGATGCACATTCTGACATTATCTCTAAGGATTAAATAAAACAAAGTTAATTCCCAACACAAATTTTACTAGCTTTGATCAGAAATTATGTAGAGCCTAGGATGTTCAATCATCCTCTTTTCTTCCTAGAGTAATTTGAAACCCTTTACTCAAGAATTAAAAAATTTAAATTAAAAGATTTCTAAAATTCTGCCTGATTATCTAGAATCAGAATACTTTTGGTCTCACAAAGAGACTTAGATTCTTATCTGCAGGCCAGAAAGCAGACTAAGTTGTTTCCAGATTCATCCCACACTCTCTGAAAGCCACTCTCACAAGGATTATGACTGGGAAGTGCTTCTTTTTTTACCTTCCCAAGAGGAGTATTTAAATATGAATGGTGCGAAATATAGGAATATGGGAAGGTCCTTCTCTAATGAATCTGTTACCTTTTAATTAAAAAAGCCCATGTCAGGTGTAATAAAGTCCTTAATATTCAATGTGTATTGCTATGTTATGGGGAAAAAAGGGGTCTATTCTTGTAATTCAAGGTGTTTATTTAGGCCACTAATGCCATCTTTGACCAAAATAAAACATGATGGTTATCAGTGCCTGGGTCTTGGATTCTAATGCCATTACTTAATAAAATGAATTACAGCTTCTTCAAGAAATGGGTGATTCTAGGTCTGGGACAGGGAACATACACGATGAACCAGAGTATCTATTAGTAATATCTAACACATACACACACACACACACACACACACACACACACACACACACACACACACTTACAATGATGAGAATATGCCAAAGGTACACAAAAGCCAACTGAAGGGTCCCCAATGCTCAAAACTGAAAAAACACTGAGCAACAAAATAATAACACTGAATTGAAACATAACTCACAGTATAAAAAATCTATAAGTTCATAATGATATAAATAATTAAATAAATAACGAAATAGGGAGAATTCATTTTTCATGAGAAAGAATTTCTAATGATTATGTATATATGCTACTCTCAAAGAGTTGTAGGATTAATCTACCCTTTTTTTATGGGCTATCCATAATGACTTTCTTCCAAAAGGTGTAGTGTGGAACGAGAGGAAAAATGTACTTTACAGAGGAGAAATGGAGTAGCTTCAGAATGTTGATAATCGTAATCCAAGCACAGAGGCTGGTCCATTACCATATCTGGTAAAACTGAGAGACTCCATGTTATTAGAAGACTTCTCAAGATACATGGTCAAATATGTTAAAGAACCAATTATAACCTGAAAAGTATGCTGTAAATGTAGACTATTTCTTACTGTTGAAGATGGAAAAAGTGTGCAGGCTATAATCCCAAAGATTTCTAAATTGAAAACGTGTTACTTGAGAACAAAATTGTTAGGGAGTGAGAGATAAAGTTCTTATTTTTTCTAGTTGAGATAAAATTTTAAATCCTGAATAATAGCAACTGTGACACCATTTTAATGGTCTTAAAAAATGAAGAGAGCACGTGGCAAGGAGACAAAAAATTGGTTTTCGTATTTTCTAGGTGGCCAAAATTAAGTCCTATTATAGCTTTTCTTCACCTATGTTATCAGACAGATGGATCTTTCTGTGTCCATTCTGTTGTTGAAGAAGGAAGCATAATTGTGTCAAAAATAATTGAATGTTCAATACCATGATTTGGATTTGTGTTTGTGGAGCATCAGCTTGGCCTGGCTCCAGTGAAACTCTGCTTCTGGGAAAAACAGATCACTGCAGGGGTGGATAAAAATTCATGGAACTGTGATTAGCATCTCAGGCAGTAGAGATGCAGTCTCAAAGGAATGCAATTGGAATGATGCAAGTCTGCACATTTTGAAAATTTGAGCCATTCGAAGATGGCACTCTGCCCTCTTTTCGCCCAGGTCTATTACCCAAGAGAGGACATGTTATTAACGATGTTTTTTCTAAGATGCAGATTGGAAACTGCTGAAAAATTAAGCTCAAAATACAGCCAAGTTGCAGGCACAGTTCCATATGATTTTGTAAATGGCTTAGTGGCTGCTTCTTTTGGCAATTTTTCTGTATGATGAATTTTAAATTCCTCTGCCAACCACAAGGGTTGTTTCCCATTTAAGTTCCTTGAACATTTAGCACATATATTTCAAATCTTTCTTTAAAATCATTAGAAATTTTTGTCCTATCAGAATGACTTCCTATTAAATGATTGCATGATTACATTCCTGGGCAGAACCTGATTTACTTGCTTCTGCACTCGGATTTGCTAATAATATTGAAACTAATATATCTTGATCCCTATCTCTCCTGTAGAAGAAATTTTGTGTGACTACATCCTGAATGGGGTCAGACGTTTGGTTACCTTCTCATGATTCAAGAAAATTACTTGCACAATCTGCACTTTCTGCTTACTGGTATCATCAGCTAACTGGCCTTTGGAGGTGACAGAGATGACATCAGACTGAGTGTTTAGAGGTGATCTTAAACATTTATTTGTGTATTAAACACTTTCCGATTAATTTAGGCTACAGCTTTGAAATTGTTGAAATAATTGATTCCCTTACACATGGGTGATTATACATAAGGTGTGTCCATGGTTTACCTGTTTTGTCTAAATATGCAAATTGTGGGTCAGGATGCGAGCCTTGAGCTATCAACAATTTTTAGTTATTTAATTTAATCTTTGTTTGGCACATTACCCCAACTTACGTTTTGATGCAACGTCTTTGCAACTTTTTGATCAACTTTCATGTAATTCTCTCCCTCTCTCCCCACTCCACTCTGTGTGTGTGTGTGTGCATGCACACACATATATGTATAAATGTATGTCTCTTTCCTTTTATACCAACTACTTTTTAAATTAAATTTATTAGGGTGACATTAGTTAATAAAATTCTATAGGTTTTAAGTATGCTCTTCAATAATACATCATATGCATATTGCATTGTATATTCACCACCCAAAGTTAAATTTTCTTCAGTCACCATATTATATGGCCCCCTTTACTCTTACCTAATGTATTTTAAACTTGAGTATTTTCTACTAATTACCTCTGAGAAAGAACTTACGTGGTATTTTCGTTTCTGTTTTAATGAATTAACGATACTTCATATTTTACGGTTTAGTTTTTAATGTAAAGAAGAATTAGGTATAAAAAATATATTTCTCTGTCTATATAAAAGACACACATGTATTTGTGAGCAGCTCTTCCCACAGTGATGGTGAAGTTATTGGTGTTGGTGCTGAAAGTGATGCTAATTGCTTGGGGATGAGGTGGTGAAATCAAGACAAAGCAGTGCAGGAATTCAGCATCCTCTCTCTGAAAGCATAAATTTTTGTGTGTATGATAGCATAGTAATTTTCATCTTTTAAAAGTGCTACAATAGATAATGCCATCTCCTTCATCTCCAGAAAAAAAAAAAACAAAGTGAGTTAGAAAGACATACTGATAGGAATAATTCCTTTATATTCTTTGAATAGAGGCATATTCTTTTGATGTTGCATGTTCTCTGGGCATAGATATTCTAAGGAACACAGGACCAATAATTGCCTGCTAAAAATGATGGCACAGAGGCAATTTCTAAACACAGTGCTATCATGTTCTTGTTATCTAGAATTTTATAGAGGAAATTACTTAGCTCCATAAGATATTCAGTCGCAAGAAACACACATCTGCTATACAGTCAGCTTCTTGGATTCAAATCCAGGCTCGAACTGTATAGCCTTATGCAAATTCTGCTTTTTCTCAGCCATAAGTTGTCTGTCTAAACATAGCCAGATGTGAGGAAGAAATGAGAAAGAATGTATAAAAATACTAGCAAAATATCTGGCAATAGGACATACTGAAAATTTTATTATTATTATTATTATTATTATTATTATTTGATATAGATATCTGTGTATAAACTATACATTTTTATATAGATATTACATTGCATTGATTTAGCTTTACTGGAGACTAATATATTTATTGTTTATGTCATCAGTGAAATTCTATGAAGGAGTGTTTGAGTACAAATTCAAATGTTAAGATTTTTCTCTTTATCATTTGGTTAATATAATCGAGATTGGTGATATTTAGTGTTAGTAAGACTGTGGGAAAATACTCTTTTACACTCTTGGTGGAAATAAAATATGTTTGAGGAATTAGAGAGAACAATATTACAGAATCTGTCAAAGATAAACGTGCATAGTTTTTGACCTGGTGATGACATTTCTAAGAATTTCTCCAACAGAAATATTCAAACCAGTAAGTTAGGATGTCTGTCAAGTGACATTTGTTTCATGCATAAGGTAGAATATTAGAAATCACATAAATGTTAAGCAAAAGTGGGTTGGTTAAGGAAATTATGGTGGAGCCATGAAATGGAATAATACATACAAATTAAAATGAAGGAAAATTCATAACTACTGACAATTAATGCCTGTTTATTAAATTATTCTCAAATTAAAATTTTAAGAATATTATGTTCTATATACTTTTATGTAAAGTAAAACACACAAATGACTGTACACGTGCAGTTTCCTTCATACGAATTCACATCTGAAGAGCATGCTCCAAACTCAATAGTGGGGTGGATGCAGGCTCATGGTTGGGAGTGGTCCTTTGACTTTAAACTTTGTGTCACTCTCTCTGTCTTTAGAAAATATTTTCCAAGGGCCATGTTTTACTTTTATAATTTATAAAAATAAATTATTTTCATTTAAACTATTCTACTTTTGCTTTGAACTGCTGTTTAAGAGAATGGTTTTTTTAAGATTTTTCTTTTAATGTCATTTTAAAAGCTGCCATGCTGTCCTGTGGAGGAGGTGTCAAGCAGATATACTGTGAGCCAACTGTGCATGTCATAAAAGTGTACGTAAATACATGATCAATAGGCAGGGGGTCTGTTTTAAAGCAGTTTATCTTCAGCATCAATCTCCTCATCCTGACCAAAGAAGTGAAGATGCTTGGTCTAAGCCCTTTATATTTAAAAAAAGATTTAATACTTAAACTTTTGGGATAGGTAATATTACTTTCTCATTTTATATAGCATGAAACAGGCACAGAGAGGTTGTCTGGGACATTATGTGTACTCAGAATTAAGCACTGAGTGTAGTGTGGAAAATTAGGATTTTTATATAGGTTTTATCTATCTATCTATCTATCTATCTATCTATCTATCTATCTATCTATCTATCATCTATCTATCTATCTATCTATCTATCTATCTATCTATATCTATCTATCTATCTATCTATCTATCTATCTATCTATCATCTATCTATCTATATATCTATCATCTATCAAGATTATAGCTCTTATTATTTATTCCATGTTAAACTTTAGTCTAGGTAGACTCATCTATACAAGGACCCTCATATTCAGGAGGGTTAGTAGGAGTGTATGTGACTGAGTTTTATGAGACATCAAAGATATGTCAAATACTATAACATTTAATAGACATTTAAACTATAATTTAAGGTAATGTTTTATCACATTTTTATGTTTATAAGTTTATATGTTAAAATTTACACTATAATGTTAGGAACTGATTATGCTTAATGCAGAAACTCCGAAAAAGCAACTGAGTTTTAGGATCTACTTACATCCATACTCAAGTCTAGACTTTTGTGATGTTAAATTCTTTATCTTTCAATTATGTGCTGTTTTTCTTTCTTTTTTCCTCCTTGCTCATGCTGTTTCCTTTATGTTCACTTTCTGAATTATAAGTTTATAAATTTAGAATTTTCTAAATTCTCTTGTCAAGGGTTAGCTCATTTCATCTTCCTTGAAAACTATAGGTCATACTGATATATTTCCTTCTGGAGCCTGTATTGTACATGCAGTGTTCAGGAGTGTTCATTCTTTCTCCTTCTTTATGGATGGGGCACTTCCTGTATCCCTCGTACTATCAAACATGTGATTGAATGTCTAGCTAATCATTAGACAGTTGAAGAAATGTGATGCCTCACTTCCTTTGAGTGTTGGTATTTCACAGGAACTATTAGGAAAAATGCATTATTACAAAAAGGTGCTGATGGCAGTGATTCAACACCGAACTAGAAGTCTAAGAAACTGTGCAGGTCATGAGTTTGGTTATAGCATATGTAGGATCTAGAGTAGAAGTGGCAAATGAGATATTTCAGCCTGAATGCCAGAGGAATAGCAGCCAGGCTCTGACAATGGCACTCTCTCACTTGTGCAGGAAGGGACTGGCACCAGTATTGCCTGAGCCCCATGGTTCAATGCAGTTTTCTTTGTATGAATTCAAATTTGTGAATTTAATTAAATTTAATTAGATGACTAGGGTGCACACAGTACAGCATTAGAAATTTGGCGGAGAGAGATTAAATTAGCTATGTTTATGTATCCATATCAAAAGATAAAACCAATATGAAATTAAAAATACTGGCTAAGAAGTTAATTGAATTATTGCTGATATGCAACCTGTATAGGTATATATAACAGATATGCAGAATGTGATGATGAAGGAGGCATTGGAGAGGAAATGAGGTATGAAGGAGGAGAGGTAATGAATTTGTTGATATCATGTGACATAGTTAGGCACAAGAGGAAGTCTGGGGCTTATAGAAATGGAAAATGATCATGAACCTTTGATTAGTTCTCTCCAAACATTATCATGCTTGTTAATTTTTTTGATCCTCATGAAAGTGCTGTGAGGCAGGACACAAAATTTTTGGAGAGGTGCAGCACACAGTGGTTAGTAGTCTCTGTTATGAATTGATCACATATGAACCAAAAGGCATTGAGCAAGTTGCAAAGTTCTCTGAGCCTTGTCCACTGCATCAGAAAATCAGGCTAATGCTAGTTCCTATTTTGTATTGATTTTGAGGGAATTAAAAAAGAAATTAATTAAGCTCAAATAATAATTATTTGACACATGCTGACTTTAGTTATTATTGTTTTTAAAAAAAATTTTTTTGCAGGATTTGAAGTTTATCTAGTTAGGAAGTTGTGTGACTAGAGCAGAGAGCTAAGTCTGCTCATTTGTGAACGCCTGCCATGGCTTTTCCCAATGCACTAAACAGATAGATGTGTGTGTTCTGGCAGTAAGTGATGGTCTCAACTGCAGTGGGAGGCAGACTTATAAAAAGATGAGATTGATTACTACAAAAAAGGGTCTTGAATGTCAACTAAGATGTCAAGTTGTGTGCTCATAGTCAAAAGATTGTGATGAATTCATCGATTTTACGACAGAAGGAGCAGTATTATCTATGCTAGTGCATTACATTTTAAAATATTTTGTCATGAGATTGCACAAAGGAAATCTTGCTTAGAAAGTGTAAGCATTTAATACAGATAGAGCCTTGCTGCTGTGTGTAAGAAAGAAAGAATCCCTGACCTGGCTCCTTTGAAAGTCTATTGTTCCACTGGTCTGTTGAACCACTTCAAACTCTAGATGAGGAATCTGAGGCTCACATGGTGAGCAGTATAACAATGTCAACTGGGAGTTAGAGGGACAATCTGAAGTAAAAGCCATTTTTTTTTGATTTCCAAGAACGTGTTTCTTCCAATTTATTAAAAATAGTAAAGATTTTTGCAGATGAGAGAGGTTTGGGTTAGCTATAGCATGGATTTCTGAGGTCCTACCAGCTGTGTACTTTAGTAAGAGGGACAATACTAAGAAAGGATCTTTGGCTAATTTTGCATAAAGAACTCTTAGTGAACACGTAGTTTACATCCTTAATTAAAAGCAATGGTCTAATATATTCCCAACAAGGGACAGATGGCCTCTGTTTAAGTATCCTTAGGAAAAGTTTGCTGTGGAAGCAGTTCTTTATATTATCATTTAGCTGCAGTAACTATTTGTAGTTAGTCGAGGTCACTGTTAATTTCCTTAGTGGTATAGAGTACCAGTCTAGAATTTGCGTTTCCAATGCAATAACCTGGGTTTGTAATTCCCACTCATTTTAGATGAGTGGTTAATGTCTCCCAGGCTCAGTTACCTTATTCTTAAGATAGGATTTGTGACAGTATCCATCTCATGCAATAAAAAAAAATAGATGCAATAATACCTTGCTGGTATAATGTGAGTGCAAAATAAATGAATTGTCTTATTAGATTTATTATTCTGTAGAATCCTTTGTTTCATTTGAAAGCATTTCTCCCAAAGGAAAAATGAAATGAATGATTTACAGTGATTTGGGGTCATGCACAGGAATGATGTCAGTTAAGTAAGATATTGGTCTTCCAGGAAGAGATTTGAGGTTTTATTTTCTTTAATTAGAATACCTGGAAAATGATTAGAATCTTGGAAGCTTAGTTAATGATTGTAACTTTTAGTTTCAGACCTGGGTTTTATATATTGACTCAAAAACACAGATGTTATATATATAATTAGAATATGCTCTGTATTGTAAAATTGTCATTGAATGTGTCACTGAATTTTATTGCAGAATGGTTGAATGAAAGAAGCTCAGGACACATAAACCTACCTCACTGAATTATTATGAAAGTGAAATTATATCATGAAGCAGTGTCACTTCCATAAAGAGCACTTGTCATTAGGTTGTTTTTGGTATATGTTCTAAATCAGAAAAGGCTGGATTTGAATTTGGTTTTAGTGTTTATTAGTTGTGGGAACTTTGTGTCATTTTTATCACCCCTCTGAGCCTTAGCATCTAATCTCTAAAATGAAAGTATCTCATATTTCACTAAATAGCACACAGTAGGAAATCATTGACTATTAGTAACATGAAATGAAATATTAATCCAGTTTGAGAAGGAAGAAATGCAAATGAAAAGAATATAACTCTTAGTAACTGAAGAGTCCTTGGGATATAAATTCCTCAGTTAGCTCATGCTAGGTGCTCAGTAAGTGAATAAAAATTTATATGAAATGTTTCAAATTCTTGAGTCTTGAGTGTTTTCAGTAATAAATGATCACCATTCTAGGTCAAAGTGCCCAAAAGCAGAGGCTGAAAGTAAGGCCTTTTTGTAAGTGGTTTATTTTTGAAAGCAGAATGGAATTAGTGAATGGAGAGAGTGAAATAGGAAAATTAACCTGAGATTCCGTTAAGCAGTTGCTATATTTCCGCTGGCTCCTATCTACAAATAGTCCAGAGTTCCCATAAGGTATGTTAAATTCTTCATATTTTAAGTGTGTTTATGCACCAGAATGATGAAACAGGGTCTCCTGAGTGTCTCAAGCAGCAAGTAGCAGGACAGAAAGCAAGTGAGACACTGATGAGAAAGGTAAGAAAAGGTGGTGTTGGGGGATCAGTAAGATGGAATTATTGTCAGGTTGCAGTTGTTAGCAGTCAGTTGCTGCATCAATGGCTGGAGAAGAAAAGTAGGTCAAGAGGGTGTGAGATAGAGTGCAAAAAATGCCCAATACACACAGTGATTAGTAACTAAAAGTAATATTCTTTTGCAAATTTTCCAGCTTAGGGCGATGTGCATACATTGACCCACAGTAAATGGAGAACAGAATCAATGTGACTGAATTCATTCTTTTGGGCATTACAAAGAATCCAGACCTGCGGAAAGTGCTCTCTGCGATGTTTCTAATCATGTATGTGTCCACAGTTTTCGGGAACCTACTCATCGTGGTGACCATGATCACAAGTCGTAGTCTGAGATCACCTATGTACTTTTTCCTTGCTTTCTTGTCCCTCATGGATGCCACCTATTCTTCTGTCATCGCCCCCAAGATGATCGTGGACTCCTTTTCTGAGAGCACGACCATCTCCTTCAAAGGCTGTATGGCACAGCTCTTTGCAGAGCATTTCTTTGGTGGTGTGGGGATCATCCTTCTCACTGTGATGGCCTATGACCGCTACGTGGCCATCTGCAAGCCGCTGCACTACATGAGCATCATGAGCCCTCAAGTGTGCGGCTTACTCCTCGGAGGGGCTTGGGTTGGGGGATTGATGCATGCGGCAATACAGCTCCTCTTCATGTGTCAAATACCCTTCTGTGGCCCCAATGTCATTGATCACTTTATGTGTGATTTGTTTCCATTGTTGAAACTGGCCTGCATGGACACCCACATGCTGGGCCTCTTAGTCATCCTCAACAGCGGGATGATGTGCACAAGCATCTTCCTTGTTCTCATTGCCTCCTATGTGGTCATCCTCTGCTCCCTGAAGTCTCGCAGCTCCAATGGGCGGCGCAAAGCCCTCTCCACCTGCAGCTCCCACATCACAGCGGTCATCTTATTCTTCATGCCATGTATTTTCTTGTACATGAGGCCTGTGGCCACTTACCCCATAGACAAGGCAATGGCCGTGTCCTTTACCATTGTTACTCCCATGTTAAATCCCTTGATATACAGCTTGAAGAATCCAGAGGTGAAAAGTGCCATGAGGAAACTGTGGGTGAATCCAGGGGCCCTGGGTCATCACTGGCTTACATCCTAAGAACAAATCTTTCCTATAAGGACAGTGAGGTCTTACCCTCCCCATTCATTGCAATCCATTGGTCACACAGCAGCCACGGGTATCTTTTTTAAGCTTGCAAATTGAGTTAAGGTAGCCAATCGAGTTATTGCCCACCTCTCCCCATCATTTGTACTCCATCTCTTTTCTCACAAGGTTCTGGCCATTCTTTTTTTGTTAAGCAAATTTTTGTATAATTTAAGCCTTCCTCAGTTCATGGGTTTTGATTTTCGTCTGCTCACTAGGGAATTCTCTCTCCCAGAGATTTTACTTGGCTGGCTCTCTTTATTTTTTACATTTTCTGATAAATTCTCACATTGTTAAATAAGTCTTTCGTGATAACTTTCTGTAGTGATTCCTCTTAGTTATTTTCTAACTCATCATCTGGTGATATCCTTAATATCAGTGATCTCAAACTATAAGGGGTTATGTCTAGACTTTTATTTTGTCTGTTCTGCCCACAAAGCTGTAATCCCTGTAAGTGTCAGTGTTCTGTTTATTTATTCATGCTGTGGTAGAATTTTGCCAGCCACCTGCTAGGTACTCAATAAATATTATTGAATGAATATGTCTAAGAGAGAACATTTTTGGTATTTGTAATTTCATAGATTGGGTAAGATGTGGCAGAGGGTAAATAAATATAAATACTTTAGGAGTTAGTAGCTTCCCAGTTTTCCTTCTACCAAATGTCTTGTTATGGAAGCTTTTGGAAGTGAGTATAAACTCAGATCCATAGCTTGCTATTTAATGTGGAGGCCACCACTTCACCAAAATTCTCGACTCCCTTTTTTTATCTTTTTGAGAAACAGAATTAGAATCCCTCATGCTGAAGTCAGGACACTTCAGAATCTAGTGTGTGCCTGTATGTTGAAGTTATATTTTCATAAAAGCATCTTTCTCTCTATCTATCATCTATCTATTTATCTATTATCTATCTATCTATCTATCATCTATCTATCTATCTATCTATCTATCTATCTATCTATCTATCTATCTATCATCTATCTATCTATCTATCATCTATCTATCTATCATCTATCTATCATCTATCTATCTATCATCTATCTATCATCTGTCTATCTGTCATCTGTCTGTCTGTCTGTCTGTCTGTCTATCTATCATCTATCTATTCTATCATCTATCATCTATCATCTATCATCTATCATCTATCTATCTATCATCTATCTATCTATCTATCATCTATCATATATCTATCTATCTATCATCTATCTATCTATCTATCTATCTATCATCTATCATCTATCTATCTATCATCTGTCTGTCATCTGTCTATCTGTCTGTCTGTCTATCATCTATCTATCATCTATCTATCTATCTATCTATCTATCTATCTATCTATCATCTATCTATCATCTATCTATCTATCTATCTATCTATCTATCTATCTCTATCTATCTATCTATCATCTATCTATCTATCATCTATCTATCTATCATCTATCTATCATTTATCATCTATCTATCATCTATCTATCTATCTATCTATCATCTATCTATCTATCTATCTATCTATCTATCTATCTATCTATCATCTATCTATATCTATCTATCTGTGTGTGTGGAGTATACACAAATATATATTAATTTTTAATTTTAATGAGAAACATTGTTGCTGTTATAGTCTATATGTGGGTTTCTCAACTCAGAGGATGTTTATTTTCTCCCACATCTTGCTTTGGCAGCACTAGTGGAATGCTGATTGGTGATTGTTGCCTGGACTCTTCTTCCTTCCACCTGCACAACTCACACACTAAGGCTCTTAGGGAGATCTCGGTAATCAGGGCCACTGCTGCCTCCAAACTTTGCCATATCTTCTGTGAAGATTTCTAACTTCTCCTCTAGTGTCTGAAACTGGACTTTGCTTTCCAAGTGGGACCCGCCCCCTCTGCTCAACATTGGCTCCAGCCCAAGCCAGACTGTCTTGGTCTTATCCTTGTTTTCTTTCTTCTGGGAATTTTTCAACACTCTATGCCCTCCATGGGGTCAACCAGATGCACCCAGAAGCTCTGCATTCTGGACTTATGACATTATGCCAGGCCCTGTAACCAGAACCTTGGTCGTGTGAGGGATTTCAGCTAGCCAATGGCTTCCTTAGGCTGGTTTATTATTTCTTTTATAATATTGTACCAAGTCGATTACTAGAATGGGTATTTAGATGCTGATTTTGGGCTGACACAAGAGAAGTTGAAGGTTCTGGGCTATAAATGGTCCCGTGCTGGCCCTTGGCTTGGGCTAGGTTGTAGACCCTCCTCACTCTCACCTGTTTATGCCCTGACTGTGGAACCATCATCTGCAGCACTATAGATGGTAGGGTGGTGGCAGGCTTCATTGATTCTGTGCATCCCTCCTGCTAACACCCAAGGGGGTCACCCTATCCCTTTCATAGTCTCTATGCCATGTGTCAGGTGGTTCTTCAGAGAAGACTGTGGTTATCTCCTTCAGGGGCTTTAAAAACTATTGCTCTGTTGTGCTGATTGGCCCTTCTGATAAATTCTCTCTCTGCCTCCCATAGATTTGTTGGCATTATGCTCTCCTGTGTTAGTCATAAACCATGGATGATGAGAGACATGACATGTGTAAATGAGATCACCTAGAAGGAAGCAGGTGGAAACAGCAAAATGGTTTTTCTTGTTTGTTTGTTTATTTTCTCCTTCTACTTCTAGAAATAGTAAGAATATACAAGTTGAGACATCAGCAGAGCAAAGAGGGGAGAAAAATAAATCTCAAATCTGAAAGAGCGTATTTCCAAGATTGTCAGGGAAAGAATCATGCTTAGGAAGAGAGACAAGGAATAAATCTTTTACTGTAAGTAAAAGCAAATAATAATTCTGGATGAAAATACAGTGGATTTAAAGACTGTAGTGATGTAGTTAAGTAGGAGAGTTTGGAATGGAGTTTTAATCTATTCTTTTAGTTTGTAATAACTATATTTATTTAGAAAAATATATGCATATGTTACTGGTATGAACATATAGGTACATATAAAAGCATCTAAAATTTATGGCTTAAAATTGAATCACAAAATAGTACTTATGACTACCTTACTACTAATTCCTCATATAGTTTTGAATATGATCTATTTCAAAGTTGAAACAAGAATTTCTATTAAATTTGGAATGACTGATGCTAGAATTAGTTTGCTGCCAAAATGGATGGGAAGGAAATAGTAGCCATTGGGGACAGTGGGAAGGCAAAATTCCCAAGGTCATGGCCCCAGGAGATGGCCCAGAGTCCACAGTTCATGGCTGGGAGGGGCCCTTGGGAATCTCTGATGCCGCTCAAGCATATTAAAACATACTGCTATCAAGAAAAGGAAGACCTTGCAATCTTCTAGGAGAAATATGAACAGAATAAGCAGCTTCCTGTAGAAGTATCTGAAACTTAAAATTAATATCAACGTGAGTATAAGTGATGACAACTCTATGTGGAAGGTTTATAATAGTTTAACCTTTTTAGTGTCAGATTTCAAGAATGTTAGCATGTTCATTTCAGCTATGCAAATGAACTATACTGGGGATAATAAAATGATCCTCAAACCCATCTTCTTCTTCTGAATTGTTTAGATGATAGAAAATATGGCATTGTGGGTTTTAAACTTGATTTTTAATATTAAACCTTCTTGAAATTATTTCTGTATATTTTGAAATAAGTCTGCCACTTTTATATGTACATGGTCAGAGTTTTACATTTTTTTCTCATTATCATTTTGTAAAAACATTTCATTATCAATGTCTTTTTGTCTCATTTCATTATCAATGTCTTTTTATTATTTAGTATTTTATTTATATTATCATGCACTCTTAATTTGTAGTAATTTGATTTACATAAACTTTCTCTTATTATTGAACATTTTATTTTATTTTTTATTTATTGATTTTAATCTTTTAAGTGAGGCAACCTTTGGTTGACCTCACAGATTGCAAAGATCTTGTTAACTTACTATCTTTTATTTATTTTTAAATTTTTTTTTTACACCTATAGCACCTGGTCTTCCTAGGTGGTCTTTCATCCAAGTATTATCCAGGCTGGACCCTCCTTAGCTTCTGAGATCAGACAGAATTGGGCTTGGTCAGGGTGGCATGGCCATAGAGAACATTTTAGATATTTCTAAATTTTCACTAATATAAAGAGACATATATCATCTTTTGTTATAAATCTTGTATGACCTAATTTCACTTTTAGAATAATTTGTTAATGTTTTTTTATTACTGGTATAAGAAATACGAACATGTTTATGACTCTGAAAATGTTTCCTAAAATGTTTCCTAAAGGATTACACTTATGGAGTAGTTTAATTACAATTTTAGAATTAATATAATTTAAAGAGCATGATTTTAAAATGCATATTTTATTCCTATGATGGATTCAATTTTCTAGTTTACTTTGTGTGTGTACATTGTATAAAACTAATACTGACATCAGTTTCATGTTTCATTTTGTACTAAATGTTGCAAAGTATGTTCATAAGAACTGCATAAATTGATCTGTGTGGGTCAGGCAACTCACACACTAATAGCTGTGTCATTAACAGCGATTTTAAAGGTGAAAATGCTGAGGCTTGTTGTTTTCTTTAGTGACACATGGCTGTTAAGTGCTAAAGCAGTAATCATTAACTTTTTGATAATGGACACTGAAAAATTATCATGTTATCTTAAATTAATTAAGATGAATAGAAAAGTTTCCAAGATCTTGTCGAGTTCCCACATACTCTTGACTGAGTGTTTTCTAATAGTATATCCTACATTACTATGAACATATTTGTCATAAATATAAAAAAATATTGACATAGTATTCTTAATGAAGCACCAGGTTTTCTTTATATGTCACTGTTATTCTACAGCTTGTTCCTTTTCTGTTCTAGGATTCAATCCAGGATAAAACATTGCATTTAGGACAATTACCTTTTAAATGACTTAAAATCAAAAATCGTGTTATTGTAAACTCTAATGACACTGTACTCCATTGTCAAAGTTTTGACACTAACTTTGAAATTTCCTGTTATCTGAAAAAAGAGAGATTGATTTGTTTATATCTAAAGAATATTTTATTCTAAAATGGTACTATTCTTAGAAACTCCTCAGACAAAGGAAGTTGAGTGCCCAAAAATTAATTATTAAACATAGAGCCTTGGTCTTCTCTACATCACTTCAGCTTGTTTGGTTTTCTTTGTATAATGAAACTACCTACAAAAATCACTGGACATGCGTATCTGAGGGCCATAATAACTTATTCCAGGATTATTAAGAATATCTGCAAGTGTTGCACATTAAATGTCAGATCTGCACTGTGACCAAAAATATTTTGTATTTTTTGAATAAATGAAATGATGAGTAAAAATAGTTATCAGCCTTGGTCATAGTCAAGCAGGAATTAGGAGTAAAAGCACTGTCATGTTTGCTCTGTGTCTTTGTCTCTGTGAGCTTGTTCTTGCTATTTACTGTGATTTTCTTTCATGCTTTCAGCTGCATACATAGTTTGTATATGTGTTGTCTTATCTAATTCTCACAAGAACAGCATTATTATACCCAGTTTAAAAAGCAGAATTTTAGTCTTTGAGAATTTTAAGAAACTTTTCCATCACAAAATATGATTAAGTAGCAGAGCCTGGATCTGAACCTATAATTTGGAGCTGATGTCCTCTTTTTCCCTTCTGTTTTCTTTTATTAATAAATCTTTAACTCATTTTTAAATTAAATTTGTTGGAGTGACATTGATTAATAAAATTATATAGATTTCAAGTGTACAATTCAATAATATGTCATATGTGTATTGCACTGTGTGTTCTCTGCCCAAAGTGAAATTTCCTTCCATCACCATATATTAAACACCCTTTACCCTTATCTACCTCCCCCATTCCTCCCTTTAACTTTTCAATTACAGTTGACATTCAATATTATATTAGTGTCAGGTATATAGCATAGTGGTTAAACATTTATATAATTTATGAAATGATCCCTTCAATAAGTTTAGTACTGATATGACACCATACATATTTATTACAATATTATTGATGACATTCCCCATGCTGTACTCTACTTTTCTATGACTATTTTGTAACTACAAATTTATACTTGTTAATTACTCTCTTCACCTTTTTTCACTCAGTCCCCCAATTCTCCTCCCATTCAGGAGCCATCAGTTTGTTTTCTGTATCTATGATTGTGTTTCTGTTTGGTTTGTTCGTTTATTGGAGCTGATATGCTTATTCATTTCATATAATTGCCTTTCCTGCTTTGACTTCAGCATATGCTGATAACCACTAGATTATATGTTAATATTCTTTACTTTTTAATAACTTGTTGTTGACTGATGCAATGACCTTATAGAATTTGCTTTTTTCTCCTGTTTTCCAGCTTGTAGCTGCATTTGATGTTTATAAGGCAGGCAAGTTTAAGAACGTCTATTACCCTGGAAACACAATGGAAATGGTTATTTTAAAGTAAGCACAAAGATATGTTTGATACACAATTGTATATTTGTTGGTTTTATCAATATTATAAATTGTATATTTTATCACTAAATGGCTTTCATAAAAATCAGATTATTTTTATTTCTCATGGTGAGACTTTTTATTAGTTTATTGACTTATTTAACAACCAGATTATATGTATATATACACACATGTGCCATTTTACAAATAAATTTTTATTATATATACAGGTGAGGACACAGTCATTCTTGGAAGTTGTCTTGCTGAGGAAAACTAAGTCAAAGGGTGGAGTAATTATGTAAATGACTCATGGAAAAGCTTTGCATGGGTAAAGTGGCTGGCTTTCTAAGTGAGTGAATAGTGACTATAATGAGTGAGGGTATTTATCATGAATAACTTTTACATTTGCCAATTTGAACCTCTTCATAATTCCATGAGATGATCTGGTAGGTTACATATGAATATCCCTAGTTTACTGCAAAGGCATATAAGTGGCCAGTTGTACTAGATTAGATTGGCCCATGTGGCATAAATAATTAGAAAATAATTTTAAAAGTCTCAAGATGCCGTATTCACCATATTTTTGTTCTGCTTGCTTTAGTGGTTGTTGCCAGTTTGTATCTGCAGTAATCGAACCATTCCTTTCTGAACCTACATCATTTGTTTCATGCCCTTCGTCATGGGGCCTCAGTCAAACATCAACAGAGGAATCAGAAGGCTTTCATTTCTAAAAGTGGATGGAGACAGTAGAAAACTTAGTCTTGCTCTTAAGTTCTTGCTAGAAAAGAAACATCCTTGTTTCGTTCTCTGTTGACCCCATGAAAATACTTGGGTATTGAAACTAGAGGTTTTGTTTTAAATTTCTAATCCTGCATCTGTTATCTGTTTGTTATCTCTTGAAGCATGAATTGCCTGCCAGCAAAATGTGGATAAAATATAACAAGAATTACTTTTTAGGCACTTGGCTCTGAGCAATTGCTTTCATTGTGTTACTTAACTTAGTCATCATGACCACGCTCTTAAGTAGGTTTTATTATTTTTATAAACTTCTGCACTTATTTTAAACAATGAATGAAGGAAAATACCCCACTCAATTCATGCATACTTGTTATTTGTGGGTGTAGAGCAAGACACTTTTCCATATATTTTTCTCTTTTGTAGGAAATGAATTAATTCATCTTAAAGGTCCAAGTCAGTTAAGATTTTTTAAAAAAAGTAATTGGAAATGTAGTTATTTTTCAAGCACCTATTCAACTGGTGGTGATTGCGTCTGTTTGTAGAGAAGGCAGTTTCCTGATCAGCAGTGGCAATTCAGTCAACCCTGCTCCCACTCCATGCTAATGGAAGGCATTGCCAATAAATTACAATCCTCCGTCCTCAGAACTTGGGTGTAACTTCCAATTTTGTCTCAACAATCCACTCCAGGAAATTCCTATTAAGTGATCAGAATTGGCACTTGAGATGAAAACTATTTTTCATCCCTATCAAATGTAGATACTTTGCTTCTCTCATATTAAAGCCCTGGCTATTTTAAAGTATTTAATAATTGTTCTCTTCCTCAGTTTTGGTTAACCACCCCCACCACCACCTTCAGCAAATTTCTAATTTTGTGTTCTCAGCGATGACAGAAGCATATAAAATCTTTTTTCATATCAATACAACAACTTGTTTTTGACTATGATAATACCATGAACTGGTCAGAGGTAAATTTTTCTTTTTTCGTAATTGCACATTTTCCATACTCATTGTGGTAGCTTTCAAAATTTCCTTGGAACTCATGCTAAACAACAGCTTGGTTTCTGAATTTGTTTTTCTGGGGCTTTCACAAAATCCAAATGTTCAGAAAATAGTATTTGTCATATTTTTGTTCTGCTACATTACAACTGTTGGGGGCAACTTGCTAATCGTGGTGACCATCTGCAGTAGCCCTGCACTCCTGGGCTGTCCCATGTACTTCTTCTTGGCTTTCCTGTCCTTCCTGGATGCCTGCTTCTCCACTGTCATTGCCCCAAAGTTGATTGTGGACTCTCTCCGTGAGAGGAAAACCATCTCCTTTGCAGGTTGCATGACTCAGCTCTTTGCGGAACACTTCTTTTCTGGGGTGGAGGCGATCGTCCTCACGGTCATGGCCTATGACCGCTATGTTGCCATTTGTAAGCCCTTGCACTACTCTTACATCATGAACTTGAAGCTCTGTAGCATTCTGATGGGGGTAGCCTGGACAGGGGGCTTTCTGCATTCCATTATACAAATTCTCTTTACATTTCAGCTGCCCTTCTGTGGTCCCAATGTCATTGATCACTTCCTGTGTGATTTGTACCCATTACTAGAGCTTGCCTGCACTGACACTCATGTCTTTGGCCTTATGGTGGTTGCCAACAGTGGGCTTATCTGCATCATAATCTTCATTTTGTTGCTTGTCTCCTATGGTGTCATCCTGTTCTCTCTGAGAACCTACAGTAGGGAAGGGCAGCGGAAAGCTCTCTCCACATGTGGATCTCACATTGCTGTTGTGCTTTTGTTTTTTATCCCATGCATATTTGAGTATGTCCGACCTATGTCTGCTTTCTCCTTTGACAAAATGGTGACAGTGTTTTATACCAACATAACTCCCTTGCTCAATCCTTTGATTTATACCTTCAGAAATAAGGAAGTGAAAAATGCTATGAGCAAAGTGTGGAAGAGAATAACAGTGGTTTGTAATGAAAGATAAACATTAAACTTTGAAAACAATTTGAAGTAAAGATCGAAAAAGCCTAATTGTCTTTAATCAAAACTTTATGTGGATGGACCTTGTTTGCTGGGAAGTAATGTAAAACAATAAATAAAAAAGCTTAAACATGGAGTCAGGAAGTAATAATTACACTCATAAATGACTTGTCAACTGAGTATCCTCATATGTAAATTAAATAGTTGAACTTTGTGCTTGCTTAGAATCTAAACACCAAAAAAAAAAAAAAAAAAAGGAGAAATTACTTATCAGATCTTTGATCTTTTACCTATTGCATGCTTTGTGGAGGGAAGATGAAACTACTTTAGAGATTAGAAAAAGAAACTTGCTCAAACTATTGCAAGTGAAAAGAAGTTTATATTTAGGACATAGAATTTAGTGACTGATGAAAAAAAGAGATCAGGAAGGCAAGAGATCAAACTATTCTCAGAATCTCAATGGGAGGTGTTTCTGTGACACATGACCGCCTTTGGTTTCACCTCAGATTGTATAAATCTTTCACCTTTTATGCTTAAAAAAAAATCCCCTCTCATATCTTGGCTTTTATGATGGCTCTCATTACCTACTTTTTATTTTTTGAATATTATATAATTTATATGCTTTTTTTTTGTCTGTTTCCATTTATACATTGTAAGCTATGAGTCAGAGAATTTGTTTTTCTCTTTGACTCATTGATGTTATCTTTTATCTAGGACAGCCCAATGTGGGATTTTAGTAAATATTTGTTGAATAAACAAATAAATGAGATATCTACCTATGTTCAAATTTAACCCCCCCCCCCTTTTTAACACTAACACATTAAAGTGTCACATTTGGCAAAGGAATATACTTGTTGCTGATATTAGCCCTTAGACCTTGATGATAACTATAATTCCTGCTTTGGCCTAACAAAGAACATGGTATTTAAAATAAATTTTAAATTCTTGTTAATTTTACATATGTAAGATTTAAATGTAATATACACAAACTCAAATAGAAAATAAAGCCATTGTTCCCTATCTACTCTTTTTCTCATTCTTTCTTCTTTTCTCTATTTCCAGAGATAATAAATGTTGCTCTCAGTGTTTTCCTTCTTTTTCTGTATTTCTCATCCAGATAAAATTGTCTATTGTCACAAATTTTCTTAGTTGGTTTAACATGGCTGGAGTTTCTGCATTACTCACAGGAAATGTTACCTTAGCAAAATAAAACTTTAAAGAAGCAGAGTTTAAATTAGGGTCTGAATTCATCCAAAGATGACACATGAGACAGGCGAATCAGACCCTAAATAGTACAGACCTCAGTTTGTACTCTGTTGTCATCTATTCCCATTTCCACAGTTTCCATAATTAAATGACCACAGTCAACTGCATTCAATAAAAGGCTAATGTTGCTTTGACAGAACCTCGAGTCCAGTCAGGTGATTCAGTCATTCAGTCGACGATGAATTTTTTTTTAATTAAATTTATTTGGGGGTGACATTGGTTAATAAAATCATATAGATATCAAAGATACAATTCAAACAGTCATCTTATCTTCCTCCCCACCTCCTCATTTCCCTCTGGTACCCACTATACTTTTGTCTGCATTTATCAGTCTCTGTTTGATTGAAATGTTCACTTGTTGCTTTCAGTTTTATGTCCCATGCATAAGTGAAATCAGATGGTTCCCGATGAATTTTTATGAGGACTACTGGGTCAGTTTCCTCAGATCTGCAGAAACTATAAGACATCATACACTCAGTGATAGGTGGTCAATTTAAGGCTTTTTGACTAGAAAATTTAATGTGGGAGTTTATTCCTTGGCTGCTCTTGTTTTCCAGACCACGGAATCTTGGGATGTTATTATATATATTCTTAAGATAAAATAAATTTAGTCTTGTACTTAAGAAATTTGGATTCTAGCTTCAGTTCTGTTACCACTTGGAGGTCGAACTTTTCATGTATTATTTCACTTTTTTGGTCCTCAATTCCTCATGTTTAAGGAGTGTTAATAGAAGCACAAATATTTTCTCTGCACTTATTCCAAGCCAGGGATTCTTTCTTTTCATAGGTTATGTATTTTAATATTTACAGAAACTCTTTAAAGTTAGGTCCTCATATTCCCATTTAATTGATGGTGAAGCTGAGGCTCAAAGACTTTAAGTGATACCCCAAAACATTCCTCTGGATTCTCCTAGTCCATTCATAACAACAGAGGCTTAGTGTTGGGGTGTGATTTTCTCTATGATGTTTCTCTGAGACACTGGAGTTTGTTGGTTGCACTAGACCCTTCAGCAAAAGTGCATAAGCATGCTGCAATCTATTCCTGGCATTCTCCCATCTGTGTTTGGGTCTACCACCTCTCTCCTTCTACTTTTACTCTATATCTTCATTTCATCCTCCCTGAAGATACCTAGCATCAATGGCATACATTGTGAACAGTGAACAGTTCTTAGGCCAGAGTAGTGGCTAATATTATGGTTTCTTAGTAGGAAAGTAATGTAATATAATTTATTTTACCTTTAATAGCTTGCAACTACTCAAAAGCATAATTCTTACTTTCTTTCCTGTATGTGGAAGCGCACATATCTTTAAAACTGAAAAGAAAATATATAAAACATGTATTTAAGGATTTCTTTCTTTTTTCATTATTTCTTCCTTTCTACATTGATAGAAAAGAGATAGGACATCTTTCTCTGTCTAACTTATTTCACAAAGCATATCTTCCAGGTCTATCCATGTTGTTGCAAATGGTAAGACTTCATTCGTTTTTATAGCTAAGTAATATTTCATTGTATATATACACCACAACTTCTTTATCCATTGTCTATTAATAGGCACTTAAGTAGCTTCCTTATCTTGAGTATTGTAAATAATATTAAAAGCCAACTGTAAATGGAAAAGTTAACCTCATATCCTTAGGATTAGAAATGGGAGAACTTAATAACAATATTTTAAAATAATTATTAATACAACTTACCTTTTACAAAAAGAAAATTAGAAACTCAAAAGGTTAAGAACCCTGCTTAATTCACATAGTAGTTAAGTGGCAGGGATGGGACTCATGTCCATTATACACATTTTATCTATGTTAGCCTTTAACAGGCTTCAAACACTTTAGAAGACATGGGTTAAACAAATCCTGCAGAGAAAGGAAGAGATTGTCCTTACTTGCAGGTCATAGTGAGTTGATATTTAACTAATTATCCCCAAGGTTTGTTTTTACTGTTGGACAATCTGAGCTAAGTAACTAGGACATTCTTTAGTGCTTGAGTTGGGAATGATAGTTCTTTTGGAGGTGCTGAGGCTGAAAGCCTGCTTTAGGCATCACAAACTTTTGTGAGCATTGCTCTGAGTATTCAGTGTAGTAAAAACACATAACTTGTGCTTTTTCAGAAACAATCAGATAAATAAACAAACAAATAGCTGTGAGAGAGAGCAGGAATAGTTTTATAAAGTTTCAAGAACCAAATTAAGAAAGTTTCCCAGTGTTTCATGCCCCTCTTCCCTGCTTTAGTGTAGATCTTGATTTGTCTCACTCAGGCTTCTGGGAAGGAAACTTGTGAAGTATGACCCCATGTAGAGTCTCCTATCTCCATAAACTCACGATACCTCAAAACTTCTGATAGAAAGTATTGATAAGTCTCAAGGAAGCAGAGTTTGCATGTTTTAGTCAGGCTTTTTATGATTCACATTCTAAGTAAATTAAAATTGAAGATATGAAAAATATTCTTTATTGGAGGTCATCTTATCTTTTGCTCATAAGAAAGAAGTCTGTTTTTTTATTCTATGTAAAATATTTTCTTCATGTTGCCTCCTCAAAGTTGATCTTATGGAATGTACACTAAGTGTACATTGTACAAAATGATGGAGCTGCTGAAGAGCATTTCCACCAGTGAAGAATGCATAAAAAATTAACAGTTATTTTGGGTGTGGGATTGATAAATTATGAAATTTTGAAGTGTACTTTGTTCATCCTATAATGTACTTTAAACTTTAGTATTCATTCTATAATTAAAATATTTCTAATAACTATTAAAAAAGCAGATTAGAAAGCTATTTGAAGCAGTTATCAATAATTATGAAAATGTTCTTATTTTATGTCAGTAATTCCTGGAAATTTATTTGAAATTATTAAAAATAATGAAAAGGCTATACATGAAAAGAGATTTATTCAATTTTTTTATAATGTGAAAATTAGAAGCCATTTAAAATAAATGGTTGAAGTTATATTATGGAAATTTAATATATTGATTTACAACAATAATTGTGTCTGTCTTTTAATTTGTCTCAGTCATTCACTTCATGGTCACTACCCAGACATTGTCATTACTAATAATTGAAACCCTTTCAAAACCTCTAATTTGGACTCAGTAATTTTTAACCCATCTCCATTTTTACCAGCTTATTTGTCCTACTGCTCAACTCTAACAATTTTTTGACCATAATGTGACATATAAGTCAATTTTCCTTATTTTGTGCATCAAGGTTCTATTTAGAAAGCATTTGAATCTGGTCCTGTGAAGATATTTAAATTTAACTGGTGCTTCCATAACCAAGACATAATAGAAATAAAACTTTAACTCTGTTTTTGCTTTGTCAGATTTATTGTAGTGGTAGAAATGTTTATCTCTTCTTGAATGAAAACTTAGAAAGCTTCAGGAATTTTCTTTTTGTTATTAGATAATACAGAGCCCAGATTCCCATAGATTTTAGACAAGGGCTCAATTAGAGGATGAGAAAAGGAGTCAGGATATAGAAAGGTTTGCTCCACCTGATACCTTAACAATCTGGCTTACTGTTTGTGGGCCTGGTAGGTATTAAAAGCTTCTTATTATCTGTTTCTTTTAGGGACTTTTTCTAGGCTTTTTAATTCTAGGGCCCTCGATGTAGAAAGAAAGTGTCTATTTCTTATGATCACATGTTAACGCCCCCTCTCAGCCCTTTGGAAATCAGAGGTTACCTCCAAGTGGCCTTAGTGGACTGGTCCCTAGAAGACCTCCTTATGGCTCCACATGGCATTTCATGAAGAAACATCCATGCATCTCTGCTCTGAGGAATACAGTTAATGTGGAAACACTGTAATGTAGGTCTAAGTCAGCCAGCTGCCCTTACCTGGCTCCACAGGTAAGTCAGCAAGTCTCTTCCTGTCTATGCTTTTCTGATCTCAGTCCCTTGGGCACAGCAATATGGAAGGTTGCATGCTAGGTTCTTAGAATAGCACTGTGAAATAATCCTCCTCCATTACACACACACGAATACACACAGAATTTGGGGTGAGAGGCAGTCATATCTTTCAGCGATTTCCCCAAAGTTGTTGTTATAAACCACTTTGCCATTTTGTACTCTAACCAGGTTTGCATCATTTGTCTAGTTGTAGGATATTTATATTTATTATTTTCTTTCGTTTTGAGATAGCTATATGGTGACTTGGACACACTTTGTAACTTCACATCTCTTGTGTCTAGTCAAATTTTCAGTTTTAACACCTCATTACATAAGGAGTGTTAAGTCACAAATAATTTGTGACTTAAGGCTGGACTTCAAGAGAATTCATTTTAATTTAGAAAGGGATTGTGCATTACTCCAATTTGAGAAATATTCATGTTGTTCTTGTAAAAGATACATTTTATGGACCAAAGTTTGTACACTTTAAATGCACCTATAAACAGAGAAAACTTTAAGGTGAATTGAGCACTTTTTGAAGGAGTAATGTGGAAAGGCAGAAGGCCACCCTGAAGGTAGGTGTAAGGGGAAAGGAAGAAAGTCTCGATGAAAATCAGTCTCGGATGTGTCAGAGAAAAAGAAAATACACAACAAAGTGACTTTATAAAAGATCTAAGACAATACTCATAAAATTCTTTTGTGATTTCTGTGGTGAGAAATGCCATTTTAGTTTCCCATTGTCTGAATGTAGGTATGAGCTGTCTTGTTCAAACAAAGAGCCTCAGGATCCTGGAGAGAATCATCACTGGGCTGTCAACAGACTATGGGACTAGTTATAGCAAAGTAGTTTTGGTGCCAATCACTTTCAACAGCTGGCCAATTAAGGGACTCCATAGGACCCTGGGAGATGACAACGAGTCATAGAATTGTGTAGGACACTGCAGAGATCTCTCACTCTCCTTTCTCCACCTCATGAGTCAGAAAGAGAGGATCAGATTGGAAGCTAGAATGATGGTGTTTGAATAAGTAGAAAAGCAACTAAAAGATAGATAGATATTTATATATATATATATATATATATATATATATATATATATATATATATATATATATATATATAGAGAGAGAGAGAGAGAGAGAGAGAGAGAGAAATAGGTAAAAAAGAAAATCAAAAAATTTCTTAGTAACTATTTTCAGGTATATTATCCACTCTTATGGATGCTTATGAGCACTTTTTTTGAAACTTACACATTTTAACTTCTTTGCCAATTTTTATTTCTTAGAGGCACATATTTAATTTTTAAAATCTGCTCCAAAAGATGCAAAAGTGGATCAAGCAAAATAACAATCAAACTCAATTAGAATCCGAATACAAACTCAAGTTAATAACTCAAGCTTCCTCAACCAGAGAATCAATACTGTTTATAGATAAAGCAAACAGGCATTGGATACAAATTATTGACATACTTTAAGAGTAATAGATATGCATGTACTTATTCAGTGTAATCAATTCAATTCATAATCAACATTTTTAAAAGCACTTTCTATGGTACAACTCTACGCAATAACTAAAATCTACATATTAAATACTTAACCTAATAATAAAGATGATTCCTAGAGTTTAGTTTAATGGTTGGTCAAAACGGAAAGGTGAATGGACTGAGAAGAAAGGAATTAGACCTACAAAAGTATGAAACTTCCAACATTGTACTACGAAGGGGAAACAATTAATGGAGAAGGTAAGTTAAACATCCCACAAGGTGGCGCTCAAGTCAACCTCTGCGTCGCAAAGAGCAAAACTCAGTAAGGCCAGAGGGGAGAAAGGTAACAAACAGGTAGGGAGCCTGACTGGGTACCAGCTGGAGGGTGGGTGGGTGGATGCGGCGATTCGAGTATGTGGAAATTCTTTTCTCATCAATTAAGGTTTCGTTGTGAAGAAGAAAGTGCTCACTGGTTGAAAAGAGGAAAGAGAAGGTGTTGGGGCTTGAAAGATAAAGGGAAAGGTGGAAGTAAGTAGTCCTCCAGCACACGTAGTCCTTTGCACTAACAGTCTGAATTAATTGTCCCTTATTCGCTTTAGAACAGCGAGAGAATAAATGGACTGTGGAATTGCAGCGCGGTCCAGATACTGGCCACGGATTTAAAGTGACAATTGTTAGGGTTGTCCTAAAGTGCCACTCACAAGATGAAGCACAACTTGGTCAAAATGCACGCATTGTAGTAACACAGCTACAAAATCTTCTAGGACGAGGTGAAACTTGAAGGAGTTGCGCCTCCTTTGTTCTCCACTGAGCGCCACCTGGTGGGACGATTGCATATGGCCCAAAGTGATCAAAGGGTTGCAGAGCTGCAAACATGACCATTTAATCACGGGGTAGCTCTCCTCTGGGCAGGAATGAGGTTGTGTGGCCGTTCCCTTACCTGTTTAGAAACTTATCCTAGAAATTGGTCTTTATCTGAGCTTTGATCAACATTGGCTGAGTTGTTTGTCTACAGGTGTGATAAATGTTCAATTTTTAAAAAGATGTGTTGTCAACTCTTGTTAGTAATAAGCTTTTCTTTTTCTCTCCAGGATGAGGGTCTCTGTCTCTTTATTTTCCCCTGAAAGTTCTGAACAGTGTTGTGCTTCATGTGAGAGTCCTGTAAATGGTGTGCTTGGCACCTTCTCCAGACATATTTGAAAACATCTCAAATGTGGCAGCTAGCCACAAGGGGAAGCTGCTGTTTCTACCCCAGGAGCACTCTGTGGAGCATCATCTACTCTGATTTTTTTTTTTAATCTCTTCACTTACATAACATTTAAAAGTTAAATTTATTGGTGTGTCATTGATTAATAAAAATATATAGGTTTCAAATGTACAATTCAATAATATCCCATATGTAAATGGCATTGTGTGTTCAGCAGCCAAAGTCAAATCCCCTTCATCACCATATATTTGGCTTCCTATACCCTTATCTACCTCCACCCTCCTCCCTTCCTCTCTGGTAACCACTGAACTGCTCACTGTGCCTATGAATTGTTTATTTTGTTTGTTGCTTTCATTTTTATATCTCACATATGAGTGAAAGCATATGGTTCTCAACCCTTCCTGTCTGATATTTTGCTTAGCATGATTATCAAGACCCATCCATGTTGTCACAATTATCTATCCTGACTTTATGTCAAATGTGTGTTGCTAACTCTTCCTGTAATTAGCAAGATTCTTCCACTTTATTGTACTTATGATTGTAATATGGTACAAATCAATTTTCATAGACTACATTGTACAAGTCACCTTTTTTCACGGTGTCATTTTCCACCTAGATCATGTTACAATTCTATGGTCATAGGGTTGGCACACTTTGATTCTTTTTTGTGGGTGACATTTTGAAACTCAGAGAGCAAGACAATTACTTAAGTTGATAGATATCTGACAATGCAGAATTATTACCTTATAGAGCGAATCCTTAAAATCTACTGGTTCTTTTCTTAAGATAAGGACATTTTTGATGCATTTCCGATATTTTTCATGGTCCAAGAGGCTTTAAAAATTACAACGCTCTCAGGTTTTAGCCTGGTTTGGGGCCAGCACATTTAACTTCCATAGGATTTAGAAAGGAGTCTGTGGCTGTTTCAACATTTATATTTGGGTTTTTAATATTTGGTGTATGGGTAGGAAAGCATTTAGATGGAAATTCTCTTTTTTGTGACAAAACTCACATTTTACAATAAGGAAAAATAAATTCCTGTTGACTTTTGCTGTCAGAGAAATCACGTTATTTGTACTTGCATATATATTATTTACCACTTCTGGTGGTTGTCATTCCTTTTAGAAGAGCTAGATTTCCATTTGGTATTATGTATCTTCTGCCTAAAGGACTTCCTTAACCTTTCTTGTAGCAAAGTCTGGTGTTGATGAATTCATTAACTTTTGTACAGTATGACTGAAAGTCTTTACATCACTTGTGTGTTTGAAAGATATTTTTAGATGAGCAGTTAATTCTAGTTTGACAAATTTTGTTTGAGCACTTTGAAGATGTCACTCCCCTGTCTTCTGGTTTCCATAGTTTCTAGTGAGAAGTGTGCTCTAATTGTTATCTTTATTCCTCTGTACATAAAGTGTCTTTGCTCTTTGGCTGTTTTTTTTTTTTTTAACATGTTCTATTTTTTACATGATTTTTTTTTGTGCTGGGGTTTGCTAGATTCTCGGCTCTATGAATTTACAATTTTTATTAAATTTGAAAAAAAATTTGATCATTATTTATTTAAATATCTTTTTATCTGTCTTTCCCCCCTATTGTATTCTATGAGGATTCCCATTAGTCTTTTGTTAGGCTGCTTGAAAATTTTTTGTTGTTTACTGAAGTTCTGTATAGTTAGTTGTTTTTCAGTGCCTCTCCCCTCTTTTTAGTTAGTTTCTGTAGCTATATCTTCAAGCTTACTAACCTTTTCTGCTGCAGTGCTCAATCTTCTGGTTAATCTACCTATCGCCCAGTATGTTTTTTCATCTTAGTTATTGTATTTTTTATCATAAGAATTTTTAAGTTGAAACTTTTTATGTTTTCCATGTCTCTACTTACTATATTCAATCTTGTCTGTACCTTCTTAAAAATATGTAATGTAGTTATAATAATCATCTTAATGTACTTGCCTAGTAATTCTTTACATATTGTCATTTGCTGTTAGTTTAAATGATTGTTTTGCCCACCATATTTTGAATTATGTTTAGTGTCTTCTTTGCATGTTTTGTAATTTTTATTTGTATGCTAGGCATTTTGAATTTCACTTTGCTGGATATTTTGCGTTCCTATAACTATTGAGTTTTGTTCAGTGAGGCTTGAGCAGTGTTTATGGTTAACTCTTCCTCAGTACTGAGGCAATGCGTTCCTGAACATTCTAGCTGGTGCCCTGTGAATTATGAGGTTTCCTATTCTGAGGAATGGGAAACCCAAACTATTTTAGGTTCCATATGAGTTCCACGGGTTACTTCCTTTAATATCACTAATCCTTCCTGATAGCCTAATAACACTCAACACCAAAAAGGTTAAATCTCCACGAGGTAACCTACATGTTACAGAGTTGTGCAGCAATGTCATTTATCATACACTTTTATTTAGACAAATTTATTCATACAGAAAAATAAATATGCAAAACATGGGCTGATAACTTTGTTCACAAAACAAGGGAAAGGCCTACCAGATATTAAGTTATAGCAGAAAGCTACAACAATTATAAAAATATGGCATTAGCAATAAAATGTGTGTATAAGTGAAACTGAATACATATGCTGACATAGAACATATTTGGTATCTTTTGGAATTAGGTTTAGGTAGTATCTGAAATTACTGAAAAAAATAAATTGTTCAAAAAAGTTGTTGGGAAAGTGTGTAACTACCTGGAAAAATATTCTTTACATAAAGATAAATGAAAAGTAGAAAAATAAAAATGTCAGTGGAGTAGTGGAAACTGCAGGAAAGAAGCCTTTTCTAATAATAATGCAAGGCAGTTGGAAGTGAGAGGGTTTCATAACAATATTCAAGAGATAGGGAAGTTAAGAATTGAGGACAAATGAGAAGGAAAAAGAGGCAGTAAAGTGGTAATTTTCTTGACATCGTGATGAGAAGGGCCAGTGCTTTATATTTTGGGAACATCTAGTTGTAGAATATTTGTGAAAAGACATGAATGATTGAGAAATTCCAGCCTCATGTTTCCAGAAGAACTCAGTTATCCAATATATTTGACAATTTACCTGTTCATGGATGCCTTTTGTACCTCAGGCTTATTGAAACTCTAAGCTTATGGGGCTGGGTAGTGATTGGATAAGCAGTCATGTGTGGCAGCTGCTGCTCTGAGTTAGGATTCCAATAATTTTATTGTAATTGGGTTTAGAATTCAGAAAAAGATGCAATTAGGGAAGGTCTGGGAGTCTGAGCCTCTTTTTGTGTTGTTTTATGTGTTGACATTCTACAAGCAAGTTGAGGCATATGTATGTACATAGTTTTGCAAGGGTAAATGCTTCAATATTAGCAACAACTCTGAAAGCTGTGAGTATTAAATAGCTCACAGACAATAAGATTTCAAATAATAAAATATTAGGAAAACAGATAGATAGTTAATGTAAATATTAGGAGAGCACGATATCAAATCTGATATTGGGAAAATTGGTGTAGACATTTTTGCCTAAAAAATACTTTTAAAAATTTAAATAATTTAAGTCAAAAAAATAATAGTGATTAGAATATCCAAAACTTTTGATCTTCATATGAAGATTTAATTTTAGCCTTTATAACAGTAATAAAAATGACTTTTAAGAATTTTAATTCACTTTAAAATATTTAATTCATTTGGATGAGAACCTTCAAAAAAAAAAACAGTCTTTGTAAATTCTTCACACTGGATAATGATACATTGAAGGAACAAAACAAAATAAGTGTCCATTGTACCTGCTCAAAATACCACCAGCAGGAAAATTTCCCATATATACAACAGGATACATAGTAAATTATATGTACAAAAAAATCACACATAATACATAATACAAACAGTATTAAGAAAAATGTTAGAAAAAATCAGTTAAGGTCATTGATGAAGTTGACATCCAGGCAGCTCATTTTGACACCTTTGACAACTGGGATTTGAGAAAAAGTACTCAAGTTTGTGATGAATGGCATTGCCCTCCATTCCAAGAACCCATAGGCCCTGCTGTCATTAGAGTTTGCAAAAACTGATGACAAAATGACCATGAGAAAACTAATGATGACTCCAAATTCAGCCAAAGTCCACTCCAATCTGATGTCACATTTCATTATGGATTCTTATGACCTAATGAGGGGATATCTGATTCCACGTTCACAGAGGTTAGGGCTCCACAAAATGTTCCCCAGAGAGCTGCTGCTGGATATCACTCATGGTGAGTTAACTTTACACCACTGATCTAACTGTGACCTCTCTACACACTCAGGTGTGCTAGCACTCTCTCTGATGCCACATAGCAAGAATAGAAATCTTGGCAATTGTTAGTTCTTCAGGCTTATTGCAGTAGCTGATAACCATAGGTCTATTCCTGTTGTAGCATGCCCTTCTGGGAAGTAATAGAAAGAGATAATTTTGGAAATCTTGAGTACTAGAAGCCATACCTAGAGAACTTGCCAAGCCCAGGTGGTTTCAGGAAGAGCTATTTTCCTTCCCTCCAAAGAATATGTATTTGTTTAACTTGATCTGTATCCTGCATCTTAACTGTTCTTTCTCTTCTTCCTCTTTTCTGCCATATTCTGGAAACTTTCTTTAACATTTCATTGAAAGAACTCACCAAGATGCAATGGTCATCATTCTCTACAACGTCTGAGCCAAACAAAAGTAAAAATATCTTTAAAGAAAAATTTTACACACTTTAAGGATTGTGTGTGTATATCTGTGTGTAAGTCCACACAGTCAGTTAAATATTGTAGAATTCTGAAAGCCCTATAAGACAGTTAGAGGCAAGCAAAAAATATGGGATTCCATTACTCTTTATCATTGAGGTATGTTAGGTTGAAAAAAGGAATGAAGAAAAAGTTATCCAATTTCATGTTGCTTTGTGATCTTATTTGTGCTTGTGCCTGAGGTGATTAACTGTCAGTTGCTGCTGTGGCTGTCATGTCTGTGTTCACTTTTTGGAAAAGAGGTTAAGTATATAATGATTGCTATTATGAGAATGTCAATCTGCTTAATGTTTCATACCCAGGAGAAGAAGTGAAAAAATAAAACAAGGAGATATTCTGTCATATTTAGAATATTTATTAACATTTGAGAGTAAATATTCAGCTATTAACACTGAATCACAAGGCCATGACTAATCTGTAATAGCACCATTATGCAGATTGGATATGATGATGTCCTGTGCAGTTGCATCTCTGAGAGGCAGAGATGTCAGAAATGAGATCTATGTAGGCATTTATTGTCTTAGGCTTTCAGTTGTGGAAGTCTAGGCTGATAAATAATTTTGTTTAAACATCAATGTTGAAGCTGAATTTCAAAGCATTTCTATTCCAAGTCTTCTGCAAGATACTGAAATTTGAGAAATAATTGTGTACTCATGCAAAAGATATACTGAAGTGCCATGTATATAAGCAATAGATACCTCAATGGACACACAAGTTTTAAATGTGAAGATGACATTGTGCCCATTCTCTGAATGATGGAAAGGGCCAGAAGAGTGATCTCAGGAATATGTTCCATGTGAAGAGAGAGAGTTGGCATAAACTCATGGATGGGGAGGAAGGAGAGAGGCCTCAGTCACAGTTCATATCTGTGCAGGGCTCTGGAGACAGAGATACTATTCAAGGTGGCTGATGTAATGTCTTCAGAGAATCTTTTCCTATGTTGGGGGAATTGGGGTCTGCTAGTAAGGGCCATTTTCAGTAGCTCAGTAGTAGGATTCTTCACCAGAGCTTCTTGCCAAGAAACCATTGGTTGCTAGAAGAAGTTATCACCAGGGAGCTAATAAACAATTGTGTCTGTTAGTGTGGTATTGGTTTTGGCACCAAACATTCTGAATAATTAAAACATTGCATCAGCCTTGGAGACCAAGAGACCATGTTGGAAGGAGATATTGACTGCAGTTTTCCATAAACCTCAAGGGATGAACTTTTTACTTGTCTGCCTCATGAGCCAAAGGTGGTGGGTGCTGGTGGTGTGGGGGAGTCCAAGGCATCTGTAACTAAGGCTGGTCTAAAGAATATGTCATTGTCATTATCTCAATAAAGCTCATGACCCCAAGAAATCACACCTTGGGGAAATACTTTGCCTATGTATATAAAAATCTATGCATCAGCTAATAAATCATATTGGATTTTTAAATTGAAGAGTTTATTTTATCTATCTATCTATTGATTTACTCATTTATGTATATGTGTGTAAGTGTGTATGTATGTATTTATAGCAGTTTTTGATTTAGCAGCAAAATTGAGAGGAAAGCATGGAGATTTACTGAATACCTCCTGTTCCTACACATGCATAGTTTCCCTCCCACCAACATTCCCCAGCAGAATGGTACATTTGTTCCACTTGGTGAAACAGCATTGATATATCATAATCACCCAAAGCCCATAGTTTACCTTGGAGTTTTCTCTTGATGTTGTAACATTCTATGGGATTGGACAAATGTCTAACAACATGTATCCATCATTATTGTATCCTATAAAGTGTTTCCACTTTTCTAAAAATCCTCTGTGCTCCACTTATTTATCTATACTTCGCCCATCTACATATTGGCTTTTTAATTTGTAAAATACAATAAAGGTAAATCTTTAACTAGGCCACATTTTTGAGTTTTTACTTTTAAGAAATTTTTATAGGCTAAAATACCTGCAAACAATTTTCCACTAGAAGGTACCAGGTCCACTAGGACTCAGATTCTGGAAATTCATCTATTTATAGAGCTCTGTAACGAATCAAATAAAGAACATACAACTCATTATCAGTTTCCAGAAAGATTTTATTTTACTTGGCTAATTTTTTGAGCCCAGGCTAACTTCTGGAAAATAAAGAACTTTGTGATATTACACAATACTCTAAGATCTTTTATTATCATGTTTGTCCTAACCTCTTCAAGTCACCTTTAATTAATGTAGGTATGTAAGATTAGATGAAAATATTTTTATAAACATGCTTTTCATGAATAGAACTATAATCATATTCCTCAAATCTAACTTTCTAGATCACATTTTAATAATATTTAATAATTAAGGGAAGTCTTTCTGCTTCTAAGAGACTCTATTTTCTTTGAAGACTACATATCTATTTTAGGGTTCAAAAATTTTTACTGCAAATATGACCGATAAAGTGTCAAAGAATTGAAACTCTGGTTTCAGGCATCACACTGCCTTCTCTGGATAGCACTTGAAAATAAAATACAAAAACTAAGAAATAGTTTGTCTCCTAATGTATAGAAGAACAACTTGGGGTACCACGAGGTGAGCAAAGTGGTTTCTTGGTGATTCACTTCCTCTTTTATCAAAGACACTGTTGTTTCTTCTTTCTGTTCTCTATCATCCAGTCATTTGAATTTTCCTTATTCCCAGATAGCATTGGTCATCCTGAGGCACATAATAGCTCCAAATCTATGTTTGTATTTGGTTACTGAGTACGAGGAGGGCTAACTTACTCTTCTGTAGGCTAACTGAATAAACCCAAAGTTAAATTTATTACGACATCTAGGATGTTTCTGATTAGTGAAGGAAGGGAAACATTAGGGAACTTAGACGGGTGTCATATTACAGAGTAAACTAACATGATTTAAAAATATATTCCCATATATTTATGACTGCATTATTTCTACTTCCTGTGAAAAAAGAATAGAAAAAATAGTCTTTTCTTTTAAGTTTCCTGTAACTATAATAAATAAATAGAATGAATATAAGCTTTGGAATAAAAAAATCTTTTGAACTCAACAAATGTTTTATGAACACCATGTATATGAAAAGCTAGCATTGTGTGGAGAGAGAGAAATGTACCCCATGTCCTAAGGTTTGTTGAAGTTTTCTGAGATGATAGAAATCCACAACCTATCACATCATGAATTAATTTTTTTATTTTCTGCAGATAAACCATTTCGAATTCACCCCTTCTTCCCATTCACGAAATCATGCAGCTGAATGATAATGTGACTGAGTTCATTCTGCTTGGGTTGACCCAGGATCCTGCTAAAAAGAAAATAGTGTTTGTCACTTTTTTGCTTCTCTATTTGGGAACATTGCTAGGTAACTTTCTGATTATTACTACCATCAAGACCAGCCAGACACTTGGGAGTCCAATGTACTTCTTCCTTTTCCATTTATCCTTATCTGATACCTGTTTCTCTACTTGCATAGCACCTAGAATGATCGTGGATGCCCTTTTAAAGAAAGCCACTATCTCTTTCAGTGAGTGCATAGTCCAAGTGTTTTCATTCCACTTCTTTGGCTGCCTGGAGATCTTCATCCTGATCCCCATGGCCTTTGATCACTACATGGCCATCTGTAAGCCCCTGCATTACATGATTATCATGAGCCGATGAGTCAGTGGTATGTTGGTGGTTGTGGCCTGGGTGGGTCCTGCATACATTTCTTAGCTCAGATTTTTCTGGCCTTGAGTTTACCATTCTGTGGTCCCAATGTAAATGATCACTATTTCTGCGACTTGCAGCCCTTGTTGCAACTTGCTTGTGCAGACACCTGCATAATCAATCTACTGTTAGTGTCCAACAGTGGGGCCATCTGTACAGTGAGATTTGTCACCCTGATGTTCTCCTATGTTTTCATCTTGCATTCTCTGAGAAACCACAGTGGTGAAGGGATGAGAAAAGCCCTCCTCACATGTACCTCTCACATTATTGTGGTCATCTTGTTCTTTGTTCCTTGCATATTTGTATACGCACACCCTGCAACCACTGTCTCCATGGATAAGATGATAGCTATGTTTTATACCCTTGGAACTCCTTTGTTCAACCCTCTGATTTTTACCCTGGAACACAGAAATAAAAAATACCATAAAAAAGTTATAGAGCAAGAATTCAATTTCAGATGACAGATAATAAATGAATGTTCAAAAATCTTTTTTTTTAGTTTGGATTAATCTAGAAGATGTCCACAGAGGATATTACCTTTTTTATTATTATTATTATTTTGGAGTTATTATAATCCTAACTCAGGGCATAAGAGTTAGTTCCATCAGGAAAATAAGCAATGGGAACATAAACACCAGGTGTTGCTGAGTCAGTTTTATGTAGAAGAAGATACAGCACCATGCACAAACAGCTACTGATATTCTGTGGTATGTCTCAGCCTCTCTTCCTTGCGTATTATCATGGTGGTTTCAATCTGGTGTTTTCATTGCCCTTCAGAGTGACTTCTGGTGTCCTCTGTTTATAATTACACTTTATATACTTATATCCACAGATGGAAGATTTTCCATCAGATTGGTTCTTTTATTAGGCACAGCAGTTTTGTGATGTCTAATTTGACCTTCAACGTCGTGGTTCTTTTTGAGTCAGCAAAAAACACTGGATTCAAATAATAGTAGGGTCTTCATGTTTTAAGGGACAATGTATATCATCTAGGTAATCTCCCTTATATTTTTTGAGATTATATTTTGTATTCTTTTTATGTTTACCTAGATTCTTCTAGAACAGTGGCAAAACAAGGTAGAAATTTCATCCTTCTAACAGAGTCTTTTTGTGTTAGGAAGGCTTTGACTGCTGTGTGTACTCATTATTCCTTTTGTGAAAATTACTTTTTTTCCCCAAAATATTCCCTTTAAATTTGGGGGAAGTATTAAGTTTTCTCTTGAATCATAACAATTAAAATAATTTATTTATAATATTGAATTATTATGATTATAGCATAGAAGGCTCAAATTAAGGTGGCTATATTTATGTGGGCTAGAAATAAGAGTAGCTGATAGTAAAAAATATAAAAAATAATAACTAATTAACAAAAAAAAAGTTAATACTCACAGGATAATCTTGAGGCTTTGAAACAGAAATAGTTACATCACAAGTCTGAATTATTTTAGTAAGTGTTACCAATCTGTAAAAGAGAGTAACTTGAGAGAGACTGAGATATTTGGATGAAAAACGTGTTAAAGAAATGAAGATGGATACCTCCTTTCGTCACCATATGTCAGTACCACAGTCTCTAACATGATCACTAAGAATCTTTCTGATTTCAGTTTTTTTACTTGTATTTCTATCCACATAGAAAAGTCAATATGAGTATTTTTTAAGTTTGGAACGTCTATTTCTACCTATAAATTACTAAATTATATTAAGATGACTCAATTTGTAGGAAATTTATCATACCAGGGACTTTAGAATTTCTTTAGCTTGAGAAAAAGGTAATCTATTTATCTCTATAAAAATGGAAACCTGCGAATTTCACAGTGAACTCTGGTGACATATATACATTACTCTGTTTTTCAGATTTTGTGAATTTTAAGGTTAATCTATTTGAAACAGTATATCACTGATCGCAACTGCTACAGTTTGATTCTGCTCTTGCAAATTTGTACAGGAGTAGTTTCCAGTTGGTATAGTTTTAGTTAAAATTTTCTTCTGTTTCAAGTCAAGAAAATATAAAGAAGGGTGCATTTTGGATCCAATTTAGGTGCCTTCCCATATACACTCATATGTTTTATGAACATGCTTTTAAATTTTTAAATTTATTTTATTTTATTATATATATTGGAATGACATAGATTAATAAAACTGTATAGGTTTCAAGTGTACAATTCAATAATACATCATATGTTTATTGCATGTGTTTTCACCACCCAAAGTTCAATGTCCATCCGTTACTATATATTTGACCTCTGAAATTCCATAGCTACTGTCTCCACATTACTGGCAGACATAGATTGTGAGCTCTTTACTGGTTTAGATTTTATAATAAAGAGAGTAAACCTGCAAAGATAACACAGAAAGTGCAACCTCACCAGGATTTCTTTGTTGAAGGCAGCATTGTGATAGAGAAAGAGTTGGATTCTTAGATCTAAAATAGGCACATTTGCGTGGGGAAGGCTGAGAACCACGAAATTACAAATGGTCTTGAATCTCTTGGTTGTCATAAGTAGCTCCTTCTTCCTTGAAAGAGAGGAAGGAACAGACTCCCTAGACACCATGCTGTCACCTCATTTGAAGAAGTTGTCGTGCAATATTTGTTCTCCTCATGAGCTCCATCCTAAGCCCTTAACTCTTCCAAACAGTTAACCAGGGGCAAGTTGCAAGAAAGTTCAAGTAAGAAAGTCTAATCTTGTTCTTGGAGGATATGACAAACATGAAGAAATTGTAGACTTGGCTGCTTTGTACGAGTGTGCATCAGGGTAGCACTTTACCATAAGAATGGGTCTTATGGCTGTGGCAAAATATAAACCTGAAGTTGTGGTCTATACCAATTGGGGCTCTTTCTGTGAGTAATAAACTTTCTGTAGCCCCAAATCATTGCAAATGCCTCATTGAGTATGTTTCTTGCTTTACTCACAGACTAGTTGTTAGGTTTGTGGAATGAACTTCAAGACAGAGCTACTAAGAGCATGAAATACCTAAAAGTCAATTGTTTTTTAATCTGAAGTATTGGCAATATCTTAAATTATGTACTATTCTTGGGTGTGATAGCTTAGGAGTGAATATGTTTTCAAACTTAATTCATATTTAAAGGGTTCTAATGTAAATTGTGTGAAGAAATTAGATCCCAAAGTTTCTCATTGGGGATTTTTTGATGTCATCAGCAGGTCCCTATTCAAGTGGAGATTAAGAAAGGCCATCTGTAAAAATCGTGTGTTTTTCTAGCATTTATTTAGAAATATGTTACTTTAGAACCATGTTTATTCCAAGTGTTCTTACACTTCTCTACATGCATTAGAGAATGCTATAACTTCCTTCACTGATATAATGCTATTCTCAATGCAGCTTTAAGAAAATTTAAAGTTCTTATTTTTTAATGGCATTCATATTAAAATATAATGTATCAAATTGGATTATTGTACACCTAAAATTCACGAAATGTTCTATTTCAAATATATTTCAATTAGAAAAACATAGTTTTTTTTTTAAGGCCTTTTTGAAAATAAATCTTGACTCAGACTTTGAAGAACTACGGTAACCTTAATGAGCAGTAGAAGGAACCAGAAAATGTGAAATTCCCTAGATAAAAATCTGTTGACTAAATAAATTTGCCTAATGTTACACATAATAAAAACACTCCCCACACTCTCTCTTAATTTCTCTCTCTCTAGCTCTCTCTGTCTTTCTCTGTCTCTTTCTGTCTCTCTCTAATTAGCTGAGACATCAGTTGAAGTCATTCATCTTGAATAAACATATTGCTGATCACACAATTAGACAAAGAGCTAGGCCACATCACCCATGAATTCCCCTTTTAGAAAGCTCAGGCTGATGTATGAATGACCATGTGAGTGGAGTGACCCCGTGTTTTTCTGCCCATGCTATAATCTCATTCTCACGTTTTAAATTCATTAATAAAAAGTGAAACCCCAGGCACCTCACCCTCAACACCAAGAAAGACAGAATTTTGGGTCTCTTCCTCTATCCCTGGTAACTCTGGATGTGCCATATATCCACTATGACCTGTGAGTAATAAACTTTTCAAAATCCCCTTATGGTTGTTACCGGGTGTGTCTGCATTCAGAATAAGAACCACATGGGTCTGACTAACCACGACTTTGGATCCCGTTGATTAGACCTTTGTTGTTCTTATGATAAGAACAATATCTTAACACTACCAAACTGACAGCCCTTGTTTTGATCATATATTTATGAACTTAAATGGTATTGTTGACCAGACTCACAGCCACTGAAACTTTGGCAGTCTGAGTTCTTATGATTCTTGCTCATCTTTTTTTTTCCCCAAGGAAATAAGAGGTTCTCTGAGTGCTTCTGATTGGGATTGGCATGAGGAAGTTTTGTGAGCAAGAATAAGTATATAAAGTCACAAGTGGAAACGTGACTATTATTTTGAGAATAATGAACCTGTCAGCTTTTAGGTTCTTAGGCACTTCAGACCTTCCATATCAGTAATATCCTTTGATAGGCAGGCTTGAATGCAGACACATAAAGGAAAGAGTATTGTGGAGAGAAGTTATCAAATGGGAACACTGATTCATTTTACAGTTTTCTAAATTAAGTTTAAGTTTAGCTCCCTTGGTGTTGGTTAGAGAACAGATGGGGTTTTCCATCTGAAGGTAGGGCTCTGGGATTTTATTGACTCATAGGTCTCTTGTGCTCTAAGAACATCAAGTATTATAAGGCCCAGTGTTTTTAAATCCAAGTTCCCAGATGTGCCACTGACTGTATAAAAATTAGTAGAGGACCTTGCTAAAAGTACAGATTTTTCTAAACCCCTTAAACCTGGTTTACTGGATCAGAAACTCTTAGAATGCATACTATTTTCTGTTCAAACATCTCTCAGATGATTGCAATGACCAGCCAGGTTTGAGAAACACTGATGTAGTCATCATTTTAAAACTGAGCAAATGGAGGCTCACAGAGATGCAGTGAGTACATGTCCTTGCTTGGGCAAGAAACATGTATTTAATGGTGCCAGGGCAAGAGTTTCTTAGTTATAACTTCTTATAAGATGTCTTACTGCCTTCTGACCTCTTCTATCTTTAATTTTATGAGTGCTTCAATATCAGAGATGATTTTTTAAAGCATCGTGTATAGTCCTTAACATAAAGTTTGCACACATGCACATGTACACACATACATACACATACTCCACAACCATCAACACATACCCAGGTATAGGCAATAACTTGAATAATTGGATTTGTGGAGAGACATGGAAACAGTTGCAGAAAGGTAATCTGTGGTGTGTTCATTTGCTACAGAAAAATAGAGCTCAGTTTGTATGAAGTAAAGGAGATATGTATCAACAGGGCAAGTATCAGTTCGCTTAAGAAAGGCATGACTCTTGTGCAGAATTAGTCTTTCTGGAATCTGCAGATAGAAACTTGGTTAGTTTAGTTAAGAAAGAGGTGATAAATAGCTCATTTTATTCAGCAGAGCTCTTTGGTTCAAACATTGGAGAAAATACAGTTCTCAACCATGCATTTCAATAAATTGTATATACTATCAACTGAGTCCCAGTCACTTATTGGTCACAGATGGCTTTATTTTCATTCAGTTTCTTTAGCATTTCCTGTTAGTTGCTTTATGTTAATAGAGATGGCAGGCTATATCCAGACCATAGTGAAGATTAGCACAAGCATATTAATGGAATGCTATAATTAAAAGCAGAGAACTTAGAGGTAATTATTTTGAATTCCCTTGTTGTTTAGGTAAAGAAAATGCATCCTTGGCAAGAGGATGAAAATAGTCTTTGGGTTTTTTTTAAGACTGTTTTATCTCTTTCACATTCTTTATACACCTTTCTTCCCATTCCAACCATATAAGATTTAACTTTTACTATGTTTTAGGGAGTTTTATCAAAATGCTTTAGCTCCTATCTCTGTTACTTTTCATATGTCCTTTTGCTAATGCAACATATACATAATGAGTACATATACACAATATGTACCAAGCACAGTTCTAAAACTAGAATGCAGCCTTAAGAATTTCAAAGTACTCTCATTCTTTAAAAAAAATGGCAAAAAGATGAAAATGGAGAATGCAAAATAATAGTGCTGTGTGTGATCATTATGAGCTTCTGAATTAAAAAGATTTTTTTGCCCTTGATATTTTAGAAAATTATCTGATTATAAAATATTAGAACAAATACAATAATGATGATGTCAAATAATACCTTTCTTCTGTAGAATGTGTTATTCACTCATTTGTTCCTCCTCCAAAGCTCTGTGAAGTTACAATTATTGTCTTCACTGTACAGATGAGAAAATTTAAGATTATGCAGTTTAAATAGTCATTTCCAAGTATTTGCCATTAGCTTCTCAGAAAACCTTCCTGCCCCACAATTTTTTCATTGTATTCTTTACTTCGGCATTTCTCATTGTATAAATCAGGGGGTTTAACATGGGGGTGATAATGGTGAAAAATAAAGCCACCGTCTTATCTTCAGGAAAGGTAATATTAGGACGCATATACATGAAAGTACAGGGACCAAAAAAGATGATGACCACAGCAATGTGGGAGCCACAGGTGGAGAGAGCTTTGAGCCTGCCCTCTCTGGACTGCTTTCTCAGGGACACTAGGATGACAGCATAGGAGATTAGCAAGATAACAAAGCTCCCCAAAGTGATGGTTCCACTGTTGGCTGTCACAAGAACACCAACAACATATGTGCCTGAACAGGCAAGTTTCAGCACAGGATGGACGTCACAGAAGTAGTGATCGATTTCATTGGGTCCACAAAAGGGTAGTTGGACGACAAGAGCCACTTGGATACCAGAGTGTAAGAAGCCACCTACCCAGCACCCCAGCAACATTTTATTGCATTTGTCCCGGTCCATGATGGTCACATAGTGTAGAGGTTTACAGATAGCCACATAACGATCATAAGCCATTATAGTAAGGATGAAGATCTCAGTGCAGCCAAAGAAATGTACCCCAAAGAGTTGTAACATGCAGCCCTCATAGGAGATGGTTTTGCTCTTAGCTAACAGATCAATGATCATCTTAGGAGCTGTGACTGAAGAATAACAAATGTCCACAAAAGACAAGTAGTTGAGAAAGAAATACATAGGAGACTTGAAAAGGTTGCCCATGTAAACTGTAAGCATGATGAGGAGGTTTCCCAGAAGAGTGACCATGTAGAGCAAAGAAAACATCACAAAACAAATTTCTTCAACCTCTGGGTTCTGAGAAAGACCCCAGAAAACAAATTCAGTCACATTGTTTACTTTTTCCATGGACTTAGTCTAGTAGGTCAAGTTCCCAAGACACAATAAAATTATCTGAAAAAGAAAATAATGAAAACCAACATATATGTAGCTCAAAACAAACAGAAAGTCGCAGTAATTGAAAATAGAAAAATAAAAATGAGTACATACTGCTGCTTGTGATGGACTGGTAAAGAAACTGAAGTATTCTAATACCTCTATGTGGCAGTGCATTCAGTTCACTTTAGATGAGGTGATAAGTCTAGAGAGATAAAGTAAATTCTCTAAGTCACACATCCTAATCAAGAGTCTCACCTGTCTCAATTTCTTAAATTAAGTTCATTTGGGTGACATTGGTTAAAAAAATCATAATTTTTTCAATAATTATATAATTTCCAATACATATACATCTGTATTTTGCATTGTGTGTTCATTGCCCATGGTTAAATCTCCTTCCCTCACTTTTGTATTTTGTATTTTGTGTTTTTATTTTTTTTGCTTTCTTCTTTCTTCTTTTATTCTTTATTCTCTTTTCTTTCTTTTTCTTTCTTTCTTTCTTTCTTTCTTTCTTTCTTTCTTTCTTTCTTTCTTTCTTTCTTTCTCTCTCTCTCTCTCTCTCTCTCTCTCTCTCTCTCTCTCTCCCTCCCTCCCTCCCTCCCTCCCTCCCTCCCTCCCTCCCTCCCTCCCTCCCTTCCTTCCTTCCTTCCTTCCTTCCTTCCTTCCTTCCTTCCTTCCTTTCTTTTTTCTTTCTGTTTTTCTTTCTTCCTTCTTTTCTCTCTCACTCTTTTATTTAGAAATTTAATTTATTCTTATTCTGTGTAAGGCACTCAATCTAATTTTAAGATAACTTCTATGTTTTGGCATATCATAACATTTATATATCTGGAATAATTTGTCTTTTTTTTTTGACATGGAAACATCTGCCCACATTTTCCCTTTTGAATACTGTGATGACTGTTCAAGTAGTTAAGACTAAGTGAACTCTGCACATTCTTCTTCTAAAACTAGTCTTTGTGTACTTGAATTTATGGTCTCTTAGTTTATATCAAACTCTTACAGTCAAGGGGTGGTGTGTGTGTGTGGTAGGAAAAGGATGAAAATTATACAAACCTGCTTCTGAGATAAAGGTGCTGCAACTCCATATACACCATTTTAACTTCATGGGGCTTCTGTTACCCCATTAGTGAAAAGGGAAGGTTTTAATTTCATAATTAACTATCATATTAATAGTTATATCAACTGTGAAATTAAATAAATTCTGTCTGCCTGGAATAAGCTTAAAATTCTGATAAGGAGGCAGAAATAAGAGAAGATAAAGAAATAAAAAAAACTTCTGGAGACATATCAAGGCTCGATTGTTTTGAAATAAGGGTAAGAGAAGTCTCTGGTCATTTCTCTATGTTTAAACTCAGTGTTTGAGAAATTACTTTGCTTTTGTATTCTAAACATTTGTCTGCTGACTAAAACAAAAAAAGAGAAAGACAAAGAAAAAAGTACTCTGCCCTCAATTTCATCATTCCTTCATATATCATTTTAGTCTTTCAAATTTAATGTCAACTTATAATAGGTCTCCCATTTAGGATGAATTAAATATTTCTAGAAAACATCATTGTTGAAGGATAGTATAAATAGGTTTAGGAAGAAGACAATACTTAATTTAAATGGATGAATCCTCAGTAATGCATTTTAGGCACAGAAATGAGGTTCCTGTAATGTATATGAGAAGGGCTATGTAGAATAGTTTTGATTATAGGGGATTCCTAGTAGTTATCAAACCATTTCACAGACATGAATGGTTTTTTTAGTTATAAGTTAGGATAGGATTACACAGTATCTTAGGTATTCATTCATTAGGAATTTTGTCCATTTTCTGCCTCATCTCCCCAAGATCTGTCAAATCCAGAGCTTACAACTCCTACTGGAGTCTGTGCTCTCAGCTCACCCCTTGCAGCAATATTGTGGACGGCATGTCCAGCTTTCGTGAAACTAAAAGGCTGTATTTCTTTGGGTTTGTATATTAGATTGACAGAGAAGTCATAGTAAGTATACCTTCTCTTTAAAAGGACAAAGCATGATAATAATATGATAATAAGACTAACAATTCAAATTTAGACTCTAGCACATCCCTTGCTTTTACATGTTCATTCTCCTTTTATTTTTCATTCTGAATTTTTAAAAAAGACAGTTTTCCACTGAGAGTGTGCCATTCAATTTAAGAAAGTTTAAATCACAGCAGTTTTTGACAACTGTGAATTAAGTTGCTTAGTTTCCATCTAAAAGAGACTGGGTGTTTAAACACAAGCTTGGAAATTGTGCTTCCACTGTCCAAACCATCAGGTCCTAGAAGATTTTATCTTTCTCCTTGAAGCAAGAGCACCCTCAGAGAATTCCTTTCTCATTTTTCTGAGCACTTCACACATGGAAATACATCAAGTTCTTTTGAAATTTATTGCTATTTTTTTATTCACAAGCATGCTACCTTATCTCGGACATGTCTAGAGGCACTTTATTATCATATCATAATCTTAATAATTTTCATCTTACCTTATTTATGAGAACATGGTCTTGCAATTACAAGGTTTTAAAATGTAGCAATTCAATTGAGTTTTTTTTTTCCCCACACATCTATTACTTTTAGAAGAAAATCGATCTCACTATTATTGTCCAAGGCTTGAGTTTTGCTTTATATTCCTATCTCTCTTGAGATAATTGGGGTGCAGCTGTCCCAAATAAAGTGAAAATGATGATTTAGGAATTGCTTTGTGAATAATTAGTGTCTGAGAAACAATGAAGCTGAAAATTCAAAGGCTGGAAAAAATCAAGTCTTCATTATTCAGATTCTGCTTCTCAGCTATTGAGATCTGTTATTTCCTAGTTTCCTTGGCAAACAACAGTCTTTTCTCTACTCTCATAAGATCTAAAGAGAATGATGCAAAATGTTAATGACCTCAGGGGAAGCCTTTCCCCTAGTCTCTCTTTATAAATAGAATCTTATGAGAGAACTACCAATAAATTTTAATTTCCAGATTCCTTTTCAACTTGTTATGACTCATTTAATTTTTTCTTTGTTTGTTAAAATTTAAAATCTAATCAATCTTTGCATTTAAGACCAAAAGACCTTTTATTGAATTTTGTTTACTGTTTCGGTAACCAGAATTGGTTTGTAATTGATATCTTGTTCACTGAATAAATGTGCTTAAATATACTTAAAATGATAATATATCATATATTAAAATCTCTTTTTGAGTTATTTACTGAATTTTAATTGTTATAGTCCTTTGAAAGTTTAATTTTATTGGAAAATAGTGAATTTAATAATGGTGTTGGTATTCACTGCTTTCCTGTTTAATTCAGTCTCTGCTGCTTTCTGGAGAAATAGGTGGGAAGTTCACCCCCAGTTTATACCTGGGATGAATAGCAGTGCAGGCTTTTATTCTTTTACCCTCTGATTGGAAACCATTAAGTTTCCTTCTTATTTCTTTCTTATTCCTTCTGTTTTTTATCTTCTTGCCTTTCTTTCCTTTTTCTTCCTACACTCCCCTCAGCTACAATTTTCTTTTTCATACAATGTCCAAAGGCCATACTATTATTACTTCTTGATACTGTTAGTGGAAACTTTTGAGCTGTCTACCACTTGTTAGTGAGCAAGCTGACATGTTAAAAGATGCTCTATTTCATTCACAGTTAAATACATTCAATTTAACATTCCAATTAGATATTTGCTCACCTTTCGGGTTAATAAAATAATCTTTTTGATAAATGTCTTTTAACAAATTGTACAAAACTGATGTGAGCAAGAATCAATTTCACACATTTTTGGTAGGAGTTTAAGTGGGTGCAATCTCTTAGGGAGTGATTTTCAACATTGTTAATGTTACAAGTACATAGGGACTGAAGTCTAGTGAATCTTTTGGCTATAGATAGTCTCATTCATAGGCACAAAGACAATCACTGCAGCTCTTTGCATGATAATTAAAAATAGAAAACCACTTCCAAGACCATCACAAGTGAGCTGAATGAATGAGAGATGGTACTTTATGCAATCATTAATATATCTTAAGCAGATAGATAGGCAATGGTTTCTAAAAAGGGGTGTAAAGTGAAAGAGCTCAGAATTGTATGCTTAGAATGGTAACAGTTTTGTTAACAGTGGAAAAATATATATCTCTCACACACTCTTATAAAAAAAGTAATTGTATTTAGGAGAGTATATATTTAGCATATTATTGGTCTCAGGGTGGCCAAATTGCATTCTTGGTATCAGAGTTGGGAAGATGACCTACCTTTGAAAACATTCCCTTTGGTAAGATTTAAAAATATGTCATAACCATGCTTCATTAAAAATAAAGCTTTTAGGAGATGCACCTGGTGCAGGTGAGGAGACAAAGGAGGTTCTGAGAATGAGTCCTGGGAGCAGGGCGAGTGAGAGAGAGGCTGAAGGAATGTAGCTCGGGACTGGGTCTGTGGGTGTGTGCTCATTCTGGGAAACATGGTAGAGTGAGAGATGTCCTCAGATCTCTGCTCATAAAACAACAATAAGCTGCATATCTAGAATGCAATCAAAAACACCCAAACTGCACAGCAGCATGTCTGAACGTGGGATTTGAGCATAAGAGCTACCACAGGTCAGTACCCGCCTATCAGGCATTGGACTGGGAAAAATAAAGAAGCTTCCTCTTGCAGTCTCCCCAGCATCCTGCTGGAGGAGGGTAAGGGTAGGGACTTCTCTGATCAGCCTGCCTGTAAGTGGCGGAACTTTTAGCGGCCGACAGCAGGGCCCAGTCATCAAAGCAGAAAAGAGAGAAGTGGGACGGGCCTGCAGAAAAACAACAGTTGATTTTTACAGATCCTGGTTCCCAATCCGAGGCTGAGCTGCAGTCCCCAAACCCCAACTCAGAGTGCTCCCCTGCCATACCCACAGAGACCGAAAATATGCGGAACACGAGGGAAATCTGAGCAAATGCTACCAAAACTGTTGCTAACATTGACAGGGACTGAAACTGAGAGCAGAAAGTGTGATTAAATATCTACAAGAAAATAAAAAAGACATTTAGACTTTACATAGAGATCCAGGAGGCTCTGGCGCCACCTACTGGAAACCAAAAGAAAAGTGCCTTCTTTGCAGCAGCCTAAAGAGAGACTTTTACATAATAAATAAATCTTCGTTCAGGAAAAACAACAGAATACACTTCCATTAATGCCCAGGTGGAGAAATAGTGCATCAAACACTATGAACAATGCATCTGACATGGCATCTGACCAAGCATCTCAGAAAGAAAGAGAAAAAATCTCCAGAAAACAAGCTTACAGGCATAGAAATATGAGACTTAAATGACAGAGAATTCAGAATGGTTCTTCTGAAAAAACTCATTGAGATCCAAAACAACACAAATCAACAATATCCAGAATCAAAAAAAAACTAGATGAGCAGAGCAAGGAGGTTGAAACCCTCAAAAGACATCAAATTGCAATTCTGGAAATGAAGAACACAGTACAAGAGTTGAAAAATGAAATAGCAAGCCTGGAAAATAGAGTTGACTAAATGGAGGAATGGATCAGGGATATCAAAGAAGAAATCTAGAAATAAATCAGAAGGAAGAAGAGAGAAACTGAAGAATAAAAATAATGAAAGAAATGCAAGAACTAGCTGATACCATCAGGAGATGAAACATAAGAATAATGGGCATTACCAAAGGCGAGGAAAAGGAGCAGGGACTAAAAAGCATTTTCAGACAAATAATTGACTAGAATTGCCCAAGTCTAATGAATCTTTGCACTCAAGAAGTCAACAGAACACCCAATTACCTCAATGCAAAAAGGCTTTTATCAAGACTCATTGTATTATAGTTATCAAAAATCAGTGACAGACAGAATTCTCGGGGCAGCCAGGGAGAAGAAGACCAACTTATAAAAGAAAATCCATTAGATTATCCTTGAACTTAAAGGCCAGAAAGAAATGGAATCAAATATTTAAACTATTAGGTGAAAGGAACTAGCAGCCTAGACTAATGTACCCAATTACGTTCTCTTTTGGATATAAAGGAGAAATTAAGACCCTCCTAAACCTACAAAAATTGAGGGAATTCTTCACTATGAGGCCTGCACTACAGGAAATAGTGAAAGTTGTAAGTTCATCTAAAAGAAAATAAAACAAAACAAAAAAAATGCAGGAGCAGTGGTACTAATATTGAACAAGATAGACTTCAAAATAAAAATGTAAAGAAAGATACTGAGAAACAATAATGATAAAGTGAATCATGCACCAAGAAGATATAACCCTTATTAATATCTACGGTCCCAATCAAGGAGCTTGGAAATATGTAAAGCAATTACCAACAGAACTAAAGGGAGAAAGAGACCACAACACTATCATAGAAGGGGACCTAAATACCCCACTGTCGGATATAGACAGATCATCCAAACAAAAATATCAATAAGAAATAACACCCTTAAATGACACATTAGACCTACTGGACATAAATGATGTACACGGAGTTCTCCATCTCAAAACTCTGCCTTTTCATTCTTCTCTAGCGCACATGGAACATTCTCAAAAATTAACCACACACTGGGATACAGAAATAACCTCAACAAATATAAGATGGTTGAAATCATACCAAACATACTCTCTCATCATAGTGCTTTGAAACTATAGATCGACTGCAGAAAAAAATCAGGAAGAACCATAACTACTTGGAGATTAAACATCATGCTACTGAAGAATAACTGGGTCAAGGAAGAAATAACAAGAGAGGTCAAGAGATACATAGAAACAAATGATAATGATAGTACAACATATCAAAACTTTTGGGAGACTGCAAAAACAGTCGTAAGAAGAACGTTCATACCATTACAGGCTTATCTCTCAAAATAAGAACAAGCCCAAATAAACAACCTAACGCTTTATCTTAACAAACTAGAAAAGGATGAACAAATGAGGCCTAAAGTCAGCAAAAGGAAAAAATCATCAAAATTAGAGCAGAAATAAATAAACTTTAAAACTAACAAACAAACAAACAAACAAACAAAAAACAGTAGAAAAATAAATAAAACAAGGAGCTGGTTGTATTGAGAAGGATAATAAAATTGACAATCCCTGGCTAGACTCACTAAAGAAAAAGAGAACGAACACAAATAAACAAAATCAGGGATGAAAGAGGAGAAATTATGACTGACATCGCGGACATACGAAAGATCATGCAAGATTACTATGAAGAAGAATATAACACCAAATTTTCTAACCTAGAAGAAATAAACCAGCACTTAAAAACTATAATCTTCATAGACTAAATCAAGGAAATCTGGGAAATCTAAATAGACCAATCAGTTATATGGAAATTAAAACAATCATCACAGAACTACCAAAAACAAAAAACAAACAAACAAACGAAGAGTTCAGGTCCAGATGGCTTTGCCAGTGAATTCTAAATTCAGAGATTTAATATCTATTCTCCTCAAACTATGCCAAAACATTGAAAAGGAGGCAATACTTCTTAACTGATTTTATGAGACAAATATTACTCTGCATTTACATCCTGGTAAAGATAACACAAAAAAAGGAAAACTACAGACCAAGATCTCTCATGAACACAGATGCCAAAATCCTAAATAAGATACTAACAAACTGAATACAGCAACACATTAGAAAGGTTATACTCCATGATCAAGTGGGCTTCATCCCTGAGACACATGATGGTTCAACATACACAAATCAATACTGTGATACATCACATAAGCAAATTTAAAAATAAGAATCATATGATCAAATTAATAGATGCAGAGGAAGCCTTTGACAAGATACAGCATCCATTTATGGTCAAAATACTTAACGAAACTGGCATAGAAGTAAAGTACCTTAACATAATAAAGGCCACGTATAACAAGCCCTCAGCCAACATTATTATACTTAATGGTGAACAACTAAAAACTTTCCCTCTAACTTCAGGAGCAAGGTAAGTCTGTCCGCAATTGCCGCGCTAATTCAACATAACATTGGAGGTCCTAGAAAGTGCAAACAGGCAAGAGAAAGATATAAAAAGCAAAATAAGTTTCTAGATACAAATCAGCGTTCAAAACCCATAGTGTCCTATACTCTAATAATGAAGCTTTTGAAAAAGAAGTGGAAAAAAAATTTTTTTTTGCAATTGCAACAAAAGTATAAGATACTAAGGAATAAATTGAATAAAACATATGAAGGACCTATATATTAAATCTACAAGACCCCATTAAAAGAAATTGAAGAAGAAACAAAGAAATGGGAAGAAATTGTGTGTTCTTGGATTGGAAGAATCAACATAGTTAAAATGACAATATTACCTAAAGGGTTATACAGATTTAATGCAATCCCCATCAAAATCTCATTGGCATTTTTTAAAGAAGCAGAACAAAAAATCATCAGATTTGTATGGAAGCACAAAAGACCCCAAATTGCCAAAGCCATCCTGAGAAGAAGGAACAAGACTGGAGGCATCATTTTGCCAGACTTCAAAGTATAGTACAAAGTGATAGTGATCAAAATGGCATGATATTGGTAGCAAAACAGACACATGGACCAGTGGAACAGAATTAAGAGTTCAAAAGTAAACTCATATTTATATGGGCAAATAATTTATGACGAAGAAACTAAAAACATACAGAGGAGAAAGGAAAGCCTCTTCAGCAAATGGTGCTGAGAAAACTGGAAGGCCACCTGCAAAAGAATGACCTAGACTGTTATCTGTCACCCCATACCAAAATTAACTCAAGATGGATTAAGAACCTGAATATAAGTCCTGAAACAATAAAATGCAAACAGGAAAACATAGGAACTAAACTGAACAACCTTGGACTTAAAGAGGATTTTATGAATTTGACCTCAAAAACAAGGGAAGTGAAAGCTAAAATAAATGAATGAAACTACATCAAACTAGAAAGTTTCAGCTCAGCAAAAGACATCATCAACAAGGCAAAGTAAGAACTATCTGGATGGGAAAATATATTTTCAAGCAACGCCTCTGATAAGGGCATAATATCCGCAATATACAATGGACAGGACTCAATAACAATAGCAGCAACAACAACAAAAACAAATGATCCAATCAAAAAATGGGCAGGGGACCTGAACAGATATTTCTCCCTAGAGGACATACACATGGCCAACAAATATATGAAAAGATACTGCACACCTCTAGCTATTAGGGAAATGCAAAACAAAACCACAATGAGATGCCATCTCACAACTGTTAGAATGGCTATAATCGACAGGACAAGTAATAACAAATGTTGGAGAGGATGTGGAGAAATAAGAACCCTCACACACTGCTGATGGGACTGCAAATTGGTACAGCCACTATAGAAAACTATATGGAGGTTCTTCAAAAACCTAAGAATTGATCTACCATAGAATCCAGCAATTCCTTTACTGGGTATTTACCCCAAAGACTTGAAAACCCATATCCATGAAGATATTTTTACACTGATGTTCATAACAGCATTATCAACAGTGGCCAGGACATGAAAGTAACCAAAGTGTCCTATGATAGATATTGTCTAAAGAAGATGTGGTACATATATACAATGAAATATTACCTAGCCGCAAGAAGAGATTAAACACAGCCATTTGTGACAACATGGATGGACCTCGAGACATCATGCTGAACGAAATAAATCAGACTGAAGAAGTTGAAAAATCACATGATATCACTTATTTGTGGGTTATAAACCAAAAAGCAACAAATGAGCAGGGCAAACAAACAGAGACTCATGGACATAACTATAGGCTAGTAGTTACCAGAGGTCTATAGAATAGTGGTTTCTAGTGGGGTGGGGAAAGAGGGGGAAGGCAGATGGGGTAAGGAGGTCAAATGTAGGGTTTAGGGGGAGTGCAGAGTGAGTAGAGGGGATCAAAACTTGCAGTTGAACAAAACTGGACTTGATTGGCAAACACAATAGAATATACAGATGTCAAATGATAATGTACAATTATATAATTGTATTAACCAAAGGTATCCCAGTAAAATTAAATAAAACAAAAGAATATGTCATTGTCATTACCTCATTAATGCTCACGACGCTAAGAAATTACACTTTGGAGAAACACTTGGCATATGTGTGTAACAGTCTTTACAGCAGCTAATAAATCATGTTGGATTTTTAAATTGAAAACTTTATTTTATTTGAGCAGTTTTAGGTTTAGCAGAAAAATTGAGAGGAAGCTATAGAGATTTCTCAAATACCCCTGTCCCTACAATGCATAGCTTCCCCCACCATCAACGTTTTCAGCACAGTGGTACATGTGTTGCACTTGGTGAACTAACATTGACATGTCACATACGCCCAAGGTTACAATCCATAGTTTATCTTGGAGTTTTCTCTTGATGTATGGTCTATGGTATGGAGAAATGTCTAACAACTTGTAGCCATCATTATAGTATCCCATAAAGTGTTTTCACTGCCTCCCAAATCCTCCTTGCTTCACTTATTGATCTGTACCCCCTCCATCTTCATATTGGCTTTTTAAATTGTGAAAAAGGATGAAGGTAAATTTATCTTTAATTGGACCACATTTTTTAGTTCTTCACTCTCAGTGAAGTTCTTATAAGCTAAAGTGTCTGAAGACGATGTTCTATTGAAAGATACCAAGTCCGCTAGGACTCAAGGGTCTGGAAGTTCAACTATTTATAGAGCTCTGTAACAAATTAAATAAAGATGATGCAACTAATTATCATTTTCCAAGCAGAAGATTTTATTTTACTTAGCTAAGTAAGTTTTTGAGTCCAGGTTAAATTCTGGAAAATAAAGATCTTCATGGTATGGTGCAATACTCTAAGATCTTTATTAACACACCTGTCCTAACCTCTACAAGTTGTCTTGAATTAATATAGGTATGTAAGTGTAGATGGAAATATTTTTATAAATATGCTTTTTATTAATAGGAGTATAATCATATACCTCAAACCTAATTTTCTAGATCACATTTTAATAATATTTAATGATTAAGGGAAGTCTTTCTGATATAAGAAAACTCTGTTCTCTTCAAAGGATACCCATCCATTTTGCGTTCAAAATTTTTACTTCAAATATGACATTGATAAACTGGTTAAAAATTGAAACTCTGGTTTCAGGCATCACATTGCCTTCCCTGGATTGCACTTGCAAATAAAATACAAGAACTAGGAAACAGTTTGTCTCCTAACGCATAAAGGAGTAACTCAGGACACCATCGGGGAGCAGAGTGGTTTCTTGTTGATTCTATTTCTCTTTCACCAAAAACACTGTTGTTTCTTCTTTCTGTTCTCTGTCATCCAGCCATTTGAATTTTTCTTATTCCCAGTTTGTTTTGGTCATCCTGAGGTACCTAATAGCTCCAAATCTTTGTTTGTATTTGGTTACTGAGTATGGCATGGAGCTAGTACACCCTTCTGTATGGTAACTGAATAAACTAAAGTTAAATTTACTATGATATCTGGGATGTTTCTGATTAATAAAGGAAGGGAAACATTAAAGAATACTACTCTATAGGATGTTAATATTTTATGTCATTATCTCTTAGAATATTCACCTTAGAATGGAGAGAGAACTTTTTTTTTTTAGTCATTATGGAAGGCTGCTTTGGAAAGAAATGGAAACCTTTGGCATTAATTTAGAGTTTTCTAACAGGTAAGTGACAGGTCATTTACACCTTTGTACTTAGTAGGGTGTTATTACAGAACAATCAAACATGATTTAAAAATATATTTCCATATGTCTTATGACTATATTTTTACTTCCTTTGAGAAGGCAACAAAACATCAGAATAAAGTTTTTAGAAGTTTATTATTAATATAGTAAACAAATAGAATGAATATAAGCTTTGAAATAAAAAAAATGGTTCGAATTCAACAAATGTTTCATGAACAGCAGGTTTGTGAAAAGCCAGTATTGTGTGGAAAGAGAGAAATGTACCCCATGTCCTAAGGTTTGTTGAAGTTTTTTGAGATAGCAAAAAGTAGAAAAGTTCACAGATGCTTTTCATATATGGTAGGTAAGTGGGGTAAGTCCTAATTATGAGTATTAAAAGTTGGAAGAGGTTATGTTTGATTAGAAATTAGAGAAAATGTTAATAAATTAGTGACCCTGACATAGCTTCTAGGGAATGCCGCCTTTTCTATCTCCAAGTGACAGTTTTAAATAGAGCATCGTATATCATAGTATTGAATTACTACCCTTTTGTATGTTGCTAACTTGATTAAGCTGTAACTTGCAGTTGACACACATTTGACACTAAGTTTGAAATGCTGAATAACTACTTCTAATGGAAAGTTCAGGGGAAACATGACAATGTGGAGGCTAAAAACTAGATAACGAAGGTGAAAGGTAATGTGTCACGTGTGCGAGGAAGTTTACATCATTCTTTAATTGGGACTTTTGAGGAATAAAGAATCTAAGTATGATCCATTAACTTTTCCTCAGAGAATGGTACATTTTGCATTTAATAATGTGGGATTCTACCAAAGATAGATGTCTAGTATAACTGAATCACAGAGGGTTGGGTAGATTAAGAACGAGTCCTCAAAGAAAGCAACGATTCTCACTGTGGCCTCTGTAATAAAACTGATTTTAGGAAGGAAAGAGTCACCCAAAACTGTGTCCCATCCCTACCTATCCATTTTCTCCCATCTGCTTTTCTTTCAGGTCTTCTCCGTTACTTCCCAACATGACACATTTTCTGTTTAATATGATTTTGACAAATTTAGACATTCTAAAGGTGGCTAAACTTGTTTGAGAAGTTGAGGTAAGTACAGAAGTTATTCGAGGATGTGCTGTTTTACCAGTGTGGTTTTTTTTTCTTCCAGCTCATTGTTAGTGTGTGTGTGTGTGTGTGTGTGTGTGTGTGTGTGTGTGTGTGTGTGTGTTATACAGTTCAATAATAAAACACTCTAACTAAGCACCTATATTGAACAAAGCATTAGGTTTGGGTCAATGGAGAATAAAATTCTGAAAATAGGTAGTTTTCAAGGATTCTTATTCCAAAAGGGAAGCTAAAGGAAACACACATACAACTGAATTTAAGCTAGTATGTAATATTATAAGAATAGCTACAAAGGAAGCTTTTAGAAAATGGGAGAAAAAATTTCTTTATCACAAATCAATCACTGAAGCTAGACAGGAGAGATTTGTGTTTAAAGAGTGGTGTATGAATGTGTAACACTCACAAGCTTGTCTGACACTTATAAGGACCCTATGATGTTGTCATGACAAATTCAGGAACACAGAGTTGAGATGATTTATTAAGAAACCACAGCTAAAATGAGGAATATTTTTTTTCTTAAAATATATCATAGAATCACCTATCACACCATAAATTAATTTCTTTATTTTTTACAGATAAACCATTTCACACTCACTCCTTCTCCTCATTCATGAAATCATGAAGCTGAATGATAATGTGACTGAGTTCATTCTGCTTGGGTTGACCCAGGATCCTGCTAAAAAGAAAATAGTGTTTGTCACTTTTTTGCTTCTCTATTTGGGAACATTGCTAGGTAACTTTCTGATTATTACTACCATCAAGACCAGCCAGACACTTGGGAGTCCAATGTACTTCTTCCTTTTCCATTTATCCTTATCTGATACCTGCTTCTCTACTTGCATAGCACCTAGAATGATTATGGATTCCCTTTTGAAGAACGCTACTATCTCTTTCAGTGAGTGCATAGTCCAAGTGTTTTCATTCCACTTCTTTGGCTGCCTGGAGATCTTCATCCTGATTCTCATGGCCCTTGATCGCTACGTGGCCATCTGTAAGCCCCTGCATTACATGACCATCATGAGCCGAAAGGCCTGTGGTATGTTGGTGGCTGTGGCCTGGGTGGGCTCCTGTGTGCATTCTTTAGCTCAGATTGTTCTGGCCTTGAGTTTACCATTCTGTGGTCCCAATGTAATTGATCACTATTTCTGCGACTTGCAGCCCTTGTTGCAACTTGCTTGTACAGACACTTATGAGATCAATCTACTGTTGGTGTCCAACAGTGGGGCCATCTGTACAGTGAGTTTTGTCATCCTGATATTCTCCTATGTTGTCATCTTGCATTCTCTGAGAAATCACAGTGCTGAAGGGAGGAGGAAAGCCCTCTTCACCTGCACCTCCCACATTATTGTGGTCATCTTGTTCTTTGGTCCTTGCATATTTATATATGCACGCCCTGCAACCACTTTCTCCATGGATAAGATGATAGCTGTGTTTTATACCCTTGGAACACCTTTGCTCAATCCTCTGATTTATACCCTGAGGAACGCAGAAGTGAAAAATGCCATGAAGAAAGTATGGAGCAAGAATTCGATCTCAGATGACAGATAATAGATGCATGTTCAAAAATTTTCTTCTTAGTTTGGATTGATCTAGAAGAAGTTCATAGAGAATATTATTCTTTTTAATTGTGAAGTTATTGTAATCCTACATTAGAGCATAAGAATTAGTTCCTTCAGGAAAATAAGCAATGGGAACATAAACACTAGGTGGTGTTGAGTCAGTTTTATGTGGAAGAAGATACAGCATTATGTACAAACAGCTGCTGATATCCTGTGGTATATCTCAGCCTCTCTTGCGTATTGTCATGGTGGTTTCGATTTGGTATTTTCACTGCCCTTCATAGGGACTTCTGGTGTTCTCTTTTTGTAATTATACTTTATATACTTATATTTACAGAGTAGGAAGAAAGTGTTTATTTTTTATGATTACTTGTTGACCCCTCCCTCAGGCCTTAGAAAGTCAGAGGTTACCTCCAAGTAGCCTTAGTGGATCAGCCCCTAGAAGACCTCCTTGTAGCTCTACATGGCAGTTCTTGAGAAATCATCCATGAGTCTCTGCTCTGAGAAATAGAATTAATGTGGAAACACTGTTAACGTAGGTGGAAGTCAGTCAGCCACCCACACCTGACTCCACAGGTAAGTCAGCCAGTCTCTTTTTCTGTCTATCTTTTTTGATCTCATTCCCTTGGAGACAGCAATATGAGGGGTTGCATGCTAGGTTCTCAGAATATCACTCTGAAAAAATCCCCCGCCATTACACACACACACACACATGTACACACACAAAGTTAGGGGTGAGAGTCAGTTATATCTTTCAGTGATTTCCCTAAAGCTGTTCTCACAAACCACTCTGCCATTTTGTACTGCAACCAGATTTGCATCTTTTGTCTAGTTGTAGGATGCTTATATTTATTATATCCTTTGGTTTCGAGATAGTTATATGATAACTTGGACACACTTTGTAACTTTATATCTATTGTGTCTAGTCCAAATTTTAGTTTTAGCACCTCATTACATAAGGAATGTTAATTCACTAATAATTCATGTTAATGCTGGACTTCAAAAGAATTTATTTCAACTCAGAAAGGGATTGTGCATTACTCCAATTAGAGAATTATTCGTTTTGCTCTTGTAAAAGATACATTTTATGGACCAAAGTTTGTACATTTTACATTTGCTTGTAAACAGAAAAAACTTTAACGTAAATTGAGCAGAGTTGTACTTTTTGAAGTAGTAATGCAGAAAGGTGGAAGGGCCACCCTAAGCATAGGGGTAAGGGAAAGTGAAGAAAGTCTGAAAATCAATCTTGGATGTGTTAGATAAAAAGAAAATACACAACAAAGTTACTTTATAAAAGATCTAAGACAATACTCATAAAATTCATTTGTGATTTCTGAAGCGAGGGGAGCCATTTTTAGTTTCTCATTTCTGCATGTAGGTTAGAGCCTTCTTGTCCAAACAAAGAACCTCAGGATCCTGGAGAGTATCATCAGTGAGCTGTCAACAGACTATGGGACTAGTTATGGGAAAGTAGTTTTGGTGCCAATCACTTTCAAAAGCTGGACAACTAAAGGACTCCATAGGACCCTAGCAGATGTCAACGAGTCATAGAATTCTGTAGGACACTGCAGAGGTCTCTCACTCTCTATTCTCCACCTCATGAGTCAGAAAGAAAGGATGAGATTGGAAGCTAGAATGATGGTATTTGAGTAAGTAGAACAGCATCTCATGTCTTCAGTGTAACCTGGGTCTCTAGGCTGGCTGTGGCACAAAAACAGATACTTAATAACTCCACCACAAAAGAGAAAATTTTAAAATTCCAGCAGAAATCCTGAGATTACATTTTACATGGGTCAGGTATATCTTCCTGAAACAGTCATTGTTGTCAAAAAAATGGAATTCTCCCACATTTCAAGTTGCAGCCACGTGCTTACCTCTGGAGCCTGGGTAGAAACACCAATAAAAACATTGTAGTCTGAGAGTGGGAGAAGAGAATCTATTACAAAAAAGGAAATGATATCTCAACAGGAGAAAAGTAAACCAATAGCATTCTCTTTAGATGACGATCACTGCTTTACCCATTATCACAACAGATTTCTGAGGTGCCCATAATTAACTTTCAACAAGCTAACTTTCAGATGCTAACTTTCAACAAATTAGGAAAGTGTATTTCATCCTTGATCCTTTACTTGCATATTGCAGAAAATTGTCATGTGAGACAGGATTTATCCCAAACTACTAAGGTGAACTATCAACTTCATACTTTGATTGTTCCCTATAGGTGATTTTGTACGTCCTGGTCAAGTTTAGGACTGAAAAATTGTATTCGTCAACCCATTGTGTACATCTAGATCAAATGTTATCTTCCAATTGCTGAAGTACATATTTAAGTCAGCCATTACACAGTAGAGCCCAGTGTCTACCTTCATTAAATTAACTCTTTGGGTATGTTGTGTAAAAATGAAATAAATGTTAAATATTTTGGGAACTGACCGTTTTATTTTACACAACAGATGCAGTTCTGATTCTCTGTGAACTATATATTCTTGGCATAAGTGATAAATTAGGGTATCTTTTGTGTTTACAATTGCTCTATAGAAGTTTTGAGGGTTAAATGTTGTATTACAAAGATCATTTTTAAGACTCTGGTTTAGATTTTTCTTTGGTGAGAAGTCAGCCCACAACAGAGATACCACAGTATCAAACTGGTATTTTTTTGTCGTCATACATTTTTCAGTTTATAATTGGATTTTCTTAGTGTATTTAAGAATATTAATGACTTTATTTATTTAATGCATATTGAGTTAAAGCCTGGCATGAAGTTGTATTTATTCTTTCTTGTATGAAATAAAAACACTACAGTGTTTCAGATACTATTTTAGTATTAGAAAATCAACCCCAAATTTAATGGATTGAAATACCAAAAATCACTTCATTATTTCAGATGGTTTTAGTGGATCAGGAATTTGAGTGGTTCAGCTGAGGACTTCTGTCTCAGCATCTCTCATGAGGTTGTGGTCAGAAAGTGGCTGAGGCTGAAGTCATCTAAAAAGTTTCTTCACTCACATATTTTGTACCTAGGCAGCAAGTCTTAAAGAGTGGGAATGGGACTAGCTGATATTCCTTGTGATTTTAAAGGTGGGGCCCTAATGCAATAGAACTAGTGTCCATATAGGAATATAAGAGCTCTGTGTGTGTGTGTGTGTGTGTGTGTGTGTGTGTATGTGCACAGAGGAAAGGTCATGTGAGGATAGAAGGAAAAAGCAGGGTCTGCAAGCCAGGAAGAGAAACCTCACTGTGCTCATTTACTGTCACCTTGATCTTGAACTTCCAGCACCCAGAACTGTGAGATAAAGTATGCTTTTTAAGCTACCTCATCTGTGCTATTTTGTAATGGCAGCTCAAGCAAACTAGTAGTATGATATGAGGATGATGATGATGATGATGATGAAAATTATTTTAGGTTGGTGAAGAGAGGCCTAAATTAAATCACCAGGATGAAGTTCAGGAAAATCATGGCTCCTCATCCAGTCATCACATGTGAATAGATTCCACATATAGAGCTTTTGATTTGTCAAGTACTTCTGCATGTAAATTCTGTGACATCACGACAAACAAAAACATTGATGTCAGTCTTCATCCTAGCCCTTCTCCAAGGGATATGAGACCATTTATCAAGAGAAATGTGCCCTGGGTAAAGAGAAACCATCCATTCTTTCTGGAGATTACTGGAAATACATTCTAGGCTAATGGTCATGCCCAGGTGGCAAAATGCCACTATGGTCCACTGGTCAGAAAGCAGACTGAAGCTGAACAACTATTGGCCCAAAACTGTCACAGGGGACCAGTTCTGTCTGTTACTGTATAGTGAGACTAATTGTATTCTACGGGAAGCAGCCATTTCCATAGTGGGACTCTGATCACTGGAGTAATGTCATCATGGTAAAAAAAAAAAAAAAAAAAAAAAAAAAACAGAGAAGTGATTTCTTTTAATCTTTCTTTCCAAAACAGTAAGCAAAGGCATCTCCATCTCCTTGGTCTGCCAAAGAGATTGGAGAAATGCAAAGAGTGTGTCTTATTATATTTCTATTTAATTTACTTGTTAGGGATGGAAATAAAATAGGGAAACAGGTTAAATCTGTTTGGAAGATAGAATCTTAAAAAATTCCTGTGTCACAAATCTTTTCATTTTGTGATGCTTCATATAAAAAAGTTCTATAGGACAATATCAAAGAATACCAGTAGTTATAATCTCTTGACATGTTTAATTCCCAAGGCAGGTCTCACCTAGAAAATGAGGAAATAATCACACAGAGGAATTAGACAAACTAATCAATGTCTTTTGTTTGAATTACTAGGTAATAAGGGAGAGTACCGGGTATTTCATGTAGGGGAAAGATAAATAGATTGAAACATGGAAATTTAAATAATTTTCCTTAACCTGTCACCTTTTGAATGTGCAGTTTTAAGAATGTTTACTACTCTGGGTCTCAGTTTCTATAAACACAAAACAAAAGGAGTAAATGAGATACTCTGCAATGACCACTTCAATACTCAATGTCTCTGATTTTATTATTTACTATTTAAATTCAATTCTGACCTTCATGTACTTGCATTACCAGAAAACTCTCATTATAATAGAATCTGAAACACAGCATTATTTTTCTGCATAAGGTGGAACAAGGTCCAACACTTACCAAATACTTATGATTTTTGGAGACATCTTCAATTAGCAGAGAGTACTGTGGAACTGAAAGAGCAGAAACTGGCACTTAGTTACACCACATAGTAGTTACACCACCCTGGATAATTGATGTAAACAATTGTAAGCCTTGACCTTTCTATCTATTATTTGGGAATAATGTACTCATCTTATGGCATTAATTTGAGATTAAATATGAAGGCAGATTGCAAATAATAAGCATTCGATTTGTGATACAATATGGTTAATAGTGAATTTTGGGCAGATTAGAAATGGACAAGGATACTAATATTACAAAGTAAATAAATAAGTAGATTAGTAATTCTAAGTTCTCTTGAAAAGAGAAATAGAAAATTATCAGAGAAAGATGTGGACATACTTTAAATCCCCAAGTGTTTTTGAGTCCACTAACTATGCAGCCATTAGTTGTGATGAGAGTCTTAAAGCCTTTATTGAAAGAGTGATGTTAAAGAAGGATCATGGTCACTACCTTGGTAAGTTTTTATGTGGGAGGTAATATGGGGTCAAAGTCAAAGTCAAACCTTGAGGCCAGGCAGATGAAATATATCTACTTGGCTGCTCCTCACTAATTGTATGTCCTGAGTACAAGTCTTATCCTATCCAAGTTTAATTTTTCTATCTGTGGAATAGAAAGATGAAAATTTCAACCACATGTATCTCTTTTAAAAAGTAATAAGGGAGATAATATATGTAAAATGTTTTGCATAGCAACTAGCCTATATCAATTAATATCATTGTTTAAACATTATAATAATAATGGCTAACCTTCACACAAAATATTATAATTTATCAAATCATTTATATCACTTCAGAGATAAGTAGCTTTAATTTCTTAACCCTAAGTCTTCTCAGAATTTGTGATATTTCTGAGAGCACACAAATGAAAATTGAAATGAGACAGTGCAAATGGAACATTCAGAAAAATATTTTTAAAAAATTAAAACTTATCTTTTCTAAAATTAGAATACTCTGTAGTCCTAGCAAAATACAATGTACATGTAAGTCAAAAGAAAAATAGATTAATTTCAACATTACAATGAACATAAATTAATGCTGCTTTTCTCTATTTACTGCCTGTGTATTTTCCTGCATAATTTCATATCATTGTTCCTGTAATGTCCAAAAATCTATATACAATTTAACAGTATAATAAATTAATGTACTTCCATCATGACAGAGTTTGGATAAATGTTTTTTTAATTCCTAAAGTTAAAAAGGAATGGCTTATTTGCTTATTTATTTTAAGAAGTTTTAACTATACAGTACCTTGGTTTCTTTATGTAGTTTATAAAATGATCCCCCTAATTGCTCCTTCTCTCCTCTGGTTTTATACATAACCAATATGTTAATGTTAACTGCACTCCCTATGCTGTGCTTCCCATCTCCATGAACATTTATAGACTACTAATTTTACTTCCTTAATACTTTACCCTATTCTCTCAGTCCCCCTTCTACCCCTTTCCTCTGTCACCAAATTGTCCACTATATTTGTGAGTCTGTTTTTGATTAGTTTGTTCTTGTTTCTTAGATTCCACATATAAATGAAATCATATGGTATTTATCTTTCTCTGCATGACTTATTTCACTCAGCATAATAACGTCTAGGTCCATCTATGTCATTGCAAATGGTAGAATTTCATTTTTTTAATGGCTGAATTATAGTTTAAAGTGTATATGAACAATAAGTTTTTCCAATCATATGTTTCTGGGCATTTAGGTGACTTCCATATCTTGATATTGTAAATTGTGCTGCTATAAATATTGGGGTGCAGACATCTTTATGAATTATTGTTTTGTTTTCATTTTTTGGATAAATACCCAGAAATGAAATTGCTATGTTAAAAGGTATATCCATTTTTAATTTTTGAGAAACCTCCAGACTGTGTTCTATAGTGGTTGTAACAATTCACAATCCCACAAACAATGTCTGAGGGTTCCCTTTTCTCCACATCCTTGACAACACTTCCTGTTCTTTGATTTATTGATAATAGCCATTCTGACAGTTGTCAGGTGATATCTAATTGTGGTTTTACTTTTCATTTCCCTGATGATTAGTGACCTTGAACATCTTTTCATATATCTATTGGCCATCTCTATTTTCTCTTTGAAGAAGTATCTGTTCAGGTCTTCTGCCCATTTTTTAATTGGACTTTATTTTGTTGCTGTTGAGTTGTATAAGTTGTTAATTTATTTTATATATTATACTCTAACACACGTATTGAAATGGGAACTGTTACTCTTCCTAGAGGTAAAGATAGTTTCTTGTTGGGAAATATTGTTTTTATATATAAAGAACAGATATGCAAAAAAGGGCAAAAATAAGTAGTATATCTGTTACTATTCTAGAGAAGGAGGTGATTAAGGGACCAGATGTCTAAAAAAGGCATTTAGGATGACAATAATGAAAAAGAGATTGAGGAACACTGCCATAATCCGTGTCCAAATGGTTAGGTAAGAGCATGGAGTAGCTTTAGATTGTCGATAAATGTAGTCCAAGCACAGAGGCTGGCCCATTACCATATCTGGTAAAACTGAGAGACTCCACGTTCTTAGGAGACTTCTCAAGATACATGGTCAATTATGTTAAAGAGCCAATTATAATCTGTAAAGTATGCTGTAAATGTACACTATTTTTTACTGTTGAAGACAAAAAATAGTGTGCAGGCTACAATTCCAAAGATTTCTAAATTGAAAACATGTTACTTGAGAACAATAATTGTTAGGGAGTGAGAAAGAAAGTTCTAATTTTTTCTAGTTGAGGTAAAATTTTAAATCCTGAATAATGGCAATTGTGACACCATTTTAATGGTCTTAAAAGATGAATAGAGCACGTGGCAAGGAGACAAAAAAATTGGTTTTGGTATTTTCCAGGTGGCCAAAATTAAGTCCTATTGCTTTTCTTCACCTATGTTATCAGACAGATGGATCTTTCTGTGTCCATTCTTTTGTCGAAGTAGGAAGCATAGTTGTGGCAAAAGTAATGAATGGCCAATACCATGATTTGGTTTTGTGTTTGTGGAGCATCAGCTTGGCCTAGCTCCAGTGAAACTCTGCTTTTGGGAAAAACAGAACACTGCAGGAGTGGATAAAAATTAATGGAACTGTGATTAGCATCTCAGGCAGTAGAGATGAAGTCTCAAAGGAATGCAATTGGAATGATGCAAGTCTGCACATTTTGAATTTCTGAGCCATTCGAAGATAGCACTCTGCCCTCTTTTCACCCAGGTCTATTACCCAAGGGAGAACATCTTATTAAAGATGTATCTTCTAAGATGTGGATTGAAAATTGTTGACAATTAAGCTCAAAATACAGTCAAGTTGCAGGCACAGTACCATACATGATTTTGTAAATGGCTTAGCAAGCAGCTTCTTTTGGCAACTTTTTTATATGATGAATTTTAAATTCTTCTGCTAACAACAAGGGTTGTTTCCCATTTAAGTTCCTTGAACTCTGAGCACATGTATTTTAAATCTTTCTTTAAAATCATTAGAAACTTTTGTCCTATCAAAATGACTCCCTGTTAAATGATAGCATGATTACTTTCTTGGGCAGATCCTGATTTACTTGCTTCTGCACTCAGATTTGCTAATAATATTGAAACTAATCTATCATGATTCCTAGCTCTTCTGTAGAAGAAAGTTTTTGTGAGTCCATCCTGGTTGGGGCCTGACCTTTGGTTACCATCTCATGATTCAAGGAAATTACTTGTGTAATCACCATCTTCTACTTACTGGTGCCATCGGCTAATTGGCTTTTGGAGGTTACAGAGATGACATCAGACTGAGTTTTTAGAGGTGGTCTTAAACATTTACTTATATATTAAACACTTTCCTATTAATGTAAAATACTATTTTGAAATTGTTGAAATAATTTATTCACTTACTCATATGTTATTATACATAAAGTGTGTCCATAGTTTACCTGTTTTGTCTTATAATGCAAATTGTGAGTCAGGATGGAAAGCCTTGAGCTTTCAAAAATTTTTAGTTAATTTAATTTATTCTTTGTTGGACAATTACCTGAACTTAAGCTTTGATGCAACTTCTTTGCAACTTTTTTATCAACTTTCATGCAATTTTCTTTCTCTCTCCCCCATCCACCCTGTGTGTGTGCATGTATATATATATATATATATATATATATATATATATATATATGTATGTATGTATTTCTATTTTCCTTTTGTACCAACTTATTTTTAAAATTACTTTTATTATGGTGACATTAGTTAGTAAAATTATATTGGTTTAAAGTGTACAGTTCAATAATACATCATATGTATATTGCATTGTATGTTCACCACCTAAATTAAATTTCCTTCAGTCACCATATTATTTGATCCTTTACCCTTACATAATTTTTTTAATCTTGATTATTTTCTACTAATTACCTCTGAGAAAGAACTCATGTGGTGTTTTCGTTTCCATTTTAATGAGGTAATGATGCTTCACATTTAAGTTTTGTTTTCAACATAAAGAAGAATTAAATTTTAAGAAATATATTTCTATGTCTATATAAAAGACACATGTGTTTGTGAATGTCTTTGCACACAGGGATGGTGGTAGTATTGGTGTTGGTGCTGAAAGCGATGCTAATTTGCTTGGGGACGGGGTGGTGAAACTAAGACAAAGCTGTGCAGGAATTCAGCCTCCGCTCTCTGAAAGCATGAATTTTTGTGTATATGATGATATAGTAATTTTCATCTTTTAAGAATGCTATAATAGATAATGCCACCTCCTTCATCCTCAGAAAAAATTAGGAAGACATGTTGATTAGAATAGTTATTTTAAATTCCTTAATTAGAGGCACATTCTTTGATGTTGCATGTTCTCTGGGCATAGATATCCTGAGGAGTATAGGACCACTGATTGCTTGTTAAAAATGATGACCCTATGGCAATCCTGAAACACAGTGCTATCATCTTCTTGTTATCTAAAATTTTATTGAAGAAATTACTTAGCTCCCTAAAAAATTCAGACACAAAAAACACACACCTGCTATGAAGTCGGCTTCTTGGATTCAAATCCGGACTCTAACTGTATAGCCTTATGCAAATTCTGCTTTTTCTCAAATATAAATTGTCTAATTATGGTCAGATATGAGGACAAAATGAGAAAGCATGCAAAAAGCACTCCCAAAATATCTGGCAAATAGCACATACTAAATAATCTATTATTATTATTGTTATTTTGAGATAGAAATCTGTGTATAGAGTGTACATTTTTTTATATAGATATTACACTGCATTTATTTAGCTTTATCTAAAGATTTATATATTTATTGTTTCTGTCATCAATGAAATTCTTTGAATGAGTGTTTGAGTACAAATTCAAATAATATGATTTTCCTCTTCATCATTTGGTTAATATAATCAACATTGGTGACATTTAGTGTTATTGAGGCTGTGGGGAAAATACTCTTTCTTACACTATTGGTGGAAATAAAATATGGTTCAGGATTTTGAGAGAACAATATTACAGAATCTGTCAAAGCTAAATGTTCATATTTTTTGACCTGGTTGATGACATGTCTCAGAATTTCTCCAACAGAAATATTCAAGCCAGTAAGTTAGGATGTCTGTCAAGGGATGTTTGTTGCATGCGAAAAGTAGAATATTAGAAATTACAGTAATGTGAAGCAAAAATTGGTTGGTTAGATGAATTATGGTGCAGCCACGAAATGGAATAATATGTGGAAATTGAAATGAAAGAAAATTTGTAACTCCTGACAAATAATGCCCATTTATTAAATTATTTTTAAATTAAAATTTCAAGAATATTATCATGTTTTATATACTTTTATGTAGAGTAAAACACATAAATGACTGTGCACATGCAGTTTTCTTCATACAAATGCAGATCTGAAGAGCATACTCCAAACTCAATAGTGGGGTGGATGCAGGCTCATGGTTGGGAGTGGTTCTTTGACTTTAAACTTTATGTCACTCTATCTTTATAAAATGTTTTCCAAGGTCCACATTTTACTTTTGTAATTTATAAAAATAAATTAATTTTCTTTAAGCCATTTTACTTTTGTTTTAAACTACAGGTAGTTTTAGAAAATAGTTTTGGAAGATTTTTCTTTTTAAGTCAGTTGAAAAACTTACATGCTGTCCTGTGGAGGAGGCATTAAGCTGATATCCTGCAAGCCAACTGCACATGTCATTAAAGTATATAAAGACATGATCCACAGGCTGTGGATCTGTTTTATAAAGCAGTTTATTGTCAGCATCAATCTCCTCATTCTGGCAAAAGAAATGGTGATCTAAGCCCTTTACATTTGTAAAAAGATTAAATACTGAAAACAACCCTTTGGGATAGGTAACATTACTTTCTCATTTTACTTTCTCATGAAACTGAGGCACAGAGAGATTGTCTGGGACATTGTGTATACTGAGAAGTAAGAACTGACTGTGTGGAAAATAAAAAGAAAGTTTATGTAGGTTTCTTTAATTAATTAATTAATTAGTTAGTTAGTTAATATTGTTCTTACTCTCTATTTCAACGTAAACTCTAGTCTAATTGGGCTCATCTATTCAAGGCTCCTTGTACTCAGGAGGGTTAGTAGGGTAGTATGTGACTAAGTTTTATGATATGACAAAGACAGGTCAAGTATTATAATAATTAATAGACATTTAAACTATAATTTAAGTTACTATTTTAGCACACTTTTATGTTTATAAGATTAAATATTAAAATTTAAACTATAATGTTAGGAACTGATTATGTTTACTACAAAAACTATGAAAAAGCAGCTGAGATTTTGGGTCTACTTAATTACATCCATACTGAAGTCTAGGCTTTTCTGATGTTAAACTCTTTGTCTTTCAACTATGTGCAGTTTTTCTTTCTTTCTTCATGCCTTGCTCATGCTGTCTCATTTTTGTTCACTTTCTAAATTATAAGTTTATAAAATTAGAATTTTCTAAATTCTCATGTCAAGGCTTAGCTTATTACATCTGTTTTGAAATCTATAGATCATACTGATATTTTTTCCTTCTGGAGCTATTGTATGTCCATTGTTTCAGGAGTGCTCATTCTTCCTTTTTCTTTATGAATGAGGCACTTCTTGTATTCCTCGCACTATCAGAAATGTTATTAAATAAGAAATATATACTGTCTAGCTAATCATTAGACAGTTAAAAAATATGATTCCTCACTTCTTTTGATTGTTGGTATTTCACAGAAACACTATTAGGAAAAGGTATTATTATACAAGGATTTGATGGCAGTGATTCGACACTGCACTAGAGGTCCAAGGAATTGCTTGGGTCATGAGTTTGGTTAAAGCATATACAGTATCTAGGAGTAGAAGTGGCAAATAAGATATTTGAGGCTGAATGCCAGAGGAATAGCAGCCAGGCTCTAACAATAGCAATCTCTCACTTATGCAAGCAGGGATGGGCACCAGTATTGCCTGAGGCCCATGGTTTAATGCAGTTTTTCTTTGGATAAATTTAATTTCATAAATTTAATTAAATTTAATTAGATTACTAGGGTGTGCACAGCATAGCATTATAAATTTGGTGAAAAGAGATTAAATTAGCTACGCTTATGCACCAGACAAGAACTTGTGTTTCCAATGTGACTACCTGGATTTGTAATCCCCACTCATTTTAGATGAGTGCTTAATATCTCCCAGCCTCGTTACCTCTTTCTTAAGATAGGATTTGTGATAGTGTCCATCTCATGCAATAAGAAAAATAGATGCAATAGTACTTTGCTGGTATATAGTGAGTGCAAAATAAATGAGTCTTAATATTTTTATTATTCTGTAGAATTCTTTGTTTAATCTGGAAGAATTCCTTAACAAGAAAAATGAAAGAATGATTTACAAGCATTTGGGATCATGCACAGGAATGATGTCAGTTAAGTTGGATATTGGTCTTCCTGGAAGAGATTTGAGATTTTATTTTCTTGAATTAGCACATCTGGAAAATGATTAGAATCCTGTAAGCTTAGTTAATGACTGTAAATTTTAGTTTCAGACCTGGGTTTTATATTTTTGCATGAAACACATATGATATATATATATAATTAGAATATGCTATGCATCGTAAAATTGTCTCTAAATTTGTCACTGAAAATTATTGCAGAATTGTTGAATGAAAGAAGCTCAGGACACATAAGTATATCACTAGATAATTATGAAAGTGAAATTATATTATGAAGCAGTGTCACTTTCATATTGATCACTTGTCATTAGGTTGTTTTCGGTATATATTCTGAATCAGGAAAAGATGGATTTAAATTAGTTTTTTGTTTGTTTATTATTTGTGGGAACTTTGTGTCATTATTATCACCCCTCTGAACCTTATCGCTAAAATGAAAGTATCTCATAATATGTTTCATTAGCTAGGAGACCATAGAAACTCATTGAATATTAGCAACATGTAATAATCAGTTTGAGAAGGAAGAAATGCAGAGGGAAAGAATATATGTCTTAGTAACTGGAGAGTACTTGGGATATGTCCTATCTGTCTTGTAAATTCTTCAGTTAGCTCATGCTAGGTACTCAATACATGAATAAAAATTTATATGAAATGTTCCAAATTCTTGAGTCTTGGGTGTTTCCAGTGATAAATGGTCACCATTCTAGATTGAGGTTTGCAAAAGCAGAGGGTGAGAGAAGAACAGTTTTATAGGTGGTTCATTTTAGAAAGTGGAATGGAGGTAGTGAATGGAGAGAGTGAAATAAGAAAGTTAAGCTGAGATTTTGTTAAACTGGTTGCTATTCATCCACTGGCTCTTACCTACTAATACTCCAGAGTTTCCATAAGGTATGTTAATTTCTTTATATTTTCATGTGTGTTTATGCACCTGAATGATGAAGAGGGTCTCCTGAGCATCTCAAGCAGCAAGTAGCAGGACAGAAAGCAAGTGAGTCACTGGTGAGAAAAGGTAAGAAAAGGTGGTGTTGGGGGATAAGTAAGATGGAGTTAGTGTCAGGTTGTAATTGTTAGTGGTTGGCTGCTGTATCAATGGCTAGAGAAAGAAGCAGGTCAAGAGTATATGAGATAGAGTGCAAAAAATGTCCGGTACACTCAGCGATTACTAACTATAAGTAATATTCTTTTGCAGATTTTTCAGCTCAGGGTGATGTCCTTACATTGACCCACAGTAAATGGAGAACAGAAGCAATATGACTGAATTCATTCTTTTGGGCATTACAAAGAATCCAGACCTGCTCATCATTATGAACATAATCACAAGTCGTCATCTGAGATCACCTATGTATTTTTTCCTCACTTCCCTGTCCCTCATGATTGCCAGCTACTCTTTCATCATCTCTCCCAAGATGCTTGTGGACTCCTTCTCTGAGAGCACAAACATCTCCTTCAAAGGCTGTATGACCTAGCTCTTTGAAGAGCATTTCTTTGTTGGTGTGGGGATCATCCTCACTGTGATGTCCTATGACTGCTACATGGCCATCTGCAAACCACTGCACTTCATGAGCATCATAAGCCCTCGGGTGTGCTGCTTTTTGCTCAGAGGGTTTTGGGTTTGGGGGTCAATGCACGTGGCAATACATGTCCTCTTCATGTATCAAATACCCTTCTGTTACTCCAGTGTCATCGATCACTTTATGTATGATTTGTTTTCATTGTTGAAACTGATCTGCATGGATATCCACACCCTGGGTTTCTTAGTCATCCTCATCAGTGAGATGACGTGCACAAGCATCTTCCTTGTCCTCATTGCCTTCTATGTGGTCATCCTCAGCCCTCTGAAGTTTCGCAGCTCCAAAAGACTACACAAAGCCCTCTCTACCTGCGGTTCCCACATCGCAGCGGTCATCTTATTCTTCGTGCCATGAATTTTCTTGTACATGAGGCCTGTGGCCACTTACCCCATAGACAAGGCAATGGCCGTGTCCTTTACCATTGTCACTCCCATGTAAAAACCCTTGATCTACAGCCTGAGGAATCCAGAGGTAAAAAGTGCCATGAGGAAACTGTGGATGAAACAAGGGGCCCTGGGTCATCACTGGCTTACAAGCTAAGAACAAATCTTTCCTATAAGGACAGTGAGATCTTACCCTCCCCATTCATTCCAATCCATTGGGCACACAGCAGCCAAGAACATGTTTTTTAAGCATGCAAATTGGGTTAAGGTATCCAATCGAGTTACTGCCCACCTCTCCTGCCTTTTTGTACTCCATCCCTTTTCACACAAGGTTCTGCTCACTCTTTTCTGTTTAGACAGTCTTTTGCATAATTGAAGGCTTACCCACTTCATGGATTTTTATCTCACTCTGCTCACTGCCAGAATTCTCTTTCCCATAGGTTTTACTTGACTGGCTTTCTTCATTTTTTGCATTTTCCGATGAACTTCCACCTCCTTAGATAAGACTTTCCTGATGACATTCTGTAGTCATTCCTCTTAGTTATTTTCTAACTCTTCATCTGGTTATATCTTTAAAATCAAGGATCACATCTATAAGAGATTATTTCTTGACTTTTATTTTGTCTGTTCTCCCTACAAAGCTGTAATCCCTGTAAGGACAGGGGTTCTGTTTATTTATTCCTGGTGTGGTACAACTTTGCTGGTCACCTGCTGGGTGCTCAATAAATATTATTGTATGCATATATCTAAGAGAGAACTTTTTTGATATTTCTAATTTCAGAGATGGGGTAGGAAGTGGGGGGGGTAAATAAATTAAATACTTTAGATGTTAGAAATATCTCAGTTTTCCTTCTGCCAGATGTCTTTTTCTGGAAGTTTTTGGAATCAAATATAATCTCAGATCTTTAGCTTGCTATTTAATGTGGAGGCCACCACTTTACCAAAATTCTCCACTCTTTTTTTTCATCTTTTTGAGAAACAGATTTAGAATCCCTCATTCTGGAGTCAGGACCCTTCAGAATCTAGTGTGTGTCTGTATGTGGAAGTATATAGTATATATTTATAAAATCAGTTTCTCTCTCTCTCTCTCTCTCTCTCTCTATATATATATATATATATAATCATACACACACACACATATATGTATATATTCATATATATGTATATTCATTTTTAATTTTAGAGAGAATCATTGTTGCTCTTATGGTCTAGATGTGGTTTTCTCAATTCAGAGGATGTTTATTTTCTCGCACATCTTACTTTGGCAACACTAGCGGAATATTGATTGCTGCTCTCTTCACCTGCATCCTTTCTCCTGGCCACCAGCACAACTCACTCACTAATGCTCACTGACAGCCCTCGACAAGCCGGGCCGCGGTTTTCTCCAAATATTGAAATATTTTGTGAAATTTTCTAACTTCTCTCATGTGTGGAACTGGACACTGGCTTCTGAGTGGGACCTCCCCCACAAGCCCCACCCCGGCTCCAGCCCAAGCCAGACTCCCTTGGTCTCATCCTTGTTTTCTCTCTTCAGGTGTTTTTTCAACACTCTATGCCCTCCATGGGGTCAACCAGGTGCACCCAGAAGCTCTGCATTCTGTGCTTATGATGTTATGGTAGGCCGTGTGTCCAGAACCTTGTTTCTGGGAGGCAGTCCAGTGAGCAAATGGCTTCTAAAGCCTGGTTTATTAATTTTTAAATAATATTGTATTAAGTTTATTACTAGAATGGGCATTTACATGCTGATTCGGGGGTGACACAGGACAAGTTCAAGGATCTGGGCTACAAATGGTCCCCTGCTGTCCCTTGGCTTGGGCCAGGTTGTAGACCCTTCTCATTCTCACCTATCTATGCTCTGATTGTGGAACCATCATCTGCAGCACTGCAGTTGGTGTTGTGGTGGCAGTCATCATTTATCCTGTGCATCTCTTCTGCTGGCATCCAAGGTGGTCACCATAGCCCTTCCATAGTCTCTATGCCATGTGTCAGGCAGTTCTAGAGATGACTGTGCTTATCTCCTTCAGGTGCTTTAAGAACTATTGCTGTGTTGTGCTGACTGGCCTTTCTGATAAATGCTCTCTCTTGTCTCCCATAGATACATTGGCATGATGCTCTCCTGTGTTGGTCACGAACCACAGGTGATAAGAGACATGGCATGTATGCATGGGATCACGAAGAAGGCAGGTGGAAACAGAAAAAGCGTTTTTTGTTTGTTTGCTTGTTTTTTCCTTGTAATTCCAGAAATAGTAAGAATATATAAGTTGAGATATTGAAGAACATCAGCAGAGCAATATGGAGGCATGAAAAATAAATCTTAATTTGAAGAGTGCGTATTTCCAAGATTGTCATGGAAAGAAACATGCTTCGCAAGAGAGACAAAGAATTAACCTTTTACTCTAAGTGAAAGTAAATAATAATCTGGATCAAAAGTACAATGGATTTAAATACTGTAATGATGTAGTAAGGAGGGGAGTTGGGAATGGAGTTCTAATCTATTCTTTTATTTTGCAATAAGGCATTTATTTAAAAAATATATGCAAATGTTACTGACATGCACATATGGGTGCATATCATGACATCTGAAATTTATGGCTTGAAATGTAATCACAATATACTACTTATATCATATATTTCAAAGTTGAAACAGAAATTTCTATTATATTCAGAATGTCCGATGCCAGAATTGGTTTGCTGCTAAAATGTATTGAAAGGAAATAGTAGGCATTGGGAGTAGTGGGAAGGCAAAATTCCCAAGGTCACAGCCCCAGGAGATGCCCTAGAATCCACAGTTCATGGCTGGGAGGGGCCCTTGGGAATCTCTGCTGCCGCTCAAGCATATTAAACCAAACTGCTATCAAGAAAAGAAAGACCTCGAAATCTTCTAGGAGAAATATGAACAGAATACCTGCTTCCTGTAGAATTATCTGAAACTTAAAATTGATATCAAGGTAAGTATAAGTGATGATGACTATTTACGGAAGGTTTACAATAGTTTAACATTCTTAATGTCAGATTCCAAGTATGTTAGCATGTTCATTCCACCTATGCCAATTAACTCTACAGGAGATAATAAAAGGATCCTCAAACCCCATCTCCCTTTTCTGAATTATTTAAATAATAGAAAATATGGTGTTGTGGGTTTTAAACTTGATTTTTATTATTAACATTTTGAAATTATATTTATATATATTGAAATAGGTCTGCCATTATTTTATGTACCCTTGTAGATTTAAAATTATATTAAAATGTCTGTAAAATGAGCAGTTTTTACAACTTTTTTGTTTTTTCCATTTAACATATTATAAAAACTTTTCATTATCCATGTCTTTATATTATTTAGTATTTTATTCACAGCATCATGTGCTCCTAATTTGTAGTAGTTTGATTTACATAAACATTCTCTTATTACTAAATGTTTGATTTTATTTTTTATTTTATTTATTTTATTTTTTTAGGTGAGGCAACACTGGACATATATGTCTGAGGGCCACAAAAATGTATTCCAGGATTATTAAGGTCATTTGCAAGTGTTGCACATTTAAATAACACATCTATACTGTGACCAAAAATATTTTATATTTTTGAATAAATAAAAGGATGAGTACAAATACTTATCAGCCTTGGTCGTAGTCAAGCAGGAATTAGAAGTAAAAACACTGTCATTTTCTGCTCTGTGTCAGTGTCTCTAGGAGCTTGTTCTTGCTATTTTCTGTGCTTTTTTTCTTGTGTTTTCAACTACGTAATAGTTTTTATGTGTGTTGCTTTATCTAATTCTCACAAGAACAGTGTTATCTTACGCATTTATAAATGCAGAATTTGAGTCTTTGAAAATTTTAAGAAACTTTTTCATCAAATAATATGTTTAAGTAGCAGAGCCTAGATTTGATCCTATAATTTTGAGCTGATGTTCTTTTTTTCCCTTCTGTTTTGTTTTTATATTTTTTCATTTCTTAAAAAATCTTAAACTTATTTTTAAATTGAACTTGTTTGGTTGACATTGGTTAATAAAGTTATATAGATTTCAAGTGTACAATTCAATAATACCATATGTGTATTACATTGTGTGTTCATTGGCCAAAGTAAAATTTCCTTCCATCACCATATATTTAACGCCCTTTACCTTTACCTACCTTCCTCATTCCCCTCTTTTTCTTTTCAGTTACAATTGACATTCAACATTATATTAGTTTTAGGTATATAGCATAATGGTTAGACATTTATAATTCATGAAATGATACCCCTGATAAATTTAGTACTGATGTGACACAATACATAGTTATTAAAATATTATTGACAATATTCCCTATGCTGTACTCTACCTTTTTGTGACTATTTTGTAACTGCAAATTTACACTTCTAATCTCTTCACCTTTTTTCACTCAGTCCCCGAATCCCCCTCCCATCCATCAGCCATCAGTTTGTTTTCTGTGATTATAAATTTGTTTCTGTTTGGTTTGTTCATTTATTAAAGCTGATATGCTTATTCATTTTATATAATTGTATTTTCTGCTTTGACTCTAGGATATGGTGGTAACCTCTGAGTCATATATTAATATTCTTTACTATTTAATAAATTGTTGTTGACTGATGCAATGACCTTCCTTGTAGGATTGGGTTTTACTCCTGTTTTCTAGCTTGTAACTGAATTTGACATTCATAGTGCAGGCAAGTTTAAGAATGTATAGTATCCTAGAAACACAATGGAAATGATTATTTTAAAATAAGCACAAAGACATATTAGATACATAACTGTATATTTGTTAGTTTTATCAATATTATAAATTATTTATTTTAGTTCTAAGTGGCTTTCACAAAAATCAGATTATATTAATTCTTATGGTGTACCTTATTAGTTTATGTACTTATTAACAAACTGATTGTATGTATTTATATACACATGTGCCATTTTATGAATAAATTTCTATTACCTATACAGGTGAAGACACAGTCGTTCTTGGAAGTTGTCTTGCTGAGGAAAACAAAGTCAAAGGGTGGAGTAATTATGTGAATGACTCATGGTAAAGTTTTATATGGGTAAGGTGGCTGGCTTTTTAAGTGAGTGAATAGTAACTATAATGGGTGAGTGCATTGATCATGAACAACTTTTAGATTTGCTAATTAGGCCCTTGTCATAATCCTGTGAGATGAGTGGGTGGGTTACATGTGAATATCTCTAGTTTACTGCAAAGGCATATAAATGGCAAGTCATACTGGATTAGATTGGGCCATGTGGTATGAATAATTAGGAAATAATTTTAAAAGTCTCAAGACTCTGTATTCACCATACTGTTGCTATGCTTGCCTTAGTGGTTGTTGCCAGTTTGTACCTGTAGCAATAGGACCATTTCTTTCTACATCATTTACTCCACGCCCTTTATCATGGGGCTTCAGTCAAACATCAACAGATGAATTAGAATGCTTTCATTTCGAAAAGAGGATGAAAACAGTACAAAGGTTAGTCCTGCTCTTAAGTTCCTGTTAGAAAAGAAAAATTCTTGCTCTTTTCTCTGTTGACCCCATGGAAATACTTGTGTGTTGGAGCTAGAGGTTCTGTTTTAAAATTTCTGATCTGGCATCTGTTATCTGCTTGATATTATCTCTTTAAGCATGAATTCCTTGCCAGTAAAATGTGGATAAAATATAATGTGGACTACTTCCTAGGCACTTGGGCCTGAGCAATTGCTTTTTTGTTGTTATTTAACTTTGTCATTAAGACCTTGCTCTTAAGTAGGTATTATTATTTTATAAACTTCAGTACTTATTTTAAACAATGAATGCATACATGTTATGTGTGGGTGTAGAGCTAGACATTTTATCATGTATCTTTCTCTTTAGCGAATTAATTAATTAATCTTCAAGGTCCTAGTCAGTTGTTTTTTTTTTTAAGTAATTGGAGAAGTAGATATGATTTTCAAGAACCGATTATACTGGTGATCATTGCTTCTGTTTGTAGAGAAGGCGGTTTCCTAATTAGCAGTGGCAATTCAGTCATCCCTGCCCCCACTCCATGCTAATGGAAGGCATGAACAATAAATTACAGTCCTCTGTCCTTAGAACTTGGGTATAACTTCCAAATCTATCTCAACAATCCCCTTCAGGAAACTGCTTTTAAGTGATCAGAGTTGGCTCTTGAGATGAAAACTATTTTTCATCCCTAGCAAATGTGGATACTATGCTTCTCCCATATTAAAGCTCTGGCTATTTTAAAGTATTTAATAATTGTTCTCCTCTTCAGTTATGCCTCACATCCCACTACCATTTTCAACAAATTTCTAATTCTGTGTTCTCAATGACAGAAGCATATGAATTCATTTTTTCATGTCAATACACCAACTTGTTTTGACTATGATAATACCATGAACTGGTCAGAGGTAAATTTTATTTTTTGTAATTGCAGATTTTACATGCTCATTGCGGTAGCTTTTGAATTTTCCTTGGAACTCATGCAAAACAACAGCTTGGTCACCGAGTTTGTCCTTCTGGGGCTTTCACAGAATACAAATGTTCAGAAAATATTTTTTGTTGTAGTTTTGTTCTGCTACATTACAACTGTTGGGGGCAACTTGCTAATTGTGGTGACCATCTGCAGCAGCCCGGCACTCCTGGGCTGTCCCATGTACTTCTTCTTGGCTTTCCTGTCCTTCCTGGATGCCTGCTTCTCTACTGCCATTGCCCCAAAGTTGATTGTGGACTCTCTCCATGAGAGGAAAACCATCTCTTTTGCAGGTTGCATGACCCAGCTCTTTGCAGAACACTTCTTTTCTGGGGTGGAGGCGATCGTCCTCACGGTCATGGCCTATGACCGCTATGTTGCCATCTGCAAGCCCTTGCACTACTCTTATATCATGAATTTGAAGCTCTGTGGCATTCTGACGGGGGTAGCTTGGGCAGGGGGCTTCCTGCATTCCATTATACAAATTCTCTTTATATTCCAGCTGCCCTTCTGTGGCCCCAATGTTATTGATCACTTCATATGTGACTTGTACCCATTACTAAAGCTTGCCTGCACTGACACTCATGTCTTTGGCCTTTTGGTGGTTGCCAACAGTGGGCTTATCTGCATCATAATCTTCACTTTGTTGCTTGTCTCCTATGGTGTCATCCTGTTCTCTCTGAGAACCCACAGTAGAGAAGGGCAGCGGAAAGCTCTCTCCACGTGTGGATCTCACATTGCTGTTGTGCTTTTGTTCTTTATCCCGTGCATATTTGAGTATGCCCGACCTCTGTCTGCTTTCTCCTTTGACAAAATGCTGACAGTATTTTATACCACCCTAACTCCCCTGCTCAATCCTTTGATTTACACCTTCAGAAATAAGGAAGTGAAAAATGCCATGAGCAAAGTGTTGAAGAGAATAACGACGGTTTGTAATGAAAGATAAACATTAAACTTTAAAAACAATTTGAATTAAAATGGAAAAAGCCTAATTGTCTTTGATTAAAACTATTTTGTGGATGGACCTTATTTTATGGGAAGTAATGTAATGGATTAAAAAAAAAAGCATAGACATGGAGCGAAGATTTACAATTTTCACTCTTAAATTACTTGTTGCCTCAGTATCCTCATATGTAATATAGAGTTGAATTTCGTGCTAGTTTAGAATCTAAACAACAGCAACAAAAAAAGAGAGAGAGAGAGAAATTACTTATTAGGTCTCTTGTCACCTATTCTGTGCTTTCTGGAGGGAAGATGAAAATAAGTTAGAGATTAGAAAAAAAAAATGTCCTCAAACTAGTTCAAGTGAAAAGATGTTTATATTTAGGACATAGCTTTCAGTGACTGATGGAAAACACAGAGCTCAAGAAGAGAGGAGTTCAGAGCATTCTCAGATCTTCAACTGGAGGTGTTTCTATGACACATGACCACCTTTGATTTCTCCTCAGATCGTATTTTTTATACTTTAAAAAAATTGCATGTCGTACCTTGGCTTTCATGACTCCTCTCATTACCTACTTTTTATTTTTTGAGAGCACTTATCACTTGCCAATATATTATATAATTTTTATTCTTTTTTTGTTTTGTCTGCCTCTTTTTATAGACTATAATCTATGAGTCAGGGAATTTTCTTTTTCTATTTGGCTCATTGATGTATCATTCATCTAGAACAGCCCAATGTGGGAGCTTAGTAAATATTTATTGAATAAAGAAATAAATGAGATATCTTCCTCTAATCAAATTTAATGCTTTTTATAACACTAACACATTAAAGAGTCAAATTTGGCAAGGAATATACATGTTGCAGATATTAGCCCTTAGAACTTGATGATAAAATAATTCATACTATGATTTAACAAAGAGCAGGGTATTTAAAATAAATTTTAAATTTTTGTTATATTTTCATACATAAATTTTAAATGTAATATACATAAACTCAAATAGAAAATAAAGTTATTGTTCTCTAACCACTCTCTTTCTCATTCTTTATTTCTTATTCCATTTCCTAGAAAAATAAATGTTGCTCTCAGTGTTTTTGTTCTTAATCTGAAAGTAATTCGGATCCGAATAAAACTGTCTACTGTGACACATTTTCTTAGTTGGTTTAATCTGGCTGGAGTTCATGAATTACTCGCAGGAAATCTTACTTTAGCAAAATAAAACTTTATAGAAGCAGGGTTCAAATTAGGGTCTGATTTCATCCTAAGACGACACATGAGACAGGCGAATCAGAGCCTAAATAGTACAGACCTCAGTTTGTACTCAGTCGTCATCTATTCCCATTTCCACAGTTTCCATGATTGAATGACCACAGTCCACTGCATTCAATATAATGCTAAAGTTGCTTTGACAGAACTTTGAGTCCAGTTAGGTAATTCAGTCATTCAGTCAACAATAAATTTTCTTTTTAAATTAAATTTATTTGGGGTGACATTGGTTAATAAAATTATATAGATATCAAGTGTACAATATAAAAATTCATCTTATGTATAGTGCATTGTGTGTTCACCATCCAAAGTTTAACTTCCAACCATGACGATGTATTTGACCTCCTTTACCCTTATCTTCCTCCTCTCTCCTCATTTCCCTCTGGTACCCACTATACTGTTGTCTGCATCCATAAGTCTCATTTTGTTTGAAATGTTCATTTGTTGCTTTCAGTTTTATGTCTCACATATAAGTGGAATCAGATGGTTCCTGATGAATTTTTATGAGCCCTCCTGGGTCAGTTCCCTCAGATCTTGCAGAAACTATAAGACATCATACACTCAGTGGTAGGTGGTGAGTTTATTGACTGAGAAATTTAATGCTGGAGCTCATTCCTTGATTGCTCTTGTTTTCCAGGCCAAGGAAACTTGAGATGTTATTGTATACATTCTTACGATAAAAGAAATTTAGACCTGTCCTTAAAAAATTTGGATTCTAGGCTCAGTTCTGCTTCCATTTGGCTGTAGGACCGTTATATCAGTTCTTAGTTCTCAATTCTTCATGTTTAAGGAGGGTTAATAGAAGCACAAATATTTTCTCTGCACTTCTGCTGAACCAGGGATCTTTCTTTTCATAGGCTGTATATTTTAATATTTACAGAAACTCTTTAAAGGTAGGTTTTCCATTTCCCATTTAATTGGTGGTGAAGCTAAGGCACAAAAACTTTAATTGATACCCCCAAAACCTTCCTCTGATTCTCCTAGCCCATTTATAACAGCAGAGGCCTAGTATTGGGATGTTTTTTTTCTCTATGATGTTTCTCTGACACACTAGAGTTTGCTGATTGCCATTAGACCCTTCAGCAAAAGTGCATAAGCATACTGCAATCTATGCCTGATGTTCTCCCACCTATAGCTGGGTCTCCCACCCCTCTCCTTCTACTGTGCTCTGGATCTTCCACTTTATTATCACTGAAGGTACCTGGCAAGGAATGTCATACCTTATGGACAGTTCTTAGGCCAGAGTACTGGGTAGTAATATGGTTTCTCAAGTAGAAACTAATGTAATGTAATCTATTCCAACTTTAATGACTTGCAAACACTTAAAAGCAAAGATCTTTCTTTCTTTCCTGTAAGTGGAAGGGCACATATCTTTAAAAATATAAATATGTAAGGCATTATTTAATGATTCTTTTCCTTTTTCCTTCTTTCTTCTTTTCTACATTGATAGAAAAAAAATAGAGTTATCTTTCTCTGTCTGACTTATTTCACTTAACATAATACCTTTCAGGTTCATCCATGTTGTTGCAAATGGTAAGACTTCATTCTTTTTATGGCCAAACAATATTCCATTGTATATATGCATCACAACTTCTTTACCCTATGTCTATTGATGGGCACTTAGGTTACTTCTTTATCTTGGCTACTGTAAATAATATTAAATGCCAATTATAAATTTAAAAAGTTAACCCCACAAGTCCCCAGAGGATAGGAAATGGTAGAACTTAATAGCAATAATTTAAAATGATTATTAATACAAGTTTCCCTTTACAAAGAGAAAATTGGAAGCTCAAGAGGTTAAAAAACTTGCTTAAATCACATAGCAGGTAAGTGACAGGGTTGGTACTCATGTCTACTATACATATTTCATCTATGTTAACCTTTAACAGACCTCAAACACTTTCATGCCTCTAGAAGACATGGAGAAGGGAACAGATTGTTCTTAATTGAGGTCATAGTGAGTTGATATTTAACTAATTAACCTCAAGGTTTCTTTTTACTCTTGGACTACCTGAGCAAAGTAACTCAATGGACATCCTTTGGTTCTTGAGTTGGGAATCATAGTTTCCTTAGAGCTATTGATGCTGAAAGCCTGCCTTAGGCATTAACAAACTTTTGTGGGATTTACTATAATATTCAGTGTAGTAAAATCATGTAACTTGTGCTTTTCCAAAAACTAACAAACACAAACAAACAAATAAACTGTGAAGAGAGAACAGGAATAATTTCCTTCATAAAGTGTCAAGATCCAATTAAGAAAGTTCCCCAATGTTTTATGACCCACCTCCTTGCATTAGTATAGATCTTGATTTGTCTCACTCAGGCTTCTGGGGAGGACACTTTTGAAGTATCACCTCATGCAGAGTCTCCTAAATCCATAACCTCCCTATACCTCAGAAATTCTTATGAAAGAAAGTATTGATAAGTCTCAAGGAAGCAGAGTTTGCATGTTTTAGTCAGGCTTTTTATGATTCACATTCTAAGTAAACTAAAATTGAAGATATGAAAAATATTTTTTATTGGAGGTCATATTTTTGCACATAAGAAAAGAAGTCTGTTTTTCATTCGATATAAAATATTTTCTTCATGTTGCCTTCCTCAAAGCTGATCTGATGAAATCTACACTCAGTGTATTTTTTAAAAACTGATGGAGCTGCTGGAGAGTGTTTACACCAGTGAAAGATATGTAAGAAATCAAGATACCTTTAGAGTGTGGCATTGGTAAATTATGAAATTTTGAAGTGTACTTTTTTCAACTTGTAATGTACTGTAAACTTCAGTTTTCATTCTATAATAAAAATATTTTTAATAACTATTAAAACAACCAGATTAGAAGGCTGTTTGACAGTAGTTATCTATAATTATAAAAATGTTCTTATTTTTTGTCCATAATTCCCTGGAAATTTATTTAAAATTATTAAAAATAAGCAAAAAGCTATACATGAAAATAGAACTATTCAATTTTTTATTAATGTGAAAATTGAAAAGCAACTTAAAATTAACGGTTGAGCTTATATTATGGAAATTTAATATATTGACTTACAACAATAATCGTGTCTTCCTTTTAATCTGTACAGCCACTCACTTCATGGTCACACCCCAGACTTGTCATTACCAATAATTTAAACCTTTCTGAAATCTCTATTATAGACTCATTAATTTTCAACTCCACCTCTATTTTCACCAGCTCATCTCTCCAACGGCTCACCTCTAACGATTCTTTGACCCCAATGTGACATATAAATCCATTTTTCTAATTTTATACCTCAACTTTCTGTTTTGAAAGCATTTAAATCTGGTCTTATGAAGATATTTAAATTTAATTGGTGATTAAATAACTAAGAAATAATAAAAATAAAAGTTTAATTCTTTTCTCTTTTTACTCTGTGAAATTTATTATAGTGGTAGAAATGTTTATCTGCTTGAATGAAAACTCAGAAAGCCTCAGGAATTTTCTTGGTTTTAGACAATAACAAGACAAGGAATTTTCTTGTTTTGTGCCCAGATTCCCATAGATTTTAGACAAGGGCTCAATTAGAGAGGATGAGAGGAGTCAGGAGATAGGAAGGTTTTACTTGATCTGATACCTTAACAATCTTGCTTACTGTCTCTGTGCCTGGCAGGTGTTAAAAGCTTTTTATTTTCCTTCTTTTGGGGGACTTTTTCTAGGCCTTTTAATTCTGGAGCCCTCAATGTAGGAAGAAAGTGTCTATTTTTTTATGATCACTTATTTACCCTTCCTGCAGCCTTTAGGAAGTCAGTGATTACCTCCAAGTGGCCTTAGTAGTCCACTCCCCAGAATATCTCCTTATGACTACACATGGCAGTTTATGAAGAAACATCCATGCATCTCTGCCCGGAGGAATACAATTAATGTGGAAACACTGTTAATGCAGGAGGAATTCAGCCAGTCAAACTCACGTTACTCCACAGGTAAGTCAGCCAGTCTCTCTTTCAGTCTACACTTTTCTCATCTCAGTCCCTTGGGCACAGCAATATGGAGGGTTGCATGCAAGGTTCTCAGAAGAGCACTCTGAAATAATCGCCCTCCATTACACACACACACACACACACACACACACACACACACACACACACACACACACACAGAGTTTGAGGTGAGTGGCAGGCATATCTTACAGTGATTTCTCCAAAGCTGTTCTCACAAACCACTCTGCCATTTTTTATTTGAACCAGGTTTGCAGCCTTTGTCTAGTTATATTTATATTTATTACTTCTTTTGTTTTCACATAGCTATATGGTGACTTGGACACACTTTGTAACTTCAGATCTATTGTGTCTGATCAAAATTTTAGTTTTAATACCTTGCTATATAAGAAATGTTAATTCACAAATATTTCATTTTAATGCTGGACTTTAAAAGAATGTATTTTAATTTAGAAAAAAATTGTAAATTACTCTAATTTAAGAAATATTCATGTTGCTCATGTAAAAGATACATTTTGTGGAACAAAGTTTGTACACTTTAAATTTGCTTGTAAACAGAGAATACTTTAAGGTGAATAGGGCAGAGATGGACTTTTTGAAGGAGTAAGGCAAAAAAGCCGAAGGGCCACTCTAAGCATAGGGGTAAGGAAAAGGAAAGAAAGTCTGAAAATCAATCTCGGATGTGTCAAAGAAAATGAGAATAAAAAACAAAGTGACCTTATAAAATATCTAAGACAGAACTCTTAAAATTCTTTTGTGATTTCTGTGGCAAGGGAGGCCATTTTTAGTTTTTCATCTTGAACAAATAAAGAACCTCAGGATCCTGGAGAGAATAATCACTGAGCTGTCAACAGACAATGGGACTAGTTACGGTGTAGTAGTTTTGGTGCCAATCATTTTCAACAGCTGGACAACTAAGGGACTCCACAGGACCCTGGGAGATGACAACGAGTCATAGAATGTCCCGACCCGCGGGACCTAGTTATTTGTGGGCTCGAAGAGGATCCAGCCTGAAAGAGAAACGGGCGAGAAAAAGGAGCGGAGGCAAGACAGTATTCTGATCAAGCCTCAAAAATTTTATTTCAGAGCAGGTATATTTATACAGAAGAACGAAGGGAGGCAGGACTGACTAGGCAGGGGGATACTTGTTACAATTTCATTGGTTCCTGGTTGCTGGGGTGAGGGGCTGTAAAGGTTTAGAAGAAGTGGAGTGTGAAGAGGGGGGGTGTAGGGGAAAGGGGAACTAGGGAGGAGGCGGGGAGGCTCCTTGTACAGGTCAACAGCCATTCAGTAGGTCCTTCCTTATCCGGCGGGTATGTTAATACATTCTGTGGTTAACTATTTCCTGGAGCATTATCTGCTCCTGCATTCTTTAGATAGCATACAGGTTTGTTAATGGCCAGGTTCTATGCCGGGGGGCTGGGCGGTCAGGATGAGGGTCTTGGCTCCCAACAATAGAATTCAGGAGGACACTGCAGAGATCATCACTTTCCTTTCTCCACCTCATGAGTCAGAAAGGGAGGATCAGGTCAGAAGCTGGAATGATAGTGTTTGAGTAAGTAGAACAGCATTTCGTATCCTCACTGTAACCTGGGGCACTAGGGTGGCTGCAGTATGAAAAGACATACTTAATCCACCAGAAAAGAGGAAATTTTTAAAGAAAATTCCAGGAGAAGCCCCAAGATTTCATATTACATGGGTCAAGCACACCTACCTGAAATGATCATTGTTGTCAAAAGCATGGAACTCTCTCACATTCCAAGTTGCAGCCACATGCTTAATCCTGGAGCCTGAGTAGAGACACCAGTAAAACCCTTGTGGTCTGAGAGTGGAGGAAGAGTGTCTGTTACAAAAAAGGAAATGATTGCTCAACAGGAGAAAAGTAAACCAAAAGCATCCACTCCAGATGTTGATCACCGTTTTACCCATCATCACAGCAGATTTCTGCGGTGCCATGGCTAACTTTCACACACTAACTTTCAACAAATTAGGAAAGCGTATTTCATCCTTGATCTTTTCCTTCCATATGGCATAAAATTGTTACACAAGACAGGATTTATCCTGAGCTACTAAGATGAACTATCAACTTTATATTCTGATTGTTGCCTATAGGTGATTTCGTCCATCTTGGTCAAGTTTGGGTTAAAAATTAAACTTGTCAATCCATTCTGTACATCTTGATCAAATGTTCTCCTCCAATGGATGAAATACATATTTAAGTCAGTCATACCAGAGTAGACCCCAGAGTCTTCCAACATTAAATTAATCCTCTGGGTATGTTTTGTAAAAATGCAATAAATGTTAAATGTTTTGTGAACAGATTATTTTATTTTATATAAGAAATGTTATTCTGAATCTCTGTGAACTATATATTTTTGGCATACATGATAAATTAGGGTATCTTTTGTGGTTACAATTGCTCTATAGAAGTTTTCAGGGTTAAATGTTATATTACAAAGATCATTTTTTAAGGCTCTGGCATTAAATGTTTCCTTGTTGAGAAGTCAACCCACAACATAGTTACCACAGTATCAAAGTAGTATTTTTTTGCCTTCCAATATTTTTCAGTTTATAAATGAATTTGCTTACTGTATTTAACAATATTAATAACTTTCTTTATTTAATGCATGTTGAGTTAATACCAGGCAGACAGTTTTATTTATTCTTTAGTGGATGAAATAAAACACTGCAGTGTTTTAAATACTATTTTAGTATTAGGAAATCATCCCCAAATTTAGTGGATTGAAACACCAAAAATCACTTTGTTATTTCAGATGGTTTCAGTGGATCAGGAATTTGAGCAGTTCAGCTGAGTACTTCTTTCTCTGCATTTCTCACGAGTCTGTGGTCAGAAAGTGGCTGAGGTTAAAGTCATCTAAAAAGTTTCTTCACTCACATATATGGTACGTAGGCTTGCAAATCTTGAACAGTGGGAATGGGTTTAACTGGCATTCTTTGTGATTGTAAAGATGGGTCTCTAGTGCAATAGGACTAGTTCAATATTGTCCTTATAGGGATAACAGAGCTCTCTATATGTGTGTACATGCGTACGCAGAGGACAGGTCATGTGAGGACAGAGTGACAAGGCAGAGTCTGCAAGCCAGGAAGAGAAGCCTTACCATGGTCATTTACTGTCACTTTGATCTTGAACTTTCAGCATCCGCAACTGTGAAAAGATTAATGTATGCTTTTTAAGCCACCTTGTCTGTAATAGTCTATAATGGCTGCTCAAACAAACTAGTAGTATGATATGACGATGATGATGACGATGATGATGATGATGATGATGACGACGACGACGATGATGATGATAAAAATTATTTTAGGTTGGTGAAGAGAGGCCTGAATTCAATCACCAGGATGAAGTTCAGGAAAACCCTGGCTCCTCGCCAGTCATCACATGTGAATAGATTCCACATTCAGAGCTTTTGGAATGAAGGATTTGTCAAGTATTCTTGAATGTGAACTCTGTGACATCACGACACACAAAAACGTTGGTGTCAATCTTCATCCTAGCTCTTCTTCAAAGACTCTGGGACCATTTTTTAGGAGAAATGCGTCCTGGACAAAGAGAAACCCTCCAGTCTTTCTGGAGATTACTGGAAATATAATCTAAGCTAACGGTCATTTCCAGGTAGCAAAATGCCACTGTGGTCCACTGGTCAGAAAGCAGACTGAAGCTGAATGATTATTGGCCCAAAGTTGTCACAGGGACCAGTTCTGTCTGTTACTGTATAGTGAGACTAATTGTATTTTACAGGAAGCAGTCATTTCCAAAGTGGGTCTCTGGTTACCAGAGTAGTGCCATCACGCTATTTATTTTAAGTCATTTTAAGTATGCAGATATTTATATAGTTTATAAAAAGATCCTCCTAATTGATCCTTCTCTCCTCTGCTTTTCAACCTATACAATATGTTAATGCTAACTGCATTCCGGTTGCTGTGCTTCTCATCAATATGACTATTTATAGACTGCCAACTTGTACTTCGTTAACCCTTCACTTTATTCTCTCAGTCCCTCAACTGCCCCTCTCTGTCACCAAATTGTCCACTATATTTGTGAATCTGTTTTTGATTAGTTTGTTCTTTTCTGTTTCTTAGATTCCACATGTAAGTGAAATCATATGGTATTTAACTTTCTCTGTCTGACTGTTTTCACTCAGCATAATAACCCCTAGGTCCATCCATGTCATTATAAATGGTAGGATTTCATTTTTTTAAATGGTTGGGTCATATTTTATTGTGTATATGAACCATAACTTTTCCAATCATGTGTTGATGGGCATTTAGGTTGCTTCCATATCTTAGCTATTGTAAATTGTGCTGCTATAAATATTGCAGTGCAGACATCTTTACAAATTATTATTTTGGTTTCCTTTGGATAAATACTCAGAAGTGCAACTGCTAGGTCAAAAGGTATATCAATTTTTATTATTTTGAGAAACCTCCAGGCTGTGTTTCTTACCTGCAGTACCAATGTGCAATCCCAACAATAATGGATAAGGGTTCCCTTTTCTCCACATCCTCGCCAACACTTGTTTTTTCATTATTGTTAATAGCCATAGTGACAGTTGTCAGGTGTTATCTAATCGTGGTTTTACTTTTCATTTCTCTGATGATTAATGACCTTGAACATCTTTTCATATGTCTATTGGCCATCTCTATTTTCTTTTTGGAGAAGTATCTGTTCAGGTCTTCTGCCCATTTTTTAATTGGACTTTATTTTTTTGCTGTTATGTTGTATAAGTTGTTTATATATTTTATATATTATACTCTAACACATGCATTTGAAATAGGAACCATATCTTCCTAGAGGTAAAAGTAGTTTCTCATGGGATGAAAATATCTTATTGTTTTTAAATATAAAACACAGATATGCTTAAATTGCATAAATAAGTAGTATATCTGTGGTATTACTATTTTAGAGGAGGAGGTGATTAAGGGACCAGATGTCTAAAAAAGGCATTTAGGGTGACAATAATAAAAAAGAGATTGAAGAACACTGCAATAATCCATGTCAAAATGGTTAGGTAAGAACACGGAATAGCTTCAGAATGTTGATGAAGGTAGTCCAAGCACAGAGGCTGGCCCATTACCATATCTGGTAAAACTGAGAGACTGCATGTTATTAGGATACTTCTAAAGATACATGGTCAAATATGTTAAAGAATCAATTATAATCTGTAAAGTATGCTGTAAATGTAGACCATTTTTTACTGTTGAAGATGGATAAAGTATGCAAGCTATAACTCCAAAGATTTCTAAAAGAAAACATGTTACTTAAGAATAATAATTGTTAGAGAGTGAGAAAGAAAGTTCTTATATTTTCTAGTTGAGGTAAAATTTTAAATCCTGAATAATGGCAATTGTGACACCATTTTAATAGTCTTAAAAGATGAAGAGAGCACCTTGTTAATAGATAGAAAACTTGGTTTTGGTATTTTCCAGGTGGCCAAAATTAAGTCCTATTGCTTTTCTTTACCAATGTTATCAGACAGATGGATCTTTCTGTGTCCATTCCTTTGTTGAAATAGAAAGCATAGTTGTGGCAAAAGTAATGAATGGTCAATACCATGATTTGGTTTTGTGTTTGTGGAGCATCAGCTTGGCCTGGCTCCAGTGAAACTCTGCTTATGGGAACAACAGATCACTGCAAATGTGGGTGAAAATTCAGTGGAACTGTGATTAGCAGCTCAGGCAGTAGAGATGCAGCCACAAAGGAATGCAATTGCAATGATGCAAGTCTGCACATTTTGAATTTCTAAGCTATTCGAAGATGGCACTTTGCCCCCTTTTCGCCCAGGTCTATTACTCAAGGAAGAACATCTTATTAATGATGTATCTTCTAAGATGTGGATTGGAAACTTTGACAAATTAAGCTCAAAATACAGTCAAGTTGTAGGCACAGTACCATAAATGATTTTGTAAATGGCTTAGCAAGCAGCTTCCTTTTGGATACTTTTCCTGTATAATGAATTTTAAATTCCTCTGCTAACCACAAAGGTTTTTACTGTTTAAGTTCCATGAACACTGAGCACATGTATTTTAAATCTTTCTTCAAAATCCTTATATACTTTTGTCCTATCGAAATGACTCCCTGTTAAATGATTGCATGATTACTTTCCTGGGCAGTTCCTGACTTCCTGCTTCTGCACTTGGATTTGCTAATAATATTGAAACTAATATGTCATGATTCCTAGCTCTTTTGTAGAAGAAAGTTTGTGTGAGTCCATCCAGGATGGAACAAGATTTATGGGTTACCTTCTCATGATTCAAGAAAATTACTTGCACACTCTCCACTTTCTGCTCACTGGTACCAGTGGCTAGTTGGCTTTTGGAGATCATGAAGATGATATCAGACTGTGTTTCTACAGGTGATCTTAAACATTTATTTGTGTATTAAACACTTTTCTATTAATTTTGGCTGCAATTTTGAAATTTTTAAAATAATTGATTCATTTACACATGTGTGATTATATGTAAAGTGTGTCGATAGTTTAACTCTTTTGTCTTATAATGCCAATTATTGGTCAGGATGGAGAGCCTTGAGCTATCAAGAATTTTTAGCTGATTAAATTTAATCTGTGTTGGCACATTACCCAAACTGAAATTTTGATGCAACTTCTTTGCAACTTTTTGATCAAGTTTCATGCAGTCTCCTTTCTGTCTCCACACTTCACCCTCTGTGTGTGTTCACGGACACACATATATCTATACATGTATTTCTACTTTTCTTTTGTACCAACTTCTTTTTTAAATTAAATTTGTTATAGTGACATCAGTTAATAAAGTTATATAGGTTTCCGGTGTACAGTTCAATAATACATTATATGCATATTGCATTGTATATTCACCACCCAAAGTTAAATTTTCTCCAATACCATATTATTCGACTTTTTTTTTTTAATCTGACTACTCTTAACCTTGATTATTTTCAAGTAATTACCTCTGAGAAAGAACTTACGTGGAGTTTTTGTTTCTGTTTTAATGAGTTAACGATACTTCATATTTCGGGTTTCGTTTTTAATGTAAAAAAATTCGTTTTTTAAAAATATATTTCTCTGTCTATATAAAAACACACATGTATTTGTGAGAGGCTCTGCCCACAGGGATGGTGGTGGTATTTGTATTGGCGTTGAAAGCAATGCTAATTTTTGAGGGGATGGGTGGTGAAATCAAGACAAGGCTGTACAATCCTCCTCTCTCTGAAAGCATGAATTTTTGCATGTACAATGGTATAGTAATTTTCATATTTTAAAAGTGCTACAGTGGATAATGCCATCTCCTTCATCTCCAGAAAAAAAAACAAAGTGAATTAGGAAGACTCACTAAGAGGAATAATTCTTTTAAATCCCTTAATTAAAGGCATATTCTTTTAATGTTGCATGTTCTGTGGGCATAGATATTCTGAGGAACACAGGATCACTGATTGCTTATTAAAAATGATGACACATGGGCAATCCTTAAACATAGAACTATCGTCTTCTTGTTATCTAGGATTTTATTGAAAAAATTACTTAGCTCCCTTTGAAATTCAGACACAAGAAACTCCCATCAGCTATGAAGTCAACCTCTTGGATTCAAATCCAGGATCTAACTGTATTGCCTTATGGAAAATTCTGCTTTTTCTCAGCCATAAATTGTCTAAACATAGCCAGATGTGAAGATGAAATGAGAAAATATGTATAAAAATACTAGCAAAATATCTGGCAAATAGCACATAGTAAATTATTATTATTATTATTATTATTATTATTAGATAAAAATCTGTGTATAGAGTGTACATTTTTATTTAGATATTACACTGCATTTATTTAGCTTTATCTGGAGACTAATACATTTATTGTTTCTGTCTTCAATGAAATTCTCTGAATGAGTTTTTGAGTACAAATTCAAATGATATGATTTTCCTCTTTAACATTTAGTTAATATAATCAAGATTGCTGTTATTTAGTGTCAGTAAGGATGTGAGAAAATACTTTTTCATACACTATTGATGGAAATAAAATATGGTTCAGGATTTTGAGAGAATGTTAAGAATCTGTCAAAGTGAAACGTGCATATTTTTTGACCTGGTGATGACATGTCTCCGAATTTCTCCAACAGAAGTATTCAAATCAGTAAGTTAGGATGTCTGTCAAGTAATGTTTATTTCCTACTTTAAGTAGAATATTAGAAATCACATAAACGTGAAGCAAAAGTGAGTTTGTTAAATGAATTATGATAGAGCCATATAATGGAAAAATACATGTGTATTGAAATGAAAGAAAATTTGTAATTACTGATAAATAATGCCCATTTATTAAATTATTCTTAAATTAAAATTTCAAGAATTATCATGTTTTATATACTTTTATATAGAGTAAAACACATAAATGACTGTACACACGCAGTTTCCTACTTACAAAGGCACATCTGAAGAGCATGCACCAAACTCCATAGTAGGGTGGTTGCAGGCTCACGGTTGGGAGTAGTCTTTTGACTTTAAACTTTATGTCACTCTGTCTTTATAAGATATTTTCCAAGGGCCATGTTTTACTTTATAATTTATAAAAATTATTTATTTTCATTTAAACTATTCTACTTTTTGTTTGAACTACAGGATATTTTAGAGAATGGTTTTGGAATGTTTTTTTTTAAAGTCATTTTAAAAACTTATATGCTATTTCATGGAGGAGGCATTAAGCTGATATCCTGCGAGCCAACTCTACACGTCATAAAAGTGTATGTTAACTTCTGTTCCACAAGCAGGGTGTCTGTTTTAAAACACTTTATTGTCAGGATCAATATCCTCATCCTGACCAAGGAAATGGGGATGCTTGATCTGAGCCCTTTATATTTATAAAATGATTTAATACTTAAAACAACCTTTTGTGATATATAACATTACTTTCTCATTTTTTATAGAATGAAACTGAAGCACAGATAAGTTGTCTGGGACATAATGTGTACTCAGAGGTGAGCACTGACTGTAGGGTGGAAAATCAGGTATTTTATAGGTTTTATTTATTATTTATTTATTTAAGATTATGGCCTTACTCTCTATTCCAATTTAAACTCCAGTCTAGCTAGGCTCATCTACACAAGGCCTCTCATACTTAGTAGGGTTAGTAGGGGTGTATGTGACTAAGTTTAATGAAACACCAAAGATATGTCAAGCATTATAATACTTAAAAGACATTTATACTATAATTGAAGTTAATATTTTATCATATTTTTATGTTTATAAGATTAAATATTAAAATTTCAACTATAATGTTAGGAACTGATTAACACAAAAACTATAAAAAAGCAACTGAGATTTACGATCTACTTAATTACATCTCTACTCAAGTCTAGACTTTTTTAATGTTAAAATCTTTATCTTTCAGCTAAGTGCAGATTTTCTTTCTTTCTTCATGCCTTGCTGATGCTGTTCCCTTCTTGTTCTCTATCTAAATTATAACTTCATAAATTTAGAATATTCTAAATTCTCGTGTCAAGGCTTAGCCTAATATATCTGTTTTAAAATCTATAGATTATACTGATTTTTTTCCCCCGGAGCTTGTATTGTATGTGCATTGTTTCAGGAGTGCTCATTATTCCTCCTTCTTTTTGGATGGGGCACTTCTTGTATCCCTCACTGTATTAGACATGTTATTAAATGAGAAGTATATAATATCCAGCTAATCATTAGACTGTTGAAGAAATGTGATTCCTTGCTTCTTTTGAGTGTTGATATTTCACAGGAACACTATTAGAAAAAAAGACATTATTACAAAAAGGATCTGATGGCAGTGATTCACCACTGAACTAGAACTCTAAGGAATTATTTGTGTCATTAGTTTGGTTAAAGCATGAGTAGGATCTAGGAGTAGAAGTGGCAAATGAGATATTTGAACCTGAATGCCAGAGAAATAGCAGCCCAGCTTTGACAATTGCACTCTCCCACTTGTGCAGGCAGAGACTGCCACCAGTATTGCCTGAGGCCATGGTTCAATGCAGTTTTTCTTTGTATGAATTCAATTTCATGAATTTAATTAAATTTAATTAGATGACTAGGTTGTGCACAGCATACATAGCATTAGAAATATAGTAGAAAGAGATTAAATTAGCTATGCTTATCCATCCATATCAAAAGATAAAGCCAATATGAAATTTAAAATATTGGCTAATAAGATAACCAAGTATTTGCTGATATGCAAACTGTACAGGTATATATAACAGATATACAGGATGATGGTGATGAAGGGGACATTGGGGAGGAAGTGGGGTATGAGATAGAAGTGGTAATGAATTTGTTGATATCAGGTGGCGTAGGTAGGCGCAGGAGGAAGTCAAGAGCTTATAGAAATGAAAAATAATCATGAATATTTGAGTAGTACTCTCCAAACATTACCATGCTTGTTAGTTCTTTGGATTCTCACAGAAGTGTTGTGAGGCAGGACATAAAATTTTTGGAGAGGCGCAGCACTTAGTGGTAGCAATCTCTGGTAAGAACTCAATGATACATTCACCATTTGGCAAGTTGCAAAGTTCTCCAAACCTTATCCACTACATCAGAAAATCAGGCTATTGCTAGTTTCTGTTTTGAATGGATTTTGTTGGAATTAAAAAAAAATTCATTAAATTCAAATAATGATTATTTGACATATGCTGCCATTAGCCATCATAGTTTTTTTTTTTTTTTTTCCTCACAGTATTAGGTTATATAGTCAGGAAATAGCTTGACTGGGGCAGAGAGCTAAGTCTGCTCACTGTTGAACCCCTGCCATAGGCTTTCCCATTCTATTAAACAGACCAAGGCGTGTGTTCTGGTCGTCAGAGATGGCCTTGACTACAGTGGGAGGCAGACTTACAAAAAGATGAGATTGATTACTTCGAGGGAGGGTCTTGAATGTTGCACTAAGAAGTTGAGTTGTGTTCTCATAGTCAAGAGTATCATGATGAATTCATCGATTTGAAGAAAGAAGGGGCATTATTATCTATGCTAGTGCATTATATTTTAAAATATTTTGTCATGACATTGCTCAAAGGTAATCTTGCTTGGAAAGTATAAAAATTTAATGCAGATAAGAGCCAAGCTGCTGTGTTTGAAAGGGATAGAATTTCTGAGATGGCTCCTTTGGATGTCCGTTGTTTCACTTGTCTGCCACAACTGACTCATAACCTAGATGAGGGAACTGAGGCCCAGATGGTGAGCAATGTAACATTGTCAACTGGGACACAGAAGGACAATCTGAAGCAAAAGCCAATTTTCATTATGTCCAAGAATGTGTTTGTTCTAATTCATTAGAAATAATAAAGATTTTCGAAGGTCTTGGACTCCAGATGGGAGAGGTTGGGATTAGCTCATAGCATGGATTTGCTGAGCTTCCTGCCAGCTGTGTAGTAAAAAGGACAATTCTAAGAGTGGACCTTTGAGTAATCTTGTATGAAGGAGTCTTAGAGAACACGTAGTTTACATCCTTAATTAAAAGCAATGGTCTCTAATATATTCTCAACAAGTGACAGATTGCCTCTGCTTAAGTCTTCTTAGAAGTTTGCTGTTGAAGCATTTCTTTTACATTATCATTTAGCTATGGTAACAATTATTTGTAGGTAGTTGAGGTCACTGTTCATTTCTTTAGTGGTACAGAGTACCAGTCACGAACTTGCATTTCAAATGCGATTACCTGGATTTGTAATCCCCACTCATTATAGATGAGATGCTTAATGTGTCTCAGCCTCAGTTACCTCATTATTAAGATAGGATTTGTAATAGTGTCCATCTAATGCAATAAGAAAATTAGATGCAATAATACATAGCTGGTATATAGTGAGTCCAAAATAAATAAATTGTTCTATTATTTTTATCATTCTGTAGAATCCTTTGTTTTATCTGGAAGCATTTCTTCCTAAGGAAAAATGGAAAAAATAATTTACATTGATTCTGGATTGTGCACAGTGATGATGTCAGTTAAGTTCGATATCAGTCTTCCCGGAAGAGATTTGAGGTTTTATTTTCTTTAATTAGCATACCTGGGAAATGATTAGAATCTTGGAAGCTTAGTTAATGATTGTAAGTTTTAATTTCAGAATTGGATTTTATATATTTACATGAAAACATATATGATATATATGTTTCGATATGCTCTGTAATATAAAATTGTCACTAAATTTTTCACTGAATTTTCTTGCAGAATTGTTGAAAGAAAGAAGCTTAGGACACATAAATCTATCTCACTGGATTATTATGAAAGCAGTGTATCATGAAGCAGTGTCACTTTCACATTGAACACTCATCATTAGAAAGGCAATATAGCTTGTTATTGATATATATGCTGAATCAGGAAAAGCTGGATTTGAATTTGGATTTAGTGTTTACTAGTTGTTGGAACTTTGTGTCATTTTTTTCATCCCTCTGAGCCTTAATATCTAATATCTAAAATGAAAATATCTCATAGGATATTCCACTACCTACGACATAGTAGGGACTCATTGAATATTAGCAACATGAAATAATCCAGTTTGAGAAGGAAGAAATGCAGATGGAAAGAATATAGCTCTTTTTAACTGGAGAGTCCTTGAGATACATTCTATATGTCTTGTAAATTTTTCAGCTAGTTCACTCTAGGTGTTCAATAAATAAATAAATAAATAAATAAATAAATAAATAAATAAATAAAATTTATATGAAATGTTGCAAATTCTTGATCTTATGTCTTTCCAGTGATGAATGGTCACCATTTTAAGTCGATGTTTGCAAAAGCAGAGACTGAGAGAAGGGCCTTTTTGTAGGTAGTTTATTTTGGAAAGGAGAATGTAGGTAGTGAATGGAGAGAGTGATTAAGAAAGTTAACCTGAGATTGTGTTAAGCTTGTTGCTATTTATGCACTGGTTCCTATCTACTAATACTCCAGAGTTTCTATAAGGTATGTTAATTTCTTTATATTTTCATGTGTGTTTATGCACCAGAATTATGAAGCAGGGTCTTCTGAGTGTCTCAGCAGCAAGTACCAGGACAGAAAGCAAGTGAGACAATGGTGAGAAAATGTAAGAAAAAGTGGTGTTGAGGGATCAGTAAGATGGAGTTATTGTCAGGTTGTAGTTGTTAGCAGCCGGCTGCTGTATCAATGACAGGAGAAAAAAGTAGGCCAAGAGGGTATGAGATAGGGTCCAAAAAATGCCCAATACACACAGCACTTACTAACTAAAAGTAATATTCTTTTGTAGATTTTCCAGCTCAGAACAATATGCTTACATTGACCCACAGTAAATGGAGAACAAAAACAATGTGACTGAATTTATTCTTTTGGGCATTACAAAGAATCCAGACCTGCGGAAACAGCTCTCTGTGATGTTTCTAATCATGTATGTGTCCTACTCATCGTGATGACCATGATCACAGGTTGTAGTCTGAGATCACCTGTGTAATTTTTCCTCACTTCCTTGTCCCTTATGGATACCACCTAATCTTCTGTAATCGCCCCCAAGATGATTGTGGACTCCTTCTCTGAGATCACTACCATCTCCTTTGAAGGTTGTATGACCCAGTTCTTTGCAGAGCATTTCTTTGGTGGTGTGGGGATCATCCTTCTCACTGTGATGGCCTATGATCTCTGTGTGGCCACCTTTAAGCTGCTACACTACAGATCATCATGAGTCCTCTGGTGTGCCACTTGCTGCTTGGAGAGGCCTGGGTTGGGGTTCGATGCACATGGCAATACAGCTCCTCTTCATGTATCAAATACCCTTCTGTGGCCACAATGTCATTGATCACATTACATATAATTTCTTTCCATTGTTGCACTAGCCAGCATGGACACGTACAACCTGGGCCTCTTAGTTATCCTCAACAGCTGGATGATGTAGATGAGCATCTTCCTTGTCCCCATTGCCTCTTATGTGGTCATCTTCTGCTCCCTGAAGTCTTATAACTCTGAAGGGTGGCACAAAGCTCTCTCCCCCTGTGGCTCCTGCATCGCAGTGGTCATCTTATTCTTTGTGCCATGTATTTCTTGTATGTGAGGCCTGTGGCCACTTACCCCATAATCGAAGCAATGGCTGTGTCTTCTACCATTGTTGCTCCCATGTTAAAAGCCTTGATATACAGCTTGAGGAATCCAGAGGTGAAAAGTTCCATGAGGAAATTGTGGATGAAACAAGGGGCTCTAGGTCATCTTTGATTTACACGCTAAGAACAAATCTTTCCTACAAGGACAGTGATATCTTACCCTCCCCATTCATTCCAATCCATTGGGCACACAGCAGCCAAGAACATGTTTTTTAAGCATGCGAATTGGGTTAAGGTATCCAATCGAGTTACTGCCCACCTCTCCTGCTCATTTTGTACTCCATTCCTTTTCTCGCAAAGTTCTGGCCACTCTTTTCTGTCAAGCCAGTCTTTTGCATAATATAAGCCTTCTCCGGTTCAGGGCTTTTGTTCTTACTATGCTTACTGCCAGAATTCTCTTTCCCAGAGGTTTTACTTGAATGGCTTCCTTTCATTTTTCACATTTTCTGATGAACTACCACCTCTTTAAATAAGCCTTTCCTGATGACTTTCTGTGGTCATTCCCCTTAGTTATTTTCTAGCTCTTCATCTAGTGATATCCTTAATATTAGCGATCACAAACTATACAAGATTATTTCTTGACTTTTATTTTGTCTGTTCTGCCCACAAAGCTGTAATCCTTTTAAGGTCAGGGGTTCTGTTTGTTTATTCATGCTGTGGTAGAACTTTGCCTTCTAGGTGCTCAATAAATATTATTGAATGAATATGTCTAAAGAGAACTTTTTTGATACTTGTAATTTCATAGATTGTGTAGGAAGTGGGGGAAGGTAAATAAATATAAATACTTTAGGAGTTAGAAATTTCTCAGTTTTCCTTCTGCCAGATGTCTTTTTTCTGGAAGCTTTTGGAAGCAAGTATAATCTCAGATCCTTAGCTTGCTATTTAATGTGGAGGCTACCACTTTACCAAAATTCTCCACTCTTTTTTTTTCCATCTTTTTGAGAAGTAGAATCTAGTGTGTGTCTGTATGTTAAAGTATATCTTTATAAAAACATCTCTCTCTGTTTCTCTCTCTTTCTCTCTGTATATATATGTACACACACACACATATACATATAATGTGTGTATGTGTATATATATGTACATATACATATATACATACACACACATTCATTTTTAATTTTAGAGAATCATCACTGCTGTTATAGTCTAGATATGGGTTTCTTGATTCCGAAGTTGTTTATTTTCTCCCAGATCCTGCTTTGGCAGCACTAGCGGGATGCTGATTGCTGTTCTCTCTGCCAGGACCCTTTGTCCCAACCACATGCACAACTCACTTAATTCTCTCTGACAGCCCTTGGCAAGCAGGGCCACACTATCTCCAAACTTTGAAATGTCTTCTGTGAAGTTTTCTAAATTCTTCTCTAGTGTCTGCAACTAGACACTGCCTTCTTAGTGGGAACCCCCACATGCCCTGCACTGGCTCCAGCCCAAGTGAAATTGCCTTGGTCTCATCCTAGTTTTCTTTCTTCAGTTGTTTTTTCAACACTCTATGCCCTCCATGGGGTCAACCAGATGCACCCAGAAGCTCTGCATTCTGGACTTATGAGATTTTATGTCAGGCCTTGTGGCCAGAACCTTGGTTCCAGGAAGCAGTCTAGTAAGCAAAAGGCTTCCATAGGCTGGTTTCTTATTTCTTTTATAATATCACACAGGGTTAATTTTGGAATGAGTATTTACATGCTGATTTTGTGGTCATGCTGGACAAGTTCAAAGATCTGGTCTATAAATGGTCCCCTACTGGTTCTTGATTGTGGTACTATCATCTGCAGCACTGCAGATGGTGGAGTGGTGGCAAGCATCGTTGATCCTGTGCATCCCTCCTGATGACTGACACTCAAGGCAGTCACCCTATCTCCTCCATAGTCTCTATGCCATGTGTCAGGCGCTTCTTCAGAGATGACTGTGTTTATCTCCTTCAGGTGCTTTAAGAACTATTGCTGTGCTGTACCGACTGGCCCTTCTGATAAATGCTCTCTCTTGCATCTCATAGATATGTTGGCATTATGCTGTCCTGTGTTGGTCATAAACCATGGGTGATGAGAGATATGACATGCTTGAATGGGATCACCAAAAAGGATGCAGGTGGAATCAGAGAAAGATTTTTTGTTTGTTTGTTTGCTTGTTTTTTTTCCTACTAATTCCAGAAATAGAATATACAAGTTGAGACATCAGCAGAGCAATAAGGAGGTATAAAAAAATATTAATCTGAAGAGTGCGTATTTCCAAGATTGTCAGGGAAAGAAACATGTTTACAAGAGAGACAAAGAGTAAACTTTTTACTGTAAGTAAAAGTAAATAGTAATCCTGGATCAAAAGTACAGTGGATTTAAAGACTGTAATGATGTAGTTAAAGAGGGAGTTGTGAAAGGGGTTTAAATCTATTTATTTAGTTTGTAATAACTATATGTATCTGGAAAAATATATGCACATGTTACTGATATGAACATATAGGTACATATAAAGGCATCTAAAATTTATGGCTTGAAATAGAATCACAAAAATACTACTTATGACTATCTTACTATTAATTCCTCCTACAGTTTTGAGCATGATGTATTTTAAAGTTGAAACAGAAATTTCCATTATGTTTGGAATGACCGATCCTAGAATTAGTTTGCTGCCAAAATGGATGGGAAAAAAAATAGTAGGCATTGGGGTAATGGAAAGGCAAAATTCCCAAGGTCACGGCCCCAGGAGACAGCCCAGAGCTTACAGTTCATGGCTGGGAGGGCACTTGGAAATCTCTGCTGCAGCTCCAGCACATTAAAACGTACTCCTATCAAGAAAGGGAAGACCCTGGAATCTTCTAGGAGAGGTATGAACAGAATAAGCTGCTTCCTATAGAGGAATCTGAAACTTAAAATTGATATCAAGGTGAGCATAAGTGATGATGACCCTTTATGGAAGGCTTACAATAGTTTAACATTTTTAGTGTAAGATTCCAAGTATATTAGCATGTTCATGCCACCTATGCAAGTTAACTTTATGGGGGATAAAAAAAAAAAAAACGATCCTCAAACCTCATCTTCTTTTTTTGAACTCTTTAGATGATAGAAAATACAATATTGTGGGTTTTAAAGTTGATTTGCAATATTAAACCTTGCTAAAATTACATCTATTTATATCAAAATAAGTCTGTCACTTTTATATGTTCACTTGTAAATTTAAAATTATGTTAAAATGTCTGTAAAATGGGCAGTTATTACAATTTTTTGTTTTTCCCATTTAACATATTATAAAAACTTTTCATTATCCATGTCTTTATATTATTTAGTATTTTATTCACAGCATCATGTGCTATTAATTTGTAGTAGTTTGATTTACATAAACATTCTCTTATTATTGATATTTTATTTTATTTTATTTTATTTTAATTTTATTTTGTTTTTTTTTTTTTATTCTTTTAGGTTCAGCACCCTTGGTTAAACTCACGGTTTGCAAGGACCTTGTTCACTTACAATCTTTTTAATTTATTTATTTTTTATTTTTTACACCTATAGCACCTGGTCTTCCTAGGTGGTCTTTCATTCAAGTATTATCCAGGCCCAACGCTCCCTAGCTTTTGAGATCAGACAGGATTGGGCTTGTTGAGGGTGGCATGGCCGTAGAGAATATTATCGATATTTCTAAATTTTCACTATTATAAAAAGACATGAATCATCTTCTATTATAAATCTTGTGCCACCTATTTTCACTTTTAGAATATATTTTTTTATATTTGTATTTCTTATACTAGAAATACAAACATGTTTATGATTCTGGAAATTTTTGCTAAAAAGTTCCTAAAATGATTACATAAATGGAGTAGTTTAATTGCAATTTTAGAATTAAAATAATTTGAAGAGTATGATTTTAAAATGCATATTTTGTTCCTATGATGGATTCAATTCTCTAGCTCACTTTGTATGTGCACATTGTTTAAAAATAATAGTGATATCAGTATTTCACATCTTACTTTCAGATGAAAAGTTGCAAAGTATGTTCATAACAACTGTATAAATTGATCTGTGTGGGCCAGGCAGCTCACACACTTATAGCTGTGTTGTTACAGCTATTTTAAGGGTGAAGATGCTGAGGCTTGATGTTTTCTTTAGTGACACATGGCTGTTAAGTGATAAAGCTGTGATGAATAAATTTTTGATAATGGACACTGAAAAATTATCATGTTACCTTAAATTAATGTTTTATAGGTGAATAAAAAAGTTTCCAAGATATTATAGAGAGTTCCCATAAACTCCTCACTAGGTGTTCTCTAATAGTGTATCCTATATTACTATGAGTATATTTGTCAAAACTATAAAAGAAATATCCACATATTACTTTTAATAAAACATCAGATTTTCTTTATATGTCACTAGTTTTTCTACAACTGGTCCCTTTACTGTTCTAGGATTCAATCCAGGATAACCATTACATTTAGGACAATTATATTTAAATGAATTAAAATAAAAAAACTTGTTATTGTAAACTCTGATGACACTTGCTCCATTGTGGAAGTTTTGACAGTAACTTTGGAATTCCCTGTTATCTCAAAAAAGAGGGGATTGATTTGTTCATATCTAAAGAACATTTTTATTCTAAATGGTATTACTCTTAGAAACTCCCCAGATAAAGGTAGTGGAGGGCCCAAGAATTAATTATTAAATGTAGAGCCTTGGTCTTCTCTCCATCTCTTCAGCTTGTTTGGTTTTCTTTGTATAATGAAACTACCTACAAAAACCACAAGACACATGTGTCTCAGGTTCACAATAATTTATTCTGGGATTATTAAAAACATTTGCAAGTGTTGCACATTTAAATAACACATCTACACTGCGATCAAAAATATTTTATATTTTTGAATAAACAGAAGAATGAAAACAAATATTTATCAGCCTTGGTCATATTCAATCAGGAATTAGGAGTAAAAGCACTGTCATGTTTTGCTCTGTGTCAGTGTCTCTGGGAGCTTGTTCTTGCTATTTACTGTGATTTTTCTCTGTGCTTCTAAATGCATAGTTTTATGTGTGTTGTCTTATCTAATTCTCACAAGAACAGTGTTGTTATACCCAGTTATAAAAGTAGAATTCTAGTCTTGAAGAATTTTAAGAAACTTTTCTATCACATAATATAAATATAATTAAGTAGCAGAGCCTAGATTTGAACCTATAATTTGGAGCTGATGTTCCTTTGTCCCTTCTGTTTTGCTTTTATTTTTTCTATTATTAAAAAAAAATTTTAACTTATTTTTAAATTAAATTTTTTGGAGTGACATTGGTTAATAAAATTATATAGATTTAAAGTGTACAATTCAATAATATGTCATATGTGTATTGCATTGTATGTTCACTGCCCAAAGTGAAATTTCTTTCCATCACCATATATTTAATGTCCTTTTTCTTTATCTACCTCCCTCACTCCTCCCTTTAACTTTTCAATTACAGTTGACATTCAACATTATATTAGTTTCAGGTATATAGCATATTGGTTAGACATTTATATAATTTATGAAATGATACCCTCAATAAGTTTGGTACTGATATGACACCATACATAGTTATTACAATATTATTGATAATATTCCCTATGCGGAACTCTACCTTTCTGTGACTATTTTTTAACTACAAATTTATACTTCTAATCTCTTCACCTTTTTCACTCAGTCCCCAATTACCTCCCATCCAGCAGCTTCAGTTTGTTTTCTGTATCTATGAATTTGTGTCTTTTTGCTTTGTTCATTTATAGGAGGTGATATGTTTGTTCATTTTATATAATTTTCTTTCCTGCTTTGACTTTAGGATATGCTGATAACTACTGGATTATATGTTAATACTCTATACTTTTTAATAAATTGTTGTTTACTGATGCAATGGCCTTATAAGATTTGCTTTTTATTCCTGTTTTGCAGCTTGTAGCTGAATATGGTATTCACAACTCAGGCAAGTTTAAGACTGTCTAGTACCCTGGAAACACAATGGAAATGGTTATTTTAAAGTAAGCACAAAGACATATTAGATACACAATTGTATATTTGTTAGTTTTATCAATATTATAAATTGTTTATTTTAGTTCTAAGTGGCTTTCACAAAAATCAGATTATTTTAATTTTTATGGTGCACCTCATTAGTTTATTTACTTATTAACAAACAGAATATATGTATTTATATACACACATGCCATTTTATGAATAAATTTCTATTATATATACAGGTGAAGACACAGTCATTCTTGGAAGTTGTTGTCTTGCTGAGGAAAATGAAGTCAAAGGGCGGAGTAATCATGTGAATGACTCATGGTAAAGTTTTCCATGAGTAAGGTGGCTGACTTTTTAAGTGAGTGAATAGTGACTATAATGGGTGAGGGCATTGATCATGAACAACTTTTACATTTGCTAATTTGGCCCTTATAATCCTGTGAAATGAGTGGGTAGGTTACATGTGAATATCCCTAGTTTACTGTAAAGGCATATAAATGGCAAGTTGTACTAGCTTAGATTGGGCCATGTAACATGAATCATTAGGAAATAATTTTAAAAGTCTCAAGACTCTGCATTCACCATACTGTTGCTATGCTTGCCTTAGAGGTTGTTGCCAGTTTGTATCTGTGGTAATAGGACCATTCCTTTCCGAATCTACATCATTTGCTTCATGCCCTTTATCACGGGGCTTCAGTCAAACATCAACAGACGAATCAGAAGGCTTTCCTTACTAAAGGTGAATGGAGACAGTACAAAGCTTAGTCCTGCTCTTAAGTTCTTGCTAGAAAAGATAAATCCTTGTTCTTTTCTCTGTTGACCCCATAGAAATACTTGTGTGTTGGAACTAGAGATTCTGTTTTAAAATTTCTGATCCGGCTTCTGTTATTTGTTTGACTTTATCTCTTTAAGCATGAATTGCCTGCCAGTAAAATGTGGATAAAATATAATGTGGACTACTTCCTAGGCACTTGGGCCTGAGCAATTGCTTTCTTTGCGTTATTTAACTTAGTCATCATGATAATGCTCTTAAGTAGGTTTTATTATTTTTGTAAACTTCCATACTTATTTTAAACAATGAATAAAGAATAAAAACCCCAACTCAATTCATACATACTTGTTATGTGTGGGTATAGAGCTAGATACTTTACCATGTATCTTTCTCATTTGTAGGGATTGAATCGATTCATCTTAAGGTCCAGGTCAGTTAAAAATTAAAAAAAAAAAGTAATTGGAAAAGTAGTCATGATTTTCAAGCACCTATTAAAATGGTTATCATTACTTCTGTTTGTAGAGAAGGCGGTCTCCTGATCTGCAGTGGAGATTCAGTCATTCCTGCTCTGACTCCATGCTAATAGAATGCATGACTAATGAATTACAACTTCAGTCCTCAGAATTTGTGTGTAACTTCCAAATCTATCTCAACAATCTCCTCCAGGAAACTGCTACTAAGTGATCAGAGTTGGTTCCTGAGATGAAAAGTACTTTTCATTCCTATCAAATGTGAATAGTTTTCTTCTCCCATATTAAAGCTTAGATATCGTAAAGTATTTAATAATTTTTCTCCTCCTCAGTTCTGCCTAACCTCCCACCATCACTTTCAACAAATTTCTAATTTTCTGTTCTCAGTGATGACAGAAGTATATGAATTCATTTTTCATATCAATACAGCCAAATGTTTTTGACTATGATAATACCTTGAACTGGTCTGAAGTAAGTTTTTCTTTTTGTAAAATTGCAAATTTTCCATGTTCATTGTGGTAGCTTTTAAATTTTCCTTGGAACTTATGCAAAACCAGAGCTTGGTCACTGAGTTTGTCCTTCTGGGGCTTTCACAGAATACAAATGTTCAGAAAATAGTATTTGTCATATTTTTGTTCTGTTACATTACAACTGTTGGGGGAAATTTGCTGATCATGGTGACCATCTGCAACAGCCCAGCACTCCTGGGTTCTCCCATGTACTTTTTCTTGGCTTTCCTGTCCTTCCTGGATGCCTGCTTCTCCACTGTCATTGCCCCAAAGATGATTGTGGACTCTCTCCGTGAGAGGAAAACCATTTCTTTTGCAGGTTGCATGACCCAGCTCTTTGCGGAACACTTCTTTGCAGGGGTGGAGTTGATCATCCTCACAGCCGTGGCGTATGACCGCTATGTTGCCATCTGCAAACCCTTACACTACCCTTATATTATGAACTTGAAGCTCTGTGGCATTCTGATGGGGGTAGCCTGGGCAGGGGGCTTCCTGCATTCCATTATACAAATTCTCTTTATATTCCAGCTGCCCTTCTGTGGCCCCAATATCATTGATCACTTCATATGTGACTTGTACCCATTACTAAAGCTTGCCTGCACTGACACTCATGTCTTTGGCCTTTTGGTGGTTGCCAGCAGTGGGCTTATCTGCATCATAATCTTCACTTTGTTGCTTGTCTCCTATGGTGTCATCCTGTTCTCTCTGAGAACCCACAGTAGGGAAGGGCAGCGGAAAGCTCTCTCCACGTGTGGATCTCACATTGCTGTTGTGCTTTTGTTCTTTATCCCATGCATATTTGAGTATGCCAGACCTATGTCTGCTTTCCCCTTTGACAAAATGGTGACAGTTTTTTATACCATCCTAACTCCCTTGCTCAATCCTGTGATTTACACTTTCAGAAATAAGGAAGTGAAAAATGCCATGAGCAAAGTGTTGAAGAGAATAACAGTAGTTTGTAATGAAAGATAAACATTAAACTTTGAAAAGTATTTGTAGCTAAGATAGAAAAAGCCTAATTGGTTAAAACTTTATGTGGATGGACCTTGTTTGATGGGAAGTAATGTAATGCAATAATAATAAAATAATAATAATAATAATAATAATAATAATAAACATCAACATAGAATCAAGAAGTACAATTTCACCCTTAAATGACTTGTCAACTCATTATCCTCTTATGAAAATTAAATATTTAAATTTTGTATTTGCTTAGAATCTAAACACCAAATAAAATAAATAAATAAGAAAGATAAAAGGAAGAAAGGAAGGAAGGAAGGAAGGAAGGAAGGAAGGAAGGAAGGAAGGAAGGAAAGAAGGAAGGAAGGAAGAAAAAGGAAGGAAGGAAGGAAGGAAGGAAAGAAAAAAAGAAAGAACAAAAGAAAGAAAGAAAGAAAGAAAGAAAGAAAGAAAGAAAGAAAGAAAGAAAGAAAGGAAGGAAGGAAGGAAGGAAGGAAGGAAGGAAGGAAGGAAGGAAGGAAGGAAGGAAGGAAGAAAAAGGAAGGAAGGAAGGAAGGAAGGAAAGAAAAAAAGAAAGAACAAAAGAAAGAAAGAAAGAAAGAAAGAAAGAAAGGAAGGAAGGAAGGAAGGAAGGAAGGAAGGAAGGAAGGAAGGAAGGAAGGAAGGAAGGAAGGAAGGAAGGAAGGAAGGAAGAAAGAAAGAAAGAAAGAAAGAAAGAAAGAAAGAAAGAAAGAAAGGAAGGAAGGAAGGAAGGAAGGAAGGAAGGAAGGAAGGAAGGAAGGAAGGAAGGAAGAAAAGGAAAGAAGGAAGGAAGGAAGGAAGGAAGGCAGGAAGGAAAGAAAAGAAAGAAAGAAAGAAAGAAAGAAAGAAAGGAAGGAAGGAAGGAAGGAAGGAAGGAAGGAAGGAAGGAAGGAAGGAAGGAAGAAAGAAAGCAGAAATTACTTTCAGTTCTCTTATTACCTATTCCATGCTTTTTGGAGGGAAGATGAATATACCTTAGAGATTAGAAAAAGATACTTGCTCAAACTATTTCAAGTAAAAAGAAGTTTATATTTAGGACATAGCTTTCAGTGACTAATGGAAAAACAGAGCTCAGGAAAAGAAAAGATCAATCAGAGTGTTCTCAGAACTTCAACTATAGGTGTTTCTGTGACACATGACCACCTTTGGTTTCTCCTCAGATCCTATAAATCTTTTGCCTTTTATGCTTTTAAAGAATTGCATCTCATACCTTGGCTTTCATGACCCATCTCATTACCTACTTTTTATTTTTTGAGAACACTTATCAGTTGCCAATATATTATGTAATTTATATGCTTTTTTTTTGGTCTGCTTCTTTTTATAGACTGTAGGCTACGAGTCAGGGATTTTTTTTTTCTCTTTGGCTCATTGATGTATCGTTTATTTAGGACAGCCCAATGTAGGAACTTAGTAAATGTTTGTTAAATAAACAAATAAGTGAAATATCTTCCTATATTCAAATTTAACCCTTTTATTAACACTAACACATTAAAGTGTCAAATTTTGCAAAGAAATATACTTGCTGCTGATATTAGCACTTAGACCTTGATGATAACTTGTGCTTTGTGATGATAATTTGTGCTTTGACCCAACATAGAGTAGGGTGTTTAAAATAAATTTTAAATTTTTGTTAATTTTCCATATGTAAAATTTAAATGTAATATACATAAATTCAAAGAGAACATAGGGCCATTGTTCTCTATCCAATCTTTACTCATTCTTTTGTTCTTTTTCCATTTCCTGGAAAAATAAAAGTTGCTCTCAATGTTTTTGTTTATATTCTGAAAGTACTTCTGATCCAAATTAAAATGTCTACTGTCACAATTTTTTTAGTTGGTTTAATCCAGCTGGTTTCTGAATTACTCTCAGAAATCCTTACCTTAGTAAAATGAAATTTAAAGAAGCAGAGTTTAAATTAGGGTCTGAATCTATCCAAAGATGACACATGAGACAGGTGAATCAGACACAAATAGTACAAACCTCAGTTTGTACTCAGTTGTCATCTATCCCCATTTCCACAGTTTCCGTGATTGAATGACCACAGTCCACTGCATTCAATAAAATTTTAATGTTGCTTTGACAGAACCTGGAGTCCAGTTAGGTAATTTAGTCATTCAGTCGATGATGAATTTTTTTAATTACATTTATTTGGAGTGACATTGGTTAATAAAGTTATATAGGTATCAAGTGTACGATTCGAAAATCCATCATATGTATAGTGCAATGTGTGTTCACCATCCAAAGTTCAATTTCCTTCTATGACCATGTATTTGACCGCCTTCACTCTCATCTTCCTCCTCCCTCCTCATTTCCTTCTGGTACTCACTATACTGTTGTCTGCATCCATAAGTCTCATTTTGTTTGAAATGTTCATTTGTTGCTTTCAGTTTTATGTCTCACATATAAGTGAAATCAGATGGTTCCCGATGAATTTTTATGAGCACTCATGGGTCACCTTCCTCAGATCTTGCAGAAAATGTGAGATCATACACTCCGTGGTAGGTCAGTTTAAGGCCATATGACTGGGAAATTTAGTATTGTGGGGGCTTATTTCTTGGCTGCTCTTGTCTTTCAGGCCAAGAAATCTTGTGATGTTATTGTATGTATTCTTAAGATAAAATAAATTTAGACTTGTACTTAAGAAATTTGGATTCTAGATTCAGTTCTGTTACCACTTGGCTGTAGGACCTTTTATGAATTATTTCACTTCTTTGGTCATCAATTCTTCATGTTTAAGGAGGGCTAATAGAAGCACAAATATTTTCTCTGCACTTCCTCTGAACCAGGGATTCTTTTTTTTTCGTATGTTGTATATGTTAATATTTATAGAAACTCTTTAAAGGTAGGTCTTCCCATTCCAATTTAATTGATGGAGAAGCTGAGGCTCAAAGAGTTTAAGTGATACCCCAAAAACCTTCCTCTGGGTTCTTTTAGTCCATTCATAACAACAAAGGCCCAGTGTTGGGGGGTATGATTTTCTCTATGATGTTTCTCTGTGACACAGGAGTTTGTGGTTGCTACTAGACCCTTCAGCAGAAGTGCATAAGCATGATGCAATCTCTTCCTGGCCGTCTCCCACCTACATTTGGGTCTCCCACCTCTCCCATCATTTACTTTATTATCACTGAAGGTACCTAGCAGGCAATGTGATACTTGTGGACAGTTCTTAGGCCAGAGTACTTTCTAGTAATATAGTTTCTCCTGTAGGAAAATAATGTAATATAACTATTCCACCTTTAATAACTTGCAACCACTCAATAGTAATGATCTAACTTTATTTCCTGTAAGTGGAACTGAAAAGAAAATACATAAGACAAGTATTTAAGGATTCCTTTCTTCTTTTCTTCTTCTTATATTGATGTAAAAACAGATAGAATTATCTTTCTCTGGCTTATTTCACTTAGAATAATACCTTCCATGTCCATCCATGTTGTTTCAAATGTTAATACTTCATTCTTTTTTATGGCAAAAAATATTCCATTGTATACAGGCACCACAAATTTTTACCAAATTATCTCATTATGGGCACTTAGTTTTTTTCTTTATCTTGGCTATTATAAATAATACTAAATGCTAACTGTTAATGAAAAAATTATTTCCCCTAAACCTCCAGAGGGTTAGTAATGGGAGAACTTATTAGTAATAATTTAAAATAATTATCAATACAAGTTGCCTTTTACAAAGAGAAAATTGGAAACTCAAGAGGTTAAGAAACTTACCTAAATCACATAGCAGGTAAGTGGCAAGGCTGACACTCATGTCTACTATACACATTTCATGTATATTAGTCTTTAACAGGCTTCAAACACTTTCATGCCTCTAGAAGATATGGGATTAAACAATCCTACAGAGAATGGAACAGATTTTCATTACTTGCAGGTCATAGTGAGTGAATATTTAACTAATTAACCCCAAGGTTTGTTTTTACTCTTGGACTATTTGAGCAAAGTAACTCGTTGGACATTCTTAGGTTCTTGGGTTGGGAATCACAGCTTCCTTGGAGCTGCTGAGGCTGAAAGCACAGAGGTAAGGGGAAAGGAAGAAAGTCTGAAAATCAATCTCGAATGTGTCAGAGAAAAAGAAAATACACAACAACGTGACTTTATGAAAGACCTAAGACAGCAATACTAAAATTCTTTTGTGATTTCTGAAGTGAGGAGAGCCATTTTCAGTTTCTTATTTCTGCAGGTAGGTGTGAGCCTTCTTGTCCAAACAAAGAACCTTGGAATCCTGGTGAGTATCATCACTGGGCTGTCACATGACAACGAGACTAGTTATGGCAAAGTAGTTTTGGTGCCAATCACTTTCAACAGCTGTACATCTAAGGGACTCCATAGGACCCTAGCAGATAACAATGAGTCATAGAATTCTGTAGGACACTGCAGAGATCTGTCAGTCTCCTTTATCCACCTCAAGAGTCAGAAAGAGAGGATGAGATTGGAAGCTAGAATGATGGTGTTTGAGTAAGTAGAATAGCATCTCGTGTCCTCAACATAATATAGGCCTCCCTGATGGCTGTGGTATAAAAATACATAACTCAACCAGAAAAGAGAAAATTTTAAAGAAAATTCCACAAAGTTTCTGAGATTACATTTTACATGAGTCAAGTACACCTCCCTGAAATAATCGTTGTTGTCAAAAAAAAAAAAAATGGAATTCTCTCACATTTCCACTTCCAGCTACATGGAGCCTAATTGGGACACTAATAAAACCCTCGTGCTCTGAGCGGGGGAGAAGAGAGTCTATTACAAAAAAAGGAAATGATTGCTCAACAGGAAAAAAGTAAACCAAAAGCATCCACTCCAGATTCTGATCACTGCTTTACCCATCATCAAAGCAGATTTCTGAGGTGCCCATGGCTGTCTCCTGTGCACATGCTAACTTCCAACAAGTTAGGAAAGTGTATTTCATTCTTAATCTTTTACTTCCATATAGCAGAAAATTATTCTATGAATTTACTTTTTAAAAGACGCTTGTTTTCCATCTGTCTGAAATAACATTGTAATTAATATATAAATCAAGGATATCCTGTCGCAATTGAAGCTTGCTTAGATGCAGGGCCTGTATGTAGTCATAGTCTTCACTGAGGACAGCATTGGGTGTCCTTTTAAAGTGTTCTTTTTAAACGTTTCTCTAGTCTTACAACATGGTCCATTTTATAGTTTCATCTGCCATATTTTCCTGTTTTTTTAAAAGTCATTGGAAACTGGGTTTCTATCCTTGGCTTACTTGTCTTTACTCTTTAATTTTGTCATAATTTTTGGTAGAGTAATCTCATCTATCATTTAGGTTTAAACTTAGAATTATATTCACCAAATCTAGATATTCAGTTTGACCTGTTTCCTGATTTTCATTATGTCTATCCAGGCTATTGGATATCTCTACTTATGCAACTTATGGGGATTTCAACTGACTGCTTGAGGCATTTAATCAGAGATGGGGGTAATAGACTGTGCAATGTAAAATATATTAAGGGTCTTGAGTCATATACACCATTTTTGGAACACTTCTTAGCTGTGTAAATATGTTATTTGTGTAATTTATTTGTTTAGGTGTGCATTTGAATTTAGAAACATCAAGTTGATATATGTATGTAATTAATTATATGATATATACATATATACTGTACTTTACATTTTAATGAATAATTATCACTGATACCATTCCATGCCAGTAGTATATGGTGATGGTAGTGCTGCTGGTTTAGTGCTGTTGACCATAGAGAAAGAGTCTTTGGTCTAAGAAAAATAAGAGAAAAGAGGGAGAGAGGGAAAGAGAGAGAGAGAGAGAGAGAGAGAGAGAGAGAGAAAGAAAGAGAGAGAGAGAGAAATAGGAAAAAAGGAAATGAAAGAATCTTTTAGTAACTATTTTCAGATATATCATCCACTCCCTACATGAATGCCTATGAGCACGTTTTTTGAAACTTATACATTTTAATTTGTTTGCCAATTTTTATTTCTTAGACGCCCATCCATTTAATTTTTAAAATCTGCTCAAAAAGACCCAAAGTAGATCAAGCAAAATAACAATCAAACTCAAATTAGAACTAAAATACAAATTCAAGTCAGTAACTCAAGCTTCCTCATCCAATCAATAGTGTTTACAGATGAAGCAAACAGGTATTGAATACAAATTACTGACATTCCTTAAGAGTAATAAATATGTATGTACTTATTCAATGTAATCAATTTAATTCATAATCAACATTTTTTGAAAGCAATTTCTTTGCTATAATTCCACCAATAACTAAAATCTACATATTAAATACTCAACCTAATAAGAAAGATGATTCCTAGAATTTAGTTTAATGGTTCGTCAAAACGGAAAGGTGAAGTGGTCGGGAGTCATACCTGGTATTGGTATGAATGAACTGAGAAGACAGGAATTAGACCTACAGAAGTATGAAACTCTTCCAACATTGTACTACGAAGGGGAAACAATTAATGGAGAAGGTAAGTTAAACATCCCACAAGGTGGCGCTCAAGTCAACCTCTGCGTCGCAAAGAGCAAAACTCAGTAAGGCCAGAGGTGAGAAAGGTAACAAACAGGTAGGGAGCCTGACTGGGTACCAGCTGGAGGGTGGGTGGGTGGATGCGGCGATTCGAGTATGTGGAAATTCTTTTCTCATCAATTAAGGTTTCGTTGTGAAGAAGAAAGTGCTCACTGGTTGAAAAGAGGAAAGAGAAGGTGTTGGGGCTTGAAAGATAAAGGGAAAGGTGGAAGTAAGTAGTCCTCCAGCACACGTAGTCCTTTGCACTAACAGTCTGAATTAATTGTCCCTTATTCGCTTTAGAACAGCGAGAGAATAAATGGACTGTGGAATTGCAGCGCGGTCCAGATACTGGCCACGGATTTAAAGTGACAATTGTTAGGGTGGTCCAAAGTGCCACTCACAGGATGAAGCACAACTTGGTCAAAATGCACACATTCTAGTAACACAGCTACAAAATCTTCTAGGACGAGGTGAAACTTGGAGTCGCGCCTCTTTTGTTCTTCACTGAGCGCCACCGGTGGGACGGGACGATTGCATATGGCCCAAAGTGATCAAAGGGTTGCAGAGCTGCAAACAGGACCATTTAATCACGGGGTAGCTCTCCTCTGGGCAGGAATGAGGTTGTGTGGCCGTTCCCTTGCCTGTTTAGAAACTTATCCTAGAAATTGGTCTTTATCTGAGCTTTGATCAACATTGGCTGAGTTGTTTGTCTACAGGTGTGATAAATGTTCAATTTTTAAAAAGATGTGTTGTCAACTCTTGTTAGTAATAAGCTTTTCTTTTTCTCTCCAGGATGAGGGTCTCTGTCTCTTTATTTTCCCCTGCAAGTTCTGAACAGTGTTGTGCTTCATGTGAGAGTCCTGTAAATGGTCTGCTTGGCACCTTCTCCAAACATATTTGAAAACATCTCAAATGTGGCAGCTAGCCACAAGGGGAAGCTGCTGTTTCTACCCCAGGAGCACTCTGTGGAGCATCATCTACTCTGATTGTCTTTTTTTAAATCTCTCCACTTACATAACTTTTAAAAGTTAAATTTATTGGTGTGACATTGGTTAATAAAAATATATAGGTTTCAAATGTACAATTCAATAATATCTCATATGTAAATGGCATTGTGTGTTCACCAGCCAAAGTCAAATCCCCTTCATCACCATATATTTGGCTTCCTATACCTTTATCTACCTCCACCCTCCTTCCTTCCCCTCTGGTAACCACTGAACTGCTCACTGTGCCTATGAATTGTTGTTTGTTTTGTTTGTTTGTTGCTTTCATTTTTATATCCCACATATGAGTGAAAGCATATGGTTCTCAACCCTTCCTGTCTGACTTATTTCACATAGCATGATTATCAAGACCCATCCATGTTGTCACAACTATCTATCCTGACTTTATGTCAAATGCGTGTTGCTAACTCTTCTGGTAATTAGAAAGATTCTTCCACTTTATTGTACCTACGATTGTAAATGTGGTTCAAATCAGTTTTCATAGACTACATTGTACAAGGCATTTTTTTTTTTCACAGTGTAATTTTCCACGTTACAAGTCTATGGCCATAGGCTGGCTCACTGTTTTTTTCCTTAAGATAAGAACATTTTTGATGCATTTCCGATATTTTTCATGGTCTAAGAGGCTTTAAAAATTACAACACTCTCAGCTTTTAGCCTGGTTTGGGGCCAACACATTTAACTTCCATAGGATTTAGGAAGGAGTCTGTGGCTGTTTCAACTGAGCATTTATATTTGGGTTTTTAATATTTGGCATGTGGATGGGAAAGCATTTAGATAAAAATTCTCTTATTTGTGATAAAACACTCACATTTTACAATAAGGAAAAATAAATTCCTATTGACTTTTGCTGACATAGAAATTCCATTATTTGTACTTGTATATATATTTACCACTTTTGGCAGTCATCATTTCTTTTAGAAGAGCTAGATTTCCATTTGGTATTATTTATCTTCTGCCTAAAGGACTTCCTTAACCTTTTTTGTAGCACATATGGTGTTGAAGAATTCATTAACTTTTGTACAGTATGACTGAAAGTCTTTACATCACTTGCGTGTTTGAAAGGTATTTTTTTGATGAGCAGTAAATTCTAGTTTGACAAATTTTGTTTGAGTACTTTGAAGATGTTGCTCCCCTGTCTTCTGGTTTCCATGGTTTCTAGTGAGAAGTGTGCTATAATTGTTATCTTTATTCCTCTGTACATAAAGTATCTTTTCTCTTTTTTTTTTCCTTATACATTTTCTCTTTCTCACTACTTTTGATCAATTGATTATGATGTCTCTCTTTGTATATTTTTTCCATGATTTTTTGTGTGTGTGTGTGTGTGCTTAGGGTTTGTTAGATGCTTGGCTCTGTGGATTTGCAATTTTTATTAAATTTGAAAAAAATATTTGGCCATTTTTTCTTTGAATATATTTTTATCTGTCCTTTCCCCTATTCTATTCTATGGGGTTCCCATTACTCTTATTTTAGGCTGCTTGAAAATTTTCCATTACTTACTGATGTTCTGTATAGTTGTTTTTCAGTGACTCACCCCTCTTTTAATTTAGTTTCTAAAGCTATATCTTCAAGCTTACTAATCTATTCTGCTGCAGTGCTCAATCTTCTGGTTAATCTACTGCCCAGTATGTTTTTCATCTTAGTTATTATATTTTTTATCATAAGAATTTTTAAGTTGAAACTTTTTATGTTTACCATGTCTCTACATACTATATTCAATTGTGTCTGTACCTTCTTAAAAATATTTAATATAGTTATAATAATCCTTTTAATGTACTCACCTAGTAATTCTTTAAACATTGTCATTTGCTGTTAGTTTAAAATAATTGTTTTGCCCACCATATTTTGAATTATGTTTAGTGTCTTCTTTACATGTTTTGTTATTTTTGTTTGTATATTAGGCATTTTGAATTTTACTTTGGTTGCTGGATATTTTGCGTTCCTATAACTATTGAGTTTTGTTCAGTGAGGCTAGAGCAGTGTTTATGGTTAACTCTTCCTCAGTACTGAGGCAATGCGTTCCTGAACATTCTAGCCGATGCCCTGTGAAGTATGAGGTTTCCTGTTCTGGGGAATGGGAAACCGAAACTATTTTAGGTTCCATATGAGTTCCATTGGTTACTTCCTTTAATATCGCTAATCCTTCCTGATAGCCTAATAACACTCAACACTCAAGAGGTTAAATCTCCATGAAGTAACTTACAGGTTACAGAGATGCCCAGCAATGTCATTTGTCACATACCTTTTTAACTAGACAAATTTATTTATACAGAAAAATAAATATGAAAAACATGGGCAGGTAACTTTGGACACAAAAACAAGAGAAAGGCCTACCAGATATTAAGTTATAGCAGAAAGCTACAACAATTATAAAAATATGACATTAGCAATAGAATATGTGTATCAGTGAAACTGAATACATATGCTGACATAGAACATAGTAGGTATCTTTTGGAAAAAGGTCTAGGTAGTATCTGAAATTACTGAAAAAAATAAATTGTTCAAAAAAGTTGTTGGGAAACTGTGTAAATACCTGGAAAAATATTCTTTATATAATGATAAATGAAGAGTAGAAAAATAAAAATGTCAGTGGAGTAGTGGAAACTGCAGGAAAAAAAGGCTTTTCTAATAATGATGCAAGGCAGTTGGAAGTGAGAGGGTTTCATAACAATATTAAAGAGATAGGAAAGTTAAGAATTAAGGACAAATGAGAAGGAAAAAGGGCAGGAAAGTGGTAATTTTCTTGACATCGTGATGAGAAGGACCAGTGCTTTATATTTTGGGAACATCTTCTAGTTGTAGAGTATTTGTGAAAAGACATGAATGATCGAGAAATTCCAGCCTCATGTTTTCAGAAGAACTCAGCTTCCTGTTATCCAGTGTGTTTGAGAATGTAACTGTTCATGGATGCCTTTTGTACCTCAGGCTTATCAAATCTCTAAGCTCATGGGTCTGGGTAGTGATTGGATAAGCAGTCATGTGTGGCAGCTGCTGCTCTGAGTTAGGATTCCAATAAGTTTATTGGAATTGGGTTTAGAATTCAGAAAAAGATGCAATTAGGGAAGGTCTGTGAATCTGAGCCTCTTTTTGTGTTGTTTTATGTGTTGACATTCTATAAGCAAGTTGAGGCATATGTATAGATATAGTTTTGCAAGATTAAATGCTCCAATATTAGCAAGAGCCCTGAAAGCTGTGAGTATTAAATAGCTCACAGACAATAAGATTTCAAATAATAAAATATTAGGAAAACAGATTGATAGTTAATGTAAATGTTAGGAGAGCATGATATCTATCCTGATACTGGGAAAATTGGTATAGACTTTTTGACCTAAGAAATATTTTAAAAGATTTAAATGATTTTAAGTCAAGGAGAATAATAGTGATTAGAATATCCAAAAATTTTGATCTTCATATGAAGATTTAATTTTAGCCTTTATAACAGTAACAAAGTTACTATTAATAACTTTAATTCACTTTAAAATATTTAATTCATTTGGATGAGAACCCTAAAAAAAAAAAAAAACAGTCACTGTAAATTCTTCACACTGGATAATGATACATTGAAGAAAAAAACAAAGCAGTGTCCATTGTACCTTCTCAAAATACCGCCAGCAGGAAAATTCCCCAAATATACAACAGCATACATGGTAAATTATATTTACAAAAAAATCACGCATGATACATAATACAAACAGTATAAAGAAAACTGTTAGAAAAAATCAGTTAAGGGCATTGATGAAGTTAACATCCAGGCAGCTAATTTTGACACCTTTGACAACTGGGATTTGAGAAAAAGTACTCAATTTTGTGATGAATGGCATTGCCCTCCATTCCAAGAACCCGTAGGCCCTGATGTCGTTAGAGTTTGCCAAAATTGATGACAAAATGACCACAAAAAAACTAATGATTACTCCAAATTCAGGCAAAGTCCACTCCAATCTGATGTCACATTTCATTATGGATTCCTATGACTTACTGAGGGGACATCTAATTCCATGTTCACAGAGGTTAGGGCTCCACAAAATGTTCCCCAGAGAGCTGCTGCCGGATATCACTCATGGTGAGTTAACTTTACACCACTGATCTAACTGTGACCGCTCTACACACTCAGGTGTGCTAGCACTCTCTCTGATGCCACATAGCAAGAATAGAAATCTTGGCAATTGTTAGTTCTTCAGGCTTATTGCAGTAGCTGATAACCATAGGTCCATTCCTGTTGTAGCATGCCCTTCTGGGAAGTAATAGTAAGAGATAATTTTGGAAATCTTTGGGTACTAGAAGCCATTCCTAGAGAATTTGCCAAGTCCAGGTGGTTTTGGGAAGAACTATTTTCCTTCCCTCCAAAGACTATGTATTTTTTGACTTGATCTGTATCCTGCATCTTAACTGTTCTTTCTCTTCTTCCTCTTTTCTGCCATATTCTGGAAACTTTCTTTAACATTTCATTGAAAGAACTCACCAAGATCCAATGGTCATCATTCTCTACAACGTCTGAGCCAAACAAAAAGTAAGAATATCTTTTAAAGAAAAATTTTACACACTTTAAGGATTGTGTGTGTATATCTTTGTGTAAGTGAATTAAATACTTTAGAATTCTGAAAGCCCTATCAGATAGTTTGAGGCAAGCAAAAAATATGGGATTCCATTACTCTTTATCAATGAGGTATGTTAGGTTAAAAAAAGAATGAAGAAAAAGTCATGCAATTTTATTTTGCTTTATGATCTTATTTGTTCTTGTTCCTGAGGTGATTAACTGTCAGTTGCTGCTGTGGCTGTCATGTCTGTGTTCACTTTTTGGAAAAGAGGTTAAGATTATAATGATTGCTATTATAAGAATGTCAATCTGCTTAATGTTTCATATCCAAAAGAAGAAGTGAAAAAATAAAACAAGGAGATATTCTGTCATACCTAGAATATTTATCAATATTTGAGAGTAAATATTCAGATATTAACACTGAATCACAAGGCCTTGACTAATCTGTAACAGCACCATTATGCAGACGGACATGATGGTATCCTGTGCAGTCACATCTCTGAGAGGCAGAGATGTCAGTGATGAGATTGATGTAGGCATTTGTCTTCTCAGCCTTTCAGTTGCGGAAGTCTAGGCTGATAAATAATTTTGATTCAACATCATGGATAAAGCCAAATCTTAGAGCATTCCTATTCCAATCTTCTGCAAGATACTCAAATTTGAGAAATAATTGTCCATACATTCAAAAGGTATACTTAGTACCATGCATAAAAGCAATAGAAACCTCAATGGGACACGCAAGTTTTGAATGGGAAGATGGCACTATGCCCATTCTCTGATTGACAGGAAGGGCCAGAAGAGTGATCTCAGGAATATGTCCTGTGTGAAGAGAGGTAGTTTGCATAAACTCAAGGATGGGGAGGAAGGATAGAGGCCTCAGTCACAGTTCATGACTGGGCAGTGCCCTGGAGACAGAGACACCATTCAAGGTGACTGACATAATGTCTTCAGAGAATCTTTTCCTATGTTGGGGGAATTAGGGGCTGCTAATAAGGGCCATTGTCAGTAGCTCAGTAGTAGGATTCATCTCCAGAGCTTCTTGCCAAGAAACCATTGGTTTCTAGAAGAAGTTATCACCGGAGAGTTAATAAACAACAGTGCCTGCCAGTGTGGAAGTGGTTTTGGCACCAAGCATTCTGAATAATTAAAACATTGCATCAGGCTTGGAGACCAAGAGACCATGTTGGAAGGAGATATGGACCACAGTTTGCCATGAACCTCAAGGGATGAACATTTTCCTTCTCTGCCTTGTGAGCCAAAGTTGGGGACATGGATCCAAATTATCTGTAACTAAGGCTGGTATAAAGAACATGTCATTGTCATTACCTCAATAAAGCTCATGACTCCAAGAAATTATATCTTTGAGAAACACTTTTTATATATGCAAAAGTCTATATATCAGCGAATAAAGCATATTGGACTTCTTAAATTAAATAATTTTTATTTATTTATTTATTTATTTACTTACTTACTTATTTATTTATAGCAGTTTTTGACTTAGCAGCAAAATTTAGAGAAAGGTATGGAGATTTACTGAAAATCCCCTTTCTCCACACATGTACAGCTTCCCTCCCACCAGCGTCCCCAGCAGAATGGTACATTTGTTGCACTTTGTGAAACAGCATTAAAATATCATAATCACCCAAAGTCCATAGTTTACCTTGGAGTTTTCTCTTGATGTTGTACATTCTATGGGGTTGGACAAATATCTAACAATATGTATCCATCATTATGGTATCCTATAAAGTGTTTTCACTGTTCTAAAAATTCTCCATGCTCCACTTATTTATCTATATACCCCCTTCCATCTACATATTGGTTTGTTAAGTTGTAAAATCAGATGAAGGCAAATCTTTAATTAGGCTACATTTTTGAGTTCTTCACTCTGAAGGAATTTTTTATAGGCTAAAGTACCTGCAAACAATTTTCACTAGAAGGTACCAGGTCCACTAGGACTCAAGATTCTGGAAGTTCATCTATTTATAGAGCTCTGTAACAAATAAAATAAAGATGATGTAACTCATTATCAGTTTCCAAAAAGAAGATTTTATTTTACTTGGCTAAATAAGTTTTGAGCTCAAGCTAAATTCTGAAAAACAAAAAACTTTGTAATATGCAATACTCTAAGATCCTTTATTATCATGTTTGTCCTAACCTCTGTAAATCACCTTTAATTAATGTAGGTATGTAGGAGTAGAGGAAAATATTTTTATAAACATGCTTTTCATGAATATAACTATAATCATATTTCTAAAATATAACTTTCTAGATCACATTTTAATAGTATTTAATAGTTAAGGAAAGTCTTTCTGCTTCAAAGAAACTCTATTTTCTTTAAAGACCACATATCTATTTTAGTGTTCAAAAATTTTTGCTTCAAATATGACATCGATCATCGATAAAGTGTCTAAGAATTGAAACTCTGGTTTCAGGCATCACACTGCCTTCCCTGGATTGCACTTGGAAATAAAATACAAGAACTAAGATACAGTTTTTTTTCTAAAACATAGAAGGGCAACTTGGGGCACCATCAGGGGAGCAAGGTGGTTTCTTGTTGATTCACTTCCTCATTTATCAAAAACACTGTTTTTTTTTTTTTTTATTTTTTCTGTTCTCTGTTATCTAGTCATTTGAATTTTCCTTATTCCCAGATAGTTTTGGTCATCCTGAGACATCTAATAGCTCCAAATCTTTGTTTTAATTTGGTTACTGAGTATGAGGTGGGGCTAACTTACCCTTCTGTCGGCTAACTGGGTAAACCCAAAGTTAAATTTATACAACATCTGGAATATTTTTGTTTAGTGAAGGAAGGAAAACATTAGAAAACTTAGAGGTGTGTCATATTACAGAGTAATCCAACATGATTTAAAATTATATTTACATATGTCTTATGACTATATTATTTCTACTTCCTGTGAGAAAAAAAGAAGAAAATAATAATGTTAATGTTTTTCTTTAAAGTTTACTGTTACTGTAGTAAATAAATAGAATAAATATAAGCTTAAAAATAAAAAAGTCTTTTGAACTCAACAAATGTTTTATGAACACCAGATATAGGAAAAGCTAGCATTGTGTGGGGAGAGAAAAATGTACTCCATGTCCTAAGGTTTGTTGAAGTTTTCTGAGATGACAGAGGGTAGTTCACAGATGTTTACTGTGTATGGTAGCTGAGAGAGGTAAGTCCTCATTATGGGTATTAAAAGTTAGAGGAGATTATGCTTGGTTAGAAATTAGAGAAAATGTTAATAAGGATAGTGACCCTAATATAACGAATGCCACGTTTCTATCTCCAAGTGACAGCCTATATTAAGGATCATGTATCACAGGATAGAATTACCACCCTTTACATGTTGCTAAAATGATAAGTCTATAACTTGCAGTTGACACATATCTGAGTTTCAGTTTGAAAGCTGAATAATTACTTCTATTGGAAAATTGATGGGGAACATGACAATGTGGAGGTTAAAACTATACAATGAAGGTGAAAGGTAATGTGTCACATGTGTGTGAGGGAGTTTACATCATTCTTTAATTGGGACTTTTGAGGGATAAAGAATCTTGGTACAATCTATTAACTTTTCCTCAGAGAATGGTACATTTTGCATTTAATAAAACAGGATTCTCCCAAGGATAGACATCTAGTATAACTGAATCAAAGAGGATTGGGTAGTTTAAGAGTGAGTCCTTAAAGAAAGCAACAATTCTCACTGTGGTCTCTGCAATGAAACTGATTTTAAGAAGGAAATAGCCACCCAATACTGTGTCCCACCCTCACTTATTCTTCACCTTTTCAATCTTCTTTTCTTTCAGCTCTTCTCTGTTTCCACTCAATGAGATTAATTGCTTGTTTATTATTATTTTGACAAATTTAGCTGTTCTAAAGTTGACTGAACTTGTTTGAGAAGTTGAGGTGAGTACAGTAGTTATTAGAAGATTTGCTAGTGTGGTTTTGTCTCCAGATCATTGTTACTCAGTGTGTGTGTGTGTGTGTGTGTGTGTGTGTGTGTGTGTGTGTGTGTGATTCCTTTGAGAACACAATGACAAACGATGTTAACACACCTCTGGAACAAGTGGATATGTGGTCATTCACAGAGACACACAATAATGAGCATCGATATCAGGAGGATATAAACAATTTCAGGGCTCTCTTTGGATTCTTTAAAGGCTAAGGATTCATATTAAAATGTCAAGTGGTTAAGATAATCATTAACAGAATTTCAGAATCTTACATGGTCAAGTGGTGCTATTTAGAGTGCAATGTCTTTTACACCAGGTTTTGGAGCTGATTGACTAAGTTATTTAAACATGATCTCAGGTTTTTTATTTTGGACTTATAAATTGGGAACATGTTTGTCTTTCTGCCATGCATAGTAGATGGAAGGCTACAGTAGATTAATGATGTGAATGTGTTTAGTGATTGGACTAGTGCTAAAACAATCAGATAAATGTCATATTTAAGAGGTAATGAAGAAAGTTTAGTTTTTTAAATATTTTATTAAAATCGTTGGAGTGACATTGCTTTGAAATATATATATTTCAAGTATACGATTCAATAATAAAACATTCTAAGCACCTATATTGGACAAAGCATTGGGATTGGTTCTATGGAGAATAAAATCCTGAGAATAAGTAGCTTTCAAAGATTCCTATTCCAAAAAAGAAGCTAAAAGAAACACACATACAACTGAATTTCAGTAGTGTGTAATATTATAAGAGAAGCTACAAAGGAAGCCTTTAGAAAGGGGGACAAAAATTTCTTTATCACAAAGCAATCACTGAAGGGTGACAGGAGAGACTTGTGTTTGAAGAGTGCTGTAGGAACGAGTAACATTCACAAGCTTGTCTGAGACCTATAAGGACGCTATGATGTTGTCATGACAAATTCAGGAACACAGAGTTGAGATGATTTATTAAGAAACCACAGCTAAAATGAGGAATATTTTTTTTCCTTAAAATATATCATAGAATCACCTATCACACCATGAACTAATTTCTTTATTTTTTGCAGATAAATCATTTCACACTCACTCCTTCTCATTTATGAAATCATGCAGCTGAATAATAATGTGACTGAGTTCATTCTGCTTGGGTTGACCCAGGATCCTGCTAAAAAGAAAATAGTGTTTGTCACTTTTTTGCTTTTCTACTTGGGGACATTGCTGGGTAACTTTCTGATTATTTCTACCATCAAGACCAGCCAGACACTTGGGAGTCCAATGTACTTCTTCCTTTTCCATTTATCCTTATCTGATACCTGCTTCTCTACTTGCATAGCGCCTAGAATGATTATGGATTCCCTTTTGAAGAACGCCACTATCTCTTTCAGTGAGTGCATAGTCCAAGTGTTTTCGTTCCACTTCTTTGGCTGCCTGGAGATCTTCATCCTGATCCTCATGGCTTTTGATCGCTATGTGGCCATTTGTAAGCCCCTGCATTACATGACCATCATGAGCCGACGGGTCTGTGGTATGTTGGTGGCTGTGGCCTGGGTGGGGTCCTGCGTGCATTCCTTAGCTCAGATTTTTCTGGCCTTGAGTTTACCGTTTTGTGGTCCCAATGTAATTGATCACTATTTATGTGACTTGCAGCCCTTGTTGCAACTTGCTTGTGCTAACACATATATAATCAATCTACTGTTGGTGTCCAACAGTGGGGCTATTTGTACAGTGAGTTTTGTCATTCTGATGTTCTCTTACATTGTCATCTTGCATTCCCTGAGAAACCACAGTGCTGAAGGGAGGAGGAAAGCCCTGTCCACCTGCATCTCCCACATCATCGTGGTCATCTTGTTCTTTGTTCCTTGCATATTTATATACACACGCCCTGCAACTACTTTCTCCATGGATAAGATGATAGCTGTGTTTTATACTCTTGGAACACCTTTGCTCAACCCTCTGATTTATACACTGAGGAACACAGAAGTGAAAAATGCCATGAAGAAGTTATGGAGTAAGAATTTGATCTCAGATGACAGATAATAATTGGAAGTTAAAATTTTTTCTTTTTAGATTGAATTAATCTAGAAGATATCTATAGAGGATATTATCTTTTCTTTTTTCTTTTTATTGTGGAGTTATTATAATCCTAACTTGGGGCATAAGAATTAGTTCCATTCAGAAAGTAAGCAATGGGAACATAAACATTGGGAGTGTTGAGTCAGTTTTATGTAGAAGAAGATGCAGCTCCAGACACAAACAGCTACTGATATTTAGTGCTATGTCTCAGCCTCTCATCCTTGTGTATTATTAGTGTGGTTTCAATATGATGTTTTCACATCTCTTCTTATAGTGACTTCTGCTGTTCTCTCATTGTAATTACCCTTTATATACTTATATTTACAGATGAAAGTTTTTCCATTAATAGGTTCATTTATTAGGCACTGCAGTTTTGTTATGTCTAATCTTGAACCTTCAAATTGGTGGTTCTTTTTGAGTCAGCAAAAAACACTGGATTTAAATAATAGTAGGGTCTTCATGTTTTAAGGGACAATTTAAAAATCTAGGTAGTCTCCCTTACATTTTTTGAGATTATATTTTGCATTCTCATGTTTACCTAGATCCTTTTAGTACAGTGAAAGAATACGGTGAGAAAATTCACCCTTCTAACGGATTCTTTTTGTGTGAGGAAGGCTTTGAATATTGTGGTTGTAGTCATTATTCTTTTTGTAAAAATTACCTTTTTCTCTCAAAATTATCCCTTCAAATTTGGGAAAAGTATTAAGTTTTTTCTTGAATCATAACAAGTATAATAATTTATTTATAATATTGAATTATTATGATTATAGCATAGATGACTCAAATTAAGGTGGATATGTATATGTGGGCTAGAAAGAGTCAGTATTTGATAGTAGGAAATATAAAAATAATAATGTTTAAACTCACAGGATGATTTTTATGTTTCGAAACAGAAATAGTTGCATCACAGCCTGAATTATTTTAGTAAATTTCAACAGTCCTTAAAAGATAGTAACTTGAGAGAGACTGAGATATTTGTATGAAAAAGGTATTAAAGCAATGGAGATGGATACTGCCTTTTGTCAACATCTGTCAATACCACAGTCTTTAAATAACATGATCACTAAGAATCTATATGATTTCAATTTTTTACTTGTGTTTGTATCCACTTAGAAAAGTCAATATGAGTATTTTTTAACTTTTATTTCTACCGATAAATTACTACTAATTATATTAAGATGACTCGATTTTAATGAAATTTATCATACCAGGGACTTTAGAATTTCTTTAGCTCGAGAAAAAGGTAATCTATTTCTCTGTGTAGAAACGAAAACCTGTGCATTCCACAGTGAACTCTGGTGACATATATACATCACTAGTTTTTTTTTTTTCAGATTCTGTGAACTTCAAGGTTAGTTCATCTGAAACAGTTTATCACTGATCACGGCTGCTACAGTTTGATTCTGCTCTTGCAAGTTTGTACAGGATTAGGTTTCAGGTAGTAGAGTTGTAGTTAAAGTTTCCTTCTCTTTCAAGAAAAGAAAATGTGGAAAAGGGCGCATTTTGGATCCAATTTAGGTGTCTTCCCACACACACTCTTATATGTATCATGAACTTGCCTTTTTAATTTTTAAAAATTTTCTTTGTTTTATTAAATATTTTGGTATGACCTAGGTCAATAAAACGGTATAGGTTTCAATTGTACAGTTCAATAATATGCCATATGTATATTGCTTTGCGTGTTCACCACCCAAAGTTCAGTGTCCTTCCATTTTCATATATTTGACCCCAGAAATCCCATGGATACTGTCACCATATATTTGGCAGACAGAGATTGTGAGTTTTTCTGGTCTGGAATTTTCTAATAAAGATGGTAAACCTGCAAATCACTGCAAGAGTCTTGTTGAGTCTGTGTTTGCTTTACTCACATACTAGTTGTTAGATTTGAGGAATGAACTACAAGTCAGAGTTACTAAGAGTATGAAATACTAAGTAGAAAATTTTTAACTGAAGTTTTGGCAATAATTTAAATTCTCTGCTATTCTTGGGTGTGATAGATTAAGCATGAATATGTTTTCAAACTTAATTCATATTTAAAGCATTCTAAAGTAAATCGTGTGAAGAAATTAGATCCCAAAGTTTCTCATTTGGGATTTTTTGATGTCATCAGCAGGTCCATTTTCAAGTGGAGATTAAGAAAGGCCAACTGTAAAATTGAGTGTTTTTCTAGCATATTTCTTTAGAAAGATGTTACTTTAGAACCATGTTTATTCTAAGTGTTCTTTGACACTTCTCTACATGCATCAGAGAATGACATAACTTCTTTAACTGATATAACACTATTCTCAGTGCAGCTTTAGGAAAGCTTAAAGTTCTTATCTTTTAATGGCATTCATGTTACAACATAATATATCAAATTGAATTGTGGTACACCTAAAATTTACAAAATGTTCTATTTCAAATATATTTCAATAAGAAAAGCATAGTTTTTTTTTAAAGGGCTACCTTGAAAATAAATCTTGACTCAAACTTTGAAGAATTGAGGTAAACTTGATGAGCAGTGGAAGGAACCAGAAAATGTAAAATTCCCTAGATAAAAATTTGTTGATTAAATAAATTTGCCTAATGTTACACATAATAAAAACATTCCCCCCACTCCCTGTCCATTTCTCTCTCTCTCTTGCTCTTCTGTCTCACTCTGTCTCTGTCTGTCTGTCTGTCTCTCTCTCTCTGATTGACTGAGACACCAATTGAAGACAATCATCTTGAATAAACATATTGCTGATTACACAATTAGTCAAAGAGCCAGGCTATGTCACCCATGAATTCCCCTTTAGAATGCTCGGGCTGATGTATGAATGACCATCTGAGTGGAGTGACCCTGTGTTTTTCTGCCCACACTATAATTTCATTCTCATGTTTTAAATTCATTAATAAAAAATGAAACCCCAGGAACCCTACCCTCAACATCAATACAGACAGAATTATTGGTCTCCCCATCTACCCCATTGACTCTAGCCATGCCATGTATCCACCATGACCTGTGAGTAATAATCTTTTCAAAATCCCCTTATGGTTGTTACCGGGTGTGTCTGCATTCAGAATAAAAACCACATAGGTCTGATCAACCACGACTTTGGCTCCCATTGGTTGACCCTTGTAGTTCTTATTATGATAGAAATAATGTCTTATCATGACCAAGCTGGAAGCCTTAGTTTTGATCATATATTTATGAACTTAAATGGTCTTGTTGACCAGACTCACAGCCACTGAAACTTTGGCAGTCTGAATTCTCATGATTCTTGCCCATCTTTTTTTGTCAAGGAAACAAGAGGTTCTCTGAGCTCCCCTGATTGAGATTGACATGAGGAAGTTTTGTGAACAAGAATAAGTATATAAAGTCACAGGTGGAACCATGACTATCATTTTAAGAGTAATGAACCTGTCAGCTTTTACCTTCTTAGAGACTTTGGACCTTCCATATCAGTAATATATTTTGATAGGCAGGCTTGAATGCAGAGACATAAAGAAAAGAGTATTGTGGAGAGATGTTATCAAATGGAGAACAGTGATTCATTTTACAGTTTTCTAAATTAAGTTTAAGTTTAGCTCCCTTGGTGTTGGTTAGCATAACAGATGGGGATTTCCATCCAAAGGTAGGGTTCCGGGATTTTATTGACTCATAGGTCTCTTGTGCTCTAAGAACATCAGTATTATAAGGCCCAGTGTTTCCAAATCTAAGTTCTCAGATGTGCCACTGACTGTATAATAATTAACAGAGGATCTTGCTAAAAATACAGAGTTTTCTAAACTTCTTAAACCTGAATGACTGGATCAGAAACTCTTAGAATGCATACTATTTTCTGTTTAAACATCTCTCAGATGATTGCAATGACCAGCCAGGTTTGAGAAGCACTGATGTAGTCATCATTTTAAAACTGAATAAATGGAGGCTAATAGAGATCCAATGAGTACATGTCCATGCTGGGGCAAGAAACATGTATTTTATGGTACCAGGGCAAGAGTTTCTTAGTTATAACTTCCTATTAAATGTCTTATTGTCTTTTGATCTCTTCTATTTTTAATTTTATGAGTGCTTCAACATCAGAAATAATTTTTTAAGCACTATGTATAGTCTTTAACATAAAGTTTGCATGTGTGCACATACACTCCCATACATAAACACACTCCACAACCATCAACACATACCCAGGTATAGGCAGTAACTTGAATAATTGGAATTGTGGAAAGACAAGGAAACAATTGCAGAAAGGTATTTGTGGTGTGTTCATTTGCTACAGAAAAATAGAGCTGAGATTGCATGAAGTGAAGGAGAAATGTATCACCAGGGCAAGTATCCATTCACCTAAAAAAGGCACGACTCTGTCCAGAATGAGTTTTTTTTTTTTTTTTTTGAATCTGCAGATGTTGATTTGGTTTGGTTAGTCAAGGAAGAGGTGATAAACAGCTCATTTTATTTAGCATAGCTGTTTGGTTCAAACATTGGAGAAAATACAGGTCCCAACCATGCATTTCAGTAAGTATCTACTGTCGACTGAGTCCCAGTCACCTACTGGTCACAGATGGCTTTATTTTCATTCAGTTTCTTTAGTATTTGCTATTAGTTACTTTATGTTAATGGAAATGGTAGGCTATATATAGTCCATAATGAAGATTAGCAGAAGCATATTAATGAAATGCTATAAATGCTATAAATAAAAGGGGAGAACTTAGAGGTAATTATTTTGAATTCCCTTGTTGTTTAAGTAAAAAAAAAATGCATCCTTGGCCAGAGGATGAAAAAACTCTGCTGTTTTTTTAAGACTGTTTTATCTGTTTCACAATCTGTATACACCTCCCTTCCCATTCCAACCATATAAGATTTAACTTGTACTATGTTTTAGGGACTTTTATCAAAATGCTTTAGCTCCTATCTCTGTTATTTTTCATATGTCCTTTTATTCATGCAACTTATACATAATGAGTACATATACATAATATATACCAAACACAGTTCTGAACACTAGAATACAGCCTTAGGCATTTCAAAGTACTCTCATTCTCTAAAGAAAATGGCAATAAGATGAATATGAAAGGAGGAAATAATAGTGCTGAGGGTGATAATTATGAGTTTCTGATTCAATAAGATTTTTGCTGCCCTTGATGTTTTAGAAAATTATTTGATTATGAATTATTTGAACAAATATAATAATTATAATAATAATAAAGATGGCAAATAATATCTTTCTTCTGTATAATGTGTTCTTCCCCCCAAACCCAGTGAAGTTGTTATTACTGTCTTCATTGTACGGATGAGAAGATATAAGATTATGCAGTTTAAATAGTCATTTCCAAGTATTTACCATTAGTTTCTCAAAACCCTTCCTGCCCCACAATTTTTTCATTGTATTCTTCATTTCTTTATTTCTCATTGTATAAATCAGGGGACTAACATGGGAGTGATAATGCTGTAAAATACAGGCACTATCTTATCTTTGGAAAAGGTAGTGTCAGGACACATATACATGAAAGCACAGGGACTGAAAAAGATGATGACTACAGCAATGTGGAAACCACAGGTGGAAAGAGTTTTGAGTTTGCCCTCTGTGGACTGCTTTCTCAGGGACACTAGGGTGACAGTATAGGAGATTAGCAAGATAGCAAAGTTCCCCAGAGTGATGGTTCTGCTCTTGGCTGTCACAACAACACCAACAACATATGTATCCGAACAGGAGAGTTTCAGCACAGGATGGACATCACAGAAGTAGTGTACAATCTCATTGGGTCCACAAAAGAGTAGTTGGACTAATTGAGCCACATGGATACTAGAATGTAAGAAGCCACCTACCCAGCACCCCAGCAACATTTTATTGCATTTGTCCCGGTCCATGATGGTCATATAGTGTAGAGGTTTACAGATAGCCACATAACGATCATAAGCCATTATAGTAAGATGAAGATCTCAGTGCATCCAGAGAAATGTACTCCAAAGAACTGTAACATGCAGCACTCATAGGAGGTGGTTTTGCTCTTAGCTAAGAGATCACTGATCATCTTAGGAGCTGTGACTGAAGAATAACAAATGTCCACAGAAGACAAGTAGTTGAGAAAGAAATACATAAGAGACTTGAAAAGGTTGCCCATGTGAACTGTCAACATGATGAGGAGGTTTTCCAGACAAGTGACCATGTAGAGGAAAGAGGGCACCACAAAACAAATTTCTTCAACGTCTGGGTTCTGAGAAAGACCCCAGAAAACAAATTCAGTCACATTCTTTACTTTTTCCATGGACTTAGTCTAGTAGGTCAAGTTCCCAAGACACAATTAAATTATCTTAAAAAGAAAATAATGATAACCAACATATTCTGTATTCTGATACCTCTATGTGGCAGTGCATTCAGTTCACTTCAGATGAGGTGAAAGGTCCAGAGAGATAAAGGAAATCCTCTAAGTCACCCATATAATCAAGAATCTCACCTGTCTCACATTTTTAAATTGAGTTTATTGGAGTGACACTAGTTAATAAAGTTACGTAGTTTTCAATAATTATATGTGTCAATAAATATACATCTGTATATGCATAGTGTGTTCACTGCCCAAGGTCAAATCTTCTTTTCTCACTTTGTATTAAGATTTTTTTCTTTTTCTGTCCTTTCTTTTTTTCTTTCTTTCTTTGTTTCTTCCTTTGTTGCTTTCTCTCTCTCTCTCTCTCTCTCTCTCTCTCTCTCTCTCTCTCTCTCTCTCTCTCTTTTCTCTAGAAATTTAATTTGTTCTTATTCTGTATAAGGCACTAAACCTGATTTTAAAACAACTTATATGTTTAGGCATAGCATAACATTTATACAGCTGGAAAAGTTCATTGTTTTTTTTTTTTTTTTTTTTTTTGACACGGAAATGTCTATCCACATATTCCCTTTTGAAAACTGCTAAGAGTGTTCAAGTATAAGACTAGGTGAACTCTGCAATTTCTTCTTCTAAAACTTTTCTTTGTGTACTTGAATTTATGATCTCTTATTTGATATCAAGCTCTTACAGTCAAGAGGTGGTGTGTGTGTGGTAGGAAAAGAATTAAAATTATACAAATCTGCTTCTGAGATAATGGTACTTCAACTCCAGTTGCACCACTTAGCTTCACGGGGCTTCTGTTATCCCATTTGTGAAATGGGAAGGTTTAAATTTTATGATCATCTATCATATTAATAATTATTTTGACTGCGAAATTATATCAACTCTGTCAGCCTGAAATAACCTTAAAATTCTGATAAGGAGGCAGAGATAAGAGAAGATAAAGAAATAAAAGAAACTTCTGGAGACACATCAAAGCCTGATTGCTTTGAAAAAAGGGTAAGAAAAGTCTCTGGTAATTTCTCCATCTTTAAACTCAGTGTTTGAGGAATTACTTTGCCTTTGTATTCTAAACATTTATTTTTTAACTGAAAAAAAAAAGACAAAGACAAAGAAAAAAAGTACTCGGCCCTCAATTTCATCATTCCTTCATATATTCATTTAGTCTTTCAAATTTAATGTCAACTTATAATAGGTCTCCCATTTAGGATGAATTAAATATTTCTGGAAAAGATCATCATTGAAAGATAGTATAAATAGGCTTAGGAAGAGGACAATACTTAATTTAAATGGATGAATCCTCAGTGGTGGAATTTTAGGCACTGAAGTGAGTTCCTGGGATGTATATGTGAAACGGGTATGTAGAATAGTTTTGATTAAAGGGGATTCCTAGTAGTTATCAAACCATGTCACAGATATAAATGGTACCTTTAGATATAAGATAGGATAACACAGTATCATAGGTATTCATTGGGAATTTTGTCCATCTTCTGCCACATCTCCCCAGGATCTGTCAAATCCAGAGCTTACAACTCCTACTGAGGTCTCTGCTCTCAGCTCACCCTTTGCAGCAATATTGTGGCTGGCATGTCACAATAGCTTTCATGAAACTATAGGACTGTATTTCTTTGGGTCTGTATATTAGATTGACATAGAAATCATAGTAGCTGTACCTTCTCTTAAACAGTACAAAGCATGATAATTTGATAATAAGACTAACAATTCAAATTTAAAATCTAGCATATCCCTTGCTTTTATGTGTTCATTCTCCTTTGATTTTTCATTCTGAATTAAAAAAAAAAAAGACAGTTTTGCACTGAGAGTGTGCCATTCAATTTAAGAAAGTTTAAATCACAGCAGTTTTTGACAATTGTGAATTAAGTTGCTTGGTTCCCACCTAAAAGAGACTGGGTGTTTAAACACAAGCTTGGAAAGTGTGCTTCCACTTGTCCAAACCATCAGGTCCTAGAAGATTTTTCTTTCTCTTAGAATCAAGAGAAACCTCAGAGAATTCCTTTTGATTTTTCTGAGCATTTCACACATGGTAATGTATCAAGTTCCTTTGAAATTTTTGCTGTTTTCTTATTCACAAGCATTCTACCCTATCTCAGAGACATGTCTAGAGGCACTTTATTATCTTATCATCATCTTAATACTTTTCATCTTCTCTTATTTATTAGGACATGGTCTTGCAATTACAAGGTTTCAAAATGTAGCAATTCAATTGAGTTTTCTCTTTTCTGCAAGTCTACTCTATTAGTTTTAGAAGAAAATCAATCTCACCATTATTGTCCAAGGCTTGAGTTTTGCTTTATATTCTATCCCTCTTGAGACAATCGGGATGTGGCTGTCCAAAATAAAGTACGAATGATGATTTAGAATTGCTTTGTGAATAATGACTGTCAGAGAAACCCTGATGCCCCTAACTGGAAAAGAAATCAAGTCATTATTCAGGTTCTGTTTCTCCCTTATTGAGGGCTGCCATTTCACAGTGTCCTTGGCAAAACAGTCTTTTCTCTACTTCTTATAAGTTCTAAAGAGAATATTGTGAAATGTAATGTCCTCAGGGGAATGCTTTCCTGTAGCCTCCCTTTATAAATAGAACTGCATAAGAGAACTATGAATGAATTTTAATTTCCAGATGCCTTTTCAACGTGTTATGACACATTTAATGTTTTTCTTTATGTGCTAAATTTAAAACCTAATCAATTCTTTCATTTAAGCCCCAAAGACCTTGTATTTAATTCTGTTTACTATTTCAGTAACCAGAATTGTTTTATGATTGATATCTTGATTACTGAATAAATGTGCTTAAATATACTTTAAATTATAATAAGCAATATATTAAAATCTCTTTTTGAGCTATTTATTGAATTTCAATTGTTATACTCTTTTTAAAGTTCAATTTTATTAGAAAATAGTGGATTCAATAACGCTATTGGTGTTCACTGCTTTTCTCTTTATTTGAGTCTCTGCTGTTTCTGGAGGAATAGATGGGAAATTCACCCCCAGGTTATACCTCGGAGGAATAAGAGTGCAGGCTTTTATTCTTTTACCCTTTGATTGTAAACCATTAAGATACTTTCTTATTCATTTCTTATTCCTTATGTTTCCTTTCTCCTGCTTTCTTTCTTTTTCTTTCTACACTCACCTCAGTTACATTTTCCTTTTTCATACAATGTTCAAGTGCCATACTTTTGCTTCTTGATACTGTGAGAGGAAACTTATGAGCTGCCTACCACTTGGTAGTGAAGTACACCTGACATGTTAAAAGATGCTCCATTTCATTCACAGTTAAATACATTCAATTTATCATTCCAATCAGGTATTTGCTCACCTTTTTTGTTAATAAACATACTTTTTGATAAATGTCTTTTAACAAATCATACTAAAGATGTTGGCAATAAGAGTTTCACACATTTTTGGCAAGAGTTAAGGGGGTGCAATTTCTTAGGAAGTGATTTTCAACATTGATAATGTTATAACTAAGTAGAGACTGAAGTCTAGGGAATCTTTTGGCTATAGATAAACTCATTAATGGGCACGACGACAATCTCTGCAGCTCCTTGCAATGATAATGAAAGACAGAAAACAACTTCCAAGACCATCACAAGTGAGCTGAGTGAATCAGGAATGGTATTTATGCAATCATTAATATATCTTAAGTACATATATAGGCAATGGTTTCTAAAAAGTGGTATAAAGTGAAAAATCTCAGAATTGTATGCTTAGAATGGTAATAGTTTTGTTAACAGTGGAATAATATATATCTCACACACACTCCTATTTAAAAAGTAATTATATTTAAGATTGTACATATTTAGCATATTTATGGTCTCAGGGTGGCCAAATTGCATTCTTGGTGTCAGAGTTGGGAGGATGACCTACCTTTGAAAACATTTTCTTTGGTAAAGTTTAAAAATGTGTCATAATCACGCCGCATTAAAAATAAAGCTTTTCGGAGATGCACCTGGTGCAGCTGAGGAGACAAATGGGTTCAGAAAATGAGTCTTTGGGGCAGGGCAGAGCGAGAGGAAGGCTGAAGAAACATACGTCATGACTGGGTCTATGGGTGTGTGCTCATTCTGGGAAACATGGTAGAGTGAGAAATGTCCTTAGATCTCTGCCCATAAAACAGCAATAAGCTGCAGATCTAAAACTCAAGCAAAAAAAACCCAAACTGTATATTAGCACATATGAACATGGGATTTGAACATAAGAGCTACCACAGGTCAGTACCCACCTATCAGGTGGTAGGCTGGGAGAAATAAAAGAACTTCCTTTCCCAGTCTCCCCAGCACCCTGCAGGAGGAGGGGAAGGGTAGAAGTTGCGGGGACTTCCCTGATCAGCCTGCCTGTAAGTGGCAGAACTTCTAGTGGCCGGCATCAGAGCCCAGTCATCAGGGCAGAAAGCAGAGAAATGGGACGGGACCATAGAAAAACAACAGTTGATTCTTACCAACCCTGGTTCCCAAACTGAGGCTGAGCTGCAGTCCCCAACCCCCTACTCAGAGCACCCCTCCCCCCATACCCTTAGAGACCCAGAGATCGAACATGCGGAACACAGGGGAAATCTGAGCAAACGGTACCAAAACTGTTGCGAACACAGACAGGGACTGAAACTGAGAGTAGCGAGTGTGGTTAAATATCTACAAGGAAATAAAAAAGACTTATTTAGACTTTACATAAAGCAGAGATCCAAGAAGCTTAGACGCCACCTACTGGAAACCAAAAGAAAGTGCCTTCTTTGCAGCTGCTTATGAGGGATCTTTATATAATAAAACTTCTTTCTGGAAAAACAACAGAATATACTTCCATTAATGTTCAGGTTGAGAAATAGTCTTTTAAACATCATGAACAAGGCATCTGACAAGATATCTGACAAGGCATCTAGAAAGAAAGAGAAAAATCTCCAGAAAATAAGCTTACAGAAGTAGAAAAATGAGACTTAAATGACAAAGAATTCAGGATGGTTCTTCTAAAAAAAACCTCAGTGAGATACAAAACAACTCAAATGGACAATTTCCAGAATTGAAAAAACTAGATGAGCAGAGCAAGGAGACTGAAACCCTCAAAAGAAACCAAATAGTACTTATGGAGATGAAAAACACACTGCAAAAGCTGAAAAATGAAATAGCAAACTTGGGAAATAGAGTTGACCAAATGGAGGAACAGATCACGGATATCAGAAATCTAGAAATAAATCATAAGGCATGAGAATCAGAGAAGAATAAAAAATAATGAAAGATTAATACAAGGACTAGCTGATACCATCAGGAGATGAAACATAAGAATAATGGGCATTACCAAAGGTGAGAAAAAGGAACAGGGACTAGAAAGCATTTTCAGATAACAGTTGATGAGAATTGCCCAAATCTAATGGAGCTTTGCACTCAAGAAATCAACAGAACACCCAATTATCTAAAACCAAAGAAACCTTTACCAAGACTCATTGTATTAAAGTTATCAAAAATCAATGACAAAGACAGAATCCTCGGTGCAGCCAGGGAGAAGGAGAAAAAAACTTATAAAAGAAAATCCATTAGATTACCCTCAGACTTCTCAGCGCAAACCTTACAGGCCAAGAAGAAAGGGAATGAAATATTTAAACTATTAGGTGAAAAAAACTAGCAGCCTAGAATAATTTATCCAGCTATGCCCTCTTTTGGATATGAAGGATAAATAAAGACCTTCCTAGACCTACAAAAATTGAGGGAATTCTTCACTATAAGGCCTTCACTATAGGAAATACTGAAAGGTGTCAGCTCATCTAATAAAAAACAACAAAACAAAAGAAAAAAAAGCAGGAATAATGGTACTATAGATCAACTGCAGAAAGAAATCAGAAAGAACCACAACTACTTGGAGATTAAACTACATGCTATGGAAGAATAACTGGGTCAAGGAAGAAATAACAAGAGAGGTCAAGAGATACATAGAAACAAATGATAATGATAATACAACATATCAAAACTTTTGGGAGATTGCAAAAGTAGTCGTAAGAAGAAAGTTCATACCATTAAAGGCCTCTCTCTCAAAATAAGAACAAGTCCAAATAAACAACCTAACGTTTCATCTTATCAAACTAGAGAAGGATGAACCAATGAGGCCTAAAGTCAATTAAAAAAAGAAATCATCAAAATTAGAGCAGAAGTAAATAAATTTTAAAACAAACAAACAAACAAACAAACAGTAGAAAAAATAAATAAAACAAGGAGCTGGTTGTATTGAGAAGGATAATAAAATTGACAATCCCCTGGATAGACTCACTAAAAGAAAAGAGAACAAACACAAATAAACAAAATCAGGGATGGAAGAGGAGAAATTATGACTGACATCGCAGACATACAAAAGATCATGCAAGATTACTATGAAAAAGAATATAGCACCAAATTGTCTAACCTAGAAGAAATGGACCAGCACTTAAAAACTATAATCTTCATAGACTAAATCAAGAAAATCTGAAAAATCTAAATCGACCAATCAGTTATATGGAAATTAAAACAATTATCAAAGACCTACCAAAAAATAAAAGTTCAGGTCCAGATGGCTTTGTTAGTGAATTTTATTTTCAGAGATTTAATATTATTTCTCCTCGAACTATTCCAAAACATTTAAAAGGAGGCAATACTTCTTAACTGATTTAATGAGGCCAATTTTACTCTGCTTTCACATGCTGGTAAAGATAACACAAAAAAAGGAAACCTACAGACCAAAATCTCTCATGAACACAGACGCCAAAATCCTAAATAAGATACTAGCAAATCGAATACAGCAACACGTTAGAAAGATTATAGACCATGATCAAGTGGGCTTCATCCCTGGGACACATGGTGGTTCAGCATATGCAAATCGATAATGTAATACATCACATAAGCAAATTATAAAATAAGAATCATATGATCAAATCAATAGATACAGAGGAAGCCTTTGACAAGATACAGCATCCATTTATGGTCAAAATACTTAACGAAACTTGCATAGAAGTTAAGTACCATAACATAATAAAGGCCACGTATGACAAGCCCTCAGCCAACATTATTATACTTAATGGTGAACAACTAAAAACTTTCCCTCTAACTTCAGGATCAAGGCAAGTCTGTTTGCAATTGCCACTCTAAGTCAATATAACATTGGAGGTCCTAGCAAGTGCAAACAGGCAAGAGAAAGATATCAAAGGCATCCAAATAGAAAACAAAGAAGTCAAACTGTCACTATTTACAGGTGACATGATTCTCTATATAGAAAATTGTAAAGACTTCACAAGAACACTAGTAGAACCAATAAGGAAATAAGGTAAGTTTCTAGATACAAATCAACGTTCAAAAATCCATAGTGTCCTATACTCTAATAATGAAGCTTTTGAAAAAGAAGTGGAAAAAAAATTTTTTTGCAATTGCAACAAAAAGTATAAAATACTTAAGAATAAATTGAATGAAACATGTGAAGGACCTATGTATTAAATCTATAAGACCCCATTAAAAGAAATTGAAGAAGAAACAAAGAAATGAAAAAAAATTTTGTGTTCTTGGATTGGAAGAATCAACATAGTTAAAATGACAATATTACCTAAAGGGTTATACAGATTTAATGCAATGCCCATCAAAATCTCATTGGCATTTTTTAAAGAAGCAGAACAAAAAATCATCAGATTTGTATGGAAGCACAAAAGACAACGAATTGCCAAAGCCATCCTGAGAACAAGGAACGAGACTGGAGGCATCGTTTTGCCAGACTTCAAAGTACAGTACAAAGTGATAGTGATCAAAATGGCATGATATTGGTAGCAAAACAGACACATGGACCAGTGGAACAGAATTAAGAGTTCAAAAGTAAACTCATATTTATATGGGCAAATAATTTATGATGAAGAAACTAAAAGCATACAGTGGAGAAAGGAAAGCCTCTTCAGTAAATGGTGCTCGGAAAACTGGAAGGCCACCTGCAAAAGAATGACCTAGATTGTTATCTGTCACCCCATACCAAAATTAACTCAAGATGAATTAAGAACCTGAATATAAGTCCTGAAACAATAAAATGCAAACAGGAAAACATAGGAACTAAACTGAACAACCTTGGACTTAAAGAGGATTTTATGAATTTGACCTCAAAAACAAGGGAAGTGAAAGCTAAAATAAATGAATGAAACTACATCAAACTAGAAAGTTTCAGCTCAGCAAAAGACGTCATCAACAAGGCAAAGTAAGAACTATCTGGATGGGAAAATATATTTTCAAGCAATGCCTCTGATAAGGGCATAATATCCACAATATACAATGGACTCATAGGACTCAATAACAATAGCAGCAACAACAACAAAAACAAATGATCCAATCAAAAAATGGGCGGGGGACCTGAACAGATATTTCTCCCTAGAGGACATACACATGGCCAACAAATATATGAAAAGATACTGCACACCTCTAGCTATTAGGGAAATGCAAAACAAAACCACAATGAGATGCCATCTCACAATTGTTAGAATGGCTATAATTGACAGGACAAGTAATAACAAATGTTGGAGAGGATGTGGAGAAATAAGAACCCTCACACACTGCTGATGGGACTGCAAATTGGAACCACCACTATAGAAAACTATATGGAGGTTCCGCAAAAACCTAAGAATTGATCTACCATAGAATCCAGCAATTTCTCTACTGGTTATTTACCCAAAGACTTGAAAACCCATATCCATGAAGATATTTTTACACTGATGTTCATAACAGCATTATCAACAGTGGCCAGGACATGAAAGTAACCAAAGTGTCCTATGATAGATATTGTCTAAAGAAGATGTGGTACATATATACAATGAAATATTACCCAGCCACAAGAAGAGATTAAACACAGCCATTTGTGACAACATGGATGGACCTCGAGACAATCATGCTGAACGAAATAAATCAGACTGAAGAAGTTGAAAAATCACATGATATCACTTATTTGTGGGTTATAAACCAAAAAGCAACAAATGAGCAGGGCACACAAACAGAGACTCATGGACATGGACTATAGGCTAGTGGTTATCAGAGGTATATAGACTAATGCTTTCTAGTGGGGTGGGAGAGGAGGGAGGAGGTAGATGGGGTAAGGAGGTCAAATATAGGGTTTAGGGGGATCGTGGAGTAGAGGAGATCAAAAATAGCAGTTGAAGGAAATTGGACTTGATTGGCAAACACAATAGAATATACAGATGTCAAATGATAATGTACAATTATATAATTGTATTAACCAAAGGTATCCCAATAAAGTTAAATAAAACAAAAGAATATGTCATTGTCATTACCTCATTAACGCTCATGACCTTGAGAAATTACACTTTGGAGAAACACTTGGCATATGTGTGTAACAGTCTATACAGCAGCTAATAAATCATGTTGAATTTTTTAAATTGAAAACTTTATTTCATTTGAGCAGTTTTAGGTTTAGCAGAAAAATTGAGAGAAAGCTATAGAGGTTTCTCGAATAACCCTGTCCCCACAATGCATAACTTCCCCCACCATCAATGTTCTCAGCAGTGTGGTACATGTGTTGCACTAGGTGAACTAACATTGACATATCATAATCACCCAAGTTTACAAGCCATAATTTACCTTGAAATTTTCTCTTGATGTACATTCTATGGGTTTGGAAAAATGTCACACAACTTGTATCCATCATTATATTATCCTATAAAGTGTTTTCACTGCCTCCCAAATCCTCCATGCTTCACTTATTGATCTGTACCCCCTCCCATCTTCATATTGACTTTTTAAATTGTGAAAAAAGATGAAGGAAAATGTATCTTTAATTGGACCACATTTTTTAGTTCTTCACTCTCAGTGAAGTTCTTATAAGCTAAAGTGCCTACAGTCCGTGTTCTACTGGATGGTACCAGGTCTACTAGAATTCAAGATTCTGGACGTTCATCTATTTATAGAGCTCTGTAACAAATTAAATAAAGATGATGCAACTCATTATTATTTTCCAAGCAGAAGATTTTATTTTACATAGATAAATAAGTTTTAGAGTCCAGGCTAAATTCTGGAAAACAAAGGTCTTCATGGCATGGTGCAATACTCTAAGATCTTTATTAACACACCTGTCCTAACCACTACAAGTTGTCTTGAATTAATATAGGTATGTAGGATTAGATGGAAATATTTTTACAGGCATGCTTTTTATTAATAGGAGTATAATCATATACCTCAAACCTAACTTTCTAGATCACAATTTAATAATATTTAATGATTTAGGGAAGTCTTTCTGCTTTGAGGAAACTCTGTTCTCTTCAAAGGATACTCATCTATTTTGCGTTCAAAATTTTTACTCCAAATATGACATTGATAAAATGGTTAAGAATTGAAACTGTGGTTTCAGCCATCACATTGCCTTCCCTGGATTGCAATTGCAAATAAAATATGAGAGCTAAGAAACAGTTTGTCTCCTAATGCATAAAGGAGCAACTCAGGGCACCATGACAGGAGCTGAGTGGTTTCTTGTTGATTCACTTCCTCTTTTACCGAAGACACTGTTGTTTCTTCTTTCAGTTCTCTATCATCCAGTCATTTAAATTTTCCTTAGTTCCAGAAAGTTTTGGTCATCCTGAACCACCTAATAGCTCCAAATCTTTGTTTGTATGTGTTTACTGAGTATGGGTGGGCTACTGGATAAACCAAAGTTAAGTTTACTACAACATCTGGGAAGTTTCTGATTAGTGAAGGATGGGAAATGTTAGAAAATGCTACTCCATAGGATGTTAATATCTTATGTCAGTATGTCTTCGAATATTTTTCTGGGAATGCAGAGAGGTTTATTTTTTTAAAGTATTTATGGAAGGCTTCTTCAAAAGTGAATGAAAACCTTTCATATTAATTTAGTGTTCTAACAGGTAAGTGACAGATCATTTTTACCTTTGTATTTAGAGAGGTGTTATTACAGAACAATCCAACATGATTTATTTCCATATGTCTCATGACTATATTGTTCTTACTTCTCTCGAGAAGACAACAGAAAAACAGAAAAAGTTTTTGAAAGTTTATTGTTAATATAGTATATAAACAGAATGAATATAAGCTTTGGAATAAAAAATCTTTTGAACTCAACAAATGTTTTATGTACATTAGATATGCAAAAAGCCAGTATTGTGTAGAGAGAGAAAAATATACTCCATGTCCTAAGGTTTGTTGAAGTTTTTTGAGATAACAGAGGGTAGAAAAGTTCACAGATGCTTTTCAGATATGGTAAGTAAGAGAGGTAAGTCCTCATTATGGGTATTAAAATATGGAAGAGGTTATGTTTGGTTAGAAATTAGAGAAAATGTTAATAAAGATAGTGATCCTGACACAGCTTCTAGGGAATGCTGCCTTTTATATTTCCAAGTTACAGGTTTAAATAGAATGTCATGTACCATAGTATAGAATTTCCACTCTTTACATGTTGCTAAAGTGAGAAGACTATAACTTGCAGTTTACACATATCTGATATTTAGTTTGAAAAGCTGAATAACTACTTCTAATTGAAAAGTCAGGGGAAACATGACAATGTGGAGGCTAAAAACTAGATAATGAATGTGTCACATATGTGTGAGGAAGTTTACATCATTCTTTAATTGGGACTTTTGAGGAATAAAAAATCTAAATATAATCCATTATCCATTAACTTTTCCTCAGAGAATTATGGTACATTTTGCATTTAATAATGTGGGATTCTACCAAAGACAGATATCTAGTATAACTGAATCACAGAGGGTTGGGTAGTTTAAGAGCAAGTTCTTAAAGAAAGCAATGATTCTCACTGTGTCCTCTGCAATAAAACTGATTTTAGGAAGAAAAGATCTGCCCAACACTGTGTCCCACCCTCGCCTATTCTCTATTTTCTTCCGTCTGCTTTTCTTTCAGGTCGTCTCCATTACTTCCCAACATGATACATTTTCTATTTAATATTATTTGGACAAATTTAGCCATTCTAAAGGTGGCTAAACTTGTTTGAGAAGTTGAGGTAAGTACAGAAGTTATTCGAAGATGAGCTGTTTTATCAGAGTGGTTTTGTTTCCAGATCATTGTTGGTGTGTGTGTGTGTGTGTGTGTGTGTGTGTGTGTGTGTGTGTGTGTGTGATTCTTTTGAGAATCAAGATGAATGATGTTAACACATCTCTGGAAAAATTGGACATGTGGACATTTACAGAGGCACACAAAAATATGCATTAGTATTAGGAGGATGTGAAAAATTTCAAAGCTCTCCTTGCATTCTTTAAAGTCTAAGCTTTTAAGTAAAAAATGTCAAATGCATAAGATAATCATTTCTGTAAGTGTCTGAGTTTCAAAATCTTACATGGTCTTGTGGTGCTATTTAGAGTGCATCTTTACACCATGTTAATATTATAAGAAAGGCTACATGAAAGCCTTTAGAAAACAGGAGAAAAAGTTATTTTATCACAAAGCAATCACTGAAGGCTGACAGGAGAGACTTGTGTTTGAAGAGTGCTGTAGAAATGTGTAACATTAACAAGCTTGTCTGTGACCTATAAGGACCCTATAATGTGATCATGACAAATTCAGGAGGAAAGAGTTGAAATGAAGCATTAAGAAACAACAGCTTAAATAAAGAATATTTATTTTGCTTAAAATACTTTATAGAATCCCTATCACATCATGAATTAATATCTTTATTTTTTTTTCAGATAAACCATTTCACACTCACTCCTTCTCCTCATTCATGAAATCATGCAGCTGAATAATAATGTGACTGAGTTCATTCTGCTTGGGTTGACCCAGGATCCTGTTAAGAAAAAAATAGTGTTTGTCACTTTTTTGCTTCTCTATTTGGGAACGTTGCTGGGTAATTTTCTGATTATTACTACCATCAAGACCAGCCAGACACTTGGGAGTCCAATGTACTTCTTCCTTTTCCATTTATCTTTATCTGATACCTGGATCTCTACTTCCATAGCACCTAGAATGATTGTGGATGCCCTTTTGAAGAATGCCACTATCTCTTTCAGTGAGTGCATAGTCCAAGTGTTTTCATGCCACTTCTTTGGCTGCCTGGAGATCTTCATCCTGATCCTCATGGCCTTTGATCGCTACGTGGCCATCTGTAAGCCCCTACGTTATGTGACCATCATGAGCCGACAGGTCTGCAGTATATTGTTGGTTGTGGCCTGGGTGGGGTCCTGCGTGCATTCCTTAGCTCAGATTTTTCTGGCCTTGAGTTTACCGTTCTGTGGTCCCAATATAATTGATCACTATTTCTGTGACTTGCAGCCCTTGTTGCAACTTGCTTGTACAGACACCTATGAGATCAATCTACTGTTGGTGTCCAACAGTGGGGCTATTTGTACAGTGAGTTTTGTCATCCTGATGTTCTCTTATGTTGTCATCTTGCATTCTCTGAGAAACCACAGTGCTGAAGGGAGGAGGAAAGCCCTGTCCACCTGCATCTCCCATATTATTGTGGTCATCTTGTTCTTTGGTCCTTGCATATTTATATATGCACGCCCTGCAACCACTTTCTCCATGGATAAGATGATAGCTGTGTTTTATACTCTCGGAACACCTTTGCTCAACCCTCTGATTTATACACTGAGGAACACAGAAGTGAAAAATGCCATGAAGAAGTTATGGAGTAAGAATTTGATCTCAGATGACAGATAACAATTGGAAGTTAAAATTTTTTCTTTTTAGATTGGATTAATCTAGAAGATATCCATGGAGGATATTATCTTTTTTCTTTTTATTGTGGAGTTATTATAATCCTAACTCAGGGCATTAGAAATAGTTCCATCAGAAAAGTAAGCAATGGGAACATAAACACCAGGTATTGTTGAGTCACTTCTATGTCGAAGAAGATATAACACCAGACAGAAACAGCTACTGATATTCTGTGGTATATCTCAGCCTCTCTTCCTGGCATATTATCATGGTGGTTTTGATTTGGTGTTTTCACTGCCGTTCATGGTGACTTCTGGTGTTCTCTGTTTGTAATTGCACTTTATATATTTATAACAACAGAGGGAAGTTTTTCCATCTAATTGGTTCATTTATTAGGCACTGCAGTTTTGTTATGTCTAATATTGGACCTTCAACTTAGTGGTTCTTTTTGAGTCAGCAAAAAACACTGGATTCAAATCATAGCAGGGTCTTCATGTTTTAAGAGACAATATATATAATCTATATAATCTCCCTTACATTTTTTGAGATTATATTTTGCATTCATCTCATGTTTACCTAGATCCTTCTAAAACAGTAAAGGAATATGGTGAGAAAATTCACCCTTCTAATGGAGGCTTTTTTTGTGTGTGAGGAAAGCTTTGACTATTGTGGTTGTAGTCATTATGCTTTTTGTAAAAATTACCTTTTTCTCCCAAAATTATCCCTTCAAATTTGGGGAAAGTATTAAGTTTTTTCTTGAATCATAACAAGTATAATAATTTATTTATAATATTGAATTATTATGATTATAGCATAGATGACTCAAATTAAGGTGGATATGTATATGTGGGCTAGAAAGAGTCAGTATTTGATAGTAGAAAATATAAAAATAATAATTTATTAAGGAAAAAATGTTTAAACTCACAGGATGATTTTTATGTTTCAAAACAGAAAAAGTTACATCACAGCCTGAATTATTTTAGTAAATTTCAACAGTCTGCAAAAGATAGTAACTTGAGAGAGACTGAGATATCTGGATGAGAAAGGTCTTAAAGCAATGGAGATAAATACTGCCTTTTGTTACCATCTGTCAATACCACAGTCTCTAACATGAAATCTTTATGATTTCAATGTTTTTTAGCTTGTATTTGTATCCACTTAGAAAAGTCAATATGAGTATTTTTAAACTTTTATTTCTACCTATAAATTACTATGAAATTATATTAAGATGACTCAATTTGTATGAAATTTATCATACCAGGGATGTTGGAATTTCTTTAGCTCAAGAAAAAGGTAACCTATTTCTCTGTGCAGAAATGAAAACCTGTGCATTCCACAGTGAACTCTGGTGACATATATACATTACTCATTTTTTTTCCAGATTTTGTGAACTTCAAGTTAATCCATCTGAAATAGTTTGTCACTGTTCACAGCTGCTATGGTTTGATTCTGCTCTTGCAAATTTGTAGAGGAATAGTTTTCAGGTAGTAGCGTTTTAGTTAAAGTTTTCTTCTCTTTCAAGATAAGAAAATACAAAAAAAGGTACATTTTTGATTCAAGTTGGGTACCTCTCCATACACACTCTTATACATATCATGAACTTGCCTTTTTAATTTAAAAAAAAAATTTGTTTTATTAAATATCTTGGTATGACCTAGGTCAATAAAACTGTTTAGGTTTCAATTGTACAATTCAATAATATGTCATATGTATATTGCTTTGTGCATTCACCAACCAAAGTTCAATGTCCTTCCATTTCCATAAATTTGACCCCAGAAATCACATGAATACTGTCACCACATATCTGGCAGACAGAGATTATGAGCTTTTTCTGATTTGGAACTTTATAATAAAGATGGCAATACTACAAAGATAACACTGAAGGTGCAACCTCACCAGGATTATTTTTTGTTGAAGGCAGTGTTGTGATAGGGAGTTGGGTTCTGAGATCAAAATGGGCACATTTTCATAGGGAAAGGTGGGAACCACGAAGTTACAAATAATCTTGCATCCTCTTGGTTGTCATAAATAGCTTCCTTTTCTTTGAAAGTGAGGAAGAAACAGATTTCCTAGACACCATGGTGCCACATCATTTGAAGTTGTGCAATTTTTGTTCTTCTCCTGAGCTCCCTCCTAAGCCATTATTATTTCCAAACAGCTAACCAGAGGCAATTTGTAAGATAGTTCAAGCAAGAAAGTCTAATCTTATTCTGGGAGGAAATGACACACATGAAAGAATTGCAGGGCTTGGCTACTGTGTACAAGTGTGCACCAGGAGAGCACTTTACCATGAGAATGCGTCTTGTGGGTGTGGCAAAATATAAGCCTGAAGTTGCGGTCTATACCAATGAAGGCTCTTTCTGTAGAACCATATCATTGCAAATGCCTCATTGAGTATGTTGTATACTTTACTCACATACTAGTTCTTAGATTTGTGGAATGAACTACAAGACAGAGCTACTAAGAGCATAAAATACCTAAAAGTCATTTTTTTTTAATCTGAAGTATTGGCAATATATTAAATTCTGTGCTGTTCTTGGGTGTGATAGCTTAGGAGTGAATTTGTTTTCAAACTTAATTCATATTTAAAGGTTTCTAAAGTAAATCGTGTGAAGAAATTAGATCCCAAAGTTTCTCATTTGGGAATTTTTAATGTCATCAGCAGGTCCATATTCAAGTGGAGATTTATAAAGGCCAACTGTAAAATTGTGTGTTTTTCTAGCATATTTCTTTAGAAAGATGTTACTTTAGAACCATGTTTTTTCCATGTTCTTAGACTCTTTCCTACATGTATTAGAGAATGATGTAACTTTTTCACTGATATAACGTTTGCAATGCAGTTTTTAGAAAAAAACTCAAAGTTCTTATTTTTTAACGCCATTCATATTAAAATATAAGGTATCAAATGGGTTGTGTACACCTAAAATTTACAAAATGTTCTATTTCAAATATATTTCAATTAGAAAAGCATAGTTTTTTTTAAAGAAACCTTGAAAATAAATCTTGACTCAAACTTTGAAGAATAAAGGTAACCTTGATGAGCAGTGAAGGAACCAAACATGTGAAATTCCCTAGATAAAAATTTGTTGACTAAATAAATTTGCATAATGTTGCACATAATGAAAACACCCCCACTCTCTCTCCATTTCTCTCTCTCTTCCTCTCCATGATTTTCTGAGACATCAATTGAAAACATTCATCTTTAATAAACACATTGCTGACTATACAATTAGACAAGGAGCCAGGCCACAACATCCATGAATTCCCATTTTAGAAAGCCCGGGCTGATGTATGACTGACCATCTGAGTGAAGTGACCCTGTGTTTCCCTGCCCATGCTGTAATCTTATTCTCATGTTTTAAATTCATTATAAAAAGTGAAACCACAGGCCCCCCACCCTCAACACCAATAAAGGCAGAACTCTGGGTCTCCCCGTCTATCTCTGATGACTATGGTGGCCATGCCATGTATCCTCCATGATCTATGAGTAATAAACTTTTCAAAATCCCCTTATGATTGTTACCAGATGTGTCTGCATTCAGAATAAGAACCACAGGGTCTGATCAACTATGACTTTGGCTCCTGTTGGTTGGACCCTTGTGGTTCTTATTATGATAAGAACAATGTCTTAAAACTACCAAGCTGGTAGCCCTTGTTTTGATTATATATTTATGAACTTAAATGGTGTTGACCAGACTCATAGCCACTGAATATTTGGAAGCCTGAGTTCTCATGATTCTTGCCCACCCTTTTGTCAAGGAAACAAGAGGTTCCCTGAGCTCCTCTGATTGAGATTGATGTGAGGAAGTTTTGTGAACAAGAATAAGTATATAAAGTCACAGGTGGAAATGTGACTATTATTTTGAGAGTAGTGAACCTGTCAGCTTTTACATTCTTAGTGACTTCAGACCTTCCATATCAGTAATATATTTTGATAGGCAGGCTTGAATGCAGAGACATAAAGGAAAGAGTATTGTGGAGAGGTTATCAAATGGGGAACACTAATTCATTTTACAGTTTTCTAAATTAAGTTTAAGTTTAGCTCCCTAGGAGTTGGTTAGCAGAACAGTTAGGGATTTTCATCTGAAAATAGGGCTCTGAGATTTTATTGACTCATAGGTCTCTTGTGCTCTAAGAACCTCAGGTATTATAAGGCTCAGTGTTTCCAAATCTAAGTTCACAGATGTGCTACTGACTGTATAATAATTAACAGAGGACCTTGCTAAAAGTACAGATTTTTCTAAACCCTTAAATCTTGTTTACTGGATTAGAAATTTCTAGAATATAAACTATTTCTGTTCAAACATCACTCAAGATGATTTCAGTCAAGTTTGAGAAGCACTGATGTAGTCATCAATTTAAACCAGGGCAAATGAGGTTCATAGAGATCCAGTGAGTACATGTCCATGCTGGGCAATAAATATGTATTTAATGGTGCCAGGGCAAGTGTTTCTTAGTTGTAACTTCTTATCCAGATGTCTTACTGACTTTTCATCTCTTCTATCTTTAATTTTATAAGTGTATTCACATCAGAGATGATTTTTTAAAGCACTGTGTATAGTCCTTAACATAAAGTTTGCAAACGTGCATATGCACACACATACATACAGACAGTCTACATACCCACATATAAGCAGTAACTAGAATAATCAGTCTTTTGGAAAAGACAAGGAAACAATTGCAGAAAGGTAATCTGTGATGCGTTCATTTGCCACAGAAAAATAAAGCTCAGATTGCATGAAGTGAAGGAGATATGTATCAACGGGGCAAGTATCAGTTCACTTAAGAAAGGCATGAGTCTGCGTAGAATTAGTCTTTCTGGAGTCTGCAGATAGAAATTTGGTCAGTTTGGTCAAGGAATAGTTGATAAATAGCTCATTTTTATTCAGCAGAGCTATATGGTTCAAACATTGGATAAAATACATTTCCCAACCATACATTTCAATAAATTGTATATACTATCAACTGAGTCCCAGTCACCTACTGGTTACAGATCGCTTTATTTTCATTCAGTTTCTTTAGCTTTTCCTGTTAGTCACTTTACTTTAATAGAGATGGCAGGCTACATACAGACCATCATGAAGATTAGGGTGAGTTAGCAAAAGCATATTAATGGAATGCTATAATTAAAAGGGGGAGCCTAGAGGTAATTATTTTGAATTCCCTTTATGTTTAGGTAGGTTAAAAACAGTGTTTTGTTTTTAAGTCTGTTTTATCTCTTTCACATTCTGCATACACTTTCTTTCCCACTGCGACCATGCAGTGGGAAAGAAAGATTTAACTTTTACTATGTTTTAGAGAACTTTTATCAAAATTCTTTAGCTCCTATCTCTGTTAGTTTTCATTTATTCTTTCATTCATGCAACCCATACATAGTGAGTACTTAATATGTACCAAACACAGTTCTAAACATTAGAATACAGCCTTAATCATTTTTACTGCACTTCTATTCTTTAAAGAAAACAGGAAAGAGATAAAAATGGGGAAAAGGTAATAATAGTGCTGAGTGTGAACACACCGAGCTTCTGAATTAATAGGATTTATTTCTGCCCTTGATATTTTTTAGAATATTATCTGATTATGAAATATTGGAACAAATACAATAATGATGATGGCAAATAATACCTTTCTTCTGTAGAATGTGTTATTCTCTCATTTGTTCTTCCCTCAAAACCCTGTGAAGTTGTTATTATTGTCTTTTTTATACAGAAGAAAAAATTTAAGATCGTACAGCTTAAATAGTCAGCTTCAACTATTTACCTTTAGCTTCTCTGAAAACCTTCCTGCCCCACAGTTTCTTCATTGCATTCTTTACTTCGGCATTTCTCATTGTATAAATCAGGGGGTTTAACATGGGGGTGATTATGGTGTAAAATACAGCCACCATCTTATCTTCAGAAAAGGTAGTGTCAGGACGCATATACATGAAAGTACAGGGAACGAAAAAGATGATGACCACAGCAATGTGGGAGCCACAGGTGGAGAGAGCTTTGAGCCTGCCCTCTCTGGATTGTTTTCTCAGGGACACTAGGATGACAGCATAGGAGATTAGCAAGATAACAAAGCTTCCCAGAGCGATGGTTCCACTGTTGGCTGTCACAACAACACCAACAACATATGTGTCCGAACAGGCAAGTTTCAGCACAGGATGGACGTCACAGAAGTAGTGATCGATTTCATTGGGTCCACAAAAGGGTAGTTGGACGACCAGAGCTACTTGGATACCAGAGTGTAAGAAGCCACCTACCCAGCACCCCAGCAACATTTTATTGCATTTGTCCCGGTCCATGATGGTCATATAGTGTAGAGGTTTACAGATAGCCACATAACGATCATAAGCCATTATAGTAAGGATGAAGATCTCAGTGCAGCCAAAGAAATGTACCCCAAATAGTTGTAACATGCAGCCCTCATAGGAGATGGTTTTGCTCTTAGCTAAGAGATCAGTGATCATCTTAGGAGCTGTGACTGAAGAATAACAAATGTCCACAAAAGACAAGTAGTTGAGAAAGAAATACATAGGAGACTTGAAAAGGTTGCCCATGTGAACTGTCAACATGATAAGGAGGTTTCCCAGAAGAATGACCGTGTAGAAAAAAGAGAATATCACAAAACAAATTTCTTCAACCTCTGGGTTCTGAGAAAGACCCCAGAAAACAAATTCAGTAACATTGTTTACTTTTTCCATAGATTTAGTCTATTAGGTCAAGTTCTCAAGATGCAATTAAATTATCTGGAAAAAAAAAACATAACAAAATCAAACATTTATTTCTAACTCAAAACAAATGGAGAATTACATTAGTTGAAAATAGAAAAAGAGGTACATGCTGCTTCTTGTCATGCACTTATAAAGAAACTGATGTGTGTATTGTGATACTTGTATATGGCAGTGTATTCATTTCACTTCAGATGAGGTAACAAAGTCTAGAGAAATAAAGCAAAGTTTCTGAGTCAGTAACACATCTAACCAATAGTCTTACCTCTCACACTCTCTTAAATTAAATTTATTGGGATGACATTGGTAAGAAATGATATATAAATATACATCACCTGTATATTACATTGTGTATTCATTACCCAAAATAAAATCTTCCCTCACTTTTTCATTAAGTTTTTTTCTTTTTTTCTTCTTTTTAGAAATTTACTTAGTTCTTATTCTGTGTAAGGCACTCAACCTAATTTTAAGACAACTTCTGTGTTTGGGCATAGCATAACATTTATATATCCAGAGAAGTTCATCTTTTTTTTCCACGGAAACAGCCACACATTTTCCTTTTTGAAAGCTGCCACGAGTGTTCAGGTAGTTAAACTAAGTGAACTCTGCACATTCTTCTTAGAAAACTAATCTTTGTGTAGATGAGTTAATGGTCTCTTAGTTGATATGAAGCTCTTACAGTCAAGAGGTAGTGTGTGTATGTGTGGTAGGAAAAGGATAAAAATTATACAAACCTTTTTCTAAGATAATGGTGCTGCAACTCCAGATACACCACTTAAATTCATGGGGCTTTTGTTATCTCATCTGTGAAATGGAAAGGTTTTAATTTAATGATCATCTATCATATTAATAATTATTTCGACTGTGAAATCATATCAAACCTGTCTGCCTGGAATAACCTTAAAACTATGATAAGGAAGCAGAGATAAGAGAAGATAAAGAAATAAAAGAAACTTCTGGAGACACATCAAGACGTGATTGTTTTGAAAGGAGGGTAAGTGAAGTCTCTGGTCATCTCTCCATCTTTAAACTCAATGTTTGAGGAATTACTTTGCCTTTATATTCTAAACATTTATCTGTTAACTGGAAAAACAAAACAAAGATAAAGAAAAAAGTACTCTGCTCTCAATTTCATCATTCCTTCATATATACATTTAGTCTTTCAAATTTAATGTCAACTTACAATAGGTCTCCCATTTAGGATGAATTAAATATTTCTGGAAAAGATCATCATCAAAGGATAATATAAATAGGCTTAAGAAGAGGATAATACTTAATTTAAATGGATGAATCCTCAGTGGTGGAATTTTAGGCACTGAAGTGAGTTCCTGGGATGTATATGTGAAAGGGGTATGTAGAATAGTTTTGATTAAAGGGGATTCCTAGTAGTTATCAAACCATGTCACAGATATAAATGGTTCCTTTAGTTATAAGCTAGAATAACACAGTATCTTAGGTATTCATTAGGAATTTTGTCCATCTTCTGCCACATCTCCCCAAGATCTGTCAAATCCAGAGCTTACAACTCCTACTGAGGTCTGTGCTCTCAGCTCACCCTTTGCAGCAATATTGTGGGTGGAATGTCACAATAGCTTTCATGAAACTATAGGGCTGTATTTCTTTGGGTCTGTATATTAGATTGACAGAGAAGTCATAGTAGGTGTACCTTCTCTTAAACAGTACAATGCATGATAACATGATAATAAGATTAACAATTCAAATTTAGACTGTAGCATATCCCTTGCTTTTACATGTTTATTCTCCTTTGATTTTTCATTCTGAATTAAAAAAAAAAAAAAGACGGTTTTGCTCTGAGAGTGTGCCATTCAATTTAAGAAAGTTTAAATCACAGCAGTTTTTGACAATTGTGAATTAAGTTACTTAGTTCCCACCTAAAAGAGACTGGGTGCTTAAACACAAGCTTGGAAAGTGTGCTTCCACTGTCCAAACCATCAGGTCCTAGAAGATTCATTCTTTCTCCTTGAAGCAAGAGCAACCTCAGGGAATTCCTTTCTCATTTTTCTGAGCACTTCACAAATGGTAATGCATCAAGTTTCTTTGAAATTATTGCTATTTTCTTATTCACAAACATTCTACCCTATCTCAGAGACATGTCTAGAGGCACTTTATTATCATATCATCATCTCAAAAATTTTCCTCTTCCCTTATTTATTAGGACATGGTCTTGCAATTACAAGGTTTCAAAATGTAGCAATTCAATTGAGTTTTCTCTTTTCCACAAATCTACTCCATTAGTTTTAGAAGAAAATCAATCTCACCATTATTGTCCAAGGCTTGAGTTTTTCTTTATATTCTGTCCCTCTTGAGCCAATTTTGGTCCAAAATAAAGTACGAATGATGATTTAGGAATTGCTTTGTGAATAATTACTGTCAGAGAAACGCTGATCCCCCTAACTGGAAAAAAAGTCAGTCTTCATTATTCAGGTTCTGTTTCTCACTTATTGAGATCTGCCATTTCACAGTGTCCTTGGCAAAAAATCAGTCTTTACTCTACTTTTTATAAGTCGAGTAAAGAGAATGATGCAAAATATTAATTACCTCAGGGAAAGCCTTTCCCCTAATCTTCCTTTTTAAGCATAACCACATCAGGGAACTAACAATGAGTGTTAATTTCCAGATGGCTTTTCAACTTGTTAAAAATATTAAAAATTTTTTCTTTATTTGTTAAATTTAAAACCCACTCAATTCTTGCATTTAGGAGCATAACACTAATTCCAAGTGGTTCCGTAAAAAGAATTGTTTTTAATTGATATCTTTTTCATTGAATAAATGTGCTTAAATATACTTAAAATTACATTTAATATATCATGTATTAAAAATCTCTTTTGAGTTATCTATGAAATTTTAATTGTTATACTGTTTTTAAAGTTCAATTTTATTAGAAAATGTAGATTTAAGAACACTACTGGTGTTCACTGCTCTTCTGTTGAACTGAGTCTCTGCTGCTTTCTGTATGTAGGTGGGAAGTTCACTTCCAGCTTATACCTGCGATGAATAGTAGTGCAGAATTTTATTTTACTCTCTGATTGTAAACCATTAAGACTGACTCTTTACCACTAATATTCTTTCTTATTTTTTCCCTATTCCTGCTGTTTCCTTTCTCCTTGCCTTTTTTTCTTTTTTCTTCCTATACTCATCTCACCCACTTTTTTCTTTTTCATACAATGTCCAAATGCCATACTCTTGCTTCTTGATACTGTGAGAGGAAACTTATGAGCTGCCTACCACTTGGTAGTGAGCATAGCTAACATGTTCAAAGATGCTCCATTTCATTCACTGTTAAATACATTCAATTTTACATTCCAATTAGATATTTGCTCACCTTTCAGGTTAATAAATAATCTTTTTGATAAATGTCTTTTAACAAATCATACTAAAATGATGTGGGCAACAATCAATTTCACACATTTTTGGTAGGAGTTAAGTGGGTCCAATCCCTTAGGAATTGATTTCAACATTGATAATGTTACAAATACACAGGGACTGAAGTCTAGTGAATCTTTTGGCTATAGTTAAACTCATTCATTGGCACAAAGACAACCATTGCAGCCCTTGCATGATAATGAAAGATAGAAAACAACTTCAAAGACCATCAGAAGTGAGCTGAATGAATCAGGAATGGTACTTTATGCAATCATTAACATATCTTAAGCACACATATAGGCAATGGTTTCTAAACAGTGGTGTAAAGTGAGAGCTCAGAATTGTATGCTTAGAATGGTAATGGTTTTGTTAACAGCAAAATGATAATTATCTCACAGGCTCATAAAAAAATTGTATTTAAGATGGTATGTATTTAGCATATTATTGGTCTCAGGGTGGCAAAATTGCATTCTCAGTATCAGAGTTGGCAGGATGACCTACCTTTGAAAACATTCTCTTTGGTAAGGTTTAAAAATATGTCATAATCATGCTGCATTAAAAATAAAGCTTTTAAAAACACCTTAATTTTAGTAGATGATTTGTTATTTACCTTGATGTATTACTGATCTATACCCACAGTGTTCTAATGTAGGCTGGAAGGACAGTGAAATTCTTATGGCAACACTGAAATTTGGATGGTTTGTCAGCTATAGGGACTGTTCTGGAGCTCAGTGCTCTCTTTCAGATCAGACACCACCACTCTGCCATTAACTTCAGATTCTTTTGCAGTTTTATTACCATATAACCCAGGAATACCTCTTATGGCTGTCTATTTCCCAAATTTGAAAACATATAGCCATAAAGATACATGCATCTCAATGTTCAAGAAGATCGGATAAAGATGTAGTACATATATATACATATATATGTATATATATATATATATACACACACATATATATACATATATATATATATATATGTACACACACACACACACATACATACACAATAGAATATTACTCAAACAAAAGAAAAGGTGAAATACTGCCATTTGCAGGTATAGATGGATCTAGAGATAATCGCGCTAAGTGAAATAAGTAAGGCAGAAAAAGTTGAGAACCATATGATTTCACTCATACATAAAATTTAAAACTGAAAGCAACAAACAAGCAAGACAAATAAATAAAACCTCATAGACACAAACAGCAGTTTAGTGGTTACCAGAGGGAAAAGGGAAAGGGAAATAGATTCAGGGTAAAGCAGAGTCCAATATATGATGATGGAAGAGGTTTTGACTTTGAGTAGTGAACACACAACGCAATATACAGATGACATATTATTGAATTATACACTTGAAGCCTATATAATTTTATTAATCAATGCAACCCCAGTAAGTTTAATAAAAAACTTATATGGTGTTTGTCAAAACTCTTCAGCAAAAAATGAAAACTTGTTTCCAGTTTTTAAAAATTAAGTATTAAACAATTATCCAGACAGAGATAGACAGACTAATATATTTGAATAGTTCACATAACTGAGATATATGTATGCATGTAGATACGTACATGCATTATATATATTATATATAATATGTTTTATATATATATATACACACAAACACACACACACAGACATACATACAAATATATTAGAGTGACAGATATGAGTGACATACATTAGAATAAAGCAACATGAGGAAGGTAATTTTTATCTGTTCACTGCCAAATTTAAGCATCTAGAAAAATGTAGGTGTTTAAAAATAAACATATTTTGAGTAAATAAAAGAATTAAGGTAATTTCATATAGACCCAATTAAATAGTGTTCAGCACTATTCTAAATGCAGATACCATTAAGAAGAGAAGCCTGTGTCCTGCTAAATCCACAGCAAAACCACCGTCGTTATCAAGTATTTCCTGAAATCCTCACACAATCTGTACCTAGCAATGCTCATTTCCATCAGGAGCTGCTGTGCATGTCTTTTATTTCTTTCTTCACATTTTAGATTGTAAAACACTTCTAGAAAATTCTCTAAACATTTTATTCTCCCAAAAAACCTTTTATGTATTGGATGCACATTCTGACATTTTCTCTAAGGATTAAATAAAACAAAGTTAATCCTTAAAACAAATTTTACTAGTTTTGATCAGAAATTATGTAGAGCCTAGGATGTTCAATCATCCTCTTTTCTTCCTAGAGTAATTTGAAACCCTTTACTCAAGAATTAAAAAATGTTTCTAAAATTCTGCCTGATTATCTAGAATCAGAATACCTTTGGTCTCACAGAGAGACTTAGATTCTCATCTGCATGCCAGAAAGCAGACTAAATTGATCTCAGATTCATCCCACACTCTCTGAAAGCCACTCTCACAAGGATTATGACTGGGAAGTGCTTTTTTTTACCTTCCCAGGAGGAGTATTCAAATATGAATGGTGCAAAATACAGGAATATGGGGAAGGTCCTTCTCTAATGTGTTTGCTACCTTATAATTAAAAAATCCCAAGTCAGGTGTTAAAGACCTTAATATTCAATATGTATTGCTATATTATGGGGGGAAAGGGGTCTATTCTTGTAATTCAAGGTGTTCATTTGGGCCACTAATGCCATTTTGACCAAAATAAAACATGATGGTTATCAGTGTCTGGATCTTGGTTTCTAATGCCATTACTTAATAAAATGAATTAAAGCTTCTTCAAAAAATGAGTGATTCTAGGTCTGGGACAGGGAACATACACGATGAACCGGAGTATCTATTAGTAATATCTAACACACGCGCACACACACACACACACTAACAGTGATGAGAATATGACAAAGGTACACAAAAGCCAACTGAAGGTTCCCCAATGCTCAAAATTGAAAAAAAAAAAACTGAGCAACAAAATAATAACACTGAATTGAAACGTAACTCACAGTATAAAAAATCTGTAAGTTCATAATGATGTAAATAATTGAATAACTAAATAAGGAGAATTGATTTTCCATGAGAAAGAATTTCTAATGATTATGTATATATGCTACTCTCAAAGAGTTGTAGGATTACTCTACCCTTTTTTGTGGGCTATCCATAGTGACTTTCTTCCAAAAAGTATAGTGTGGAATGGGAGGAAAAAGTACTTTACAGAGAAGAAATGTGAAAACACTACCTCAGCCAGGTGATCAAGGTTAAAGTCAACAGCACTAGTCAATTTGAGTATATGTATCCATGATATACAGTAATGAAAATGGTGCTTTACCTCTATGGTCTTTCTTCCAATAACCTATAACCCAAATCTAATCTTGAGTAAAATATCAGACAAACCGCCATGGACAGCTTTGTACAAAATGTCTGACTAGCATTTCTCAGAACTGCTAATCATTAAAAACAAGGAAAGTCAAAGAAACTGTCACTGTCTGAAGTACCAAAGAAAAAAAATGACTACTAAATAGAATGTATCATCCTGGATCAGATTCTAAAAAAAAACCTTCAGTAAAAACCAGGGCATCTATAGTTTGTGTGCATGAGTCTGTGTTTGTCTTGTTCATTTGTTGTTTTTAGGTTTATATCCCACACATAAGAGATATCATGTGATTTTCTACTTCTTCTCTCTGGTTTATTTCACTTAGTATGATTATCTCAAGGTCCATCTATGTTGTCGCAAATGGCAGTACTTCATCTCTTCTTTGGTTGAGTAATATTCCACTGTATATACGTACCACAGCTTCTTTACCCAGTCATCTGTTGTGGGACACTTCTGTTGCTTTCATTTAGCTACGAGAGGGTAGGGGATGGGGGAGGAGAGGGGAGGTAGATGGGGTAAACGCTGTCAATGTATGAGGGTAGGGTGAGGGTGAAGTGGGTAAAGGGGATCAAATATATGATAGCTGAGGGTAACTAGACTTTGGGTCATAAGTATTATTGACATTTTAACAATATTAAACTTTCCAATCCATGAAAATGTACCATCTTTCAGAGCTGTTTATATATATGATGACTTCTTGAGCAATAGGTCCAATCTGCATAAGGTCATCAATATAATAAACTTGTGTGGTATTTTGTAGAGAGAAAAACAATCTGGATCCCTATGGACTAAGCTACGACATTGTGCTGGAGGGTTTATATACCCCTGATGTAGGACAGTGAAGGCTACCATATTGGTAGCCCTACAAACTGATATTAAACTGCTTCTGGTGATTCTTATTGAAAAGGATATAAAAAGCATTTGCCAGATCTCTAGCTCAGGCCAGGTACCATAGGATTTGTTAATTTGCTCAAGAAATAAATCCACATCTGGTGCAGATGTTGCAGTTGAAGTCTCCACATGGTTAAGCTTACTATTATCCACTGTCATTTCCCAAGGTCCATATGTCTTCTTCACAGGTAAAATAAGAGAGCAGAATGTGTATGTGGTGGGAATCACCACGCCTGTATCCTTGAAATTCTAGCTAGTGGTGCTAATCTACTATCCCTCCAGCAATGTGCTATTGCTTTTGCTTTACTATTTTCCTACGTAGAAGCTGTGGTACTAGTGGCTCCCACTTGGCCTTTTCTATCATAACTGTGCTCACTCTGCAGGTGTGCAAATTCTGTTGGTTTCCAGTGTGTATATTTCAATTATATATCCTAGAACTGGGGACATAACCACAGCATGGATTTGGTGACCTTCTAGCAGTCCATTGATCTTCTGACCTCAACAGGTTTCTACTCTGTCTGGTGGATCACAGTGTTATTTTGCATCTTATGGGTTCAATTTTAGGTCAAAGTCACTTTCCGGTAGTTTTTGAAAGGTTTGGTTCTTATTTTTTTCCCATGGTGCCCAGTTATCCCAATTAAAGGCCATTGATTCATTTGGGAAAGGTGGGAGAAAGACAAATATGTAAATTTTTAGTAGTGTTCAGGGCCCTTTCTCAAGGCCACCCATCTCCCCTTCATTCAAAAGATTCAAAGTCTGTTACTAGCCCAGGACAGGGTATTGACTATAAGGCCACGAATCACTGCTTTTATGATTTAAGTAAACTTCATTTATTTCATCTAGAATTTTCTGCTGACACAGATCAAATAAGAATTGAGTGAGCTTCTTTTTATATTGCACTCCAATGATCATCGTGATTAATTAGCCAATATTATAAGTCTTCTCATGTTGATAATGTTTACATATAAATTTTACACATAAAATACCTTTTTACATGTAAAATATAAACGTATATTTTTTCCTAGTCTATGGATTTATAGATTGGCTTTTCGTTTTTAAAATTGTGATATCCGATGAGCAAAAGATTAAAAATATTGACAAAGTTCAATTTTTAAGTTTGTCTAATGGTGCATATTTATTGTATCATAACTAATAAATACTGATCTACATTCAGGTAAAAAATATTTTTCCTAGAGTATTTGTAAATCAAATTTATTTTGTCACATTGATAAATAAGATGGTAAAGATTTAAAATGTATACTCCAAAAATAGGACATCTGTATATTTCATTGTGTGCTCACCACCCAAAGTCAAATTTTTTTCTGTTACCATATAGTTAACTCCTTTTATTCTTATCTACCTCCCTCCATCCCCCTTTTCCTCTGATAACCACTCAAATGTTGTCTGTGTCTATGAGTTTTTATTTCTCTTTTTCATTTGTTGCTTTCATGGATAAATCTTGTTTTAGAATTTTATAGGTTTAGATTTAACAGCTAGGTTTAACTCATTTTGGATTAAATTCTTTTAATGGCACAAGTTCTTTTAAGGCAAAACAAATCTCACAACCTGTGATTGCTTTAGTGACTCGGATATGGTTTTAGGATTGTCCTTCAGCTTTTTTTCCCACATATTTAAATTATAAAATACAATATATAAGGAAAATTGAAAGTTTGAGAGAGAGAGAGAGAGAGAGAGAGAGAGAGAGAGAGAGAGACTGAGAGAGAGAGAGAGAGAGAGAGAGAGAGAATGCATGAGCACACTTCAATGGAAACATCCTTGTAACATTCACACAAATTAAAGAATGAAGCATCCCCATCATCTATAAAATCGAAGATATATTCTTTCCTGTCTTCACTCCTTCCTATCTCTTAGTATGAGTTATTCTCCTGATATTTTTTGGAAATCTCAGCCTTTCTGGTAATCTTAAACTAAGCATATATTATATTTGTTACAGAATTCTCTCATGTGTGAAATGACACAGTCTCATCCCTTTAGTCCTTACTAAGATGATATGAGAACACTTGTGTATGCTACACAGGGATCTCTCAGGATGTATTTACTATGATCTGTTTTGCACACACAGCACACGGAAGTCAGCTCAATCTTTGGCTACAGCTGTGAAAGGAGAAAAAATGGAAAGAAAGACTTACATAAATGCTATAGGGACTTGGGGAAAAAAGAAAACTTGTTAAGCTGCAACTTTTCTTTATCTAATTGTTTTTGGAGATTTTTCTGAATTAATACAAATTATAATAAGCTCTATCAGCCTATAAATTTTCAGGAGATCTACCCAATACTTAGAAATAAACCAAAACTCCTTTTATTTCTTTTAGAGAATACAGTAAAGGCACTTTTTGAGGAGAGAGAAAGACCATTAGTTTTCATAGGGCCAGGTCTGTCTTTTACTCCTTAGTCAGTTTATAAAGATTATAGAAAGGATGAGGCCTTTAAGGAAAGCCCCTCTAATTTGATTTTGTCACCAAATTCTATGAGTAAAGTTCAGGGGAATTCAGTCATCAAGGCCCAGGAGGAATGTCTAATGACTGAGATTCCTAAATCACAACTAAATTAATTGTGGCTTGCATACTACTTATAACCAAAGTTCTGTCCCAGCAATGTGTAGGACTGCTGATTTGAATCTAAAGAAAATACACCTGGTAAGCTTATGATCTGAGAGGGTTATTCCAAACTGCTTGCAAGGAATGGCCAGTGCTCCAGAATAAGATGTGCAGTGTCAGAATGTATTCTCTATGAACTATTTAGATAATAATGTGAGTTTGGACATCTCAAAAATAACTTTAGTGCTGAAAATACAGGTTGTGATTTGACTTTCTTTGGCATTAAATTATTGCACTTGCCTTCAAACTGTTGTTTGGAGCATAAGACCTCTCACTGTTTATGTGAACACAGGTTGATTGACAGGTGTCCATTGTTGCAAAATGATTCAAGTTTTCTTTTTCTATGAATGGCTAATGAACTATGTTAAAGAAAGTGTGAATTCAAGAAGTTGAAATATTACAGACCGAACAGCAGGAGTATGACCAGAATTTCAATGAAGAAAGAGAAACAACACTGAAATGAATAGGAATAAATTCACAACAATCTAAATGGAAGAGCATGTGTCATGAATTATTTCTCCTTTCTTTCAATTATCTTGCTAAATGTGTGATACTAGTTGAACATATTTTTATCCTCATGGTAGCAAAATGCAGCTTGGAGCCAGTTTAAGTTAAACACAGGCATCTTCTCTGAATTTTAGAGACTAATTTGTTTTGAGATTAGGGCAGTGATAAATTCAAGGAGCTGGCAATTGAAAGTGTGCAATTTTTCTAAAGGAACTGGCAGTGACAGGGAAATGATGCTTGGTTGAATATCAAATTTCAGATAAAAAGAAATTATCTGAAAAGTACATGGATTATGAATAACAGTGATTCATCAGTTTTCAAGAAAATGAGAAAACCCAAGTTGAAAGGACAAATAAGCTCCCTGCTGTCTCCACTAACATGCCTACTTTTTACTTTACCTCCAAAAACCTTGGCCTAAGATAACACAACCAAAGACCCTAAGCAGGTCTTTAAAACATCAAATGGAAGTATCTTAAAACTTAAGTCTTTGTTTACCTTATCTCTGTTCCCTGCCCTTGTTTTCTGTAATAATTATGATGTTAATGAATTCAGTTACCTAATATATTTTTTATATACCATTTAAAATCATTGAACATATTTTTTCTTAATCACTGGACAAACATTTACTAATTAGTGGTTAAGTGAATAGTAGCTTGTGTTTGACAAGAGATAGACACAAAGTAAAGTAACTGAAAATATTTATTAAGCTTCTACCATATACAGGGTGACATACAGGTTATTGAGTTAATTCACACCACAGCATTGGGTGATAGATGTTCTCATTGGCAATATGATGATCTGAGAAAAATCAGCACTTGCCAGAAATCACACAGATCAGTGAGAGGTGGCTAGAATTCAAAATTAAATTTGTGCAAGTGCTTGTTATTATTTAAGCAGAGTGTAAGACATTCTCTCTGTTACTGAGGAATTTAGAATTGTATAAATTAAGATTATACAAAGTTCACTTTGTCATAGATCAAAAACTGAAGTACTGGGGTCAGTGAGACCCTCTTGTTCTAAGTAATGATAGTATCAAATATTTATTGAATATCCACTATGCATCAGGAACTGTGCTAGGTACTTAATATTTTTTTAAGTGAGGTATATGTGGTTTTACATCTTGACTCTATTACTTCTTAGAACTATAGTCTTAGGCTAATTAATTTATCTGTGACTCCAGTTTTGTTCAATGGGTTTGCTATTACTATTTACTTCTTAGTGTTATTGTGAGGATTAAGAAATTCTGTGCCTATAAGCTGTTTAGAAAGATGTTAGGCACTTGAGCATGCTAAAATGGAGAATTATTAGAATATGAGAATTATTAGACTTATGATAGTGCATTCAGGAATGTAGTGAGGTCATATGATCATTTCTCACAAGGCTAGACTATCAGCCCAAGTAATTTCATTTCTTTATGTTCAAGGCTTATCAAATCTTTACTTTGAACAATAGTAGAGAGTCCAAGGCTCATGCACAATCTTAGCTAAATCATAGCTGATAAATCATCAGGACTGGATTCCTCATTTCCAACACAGAAACACTAGAATACATACATATAAGATCTTAAGAGAGTGAAGAGCTCTACCAGAGAATAAATTACAATCTCTTTTTTTCTAGCTATTGTTCTTAGAGGGTGCATTTACGGCTGTAGCGGCAATGCACATGTCTGAGAGCGTGAGGAGAATCAGCATTTTATCTGTGTACGTGAGTGCCATGTTTTTATTCTCTATAAATGGGCTATATACGTAGAAGGGAGGAACAGATTGAATTCATGTAGTTTTTTGTTTGAGTGTAATGTATATATTATAAATTTAGTTTGGTTAATTTATTATCTAATTTTGTCATCTGGATATCAAAATTAGACTGGCTGAAATGGTTCAAAGACAATAACTTTAGAGGTTTTCTGGTTTTCCTTGAATAATTAGGTTATTTAAACATAAATTAATTCTATTGCTTTGACTATATTTTCTATGTATAGACTTAAGTTCTCAATTCAGAAAACTGTTCATATACTTTATCAGAAAATCCTCAACTAATTTTTATCACTCTAAAGTATTATTACTCTTGCATGTGCTTCAAACTGAACTTAATACCGTGTTCATTTGCACAGTGTTTTATTTTTTTCAAGGCTCTTCATCCATTTTAAAATTTGAAACTCATAACTACCTGATTTATTAGAAATTACTTCTCTATGTTTTAGATAAAGAAGAATGTTAAAGGATCTAAAGTTAGAAATTTGCACTTAAAAATGATGAATGAGCAAGGAATAGAAAGCAGAGATCTTCTCACACTCTCAAATTGATTAGCCAGAAATATAGGTGGTAGTTTTCACAAGGTGAGCCACAAGTGTATGAGGAAGTTGAAATGAAAAGAGATTTCCAAGAAGGAAAATGAAGCCTTATTTGTGGCCTTAATAATGGAGAATATTAGAAATTTGAACATATATTTAGCACAATGATTTGCTGAGAATATCAACCACATTTACTCAGTGGGACAATTAATTTTGTATCATATGAAGACGAATGATTGGCCTTGCCTAAGTATTCTAACAACCTTTGAACTTTCAGAAGCCTAACTTTATGAATTAACTGAAATTTTCTTGTTTAGATTGGGGAGTCAAAACAATTCAGGTGGTCGTTATTACCATGCACATGATCAAATAAGTTTTATTTATGTACTTTCAAATAAACAAGTAATTTATTAAGAGTAAAACTTAAAGCCAGTATTTTAAATGGTCTTTATTTATATGTTAGGAATTATTTACTTGGTATAACTAGAGGCATGACATCTCAATTTAATGGTTTCTTTGTTATAAGGTAATCTTAAATCTTAAAATTGTGCCACGGAAATAAATTTATTTGTTTTATTAATTTTTTATTTTTCTTTCTTTTCTTTTTTTTTTCTTTTTATTTTTTGTTAGGAGAGGAAATTCTTGGCTGACCTCATAGACTACAAGGATTTTGTCAGTTTACAATCTCTTATTATTTTATTTTTTTGTCCTACAGCACCTGGTCTTCCGAGATGGTCTCCCATCCAAGTACTAACCAGGCCCAACCCTGCTTAGCTTCCAAAATCAGATGGGATTGCACTTGTTCAGAGTACCATGTCTATAGACAGATTTATTTGTTTTAAAGCTCAATTACAAAAAAAAGTTTTATTTCTAAGCTGATGTAAGAAAGAATTGTAACAAAAGTGATGAGAAAGAATTTAAAAAGTTAATTAATGTCATTACAGGATGAGCAGAATGTGTATCATAAATTTATGAAATGGTGATGTGTTAATGATACAGTTTGAGTTCAGAATTTATAGTAAAGTGAATAGAACCATGTGGTTACCAGTTATAAGTTATTATTATTTTTTATTAGTATTGAAACAAAAAAGTTTAGAAGCTCTGATTAATCCCAACTGAGTTATCTACATTTGCATATATCAAATTGCCTTGGGTTAACATAATTACTACATAATGAAGAAATTCAAACTATCCTTGTTATTCCATATACTTCCTGTACCCTTTTAATTAAAATACCTCTATTTAAAATTAGAGAATTTGGCTAGTTGATCTCAAAGTTTCCTTCCTGTTCAAAATAATTTTATGATTTAAAAATTTTATTTTCTCTATGAGAATCAATTAATAAACCTTATTTTTGACAACTTTATTGTTTTGTTACAGTAACATGAAGCTTATAATACAATCAGCAGTGAGTATTTCTTTGGTTAATATCAATGACCATTTATTGATATTTTTAAATCTCATGACAATTTGTGCCATGACTTTCTCATTTCACAAATGTGAAGGCTTAAGGTCAAACGAATAAAGTGACTGGTACTCAAAGTCACACACTGGTATAATTTGTAATGAATCCTGGGACATGTGTGTTTGTCTTCACATAAATCATAACCCATAAATCTCAATGAATGTATTCTGTAAATTATGCAGTGTCAAGATTCTTTATGGATTTTGGGAAAAATGATAAACTGGATACATACAGAACAGAAATTCATACTGTGATTCAACCCACTGTGAAGAAATTGACTTCCAAAATATGATTCTCTGAGTCAAGAGCAACACCATGAAGGTATAACTTCAGTCTGCTTTCCAAAGTTTTACTTATCCATATCTTTAGAATTGAAAGTATTTCACAATGAATAATAATTTAAAAATATTTTTAATTGATTGAATGAATGCACGCATTTTATTAATGTCAAAATTGAATATAATGTTGTGAATGGCTGACTTACAGATATCATCATGAAATTATTTAGAAAAAATAATTATTAAAATTCATCTCAAACTTATTATCTGAAACACTGGAATCATATCCATTAAACATAGCTTTGCAATTTTAGTATTATCATCAATATTCTCCATAAACATTTGTGACCTTGATTTATGCATTATGTCTTTCCAGGGAACTGTTAATGTATTTTTACTGCACTGGACTATGGAATACAAGAATAATGTCACTGAGTTTATTCTGTTGGGACTATCTGAAAATAAGAACATTGAAATCCTCTGCTTTCTGTTGTTTTTATTTTGCTACAGTGCTATTTGGGTGGGAAATTTGCTCATAATGATTTCTATCACATACTATCCGCTAACTGACCAACCCATGTATTACTTCCTCAATTACCTCTCACTCTCTGACCTTTGCTATACATCAGCAGTGATGCCCAAACTAATGACTGATTTACTGACAAAAAGGAAGACCATTTCATATAATAAGTGCATGGCACAGCTGTTCATCCTTCACTTCCTGGGAGTTATTGAGACCTTTATCCTCACAGGGATGGCCTATGACCGCTACGTGGCCATCTGCAAGCCCCTGCACTATAGCATCATCATGAACAGACAGAGGTGTAACAGAATCCTCACAGCTTGTTGTGCTGGGGGCTTTATACACGCTGCCAGTTTGTTCCTTCTCACCATCTTTTTACCATTTTGTGGCCCCAATGTGATAGATCACTATTTCTGCAATGTGTATCCTTTGCTGAAATTGGCTTGCACCGACACATACAGAATTGGTCTCCTGGTCATTGTCAATTCAGGTCTGATTGCTTTGGTAACTTTTGTGATTTTGGTGGTGTCTTATTTTCTGATATTATACACTATCAGGGCTTACCCTGCGGAGAGCCGTACCAAAGCTCTTTCCACTTGCAGTTCTCACCTCACAGTTGTGATCCTCTTCTTTGCACCTGCCCTTTTCATTTACATGAGACCAGCTACAACTTTTCCAGAAGATAAAGTGTTTGCTCTTTTCTATACCATCATTGCTCCCATGTTTAACCCTCTAATCTTCACACTCAGAAACATGGAGATGAAGAATGCTTTAAGGAAAGTGTGGTGTCAGAAAGCATTTTTGATTGGAAGACAAATCAACTGAAAAACACTTTCCCTCCTCATTGCATACTCCAATAAAGTGAGCTTTGTTTGTCTTAAGCTTATTAAACTAGAAGCTTTACTGTGGTAAAATAATCATAGACATTTGTGTTTGTTTATTAACGCTATATTTTACTTTAACATACTTTTCATTTATTTCCCTGAGTTATTTATTTATCCATTTCCATGTTAGTTTGAGTCAACATTTCATTTTTCAAGTTCTCTTGCACTTTTCTTTGATTATTTTAAGCTTTTATCCATAAGTTGGTAACTGAAGGCCATCTTTTTCATCTCCCCAATATCAAGTTCCATGAATGAGTCTCCAATTGTACATAAGCTACAATCACATTGGTCATTCTAGACTTAGAGGATTCATGTGATCTTTTTATTCTCCCTGCGTTCTCATCAAATTTAGCATCAGAAATTTAGAATCATATTTTCCATTCAATTTTTCATTTTCTACATTCTTTACAATAAATTAAATTACAAAAGTTATTGTGAGATTTAAACAATAAAAATATTATTTATGTAAGAAATAATCATTATATAAAAGTTAAAATAATTTTTCTAAAGTGATTTTTTTTAAATCATGTTTAATAAATCACAGAATTTTATAATTACAGAAACGTTTGCTTTTCAGAGCAACACACTACATGGACCATGAAAGTTGGCTTACATTGTGATGTTCTGCTTGGTTTTTGTGCACTCTTTAAAGGTACAACTATAGTAGTTCTCAAATACACATGCAGTCTCTAATTATTTGTTAAAAAAAAATAGAACTCCAGGATATGAGACCAAAAAATTCATTTCTGATTGGAGTTTGTATATGTGATTGCTTCTATTTTCTCATAATTATTTTTTATTGACATGATTATCTTTTTTACCTTGAAGCCAAATAATGAGGGCTGGCTCATGTTTTAGGTGAGCTTTGGTATCTGCTGAGTTGCTCTTCCTCTAAAATCTTTCAGTGTATCAAAGTTTTTGGCTTGCACCTCAACAAATAAAATTTTTACTACTTCTTAGGTTGGGACTCAATGAACTCTAATTTTCCTGAGAGTGTGTGTAGGCATCCTTTTCACATATGAAGTGCAGCCTTTATTCTTTAGTAATGGGTTTGTCATATCTAATTAAGTGAAGTTTACTTTTAAATGAGGTAGCTCTGACATAGTCAAAGATAAAAACTTTGTTTATTCAATTATGTCCTGATGGTAAGAACATTAACTTATATCAAACCTATGCAAAAAACTATTTGCCATCTAAACTAAGGATTAATCATATTACCTACAGAATCAAGATAAATTCATCCATTGATGCTACTACCTTCAAATATATTTTTATTGCTTTAAATGAATTGTTTTTAAAATGGAATACTTAATATTTAATGTTAATTATATTAGGTTTGCTAGTACTTTGTATAGGATTTTTTATTCATCAGAGATATTGGTCTGTAAGTTTTTATTTATTTACTTATTTATTTTTTGTTTGTCTATTTATTTATTGCTGTGTATTATCCTTATCAGTTTTTGATAGGAGGGTAATTTTGACCTTATAAAATTCAATTGCACACTTGTAACCTATAAAATTTTATTAATCAATGTCACCCCAATAAATTTAATAAAAAATAAAATTAACCCAAAGTCTCTAATTAAAGGATTTTAAAAAATTAACCCTTTATAAAACTATTTCTCCTTATTCTTATAATTAAAGAATGCTCTTAAGTTCCCCCTAATAATTCATAAATTGGCTTCGATTTTCTAGGAAACAAAGCCTAAAGCAAAATTTATGCACCAACATTTTATTCAGAAATGTAATTCAAGAGAAATAGGTATGAGGAAATATGGCAGTGACACATAGAGGGAAGTATATCCAATATAAAGGAAGGCATTACAGAGCTAGCTTCAACTTTACACCAAACATAGCATTTTGATTGTGCCTCCAAAGGTAGGTAAGAAAATACTGCACACATAGAAACCATCTTTTAAAGAGTTAAAATGAAAGGGAATTTATCTACTTGGGTATGATACTAGAAAATTAAAAGTGAAATAAAAATGACAAGAACCCTAATTTTATGGAACATAAAATATAGTAAAGAATGAAAACAAGGGAAGCACATTAAGAAAGGAATATGAATGTGGAATATTACTGAGGGCCAGCTGTTGCTTCAAACTTGGCTTTTAAGCATTCCAGTGTATTTTTCCATTGACAAGAGGGGATCAAAGAAAGCAGTGTGATTAGAATATATGCAAAATACGAATAGGCTTCAAATCATTGGTTTCTTTTCCCCACATCTTTCATTGCACCAAACTTTCCTTATGGCATTTTTCATTTCCATGTTTCTAAGTGTGTAGATAAGAGGGTTGAGCATGGGGACAATAATTGTGTAGAAGAGTGTAAACACTTTATCTTCTGGTAAAGTTGTGGCAGGCCTAATGTAAACAAAGATAACAGGTGCAAAGAACAGAATCACAACTGTGACATGAGAACTGCAAGTGGAAAGTGCTTTATGGCGGCTTTCTGCAGAATAGGCTCTCACATTATACAATATCATAAAGTAGGAAGCCATCAAAACTATGAAGATCACCAGTCCCATCAGGCCAGAATTGGCAATGACTAAGAAACCCATTTTGTGTGTATCAGTGCAGGCCAGTTTCAACAAAGGATATACGTCACAGAAATAATGGTCTATTTCATTGGGGCCACAGAAAGGTAAATCAATCGTAAGAAGAAACAGGCCCAGGGAATGCAGAAACCCCCCTGCACATGATGCTGTGAGAATTGCATTACATCTTTGCCTGTTCATGATAATGGCATAGTGGAGGGGTTTGCAGATGGCTACATAGCGGTCATAGGCCATTCCAGTGAGAATGAAGACCTCGATCCCCCCAAAGAAGTGTGTAGTGAAAAGCTGCGTCATACAGTTTTTGTAGGAAATGACCTTTCTCTCTGACAATAAGTCGGCCATTAGTTTGGGTGTCACAGTAGATGTGTAGAAGAGGTCTGAGAGTGAGAGGTAGTTAAGGAAGAAGTACATGGGCTGTTCAATCAGCTGGCTCCGTGTGATAGAAATCATGATAACCAAATTTCCTAACCAAATAGCTATGTAGCAGAGTAAGAAAAATAAGAAGCAGAGGATCTGGACTTTTTTATTCTTAGAAAGTCCCAAGAGAATAAATTCAGTAACATTATTCCTGTTTTCCATGCTCTGGTGCTCCAGAAGTTTTCTGAAAATATAAAAGAATTGAAACAAGTAATTGATGAGAAAATGAAAATGTATCATTTAATTAAAATGGCATTAATGCATTTTTATTTAAGACCGTAGCCATTTGGAGATCCATTGAAGTCACTCTTTCTTTTAACAAAGTTCTTTTAAATGTCTAGTCTCAGTACTTTCCTAGGAGCAATATGGCAGCGGAAGATTGGACTTTGGGTGGTGAACACACAGTGCAATATATAGATAATGTATTATTGAATTATACACTTGAAGCCTATATAATTTAATTAATCAATGTCATCCCAATAAATTTAATTAAAAATATTATTTAAAAAAGAACCAAGAGAGTGTTAATTGAGACAAAAAATCCCAGCTTTTGCATAATTTAATATTTTATTTTTGTGTGAGGAAGCGGGAGATGATTATGATCAAGAATAAAGAAGTTAAATATTTCCAACAGTTTTTAGTATGGTGAACATACTTAAACTGGAGAATTTTAATGAAACAACACCATTTGTAATTACACTCCGTTAACGGGTATAAACCATGACTTTCCAGGGAGAACCAAGCTATATGTTTCACACCGATGATGAGTCCCTCTCACCAATATGTGGCCCAAAACTGTTTTGTGTATTTTGTAAGAATATTTAGCACAACTAACTAGAAAAATAAATTTAAAGTAAATTTATAAATGATGAATTATTTGAATATGTTATTTTGATTATCCAACTACATGTATATTTGTAAAGCAACTCCTTATCATGCCACCAACTTACAATAAAATCTTGTAATTCTAACTTTTAAAAAGGAAATTTAAATTTTAGTCTTGGAAGAAATAGAAAAATTCAGATCAGTATTAAAAGGTACATAGAAGTGAATAAATAAAAATAAGTTGAGAACAATAGCAAAAAATAATGATTAAATTATTACTAAGAAGGCACTGGTTTAATGTTTACATACATTAACTTACTATGTGCTCAGAAAATCTCATTAAATATTATCTTTCTTTTCATATGAAGAAACTAAAGCACTGAATGGATCAGTAATGAATTTGAGCTCACACCTCTAGTGGCAATCTGTACTGTTTTTATATCCTCGTAGACTCAATTTTTAACCTGTGCTCTTAAATGCTATGCTATATAACTTTTGGAAGTGTGGAAATCTTAAAAAATTTTTGATAAAAAATTTGTGGAAACTATTGAGAAAGTGTTTACTAAGTAAATGGTTGTGGCATTTATACCAGTAGAAAGCCTGAAGAAATGATTTTAGATCCTTTTTGATTTGATCATTTTCAAATAAATTAAATGTTTAAACATCATCGATTCCTTTGCCTTTTCTATTAAATAAGATACATTCCACACAGGCAAAATTAAAGAGACATTGGTCAAAAATAGTTTTTTTACTTTTCTCAACTTTAGAATTATTATTAAAGAGTCAGTTCTGCTTTTTTATAAGAAAAATTTATATGAAGTTTAGAAATTTTTAGTTTATCTTCAGTTATGTTATATCCAAAAGAAATTATTTAAATATTTAAGTATATATTGTGAACAATGGTTATTTCATGATGGTTAGACAACAGAGATTTTAATTTTTCAAATTATACCCTTCTTTATTTTCCATTTTTTGAAACCATGAATTTGTATTTATTTTCAGAAAAAGGAAATATTTTATAAAAAAGCATATTTTAAATAACTAGTAATTATGTTTCAAATTAAGTAGAAATTGCCTTTGTAAGTATGAATGCCTATTTCTCTTTAAAATACTAAAAACTTGTGTGCACTAGATTCTGAAGCCCACTTATAGTTTTCAATAAGAAAACTAAAACCAAAGGCTCAAACCAATAGTCATTGATTCCTAAATGAGAACTTATTGAGGGAAAAAAAGTGAATTGATTTATCAAGTTTCTTTTAGTTGAATAATTGATGAACCTGAGAATCCTGTTCAGATTTGGTAAATAAGTAGAAATATCTCAATTATATTTGTCAATAATATCAAAGGTCTTGCAATGTTAGACAAATCGGATAAGGACTCTGAAAATTTCAAAGCACATGATTTTGAATATTGTCACAAGACTGTGATACAGAGCAGGGTGTGACCATAATAAGAGTAACATAAATCTATTTTTAAAATGCCTCATTTTTTCCTACTTACCTAATTTTTCAAAATAAGTAAACTTTCAAAAAAATAATTTAAGTTAAATGTATTGGGATGACATTGGTTAATAATAGGTTTAATTATACCATTTTATAATACATCATCTGTATATTGTGTTGTGAGTTCACCACCCAAAGTCAAATCTCCTTCCATTCCCATATATTAGATACCCCTTTCTGTTTTATAACTCCCTCCTCCCCCCCTTTACCTTCTGTGAGATATAAAACTGAAAGCAACAAATGAACAAGATTAACAAACAAAAACTCATAGATGCAGATAACATTTTAGTGGTTACCACAGAGAAAGGGCAGAAAAGTAATTTGAATTTCATCGCAATAATATTTGCCTAGGTTGAAAATATTGTACAGAGAAGGGGACTCCTCTAATTTCAAAATAGTTTCTTTAAACATAATATAGTAAAAATAGAATAACTTGCTTTGCTTTATCATTTTCTCCCATTGCTTCTTCTCTTCTGGAGAATTCACTCACAGAAGATGGCACAAATTCATTAAACAAACAAAAAAAAAACACCTTAATCTCTTTATAGTCTCTCAAATAGAAGCATTTATACTTACATTATTATAATTATGTAGTAAATGCACTGTAGACAAGAGACCTAGCTTTTTCTCCCACTCAGTTATTTAATTGTTTGTTCCTTAAGATTTCAGGCTCCCATCTGTAAAATAAAGAAGTTGGATTAGATAATCTCCCCAGATTCTGATAGTGTGGGACTCCTGATTCTTTATTGATTTGGAAAAAGTATGTGTCTGCCTCCCTCCGGCATCCCCTGCTTCACTGGATGCATTAAAACCTTGGAAAATATAGTATTGACAAGTTCATCACCATTTCTGTACCTGAGTTTCCTTCTCGGTAAACGTGAGATAATGTTACTATTTCCATAAAGGGTGTTCGTTTGAATTAAATAAGTTAATAATGTGACTTTTCTTCTAACAGTGCCTGGAAAGCACTAAACTTTGAATAATTGTTAGCTATTTTCAAAGTTACTAAATGTAAGATCAAGGCCCTAGAGAAAACGTGACAACTGTGGGAGCCGCATCTAATGTAGCTGTCTGACAAGGTCACAGCATACAGTGTGGCACCTTTGCAAGGCTTATGCTACCCCAGATGGGTTCTTTGTGGCTCCCTTGGTGTGAGTGTGTTAGTGTGTGTGTTATGTGTGGAATACTTAATACAACCTCATATGCAGATCAGTGATGAGGATTTGGGGGGTCTGGAGGAAGCAAATACATTAGAGCCAGAAGAGGAGCCATGTCCTAGCTTATATGAAAATTTATCAAGAAAGCCTTATGCATTGCCTCTGAGAAACAGGGTGGGAACATCAAAACATCTTAGACCTACTCAGAAGCCTGTAACAGTCAGTGTACCGAGAAGGACAACTTGTGATTTATGAAAATAGGTAATGGGAAATTGTTTTGGCCTTCAAGGGGTAAGAAAGGAATGCAGTTTGATCCTATTCCCATGCACGGTTTGTTGCCCTTCACAGAAGTGTACTCTCAGGATGATGGAAAGTGGGTAGTTGTAGAAGGAAAATAAAATAGAAACCCCTAGCTTAGAGCCATGGAAACAGTAAATTGTATTAATACCTAGGAAAGAATAAGTACAGGACAATTGTTAATTTAGTTAATAGCGTAGCCAGAGAACAATGGACCAGCTAAGATCAGAAGCAAGAAATAGCATAGAAAGGGATGGGAAAATCAAACAGGGGAACAGTGATTGTTAACTCAAAAATCAATAAACCATAAGATTGCTTATGTAACCCTGGAGTATAAAAATGCAGCTGTGAAGACAATAAAGAGAAATCCTGATGCATTATTCCTGAATGCTGTCTATTCCTTCGCCGACTCAGCAGACACCCCTCAGGACCTGGACTCTGGAGCTGGGGCTGGCCCCCGGCAGACAACTACAGGGATTAGGAGTTATATCTTATACTATCACTCTCTTCACAGTACTGGAAATATCAGAAACTTTTTGAGATAAATCTTAGTTTTGGACAGAACTCTGAATGTTAAAATGCAAGATTCTTCATCTCCTTGAACATTTTCTCACCTTCTTCCATAAAATGGAAATTGCAATGCATAATTTACAGGATGTCTGTGGAATTCAAATACAATTACATATATGCAGTGCACTGCTCAAAGCTAGTTCCTCCTGCTTCCTCCCTGGAACCCCCATGGTGTTATGAATTGACCAGGTACTCACGATATTCCAGTAGGCGTGGATCTTCATAATTAAGATGATGTGAGATAGGATCCTGACTCCAAAATTCACTTGAAACATAATTTTGTGCAAACTATGGAAGCTTAATTTCTTCACCTATAAAATGTGTAATACAATAGTTAATTCTGAAGTTTGTATAAGAATGTGAAGAGTTCATTTATATAAAAGCTTAGGATCGAACCCGGCATATAGATGAAACATTTAATAAATGTATTTCCCAATATTAAACATATTTGTTGTATCAGAGGACATAAATAAAAATTAAGAATAATATGTCATCTAATCATTTTTTTACAAATTTTGAATAGCTTATTAAAATATATAATATTTCAACAGGAATAGATAAAAGAAGGTAGATAAGACATAGCATAGTTGCCCTGCCATGAACAATCTATGCTTTCTTACTTGAATCCTGGGGTTTCTCACATTGGGGAAAAATTCTCTCATTAAACAAAATCTTTTTCTCTTGGTCATAATTTAGCTGACCTTCTGCCCACACTCCTGAAGGTAAGCTTCGTGCTTATGCCCGTCATTTAATGCTTGTTTTTCCCTTTGAATTTATTGATCCTGCCCAAATTACATGGATGCTCATATTCCCCTTTTATCTTTAAAAAATTCTCTACATTAAACTCAGATAAAAGAAACATATCCAATAAATATTATTCATTTGTGCAGGTTGAAAATTGAGCATCCATTTTTGCCTCTTCATAATCTTAGGATCATACTGGTACTTTGCTCACTTTCCTCATTGAAATTCTGTTCACTGACCTGTTGGGTTGGTACATGCACCTTCATATTTAATTTTTCTCCATTATGATGGAATATGGAGAACTAATCGAATGATTAATGCTATGAAATTTTAAAATAAAACAAAACAAATAAATCTAGTAATATTTTGATGCTTAGAGTTATGGCAGTGATTGCTTGAGTAGCTGATGAACAGATTTAAAATTCATCATAGCTAGTTATAAGTGGATGGGAAGGTTCCAACTTTCCCAAAATATTAAAAATAGCATTTTTAATCATTCTGCTTTTTTTCCATCTAAAGGCTTATTAGCAGAATTAGACCATAAATACAATCTGAATGATTCAAAAATTCATTTTAGGGAAATGACTAGTACATTTATGAACTGTATTTAACTTACCTGCTGTTTAACTCATCAAGGGTTTCTTGCGAGCTGAGGCTTCACACATAAGATAAAGTCAGAGTGATGAAAAATTAACATTGCTGTCCAGTAATAAATCTCAAATTACATTAAGACTTATGAGAGAACTCTTGTGAATTCCATCAGTAAATATTTATTTAGAAAATTAATTGAAATTGAGATTATTTTTAATATACTATTTTTCCATTTCTAAAGAAGAAAATAATATCTCCTTGACATTTACCTCTGAATTTAGAGAAATATTATATGAATATTCTTTCTGATATCAAATTGGCATCTAAAGTGAATTCTGAGAAGGAATGTTATATAGAATCACTCTCAATTTCTCTGAGGGTTTAGAAATTTCCCATCAGTATACTTTGCCAAAGATATAAACCATCCCTTAAATTTCTCCCTAAGAAATACTTAATCAAAATCAATAATTATTTCCTTATTGCATCAGGGTCCAAAGCACTAAGATTAGATATGGGACATAGGAGCTATGAGGAAATATTGGATGTGATGTTCAGATGTCAAGACAGGGCAGGATCAAGTGAACGAAGAATGCTGAGGTAAACTGAAATGGAAAATAACAGAAAACCTAACGGCCAATATTGAAAGCACAGAATGTACTAAATCTGAAGATTTCAGATTTAGTTCTCCCCAGCAAAACAAGCTTGTTAGGGCATTGGAATTTCTAATGGATGCCTGGAAAAGATTGCTTTCATTTACAACTGTTCTTTTAGTGAATCCATCTGTTCCCATGGGTTCTCTTATCATATGTGCAGGTAGCTTATGTATTTACCTCTGTATGGCAAACTCCTATATAAAAATATATTATTTTTTCCTGATTAAAATTTTATAGGTGTATGTTATAGAAGTTTAAAAAATGTAGAGAGGTATAACAAAAAATGGTCTCATTTAATCATTCATTTAAATATATTTACTGTCACCTACATCTAAAGAGTCTGTCATGAATACAGCTCAGTGTAGAGAATGCATATCTTGGGGGGAAATAGACATCATCTTTGCCATAAATGAGCCTAGAGACTAAAGGAAGTGGCAGACAATAAACAGAAAAACAAGCAAATGTATAATTACAAATATTATATTAAGAACACAGGGTACAGTTAGTCCTTAGTCTTTTGCTTTTTATTTTTTTTCAATCAGCATTCCTGGCAACATATATATATATTTTAAAATTTATTTTTCTATTACAGTTGGAATAAATATTATATTAGTTTCAGGTATACAATATAGTGATTAGACATTTATATACCTTATGAAGTGTTCACCTCAATAAGTCTAGTACCTGCCTGGCACTATACATAGTTATTACAATATCATTGAGTGTATTCCATTTGCTGTAATTTACATCCCTGTGGCTATTTTGTAAATACCAATTTGTACTTCTTAATTCCTTTCACCTTTCTCACCTAACTCTCACCTATCTGTCAAACATCAGTTTATTCCTTGTATCTTTCAGTGTTTCTGTTTTGATTATTTTGTTTTTCAGATTTCATATAAAAGTTAAATCACGTGTTATTTGTCTTTGTCTGACTCATTTCACTCAATATAATACCTTCTAGTTTTATCCATGTTATTGTAAATGGTAAGATTTTATTCTTTTTATGGTTGAGTAATATTCCATTGTACATATGTATCACATCTTTATCCATTCATCTATTGATGGTTATTGTGGAGACGGTTTGGAAGAAGAGTCAGAGTCTGGAAATGCTTTTACTAACATGGATAAGGAAGAGGAGGAATGGCAAGGAATGGCAATGCTAGAATCCCCCACCATGTCTCCATTGCTTTTTATTCTCTCACACAATGTTGGCCTTGTAGTTTATTAATAGTTAGTATCTGGTTAGTATATACAAGCTACAGCCAATTTCCACATTCAGCCTCAAGGCCACCACCATGTTTTCAACATTTCTTCTCAAGTATCTTTTTTCCATCCTCGTCTCCAGAGCAAGGAGTCTCAGAATTGGTCAGGCATGTGTGCCCTCCCTGCAATGTGTCCTTGTGTGCAAGGCCACACCTGCTTTTGATGACCTTGTTGCTTCAAGCACCAGCCATTCTGCCAGGACTGCAGGCGTCTCTCACAACATATCCCCCTTTTCTTTTTGCTGAATTTTATTCAGCATTACTGAGAATACAGTGTCCTGAGTCATTCTTAATGTTTGGCTTCTTGAGAATTTCTTCCAGACTAAATAAAGAAAAAAAAGTAACAAACAAATTACTATCCATGAAGCAATAAATGAGCGGATTAACCCATGAATTTGTGAAATAGGTTGTAAGTCTTCAATACTATTGTCCATGCTTTCTTTGTAACACCGTGATCCCCTGTAATTCAGGAAGGTGTTTTTGAAAAGTGTCAGCAATATGCTTTTGTAAGTCTGTAATTAAACTTGAAGCATTACTATACCCCAAAATATGCTGTCTTACTTTATCCCATTAAAACATACTTTCATTATACTGTACAGGAGTTATACAAAAGGAAGTAGTATTCCAATCACATTTAAGTTGCTCCTATTTCTGCAAACTAACAATTTGATCTCCTAACAATATAACTGCCTACTGTAAATCTGCCACTTGACTTTGCAATACAGAGTCTATTTGTCTTTGAGAAGTCCATAATTGTTCAGCATCCCGATGCCAGGTTCTAACAAATTCAGTAGTCTGTGCAGATTGATGCAGAGCCACTCCAGCCACAGCAGCAGCAGTAACAGCGAAGATACCCACAACAGCAGTGATTAACATGCCAAGGAATCTTTTAGCTCTTCTTTTAACATGGTCCATCTGTTGCTTGCAGTATCATAGTGGCAGGGGAGTCCTGTCAGGGTCAAGACAATTTAACCGGCATCCATACTCCAGTTCTAGCTCTAAGAATATATAAGCTTTCATGTGACTTGTTAAAAGAAATAGAAAAGTTAATACAAGTATAAAAGGAACAGTTTTTACATGAAATATAATCTAAAGTTTCATTCCACTCCGCAGTACCCTTCATAATGATATAGGGGAGTCGAAAATGGGCTTGAGCAAAGAGAGTAACATTTTGATAAAAGGTGATATGAGAATTCCCAGATTGATTTACGGAACCCTTCCAGGCATGCATGGGAAATAAAGCAACTTCAAACTTTCATATAAAATTTTGTAGCCCTTGATGGGGTAGTTGGGGAGATGAGTGGGGGAAACCCTCCATTACGTCAGATGACTGTGTTATTGCTAGTTCCATCTGATGAAATGTTTACTGAACCATTCTCTACCTTTCATTGCCACTGCAAATTTACTTTTCCTCCTTTTGCTCTGGTGGAGCCAGAAGGACTCCAATCAATGACTCTTCCATAGGAAGTGTTAATCAAAACCAGAGTCTGTTCAGCTCAACACTGAGTCCACTGAACCCAATGTTCAAGTGTCTGAACTTTCAGAGTGGCACACCATGGCAAATCAGGTTGAGAGGTGTCACCCACAGGTTCTGTAACATTTTTAAATCCTTCCATACTTAACAAAAACAAGTGATCCACCTCAGCATTCTGTTCAGAAATCTGCAAAATTGTTAGCCACACTTGAGCACCCAACTGTAAACAGTGCTCTCCAGTTCCCATGCAAACTGACATCTCTTCCGTTCCCACTGTATAGTTCTTAATCACTCTCCCTTCTTCTTCAGGCCCTCTAGTATCATAAGGCTCAGGCATCCAATTGGAATCATTAACATAAACTGCCACTGAAACATCTCCCCATCCCACTGCCTTATTCAAAGGGGGATTTGGCACATATGCCCAATATAAATAATGTTCTGTCTCAGTTTGTACCCCACTTACTTGTGCTGTAATCAGGACTGTCATTGTAAGAAATAGGAAAGTTAGAGTCCTTTTTTAACCTGACTCACTGACAACTCACCAGCCTTCTTTTAATAATTTCTTCATCTGACCCCAGCTTGGTACCGGTGCATGATGAGTAGAAGGGAGAGGCACCCTGATGGTCTGTGTGCCTAGGTTCAACCTAGCCATATCTTGACTCAATGTATCAACCCACTGCTTCTTTCCACTCCCGGAGCCTGACATTCTTGGCTGGGACCCCAAACTTCTCTGTTCCTATAGAGATATAAGCAAAACCTTGGACCCATTTCATTACCTCAGCAGGCACCCAATCCCCTTTTAGATCCTTGTCGTATATTGGCTGCTATAAAGGCTCACTGGCCTGTTTCATCCAATGCCAATGAGCCATGTGCTGCCTTGTTCATCTTGATTTAAAAATTTTAAAGTATATACTGTTCTATTAAGCCTTTGTTTCGGGGTGTTTCATATATCCCCCATTGCTTATGCTGAGAACACAAAACAGACACTTAGACAAGAATAATTACTAGGGTGTAGGTGGAGTTTGCTACCTACAACCTAGACAAGTCCAAAGACAATAAACAGAACCTGACAACAGGGTACAGGAGGTGGTGTCCCATGGCCTGACTATGTTCCGGGAGATATGAATGAGTCCGGTCTCTCCACAGACCCCCGGTGACCGGTCAACAGAAACAGGAACAGAAAGGTACCTTAAAAAGCACTGAAATTTGTAATTTAGTCATTATTTTTCTCATCTCTAAGACAAAATTATGTTATCTTTACTGTTGCCTCTCTGCTAAAATGTCTGAAGTTTTAGGCTAATTAACTAATAAAAGAAAAAGTAAATCATTAACAGTTTTTAAATTTCAAGTTAGAGAAAGAACCCTTAACACACAATAATGAAACCTGAGCAATGCAAGTTTGTGACTACAAGAGTGTCTTTCAATAATACAGTATTAAAAATTCCTTTTCTGCTAATGGTGTTAGTTCCCGAGGATGATCCAATGCAGTGAGCCCTTCTAAAATGGAGAACAAATTAGTTAAAGCGTATGTGGGGATACTGAGGGAAGAACGAAGACAATTAATATTGCCCAATAATTTTTGAAAATCATTAAGAGGATTGAAAGCATCCTGTTCTAATTTCTATCTTTTGAGGAGTAATTTTTCATTGCAAAATTTTATATCCTAAATATTAATAAGGAACGAAAACTTGTATTTTCTCAGGAGCTATCTCAAGCCCATACTTTTCCAGCGCAATTTTTCCAAATAAAAACATCTTTTCAAATATTTCTTTCTTTTCATGCCCCCGCCCCCCAAAATATCATCCATGTAGTAATACACAAGCCCCTGAGGGAACTTTTTCCTTACTTCTTGCAAAGGCATATTCTCAAATGCTTGGCACATGGTAGAAATATTAAGCATGCCTTGGGGTAAACTTTCCATTTATATTGCTGAGTAGGCTGAGCTTTGTTTAAAGTAGGAATTGTGAATGTACACTTTTCTCTATCCTGAGGCTGTAAAGGAATAGTGTAAAAACAATCTTTTAAATCTATAATCTTTAAAAACCAATTTTGGGGAATTAATGAGGGGTTAGGGAGCCCAGGTTGCAAAGCTCCCATAGGTTGGATGACAGCATAGATCCTTCTTAAATCTGTTAACATTCTCCATTTTCCTGACTTCTTTTTTATAACAAATGCTGGTGAATTCCATGGAGAAGATGAGGGTCCAAAATGGTTACTGGCCAATTGTTCATTCATTCGTTGCTGTAGTGCTTCTAATTTCTCTTTTGAAAGGAGCCACTGCTCAACCCAGACAGGCTGTTCACTGAGTCATTTAAGTGGGAGGATGAAGTACTGAGCAGTGGCTTCTACTCGAAATTTGGAAACCCCAAACCAAGTTTGTCAAATTTGGGGGAAGTGGACAAGGGAGCCACAATGCCTTCTTCCATCTTACATAGATCTTTGAAAGGGTTATAATTCATATTGAACATAATATTTCGAGTAGCCTGTGATAAAGTAGAAATGTTTAAAGAAGCTCCCCATTGTTGCAATAAATCTCTTTTCCATAAATTCACTACAATGTTATCAACATAAGGCTTAAAGTAAGCTACTTGCCCCTCAGGGCCACAGCAAGTTAGCAAGTTAACACTTTGAAAAATTTCTGTAAGATGTCTAATTCCTGTGAAATGAGCTTGCACAGGTTCATATAACCATTAAGGTGGCCAAGATTGTTGAGAAATAATAGAAACATCTGCTCCAGTGTCAAGCAAGCATTCAATCTCTATATCATTAATAGATATCTTTAATTTAGGATGCTGTTCACCAATCATAGTTTGCCAGAATATCTGTTTCCCTGTACTCCAAAATCCTCCAGTTCTTTTAACTGGAGCAGCTTTCACTTGAACATAAGGTAATAATAATATTTGAACAAACCTTTCTCCTGGTGCAATTTGGGTGGTCATGTTCACACTATAATTTTTATCTCTCCTTCGTAATCTTCATCAATCACTCTGTGTGAACAAAAATTCCCTTGGAAGTATAACTACTTCATCCTACTATTAAGCCTACTGTTCCTTCAAGAAAAGGTCCAAAAGTATTTGTTGATAATTTGTACACACCCCCGGCAGGAATTAAAGTAAAATGGTGAGGTGCAGGAATGTCCAAGGTGGTACTTTTTGGAGTAGCATGAATTAGATCTAAAACACACTGTCTGGTGTATTCTGATTTTGCATCATTTGATGGGAAAGACCTGAGCTGACTGGAAACTCAAACCCCAAATTGGGTTTCCCTGGGCCCCATTTCCCTGGGCTTCCCGTTTCCTGACAACCAGTTTTCATATCAGTCCTTTTGAGCTCTATAGTCACTAGTCCAATGAAATCCTTTCCTGCACCTCCGACAGGGTTCAGTAGGAGCCTGTCCCCTACCAGATAGTTTTGCATACTCCACTTTTCCTCCTCCCTTATTCCTTCTCCTGCAGTCTTTTCAAAAGTGCCCCAGTTTTCTACATTGATAATATTTCATTTCAGAACTTTGAAACCATTTCTGTAAAGCTCCTGCTAACAGATTAGCTTGATGTGCCAAAGAGCCAATATCATGGCAAGCCTTAATATATTCTTCCAAAGGTGCCCCTTGAGTTTTCAGGGGTCTCAAAGCTCTTTGACACTCTGCATTTGCATTTCCTTAAGCTAAAGACTCTAAGAGTAAATCTTGGACTTCAGGAAGAGCCATGGCCTTGACAATGGCCGTACTTAGCCAGACAAAAAATCAATGTAACTCTCCCCAGGACTCTGTATAATTTTGGTGAACGATTGAGGATGCTTCCCAGGTGGCTCAACTTGAGATCAAACTCTTAATACTTGTAACAAGGTTTCTTCAGTTGACTGACATTGCTGCTCAAGGGTAGTAAAGTTTCCTGTACCTGTTGGTTCTTCAAGAGTAGGCCTGGAGGGTTTCGGCAGCATTTCTATGAGCCACCTTTTGGGCTCCACCAGGTTTTCATTTGCAAATAAGGACCTGGCTCTAACACAGTTTTTATAATAGCTCCCCAATCTGACACTAACAATTGTCATTCTGTGGCTATACTATTTAAAAGACCTGTCACATAAGTGGACTGCATACCATATTGATTGATAGATTCTTTAAGTATTCTCAAGAATTTATGTTCCAATGGAATATGTATGGTGCATATTGATACCCCCCTGAGGAAACTGAGCATTGGGTGAAATGCCTGTCTCACTACTGAAAACCCCATCAGCTGAGGAGTAGCTGTCAGTCTAGGAAAATTCTGTTGACTATTCTCCTCATCTATTATTTCCCTAGCCAAATCATGTCGAAAAGTAAATGAAACAAAGCCAATGACTGAAAGCTTAGCCCCAAATAAAGTATGTACAGGTGGTGCAGAGGGCTTTCTAGTTTCTTGAGAATATCCTCCAGTTGGCCTCAATTGCAGTTGCTTTAATCTTTGATCTATTGCTTTTATGTGAGCCAAAAGAACCTCATATGACTTTTTACTAGGAGGAATGTGGCCTGCACATTTCTCTTCAGATGAAGATTCAGTAAATTCCTCTTGCTCATTTTCAGACTCTATTTTTATAGGACTTTCATAAACATTCAGGTTCTTCTTGGTGTGATGCCAAGTCAGTTGCAGCATCCTCAGAGTCAGATTGCAGAGGCTGTAAAGCCTGAAAAATTAAAGTGCATAAAGACCAAACTGAAAAAGGAATGGGATCCCCCTGTTGATGAGCTCTCCGCAAAGCTCTTATGACTTTTTCCATACTTTAGCATTTAATGGGGACTTTTCCTCTGGATTGAACCAGTAGCAATGTCTTCCATGCAAAAACAATTCACAAAATTGACTTTTCTTCACATTTACTCCTGAGGATGACAGTAAGTGTCTCAATAACTTAATATATTGAGCCTCCACTTTTGATGGAGAATTCCCCATGCTAAAACTATGACAAAAGTATCACTTACCCATGAGTGAACTTGTTCTTTTTGGTTTCAAGTGTGATCTGGAAATGTGCTAAAACACTATGCTAAAAAACTATGCTGAAGGTATCGCTTACCATGAGCAGACTTGCCTCTTTGGTTTCCAGTGTAGTTTTGCACCCTCTTCTTTGTGCCCCACATTGGGCACCAATTGTTGCAGAGACAGTTTAGAAGAAGAGTCAGAGTCTGGAAATGCTTTTACTAACATGAATAAGGAAGAGAAGGAATGGCAAGGAATGGCAATGCTTGTACCCCCCACGCCATCTCCATTGCTTTTTATTCTCTCACACAATGTTGGCCTTGTAGTTTATTAATAGTTACTATCAGGTTAGTATAAACAAGCTACAGTCAATTCCCACATTCAGCCTCGAGGCCACCGTCTTTTCAACTATTTCTTCTCAAGTATCTTTTTTCCATCTGTCCCGACCCGCGGGACCTAGTTATTCGCGGGCTCGAGAGGGTCCAGCCTGAAAGAGAAACGGGCGAGAAAAAGGAGCGGAGGCAAGACAGTATTCTGATCAAGCCTCAAATTTTTTATTTTAGAGCAGGTATATTTATACAGAAGAACAAAGGGGGGCAGGACTGACTAGGCAGGGGTATACTTGTTACAATTTCATTGGTCCTTGGTTGATGGGGTTAGGGGGTACAAAGGTTAGAAGTGAAAAGAGGAACAAGGAGGAGAGGGGCTCCTTGGGCAGGTCAGCAGCCATTCAGTTGGTCCTTCCTTATCTGGGGGGTATGTTAATACATTCTGTGGTTAACTATTCCCTGGAGCATTGTCTGCTCCTGCATTCTTTAGATAGCATACAGGTTTGTTAACGGCCAGGTTCTATGCCGGGGGGGCGGGGGGGGTGGGCTGGACGGTCAGGATGAGGGTCTTTTGGCTCCCAACATATCCTCCCTTTCTGTGTTAGAAAAGGTGGGCCTTAACCGAGTGGGGGAACATTGACCTGGTTCCTCCCGCGGGCTATGTGGGCCCGCCTAGTATTTGGCTCTTGGTATCTTTTGGGGAGGAGAGGCAGAGCCGTTTTGAAATAGTAGTTTTTGGATACCAACCTCTATGCAAACCAGGTGTGTTCTCAGGGAAATACAGAGGGGGTCTCTTTATTGTGACCTTCCCTTGCAGATGCTTTGCTCTTGCACCCATCTCGGTGCCCATACCCCCCCTCGAGTTTTCGATGGGCGAGGGTAGACATACCTCTGTTCTATATGTCGTCCCCGTAGGGAGGGAGCCAGGCAAAGTTATATTTAACCAATGGTTAGGGTTTTGTATATAACCTGAAAGGGATTTTAAAGAAGCCGATGTAAATTTAAAGGTGAGATAGGGGTCAGTGGGGATCTTGGGTCTTCGGGGTTTTCATTATTATAGTCGGTGGTGTCATCACTCTGAGTAGCCAAACGGTGATAGTGAATGTGGACAGGTTTGGTCAGCAAGGCATCTACCTGTTGCTTAATGAGATCAGTTATGCGCCGGAAAGCCCAGGGCCCAAAGGTTATAAGTAAAAGAACACAAGAAAGGGGGCCGAGGATGGGAAGGAGGTAAGGAAGGAGCCCATTTAACCCAGTTAGAAAGGGGTTCTCTTGGAGCTCTCTGCGTCTTTTGACCAGGTCTTGAAGTTTCTTGATCTTATCTCGTACGATCCCAGATCTGTTGGCGTAGAAGCAGCAGCGTTCCTGTAAAGCCAAACAAATCCCTCCCTGCTCTGCTGTAAGAAGGTCTAAGCCTCTGCGGTTTTGTAACACTACTTCAGCAAGGGAATCAATTTGATCTTGTATGTCGCTCATGGTTCCTGAAAGGGCTTGAACGTCATTAATTAATTGGTGGGACAATTTGTTGTAGGAGTGGACTGCAACGCCAACTCCAGCTGAGCCAGAAGCGAGCGCCCCAGTGATACCTAAACTGACAAGGAGGGGGATGGCTTGGATGGCTCGTTTGTGTCGTCCTGCTATGTAATCTAGGCTAGGGAGGGGGACCGGTTCTCTCCCGGTATTATGGAGATGTCTGTAAAAATATTAGCTGATATACAGAGTCCAGTCCAATTTTGTGGCAGGGCAGTATAAGCGAGATTATTTCCACATAAAAATACTGGTCCGGGAGCAGGGCATAAGGGCCCAGTGCGATTAAAAAGACTAGAGCAATTGGTAAAGGTGACAAACCCTACATCAATGTCGAAGGAGTTATTCTGAAGCAGAGCTTGGTAGCAAGTAGAGGAGTTGAAACCTACAGGCTAAACTCTAAAAGGAGGGCTGAGACTGCAATTACGATTATGGTCAATAGACGAGTTTAAGACTGGGATAGCAGTGGGCATAGGGATGCCTATAGTCATGCATAGCCAGCAATCTTGAGCAAGTTGGGGATTAGAATTATTTAAGGCCCATAGAGCAGTTTCCAGGATACTATTGGTTTGGGTGTCTAAATCTAGGTCTCGAGATTTGGGGAGGGCCAATGGATGACAAGGAAAGGGGCGTAAAGCCTTTTGGAGTTCCTCAAATTTTTGTTGTAATTTTATATAATGAAGAGCATCAGCAGGACCATCACCGTCTGACACATAAGGCGGAGGATCGGTTGGCCAGCAAATTGTTTTTCTAACATCTTTAGATGCACCACAAGGGGCTATTGGGAAGCTTCCAGGGCCTATAGCTGACAGGGTATTGGCCCAGTTGCCAGTGTTAGGGGCATAACGCGCCCATCTTGTTAATTTAGCGGTGTAATATGTCTTATTACCCTTGGTGCATTCAAAACAAAAATCTTACTTAGACTTTGTTGGAAAATTTGTCACTATGTTATAAGGTTTGATCACCTGGTTAAATAGGATTACAGGTCATTATGAAACAATACTTAGTTATCTATTTAACCAATGCAATAATAAAAGATTTCAAAGGTAAATATGACTATAAAAAACCTTAGCATTCTTAATGTTAAGACTGTTTTTAAGTATCAGCATTTAATAGATTAGCAAATTTATGAATATACCAATCTTATAATTTTGTAATCTTGAACAACTAGTAGAATTAGCATACGCACGACCTGACGAATACAGGTAGAATAAAATTGTGTTTCTGATAACTTGAAGACACAACTACTTTTCCTTAACTTATAATATTAAACTATTCTTATTACCAAAGATTATCTCAGATCATGTAGATTTGATAAAACAAAAACAAAACATTTGAATTAGTTTCTATTCTTCTGACAATTTTAGGAAGTTGTAATTTATCTATACGGTTCTTATTATTTTTTTTTCTAAACCAATTAAAGCAGAGATCTTTTATTAATTTATTTTCCAATAAAAATAAATTCCAACCTAAACTGAAGAACCAGCCAGAAGGGGGACTTGACTATTCAGGACTCCGCCCCACAGACACTCTGTAAACACTTAATTTTATGTTTAGTCATTCTTCAGACCTAAATCTCTAACACAAATGCACATTCTCTGCATTGTTTTAAAAGAAACCTATGATTACCACAGATGATGTCTCGCAGCCCAAAGGCTGTTTGCAGGTCGAGTGGCCCCTCTGATGGTTACTCTGTTCCAAACGTGGGCTAATTTAGCTGGCAGAACCTTTGAAGGTCGAAGGGATTGATGCTCCAGCTCCGTAGGCTTGGGCTTGTTTCCTGAAATCCTTAAAATGGTTAAAGAAGTATTGAAAAGGGGGGAGAACATAGGACGATTTGAGAAGGAAGCCTGACCCATGTTAGTGAAAACAGGTAAGAGAAGAGAAAATCCCCACAAGAGCCAACTAAGCCAGGGCTAGGATCAGCCTTTCACCTAGCATCCAGTCGGGTGGGGCCACGGAGGCCAGACCTAAGGAAGGAATCAAAATAAGTATAGGAGGGTGACAGTACATTCGGCCAGCCCAGACAGACACAAGACAGACAAGACAAACTACAGATAACACAAAACGCTAGCGCATCAGAAACCAGAACCAGAACAGGTACAGGGTCAGAGTCTGACGTCTCAGACCGACCGCACTAGGGAAGTATTGCTGCGTCCAGCCTTCCGCTAGTTAACCAAGGGCCCAATCAGACAGGAACAGAACTGAGGCATCTAGATAGATGCTAACGCAGTCTTATTCACCGGTGAGGCTGCTTTAGGTGGCTCGTGCCCAATTACAGTCAAAATGAGACTTCTTTTCCTCCTGCCCTCCTGAGCAAGGCTGCTTGGCGTCCGGGGCTGAGAAACATCTCTCAGCGGTCGACCCCTGGACGAAGCAAGTCCTTACTCAAGGTGGCTGGGGGTTTCAGGTTTTAGGAGATCCGGAACAGAAGTTAAAAAGAGAACAGAAGTTAATCTTTGACAAAGCTAGCAGAAACTGGTCATTACAAAGATAAACGTAGCCAGGGAATTTGTTAGTTTTAAACATGGCCTTGCAGATGTTCTCCTTATCTGTGCCCTGGAATGTTGCACTCTTAGCATTGAGAGAGCTCATTGTCACAAGTTTCACAGCAGACATTAAGCAGTTAAAAGTTCTAGGAACTAGGCATTCTTGTCCCAATTAAAAATTGCTAAGGTAAAGATTTCTTTTGTCTAGTTTTGGGACTTTTAATTAACTTTTACCCTTTCCACATTTTAATAGGCTGTCACATTCCCATTGGTTTTTAGGCACATATCAAATCTTTGATGTCCTATAAATTGCGGAAACTGAGATACCCCTGTTACTTGAGTAGAAAATACTATTAATTTAACAGCCTGGACTCTCTGTTAATGTACTTTATAAGGCAATTTACTATATATGGCCTAATAGCAGTCCTAGAAAAGCTAATATTAAAGGTCTTTGTTTTACTAAGGCTAGACTATCTCGAATTATGCCAGAGTGGTTGGTATAAAAACAGCAGTCTTTACGTAAAGTTATACAATCAAAGTAAGATCTATGCTTTATAAACACATTAGTCTTATATGCATGAATTAATACTCAAGATTCTTAGTTCATTTTACAGATTTTGAAACTAAGCTGTTTAAAAGGTAAAATTTGAGACTATGGTTGATGCAGTAAATGAATATTGAAACAAACAAAAACTTTATCTAAATATTTACATTTGAAATAATGTTCTCAACTATTCAATATACTGTTTTTCTAAGTATAATAAGTACAATTACCTATTTATCATTGGCTTTTAACAATATGGTACACTAGTAAACAACATTTTACAGCAATTATGTGAAATTACAAGTGAAAAACAAATTTCTCAATAACAGTGAGTTATTAAATTCTTTTATCCAATAGTTGTTACAAAATTTTTTTAAAAAGCCTAAACACACAAACCTGATTTCTTTGATAGTAGGCGGGTGCATTGTGCTCTTAAAAGAGCTAAGGGAAGGAAGCTTACCTAGTTTTCACTAATTTCTAATTCGAATTTAGTCAACGTTTCCTTAAAAGTCCTATTTATCCTTTTTTTTTTTTTTTAACCTGAATTCTGTGGTCTATAAGCACAATGCAATTTCTACTCTATTCCTGGTACAAATTTGGGGAGCATAGGGAGGGGGCCTCTGTGGGGGCGCTGAGAGGAGCGGGGGCAAATCGGGGTTGTGGTAGCGTCCCACCTCATTTTCCAGGACAGTTGTATCTCTAGAATCTAAAGGGTCATTATTTACGGCCTTGGAGAAAATTGGGAAGTTTATTGGGGCCTCTAAAAGCGAGGCTTCTTTAGGGAGAGGGGGATAGAGAGAGTTTGAAGGGAGGTAGTCTGTAGGGGCGGCTGGCGGGCCCCCTGTAATGTCTATAATGACTGAGGGAGACTTGGAAGGGATCCTATCAGAGGAAGCAGAAACCACCGAGGCCGCTCGAGACAGGGGACAGAGACAATACTCCGCAACTGACAAAAGCTGTTGTTTATCCGGGTCATCAGATGCTGCCTCTACAATGTCACGGATAAGCCCCCAATAAGAGAAGACGGCTGCAGGGACACTATCCGGGCCTTCCCAATTTAGTTTATCATTTAAGTCTCTACCGACCTCTTGCCATTTTTTCCTGTGTATTCTGGCCCATTTACAATAAACCAAGGGCAGACGTTATCAACAAACATAAAGAATTTTATCAGGTCTTTCTTTTTGACTCTAACCCCTCTTTCCCTGAGGGATACCTTGAGGTCCTTAATAAAGAGCGCCTCCTTAGAGAGTCTGCTGCCCATTTTTATTTTCTAATATTAGGATGTTAATTAGCAGAATGAATTACAATTTTTTAGGGTCTTAATTGAAGAACTAACATAAAACAAAGACAAAACGAAAACAAGGATGGCCTTGGGCACCACCCGACTATCCGCGGCAATTCATGAGGTCTCTTTCAACGACCCGAATATCCGCGACAACTCACCGGTCTCTTTCAACGACCGATTTGCTCAGGTCTCTTTCAACGACCGAGACTTTCTTTTATGTTACTCAACTCCTTTTACCCTGAACTTCCCCTACCGGGGGGGTCTCTTTCAACGACCGAAAAACGTCCCCGTTTCTTAGATGGGCGAAAATCACCGAGGACGTTCGACTTCCATGAGCGGTGAAAGCAGTCCTCACTTCTTTGGGTGCCTGGCCAGGCCTTCTTCAATTACGTCGTCCCGGGCTGAGGCCCGGGACCTCCCGTCCGGCAAGGACCTGAGCTTCGAGCCCCACGTTGGGCGCCACTTGTCCCGACCCGCGGGACCTAGTTATTCGCGGGCTCGAAGAGGGTCCAGCCTGAAAGAGAAACGGGCGAGAAAAAGGAGCGGAGGCAAGACAGTATTCTGATCAAGCCTCAAATTTTTTATTTTAGAGCGGGTATATTTATACAGAAGAACAAAGGGAGGCAGGACTGACTAGGCAGGGGGATACTTGTTACAATTTCATTGGTCCTTGGTTGATGGGGTTAGGGGGTACAAAGGTTAGAAGTGAAAAGAGGAACAAGGAGGAGAGGGGCTCCTTGGGCAGGTCAACAGCCATTCAGTAGGTACTTCCTTATCTGGCGGGTATGTTAATACATTCTGTGGTTAACTATTCCCTGGAGCATTGTCTGCTCCTGCATTCTTTAGATAGCATACAGGTTTGTTAAGGGCCAGGTTCTATGCCGGGGGGGGGGGGGGGGTGGGCTGGACGGTCAGGATGAGGGTCTTTTGGCTCCCAACATCCATCCTCATCCCTAGAGCAAGGAGTCTCAGAATTGGTCAGGCATGTGTGCTCTCCCTGCAATGTGTCCTTGTGTGCAAGACCACACCTGGTTTTGATGACCTTGTTGCTCCAAGCACCAGCCATTCTGCCAGGACTGCAGGTGTCTCTCACAACAGATGGACACCTAGATTGCTTCCATTTCTTGACTATGGTAAATAATGTGGCAGTGAACATAACGGTGCATATATATCCAGACATAATTTATTTTTTTTACTTTTGATAAATATTCCTCTATTTATAGGCAACTTCCATTTCATAGGGTTATCTTCCTCACATTGATGCAAAAAATTGTGCGTTATTCATTTGCTTTTCATGGTTCAAATGGATGAAAATTAGATTTAGGTGGTGTTATCTTAAGGTTCTTTTCTGGGCCTGTTGAATGGAATGTTTAATTTCATTTTATTCCTATCAATATGCAATACCATATAATTTCTTTTGATAATAGACTTAAGTATATATCACACAGTAATTTTGCAACCATGGTCTAAGTGGAATAATTTATTTTGTGATAAAATATTGTTATTAATTCATACTTTGATTTATTTGTATTTAAAGAATGCTATTTACCTTCATCATTTTGTTAACTTTATTGTGTTTTACTCATGGGTTAAAATATAATCAATTTTTATAATTGTTCAGGTGCAACTAAAAACTATATTTCTTATTACTGGAGTTCTGAGAGATATACATGATCATATTGCTTGATATTATAGATTCAGTTACTAAATCTATAATTTAGTTTTTTTTAGTTTTGATCAAGAATGTCTATTTCTCCTCTCATCTCCTATAGTTTCTGCTTAGTGGAAATTCTTGCTTGTCATTGTGTATATATGGCTTAATAACTGCTATATCTTCATTGTGCATTCTAGTTTCTGTAAGCAGTACATTAACACAAATTGTTTGCGCTTCTTTTACTACTGTTAAAGTTATGTAGTCTACATTCTGTTTTTTTCATATGTCATCATTTTGACATTTTTTTTATTGACTTCGTCTAATACCTTTATTATCTATCTATCTGTCTGTCTGTCTGTCGTCTGTCTATCATCCATCCATCCATTCATCTATCCATCATCTGTCTATCATTTATCTATTATCTATCTATCTATCTATCTATCTATCTATCTATCTATCTATCTATCTATCATCTACCTATCATCATCATCTATCCATATCTTAACATGCATATAAAAAGGGCATGCACAGCACCACGAGTTCTAACAAAATGAGCACACATCTGTAACCAGCATAGAGATAAAAAAGCAGAACATTAACACAACTCAGAAGCAGATTTGACCTTTTTTTTATTTACCAGCCTCCTTTCATGCAAATAAAATTATTACTCAAACTTGTAACACCAATACTTCACCTGTTTTCAACTTTATATAAGTAAAACTATAAGATTATGCTTTTATGTGTCTGGCTTTTATTTTTTTGTAAATCAGCTTTAGGTTAATAACATTTTTCATCTAGTTGTTTGCAAATTTCTTAATTGTTTTCCTTGTATAGTAGTCACTGTATGAATATATGCCAAAGTTTATACATAAAAATGTTGATGGCTTTCTATGTATTTTTTGCTTTTGCTTTTTACTTCTTGGGTATCATGAATATAGCATTATCAATCATCTTGCCATATTGTTTGGTGAACTTAAGGAAATATTTTTGTGAGGTATATACCTAGGTAAATTTTCTGGTAAGTTATACACATGATCATCTATTTTTAGCTTTTGTAAAAATATATACAAAGAAAACCTTCTCTAAAGAAGGCTCATGCAGCTATAATAATATGTTTTTAGTAAAATAGATAAAGAGGATTATTTATAATGTTATAGGGATTTACTCAATAAAGAGATTATAATTCAAATGTCCATGCCCTCAATACTAGATCTTCAAAATAGCTAAGGAAAAAAAAATGCAGAGCTATGAGAAGAAATAGACAAGACTTTCATTATCTTGGAAGAATTTACCATAGTTGTCCAAATGATGAATAAACTAGCAATACAATGCCTAAGGATGCAGAAATTGTAAATAACATAATATGTGTGACCTAGTTAATGTTTATAGAATGAGTTCCAACAAAACTAGCATACACATATTTCTCAGTGCACATAGAAAATTTACCACAATCAATCATTTGATGGATTATAAAGCAAGCCACAAGTTTCAAAGAACTCAAATCATTCAGAATATTTTCCATGACAGCAATAAAATTAATTAAGAAATCATTAACTTATTTTTTAATTTTAGCTTTACTGGATCTCTTATATTTCACATGTACATATCAGTGTTGGATTTAACTTTGTCATTAAATCTATATAATCAATATATTCTGTTTCAGTTTGGCAATATTTTATGTCACATATATAATATTTTATATCCTGTACATGCACACATATATACAAATGTGTATATATGACATTTTTCTGTGTTGTGTTATATACATAAATAACTTTTCATCACTTTGTTTTTTTTGCTCTTTGTTTTTAAGAAGGTTTGCATTTTTGAGATTTTTATCTTTATACCAATATCTCTCTATATTATTAATCCCCTTTTAATTTATGCACTTATTATAAATAAATTAAAAAACTGTTAATACTCTTTATTCCAAAAACTGTTTGATTGTGTAAGTGACCAAGATCCAATACTGAAACACATTATTTCTAACTGAAAATTAGGAAATGGGAAGACAAATGTAAAAATTAAAGGTGAGTTGATGCTTGAATGTGGTCAAACAATTTACCATCTTTGAACATGTTCTCCCTTATCCCTGAAAGAAAAGAGTGTAGAATGAATGATCCTCAGAGTATATTCAAACTATGAACATCCTGTTTTCCACTTGTTTCTCTGTTACTCTCTTTAAAACATTTAATACACTGGGATTTTAGTGTCTTGGTATAAATTATGGTATCATCCTGCCATCTAGTGGACATTCCATTTGGATTACTTGGAAAGAATCCAGACTCTGTTATGATTTTTGCAGAGGGGTTTTGTACTGAAAGGTATAAAAAAAATAAAATAAAATCTTCTGATTACTATGTAATAAGATCACGAATAGATGAGAACTTAAGATGCAATATTAAGAAAAATGAAAGCCAACACATTTTTTCTTATTATGTCAAGCTAGAATAAACTTAAAAAAAAAAAAACAGAACAGAACAAAACAAAAAGCTGCCTTTTGTATAATAAGAAATAATACTGAACTAGAAATTAAGATATCTATATCAGGTTTACCTTCATCTTTTATAAAATATGTGCCTCACAGGAGACTGAGCTTAGATTAGAGAAAGATAAAGAAAATTGCCAGTAATCACATTAAGAGTTATCCTAGACATAAAGTACTAGGCATAAGCATACACTTTATACTTTCCATTCTCAAAGGTTCTCTATGTCTATGTCTATCTGTGCCTTCATATCATTTATCTATCTATCTATCTATCTATCTATCTATCTATCTATCTATCTATCATCTATCTATCTATCTATCATCTATCTATCTATCTATCTATCTATCTATCTATCTATCTATCATCTATCTATCTATCTATCTATCTATCATCTATCTATCTATCTATCTATCATCTATCTATCATCTATCTCTCATCTATCATCGTCTATCATCAGTCATCTATCACCAATTATCTATCATACTGAACTCCGGAAGCTATTTCATATTGCATTTCTTATTTCCCATTGTGTGCTCTATTTATATACCCGTATGTGCCTCAATGAATAGTCTTATTTAAGACGAGTTAATAAAGCTTGAATTAAACCAAATTCTCATTAGTTATGAATATTAGAGTTTGCCCATTTAATCACTTTAGTAGTTATTTTTATTGGATATGTAGTTAAACCAACATGTTAGATATGTGTATACATTCTGGGTTTTAAGAAGCCTAAAGATAATTTTAAAACAGAGTAGTCTGAGAAGAGCAAAAATGAAGTGAGCTTATTGAATGCTCTATACAAATATCAAGATGAGCCACAGAATACAATAAATGTAGAGGGACATTGTAGAGTTTTATCATTTCTGCATTTGTCCTCAAGAGTCACCCCCTTCCTTTCACTTACATTGAAGTATAATCTTTATAGTTTCTCTTATATCCAATTAGTGAAACTGAGCAACTCAGGGACTCTGAGAGTCATTTCTCCAATTTTGTTTTTGAACACTATGGACAGAACCTTTTCTTTTTCATTGTTCTAAAAATGGTTTTCCTGTGAGTTTTAAAATAATGGAATTAATTATCACTCTTGAAGACAGAGAAAACAAGACTGGCCTTTCACATTTTAGCCTTGAAGTATTTGAAGACATTAATAGAGCTCTCTCTTGTTTTTCTTCTGAATTACAGACATCTTCAGGCCCTTAACTGGTTTATTAGATGCTAGATGCTCTAATTTCTATATATAACATCAATGTTGATTACTTGACATTGCAAGGTACCTATACAATTATCATCAGTTATTGGAAACAATAAGCTTACCCGTGATGAGATGCTTTCAGGAATATAATGCTCCCTTACAAACTAAAATGATAATAAAACTTACCTCTTTCTTTCTATATAAACTATTAATGTAACCAAATTGAATGCTATGATTATAAAGTTAGAACGGAATCAATTACATTCACAATACCTATACCTTTTTACAACTACAACCTCTTCATCATTCCATCATTGTCCTGTTGACATGGAACCCTGTTGTAGGCTTCAACAACCAACACTGTTGCAAATGCATTCCTTATACAGTTAAGCTTCCTTAATCCCAACTTTATCTCATACTGCTACCTATGTAAACCTTATTTCTAATTAATAGAAACATGAACATTCAAATTTCTACCTTGGCTCAGACTATCTTCTCTGCTTAAAACATCATTTGTGTTTCTATCTTATATCTGTAATCTATTTAACATTATAGTTTGCCCCAAAGTTCAAAGTCTTATTATAATTTTGCCAATCAGGAAATACCTTGAACATTATTCAATGATCTCTACTTCTGAAGTGCACCCCTAATACTCTCGACAAAAGCTTAAAGTAAAAAACTAAACAAAAGAAACAAACAAAAAAACTTATGCATAGTGACATCCAGAAAGTGCAATATCTTTTAAAGCAAACTATTGTTTCTCTAACTATATTATAATTACATTATAATAATCACATTATTATAACCCTGGTTCCTGTATTGCTATTATGTTCCTGATTTACTATTCAAAGGACATCTGCCCACTAATCTGAAAATAATTTTGAACCTTGCACAATTAAGGAATAAATTTCTATTGCAAGAGTCGACCAACTATAAGCCACAAATCAAATCTTGTCTATTGTATTTTTATAAATAAAACTATTGGAACAGAGCCATGCCCATTGATTTATATATTGCCTATGACTACATTCATGCTATGACATGCATAATTGAATAGTTAGGATTAAGTCAAAATGGCCCACAAATCCTAAAATATTTACAATATCGCTCTTACAGTAAAAGTTTGCTGACACCTGTTCTATTAAATCAAGTAACTGAGATTAAGAAGTTTTTGTATCAAGATATTATTCTTAAAATAATATATATTATTTTTTCAAATGTAAGCATTGAGTAGCACTGTGCTCATATTTGGAAGAGTAATGCAAACCGTGTAGTTTTAAGAAAATCAGTGATTTTCATAGAAAATGAAGTTCCCAATAGAAAGTTAAAGAAAAGATAAATAATATAACTATAATATACTTACTGTACAAATTTTATATCAAGATACACAGTGATAAATATATATTTATTTAGAGAAAAAATATTCAGAAATAGAACAACAGTAATTCTCTCTCAATTGTTGCCCAATAGTGAATTTTTCTTTTGTACATTTCTGTATTTTGTAGGTATTTAAAGGCACAATATATTAAACCTATTTTAACATTTTAAAAAGATTGATAAATTAAAGTTGCTGATGAAAATTTTTCCCAAATTTTAGAAGAAATTACATACAACCAAAATATCACATGAGACATTGCTTCATCTAATTGCTCTATTTGTGGCCTCTAAGGAAATACTTCACTGATATTCTCCAGGGCTAATAACATCCCTAAGGTCTTGGTGGCATATATGTGTGACACAGTTTGATGATAGGATTCAGCTTTTTGGCCTGCCTTTCTCTCTGTCATCTCTGTTTTTTTTTTTTTTTTATAGTACATTAGAGAAAAAGTCATTTCTGTTAAGCATTCATTGCAATATGCTATACACTCCTGTTACAATTTTAGGAAGTTTGTTACCATATATTTTTTAAAAAGTTAAATTCTCAGCAGGAATTTTCTTGGAGTATATTAACCTTAGCCAAAAAAAAAAAAAAAAAAAAAAAAGCTTTAGTAAATGAATAAGACAAATTCTTCTACCCTCAGGTGAGTTGATTCAATCTTACTTAATTTCACTTTAGAAAGAAAATAATGTATTTCAATAATCTTGCAGGAGGCAGTAACATGCAAATCTAAAAGAATACCAGATCTGAGCTAAATACCAACTTAGTTTAGCCAAATAGAGGTATTTGAATAGTCACTGACCTACATCACTAGGAAAATTTCACCTTTAGTTGAGCACAATATTCTTAACCATTTTTTATAGACACAAACTTCAATTTTAATAACAAATAAGAATTACATGCTGTGATATGTCATTTGGAATTGTATATATGATTTCTCAAGATAATTTTAAGAACAAAAATTTTTGAGGATGAGGTCCACATTTTATAATTTTATAATTTCTAAATTGCATATTATAGTGCTGAGCACACAGTGGCTCTGCGATGAGAAATCCACTCCAGGGCAAATATCACTGGAAAAGAGGGAGAGGGTGTGGCAGCACCTTGTATTCTCAGGCACTTGAACATGATTGCTATTTTCTGGGCAAAAATAGAGGATGTGAACTTTGGCCCAAGTCTGATGGTATAAATACACAGGGCAGGAGGTAGATTGAAAAGCTACACATGTGGTAAAGATACACGGGTAAGAATGAGCTGAATATATATCAGAAATTACATTTATCTTTGATGGTGATATTTTCCCTTTCAATTCTGGGCTGCTCAGACTTTGTTACAATAATCATAGGGAATAAATACAGATTTTGGAAAATGTGAGAAAAAGTGTGTTCAGTTATGGAATTTGTGTTCAATGAATTTTATGTAAAGTTGAAAATATATTCGGGAAATAATAATAAATGTGATGGAAGATTAAAGGACAAGCGTCAAATCAAAGGAATCCAAAGGAAAAATCTGAAGAAATACTGGAAATGTGAATGATATTGTTATATGTATATACATGTGCAGGAAATTTTTAAGTGCTGCATATGGTCATGGAGGATAAAGTCATAACAATTGAATAAAAAGTATAGATCATTTAATTTCTGCTCTGATAAGACAGTTTTACAGACTTCTACATGAAATGTTTTTTTCCTCTATGCATAGTGCCACTTAAGGTTTCAGTAAGCAGTCAGGAAGTGGCTTTGAAAATAATTGATTATAACAGCAAAAAAAATCAGTAGAGGCATTTTAGAGTAACACAGGACATTTTAAAAAAGAATCCAGTGCATTTTCCCCCACCCAAATGTCCTCATTTTATGTTAATTCAGAAAGCTTATGTTTCACAATGCCATTTTACCATACTTACATGTTTTGAAGGACCCAAGATGTCTCAGTGCATTGTGAGTTTTCAGAGTGGTCCTGATTTAATAGGCAAGTTTAACTTCCTTAGTATTATTATAAGCTTTTACTCCAATACATGTATACTATGTGCAAAGAGTTTACTCATTCACATAATCATGTATTCATTTATTTGGTAAGTGCTAAGGAGTACCTATTCTGTCTCATTGTCTTATCTTTGGCTCTGTAAATTTTATTTGACTAAGGAACAGACAATCATAAAATGGTAAATGATAAAAATATATATATATATATATATGTATAATGTATTATTATTATGTATTAAAATACATATTATTTTACAGATGTGAATAAATTTTGTATATTTGAGGGCTTATAATAATCGATAATAGCATAGTTCAGAGTCCGATCATAACCATAAGGAATGAGTCAAGTGTTGGTAAAATTATTGGAATAAATCAAGAAACTAAGTAAATAGGATCATGGGAGGATTATTTTTCTATCTATTGAAACAAACTTAATGTAAGAAAATCCTTAACCAAATAAAAACCACACTGTGACATATTAGGAACAATACCCTATGTTTGGAGATTTTGAGTAGACTAAATTGACATCTGATGATGATGTGATAGAAGAATAAAAATAATCTGCACATATTGTAATTAGATTTATTTCTGTCAAAAATCTCTCTAAATACCGGATATTATAATACACCAAAAAAAGAAAACAGATGTTTATAATTATCAATAATTAGGTAAGTGTGGCTGATCAGGTGCATTATTCTTCCACAGGAAATATGTAAAATATGGGTAGAGAAATGTGTGAATGAATGTAAGAAGGTCTTTGAATAGGGAAATTCAGAAATAGTTATATCAACAATAGCAAAAATTTTGTAATTGATCATATGTTGAGTCATTAATTTTCTTTTGAGTTGAAAGTTCTCCTAGTGAAATTCATTAGGCAGGGAAGAAATTATAAAAATATATGATAGTATTTCCTCCATAAGAAGCACTTTAAGTAAACTCAGATTCATACAAAAAGCTAGACTGGTCCTTCTCATGGACCAGTCTAGGTGCCTCTGAGAATGCGGACTCCAATTATTTACAATATAACAGGGCCTGCTCCATATTAGTTCTCCTCTCAAATGCCTTTCATTATTCTATCTGCAATATTTCATACTCACTCTATAATTGTGATATTAGTAAATAATATAGTAATCGAAACAGTATTTTCCAAAACACTGGATAATCACTAAGATTCTCAACATTTGCTGTATTTACAATACCTTATCCAAATTCTGCTTCTCATTTCTTTGTACCAATGTTCTTAACTTATCCACAGGAACCAAAAAAATGAGAGCAGTGAAGTCACTTTCATTCTCTTGGGCTTCTCCGAATACCCTGAACTCCAGGGGCCCCTATTCCTGCTATTCCTGACTATCTACACTGTCACGGTGCTGGGGAACCTGGGCATGATTGTGGTCATCCACATCAATCCCAAACTTCACACTCCCATGTACTTTTTTCTCAGCCACCTGTCCTTTGTTGATTTCTGTTACTCTACAGTGGTGACACCCAAACTGTTAGAAAACTTGGTTGTGGAAGACAGAACCATCTCCTTCACGGGATGCATCATGCAATTCTTCTTTGCCTGCACATTTGTGGTGACAGAAACATTACTGTTGGCAGTGATGGCATATGACCGATTCGTGGCAGTCTGTAACCCTCTTCTCTATACAGTAGTCATGTCTCAGAAGCTTTGTTCCCTGTTGGTGGGTGCCTCATTCTCTTGGGGGATAGCCTGTTCCCTGACCCTTACCTATTTTCTATTAAAATTAACCTTCAGAGGAAATACTATCATCAATAACTTTGTCTGTGAGCATGGTGCTATTGTTGCTGTTTCCTGCTCTGACCCCTACATCAGCCAGAAGATCATTTTAGTCTGTGCCACGTTCAATGAAATAAGCACCCTGATGATCATTCTTACCTCCTATGTTTTCATTTTTATCACTGTCATGAAGATGCCTTCAACTGGGGGGCATCACAAAGCCCTTTCCACATGTGCCTCCCACCTGACCACCATCACCATCTTTCATGGAACCATCCTTTTTCTCTACTGTGTTCCTAAGACCAAAAGTTCCTGGCTCCTGGTGAAGGTGGCCTCTGTCTTTTACACAGTGGTGATCCCCATGCTGAACCCACTGATCTACAGCCTCAGGAACAAGGAAGTAAAGGAGATGCTCAGGAAGTTAATCAATACCAAATTATTATGTCAATGAGTGTAAAATAGCTATGATTTACTAATTCATTTTTAAGAGTATTGCAGAGAAATTGCCAACCCTTTTTTAATACTTCAAAGTCTTGTTTTTCAAAAGCAAAGCAGTGCATGTATTTAATGTAACTCCACTGTTGACAGATCATTCAACATCTATTCAATGTAAACTTTAGTAACTTAGCTATAAAATAATAAATAACATAGTAATTAAAGCATGGACTATTTAAATTAAGTCTGTATATGCAGTGTTTGTCATGAAAAGGTTTCTGAGGTAGCTCATATAGCATTTGGCTGTTCAAGTAAAATGCATTTTCTTTTTTAGTCACCAGAGAATGAGTTTATACAGTTGCCCTGAAAATTTATAGCTTATCATGAGTGAGAACACAACAAATGCAATACAGTTAATTGAGCTTTATTCTCAGACACTAAATTTGAAATAAATATTTATCTCATTCCACCCATAAAGCATTGGTACATTGTAAGTGCAAAGAAGGCATATCTCTGTCCCCATGAAGTCCAGAATATTGTTAAGGCAAATTGTATTTGTTAATACCAATTTTATTTGCTCTTTTCATATAAGACCAGAGAAAGTAAAAATTAATACTGCACACTTCAGAAATAGCTTTTGCAAAATCTAAAGTTGTCTTTTATACATAGTCTTGACTTATGTATAATATGACTTGATAAATAATAATAAAAATAAAATTTCAGTGATATGTAAGTTAGGCAATTGCTATTTTTTATTGGTGGTTTGAAGGAGGAGCCCTGCTAATATCAGCTAGAGCATCTTGGTTAACCTGCTATAGTTCTATTTAAGAACAAGACTATAGATATGCTTGGCGATTGGATATCTCTGCTCTGGGTACCAATGGGTTTGATAAAGTTTCTTTTTGCATTGTCAGAGGCTGAGTCATGAGACAGAATGGGCTGTATCAAAAGCTGGTTCAAAATCCCATCTGTGTTATGTCTGTTAACATTCTCTCAGCCAATGCAAATCACACAGCTGAGCAGAATGTCAATGGCTAAGAAAGTGTATCTGCTACTTGTATAATTGAAAAGTTACATGACAGTAAGCATAGACACAGAAAGAAATCAAATTTCCCAGTCTTTTGATACACCTGAAATTTGTAGTCTATTTTACTTTAAGAAAAATGGTCTATATTCCATATAAATGTAATATAACTGTTCTAGTTTGACAGACTTCCACAACTTGATGGGTCATTGGAATAGCTTAAACAGTGATTGTCTCTGCTGGTTTTGTTTGCTGATCAGTGCTGACATCTCACAGGATAGACAAAGTCTTGTTAAATGTCCAAATATCACGGTTCCAGCCCAACTGCAGATTGTGCCTTATGTTACTGGCTTCATCCAAATTGTGAGCCTTTTATTTCCAAATAAAAATATCTACTTTCTGTTAATATAAAGAATGCTATCAGACTTCATAACTTAGTCTATTTATCTGATTGTTTAGTAATACATACGAATCTTTTCAACAATGCAGAATATATAATTATAAGGTTTTATGATTTATTTAACTTTAATTCTCATGTCAACCAGATGTTGTACAAACTCAATTAAGTGTTCCACTCAACAAATACTTTAATAGGCTGTACGTATATGTTAATAAAATTGACAGAAAACATGTATTTAGGGAGTATAAGAACAGTGTACGGTGAACTATATTTGACAGATACTATAGGTCCTATGATTTAATATCCAAATGTTCAAACACATAAATGATAGAAAATAAGTAAGTTGTAATTGTGAAACTCATTAAGTTTTCACCTTTCAGGGAAAAACAAAACAAATTATAAAAATAGGAAAACTGGTTAGCTGCAAGCTACTTAAAATAGGTTGTTTCTTATTCTGGAAAATGCTTTTTAATAGATATTTACATATAAAGAGTATGCAGAAATTCTCAAAGAACTTTACATTTATAATGTTAATCTTAATGATAAAATGAGTGTATGTCTGTTATTATTGTGATTTCATGGAGGATTCTGTAAATTGCTAGTGATGAGCTCTTCATTCCTACGTCTGAAATATACCCTTCTACTTTATGTTCTGGTGTTTTGAAGAGGTGTATTTCTTTTGCTGTGTTTCTAAAGAGCTGTGGCAACATTTTTGGTGAAAGCATTTTTAAAATTAAAGGAAGGCTATATAGAATTAATGGTCATTTAATGCAGAAAATGTCATAAATTGAATGTAGTCCACATTATGTAAATAATTTTCATAACATGTGTGGTAATAGATAATTTCAGGAATCTGCTAATACATGAAATTAGCCTTATAATATGAAATGGTCGATGATGTTTTTTATTGCACAACTGGATTTTGCTACTGTTCATCATTTTAGAAAAAGATTGACTCTGAAAGAGAAAGGAAATTTAGATGGGCAGTTGGGGGAGGGATTATGGAGCTCCTACATCAATGCTCGGTGATTTCTGGATATTGATCCTTCACACACCAATGCTGATAATTACCAACATGTTTTCTGTCTCTATGTATTTATACAATCTGTATACTTTATATTAAAAAAATCGTGCAATGTGTGACCTTTGTTCCTGACTTCTTTCAGTTAGTATTATGTTTACAAGGTTCATTAACATTTTAACATATATCAGTACTTTATTTCTTTTTAGGGTTGAATAACATTCCACTGTATGTGTATAACACATTTAGTATACCAATTAATTTACTGGAGGACATGTGGGTTGTTTGACCTTTTGGCTATTGCAAATAGTGCTGTTACCTTTATTCTTGTGTGATTATTTGTATGAATCTTGTTATCAATCTATTTGGTGTATACCTAGGAGTGAAATTGCTGAGTACCGGGAGTTAGCCAACTGTGAGGATTGAAAGCACAACACCTAATATTGTACTCACTTCTGACATATAATTGCAAGTCTGAGGAACTCCCAAACTCGCTAATCCAAACAACTCACTGAAAACTGTACTCACCCTATGGTTAATCACAGGATAAAGACACAGATAAATCACTCAAGGGAAGAGACAGATAAGACAGAGTCTAAGAGGGGTCCAAAAAAAGAAGCTTCCTTTCTTCTCAGGACACCTTACCATCCCAACAGTAACATGTGACAATATCCATGGATTAAAGCCACCCAGGGAAGTTGACACAAGCCTCAGTGTTCAGTTTTGATTAAGGGCTCTGTTTGTTACATAGACTTGATTGATTGTTGTTCCAATGGTGGATCTCAGCCTCCAGTTCACTGATATCCCATGACTAGAGGCTTTCTCCACTAAATCACATGTTTAATAATTCTGGTATGGGCAGCCCCCATACCAGATTGACCAATATGTCCAGCCCCATCCTGATGCCAACTGTGGTCAACTGCCCTTCCTACAAAGAAGGAACCCTCAGATAAGACACAGGTTACCTTCTAGAAACTGATGGCAGAGGCTGACATTTTTGCTATGTACTGTGACTGAGGGTATTTCTGTGTCAATCTATATGAGGTATCACTAAACTGATTTTGTTAGTATCTGAACCACTTTAGATTCCCCAAAACAATGTGTATTTTACATCTATATAAAGTCAAGATATAGACAGTCTTGTTTATTTTTCTTAAGGTTAGCTGCGTAAAGTTGATAATGCAAATGCTCTAGGGTTTTAGGAAAATGATGTGCAATTAAGATATCACATGGGACAATGTTAACATTTAATTACCCAAATACAGTCTACATGGTAAGTGATATTCTCTAGTCTCCACATCCCTAAGGTCTTGGTGACATAAATTTGTGACAGGTGCCAGAATTTAGCATTCAGAAGTGACCTTCATATCTGTATCTCTAATATTTTTTATAGGTTGAAAATAACATATGAAACATTTAATGAAATACACTGTAGACTATTACTAGTGTTTTCAGGTCTGTTTCTCTTAACTAAATACTAAGCAGGAGCATTTCTGCATCCATTAATCCAGCAAAGGGTTCTTCTGTAAATGACTGATGCAAGTGTTTCTGTACTTAGGTAAGTTGATTTATTCTTCTTTTGTTTTGGTTTATAAGGAAATTATGAAATTCCAGTAATCTGTGCAGGAGATGGACATGTGGGTAGAACAAAGTGCCCACAAATCCACTTAATTTGGCTAGTAGGGGGCTTATGGCATTATATTCTGATTCCTTCTTTCTTGCAAATGACATTCATCTTGGTTGTCATCATTGGGTATCTACCATGTAGCCAGCAGTGAAATAAATATTTTGGCAAATAGTAGAAGAAAATAATGGTCTTCATTCACATCTTACATTCTCTAAGGAAAAAAAGTGACAATAATAATCATATCTGCAAATGATAGACAGTATATAGTAATTGGGAGCTGTGAACATTGGTTATTATGCATTTAAAGGAGAAGGAAGAATGAGCAATGTTCATAATAGTGGTGAAATGGTACATTATAAGAGTGAGAATAAAATGAAAAGATAAAATATGTGCAAATGAGCATGTGTAATGTACCAGACCTTCCTAAATTCACCGGGACAAAAGAAGTAATGTTGAGTGGTAGTGAGTTTGAATTTATAGATCTAAGAAGTTTTGGAAAAGCCAGGTTCAACCATGTAAGTTGCAGGCACTCATTAATGAAAAGTATTTGACAGCTTAAAAGCCATTAGCTGTCAGGTTAAGCCAATCACGGAAAATTTTTCTTCAGTGTTGTGAAGAATATTTTAAATGGAAGGAACGTGGCTGGGAAATATGGCCATTGTCCTGCTCCGCAGTGTTAAGGTCTTACGAAAGATTGTTACAGAGGATCTGATGTGGGATTGGTCTTTGAAGCTATCTTTTCTCCATTCACAAGTGTGTGGGAATCTGAGAAAGCTAAGTGATATGAGAAACCTAGAATAATGGGGAAAATATAATTATGCCTCTTAGACTAAGTGTTCAAATAACGTCCTATGGTGTTTCTCTTTTGTGGGTTCTGGAGGAAAGAATTCTTAGGCTGTATTTCCAGATGTGCTCACTTGTTGATAGCTGCCCATGCTTGGGCCTGATTTTCACACCTATGTAATTTTTTTGAAATTATAACAATTACTCATAATTTCAATAAATAAGCTGAATATCTACAATGTATTACACTATGTCTTGTAGACTTTGAATTCATTATCAAAGTATCTATTTTTATTCTTGATATTTAAATTTTATATAAGAATGTTCTTATTTTACTGTGAAGAAATTTCTAGTGGCTTCAAGTAATATTCAAGAAATAGTATGTTATCTTTTAGGGGACTCTCTGTTTTGACTTTTGTCCTTGGAGAAGCTTTAAACTTAATTTAAAATGGAATAATGTTATTTTTGCTGCATGCAGAAATTTATATGTAATGTCTAGCACTATAGCAATTCTTTATTATTTGTCACTTACCCAATTTCCGAAATGTCACATTGGAAAGCTTTTCATTCAATTGTCTCAAGTATTATTCCTCCAGACACAGTGTATGTTTTGTTGTCAACACCTCCTGACAAATAATGTAATATGGCATGAACAATAACATTAAAATGTTTTTCAAAATTAATTTAACTTGAATGAAAAGTTTAGTAGGCATATATAACATAGCTTTAGATGTGCTAAGAGTATTGGGACACTAGGAATAAGGACAATGAAAAGAAGAAAGAATGACCAAAAATATTATATTCATCATTTTACATCGTGTTAGCATTAAACAGCTTTTTAAAAAAATAGTTTTAAGCTAATTGTGTTGTAGATCAAGAGGTGAGTCAGCTAAGAAACTTAAGAAGCTCATATGTATTTCCTTCCATGTAATTATTTTTACTAAGCTTAAATTCATGCAAAGAGTTAGAGTTGGCCATGAAATCAGCTACTTATGCAATATTATTTGAAGTAAACCATGGTCTACTCTGTTTATCTTCTTGTATTAACTTTGTTTTTGATTACTCAACGTTCACAAAAACCTTGTTCTGTGTAGTTGTTATGTGAATCAATAATAACTTTATACGTAATGCAACACTGGAAATCTAGCTTTTCATTAATGCTCTTAAATTAAGCCATTGAGCCTCTGAACATGTCTTCTCCTCTCAATTTCAAATTTTTGTTTTTACTTCTCTGAATCAACTTCCTATTTTGTCCACAGGGACCATGAAAATCAGAGCAGTGAAGTCACTTTCATTCTCTTGGGCTTCTCCGAATACCCTGAACTCCAGGGGCCCCTGTTCCTCCTATTCCTGACCATCTATACAGTCACGGTGCTGGGGAACCTGGGCATGATCACCGTCATTCACGTCAATCCCAAACTCCACACCCCCATGTACTTTTTTCTCAGCCACCTGTCCTTCGTTGATTTCTGTTACTCTACAGTGGTGACACCCAAACTGTTAGAAAACTTGGTTGTGGAAGACAGAACCATCTCCTTCACAGGATGCATCATGCAATTTTTCATTGCCTGCACATTTGTGGTGACAGAAACATTACTGTTGGCAGTGATGGCGTATGACCGATTCGTGGCAGTCTGTAACCCTCTTCTCTATACAGTAGTCATGTCTCAGAAGCTTTGTTCCCTGTTGGTGGGTGCATCATACTTGTGCGCTTTAGCCTATTCTTTAACATTCACATACTTTTTGTTGAAGTTATCATTTTGTGGGACTAACTTTATAAATAACTTTGTCTGTGAGCATGGTGCTATTGTTGCTGTTTCCTGCTCTGACCCCTACATCAGCCAGAAGATCATTTTAGTCTGTGCCACGTTCAATGAAATAAGCACCCTGATGATCATTCTTACCTCCTATGTTTTCATTTTTATCACTGTCATGAAGATGCCTTCAACTGGAGGGCGTCACAAAGCCTTTTCCACATGTGCCTCCCACCTGACCACCATCACCATCTTTCATGGAACCATCCTTTTTCTCTACTGTGTTCCTAAGACCAAAAGTTCCTGGCTCCTGGTGAAGGTGGCCTCTGTCTTTTACACAGTGGTGATCCCCATGCTGAACCCACTGATCTACAGCCTCAGGAACAAAGATGTGAAAGAGACAGTTAAAAAATTAATCAACACTAAATATTTTTGTGATAAAATGTAAAACTAGAAATATGAGTTATTTCTCTTTGAGAGTACTGGTAAGCGTTGTTCAATAGAAAATCAAGACATTAATCTGTGATTACCTTGCAATTTATAGTACAAGTTTTGTTCACTCTAATATTTAGTAAGATAACTAAAATTACACTTAAAATTAGGAAAGATATCTGAGACTACTTAAAGTAAGGTTTTGATTTAGAAATTGGAATTTAAAGGTTTCTGTGTTATTTTACATGATCGAGTGATTGCCTAAGTCAGCTTTAAGTTCAGTTGAAATTATGTGCGTTGTGGGTTTCTGAGATGATCTGAAGAGTTATAGTTTATGATGTAATAATTTTATAATTTATTTATAGATTATTTTGGATATTCAGCATGCATATATACAATATTTAATTAATTATTTTCTGATTTTGTTCTTTTCAATGTTATACCTTTTAATTGTTCTGTAGGCTTTGGTTAACTAACTGGGAACTTCAGTGTAAGTTTGAAGAAAGAATTAGAGTGGGCATTCCTGATATCCTGATCTCACAAGAAATATATTGAATACTGTATATTTAAAGTGTTGTTTTGCTACAAGATTTTGTAGGTTCCTTGTTTCCCAAGATTAGTAAATTAATCTTTATTTGTATTTTTTATGTTCTTTTTTAGTAGTGTTAAATTTCATCAAGGTATTTTTCTTCATTTTTATGCTCCTTAAGCTTTTAATTTGACAACTTAGATTTTGAATTTTCTAATATCGAACTAATTTTTTTCTGAGAAAACTAATTTAAATGTTATAAAGTAGAATTTCCTAATAGTTGATTAATTTGCTGCGTCAATATTTATTTAGAATTTTAGATTCTAAATTCATAAATGATTGTTCTGTAATTTTCTTTTATTGTACTCTCCTTGTTAGTTTTTGGCATCAATACTATACTATCCTCTTAAAACAAAATGGTAAGAGTGTCTTATTCAATTCAGGGAGAAATAGCATAGTTTTTCATTACACAAAAAAGTTTTCAGTTATGAATTCACCTTAATAGTAGCAAGAAAATTATGATCTCAATTTCTTGAGTCAGTTTTATTGTTTTATTTTTTTTCAAGTTTCTCTACTATCGCTAAGTTTTTGAAGCTGTTGCACAACTATTTTCATATTAGCTTCTTTCTAAAGTTGGTGGGATCTATAGTTATAACTTTTTAATGCTGATATTAGTTATTTTTGCTTTCTTCTTTTTCCTCATTTAGATGTGTATGAGTTTAATCACTTTTATTGCTTTTAAAAAAACAAATTTTGGGTTTGTTAATCTTCTCTAGTTTATGTTTGCTATTTATTAATTTCCTCTGTTTTCTTGTTTCATTTTTTTTCTTATTTCAGATTGTTTCTTATTGAAAATATGAGTGACTATCTGTCTGATGGTTTTTTTCCTAATGTACATTAAAACATTTTTTGCATTAGATTTATTGGGATCATATTGGTTAATAAAATTATATAGACTTTCTATACTATCATTTATTATTGATTGAGAGCTATTCCTGAAGGTGTTAACTGCCTGGCACTTTTAAGATGGCCTAGGCATGGTCTGAGAGCAGAAACCCTTGTTTTTTCCAGGTGTTTGAAATGCTCTCAGTCCATACCTAGGCCATCTTAAAAATGTCAGACAGTTAACACCTTCAGGAAAAGCTCTCAAGCAACAATGTATGGTAGTAGGTACATAATGATCCTAACCACCTTCCTCCTTGGACATATCTGAATTAGGTTGTACACAGTTGTCCAGTGAGACTAAGTCTCAATTTTACTCAAAAATAAACTGTTTATTGTCCTGTTGCCTCTCTTATTGACTTGGCTACTGGTGCTTTCTAGAATCATCTTCCAAATTAACTACTTGCATCCACATTCTTGTCTCAGGTCTGCTGCTGAGGAAGCCAAACTTGGAAGGGTGGAAAACATCTTTGGAACATATATCAGAGATGAATAATAACTAATAGAAAGAATTTATTAACTGTAAAGTACCAAAAATCCAATAAATATTAATAAACAATCTAAAAAACAAAAAATTAGGTTATTTTAAAATATAGTTATATTTTTACATACTTATATCACCAAAATAGAATGTCCCAGAAAAATTGAGCTTGAATCACACAAAATAGTTACAATTTGAGACCAATTCAATCAGGGACTATGTATGCTTCTGTATGTATGAGCACATAAATGCATTTTTATTTCTTAATCATTCAAAACAAACCAAATGGGTGACAATGGTTACCTTAGGTGGAAAAAACGGATGGGTTAGGGTAAGAACAAATTGGGAGCCTTTTTAAAACCTCTTTTTAAAATCATATCAGGTAAATCTATTATCTAATAAAAGACCATTACATTTAATTTATCATAAATGGCTTTAATACAGAAATTAATGATTAAAAATTTTGGCATGGCCTCCAAAATTTGTGTTTACCTAGGTATCTGTCTCTTTCTTTCTTTGTATGTTGACAGCTAGACACATATATTTGTGTATTTGTATTTTGTGTTCTTATATATTTAAATACATGTATGTATTATAGATTACATATAATTATATTATAAATACCAGTATACTACTTCAATTGAAGACCATATTGAATCTGTGAAAAATAAACTGATATACGGATATCCATCACCACTTTTTTATTCCATAATTTTGGAAGAATTACTATTGCTTTCTTTGAATCACTACTTTTGCTTTAATAATTATTATATCCATTTCTAGCAATGTTAATATTTTAGACTCTTAGCTTGTTTTATAAAGTTAGATTCAATCTATTTTCAGGCTTTTGTGATAGTAGTCAGTTTTTCTTGCTTATAACTTGCTTTGACTTCCAAAAAGTTTTTATTGCACTAAGTTGTGTAGTGAGTTATAGGGAGTTACAAATACTACATGGAATTGAAGGTATGAGATATGGTCCCTAATTAGCAATGTGGGCTTGGAATACTTTTAGTAACTCCCAGAATGTTAATATCCAGAATGAAATTTTCTTTATGTAAACCACAATCACATTTTATGACAAAGTAGACATTAGAATCTCATGCTAATTCTATTATTAATTCAAGAAACAAGTGAGATAAAATGTACAGAGTTGCTTTGTAAATTATAATTTTTATATATAAAAGGCTATAATTTTCATATATAAGGTATTGCTTTTCTTTAATCCAGTTCACAAATATTCTTTGAACATGTAGCTTGACATTGTTAGACAATAGCTAAATGAAATATGGGAGTAGGGCTTTGAGACTGTGATAGAGAGATATACAAGGGAAATAATGAAATCAAAGAACATTCTTAAAATAATTGCTGTGACTGAAGTGTGTCCTCAGGCTGTTGTGGTTTTGTGTTTCATTTTACATGAAGAGGATGGTATTTGAATGCTAACTCCTCTGCCAGTTTGTAGCCTGGGAATTAGACTTTTTATGTCTTGTTTTATTCTTTGTAAAACATATGCATTATTAGGAAATATTAAATAAGTTTACATGCACTCAATGAGTTCATAATTAATAATTAATAATTATTTAGTTCATAATTAATAATTAATAATTCAAAACCCTGTCCCTGGTTTTCTCTAGACTATGACAATTTTTCACTCTCTTCTTGTTTTTCTTGATTTTGGCAATCCTAAGGAGTACTGCCGATGAATCTTGTAAAATGCTTCCAGATATGGGTTTGTGTGATGATTTTCTCAATTAAGATGGGATAATAGATTTTGGGGAAAAGAATAACACAGGGTCAAAGCTTTATTCATCACATCCTATCAGGGAGTAAATAACATCTACAATACATCACTGAAGATGGTCATCTTTATTATTTGCTTAAGTATTGGCCAAGTTACTCCACTCTAAACTTGAATGAGGAATTTGAAATGCAGTTGAGTTAATAACAGCTGTTTCTGGATTATTCTTTCTAGTTTCTTATTTGAAACTCTATAGTTCTTGTTTTCTTCAATGAATATGTATTATTTCAATAATTCAGTATCTAAGAGCAAATTATGGAATAGATGCAGGTTATATAATTATCTCTAATGATTTAGAAGAAAATGTATCTGTCACAATGACACAAGGGACAGTGTTTCAAATAATTGAATGGTTTGTGGTTTACTGAGTAATACTCCAATTAAAATTCTCTGTAGTCTACATCCTCATAGTCTTAGAGGCAAATATAAGACCTTGAGTTTGGCAGAGCATAAACTGTAGATTCAGCATTCAGCTTTTTTCTTCATGTTCTCTGAGATTTCTTATATCCTAGAAATAAAATGCCATTTTATTGATGTACTCATAAAAATATAGCACCACTTCCATATAAACATTAAGCCTATTGTTACCTTAAAGAATATTTGATGACTGAGAAGAAAAATGCCTGAGTTTCATCAGTCTAAGAAGAAATTTTCAGTAAATTAATCAAGAACTTCTGGTTTCAGGTCAGTTCATTTTTCTTTTGGTATCTTTCAACTTAGGTAGAAAACATGAAGCTTCAGCTCACATAGACATATAGACTATTCCAAAGATTATAGATTACCTTTTTTTTTTTTATGGTGAGAGACATTTTAATTTTCACTAACAGGGCACAAATTATTTTTAAGAATTCAGTATTTTTAAATACAGAAACTGGAAGCAGTGACTAATGAGGAAAGTTGCAGAAAATTTATGAGATATTTGTTGATTTTTGAAGTGTCACGGGTTTATTTTCAATATGAGTATAAACCAAATCCAAAATTAATTTTCACCAAAATCATTTTCAATTTTAAATCTTTTTTTAAGTATTTTTTATTGACCCAATATGTGTGCCAATAGCCAGAGAGTAGTAGCAATCTCCCCAATATGCCAAAGTTTTGCTAATATGCTCAAATATAGAAAGGAACTCATTCGCTAAAATAGGATAAACATTAACACACTTTTTCAATGTATTCACCAAACCACTCTTTCCTTTGGAAAGAATGTGGTGATGACGAATGCTTTACAATTGGGGTTGCTTATAGTGTAGGTAAAGGTAAGCTCTCATGGAGCTGAGTCTGGAGCCTGATACATGTTCCAGTCAAAGCTAAGAAGATAGAACAGATCTTTGATAAAATTCTGCTGCAGCCTCATGTCTATATCTTGGGTCCATTCATTTTATAGTCTTACTGCTGTCAATTCCTTATCTTCCCCAAGTTTGCCTCATTTTGAGAGATCTTACTTCTTATTGCTTAAGAAAATCTGTAATTTTCATTGTATCATAGAATATATTTTGTATGAGACTATAGTTAGTAAATATAAGACTTTTTCTCAAAAAATTTTATATATTATATATTTAATTATATATTTAAAATTTTGTTATATATATCAGAATGTAAAACCTAAAAGTAGATTAATAAATAATAAAATTCAATTAACTTGAATAAAAAATAACTTAAAATATTGATTAAAAGACCCACAAAATTTACACAGGAGGCAGTGTACCATTAGTGGAGGTTTAGATAGAGGCTACAAGATCATTTCACGGATATGATTCTTAGTAATTTTCCAAGCATTAGGTGGACGTCACAGACTAAATATATTTTAAGATTTGGTCCATATCATAAATTTAATGAATATTTACTTCTGTGTTTTACCTAGAAATGGTTGAAAATGTAAAAACAAATAATACTAAGATTTATGCAATATCATGTGCAATGCCAAGTGGTCTCCTTAATCCTTAGCATAATTCCTAGGACCATAACAAGGTACTCTATGCTTCTGTTGTGTTCTCCTGCTTCTGTTTTTCACAATTTTATTAGTACCTTAAATTTATATTTCAGTTTTATATTAACAACATGAACAAGAGCTGAATTTTAATCAATGTGATTGCTATAGTTTCTAAACCAGTGTTTTTCTCCTTTTAGAATGCATCAAAGTCATCCGGAAGGCTGATTAAATCCAAAATTGTGAAACTCACCCCAGAGTTTTTGATTCAGGAAGTTGGTGATGGAGCAAGAGAATTTGTATTCCTAACAAATTCTCAGGTGTCCGTCTTTATTCTACGTCAACTTCACAGGGACACATAACTTCTTTCTTCTTTCTGTTTCTCTTTTCTAATCAATTCTACTTTTCAGGAATAACTTTTGGGTCTTTATTTAACAGAAATCATAATGCTATCTGAAGGAAATCAAAGTATTATACACACGTTTATTCTTCTGGGTTTTTCAGAATATCCAGAACTCCAGGTTCCACTCTTCTTGGTTTTCTTGTCTATCTACATAATTACTGCAGTGGGAAATTTCAGCATGATAATAATCATTAAGATCAATCCAAAACTCCACACAATCATGTACTTTTTCCTTAGTCACTTGTCTTTTGTAGATTTCTGTTATGCTACTGTCGTTACACCTAAACTTTTGGAGAACTTGATTGTGGAAAACAGAACCATCTCTTTCTCTGGTTGCATTATGCAATTTTGCTTTGCTTGTATATTTGGAATAACAGAAACTTTCATGTTAGCAGCAATGGCCTATGATCGTTTTGTGGCAGTTTGTAACCCTTTGCTATATACCACAACTATACCTCACAAGCTTTGTGTTCTGCTGGTGGCTGGGTCTTACTCATGGGGTATAGTGTGTTCCTTGACACTCACATATTTTCTTCTGGGATTGTCTTACTGTGAGCCTGGCATTATAAATAATTTTATCTGTGACCACTCTGTACTTGTTTCAATCTCCTGCTCGGATCCCTACATCAGCCAGATTCTGTGTTTTATTATTGCCATATTCAATGAGGTGAGTAGCCTGTTGATTATTCTGACATCTTATATACTTATATTTATCACTGTTATGAGGATGCCTTCTGCAAGTGGGCGCTGGAAAACCTTCTCTACCTGTGCCTCCCACCTGTCAGCCATCTCCATCTTCCATGGAACCATCCTTTTCCTTTACTGTATCCCTAATTCTGAAACTTCTTCACTCGTAGTTAAAGTGGCTTGTGTGTTCTACACAGTAGTGATTCCCATGCTGAACCCCTTGATCTACAGTCTTAGGAATAAAGATGTGAAAGACACATTTAGAAAATTTGTTGTCATAAAATTTTTTCGTCAGTCAACATAATATTGTTAATTTTATTTTCAAAAGTAACTGATTTTCTATGATACAGATTGTTCAACTATTATTTTCAATTGTGATTCAAATCATTTAATAAATAAGCTATTAGTTAACACATCTATGGCAGCACAACATTTTATGATTATTGATTTTTGTATGTATTAGGGTTTAGTAAAAAAACTAAACTACATGTAAAACAGAATTTTAAAAAATTATAGAAGATATTTTGCAATTTTGGTCAATTATTTTTAAATGCATTATCTCATAGTGTAATTTTATGTGTGTGTTTCCAGAGTAAAATTAATTCCCAGTTAGTCAAATACATGCAGATCTAGGATGGTTCCTTAGACTTTAGAATTGTAATCAAGAAGCTCACATTCCAGACACGGCTTTAATAAGTGCTTTAGCTTACTGTATCTTGTACAATAACCAACCTTTTGTTATTTTTGTGCTGAATGGCAGCAGTTGACTTTTATTCATTAAAATCATAGCCTGTTGACTAATAAATCAAATTAAATATTGTTCTGCTTTCCCTAAATTTATATTTTATTTAATTTAAAAAGTTTGAATAATCAAGGTAGTGGGATATTAGTGCAAGAGTCTCAAAATGGATTCAAACATGTGGTCATTTAAGTTTCAAAAAACATGTTATTATAATTCAGTGACAAATAGAATTTTTGACAAACAATGTTGAGATAATTGGATATCCATAGAGATAAATGAGACTTAGCTTTTACTTCACACCATAGACAACCATTAATTTGAATTAATTGAAATGGATCATAAATCTAAGCATACAAATTAAAACTACAAAATTCTAGCACAAAACATAGGAAAATCTTCTAAAATTTAGGGTGGGAATTTAGATAAAACACAAAAAGAACAGACCACCAAATATTAATGAAAAGAACTACATTAACATCAAAAACCTATAGTATAAGTTTCTTAATAATGAAAGACATCATTAATAAAATGAAAATATAAGCCACAGACAGTAAGTGTTTTCAATATGTATGTTTGGCAAAGAACTAGTATGTAAAAACATATAAATAACTCTTTGTATTCAAAACAATAAGATGATCTAATAAAAGAATGGTGAAGTATTTGAGTAGACACTTGACCAGATACATAAATCATATAAACACATGAAAAGATATCAGACATCATTACTCATCAATGAAATTCTTATTAAATCTACAATGTGATACCGCTGCACACCTATTAGAATTGCTAAGCATTAATAAGATTTAAATACAAAATATTGGTGAAAATGTGGAGCAAATTCTTCTCATGCAACTCACAATTTCTTTCTTAGGTATACACCCATGTTATATAGCATAGAAAACTCATATACCAGGTGACACAAAAGGTTGCTAGCTTTGAGTGACTGGTGCAGAAATTTGGTCCAGAGCTGGTCCAGGGTGCAGAGGTGTCAGCAGTGGGGAGCAGATGCAGGGTGGAACTCTAGCCAATCTCAATGGGAGAATAACAATGCAGATTCCTAAGATTCTGAAACAATGCCATGTCATCTACAATAAATAATTTCATGCTATGTGATAAATAGCTTCTGTCGTGTTAAGGCTTTCTGGTAGAGAGTCTAGCAAGGAATAGTTAGGTTGTCAGGGGGCCAGGGAAAGCATAAGTGGATCTGATGGAGTGGTATTTGGGTGTAGTGAAACCTATGGATTGTTTAGCACCAAGTAGTTTTGGAGAGTTAAACAAGCTTCAAAAATACATTTGTCATTTTTAAGAAGGTATAGACACAAAGAGATAATATTATTCAATTGCATTAATATAAACCTGGAAGAGTAGATAGCCTGTATTTGGAAGAAAACACAAATTAGTTTTAATAAAGTGAATTAATATCTCCAAATATGATAGTTATGTTAAATGTAAAAGCCAGAATCCTAATTATATTGTTTAGACATCTCAAGACACAGAAATAATACACTCATAATACATAAAGACAGAAAAATCATACAGCAAATGTCAACAGTAGTTATCTCTAAATGGTTACATTTAACCTGATTTATCTTTCCATTTGCTGTTTACTAGGTCACCATGTTTTCTGAGTCAATTTTTTTTATTTTCCATAATTACGTTTTAAAAATAAATTTATGTAGTTTGATGAAGCATTGTCTTCAGGGATTTGGAAAAAAATGCATTCTAGTTAAAAGACACATAAGAAAGCATTCAATCTAATTTTTGAGTTTGTGATATGAAAAGAAAAATTCAGTTAAGATTCTCTAGGGTCTAAATCCCTGAGGTCATGGAGGCATATAAATAAACCCTACATTTTGCTCCTAGTTGTCAGATTTAGCTCCCAACTCAATCTCTCTTTTTTTCTCTCTCTCTGTCACCTTTCTTTGAGTTTTCCTGGATATTAAGAAAAAAATGTATTGCCATCACATTAATTAAAATTTGTTGTGAATTCCTACTATAGTTACCAGCTCCTTAATATTTTTAATAATTTGAATTCTGAGTGGGAACTTCCTTGGAGGTTGTTAATGACAGGAACAGGATTTGCAGGTGAATTGGCTTCAGGTTGGGTGATCTAGTTGTTATCGCTCACTTATACAGGGGCCATTGCAGTCCTGCAACCTTTGAGGCAGGGAGTACTCTGTTAGTCTAACTGCCATAATATCTCCTGAGTCCACCTTCCTGAAGGCTCATATTCCTGAGCTATAATCTCTTCTCCTTTCCTCAGGGTATCATCCTTAGTTTTACTTTTATCATAAAATCTGAGACTTTCCTCCTCATCATAAAATTTTATGGAAAGAGAATGAGAATAGTTATGTATAAAGTAGTAGTGAATACAATAGATCATGAACTCTTGATTTCATGAAAGTAAAGTCTGTAAGAATACCCAGAACATAGAAAATATTTCTGGAGTGAAAACTGAAAGTTTTTTTGTGGGAGTAGGTTTCATTTAACACTTTGTGTATCACTACACTGCAAAAGGGGGATCTTCTAGGTAAAAGACAAAAAAAAAAAAATCAAATTGGCTAAGGTATAAATGAGCATGTGTTATTTATTGAAGCTGAGAATTATAAGCACAAATAAAGTTGAATACTGGAGGCTTAGGGTAAAATAGCAGGAAAATTTATATTTGAAAAATTAGCAAATAGGGTGAAATTAAATTTTACAGAGCTAAAGGCTGTCGTAATAACCACAGTAATCAAGTGAAGAAGAAACTAACATTCTCACAGTGCTGGTTAGCAGCACCACAGGGAAGCTGTCTGGGCCTCAGCTATGATCTTACACCTGAGTAATGACTGCAGTTTGCTAAGTGTCCCAAAGGCACCAACTGTTGGGAGCCCTTTGCCTGATGGCTGCTCTTGGGGCAGATGAGGGATTGTTTACTCAACAGGATGTCTCCATAGCTGGCAAATACTTTGCTAATATTGTCATCGGAAAAGCACCTTTGTGGCTCCAGGGAGTGAGCTGAATGTTATAAGGAGGAAAATAGGATTAGCAACAGGTTTCTTATGCAAATGTAAGCAATTGTTTGTGTATAGTTGGGATTATTTTCGGATTCCCTCAGGATTTTGGGATTCCCGGCTCAGTCATGATGGATAAATGGAGTGTGCTGAATAAACTCGGGACTGCAGTATTGACTGTCAGTCCACCCGATTCTTTCTCTTCTTTTTTCCTTAATCCTCACTCCCCCTCTCAGGACTGTTTGATCCTTGCCGACAGGCTCCTGCAACCAACTGATATTAGAAAGGGAGGACAAGAAAGAGTCAGATAATAACAAAGAAGTGCAAGGGAAAGTGGACAATTCACTGAGTACTACATTTGGTGAATTAAGACAAACAGGATCAAGAGGAGACCCAGGAAAGAGAGCTGAGCTATACTTTGACGCTCCTAATTGTGCCCACATGTCCATTGCTGTTCCATTTTGGTTCATAATCTGTTTCCTAGGTTTTTAAAAATAATATAAGTGTTTAAAAAGGATACCAATTAATCATAGCATTCAGAATGAAAAGGGCGAAGGGTGGGGGAACCTGGATACCATGATCAACAGACTCTGTACTAAGTTAATCAACATTGTTTCCTAACTTAATTCTAATATACCTATGACATATGTATGGTCATGTCAATATTATTGATAAGGAAATTGAGGTTTAGGAAATTCAAGTAGTTCACCAAAAATCACACTGTAAATGATAAAACCTGAAATTGAATTTAAATATATATTTTCAAACCCATGTTTCTTTAATGATGCTGATCTCATTGGCTCTTCATCACTTTCCTGCTGATTCCCTTTTCCTTATGTAGGAAATGCATATTTTCAAATGTCAAAAAAATAGCATTTAGCTAAAAAATGGCATTTAGTTATGAAGAGAATAATAGTTTCTTTCTAACCTGACCAGGTCAGATAAAACTAAAAAAGTATCTTTGTTTATGAGATTTATAATAATTGCTTTCTATTAACTTGAACATTTTAGATATGTGCTTGTTATTGGCTAATTTATTTTTAAAACCATTATTAAATGATAAGGATATTTCTATGGTTATGAATTACTTATAAATACAAGATGCTTTCATTTTCTCAAAATATAATAAGAAATATAATGAAGATTGCATGACTCCAATAAAATAATCATATGTGTAGCTTTAATCAAAATCTCCCTTAAGGACTCAAGATAGCGTAGATGGTAGTGGTGTGCATGCCTTCTCTAGCGATGACTCCAAAATTACAACAAAACTACAGAGCAACCAGTACACAAAGTCATCAGAAGTCTGGCTGAACAGAAGTCCTACAACTAGGTCACCTCAACTAACAGGTCATCTCAAAACAGTAGAAAGGGTAAAAATTCAAAATGTCCTGGTCACACAACCATGGGTGGCAATTGAGAATTGGAAGGGCTATATTGGCAGCAGAGCCACCTCTCCGACTTGAGGATTGAGGGGTCCTGGCCACACACTGAGATCCTGGCAACACACTGGGATCCTCAGCCCAGGGTTCCAGTGCTGAGAAGAGAAGTTCTCACAACCTCTGACTGTGAAACCAGCAGAAGTTGTGGCTAAGTAAGCCAGAGGGTGTGGGAAGTATAAACTGTTTCACTTGAAGGGCCAGGCCCAGCCTTACTCACTGACAAACTCCATCACTCTGAGCTCCAGAGCTGGCACACTTGCTTGAGAAGACTCAGGGACATACAGGCAGGCACTGAGCTGTCAGGCTTCAGGGCAAGGGCTGGAGGAGCAGCTTGGTCTGGGGCAGAGGTGCAGGCAGAAGCCATTATTCCTTTGTTGAGTTGGATCCCCTCTCATCAACCTGGATAACACAGGTTGCTCTGCCCAGGGAATTCCCTGAGACTTCACCTCTCCTAACTTGTGGGCACACCCAAGCTGCTTTCAGTGACTTATTCCATACAAATGCTCTGTCTTGGCTCCTGCTGTGAAATTTCATAAAATCACTCAAAGGCTCACAAAACCCAAAGAAGCAGCATCTGGCCTCAATCTATCCTGTATTTCTTACTGAGCAGCCCCAAGCCTCGCAACAGGGGCAGCCTGCCTGGGTTTCCGACTTGGCTTCTTGAGGAACCTCTAAGCCCAGCATGGGTGGCGTCCATTTGTGGATCATTTGGTGACTCTTACCAGGTGGCCCCAGAGGAGCACAGGCTGAAGATGAACTTGACCTGCAGCTAAACCCCTCCCAGGTCTGTGGCAAGGGGCCTCATAGCACACCTATTACACAAAGCCACTCCACTAAGACCAGGAGACTAAGGAACCCTACCTAATATATAGAAACAGACACCGGGAGGCAGACAGAATGGGGAGACAAAGAAGCATGTCCCACATGAAAGAACAAAACAAAACTCCAGAAAAAGAATTCACCAAAATGGAGAAAAGCAATATACCAGATGCAGAGTTCAAAACACTGGTTATAAGGATGCTCAAGGTAATTATGAGAAGAGTAGATTAGCTCATTGAGAACTTTAACCAAGAGATTTAAAAAAATAAAATAAAAATAGAGATGAAAACATACTAGGGAGCCACTCAGAAATGAAGAATACAATAATGAAATAAAGAGTACATTAGAGGGAATCTATAGAGTGGATGAAATAAAGGATTGAATCAGTGATATAGAGGATAGGGTAGCAGAGGACACTCAGTCAGAACAACAATAAAAAAGAATCTAAAAAAATGAAAATAGTTTTCTCTGGGACTACATCAAGCATAACCACATTCACATCATAGAAGGAAAAGAGAAGAATCAAGAAACTGAAAACCTATTAGCCAATAATATTGCAATAACTATGTTCGGTGTCAGTGGGGCACTAATTTGAGGTGATCATTTTGTGAGTTATATAAATATCCAATCACTATGCTATATACCTGAAACTAATAGAGTATTGTATGCCAACTATAACTGAAAAATAAAAAAATTATTATTAATAAAAAATTTTTTCTATAATAACATTTAAAGTGACAATGTTTTCATCACTGGAAATTTTGAGAATGATTATGTATCATTGATGATTATCATTATATTCTTGAGACTTTATCTGAAGATTATGAAAGGCCTGAGGAAAACATATTTTAAGTTATCTTTAATTAAGAGATACTTTGAGCATTTAACATTATAATATGCTTAGTAAAGTTATTGGATTAAAAAATAATAATGGAGAGTTGAAAGATAATGGTCAAGAAATCTAGATGAGTATGTTGAGAGCATCATGATGCTTAATGAGAAAACATTTAAGTAGAAAAGAAAACAGAGGAGCAAGGAAATGACTTGTTAAAATGCACCTCATTGTTTTACCAGTTTCCTACATTGCTTTTTAGGATACTAAGGCAATTATTGTAGCATCAGGATGAAATCCATGGAAAGCTTAAAGATATACAGGGCTATATTTTCTTCATATCCATATATTTTTTCAAAACTTGAAAATTCTTGAGGTGACACAAATGCCACCTTTCTTATGATCTTCACTTTGAACAGCATTATTGCCTCTAATGCTTTATATCTTTTAACTGTTCCTTGATAACTTTTAGTGCTAAATTTATATTCATTGTTATATTGGTGCTATTAAAAAGCACAGATATTCAGAATGAAGAATGATGAAAGACAAATGTTTTTCTACATTGGTTTTCTATCTACCCTAAACTTAATTCAAATTCTGACACTCAGGATCAACTTCAAAACCCAGCTCCTCTCTAACAAGCTGCATAACCTAAAAGAAGTTCCTTCACTCACATATGCCTGTTTTCTTTTGTGAAATATAGAGCTATTGTTTTATAATTCATGGTGTTATATGGTATTGAAGTTAATATATCTTAATATTTTAGCACAATGCCTGCTATAGGGTCAATGTTATATAAATGTACTATTATCATTATCATTGTTGTTATTTTTATTATTATTTCAGATTTTCTCCCACAAGGACTATGTTCATAATTAAAGAAAATCAGACTGCTGGAGCCACATTCACACTCTTGGGCTTCTCAGAATTTCTGGAACTCCAGGGGCCCCTGTTCCTGGTATTCCTGACCATCTACATGGTCACCGTGCTGGGGAACCTGGGCATGATCATGGTCATCTGGATCAATCCCAAACTCTACACCCCCATGTACTTTTTTCTCCGCCATCTGTCCTTCACTGATTTCTGTTATTCCACTACAGTTACACTCAAACTGCTGGAGAACTTGGTTGTGGAAGACAGACCATCTCTTTCATAGGATGCATCATATAATTCTTCTTAGCTTGTATATTTGCAGTGACAGAAATCTTCGTATTAGCAGTGATGGCGTATGATTGATTTGTGGCAGTTTATAACCCTTTGCTCTACACAATAGTCATGTCCAAAAAGCTCTGTGCATTACTGGTGGCTGGGCCCTACACATGGGGTATAGTCTTTTCCCTGACACTCACCTATTTTCTCCTGGAATTATCCTTCTGTGGGTCTAATATCATAAATAATTTTGTCTGTGAGCACTCTGTCATTGTTTCTGTCTCCTGCTCTGACCCTTACATCAGTCAGGTGCTTTGCTTTGTCATCACCACATTCAATGAGGTGAGAAGCCTGATAATCATTCTCACTACTTATATTTTCATCTTTGTCTCTGTCATAAAAATGCCTTCTGCTGGTGGGTGCCAAAAGCCTTCTTTATTTGTGCCTCCCATCTGGCTGCTATCACCATTTTCCATGGGACTGTCCTGTTTCTTTATTGTGTACCCAACTCCAAAAACTCATGGCTCATAGTAAAAGTAGGTTCTATATTTTATTTAGTGGTCATCCCCATGATGAACCCTCTGATCTACAGCTTCAGAAATAAAGATGTGAAGGAGAGTGTTAGGAAATTAATGAAGCACTCAATACAATTTTGTTGAAGATTTGTATTTCAAAAAGGAATTTGATTTATTATATTGAAAATTGTTCAACGATTCTAGTAGAGATGATAAATCAAATTATTTAATTAATCGACCAGATTTTTTAATCTATTGTAATAAACAAGTTATTTGGTCAGGGAGTTTCTATTCACTTCAATGTTTAGTAAAATAGCTATAAACCATAAGTGAAGTAACATAGATACTGTAGTTTGAATAGTGTCCCCCAAAATATCTGTCAGATCAGAACCTCAGAATGTAGAATTATTTAGGAATAGGATCTTTACAGGTGCAATTAAGGATTGTGATGAGATTATACTGGATTAAGGTGGATTCCAAATCCAATGAGTGTGTTTTATAAGGGACAAAAAAGAATGCACAGAGACACACAGGGAAGAAGACTGTGAACATGGAAGCAGAGATTGGCAAGATTACCAACCAGGGATTCCATGAATCAGAGAATCTGAAGGATACAAAGAAAGACTCTCCATTAGCCTCTTCAGAGGGAGCATGCCCTGCTAGCACCTTGATTTTAGGCAATTGGTCTCGATAACAGGAAGAGAATAAAGTTTCATTGTTTTAAGCAACCAAGTTTGTGGTAATTTACTTGCAGCAACCTTAGGAAATTTAACAGTAAATATCATATCACAAAATACTATATTTCTTAACTCATAAATTAGTATGATGAATTATTGTTTAAAACATTTTTCAATTAAGTTTAAGCAATGAAAATGTCAGGATATAGAAGAATTCTGAAAAGCTGACTGTGACTTAAGATTGTGAATATGGAGAAAGTAACAGTTTGAGACTGGAGGCATTATGTCTCAGAACTGGCCAAGCTCTTGGCTTCTTTCTCCCCAAAGCCTCCAAGCTCTTGTCTTCTTTCTCCCCAAAGCCTTGTGTGCTTTAATTATAGTATTAGAAGTGATGTTAAACATAATAACTCTGAATATTAAGTAAATATGCTGACAAGATATGAATTTTTGAAAGGATTGCCAAAAGGGACCAAAAATGGAAAAAGTATGGTTCTTTTTGTGCTCTCAATTCTGTTCCATAGGTCTGCATGTCTGTTCTTCTGCCATTACCATGCTGTTTTGGCACCCACTCAATATGGACAGCCTGCTGGGTGACCTTGTAAAGGGGTAGGTAACTTGCTTAAAATTGGTATATGCTTCCTGTGAAATTAAGAGATTTGCTGAATATTTGGTGATGGAAGGAAATTTAAATTTGGGTGGTGAATGCACAATGCAATATATGTATACACACACACACACACACACACACACACACGCACACATATATATATGATGTATTATTAAATTTTATATTGGAAATCTATTTGATTTTTTAGCCAATGTCACCCCAATAATTTTAATTAGAAAGAAGCCCACTGAATATTTGCATAGATGAGGCAGGATTTGAGAAATACTTTTTTTTAACCTTAGTTTTATTTCAGTCATATTAATTCCAGAGGGCATTTTAGTTATGTGCACACAAAGCCTGGTAAGCAATTTCAAGCTGCAGTTTTTCTGTAAAATTTCAGAGAAATTTCAATCATTAAAAAAGGCACAAGAGACTTGACATTTGTCTTAATTATCTGTATTGATGCTCACGAGCAATTACTTGATATTGATTCTCCAGAGTTTGAGTCCCTAGTGCTACAGAGATAGATGTAAGAGGTTTGGTGTTCCAGTTATACTCAGCTTACAGAAAAACAGAAGGGTGGTGGCCTGTAGCTGGTAAGTTTATTTAGGTTTTCTTTGAAACAATGAACATATTTTCCTGATGTAATAACTGAGGTTTTTTTCTTTTTCTTTTTCTGTGTCAGGTCACTGTAAATGCTGTCCAATTCTGAGTCTAATTATATGTTAAAGAAATTAACTCATGTAAATGTTTGGCTTCTGGTCCCTTGATGAGCATTTCACAAAAAATAAAATAAAATTTCCACCTGAAATTTGATATTTATCCATATTTTCTTTGTATCACCTCAAATGGGCATATAAACTCTCACAAGTGTGAGAATTAGTTCTGAGAGAACACTACCTGGTAAATCTTAAGACACTTAAAAAGTATCTATAGGATGTCTTGGCTTTTATAGAAGTTAACCCTTAGATTATTAACCCTAATAAGGTGAACACTGGATTTAGAGGTCAAAAGAAGCCATTGTCTTCCTCAGCCCTTGAGCAACTAAGGTATTCGATAGAAGTAATCTTTGGTGAACAAAATTGCTAAAATGGGATTGATATATTTTTTTTCCCCATAGATTTCTTCAATATTTTACTTATCCTTAGAATAAAAACATATTCTGTTGAAGATTTTCATCAATTTTTACATAAAGGCAAAATACAGTAGCAGTATATATTCTTCAAGGCAAACATTTCACATTTTCATAGACTTTCATTATAATTTATGTGCTAACATTTTTTATCAGTTATATATGTCACGCTATTAGCTAATGTGAGTGTACACCCTATAATAGAAGTATTTCTTATGAAAACATAAATTACAACAGAAATATGAGGACATTTTAGTGACTCAGTTGGCTTGGTTTATCCATAGGTTATTTGCAAGAGACATGTTCAGTCTTGAAGAAATGAAGACCCATAACTCTTTCATCTGCTATAAAAATCATGACATGTTTGTCACTCACTGCCATAAATCTTGCTTTTTACAGGAGTAACTCTCTTCCCCTACCCACCCTTCAAAGAAGTTGTGATGGCTGCAAAAAATCTAAGTGTGGAGACAATCTTTGTCCTCTTGGGCTTCACAGATCACCCAGAGCTGCAGATTCCTCTCTTCCTTGTGTTTCTGACTATGTACATGATCACAGTGGTAGGGAATCTTGGAATGATAGTAATCATCAAGATTAACCCCAAGTTACACACCCCCATGTACTTTTTTCTTAGTCACCTTTCTCTTGTTGATTTTTGTTACTCTTCCATTGTTACTCCCAAGCTACTTGAGAACTTGGTCATGGCTGATAAAAGCATCTTCTATTCTAGCTGCATGTTGCAGTACTTCCTGTCCTGCACTGCTGTGGTAACTGAGTCCTTCTTGCTAGCAGTGATGGCCTATGACCGCTTTGTGGCCATCTGTAATCCTCTGCTGTATACAGTGGCCATGTCACAGAAGCTCTGCACCCTACTGGTGGCTGGGTCATATCTCTGGGGTATGTTTGGTCCTTTAGTACTTCTTTGCTATGCTCTGCAACTAAACTTTTTTGGATATAATGTAATCAACCACTTTTTCTGTGAATATACTGCTCTCATTGCTGTCTCAAGCTCTGATATACACATCCCCCACTTGCTGCTCTTTGGTTTTGCCACCTTTAATGAGGTAAGTACACTACTAATCATCCTTGCTTCGTATGTGTTTATCTTTGTGACTGTACTGAACATCCATTCTGCCAGTGGGCGTCGCAAAGCCTTTTCCACCTGTGCTTCTCACCTAACTGCCATCACCATCTTCCACGGAACCATCCTTTCTCTCTACTGTGTACCCAACTCCAAAAACTCTCGGCAAACTGTCAAAGTGGCCTCTGTCTTTTACACAGTAGTCAATCCCATGCTGAACCCTCTGATCTACAGCCTGAGGAACAAAGATGTGAAGGATGCCTTCTGGAAATTCATAAATACAAAAGTTCCTTCTCACTGAACTGACCTCAAAAGATGCTTTTAATCCCAGTGAACAGGCACAGAGCCCAAAATACTTCTAAAACCTATAGCATATATTTGTTTGTAATTTTAGTAGATTACTGTGATGTTAAAGTATTGTGAATTGGTTAGCCCAAAACCTTTGGAGATGCTAAAGAAGTTAATACTGAGATGAATTCCACAGGATTTTAAACTATAAAGCATTTATGTCTTCAAATTCTATAAAAGAAAAACTCACATAAAAATACTACATGCACAGTAGGTAATTCATGTGGAGAATAATAATTTATTGAGAGGAAGATCTTTACTCACCTTAGAAAGACCTTTCTGATATGTTACTGCATGAGTTACTTGCCTTTAAATTTATTTGTGGTGTGTGTCACTGATGCATTATGCCTTTGTTGGAAGATCCAGGTGGATAGGTTATGTGATAAAAGGGGGAATGATTTTGTTCTGACACCTTTCCTTGGCTTGTGTGAGTTCTGTGAATAAAGGTCAGCTTTTGTTGGGCTAAGACACATACTGTTGTCTAGGTGGTGATGACACAGGTCAAGAAACTAGTCTAGAAATGACTAAAATAATTGATTTCAGACAGGAATTTAAACATTTATTCCAAATCTATTGTCTTTTCACTATAAGACCTCTGATGGTATTAGTTTGAGAGGTCCTAGAAATTAAATTTATCCTTTGGAAATGGCAATCACTGTAGTCATTTTGATATTCTTAGATTATGCTTGGATATTGTTTCTCAAAAGGCTGTATTCCCAGTATTATCAGGTCTGAAAATTTTTATAAGCATTATCTTTTCTAGTTTGTTTGTATTAAGATCAGGATAAATGTAATATACATTTTATCTAGCAATATTGAGGAATCATATTTCAAAAATTCTGTTCTAATGTTTATATGAATGACTAAATAAGCACCAATATCCAGTAACAAGCATTCTAAAAATTAGTATGAGTTATAATAGAAAGGCTAATTCTATGGAATTTAAAATACAATTTATTAAAACAGCATCAAAGTGAAACAAATATATGGTCTTATGAGAAAGAAGATAAAATTAGATCTCTTTATTTTACATACCATAAAAGAGTCAGTGGATTAGATGAATATATGAAACTTCTTGTCAAGAACAACAGAAAAGAAATTAAAATGACAAAAGGGTGTAATAATACACCCAGTAAGTGAATCTACAAGGAAACAGATATTTTTATATGTTGAGACAGAAAAGTAGCATATTACATGTGATTCAAAATAGTAGCAACATTACATATAAAATTATCCTTTTACAAAGCATTCATAGTTTTCTGAATCTACCCCAAAGATACATTAGTAAAAGATATAAATAACATATCCATAAGCATTCTTTATAATAACAATAGACTAGATAAAGTCAATATGAAGTTGGTCAAATAACCTGTGTGTCACCATAAAGAAGTACACAGTGAAAATGAAAAAAAAAAAAGCTTTCTGTACATCGCTATGGAGTACACTCCTGAACGAACACCTTTCCTACACGAAGTAGGAAAGTTTTTATAGTATAATAAATTGTGTAAAAATTAGACAAAGGTAAAATAAAAAGTGATAAAAATAGAAAGAGATAAAAAAAAACTTTTAGAAATGTGCCTCATAATATAGCTTTGATTTGAGGAAAATGTAATATTTAATATGTTTTGAAAAACATACATTTATATAAAAAAGTATAGAAAAAAACTTGAGCTAGTCATGCTAAGTGAAATAAACCAGGGTTGAGACCATATGATTTCAGTCATATGTGGGATATAACCTAAAAGCAACAAATGAACAAGACAAACAAAAACTTATAGACACAGACAACAGTTTAGTGGTTATCAGAAGTAAAGAGGGAAGGGAGGAGGTAGATAAAGGAAAAAGGGTCAAATATATGGTGACAGAAGGAAATATAAGTTTGGGTGGGGAGCACACAATGCAATATACAGATGATATATTATTTAATTATCATTCAAATCCTATATAATTTTACTAACCAACATTACCCCAATAAATTTAATTAAAAAGTATATAAAAATTTTCTAAAAATTGATAAAAGCTAAAAAACAAATGAATCTGTATAATAGAACATGGTCAAACAGGGTAAAATATTTTCTAAAAAGAACTTTAAATATAACATTTTTAGTGTACTTCCCTGTTATGCAATGCTTATTTTAGTATAAAGTAAATAATTATTGAAATGTTACTGAAACTGAGATTATTGGCATAACAGAAGAGTTACATCTCTAATATAAGAAAGCTAAATAAAAAATTTTCATCTTAATTTAAATCTAGTTTGGAGTGTTTATTTTTTTTAGAACAAATACCATTATTAATGACACCTCGATAATAATGAACACCTGATTTCTCAAATTTTTTTCTGAAAAGAAACCTTTGACCTCTAAACATAACCAGAGCTTCTGGGAGAAATAGCTGATTTGAAGTCTGAGTTACCTTGGGTGCCTTAGCTTTCCAGAAAACAAGAATACTATTAATAACTAGCTGGATCATTTCAAAGAGACATAAGAGGCAATTTAAAATGGATCCCACTGGCTTATGGTTAACATCAGAATATTGACAGTAATTAATTTAAAGGAATCATAGATGCTTAATTTAAAAAATTTAAATCTAGATACTAAAAGAGGAAGATTAATATTAATTACTATTAGAGATTGCTGGGAGTATCAAGTAATTACTCTGAAAACTGAATCAAGAGATAAATATTTATTCTGTTTTTTCTTTATGAATTGTATCTCAGGGTTATCTAACAGTTAATAAGGGGAAAGTCAAAAGAAATAAAAGCCAAAAAAGAGTAGAATTAGAACATCACAGTTGTGGAACTCAATTAAAAATGGATCAAGGATATAATTTGATAAGTAATAAATCATTAGCAAAAAGTTGGTAAGAAATTTTTCAATGACATAATCATGTTGACACTACCTAAATCCACAGATCAGGTGAACATCACTGAAAGTCAGACAACCAGTTAACATGCTTCATAATTTGATGCAAATGGCAGTAATCAGAATCACATGAATTCTTGCCTAAAAGAATGCAGTTAACATTAATATGATGGCTAGGTGGAGGGCTAAGGGAGAGAGAAAGCAATTGGAAGAATCATTTTATGAACGATGTAGATATCTAACCAATGTACTGTTTACTTGAAACTAATTTAAATACATAAAATAAAATAAAAAAAACTGAAAGAGCAAAATTGAACTAATTAAGATTTTGGAGGCATTGATTTAAAAGAATTTGTAAAGGAACAGGTTAAATGAGACTAAAAGAAGCAATTAGCCAAAGAGAATATGCAGTATTCTATGAATGGTTTAATTTTTCCAAATTTCCTGAATACACAAATGTGTACACACACACACACACACACACACGCACACACATGAACAGTTTCATAATAAAGGAAATGTAGTTGTAACAATTTTATTATTATGTTTATTTGAGTCTTGATTCAAACTAACTATAAAAATATGCCTTTGAGATAATTTGGGAAATTTAAACATGGATTTGGTATGAAATGACATTAAAACTCTAATATGACTCCTGTTAGGTGTAATTTTGGCATGAGTGTTTAATTAAATGTCTACTTTACTGGTTACAGTATTTATAAACCTCTATTAATGATTTATAATTTTTTAGCCAGTGGATTGATAACTATTTTACAAATATAATTATGTTTTAAATGACTCCAGTTTTTAGGATTGGAGGTCAAGGACTCATGCTCTTAAAATACCCTGACTTTTCAGGATCAGAAACACGCCACATGGTCCCATTTTCCAAGGCATACACAGAAATACCTGGCCAAAAATATGTTTGGGACAGAAAAAGTCAGCGTGGTAAGCAGTTCTCGTAATGACTTGTTTTGAAACTTGTAACATTGGTCGAAATACGAGTCGTTTCTTTGAAAATCTTCAAAAGGCTTGAAGGGTTAAACTGACGTTGACAAACCTTTTGGTTTTCTAATTCCAGATTATTTCTGCAGACCTGGAATTATTTAACAGTTGTTAACCTCATAATGATACATAACGATGCATAATGATGCATTATGATAACCTACGTAACCTCATAATAATACATTCTTAGAGAGCACCTCACTGTGTTTTTGTCCAACCTCCCTATTTAAAATAACACCTTTATATATATTTAGCATTATTGTTGACAGGAAACAATTACATATTTGATTTTGTAGTCTTCATTAAATATAAATTTGTTGAAAGAGGGACTTTTTTTTCTCTTTTCCTCCAATACTTAATGTTGGGAGCCAAAAGACCCTCACCTGACCGCCCAGTCCCCCGGCATAGAACCTGGCCCTTAACAAACCTGTATGCTATCTAAAGAATGCAGGAGCAGACAATGTCCCAGGGAATAGTTAACCACAGAATGTATTAACATACCCGCCGGATAAGGAAGGACCTACTGAATGGCTGTGGACCTGCCCAAGGAGCCCCTCTCCTCCTTGTTCCTCTTTTCACTTCTAACCTTTGTACCCCCTAACCCCATCAACCAAGGACCAATGAAATTGTAACAAGTATCCCCCTGCCTAGTCAGTCCTGCCCCCCTTTGTTCTTCTGTATAAATATACCCGCTCTGAAATAAAAAATTTGAGGCTTGATCAGAATACTGTCTTGCCTCCGCTCCTTTTTCTCGCCCGTTTCTCTTTCAGGCTGGACCCTCTTCGAGCCCGCGAATAACTAGGTCCCGCGGGTTGGGACAAGTGGCGCCCAACGTGGGGCTCGAAGCTCGGGTCCTTGCCGGACGGGAGGTCCCGGGCCTCAGCCCGGGACGACATAATTGAAGAAGGCCTGGCCAGGCACCCAAAGAAGTGAGGACTGCTTTCACCGCTCATGGAAGTCGAACGTCCTCGGTGAGTTTCGCCCGTCTAAGAAACGGGGACGTTTTTCGGTCGTTGAAAGAGACCCCCCCGGTAGGGGAAGTTCAGGGTAAAAGGAGTTGAGTAACATAAAAGAAAGTCTCGGTCGTTGAAAGAGACCTGAGCAAATCGGTCGTTGAAAGAGACCGGTGAGTTGTCGCGGATATTCGGGTCGTTGAAAGAGACCTCATGAATTGCCGCGGATAGTCGGGTGGTGCCCAAGGCCATCCTTGTTTTCGTTTTGTCTTTGTTTTATGTTAGTTCTTCAATTAAGACCCTAAAAAATTGTAATTCATTCTGCTACTTAACATCCTAATATTAGAAAATAAAAATGGGCAGCGGACTCTCTAAGGAGGCGCTCTTTATTAAGGACCTCAAGGCATCCCTCAGGGAAAGAGGGGTTAGAGTCAAAAAGAAAGACCTGATAAAATTCCTTGTTTGTTGATAACGTCTGTCCTTGGTTTATTGTAAATGGGCCAGAAATACACAGGAAAAAATGGCAAGAGGTCGGTAGAGACTTAAATGATAAACTAAATTGGGAAGGCCCGGATAGTGTCCCTGCAGCCGTCTTCTCTTATTGGGGGCTTATCCGTGACATTGTAGAGGCAGCATCTGATGACCCGGATAAACAACAGCTTTTGTCAGTTGCGGAGTATTGTCTCCATCCCCTGTCTCGAGCGGCCTCGGTGGTTTCTGCTTCCTCTGATAGAATCCCTTCCAAGTCTCCCTCAGTCGTTATAGACATTACAGGGGCCCCGCCAGCCGCCCCTACAGACTACCTCCCTTCAAACTCTCTCTATCCCCCTCTCCCTAAAGAAGCCTCGTCTTTAGAGGCCCCAATGAACTTCCCAATTTTCTCCAAGACCGTAAATAATGACCCTTTAGATTCTAGAGATACAACTGTCCTGGAAAATGAGGTGGCACACTACCACAACCCCGATTTCCCCCGCTCCTCTCAGCGCCCCCACAGAGGCCCCCTCTCTATGCTCCCCAAATTTGTACCAGGAATAGAGTAGAAATTGCATTGTGCTTATAGACCACGGAATTCAGGTCAGGAAAAAAGGATAAATAGGACTTTTAAGAAAACGTTGACTAAATTCGAATTAGAAATTAGTGAAAACTAGGTAAGCTTCCTTCCTTTAGCTCTTTTAAGAGCACAATGCACCCGCCTACTATCAAAGAAATCAGGTTTGTGTGTTTAGGCTTTTTAAAAAAATTTTGTAACAACTATTGGATAAAGGAATTTAATAACTCACTGTTATTGAGAAATTTGTTTTTCACTTGTAATTTCACGTAAGATAATTGCTGTAAAGTGTTGTTTACTAGTGTACAATATTGTTAAAAGCCAATGATAAATAGGTAATTGTACTTATTATACTTAGAAAAACAGTATATTGAATAGTTGAGAACATTATTTCAAATGTAAATATTTAGATAAAGTTTTTGTTTGTTTCAATATTCATTTACTGCATCAACCATAGTCTCAAATTTTACCTTTTAAACAGCTTAGTTTCAAAATCTGTAAAATGAACTAAGAATCTTGAGTATTAATTCATGCATATAAGACCAATGTGTTTATAAAGCATAGATCTTACTTTGATTGTATAACTTTAAGTAAAGACTGCTGTTTCTATACCAACCACTCTGGCATAATTCGAGATAGTCTAGCCTTAGTAAAACAAAGACCTTTAATATTAGCTTTTCTAGGACTGCTATTTAGGCCATGTATAGTAAATTGCTTTATAAAGTATATTGAACAGAGAGTCCAGACTGTTAAATTTATAGTATTTTCTACTCAAGTAACAGGGGTATCTCAGTTTCCGCAATTTATAGGACATCAAAGATTTGATATGTGCCTAAAAACCAATGGGAATGTGACAGCCTATTAAAATGTGGAAAGGGTAAAAGTTAATTAAAAGTCCCAAAACTAGACAAAAGAAATCTTTACCTTAGCAATTTTTAATTGGGACAAGAATGCCTAGTTCCTAGAACTTTTAACTGCTTAATGTCTGCTGTGAAACTTGTGACAATGAGCTCTCTCAATGCTAAGAGTGCAACATTCCAGGGCACAGATAAGGAGAACATCTGCAAGGCCATGTTTAAAACTAACAAATTCCCTGGCTACGTTTATCTTTGTAATGACCAGTTTCTGCTAGCTTTGTCAAAGATTAACTTCTGTTCTCTTTTTAACTTCTGTTCCGGATCTCCTAAAACCTGAAACCCCCAGCCACCTTGAGTAAGGACTTGCTTCGTCCAGGGGGCGACCGCTGAGAGATGTTTCTCAGCCCCGGACGCCAAGCAGCCTTGCTCAGGAGGGCAGAAGGAAAAGAAGTCTCACTTTAACTGTAATCGGGCACGAGCCACCTAAAGCAGCCTCACCGGTGAATAAGACTGCGTTAACATCTGTCTAGATGCCTCAGTTCTGTTCCTGTCTGATTGGGCCCTTGGTTAACTAGCGGAAGGCTGGACGCAGCAATACTTCCCTAGTGCGGTCGGTCTGAGACGTCAGACTCTGACCCTGTACATGTTCTGGTGCTGGTTTCTGATGCGCTAGCGTTTTGTGTTATCTGTAGTTTGTCTTGTCTGTCTTGTGTCTGTCTGTTTGGGCTGGCCGAATGTATTGTTACCCTCCTATACTTATTTTGATTCCTTCCTTAGGTCTGGCCTCTGTGGCCCCCCCGACTGGATGCTAGGTGAAAGGCTGATCCTAGCCCTGGCTTAGTTGGCTCTTGTGGGGATTTTCTCTTCTCTTACCTGTTTTCACTAACATGGGTCAGGCTTCCTTCTCAAATCGTCCTATGTTCTCCCCCGTTTCAATACTTTAACCATTTTAAGGATTTCAGGAAACAAGCCCAAGACTACGGAGCTAGAGCGTCAATCCCTTCAACCTTCAAAGATTCTGCCAGCTAAATTAGCCCACGTTTGGAACAGAGTGACCATCAGAGGGGCCACTCGACCTGCAAACAGCCTTTGAGCTGCGAGATATCATCTGTGGTAATCATAGGTTTCTTTTAAAACAATGCAGAGAATGTGCATTTGTGTTAGAGTTTAGGTCTGAAGAACGGCTAAACATAAAACTGATTAAGTGTTTACAGAGTGTCTGTGGGGCGGAGTCCTGAATAGTCAAGTCTCCCTTCTGGCTAGTTCTTCAGTTTAGGTTGGAATTTATTTTTATTGGAAAATAAATTAATAAAAGATCTCTGCTTTAATTGGTTTAGAAAGAAATAGAAATCTTATAAATTACGTCTTCCTAAAATTGTCAGAAAAATAGAAACTAATTCAAATGTTTGTTTTATCAAATCTACATGATCTGAGATAATCTTTGGTAATAAGAATAGTTTAATATTATAAGTTAAGGAAAAGTAGTTGTATCTTCAAGTTATCAGAAACACAATTTTATTCTACCTGTATTCGTCAGGTCGTGCGTATGCTAATTCTACTAGTTGTTCAAGATTACAAAATTATAAGATTGGTATATTCATAAATTTGCTAATCTATTAAATACTGATACTTAAAAACAGTCTTAACATTAAGAATGCTAAGGTTTTTTATAGTCATATTTACCTTTGAAATCTTTTATTATTGCATTGGTTAAATAGATAACTAAGTATTGTTTCATAATGACCTGTAATCCTATTTAACCAGGTGATCAAACCTTATAACATAGTGACAAATTTTCCAACAAAATCTAAGTAGAATTTTTGTTTTGAATGCACCAAGGGTAATAAGACATATTACACCGCTAAATTAACAAGATGGGCGCGTTATGCCCCTAACACTGGCAACTGGGCCAATACCCTGTCAGCTATAGGCCCTGGAAGCTTCCCAATAGCCCCTTGTGGTGCATCTAAGGATGTTAGAAAAACAATTTGCTGGCCAACCGATCCTCCGCCTTATGTGTCAGACGGTGATGGTCCTGCTGATGCTCTTCATTATATAAAATTACAACAAAAATTTGAGGAATTCCAAAAGGCTTTACGCCCCCCCTTTCTTATCATCCCCTAGCTATTCCTAGATCCCGAGGAAATATTGACATTGACACCCAAACCAATAGTATCCTGGAAACTACTCTATGGGCCTTAAATAATTCTAATCCCCAACTTGCTCAAGATTGCTGGCTATGCATGACTATAGGCATCCCTATGCCCACTGCTATCCCAGTCTTAAACTCGTCTATTGACCATAACCTTAATTGCAGTCTCAGCCCTCCTTTTAGAGTCCAGCCTGTAGGTTTCAACTCCTCTACTTGCTACCAAGGTCCGTTTCAAAATAACTCTTTTGACATTGATGTAGGGTTTGTCACCTTTACCAATTGCTCTAGTCTTTTTAATCACACTGGGCCCTTATGCCCTGCTCCCGGACAAGTGTTCTTATGTGGAAATAATCTCGCTTATACTGCCTTACCACAAAATTGGACTGGACTCTGTATATCAGCTAATATTTTTCCAGACATCTCCATTATACCGGGAGACAAACCGGTCCCCCTCCCTAGCCTAGATTACATAGCGGGACGACACAAACGAGCCATCCAAGCCATCCCCCTCCTTGTCAGTTTAGGTATCACTGGGGCACTCGCCTCTGGTTCAGCTGGAGTTGGCATTGCAGTCCACTCCTACAACAAATTGTCCCATCAATTAATTAATGATGTTCAAGCCCTTTCAGGAACCATAAGCGACATACAAGATCAAATTGATTCCCTTGCTGAAATAGTGTTACAAAACCGCAGAGGCTTAGACCTTCTTACAGCAGAGCAGGGAGGGATTTGTTTGGCTTTACAGGAACGCTGCTGCTTCTACGCCAACAGATCTGGGATCATACGAGATAAGATCAAGAAACTTCAAGAAGGACTCGTCAAAAGACGCAGAGAGCTCCAAGAGAACCCCTTTCTAACTGGGTTAAATGGGCTCCTTCCTTACCTCCTTCCTATCCTCGGCCTCCTTTCTTGTGTTCTTTTACTTATAACCTTTGGGCCCTGGGCTTTCCCGCGCATAACTGATCTCATTAAACAACAGGTAGATGCCTTACTAGCCAAACCTGTCCACATTCACTATCACCGTTTGGCTACCCAGAGCGATGACACCACCGACTATAATAAGGAAAACCCCGAAGACCCAAGATCCCCACTGGCCCCTATCTCACCTTTAAATTTACATCGGCTTCTTTAAAATCCCTTTCAGGTTATATACTAAACCCTAACCACTGGTTCCACTGTAAAAGGAGAAATATAACTTTGCCTGGCTCCCTCCCTACGGGGACGACATATAGAACAGAGGTATGTCTACCCTCGCCCATCGAAAACTCGAGGGGGGGTATGGGCACCGAGATGGGTGCAAGAGCAAAGCATCTGCAAGGGAAGGTCACAATAAAGAGACCCCCTCTGTATTTCCCTGAGAACACACCTGGTTTGCATAGAGGTTGGTATCCAAAAACTATTTCAAAACGGCTCTGCCTCTCCTCCCCAAAAGATACCAAGAGCCAAATACTAGGCGGGCCCACATAGCCCGCGGGAGGAACCAGGTCAATGTTCCCCCACTTGGTTAAGGCCCACCTTTTCTAACACAGAAAGGGAGGATATGTTGGGAGCCAAAAGACCCTCATCCTGACCGCCCAGCCCCCCGGCATAGAACCTGGCCCTTAACAAACCTGTATGCTATCTAAAGAATGCAGGAGCAGATAATGCTCCAGGGAATAGTTAACCACAGAATGTATTAACATACCCGCCGGATAAGGAAGGACCTACTGAATGGCTGTGGACCTGCCCAAGGAGCCCCTCTCCTCCTTGTTCCTCTTTTCACTTCTAACCTTTGTACCCCCTAACCCCATCAACCAAGGACCAATGAAATTGTAACAAGTATCCCCCTGCCTAGTCAGTCCTGCCCCCCTTTGTTCTTCTGTATAAATATACCCGCTCTGAAATAAAAAATTTGAGGCTTGATCAGAATACTGTCTTGCCTCCGCTCCTTTTTCTCGCCCGTTTCTCTTTCAGGCTGGACCCTCTTCGAGCCCGCGAATAACTAGGTCCCGCGGGTCGGGACAACTTAAGATAGTACCTGGCTCAGGATAAGCCTGTAATAAATATTTGTTTAAGGAATGCATAAATGAATGAATGAGGAATCATGTGTCCTTATTATTTTCTCAAACTCCTTTTCCTGATTCCTGTACAAGAAAGCTAAATTCACAAAATAGTCACTGTTTAAATTCTGATCAGTGAATACACATCCTTCAACCAGGCTATACTTGATGTAGTTGTTTGCTACTACAGAGAGATTATATATCTTTTGAGATAAAAGTTTTAATGTGATTAATAGCTGTATTATATTTTTAAGTGTTTTCTTTGATGCAATTGCATATTCACATGCAATTGTATGAAATAATACAGAGAGGTCCTATGTACCCTTTACATAGTTTTACTTAATAGTAATATCTTTGGAAAACTGTAACAATAATATTGTATATTATTCTTGTATCAATATTCTTTTCTAAATTTTTTATTTTTTAATTGTAGTTGGCATACAACATTATATTAGTTTCAAGTACAATATTTATATAACTAACAAAGTGATCACTCTGACAAATCTAGTACCCATCTGAAAACATATATAATTATTACAATATTATTTACTATTTATTATTTTCCTTTTGCTATACCTTACATCTCCATGACTATTTTGTAGCTACCAATTTGTACTTCTTAATCACTTCCCTTTTCCAACAATCTCCCAACCCCTTCCCATCTAGCAACCCTCAAAAAATTCTCTATATTCACGAGTTTGTTTCTGTTTTGTTTATTTTTTTTCTTTGGATTCCACATGTAAGTGAAATCATAAGGTATTTGTCTTTCTCTAGGACCCTCTAGATCCATCCACATTGTTTCAGATAGCAAAATTTTACTCTTTACATTTTTTTTTTTTTTTGCTGAGCAACATTTCATTGTATATATGTACCAATTCTTCATTCATTCACTGAGGGACAACCAATTTCCCTCCATGTCTTGACTATTGTAAATAATGCTGCAATGAAGATATAAATGTGCATGTCCCTTCTAAGTAGTATTTTGGGTTTCTTCAAGCAAATACCCAGAAGTGGTATTACTGGTTACTTCTTTGTCTCTTGTTCTAGTTTTTGTTATAAAGTCTATTTTGTCTGGTATAAGTATCACTACCCCAGATTTTTTTTTATTTCCATTTTGATGAATTATATCAATACTCTTATAAGCATAGCCTCATATATAATGGATATGTAAAAATGTTTGTTCAGTGAAGGGACTTTATAAGACTTTGAGAAAGCTACTTTTAGATTTTTCTGAAGGAGAATATTTGAGATACTCTTTTTTATTAAAAAATTACCTGTAGGAAATTTTACCATGCTGTATTGGATTTTGAAAATTCTGGATTTCTATTATAATAAACTTGACAAGTGATAGGAAATTCAGCAGAGCAGACATTAGTTTTTATTTTATTTTATATTTTATTTTGTTTTGTTTTATTTTACTGTCCAATTTCAATAATCACTTCTTTTCAATAAAAACATTCTCATCCCTCTTTGTGAACTACCTCCTCCCTGCATTCAAATTCCTCACAGTTCTGGTACATTGGGCTCTATTCACAGTTCCATGGAAGGCTATATATTTTTCATTTACTAAAGATTCGTGGAACTTTGTGCTGGTCACTGTTATATCTTGAAATATAACAGTAAACAAAGAAATAAAAATTATCCTTGTTTTCCTGGAATTTTTATTATAGCAGGGGGAACAAACAATATAATCAATGCAATAAATAAGCATTGGAATGTATTTGAAGCATGATAATTACTTTAACCACTAAAATGGGTAGTAGATTAGCTCTGAAACATAATAGCATGATCATTGAAAGTTTCCCAAAAATGCTGTATTTGAACATAAACTTCAGGAAATGGATTTTGGTGTAGAGGAAACACTAATAAAAAAATTTAAGGAAGTAAGACTAGCTGGAGAAGACAGAGGAAGGAAAGCATAATAGAATATATCTGAAAGGGATTAGATCACTTTCTTAATTGAATATTGAACTTTGTAAATATTTCTGCTTTAACTCTCAGTGTACCATGATGACCTAACTGATGGATCTTGCATTTCCCCAATATGGTAAAAAGTGGGTAGTATGAAAGAAAAGGATTATTCCGGCATATAGTAGTCACTTGATTAATATTTGATATGAAAACTTTTAAAATTATATAATTTTGATAATTGAAGGAAGGTATGAGAGTGATCAGGGGGCTGGGGAAACTGATTTAAAATATAAATTTTCATATGAAGTACCCCTCATGCTGCTCCAGGTTTCCAATACACAAGAATTACATCAGAGCTAGAAGATTAATTTTAATTGTTTATTTCATTACCTCAAGAGCATGAGTCAACAGAGAGCCTCTAGGGTTCATATCCCAAAGGTTGTGACTACAGCTATAAGAATATATGCATAACGCCTAACCAGGAGAGGTCCTACCTTTGCCATCAGCAGGTTTGTTTTAAGATTCTAAATACAGACTGACATTAATTTCAATAAAGGTTTCCAAAAAACTATCTGGGAAAGAAATGTTAGCCTTTAGATCTAGGCAGTTCTTAAGAAACATTTAGTCATTGTGGAAGTTACATATCTGAACACATAAGGAAGAGCTTTGCATTAGAGGGCCTGGGTCAGCTGAACTCCTCAATAACAGCTCCACAAGCAGCAGGACCTGGTATGGGGGAAAAAAGAGCTTGGAGAATTTTGAAAATTTGTACTGTCCTGCTTCTTTACATTGTTAAAAGGGTAGTTGAGATAGAATAGACAAGAGTTTAAACAAAATAAAATAATAGAGATTGAATAGATTCTCTAATTAAATAAATTAAAAAGGACCAGTTTTATTGAAGATTATAAAGCAAGACACATGGCACTGGAGAGCAAAAATTACAACAAAATGGGGAAATTATAAGAAAAAAGATTTCAGGTGTTAAATTTCCTGTATTCAAAGATGAAAAAATTATGAATGATTTAATAATAACATTTGGGACACAAAAACAATTACATTAAAAATAATATTAATTTAAAATGAATTGTTAAATAACAGACAAAGTAAATATTATTTTAAGAAAAAATGTGAAAATTAGAATGTCCAACTTTGTGATTGTTTGTCTTTTGAGGTTGTCTTTAATACTCAAATTTATGAGAATAGGAACAAATAGGACACTTGACTGTCTCGGTCTCACATATGATCTGACATCTTTACTGATGGTCCACCTAAAACTATTATTAATTTTTAATAATTAATATTACTAATATTAATTAATATTTCTTAATTAGGATTTCTTAAGTTGAGGCAAATACCTTCTGAAAAAAATTAAGATTTATTTTATAACAGTGGTACTAAATCAGAAAGAAAACAAAGATTGAAATGTTACATAAAATTAACAATAAAGGCACAAATTTAAAGTGTTAGGTGGTGTTAATTCTTATTGTCATGATATGAACATATGAGGCAGAAATTAAATAGCTTAGAAATTTCTCATTTTTGTTATTAATTATAGGGCTGATATAATTAGTCATTATATTAAGCTAGGCTTATCTTTTATGAACTTGTGATATTCAGTGAAGCTGAGAATGTTATGAAAGGATTTAATTAAAACCATAAATTACTTGATCTCCTAGTCTTATTTATAAAGATTAAAAATTACAATTGAGAACTTAAAGATGTTAAGTAATTGTATTCTTTTATGCAAAGAAAAATTTTTAATTGTTGTTTAAAAATATTAGACATTTAGAACATCTTGCATAATAAACAGAAAATATCTGAGATGTTTTGCTTCATAGCCCAGTGTTGGTAAGGGGCACTAACAGAACTTCTTATATCTTCACTCTCTTTAATACTTTTTTTCAGGACTCATTTAAAATCTGAGCAACAGAAACCATGTTACTGTCAAAGAGAAATAAAAGTGAAGCCACGTTCACTCTCTTGGGCTTTTCGGATTACCCAGAACTGCAAGTCCCCTTGTTTTTTATTTTTCTGGTCATCTACAGTGTCACCGTTGTAGGAAATATTGGGATGATTGTAATAATCAAAATTAACTCCAAATTGCACACTCCCATGTACTTTTTTCTCAGCCACCTCTCATTTGTGGATTTCTGCTATTCCTCCATCATTGCTCCCAAGACCTTGGTAAATCTAGTCATAGAGAACAGAACCATTTCTTTTCTAGGATGTTTAGCACAATTCTTTTTCTTCTGTACTTTTGTGGTAACTGAATCCTTTTTATTGGCTGTGATGGCCTATGACCGCTTTGTGGCTATTTGCAACCCTCTGCTCTACACAGTCACCATGTCCCAGAAACTCTGTGCCTTGCTCGTGGTCGGGTCATATGCATGGGGAGTAGCATGCTCCTTAATACTCACATGTTCTGCTATCGAATTATCATTTCAGGGTTTCAACATAATTAATCACTTCTTCTGTGAGTTCTCTGCATTGCTCTCTCTCTCTTGCTCTAATACTTATGTCAACCACTTGCTTCTTTTCATTTTTGCCACTTTTAATGAGGTCAGCACACTACTCATCATTCTTCTGTCTTATGTATTTATCCTTGTGACCATCCTCAAGATGCGTTCAGCCAGTGGTCGCCGCAAAGCCTTCTCTACCTGTGCTTCACACCTGACGGCCATTACCATCTTCCATGGCACCATTCTTTTCCTCTACTGTGTGCCCAACTCCAAAAACTCCAGGCACACAGTCAAAGTGGCATCTGTGTTTTACACAGTAGTGATTCCCATGTTGAATCCCCTGATCTACAGTCTAAGAAATAAAGATGTCAAGGACACGGTCAGTAAGTTATTGGACACTAAAGTCTTTTCCTTTTGAGCATATTATTTACGGGAGTTTACCCTTATATGTAAATAAAGTGTGTTCATAAAGTTTGATTTTAAAGATAAATTTAAAAGTATTGAAGAATTAATATATAATGGAAAGAACACAGATATTGATTCAATGGGAATACACTTAACTCTGTCTCTTACTGAAAAAAAATCAGAAATCTCTGTCATCTTTAATTTTTCATCTGCAAAACTGAGACAACATAAGCTAGCTCCTGATCTGATTGTAAAGATTAAAAGATAATATAGATATCATGTGGAATTCCTTATATAATCTCTTATTAAAATTAATAAATGTTAATTTTAGTCTCCTTTTTGATAACATGCCTGGAATAGACTAAGCTCTCAATAAACACATGAATAGCTCTTATAAAATTATAAATAGCAGTTAAGATAAGTCACAGTCTTTGCCTTTGAGAAATGCAAACTCTGGTGTTGACAGGAGAGCCATAAAGAAAGTGGCTATTGTTCAAGGTAGAAAATGGCTATCATTCAAGGTAGAAAATAAAAGGATTTAACAGAAAGAAAAGTTCAAAACTATTTAGGGACTTTAGAAGGATGGCGTCATAAAATAGGTATAGTTTGCACTTGGCCTTCTTATTTCAGAAGTTTCAGAAGATGTATATCAACAGGGTAGAGATTTTAATCAGAAGACAAAAGCCTGACAAAAATGAGGAGGTCAGAATGTAATACTGAGTGAATTCAGCAAATTTTTAATTGAGCAAATAGTGTATAGTGTGTGTGTATGTGTGTGTGTGTGTTTTGTATTGAGTATATACATAACTTGGTACGAATGAAAAGTTGATAAGATATAGTTGTTTTCACAGAAGCTCCAGTGTGGCAGTATGATAAGCTGTGATAGGCTCCACCAGAGGTTCAAAAATTGCAGATTGGATCTCAGAAAATCTTATATGCAAGAAGTAAGCATGATTAGAGCTTGTTCTACTTGTATTGCATTCTATTATTCTGTCTATGATGACATCCAAATCACTATTCGTCCTTTTTTAAATTAATTTTTTTCTCAACATGAGCCTAATCTCTGAATTCTTCTCAATGGAACTTCTACCTTAAAAAAATGTGCTTGGAGTTGCCCTAAGTGTTGAAAACTAATTGCTGACATAACCTTATTTAAAATAAAATGAGAACCACATAGTTGCTAGCATAAAGACCTGTTAAATCTGGCAAATTAAAAATATCTGATCACTTTAATATTATCATTTTGCTTGAATAATTTACACTTTTCTCCTTCTCTCCCCCAAATCATCAGTATATCGAAAGAAATTTCTAAGTGTTTTGAGGGAAAATTTTATTGGGGCTTAATAAAGTTATTTGAAATGTTTGTATTATTTTGATCTTATGATCATCATTATCAAAACTTTTTATTCACATGCAATACTTTATAGTGAATTAAGTAAATAACCATGGTATACGGGTTAATAAAATATGGAAGAAGCAGTGTTTCAGATATTGGATGTCTTATGTATCTCACACCATATCTGGCATATATATAATTTCTAATTTCCTTGACATTAGGAAATTATTTATATTAATCTTACAGAATTTTATTTTACTTCTGTCCTGTGTGGACCAAGGATGATCACATTTTATGGTAGAAGTAATACGGCCCATCCAGTTCTTATCCTAAAGAAACCATATTATTTAAATGACCTGGCCAAGTATGTAAAAGCAATTGTTAACAGAATTAAAGGCACCATTTAAGTCCTTAGAGACATTGGCAAGCATATTTTTCACTAAATACTGGTATCCTCTTTTTTTTTTATTATTTTCAAGTTATGGCATTTCAGATTCTTCATAGTAGATTCTGTTTCTTCTCTATAGACATGACATATTAATAGTCTTCACATTTGTTGGTCATGTGCCTCTCATTTAATTTTAAAAAGGTATTTATACCAAGAATTTAATTTTACATATAAAATATTTCATTGTAAATTTAAATAGCAACAGAAGGTATAATTTCCATTGTATAGCATGATTTCACTTGAAATATATATATATAAACATCTGAAACAGTCAGATTTATGCTTTTCCTTCTTCTGAACTCATTTAATTCTATACCCCACTAAACATAATTTTATTAATAACATTTATACCTAATATTTCTTGTGATCATAACACTTTTGGCAATATCAAAAGTTTTTTTCTTTCTGGATTAAATTAACCTTGTAATGATACAATAATAATTGTACTACTAATTAAAAACATAATTACATTGTAAATTTTGATAAAATATAATTAATCAAAATGGAAAATGTTCTTGGAAATATTTCTTTTTATGAGAAATATAAATATGTGTTTAAATTTTTCATTTGAAATAATTACTGTATCCCTGGAAATATATCACTTAAAGATAGAAAGCAAGAATCATTCAGTATCATTTCTATTTCCACTTTTTAATAGGTGAGAATATGAGAAAATTTGGTCATATTAAAGGTGAGTAGGAATAGAAACTTATTAGAAATTGTGCTGCAGTAGAAATATCACTCACCTCTTTCAATTCCATTCAAGTTATGAACTTTCATCAAAATAAAAAAAAATACATTGTACAAAATTTGAATGTCTTCCAATTCTGTTGAAGGCCAGAGTTTTGGAAATTACCTCTTTCAAAAGGATTTATTACCCAATGTGGTGAATTGTAAATATGGTCAAAATTCTTCAGTCCTTCCAGGATCTCTGCCACTTTGCATCATCTCTGATCAAATGGTGGAATCAATTTCTCCATCCCTGGAAAGTAGGCTGCTTTTTTGACTAGTTTTGACTAACAGAAGATAGCTGAATTGACATTGTGTCAGTTTCAAGCCTCTAAGAGGCCTTGTGGCTTTTTCACAATTTCTTGGAATTTACAAGCTGCCATGTGAACAAGCACAGAATAATATATTGGATAATGAGAAACAAAGCTCACATCCTCATCACATGAACTGGCATCTAGCCAACCATCATATCTGAGCTTTAGGCCATCTTAGGTTACCTTATCTACCAAGCTGATGTCATCTACATGAACAAACCAGTCCAAAATCAGCCGTATCGAGATCAGAACAGCAAAACCACCTTACTGACTCATGTAGTAGCAATCTATGAAATAAGTAGTTACTGTTTCTAAATAATATTTTTTGGAGTGGTGTGTTATACAATCAATAAAACCATTCACTTTCTTAATTTCTGAGATTATCACAAAGAGCTTCCCAAGTCTCATATAACAATTAAGCATATCTGTTATTCTTCCATGCAGAAGCACCCTGATTGAAACAATGCAATTAAAACATTTAGAAAATTTAACATATTTTTTATTTCCTATTGAGACCCAGAAACACTCGTCAAACTTTGGATATTATTAAATGAATCAATTTTGGGAAAACATATACAGTTTGTTGAGAATTTGAAAACCAATTGCCTGTAACTAGTTATGTGCATGGAAATTTTAACATGTTTGGTATATCCAAGGGAATAAGCCACAAACAGTGGTTTAAACAGTATTGATTTAGGAGTCCTTACACAGTCAGAGTAGGAGCAAACCCAAGAGAGATCCCTGATACAAATTCATTTAGTGGACTGGCATTGAGTAAGGAGTGTGCCATGCCAGCACTGTTTAGTAAGTCTGCTCTTCCTCACACAATCATAGTGGTGACACAATGAAAAAGCAGCATTACCCTTATTCTATCAGTTATTCCACATGTGACTCTGGGCAGGTTACACTTGTTTGTGCCTCAGTCACTTCATTTGTAAAGGTCTGTAACTATTGATCTCACTTATTTTTATGAAGATGAAATGTCTTAATAGCTGTGTTCACAGCAGCACCTGGCACACACCTCGTAAGTGATCACAAGCAATTATTGTTTTCCATCAGTAGGTTGATTATTCCCACTTCTTTCTGGTATTTAACAGAACTCTGGTGTGATTTCAGACCTTGTGCCCTTCAGGGTGGAGCTTTTGAATATAAATCAGGCAAAGGTTATAAGATTTATTCATAAGTTTTGTAATGTTGGTGTGATCTCTGGATCACAGAGCAATTGCTTGGGTGCAGCATATAATGCTCTGCAATGCATCATGAACTCTGAAGGGATCATTTGGACTGTAAAAAAATATATCAAGTTGGGATAGTTTTCCCCTCTGCTTTATGCTCATAGAAGTCATTAATTGTTTGAGTCCCAAGATAGTGCTGTTTTCTTGATATCTTATTGGTGTCCCACAGAGATCAATGATTGTTTTGAGAAGCTTAAGAAACATGGGCCCTAGGGATACACACACGTACAAAAACATAAAACCTATAACATTTTCTATTGTAGAACCTTCAAAAACAAGGGAAACAATGTCTATCATACAGGTTGGTTGGCTGGACTACACTCTGGTTTTTGGAGGAGAATGGACATGAATATTTTCTGGGATCTGGAAGCTTGTTCTCTCTCTCTATTTTTTTTTTCTCCTGAGGGTAATTTATTATAGCCACATGTAAATAAGAATTGAAAAGTATTAGCCATATTTTAAAAAATCTGTAGTTAGCCTTTTGTTAATTATAGAGCATTTTAAGAAATGTCATGTTTGAACATTCCTTTATGAAAACATTTTCTCTTTATAAATTGAGAAACCATCTCAGTGGGAAATGGAAACAATTTAATCAGCAAAACCAAATATCTTTTGGCAGCTTTTAATGTCAAAGAGAAGAGAGTAAACAAATTGGAAAGAGTGTTTGATTTCACTCTCCTTCCCTCTTCCCACTCTCTCACACAATTGCATGGAGGTTCTCCTGACCATGAGTCACTTTGATTCTTAGAGTAGCAGTAATGTACCCTGCGAACTGCTCATGGAGGGACACAAGCATGTGAACCACTTCTGAAGCAGAAAGGAGAGGGGTTATTTTGGCCTAGAGCAAAACACTTTAAATTGCCTTTTCATAGCAGATTTATCAGTCTTGGTTGTATCGACATTTTGGGCCAGATTACATTTTGGTGTTTGGATGTGTTGGTATGGGGAGAGGAGGCTGTCATGTACATTGTAGAGTATTTAGCAGCAACCTACTAGATGCTAGTAGTACACCTCCTTATTGAGTCAACAAATATGTCTCCAGACATAGCAACATGTCCTGTGGGAATCAGAATCACTCCTGGTTAAGAATCACTGCTCTATGAGTAATCGGCAGTCTGAATTTTTATTTTTAGACTTGGAAACAGGAAAAAGTATTTTGAAATTATGTATTACTTTGAAATCAGAGAAAGACCAATATCTCCCTTTTAGTGGCTGTTGAAGAGAGAGAACCATATCTTCAGGTAAATATTAGTTTTTAAACTAGGATTCCTTTATGCCCATATCTTTCACTTCTTTGAAATCATTTGAAGAATGAGGTAAATGCCTAGCTTTGTTAGGTTTTAGTCCATATTCTTTTTCCATCAGAAGTAACCAATTGGCACCTCTTCAATCACGTATATATTGACAAAGGGTCAAGAGGAACAGAATAAACAAATGTGTCCTTCCCTTCTGTTGGTATTTTCTATAGGTCAAAGGCCTTGAATACATCCATTTCTTATTTAAAAAATAACACCCTTTCCCCAGTTCACCCCATAACACTTATATTTTGTGACAATTCAGGCAAGTATCTACATTGTTTTTTTTTAAAAAAATGATTGGAATAAAATATTTATACTTCATGTATGTTGCGAGGATTAAATATATAATTCAACTTATGTATACAAACACAATATCCTATCTGTGCAATCTTGCTATTAACTTATCATTTTATCATAGTCACTTTTTAGGTCATTGAAAGTTCATCAGAAGTATCGTTTTAATATCTGTTTAGTTTTCTATTATATATATCAGTTATATATGTATGTATGTGTGTGTGTGTATATATATATATATATGTACACATATATATATATACACATACATACACCATAACTGATTATTTTCTCCTGTTTGACACTTTATTTCTAAGTTTTACTACCATACATCATGCTGCAATGTGGTAGCAAACATCTTTTGTTACTAGTTTCATATTAACATCTTTGACTTGTTCTTCAAATAGATTTAAAGCAATAAATTTATTTGACAAATAGGTTATTATAATGCTTCAGAGTCACAGTTACAGGAAGTTTGAATCATAGAGATAAATTCACTGAATAATGGCTTGCATTAAATACTAATTAACAAAATGACTATGCTAATTTTATAGAAAAAAATGAAGAGAAGAGGTTTTCTTCATCTAAAAAGTATCGATAAAAATAAACACTTGTGGGTAACAATCTTAAGCACACTTCTCATCATTTCAATGGAAAACAGTAAAGGGTACTATATATTTTTTAAAGCTATTTACTGGGATCCCAATATTTCCAATACTAACTAAAAAGTCAGGAAGAAAAAGTGATTTAAATTTCATAAAACAAAATGGCTAATTAAATAATGTTTGAGGTCTTTCTAATGATTCACTTTCAGGCTCCAAGGGGTATAGGAGTAGGTTAGGGAAACACATAGGCTTTTATATATGTGAGTGCTTTGTGTCACTTGTGAAATAAAGTGAGCTCTTTGCAATTGTGTTCTACAATGTTCATAATTTTTCTAAATAAAAAAAAGAGCAATGTCCTTCTTGTTGAAAATTTACCTATTCTCCCAATTTTTCATGTCTTTTTTAGGAGATGATCAAAATTGCATTTGGGATAATATAATATAATAAGAAACAATCCAGTTATTATTTTCCACCCAAATGAAGTGGAGACATGGGTGAGGAGAACTGCACTGCTGTGACAGAGTTCATTCTCCTTGGATTAACAGATGCCCCTGAGCTCAGGGTTTTTCTTTTCATGCTGTTTCTTCTGATCTATGGAGTCACAGTTTTGGGCAACCTGGGCATGATTGCCCTGATTCAGGCCAGCGCTAAACTCCACACTCCCATGTACTTTTTCCTCAGCCACCTGTCCTTTGTGGATTTCTGCTACTCCACAATCATTGTTCCAAAGATGCTGGGTAATATATTGAAAGAAGACAAAGCCATCTCCTTTTACAGATGTATGGTGCAGTTCTACCTCTTTTGCACTTGTCTGGTAACTGAGGTCTTCCTATTGGCTGTGATGGCCTATGACCGCTTTGTGGCCATCTGTAATCCACTACTGTACATAGTCACGATGTCCCAGGAGCGCTGTGTGGTATTGGTGTCTAGCTGCTACCTCTGTGGGACTGTGTGTTCTTTGATTCACTTGTGTTTAGCTCTTGAGAAAACATCCTATTGGTCAAATGTAATGAACCACTTCTTTTGCGATCTGTCCCCTCTCTTATCTCTTGCTTGCTCTGATGTCACTCTGAATGAACTGCTGCTATACATTGTGGCCACGTTCAATGAGCTCATCACCATCCTGATCATCCTCACTTCCTACTTCTTTATTCTCATCACCATCCTGAGGATGCGCTCTGCAGAGGGGAGGCGCAAAGCCTTTTCCACCTGTGCTTCACACCTCACAGCCATTCTTGTCTTCCATGGAACAGTTCTTTTCATTTATTGCCGGCCCGGTTCTGGCAACAGTGCTGATACAGACAAGGTGGCCACAGTGTTCTACACTGTGGTGATCCCCATGCTGAACCCCTTGATCTACAGCTTGAGGAACAAGGACGTGAAGGAGGCTCTAAGAAAGGTGTTGAGCTCCAGAATATTTTCACAGAGAATGTTTTCTTAGCAATACTCGAGGTCCCAAAGTGGAGGCTGGTGGAAGGGCTAATGGGTGGGCTGCAGTATTGGAGTGGAGAGAAGAGCCAGAAGGTAGGTGTCTATGAGTCTGTCATTTTGATTCCATTATCTTTGTGTCTCTGCAATTGTCAAGGGTAAGACTGAATATATTTCAAGTATGAAATTTAATACTTTGCTTTTATTCCACTGAAATGTTTTAATCGGGTATGGGTAATGGACTGTTAAGACTCAAAGGCCTAGTTTTCTGTAAAACTTGCATAAGGTTAATAAGAATTTTGAAAACCACACTTTCAGTATCTATTATGGAAACTGTGATCTTTTTTAAAATTGCATTTTTGTTATTTTACGAAGAGGGACAAATCTTTATCAAACACTTTATACACAGAATGAGATTTCCATGTGTGTATTCACCTCATTTATATTTTGTTCTTTTATTGTTATTTTAGGTTCGTTGGTTATTTCTTGTTTTAGTTATTTTTATAATTTTTGTGTTGCTGTTGCTTTACATCGTGGCCACTTTCAATGAGATCACCATTGTGACCATCTTCACCTCCTACTTGTTTTTTCTCATCACCATCCAGAGAATGAACTCTGCAGAAGGAGTGCATGAAGCCATTTCTACCTGTGCCTGTCACCTCACAGGCATCACTGCCTCCCAGGAAACAATCCTTTCATTTATTGCCAGCCCTGTTTAAATTTAGTCATTTAAATTTTGCATGACAGGCAAAGATATAATTTTGGAGTGTTAGTATATAGCATAAAGAGATTGGTGAGGTGAGACAGTGCAAAATCATTTGTAGGTAGCAGAGGGATTGCTTCATAATTATGCTTTTTTTCTTTAACCTGGACAGGGAAGATGGGTAATTTTTAAAGAACAACATGAGAGAAATACTGAAATTTTATTCAGAAGTAAAGAACATGAACAACGTTCAAGAGATGATCATGCATCAACAAGTCAATGATTCAACAAATACTTTTGAGCTACTATTTCTACCATATGCTTATAAGGTATTCTGTTAGATGCTCGAATAAATGAAAAATTGCATAAGATGTGTCTACTAGTCTAAATTATTTCAGAGAAAGTTCCAGTGTGGAGGATGAGAATTTTGATAAGAGGTTCATAAATATTAGCTTGTTTCTCAGAAGAGTGAGTAAAAAAAGCAAAGAAAATATATTTACAATTGGTTTTATGTTTCCTTTCTATCATCTGCCAAACAATGTGAATATGTTATTACTTTATATGGCAGCTGGACCAGGGGCATATCTGAATTCTCTTCATCTGGACTCTACAGAAAGTTTTCATAAAACGACTGATTGGATTTCTCATAAGTATGAAGGGCTAATTGCTTTCTTTGGACCTAAATGCTGTTTTAAATTAACTTTGCATTTAAATTATACTCCCAAAACAATCAAATCTAGATTATTGTGTATATTAGGGAGGACTAATTTTTCTCTACAATTGGTAATATTTACTATAAGATGCCCTCATTGATACAAGTACCTAAGTTTTAAAATTCTGTAACACCATGTTTATCTTTCTTCTGTCATCAATTTTGGTTGAATTTCTTGTATATCCCTTTTCTGCTTTACGTTCTCTGCTTTTGTATGAAATCCCAAATTGTTCTGGAACATACTGAGAGAAGTTGTGACTGTTTTTGTGAGGGTAGCCCACAAACTGGACAACAATTTTATTTATAAATAATTTGAAACAGTTAATCTTATTCTAATAAATTACAATGATCTTTTCCCAAAAATTTAGTTATGTAATGATAACCAAAAATATTTTATATATTTACAAATAAACTGTCTTCTTTTGCACAGTATCACTAAGTTTCTTAACTTATCTGGAACAATTGTGCACAAACAGCAAATATGTTATATGCTCTTAATTGGAATCAATGATAAATTATTTTAAAGTATAAGACTGTGTTTTTCTCAATCTTGGTAAAGGATGATTACATATTTCTGAAATCAGAGCTCTACACCTTAATTTTTCTTTAAGGAATTGAAAATATATACTGTTTTAGTGCTCTGACCAGTATTTTAAAATTATTGAGTGACCACATGAAGATAATAAATAGAGATTTCAAGCAAATAGGCAGTACACTTTTCATAACAATAGAAAATTTCCATATGACACACACAGTGTTAAAAAAAAAAAAAGAAACAGGGCAAAGCATTTAAGTTACATGACGACATCAAACAGCCAAATAACTATTTGGAAACTCAAAAGTAAAAATAGTGAGATCAGGTCAGAAAAAATATATGTAGAAATAATGGTTAAAATTTTCAAAAATTAACGAAAGACAGCAAACCACAGGTCCAAGAATCTCAGAGAACACCAAACAGAATGAACACACATGCATGTGCACACACAAACACACTCACACACACACACACAAACACACAAAGACACACACATTATAGAAAAAAAAGTAAATGCGAAAAATTTGAATTCAAGAACCATATACATCAAGAAGTGGTTTTCAACCATGGCTTACATTATCTATTTGTTGGCTATTAAAATTTTGTTCATAACATTGATCAATAAACTTATATAGACTTCAAGTGTACAATTCAATCATATCTCATAGATGTATTGCACTGTGTGTTCACCATCCAAAGTCAAATGTCCTTATATTTGAACCCATTTACCCTTATCTATCTCCTCCACCTCCCTCCTTTCCCTCTGATAACCACTGAACTGTTTGTTGTCCATGTCCATGGGACTCTGTTTATCATGTCCATTGGTTGCTTTCAGTTTTAGATCCTACATATGGGTAAAATCATATGGTTAACTTTTTCTGTCTGACTCATCTCACACAGCATGACAATCTCAAGATTCATTCATGTTGTCACAAATGGCAATATTTCATCTCTTCTTATGGCTGGGTAATATTCCATTGCACATCTTCTTCATCCAATCATCTAATGAAGGCCATTTGTGTTATTTCCATGTCTTGGCCACCCCAAATAATGACATAATGAACATCAGGGTTCCTAAGTCCTCACAGATAAATGTTTTCAAATTTTGGGATACCCGGAAGAGGGTTTTCCAAGCAATATGGTAACTCTAATGTTGTTGATGGTTTCTTTTTCCTGTGCAGAAACTTTTTAGTTTGATATAGTCCCATTTATTGATCTTGGCTTTTACTTCCATTGCCTTTGAGGTCAAATTCATAAAATCCTCTCTTAAATCAGGGTCTGTGTATTTAGTAGCTATGTTTTCTTCTATGCAATTTATCATTTGCTTCAACCACAGCACTCTCAACACTTAAATGGGTCTTTTTGTGGAGTGTTATCTGTGGCATTGTAGAATGTTATCAGCATCCATGGTCTCTACAAACTAGATGCCCTCATCACCTCCTTCTAGTTATGACAGTCAAAAATATTCTGAATTTATTGCTAAATGTCCCTTATATATGTGTGCAGTAGTGTACAAACCTACCTCCACTTTAGAACAACTTACATAAGAAAGAAAGATAAATATTAGAGTAGATTTCTTGCCTGAAACTCTGAAAACTAGAAAAGATTGAATGAAAAAATGAAAGTTTTAAAGAGGAAAAACAACTAAAACACTGTCACTACAGAATGGTATATCTAAAAAAATTCTCAAAAATTAAATAATATTAAGCTGTTTTCAAACTAACAATAACTGTGGAAATTTGTTACTAGTGTATCTGTATTACCAAATGTATTTAATATGTTTTGCAGGGAGAAAGAATATCATACCAGAAAGAAATTGAAGTTCACAAAGAAATAAAAAAACATAGGTAATTTCATATTAAATGCAAATCTGAAATTTATTTTTCTTTTTTAATTAAATGTTTGGAGTGCCATCAGTTAATCATATTATATAGGTTTCAAATGTATAATAATATATCATATGTATATTGCATTGATACTCACCACCCACGTTAGAGTTTCTTTTTTCACCTTTTATTTGACCACTTTTCCTTCTAGTTTTAATTGTTCTATAGGATATCCTTGCAAGCTAGGAGAAAGTATGGTAATATAATCAAAGTGCTGAAGGAATAAAAATAATAGCAATAGAATATCATTTATAATCTGTATAAAACTCTGTCTAATATAATAAAATAATAGCACATAGAATAAGAGAGTCCTGAAGAATTCACTGTTTCAAGGTCTATAAAAACTTGTGATTTAGTAAATGTTTACTATTAACTCCTGAAAATCATTATAATTTTATAAAAATGAAAAAATAATGTCATTAGGGATTTTTAAAAATCTCAATTTGAAGGATGGCAGAAAATAGGATCAAGAAAACAGATGAAACAAATAAAGCTAAAGTGCTGAGGTAAGTATTTAATTCAACCATATCAATAATTGCATTAAGTATAAACAGTCTACAACAACATACAAAAGCTGGAGATTATCATATTGGACATAAAGGCAAAATAAAATTTTGTGCTATCTAAAGAAACTCCTTAATTATGAATATATATTAGGTTAAATATAAAAGGAGAGAAAATGTCACATTTGTGGATATATCAATATAAACAAGACTTTAGGACACAAAATATTACAAAGGATCACTAGGCAATAGCATATTGAAGAAAGGGTCAACTCATTGTTATATATATCATCTTAAACATATTGATTGAGCGACTATATAGTGTTAAGATATCTTTCTACAAAGATAAAACAAGCTACAATTTGTATAATATTTACATTAGGTTGTAATACAAGTGTTCCCAAAATGAGAACTATTGTATAGTTTTCTGATCAGTAGTTTCATGCGTTTGATGGCATTCAAGGAATTCTGGAGTGGCTTTAGACACTGTGGTTTTCAGGAATTTAGTAGTTTTGTGATGTCATAAGAAAGGGAAAATTTATAGGAAATACTCATTTTATTTCATTATGGCAACCTGAGCTGTGACCTTTGTATATGACACTAGGATGTAGCATTGTAATGCACCAGAAAAAGTGGAAGAAGACAAGTATGGTTTTAAATACTTTTTCCCCAAAGTGAGATAATTAAAAAATAAATATCTTGATGATATTCCATCAAAATAATTATTTGTGTTACATCAAAAGTAGTCTTAGTTTAATTTTTACGTAGTTTGTTATTCCATAGAGATTAATGATTCATTTGCAACTTGTGGGATCCAGTTCCCAGGAGCTTAAATTACAGTATAAATCTCTAACTGTTCTCATCTTAAGGTCTTCACTGCCAGGGAGATGTCTGCCATCAGGTTTGTAGCTAGAACCAGGTTCTGGTTATTGGAAAATGGAAAGAGATTTCTTGTCTTAGGAAACAGTTATTTTAAGGAAATAGTTAATTCATCTTTCTTCTAATTAGAGAATGTTTTAGTTGAGCCCATATTTCTTTGCACTTACTCATTTCAAATGCTGTTGTCTTTTTGTATTCAGACAGAGTTAACAGGGAATTAGGATAATTTCCTCTGTAACACCAAACCTTGTTGATGTGTATGAATGAAAACAGAATAAATAAAAGATAGATCTTTTCCCACTACCTCCTTTCCCTATCATTTCTATCTCTTTCACCTTTTTCCACATAATTTCACAGCAACTTTTGTCATGGAATCTGGAATTTGTGACCATGGAGGAGCTCCCCAGTTGTCATCCTAATTCTGAGGGTTTAATTGATGTGCCTGGGACTTGGTCATGGAGAGATAGAGGTAGGGTCAGGATATGTGAACTATCTCTGCTCAGTAGATGAGGTGAACAGGTTGAGATTTGTTTTGGGTGTATTATAAACTAGATTCTTCTTATCGACCTAGAACATTAGGAAGACAATATGCCAAATAGATTTTCACATTTTAACTATAAATTGGGCAATATTCAGGATTTTAGGGGTTTTTTTTTCTGGTCAAGTGGAAAACTCAGGTAAGTGATTTCTTTTTCCTTCTTTACAATTGGCTCAAGATATAAAGGAAACAGGAAATAAAGAAACATATAGGTTAGGGTGTTGAGGTAAGTATTTAATTCAACTGTGGAATCTTTTCATTAAGTTTTCACTACAAGTCGTCAGTATGCTTTGCTTGTGTCTAGGAGGGAGGGTACAGAGTAAAATTCTTCGAATTTCATATGCCTTTTCTTTAAGGACTGGCCTGGTTGGTAAATTTAATTATACAGTCTACAAATATAAATCCTTACTACAAACAACCTACTTGGGAGAACTTAGGAAAGTTTTCACTTATCTCTTTTTAATGTGGGTGAAATCTTCACCTTTCAGTTATCGCCAATCACAGTGATAACATATGATATCGCTATCATATATATTCATATCTCTACACATGCATCTTCACCTCCATTTATATGTATACACCAACATTGTATTACGTATCTTTAAAAAAAAAATTGACAATCACCAAAACATAATTTCAAAGAGCATGGAAGCTTTCTACCCAGGATATGATTAACCGTAGTTTAACAATTGCTCTATTTTTGACAATTAAATTTTCTCATTGTTAATAATATAAACACAGATGCAATGTAGCTGTAGATGTAGTTTTTCACAATTTTATCACTGCTGTTAAATATATCTTATGACATCTTATTAAGAACAAAATCTCTCATAAAAACAGCAGATAGCTTTTTATTGTTGTCAGAGTTAAGACAATGTGTGTGGCCTAATAACTTTCCAGAAAAATTTGGAGGAGATTCATCTTCCTGACTTTTTATGAGCACAGATCATTAATATCAAATTGATTAATCCACTTTGCTAATTTGATATGTAAAATGATAATTTCCAGTGCATATTTTAATCCTCTTTTTAATAATTCCAAATTTAAAAGGTTTTCATAAACCGTACATTTAAAAAATTACTCATATTTTTCAAAAATAGAACTGTGGAGAACTATACTTTCAAATTTATGTTCCTGAGAGATTCGACTAAACATAGCCTATATTTTAGAGAATCACAGTAGGTGTTATTACTCTGATGAACAGAGTTAAAATTTTCTAGTTAGTTTTCAGAGAACAGTTGTTAATTTCTGAGTACCTTTGAAGTATGTCTTTGAATTTACTCTTAAATCCATCAAATGGATGAATTTTAATCTATCATCTGAATCCATTGTGATAAAGTTTGCAATCACCTAAGTTTTCGGCTGATACTTAAATCCATTCTCATCAGGGGGACCCATTGAAACAATTATATTTTGAATTATATGACAATTCTGTTTTTGTTATAGCTCAAAATACCCTGTTCAATATCAATGTTGTTTTTTTTTAGCTAATATTAACCTTTTTATTTTTCTCCCTTTTTCTAGAAGAAATAACAAACCTTATCATTTGGTTACCCAACCTGACAGATGGTGGAAATGAGGGAGGAGAACTGCTCTGCTGTGACAGAGTTCATTCTCCTTGGGCTAACTGATGCCCCTGAACTCAGGGTCTTTCTTTTCATGCTATTCCTTCTGATCTATGGAGTCACAGTTTTGGGCAACCTGGGCATGATCGCCCTGATTCAGGCCAGCACTAAACTCCACACTCCCATGTACTTTTTCCTCAGCAACCTGTCCTTTGTGGATTTTTGCTACTCCACAATCATTGTACCAAAAATGCTAGAAAATATTTTGAACAAAGATAAAGGCATCTCCTTCCTGGGATGCATGGTGCAGTTTTATCTATTTTGTGCCTATGCAATCACTGAAGTCTTCCTGCTGGCCGTGATGGCCTATGACCGCTTTGTGGCCATCTGTAACCCACTGCTGTACATGGTCACCATGTCCAAGGAGCTCTGTGTGGAGTTGGTTTCTGGCTGCTACCTCTGTGGGACTGTGTGTTCGTTGATTCACTTGTGTTTAGCTCTTGGGATTTCATCTTACAGTTCAAATGTGATGAACCACTTCTTTTGTGATCTGCCTCCTCTCTTATCTCTTGTTTGCTCTGACGTCACTCTGAATGAACTTATACTATACATTGTGGCCACGTTCAATGAGCTCATCACCATCGTGATCATCCTCACTTCCTACTTATTTATTCTCTTCACCATTCTGAGGATGCACTCTGCAGAGGGGAGGCGCAAAGCCTTTTCCACCTGTGCCTCCCACCTTACAGCCATCATTGTGTTACAGGGAACAATTCTTTTTAGTTATTGCCGCCCTAGTTCAGGTAATAGTGAGGATACAGACAAGGTGGCCACAGTGTTCTACACTGTGGTGATCCCCATGTTGAACCCCCTGATCTATAGTCTGAGGAACAAGGATGTGAAGGAGGCTCTAAGAAAAGTGTTGAGCTCCAGAATACCTTTGCAGAGAATATGTTCTTAGTGGGACTCGGGGTCCCAAGGTGGAGGCTGGTGAAGGGATGAATGGTTAGGCTGCAGTATTGGAGTGAAAAGAACAGCCAGGAGTTAGGTGTCTATGAGTGAGCCATTTTGATTCTGTCATCTTTGTGTCTCTGCAATTCACAATGGCAGGATTTTGTGTCAAGCTTTCCACTTTGCCTTATTCAACCAAAATGTTTTAATTGGGTATAGGTAATGAACAGTTAAAACTCAAATGTTTAATTACCTGTAAAACTTTCACGAAGGTAATAATAATTTTAAAAATTCCATTTTCAGAATTTATCATGAAAACTATGATTCTTTCTGAAATTGCATTTCTGGTATTTTACAAATAGAAACAGATATTTTTCAAATGCTTTGTATACAGAATGAGATTTCTATGTGTGCATGCATCCTTTTCATCTTTTTGCTTTTCTTTTGTTATTTTATGTTCATTGGTTATTTCTTGTTTTAATTATTTTCATATTTTTTCTGTTATTGTTGCTTTATATCATTGCCACTTTCTATGAGTTTACTGTGGTGACCATCCTCACATCCTACTTGTTTTTTCTCATTTTTCACCTATGCTTGCCACCTCACAACCATCACTGCCTCCCAGGAAACAATCCTTTCTTTTATTGCTAGTCCTGTTTAAATATAGTAAAATGCATGACAGGAAAAGATACAGTCTCACATTCTGGAAATGTACAATTCCAGGGTGTTAATATATAGCATAAAATGATTGGTGAGGAGAGACAGTGCAAAATCATTTGTAGATAGCAGAGGGATTGCTTCATAATTGATGCTTTTTATTTTAAATTGGTCATGAACGGTGGGCAAGTTTTAAAGAACAACAAAAAAGAAATACACAAATTTTATTCAGAAGTAAAGAACATGAACAATGTTTAAGAGATGATCATGCATAAATAAGTCAGTGATTCAACAAATATTTTTGAGCTACTATTTTCTACCATTGGCTTACAAGGTATTCTGTTAGGTGCTCGAATAAATAAAAAATTGCAGAAGATGTCTTTACTAGTCTAAATTATTTCAGAAAAAGTTTGTAGTGTGAACTATGAGAATGTTGACATACGGTTCATAAATATTAGCTTGTTTCTCAGAAGAGTGAGAACAAAAACAAAGAAAGTATATTCATAATTGGTTTTACATTTCCTTTCTATCATCTACTGAACAATGTAAATATGTAATTCATTTATGTGGCAGCTTGACCATGGGCATATCTGAATTCTCATCAGGACTTTGTGGGCAGTTTTCATAAAACAATTGAGTGGATTTCTCTTAAGCATTGAAAGCCAATTCCTTTCTTCGGACTTAAATGTTGTTTTAAATTAACTTTCCATTTCAAATATGCTCTAAAAAATAATTGCATCTATATTATTTTTTATATTACGAAGGACTAATTTTCCTCAATTATTAGTAAAATTCTCTCATCATATTTATCATTCTCTCTCATCAATTTTGCTTCAATTTCTTGTATATCATTCTGTTTTGTATCTGTTTGTCTTTTTATGAAATTCAAATTGTTCAAGAACTTATTGAGAGAAGAAATTCTAACCACTTTTGTGAGGGTAACATGGAAACTGGACAATGATCTTACTGTTCATAAATAACTTGGAACTGTTATATATTTTAAACTTATTATGATAAATTACAATAAACTTTCCCCAAAATTTAACTATGTAATAATAACCAAAAATATTTTATATATTTGCTAATAAACTGTCTTCCTTTGCATAGTTTCACGAACTTGTTTAACTTACCTGAAACAATTGTGGAAAAAGAGCAAATAGGTTATATTGTTTTTGATTGAAATCAATGATAAATAATGCATTTTCAAAATACAAGTCTTGTGTTTTTTCTTTATCTTGATAAAAATGAGTACATTTTTGTGAAATCAGAGCTATATACCTTAATTTTCATTCTGAGGAAATTAAAATACATATTGTTTTAGTGCTCTGACCAATGTTTTAAAATTACTGAGTGCCAAATAAATTGAGATTTCTAGCACACAGACACTATACTTTTTATACCAACAGAAAAATCTCAACATGACACATACAAGGGAAATAAGTGAAGAAACAATGTAAAATATTTAAGTTGTATGACTGCATTAAATATCCAAAATAACTATATTTGGAATATCAGAAGTAAAAAGAAAATGAGATCAGTCCAGAGGAAATATGTTTAGAGATAATGGTTAAAATTTTCCTAAAATTAACAAAAGACACCAAACCACAGGTCCAAAAATCTCAGAGAACACCAAATAGAATGAATACATTTGCATGTGCACACACATAGACACAGACACACATGAACACATCTCACAGAAAAAAAAAATTAAAATAGAAAATAATGAATTCAAGAACCATTATACATCAAAAAGTGATTTGGAACCATGGCACACTTTATCTAGTATCTATGTATCTATCTATCTTTCCATCTATTTATCATCTATCTGTCTATCATCTATCTATCTATTAACATCATCATCATCATCTATCTAATCTATCTATCATCTATCATCTATCATTTATCTGTCTATCTATCATTTATTTACTTACATACTTATTTGTTTGTTTTGTTATTAAATTTATTGGGGATGATAAAATTACATAGACTTCAAGTGTATAATTAAATAATACATCACATGTATATTAATTGTGTGTTCACCATCCAAAGCTTAATCTCCTTATATTTGAATCCCTTTATCCTTAACTATCTCTTCCTCCCTGCTTTCCATCTGGTAAACTGTTGTCCATGTCCTGAGTCTGTTTGTCGCGTTCATTTGTTGGTTTCAGTTTTTATATCCCATGTTTGGTGAAATTGTATGGTTAAATTTTTTCTGTCTGACTCATCTTACACAGCGTGATAATCTCAAGATTCATTCATGTTGTCACAAATGGCAATATTTCATCTCTTCTTATGGCTGGGTAATATTCCATTGTACATCTTCTTCATCCAATCATCTAATGAAGGCCATTTGTGTTATTTCCATGTCTTGGCCACCCCAAATAATGACATAATGAACATCAGGGTGCCTAAGTCCCTACAGATAAATATTTTCAAATTTTGGGATACCCGGAAGAGAGTTTTCCAGGCAATATGGTAATTCTAATGTTGTTGATGGTTTCTTTTTCCTGTGCAGAAACTTTTTAGTTTAATATAGTCTCATTTATTGATTTTGGCTTTTACTTCCATTGCCTTTGAGGTCAAATTCATAAAATCCTCTCTTAAATCAGGGTCCATTGTTGGGAGCCAAAAGGCCTTCATCCTGACCACCCAGCCCCCTGGCATAGAACCTGGCCATTAACAAACCTGTATGCTATCTAAAGAATGCAGGAGCAGATAATGCTCCAGGGAATAGTTAACCACAGAATGTATTAAAATACCCACCTGATAAGGAAGGACCTACTGAATGGCTGTTGACCTGCCCAAGGAGCCTCCCCGCCTCCTCCCTAGTTCCCCTTTCCCTTACACCCCCCCACCCCGCTTCACACTCTACTTCCTCTAAACCTTTGTACTCCCTCACCCCTTCAACCAAGGACCAATGAAATTGTAACAAGTATCCCCCTGCCTAGTCAGTCCTGCCTCCCTTTGTTCTTCTGTATAAATATACCTGCTCTAAAATAAAAAATTTGAGGCTTGATCAGAATACTGTCTTGCCTCCGCTCCTTTTTCTCGCCCGTTTCTCTTTCAGGCTGGATCCTCTTCGAGCCCACGAATAACTAGGTCCCGCGGGTCGGGACAAGTGGCGCCCAACGTGGGGCTCGAAGCACAGGTCCTTGTCAGACGGGAGGTCCCGCAGCCTCAGCCTGGGACGACGTAATTGAAGAAGGCCTGGCCAGGCACCCAAAGAAGTGAGGACTGCTTTCACCGCTCATGGAAGTCGAACGTCCTCGGTGAGTTTCGCCCGTCTAAGAAACGGGGACGTTTTTCGGTCGTTGAAAGAGACCCCCCCGGTAGGGGAAGTTCAGGGTAAAAGGAGTTGAGTAACATAAAAGAAAGTCTCGGTCGTTGAAAGAGACCTGAGCAAATCGGTCGTTGAAAGAGACTGGTGAGTTGTCGCGGATATTCGGGTCGTTGAAAGAGACCTCCTAAGATATTAGTCGTTGAAAGAGACCTCATGAATTGCTGCGGATAGTCGGGTGGTGCCCAAGGCCATCCTTGTTTTTGTTTTGTCTTTGTTTTATGTTAGCTCTTCAATTAAGACCCTAAAAAATTGTAATTCATTCTGCTACTTAACATCCTAATATTAGAAAATAAAAATGGGCAGCGGACTCTCTAAGGAGGCGCTCTTTATTAAGGACCTCAAGGTATCCCTCAGGGAAAGAGGGGTTAGAGTCAAAAAGAAAGACCTGATAAAATTCTTTATGTTTGTTGATAACGTCTGTCCTTGGTTTATTGTAAATGGGCCAGAAATACACAGGAAAAAATGGCAAAAGGTCGGTAGAGACTTAAATGATAAACTAAATCGGGAAGGCCCGGACAGTGTCCCTGCAGCCGTCTTCTCTTATTGGGGGCTTATCCGTGACATTGTAGAGGCAGCATCTGATGACCCGGATAAACAACAGCTTTTGTCAGTTGCGGAGTATTGCCTCCGTCCCCTGTCTCGAGCGGCCTCGGTGGTTTCTGCTTCCTCTGATAGGATCCCTTCCAAGTCTCCCTCAGTCGTTATAGACATTACAGGGGCTCCGCCAGCCGCCCCTACAGACTACCTCCCTTCAAACTCTCTCTATCCCCCTCTCCCTAAGGAAGCCTCGCTTTTAGAAGACCCAATAAACTTCCCAATTTTCTCCAAGGCCGTAAATAATGACCCTTTAGATTCTGGAGATGCAACTGTCCTGGAAAATGAGGTGGCACACTACCACAACCCCGATTTGCCCCCGCTCCTCTCAGCGCCCCCGCAGAGGCCCCTTCCCTATGCTCCTCAAATTTGTACCAGGAATAGAGTAGAAATTGCATTGAGCTTATAGACCACAGAATTCAGGTCAAAAAATAAATAAATAAAAAAGAAAGAAAAAGAAAAAAAAAAGGGATAAATAGGACTTTTAAGGAAACGTTGACTAAATTCGAATTAGAAATTAGTGAAAACTAGGTAAGCTTCCTTCCCTTAGCTCTTTTAAGAGCACAATGCACTCGCCTACTATCAAAGAAATCAGGTTTGTGTGTTTAGGCTTTTTAAAAATTTTGTAACAACTATTGGATAAAGGAATTTAATAACTCACTGTTATTGAGAAATTTGTTTTTCACTTGTAATTTCACATAAGATAATTGCTGTAAAATGTTGTTTACTAGTGTACCATATTGTTAAAAGCCAATGATAAATAGGTAATTGTACTTATTATACTTAGAAAAACAGTATATTGAATAGTTGAGAACATTATTTCAAATGTAAATATTTAGATAAAGTTTTTGTTTGTTTCAATATTCATTTACTGCATCAACCATAGTCTCAAATTTTACCTTTTAAACAGCTTAGTTTCAAAATCTGTAAAATGAACTAAGAATCTTGAGTATTAATTCATGCATATAAGACTAATGTGTTTATAAAGCATAGATCTTACTTTGATTGTATAACTTTAAGTAAAGACTGCTGTTTTTATACCAACCACTCTGGCATAATTCGAGATAGTCTAGCCTTAGTAAAACTAAGACCTTTAATATTAGCTTTTCTAGGACTGCTATTTAGGCCATATATAGTAAATTGCCTTATAAAGTACATTAACAGAGAGTCCAGGCTGTTAAATTAATAGTATTTTCTACTCAAGTAACAGGGGTATCTCAGTTTCCGCAATTTATAGGACATCAAAGATTTGATATGTGCCTAAAAACCAATGGGAATGTGACAGCCTACTAAAATGTGGAAAGGGTAAAAGTTAATTAAAAGTCCCAAAACTAGACAAAAGAAATCTTTACCTTAGCAATTTTTAATTGGGACAAGAATGCCTAGTTCCTAGAACTTTTAACTGCTTAATGTCTGCCATGAAACTTGTGACAATGAGCTCTCTCATATGCTAAGAGAGCAACATTCCAGGGCACAGATAAGGAGAACATCTACAAGGCCATGTTTAAAACTAGCAAATTCCCTGGCTACATTTGTCTTTGTGATGGCCAGTTTCTGCTAGCTTTGTCAAAGATTAACTTCTGTTCTCTTTTTAACTTCTGTTCCGGATCTCCTAAAACTCGAAACCCCCCCCCCCCCCGCCCGCCACCTTGAGTAAGGACTTGCTTCCTCCAGGGGGCGACCGCTGAGAGATGTTTCTCAGCCCCAGACGCCAAACAGCCTTGCTCATGAGGACAGGAGGAAAAGAAGTCTTATTTTTACCGTAATTGGGCAGGAGCCATCTAAAGCAGCCTCACCGGTGAATAAGACTGCGTTAGCATCTATCTAGATGCATCAGTTCTGTTCCTGTCTAATTGGGCCCTTGGTTAACTAGTGGAAGGTTGGACACAGCAATACTTCCCTAGTTCGGTCAGTCTGAGACGTCAGACTCTGACTGACCCCTGTACATGTTCTGGTTCTGGTTTCTGATGCTCTAGCGTTTTGTGTTATCTGTAGTTTGTCTTGTCTGTCTTGTGTCTGTCTGTTTGGGCTAGCCAAATGTACTGTTACCCTCCTATACTTATTTTGATTCTTTCCTTAGGTCTGGCCTCCGTGGCCCCCCTTCCGACTGGATGCTAGGTGAAAGGCTGAGCCTAGCCCTGGCTTAGTGGGCTCTTGTGGGGATTTTCTCTTCTCTTACCTGTTTTCACTAACATGGGTCAGGCTTCCTTCTCAAATTGTCCTATGTTCTCTCCCCTTTCAATACTTCTTTAACCATTTTAAGGATTTCAGGAAACAATCCCAAGCCTACGGAGCTAGAGCATCAATCCCTTCAACCTTCAAAGGTTCTGCCAGCTAAATTAGCCCACGTATGGAGCAGAGTAACCATCAGAGGGGCCACTCGACCTGCAAACAGCCATAAAACTGATTAAGTGTTTACAGAGTGTCTGTGGGGCAGAGTCCTGAATAGTCAAGTCTCCCTTCTGGCTGGTTCTTCAGTTTAGGTTGGAATTTATTTTTATTGAAAAATAAGTTAATAAAAGATCTCTGCTTTAATTGGTTTTGAAAGAAATAAAAATCATAAATTACGTCCTCCTAAAATTGTCAGAAAAATAGAAATTAATTCAAATGTTTTGTTTTTGTTTTGTCCAATCTACATGATCTGAGATAATCTTTGGTAATAAGAATAGTTTAATATTATAAGTTAAGGAAAAGTAGTTGTGTCTTCAAGTTATCAGAAACACAATTTTATTCTACCTGTATTCGTCAGGTCGTGCATATGCTAATTCTACTAGTTGTTCAAGATTACAAAATTATAAGATTGGTATATTCATAAATTTGCTAATCTATTAAATGCTAATACTTAAAAACAGTCTTAACATTAAGAATGCTAAGGTTTTTTATAGTCATATTTACCTTTGAAATCTTTTATTATTGCATTGGTTAAATAGATAACTAAGTATTGTTTCATAATGACCTGTAATTCTATTTAACCAGGTGATCAAACCTTATAACATAGTGACAAATTTTCCAACAAAATCTAAGTAGGATTTTTGTTTTGAATGCATCAAGGATAATAAGACATATTACACTGCTAAATTAACAAGATGGGCACCTTATGTCCCTAACACTGGCAACTGGGCCAATACCCTGTCAGCTGTAGGCCCTGGAAGCTTCCCAATAGCCCCTTGTGGTGCATCTAAGGATGTTGGAAAAACAATTTGCTGGCCTTACAACAAAAATTTGAGGAATTCCAAAAGGCTTTACGCCCCCCCTTTCTTATCATCCCCTAGCTATTCCTAAATCCCGAGGAAATATTGACATTGACACCCAAACCAATAGTATCCTGAAAACTACTCTATGGGCCTTAAATAATTCTAATCCCCAACTTGCTCAAGATTGCTGGCTATGCATGACTATAGGCATCTCCATGCCCACTGCTATCCCAGTCTTAAACTCGTCTATTGACCATAACCTTAATTGCAGTCTCAGCCCTCCTTTTAGAGTTCAGCCTGTAGGTTTCAACTCCTCTACTTGCTACCAAGGTCCGTTTCAAAATAACTCCTTCGACATTGATGTAGGGTTTGTCACCTTTACTAATTGCTCTAGTTTGTCTAATCACTCTGGGCCCTCATGCCCTGCTCCCGGACAAGTGTTCTTATGTGAAAATAATCTCGCTTATACTGCCTTATCACAAAATTGGACTGGACTTTGTGTATTAGCTAATATTTTTATAGACATCTCCATCATACCGGGAGAGAACCGGTCCCCCTCCCTAGCCTAGATTACATAGCAGGACGACACAAACGAGCCATCCAAGCCATCCCCCTCCTTGTCAGTTTAGGTATCACTGGGGCACTTGCCTCTGGTTCAGCTGGAGTTGGCGTTGCAGTCCACTCCTACAACAAATTGTCCCATCAATTAATTAATGATGTTCAAGCCCTTTCAGGAACCATAAGCGACATACAAGATCAAATTGATTCCCTTGCTGAAGTAGTGTTACAAAACCGCAGAGGCTTAGACCTTCTTACAGCAGAGCAGGGAGGGATTTGTTTGGCTTTACAGGAACGCTGCTGCTTCTACGCCAACAGATCTGGGATCTTACGAGATAAGATCAAGAAACTTCAAGAAGAACTCGTCAAAAGACGCAGAGAGCTCCAAGAGAACCCCTTTCTAACTGGGTTAAATGGGCTCCTTCCTTACCTCCTTCCCATCCTCGGCCCCCTTTCTTGTGTTCTTTTACTTATAACCTTGGGCCCTGGGCTTTCCGGCTCATAACTGATCTCATTAAGCAACAGGTAGATGCCTTACTAGCCAAACCTGTCCACATTCACTATCACCGTTTGGCTACCCAGAGCGATGACACCACCGACTACAATAATGAAAACCCCGAAGACCCAAGATCCCCACTGACCCCTATCTCACCTTTAAATTTACATCGGCTTCTTTAAAATCCCTTTCAGGTTATATACAAAACCCTAACCATTGGTTCCACTGTAAAAGGAGAAATATAACTTTGCCTGGCTCCCTCCCTACGGGGACGACATATAGAACAGAGGTATGTCTACCCTCGCCCATCGAAAACTCGAGGGGGGGTATGGGCACCGAGATGGGTGCAAGAGCAAAGCATCTGCAAGGGAAGGTCACAATAAAGAGACCCCCTCTGTATTTCCCTGAGAACACACCTGGTTTGCATAGAGGTTGGTATCCAAAAACTACTATTTCAAAACGGCTCTGCCTCTCCTCCCCAAAAGATACCAAGAGCCAAATACTAGGCGGGCCCACATAGCCCTTGGAGGAACCAGGTCAATGTTCCCCCACTCGGTTAAGGCCCACCTTTTCTAAAACAGAAAGGGAGGATATGTTGGGAGCCAAAAGACCCTCATCCTGACTGCCCAGCCAACCCCCCCCACCCCCCCACCCCCCGGCATAGAACCTGGCCGTTAACAAACCTGTATGCTATCTAAAGAATGCAGGAGCAGACAATGCTCCAGGGAATAGTTAACCACAGAATGTATTAACATACCCCCCAGATAAGGAAGGACCAACTGAATGGCTGCTGACCTGCCCAAGGAGCCCCTCTCCCTTGTTCCTCTTTTCACTTCTAACCTTTGTACCCCCTAACCCCATCAACCAAGGACCAATGAAATTGTAACAAATATCCCCCTGCCTAGTCAGTCCTGCCCCCCTTTGTTCTTCTGTATAAATATACCTGCTCTAAAATAAAAAATTTGAGGCTTGATCAGAATACTGTCTTGCCTCCGCTCCTTTTTCTCGCCCGTTTCTCTTTCAGGCTGGATCCTCTTGGAGCCCACGAATAACTAGGTCCCGCGGGTCGGGACAGTCCGTGTGTTTAGTAGCTATGTTTTCTTCTATGCAATTTATCATTTGCATCAACCACAGCACTCTCAACACTTGAATGGGTCTTTTTGTGGAGCGTTATCTGTGGCAATGTAGAATGTTATCAGCATCCATGGTCTCTAAAAAATAGATTCCCTCATCACCTCCTTCTAGTTATGACAGTCAAAAATATTCTGAATTTATTGCTAAATGTCCCTTACATATGTGTGCAGTAGTGTACAAACCTACCTCCATTTTAGAACAGCTTACATAAGAAATTAAGGTAAATATTAGAGTAGATTTCTTGCCTGAAACTCTGAAAACTAGAAAAAATTGAATGAAAAAATGAAAGTTTTAAAGAGGAAAAACAACTAAAACACTGTCACTACAGAATGGCATATCTAAAAAAATTCTCAAAAATTAAATAATATTAAGCTGTTTTCAAACTAACAGTAACTGAGGAAATTTGTTACCAGTATATCTGTATTACCAAATGTATTTAATATGTTTTGCAGGGAGAAAGAATATCATACCAGAAAGAAATTGAAGTTTACAAAGTATTAAGAAACACGGGTAATTTCATATTAAATGTAAATCTGAAATGTATTTTTCTTTTTTAATTAAATGTTTGGAGTGCCATTAGTTAATCAAATTATATAGGTTTCAAGTTTACAATAATTTGTCATATGTATCTTGCATTGAGTATTCACCACTCAAAGTTAGGTTTCCTTTTATCACCTTATATTTGACCCTCATTTTCCCCTAGCTTTAATTTTTCTGTAGGATATCTTTGCAAGCTAGGAGAAAGTGTAGTAATATAATGAAAGTGCTAAAGAAATAAAAACAATAGCAATAAAATGTCATGTATAAACTGTACAAAAATTTGATAAATATAGTGAAATAATAGCATAAAGGATAAGACAGTGCTGTAGAAATGAGACCAGTGAGAAACCAAGCACCACTCAGAGAGTGGGAGAACTCAGGTTTATTCTTCCTGTGGTCCCAGATGAGCTAGAACTCTGAAGATCTGGGCCCTGAGGTCAGGGGTATTCTTACTTTATAGGGCTTAACAAGCAAAGGATATATGTGTTTTCTAGAAATAACAAGCAAAGGGAAGGGTGAGTCTTTGGTTGATTTTGAGATCACTCTGCCCTTCTCCTATGCACTAAGCATATCTATAGAAGCAGAACAGAGAGCTGATTACAACGTTAGCCATTTGAGTGAAAAATTCTTCAAGATACTGAGGAATTCACTGTTTCATGACCTATACAAACCTTATGATTTTTTAAGTTCATTTGTAAGTCTTAAAAATCATTATAAATTTATAAAGAAGAAAAAATAATGGCAATAGAGATTCTTAAAAATCTTAGTTTGAAGGATGGCAGAAAGTAGAATGAAGGAAACAGAAAATAGGTGAAAGGAATAGAGTTAAGGTGTTGAGGTAAGGTATTTAATTCAACCATATCAATAATTGCATTAATTCTAAAGAGGCAAACCAGGACAATTAAAAGGTAGAAACGATCATATTGGACATGAAGGCATAACAAAATTCTGTGCTATCTATGAATATAAAGTTAAATATTAAAGAAGGAAAGTATGACATGTGTAGATATGTTATTAAAAAAATAAAGACTTATTATAAAAGATAAAGAGGTGATAGCATAATGAAGATAGAATAAACTCATCATTATACTTAACTATCTTAAACATGTTGACTGAATGATTCTTTATTGTTAAGATATCTTCAAAGGAAGATAAAATGAGTTAATGTTTGTGTAATATTTACAATAGGTTGCAATACAAGTGTCCCCAAAATGAGAACTATTGTATAGTTTTCTGATCAGTAGTTTCATGTCTTTTATGGCATTTAAGAAATTCTGGAGTGGCTTTAGTCACTGTAGCTGTCAGGAATTTAGTAGTTTTGTGATATAATAAGAAAGGGAGAATTTATAGAAAATATTAATTTTATTTCATTATGGCAATCTCAACTGTGACCCACATATATGACACTAGGATGTAGTATTGTAATGCACCGGAAAAAGTGGAAGGAAGGAGACAACAATGGTTTTAAACACATTTATCCCAAATTGAGACAATTAAAAAATAAATATTCTGATGATATTTCAAAGAAGTAATTATTTCTGGTACATCAAAAGTAGTCGTAGTTTAATTTTTACGTAGTTTGTTATACCATAGAGATTAATAATCAATTTGCAACTTGAGGGACCCATTCCCCAGGAGCTTAAATTACTGTATAAGTCTCTAATTGTTCTCATCTTAACATCTTCACTGCCAGAAAAGAGATGTCTGCCTTCAGGTTTGTTAACTAGAACCAGGCTCTGGTTACTGGAAAAATAAGAAAAGAGACTTATTTTCCTAGGAAACAGTTATTTTAAGAAAATAGTTAATTCATCTTTCTTCTAATTAGAGAATATTTTAGTTGAGCCCATATTTCTGTGCACTTACTCATTCCAAATGCTGTTGTTTTTTAGTATTTAGACAGAATTAACAGGGAATTAGGATAATTTCCTCTGTAACACCAAGCCTTGTTGATATGTATGAATGAAAACAGAATAAACATTGCCCCTTTCCCTCTCTCTTTCTCTCTCTTTCATCTTTTCCCACCTTATTTCACAGCAACTTTTGTCATGGAATCTGGAATTTGTGACCATGGAGTGGTTCCCCAGTTGTCATCCTAGTTCTGAGGGTTGAATCGATGTGCCAGGGAGTTGGTCACGGAGAGATGGAGGGTCAGGATATTTCTGCTCAATTGAATCAATGAACAAGTTGAGATTTGTTTTGGGTTTATTATAAACTAGATTGTTATTATCAACTTAGAACATTAGGAAGACAATTTTTCAAGTAGATTTTCCTATTTATATCTGAATTGGGTAATATTCAGGGTTTTGATTATTTTATCAAGTGGAGAAAACTGTGACTTAGGGGATTTGTTTTTCCTTCTCTACAATTGGCTCAAGATATAAAAGAAATACAAGGTTTTTTGTTTTTGTTTTTGTTTTTGTTTTTTTTCTGGGGCAGAATCTCTTCACTTAATTCTCAATACAGGTCATAGGTATGCTTTGCCTGCTGTCCAAGAGGGAGGGTACAGAGTAAAATTCTTCGAATTTCATATGCCTTTTCTTTAAAGTCAGGTCTGGATGGTAGATCCCATCATACAGGATATGAGTGTAACACTCTGCTACAACCAAGTTTTTAGGAGAACTTAGTAAAGTTTTCACTTATCTCTTCTTTAATATGGGTAAAAGCTTCACTTTTCAGGTATAGCCAACTAGAGTGATAACATATAATACCGCTATCATATAGATGTTCATACCTCTAGTCATACACCTACATGCATATGCCAGTATTGTAATATATAAATTAAAAACATTAACTATCATTTAAACATAAATACAAAGCGCATGGTAGCTTTCTAACCAAGATAAGATGCACCATATTTTAACAATTACTCGATTTTTGACAATTAAATTTTTCATTGTTAATACTATAAACACTGTTGCACTGTAACTGTGGATATCATTTTTCATAATTCAATCAATGCATTTAAATATATCTTATGACAACTATTAAGAATAAAATCTCCCAGAAAAATAGCAGATATCTTTTTATTGTTGTCAGCGTTCAGAATTAATGTGTGTTGTCTAATTACTTTCTCAGAAAATTTATGAAAGAGCTCCATTTTCCTGAGTTTTTACTAGCACATTACTTTCATAATTGATTAACCCTCTTTGTTAATTTGATATGTAAAATGATCATTTCCAGTGTATATTTCAATCATCTTTCTTCATAATTCCCAATTTAAAGTGTTTTCATAAACCACAAATCTCAAAATTTGTCACACTTCTCAAAAATGGAATTGTGAACAACTTTGCTTCAAATGTATGTTCTCAGGAGATTCATTTAAAAAAAGCCTGTATTTTAATAATCACAGTGTTACTCTGCTGTAAAGAGATCAAGATTTTTTTCAGAGAACAGGAGATAATTATGTGCACCTTCAAAATATGTCTTTGAACTTATTCTAAAACCCATCAAACCAATAAATTTTAATTGATCATCTGAATCTATTGTGATAAATTTTGGAATCATTCAAGTTTTCTGCTGAAGCCTAAGTCCATTTTTATCAGTGGGATCTACCGAGACAATTACTGTTTGGAATTATATAAAAATTCTGTTTTTGTTATAGCTCATAAATACCCAGTTCAATATCAATGTTGTATTTATCTGAAGTTAGTATTAACCTGTTTTTTTTTTTTCTCCCTTTTTCTAGAAGAAATAACAAACCTTATCGTTTGGTTACCCAAACCTGACAGATGGTGGAAATGAGGGAGGAGAACTGCTCTGCTGTGACAGAGTTCATTCTCCTTGGGCTAACTGATGCCCCTGAACTCAGGGTCTTTCTTTTCATGCTATTCCTTCTGATCTATGGAGTCACAGTTTTGGGCAACCTGGGCATGATCGCCCTGATTCAGGCCAGTGCTAAACTCCACACTCCCATGTACTTTTTCCTCAGCCACCTGTCCTTTGTGGATTTCTGCTACTCCACGATCATCGTGCCAAAGATGTTAGGTAATATTTTGAAAGAAGACAAAGCCATCTCCTTTTATGAATGTAAGGTGCAGTTTTACCTCTTTTGCACATGTGTGGTAACTGAGGTCTTCCTATTGGCTGTAATGGCCTATGACCGCTTCGTTGCCATCTGTAACCCACTGTTGTACATGGTCACCATGTCCCAGGAGATCTGTGTGGAGTTGGTTTCTGGCTGCTACCTCTGTGGTACTGTGTGTTCTCTGATTCACTTGTGTTTGACTCTTGGGATCTCATCTTACAGATCAAATGTAATGAACCACTTCTTTTGTGATCTACCCCCTCTCTTATCTCTTGCTTGCTCTGATGTCACTCTGAATGAACTTATACTATACATTGTGGCCACATTCAATGAGCTCATCACCATCGTGATCATCCTCACGTCCTACTTCTTTATTCTCATCACCATCCTGAAGATGCGCTCTGCAGAGGGGAGGCGCAAAGCCTTTTCTACCTGTGCCTCCCACCTCATAGCCATTCTTGTCTTCCATGGAACAATCCTTTTCATTTATTGCCGGCCCAGTTCTGGCAACAGTGCCGATACAGACAAGGTGGCCACAGTGTTCTACACTGTGGTGATCCCTATGCTGAACCCCTTAATCTACAGCTTGAGGAACAAGGACGTGAAGGAGGCTCTAAGAAAAGTGTTGAGCTCCAGAATATTTTCTCAGAGAATGTTTTCTTAGCAATACTTGTGGTCCCAAAGTGGAGGCTGGTGGAAGGGCGAATGGGTGGGCTGCAGTATTGGAGTGGAGAGAAGAGCCTGAAGGTAGGTGTCTATGAGTCTGTCATTTTGATTCCATTATCTTTGTGTCTCTGCAATTGTCAAGGGTTAGATATTGAATATGTTTCAAGTATGAAACTTACCATTTTGCTTTTATTCCACTGAAATGTTTTAATTGGGTATGGGTAATAGACTGTTAAGACTCAAAGGCTTAGTTTTCTGTAAAACTTGCATAAGGTTAATAAGAATTTTGAAAACCACACTTTCAGTATCTATTATGGAAACTGTGATCCTTTTTAAAATTGCATTTTTTGTTATTTTACGAAGAGGGACAAATCTTTATCAAACACTTTATACACAGAATGAGATTCCCTTGTGTATTCACCTCATTTATATTTTGTTCTTTTATTGTTATTTTAGGTTCATTGGTTATTTCTTGTTTTAGTTATTTCTATAATTATTGTGTTGCTGTTGCTTTACATCGTGGCCACTTTCAATGAGATCACCATTGTGACCATCCTCACCTCCTGCTTGTTTTTTCTCATCATCATCCAGAGAATGCACTCTGCAGAAGGAGTGCATGAAGCCTTTTCTACCTGTGCCTGTCACCTCACAGGCATCACTGCCTCCCAGGAAACAATCCTTTCATTTACTGCCAGGCCTGTTTAAATTTAGTCATTTAAATTTTGCATGACAGGCAAAGATATAGTCTCACATTTAAGAAACTTATAATTCCGGGTGTTAGTATATAGCACAAAGGGATTGGTGAGGAGAGACAGTGCAAAATCATTTGTAGGTAGCAGAGGGATTGCTTCATAATTATGCTTTTTTTCTTTAACCTGGACAAGGAAGATGGGTAATTTTTAAAGAACAACATGAGAGAAATACTGAAATTTTATTCAGAAGTAAAGAACATGAACAACGTTCAAGAGATGATCATGCATCAACAAGTCAATGATTCAACAAATACTTTTGAGCTACTATTTCTACCATATGCTTACAAGGTATTCTGGTAGGTGCTCGAATAAATGAAAAATTACATAAGATGTGTCTACTAGTCTAAATTATTTCAGAGGAAGTTCCAGTGTGGAGGATGAGAATTTTGATAAGAGGTTCATAAATATTAGCTTGTTTCTCAGAAGAGTGAGTAAAAAAAGCAAAGAAAATATATTTACAATTGGTTTTATGTTTCCTTTCTATCATCTGCCAAACAATGTGAATATGTTATTACTTTATATGGCAGCTGGACCAGGGGCATATCTGAATTCTCTTCATCTGGACTCTACAGAAAGTTTTCATAAAACGACTGATTGGATTTCTCATAAGTATGAAGGGCTAATTGCTTTCTTTGGACCTAAATGCTGTTTTAAATTAACTTTGCATTTAAATTATACTCCCAAAACAATCAAATCTAGATTATTGTGTATATTAGGGAGGATTAATTTTCCTCTACTATTAGTAATATTTACTATAAGATGCCCTCATTGATACAAGTACCTAAGTTTTAAAATTCTGTAACACCATGTTTATCTTTCTTCTGTCATCAATTTTGGTTGAATTTCTTGTTTATCCCTTTTCTGCTTTACGTTCTCTGCTTTTGTATGAAATCCCAAATTGTTCTGGAACATACTGAGAGAAGTTGTGACTGTTTTTGTGAGGGTAGCCCACAAACTGGACAACAATTTTATTTATAAATAATTTGAAACAGTTAATCTTATTCTAATAAATTACAATGATCTTTTCCCAAAAATTTAGTTATGTAATGATAACCAAAAATATTTTATATATTTACAAATAAACTGTCTTCTTTTGCATAGTATCACTAAGTTTCTTAACTTATCTGGAACAATTGTGGACAAACAGCAAATATGTTATATTGTTCTTGATTTGAATCAATGATAAATTATTTTAAAGTATAAGACTGTGTTTTTCTCAATCTTGGTAAAGGATGATTACATTTTTGTGAAATCAGAACTCTAAACCTTAATTTTTCTTTAAGGAAATGAATATATATTTTGTTTCAGTGCTCTGATCAGTGTGTGACCACATGAAGATAATAAATAGAGATTTCAAGCAAATAGGCAGTACACTTTTCATAACAATAGAAAATTTTAAGATGATACATACAAAGTAAAAAAAGTAAAGAAATGAAAAAGTTTAGTTATATGACAATATCAAGTAGCTAAAACAACTACATTTGGAAACTCAGAAGCAAAAACAGTGAGATCAGGACAGAAGCAATATATGTGGAAATAATGGCTAAAAAAATCAAAAATGAACAAAAGATAGCAAACCACAGGTCCAAGAATCTCAGAGAACACAAAACAGAATGAACACGCATGCATGTGCACACACACACACACAATGACACACAAAGACACACATTTATAGAAAAAAATAGTAAAAGGGAAAATATTGAATTCAAGAACCATATACATCAAAAATGGTTTTCAGTCATGGCATACTTTATCTATTTATTTGTTTGTCTTTTTGTTATTAAAAGTTTTGTGGGTGACTGTGATTAATAAATTTATATAAACTTCAAATGTACAATTCAAAAATACATCCTATTTTATTGTATTGATTGCATTGTGTGTTCACCATTCAAAGTAAAATCTCCATAAAATTGATCCTCTTTACCCTTATCTTACTCTTCTACCTCCTTCCTTTCCTCTTATAACCACTAAACTCTGTCCATTAAACTGTCCATGTGTATGGGACACTGTTTATCATGCCCATTTGTTTCTTTTAGTTTTTTATCCTACATGTGGGTGCAATCATATTGTTAACTTTAACTGTCTGACTTATTTTGCTTAGCATGATAATCTAATGATTCATGTTGTTGCAAATGGCAGTATGTCATCTCTTCTTATGGCTGATTAATATTCCATTGTACATATGTACCACATCTTCTTCATCTAATCATCTATTAAAGGCCACTTGGGTTGTTTCCATGTCTTAGCCACCATGAATAAAGCTGCAATAAATAGCAGGGTGCATAAGTCTTTACGAATAAATGTATTCAAATTTTGGGGATAGATACCCAAAAGAGGGATTGCCAGGTCATTGGCAATTCTAATTTTGTTGACAGTTACTTCTTCCTGTGCAGAAAATTTTTAGTTTGATATAGTCCTATTTATTGATTTTGGCTTTTACTTCCATTGCCTTTGAGGTCGAATTCATAAAATCCTCTCTTAAATCAGGGTCCGTGTCTGTAGTACCTATGTTTTCTTCTATGCAATTTATTGTTTGGGTCAACTGCAGCACTCTCGACCCTGAGTGAGTCTTTTTGTGGAGTGTTATCAGTGGCGTTGTAGGATGTTATACAGCATCAGTTGTCTCTACAAAATAGATGCCTTCATTACCTCCTTCTAGTTATGACAGTCAAAAATATTCCACAAATTAATGCCAAATATTCTTTATAAATATGTGTGGCTGGGTAGAAAACCACCTCCACTTTAGAACAACTTATAGAAAGAAAAATAAATAAATATTAGAGTAAATTTCTTGCCTGAATCTTTGAAAGCTAAAAAGAATAAATGAAGAAATAGAATATTAAAGAGGAAAAACAACTAAACAACTGTCACTATAGAATGGTAGATATAAAAAAAATGTTCAAAAATTAAATAAAAATATAGCTATATTCAAACTAACAAAAACTGAGGTAATTTATTACCAGTATACTTGTATTACCAAAAGTATTTAATGTGTTTTGTGAGGAGAAGGAATATCATACCAGACAGGAAATGAAGTTAACAAAGAAATAAAACACGAAAACTGCATATTAAATGTAAACGTAAATTTGAAACATATATTTTTATTAAATTTTTGGTTAATCAAATTATATAGGTTTCGAGTGTACAATAATATGTCATATGTATCTTGCATTGAGTATTCACCACCCAAAGTTAGGTTTCCTGTAGGGAGGCGTTTGCCTGATGGCTGCCCTGGGGCAGATAAGGGATTGTTTACTCAACAGGATGTCTCCATAGCTGGCAAGTACTTTGCTAATATTGCTAATATTGTAATCCTAAAAGCACCTTTGTGGCTCCAGGGAGTGAGCTGAATGTTTTAAGGAGGAAGATAGGATTAGCAATAGGCTTCTTATGCAAATATCAGCAATTGTTTGTGTATACTTAGAATTTTTGGATTCCCGCACAGTCATGGTGGATAAATGGAGTGTGTTGACTGTCAATCCTCCCGATTCTTTCTCTTCTTCTGTCTTTTTTCCTTAATCCTCACTCCCCCTCTCAGGACTGTTCGATCTTTGCCGGCAGACTCCGGCAAGTGGCGCCCGAACAGGGACCGCTGAGAAGTGTGGATACAGTGAAGGACACTGTGGAATCGTGAGCGCTCGGTAAGGTAAGGGTTGCGGTGAATAATTTTCTGGAGCAAAAGGAGCAAGGTAAAAGAACAAGTTAAAAATAATGGGAAATGGAAATAGTCGCACGCTTTTTGTAAATATGCTTAAGAATATGCTTCGGGCCCGTGGAGCAGAAGTAAGACATCAACAGTTATGTAGTTTTTTAGATTTTGTAGAGAAAGCATGTCCTTGGTTTCCAGCGGAGGGAACAATGAGTTTAGATACTTGGAAAGAGGTAGGAGACAGGCTTGAAGGCTATTATTATATTCATGGACCTGGTAAGGTGCCTGTGAATACCTTTGAATTATGGACTATAATAAAGGATAGTTTAGATCCCAGGCATGAGAGAAACGAGATAGAGGGAGAAGTTACGGGATCAGGCCGTTTTCGAGACCCTTCAACAAGTTTGGGAGAAAGTGAAAGTGAGCTTTCAAGAGATGCAGAGCAACTAGATGAGGAGGCTGCCAGGTACCAGGAGGAGAAGGAGGATGACTGCCCTAGCGCCTCTGCAGCCTTGGAGGGAACTAAAGCGCTCCTGGGACGCTATCCGCTTGCAGCAGAAATACAGAGCTTGCAAAACGCTTTCACTTCATTAGCCGTCCAGATGCAGCGGTTACAGTCAGAGGAAGCTCAGGAAAAGCCCCAGAATCCAGAATGGGAGGGATTCAGTCCTACGCCGATGGGAAATCAGCCTCCTATTGCTGTAGTACGAAAGCCTACTGATGAGCCACTGCCTTTAATGGTGCGGCAATCACCTTTGCAGAAGGTGTTAAGAGAAGCCGGTAAAAGAGAAGAGAATATAGGGTAGTTCCACTTAGTATTCCCAGTGGTCGAGCAGCCGGATGCTCAATATGGTTCGGGCTCATGCCCCCTTATCTTTCAAGCAATTAAGAGTTAAAAACCGCCTGTACTCAGTATGGACCGACTGCTCCGTTTACTCAGGCTGTGCTCAAATCTCTGTCCAATGAGTCTCTGCCTCCTAATGATTGGAAGCAATTGGCCAGAGTGTGTCTGTCCGGAGGAGATTTTCTCTTCTGGAAATCGGAATACGCTGAGCAGTGAGAATACTGAGAAAATTAATCGAGCACAGAATATACCAGTTACATTTGATATGTTAGCAGGTGAGAAACCATACAAAGAGACTGAACAGCAGTTGGGTTTTAATCTTGAAGTGTATGCACAGGTCAGTACTGCAGCTAAGAGGGCATGATATAAGTTACCCTTTACAGGAAGACAGACGGAGGACCTGTCCAAAATTAGACAAGGGCCAGATGAATTATATCAGGATTTTGTTGCTAGACTGCCGCAGACAGCAAGTAGATTGATGGGGGATGGAGAGGCTGGCCAGTTATTGGTAAAACAATTGGCTTATGAAAATGCTAATACAGCATGCCAGGCCGCTTTGAGACCTTTCAGGAAGAAGGGGAACTTGTTTGATTATATCAAACTATGTTCTGATACAGGGCCTTCTTATATACAGGGTGTCACTTTAGCAGCTGCCTTACAGGGGAAAACAGTTAAAGAGGTGCTATTTCAACAGAGGAAGCCTGAAAAAGGCAGGGTCGCAGGACCTTTAGGAAGCTGTTATGGGTGTGGTCACACTGGACTACAAGTGAAACAATGTCCAAAGAAACTAGGATCTGCATCTCAAGGGCCTCCTAAAGAGGGGTGTCAACCAGGCTTGTGTCCTAGATGCTGGAGGGGAAAGCATAGGGCTAATGAATGCAAATTTAAGAGGGATGTAATGGGAAATCCTCTCCCTCAGGGAAACAGGAGAAGTGGTCAGCCCCAGGCCCCGAAACAATGTTGTGAGGCACTGCAGAGCTTTGTTCCACAGCAAGGAAATCCTTTCAGGACCTCTTCCAAGCAACCCCAGGCAGCGCAGGACTGGACATCAGTCCCTCCACCTACACAGTATTGACCCCAGAAATGGGGATGCAAGCTCTTCTACAGGAATTTATGGGCCTTTGCCCCCAGGTACTGTAGGGCTACTTTTAGGAAGGAGCAGTGCTACTATGAAAAGGATTTTTGTGGAGCCAGGAGTCATTGATAGGGATTACACAGGCAAGGTTAAGATAATGACTCATTCACCAACAGGAATTTTAGTTATTCAGGCAAGTCAACGCATAGCACAGTTATTGTTGCTCCCTCTTGTGCCTACCAAAAATGCTGCTAAAAAAGCAGTAAGGGGAAATGCAGGATTCGGCTCATCAGATACATATTGGATGCAAGCTATAGGGGGTCACCGACCGGAACTTACGTTAAAAATTAATGGAAGGAATTTTCAGAGGCTCTTAGACACAGGGGCGGAAGTCTCCATCCTCACAGGTGCTCAATGGCCTATGGCCTGGCCAAAACAGCCTACAATAACACAATTACAAGGCATAGGTCAGAGTCAAAGTACCAAACAAAGTAGTTATGTGTTGTTATGGGAAGATAGAGAGGGACACAAGGGTACATTTCAGCTATATATCGTTTCTGGACTGCCAGTTTTAATCTTTGGGGAAGGGAAGTCATGAGTCAAATGGGGGTGTATGTCTATAGTCTGAGTGCATCAGTCACTCAATAAATGTTTGATCAAGGTCTCTTGCCAAATCAGGGCTTGAGGATTTCAGGACAGGGAATACGGGAGCCATTGATGCCAGCTCAGCATCTTCCTCGTGCTGGCCTAGGGTATTTTTAGAAGGGGTTGCTGGCCAGCCTGTACCCCCACGCACACCCAATTGCTTGGAAAAGCAAGGAACCTTTGTGGGTGGATCAGTGGCCCTCAATGAAGAGAAGATAAAAGCCTCAGAGCAGTTAGTACAGGAACAGCTTGATAGTGGCCATATAGTCCCTTCTAATTCTCCTTGGAATTCACCAGTTTTTGTAATTAAAAAGAAGTCAGGAAAATGGAGGCTATTACAAGAACTTAGGAAAGTTAATGAAACCATGGAATTAATGGGAGCACTTTAGCCAGGATTGCCCACTCCTTCAGCTATACCTAAGGACACTTTTAAGATTATCTTAGATTTAAAAGACTGCTTTTACACTATTCCTTTGGCTCCAGAAGGTTGCAAAAGATTTGCTTTTAGTGTGCCACCAGTGAATTTTAGGGAACCTATGAAGAGGTATCTCTAGAAGGTGTTACCTCAAGGTATAGCAAATAGTCTCACCTTATGTCAGAAATTTGTGGCTCAGGCAGTGTCTAGGACTAGGCAGTTTACTCTGATGTTTACATAATTCACTGTATGGATGACATTCTCTTGGCTTATAAGCAGGAAGGTATTCTCCTGGCGGCTTACACCCATTTACAACAAGCCTTAAAAGGAGCAGGGTTTAATGATTGCTCCCAGTAAGGTACAAACTGAGCCACCCTACTCCTATTTGAGACATAAGCTATATCCTAGAACAATCATGCCCCAAAGGGTACAACTTAGAAAGGATGATTTAAGGACTTTGAATGATTTCCAAAAGTTATTGGGAGACATTAATTGGCTTAGACCTCATATGAAAATCTCCACAGGGTAGCTCAAACCCCTTTTTGACATCCTTAAGGGACATGCAGCTCCAACCTCTCCTAGAGAGCTTACTGAAGAAGGGCGCAAGGCTTTACAAAAGATTGAAAAAGCGATTGAACAACAGCAGGTACAGTATATAGACTATACACAAGGATGGGCAGCGTATATCTTGGCAACTGCACATACACTCACTGCTGTCCTCTGGCAAGGTGGACCGTTACTTTGGCTCTATTTACCTGTCTCACCTGCTAAAGTATTGACACCCTATTATGAGGCTGTTGCTTGCATAATACAAATGGTTAGGGAGGAATCCAGAAAATATTTTGGAGCTGAGCCTTCATTTATTGGAGTCCCGTTTACTAAACAGCAGATAAGTTGGCTATTCCAAAATGTAGATTCATGGGCCATAGCTTTTGCTCATTATCCTGGCACTATTGACAATCACTACCCTAGTGATAAACTCTTACAATTTATAAATACCCATGCATTAGTTTTCCCAAAGGTAATGAGACAAACTCCTTTAGCAGGGGCACCAGTAATTTTCACAGATGGATCTTCTAATGGTACAGAAGAATATGTAATTCAGGGACAACAACCTCAGGTGCTTCAGACACCCCCTGCATCCGCTCAAATTGTGGAACTTCGAGCCGTTGCTCCTGTATTTTAAGTTATGGAATCTTGTTCTTTTAATTTGTACACCGACAGCCAGTACATAACCAAAGCTTTACAAGTGCTAGAAACTGTCTCATTCATTCATACTACTAGTAATGAGGTTCAAGAACTGCTTTCTCAAGTACAAAGGTCTTTACATACCCGTAGCCATCCATGTTACATCTGTCATATTAGAGCTCATTCAGGACTTCCGGGACCCTTGGCAGAAAGTAATGCCCTTGCTGACAAAGCTACGCAGCTAATAGCTCTTTCTCAACTAGAACTTGCTCAGCAGTCACATGCACTGCATCATCAGAACAGCCAGAGCCTGCGAAAGCAATTTGGTATTACTAGGGAGGCAGCACGACAAATCGTTCGACAGTGTGCTGCTTGCCCCGAACAACATTCCATGCCTTATTAGGGGGTCAGCCGGAGGGGCCTAAAACCTAATCAATTATGGCAAATGGATGTCACGCATATTCCTGAATTTGGCTGCTTAAAGTATGTGCATGTCACCATTGATACATTTTCAGGGCTTTTTATGGCTACTGCCCAGACTGGGTAAGCAACTAAACATGTTATAGCTCACTGTCTAAGATGCTTTGCCATTGTTGGCCAGCCATCAATAATAAAAACTGACAATGGTTCTGGGTACACTAGTCAATCTTTCCAGCGTTTTTGTTCTCAACTGTCTATCACGCATAAAACAGGTATTCCTTACAACCCTCAGGGTCAAGGCATTGTAGATTAAGCCCATGGAGCTCTGAAAAATCAATTGTATAAAATAAAAAAGGAGGAGCAGTACCCTAGTTCCCCACAAGACAGTTTAAATCATGCTCTTTTTATTTTAAATTTTTTTAAACTTTGGATGCACAAGAGCTCTCAGCAGCTGAGTGTTTTTGGCATCCAGAGACTCAGACCACTTATGCACAGGTCAGATGGAAGAATCCTCTCACAGGTCAATGGAATGGCCCGGACCCGGTGTTAATATGGGGAAGAGGGCATGTTTGTGTTTTCCCTCAGGATGTTGAAAATGCCATATGGCTGCCGGAGAGACTGGTTCGAACCTTGGGGAATGTGATAGGGCTAAAATTAATTAAAAACCCTGAAACTAGACAAAGGAAGTCTTTACCTTAGAAATTTTTAACTAGGACAAGAATGTCTAGTTTCTGGGACCCTTAACCACTGTCCTGTCTGTCCTGAAACTTGTGACAGTGAGCTCTCTCATATGCTAAGAGCGCAGCAACATTCCAGGGTACAGATAACAAGAACATCTGCTAGGCCATGTTTAAAACTAGCAAATCTCCTGGCTGCATTTACCTTTGTAATGACTAGTTTCTGCTAGCTTTGTAAAAGACTAACTTCTGTTCTTTTTTTTTAACTTCTGTTCTGGATGCAACAGAGGGAGGGATCTCCTAAAACCCGCAACCCCCTGCCACCTTGGGTAAGGACTTGCTTCGTCCAGGGATCGGCTGCTGAGAGATGTTTCTCAGCCCTGGACTCCAAGCAACCTTGCTCATGAGGGCAGGAGGAAAAGAAGTCTCATTTTTACTGTCATTGGGCACGAGCCACCTAAAACAGCTTCACCGGTGAATAAGACTGTGTTAGCATCTATCTAGATGCATTAGTTCTGTTCCTGTCTGATTGGGCCCTTGGATAACTAGTGGAAGGCTGGACGCAGCAATACTTCCCTAGTTCTGTCAGTCTGAGACGTCAGACCCTGACCCTGTACCTGTTCTGGTTCCGGTATCTGGTGCATTAGCGTTTTGTGTTATTTGTAGTTTGTCTTGTCTGTCTTGTCTGTCTGTCTGGTCTGGCCAAATGTACTGTTACCCTCCTATACTTATTTTGATTCTTTCCTTAGATCTGGCCTCCGTGGCCCCACCTGACTGGATGCTAGGTGAAAGGCTGGCTGATCCTAGCCCTGGCTTAGTTGGCTCTTGAGGGATTTTCTTTTCTTACCTGTTTTTACTAACATGGGTCAGGCTTCTTTCTCAAATCATCCTATATCCCCCCCACTTTCAATACCTCTTTAACCATTTTAAGGATTTCAGGAGACAAGCCTAAGACTACGGAGCTAGAGCATCTATTTTTATTGAAAAAGAAATTTATAAAAGAGCTCTGCTTTAATTGGTTTAGAAAGAAATAAGTGCCTTATAGATAAATTAAGTCTTCCTAAAATTGTCAGAAAAATAGAAACTAATACAGATGTTTTATTTTGTTTTATCAAATCTACATGATCTGAGATAATCTTTGGTAGTAAGAATAATTTAATATTGTAGGTTAAATAAAAGTAGTTGTGTCAAGTTATCAGAAACAATTTTATTCTACCTGTGTTTATTGGTCAAGTAAGTTTATGCTAATTCTACTAGTTGTTCAAGATTATAAAATTATAAATTTGGTATATTCACAAATTTGCTAATGTATATCAAACACAGTTTATAATTCTCTAGAAATTAAAATTAAGGGAATAAATTCTCTGAAGGGAAATAATGTAAGGAGGAGGCAAATAGATTAAGGTGTTGGTTGGATCACATTCAGAGACTACAATGCCTCTGAATGGAATTAAAATAAAGTTAAATTATATTTACTAGGGATATGAACTGGTAATAATGCCAGTATCAATGTAGCTAATCTTCGTAAACATGTTCTTGATATCCAAAACAGTAGAGCCCTTTTATTGTAGAAAATATACTGCCTGATATTTCTTTAGTGTGCTATTACTGCTGTTAACAAACTTAAACTATAAAATAAAAAAGGGGGAGTCAGCCCATAACTCCTCAGAATATCTTAGTTTAACTTTTATGTAGTTTGTTATACCATGGAGATTAATAATGAGTTTGCAACTTGAGAGACCCATTTTCTAGGAGCTTAAATTACAGTATAAGTCTCTAACTGTTCTGTCTTAACATCTTCACTGCCAGGGAGGAGATGTCTGCCTTCAGGTTTGTTAGCTAGAGCCAGGTTCTGGTTACTAGAAAATAGAGAATTATTTTCCCAGGAAACAATTATTTTAAGGATATAGTTAATTCATCTTTCTTCTAATTAGAGAATGTTTTAGTTGAGCCCATATTTCTTTGCACTTACTCATTTCAAATGCTATTGTTTTTTAGTATTCACATAGAGTTAACAGGGAATTAGGATAATTTCCTCTGTAACACCAAACCTTGTTGATGTGTATGAATGAAAACAGAATAAACAAATGATAGACCTTTTCCCACTGCCCCTTTCCCTCTCTCTTTCTCTCTCTTTCATCTTTTCCCACCTTATTTCACAGCAACTTTTGTCATGGAATCTGGAATTTGTGACCATGGAGGAGCACCCCAGTTGTCACCCTAGTTCTGAGGGTTGAATTTATGTGCCTGTGAGTTGGTCATGGAGAGATGGAGGGTCAGGATATGTGAACTATCTCTGCTCAGTAGATACAGTAAACAAGTTGAGATTTGTTTTGGGTTTATCATAAACTAGATTGTTATTATCAACCTAGAACATTATTAGGAAGACAATTTTTCAAGTAGATTGTCCCATTTATATCTGAATTGGGTAATATTCAGGGTTTTGAGGATTTTTATCAAGTGGAGAAAACCATGACTTAGGTGATTTGTTTTTCCTTCTCTACAATTGGCTCAAGATATAAAGAAGATATATTCAACTGGAGGGGACTGCAAAGTCTTCTTCACATGTGCCTCACACTTAACGGCCATCACCATCTTCCCCACGGCACCATCCTCTTCCTCTACTGTGTGCCCAACTCTAAAATCTCCAGGCACGTAGTTAAAGTGATGACTATGTTTTACACAGTAATGATTCCCATGCTGAATCCCCTGATCACAGTCTAAGAAATACAGTTGTCAAGGATCCAGTCAACAAAGTAATGAAAAAAAAAATGTTTATTCATGTTGATGCATCTACTGGTAAATATTTACTCCTGTTTTTACAGAACACTTTTCTGATTTTTTAATGCACTGTGTATCAAGAGTCGTTTTATAAAAACACTTTAGATTTTCAAAAAGAAATCACCTATTTAGAATGGAAAAAATATGAGTTTTAGGTCAGCGAGAGTATACCAACTCTGAATGTAAAAACAAGAGATGATCAATTGTTCTCATTCAGTCTTTATCTACAAAAAAGATATTATATGATTTAATTCATAAAGGCTATGTGAAACAAAAGAAACAAAAGAAACAAAAGGGTGTGTGAATATACTACATATATTCAGTAAATTTTATTTCTGTTATACTTTTTTCCTTGGTAGTTGATAGTCTGTAGGTGCTAAATAAGTAACCAAGTTTGTTCAAATTTAGAGTAATAGTTAATAGCAAAATACATAGTCTTACTCATCTTTGGTAACTCCTTTTGCTACTATAGAGAATGATTGATATTAGTGTTATTCAATATTTTAAAATTCACATGCTTCCTAAAGTCACTGAAAATGTATACATCTATGCAATTTATGTAGTTTTAAAATAATTTATCATCAATTTAATAGAAAAAGAGAAACCTGATATCCAGTCCATACCATTTCTATCTTATGTCCACAATAATTAATTTGAGATTTGTAAATTACCAGATTTCATATCATTTCTTTTGTTTTTTAATTTATATTTAAATTCAATTACTTTCCCAAATTTTATCCCTGAATAATCATACTAGCATATTGCTTTGAAAAAAAATATGTAAACTGATCTTTTATTCCAGTGCTAATAAAGTTCTATGTAACCTGTCCACATTAAATTTTCATTGTAATGATTATTACTTTACTTCTATGAAATAATTAAATATATTACAAAATTTGTAAAATTTTCAAAGAGAATCTGTAATGTCTTGGTAATGCATCTCTTAATGATATTGATTGGGATGAATTTTAAATACTTTTAATTTCAATTAGTAAAACTACCTGTGGATACATATTTTTATTGCTATAATAATACAGATTTAAGCACACTTATTAGGTCATATTACAAAAAGAAGAATGGAAACAGAATACAATGTCTTTTGTAATAGCGTTACAACTCAATATTTTTAGCATCACACACATTTAATTCAAATACCTTATGAGCCACTATCATTAATGATTATTTTGATAATTTCCTAAATACAGTTATATCTGTTTTTTGTTGTTTTAGGTGTATTTGGCAATCTTGTTTTGAAATAGATTTGTTTTGCAGCCATTGGAGAAATTCACTATCTTAGTTTTTGAGAAGTTTATAATATAATAAAGTTTAGGTATGAATTATTAAATGACAATTTCATAACACATTATAATACATATTATAATTTCACTTAATTTCATGTTCTTTAAACAACTATTTTCACTCCTCTGGCCTAAGTGTAGGATGTAGCAAACTCGAAAGAGATTTGCTCCTAATATTACAGCACAAAAGGATAGACATTCTGCAAACTTAAAACATTTGTGGAACCTACTGAGTAACTGATGTCACTGGGCAACCGATGAACACTGGCATGGCGTTACCAGTAATAGCATTCCACTGCTAAGGCAGTGGGAGAATCAAGAGAGAGGTCCTCTTCTTAGGTTACAGTGCAAAGGACAGATCTAAAGCTGAAGGTGGATTAGACATTGAAATTATCTGGCAAGCCAACCCTCATTCTAGATATGAGGCAACGCTAGAGGAATGTGAACTCTGCAGTGCACTGAAGTAGCTATAGTAGCAACAAAAAAGCTCAGTTCAAGTTCCAAATTTAATATCAAGCAAAAGGAGTGGATTGATTTCCAGGCAAGATACCATTTACTTCAGTCTATGGCCATGCCACCCTGAACAAGCCTGACCTAAACAGGGTCGAGCCTGGGTAGACTTGGATAGGAGACCACCTAGGAAGACCAGGTACTATAAGCACAAAAAAAATTTAGAAAATAAGGAATTGTAAGCTGACAAGATTCTTGCAATCTGTGAAGTCAATCAAGAATTACCTCTCCTAAAAACAAACAAACAAAAAACAAACAAACAAACAAACAAAAACATACCAATAGGTACCATTTACTTCAGTCTCTATTGTTCAATAAATTATCCATTCTTAAGCAAAAATTATATGGGTTAAAAATGTGAGGAGATGATGAAGTACAAATTAGTAGTTACTAAACAACTATGAAGATTTAGAGTATAGCACAAGGTATATAGTCAATGTTATTGTAGTGATTGTGTGAAGATCTAAAGTAATTGGGGTGATCACTTTATAAATTATATAAATGTCTAAGCAAAATAAAAAAAAATAATATGGCATACAAATAGAAGTAAAAGAGATAATGATATTAACAGAACTAGATCCAAATATGTCCTAGACATTAGAAATAGCAGACAGAAAACCTAAAGTATGTCTGATTCTTATGTGCTCCAGGGGACAAGGTAGACAATTGGAGGGATGTCAGCAAACTCATGGGAACTTAATGAACTAAAAGTGCTGAAAAACAACTGAGATAAAGAATATTTTTAAGAGGCAAATAGTTGGCTCAACAGGGAAAAGAATTAGTAAGATTAAAGATTAATGAATTAGTAAAATTAAATATAGGTCAAAAGAAAACACCAAAATTATACAAAGAGAAATAAAACAAGTGAATGAAACCAAAGAAAATACCCAAGAGATGGATAACAATATCAAATAGCAAAATTAACTATCATTTTGAAACTCACTAATAAAAGAGTAGATCAGGGTGGAGGAAATACATGTAAATGTACTGACTACGAATATTCTGAAATTAATGGAAGACACAAAACTCAGATCCAAAAAACTCAGAGAACACAAAGTAGAATGAAATCACACACACACACACACACACACACACACACACACACACACACACAAGGAAAGTAAAAGAGAAAGTTTCGATTGTTTAAGAATCATTATACAGTTGACCTTGAACAACATAGTTAGAGGCCTGACACACATTCAGTCAAAAATTGCATATAACTTTTGACTTCCCCAAAAGTTAACTACTATTGGTAGCTGCTAGTTTCAGGACCCACCCTCATGGTACCAAAATCTGCAGATGCTCAAGTCCCCTATATAACATGGCATAGATCAATGCAGAGAGTCAGCCCTCCACATCTACTCTAAACTGAGGTTTAAAAACAGTACAGGAATTTATTGAAAAAAAAAAAAAAACTATAAATTGACCCATGCAGTACAAATCCTCTTCTTCAAGGGTCAACTGAATATCAAGCAGGGCCTTTGAACCTCAACACTATAAAAGTTCTATATTGTATAATTTTTTTCATGGGCCACTAGCCTGTGCATTATAGGCTGTTTAGCAGTATCCATGGCCTCTACACACTAGATGCCAAAAGCATTACCTTGCAGTTGTGATATCAAAAACATTCCATACTAGTCCATCTTTAAATGCCCCCTGTGTGTTTGTGGGGGAGGGCGTTGTGTAGAATGAGGAATAAAACCAAGTCTACATTAGAACAGCTGATGTAGAAAAAAAAGGTAAGCACATGTTTGATAAAGGATTTGTATCCAGAATAAATACAGATTGAACTCTCAAAATTAAACAACACACCTTTAAAGAAGCCGAAAGTCAAAAAAGAAAGCACAAGAGAAATTATAAAAAATTTTGAACTGAATAAAAATAAAAACAGTCAATAATAGCTTAAAAGATGCTTCTAATGGGCTCAGAGGGAAATTTAGAGATAAAAAAAAAAAAAGAAAAAAAGAAGAAAAAGTTCAAAACTGGAAGCTAGGCTTCCTCATTAGAAACTAGGGGAAAAAATGATGAAGTAAAACCAAACAAAAATAAAATAAAAAACAAATTAAAAATCTAAAATATCGACTAGGACATAATTTAATAGTACTGTAATGAAAACAATACAGCAAATCAATGCCTTTTAAATTTGGAAAGAACCATAAAATAGACATAATTTGATCTAGAATTCTTAAGACACATTTGTATTATTTCATTACAGTGATATGAGCTGTGACCCACATATATGACACTAGGAAGGGATGTCATATGGCATCACGAAATCAGAAGAAAGTATGTGTCGTTTTAAACATTTTCACAATTTAGGGTATTTAAAAAATGATTGTGATGATATTCCACAGAGAATAATTATTATCTGTGTTTTCTTCCTTTGTAGTATTAGTTTAATTTAACTTGTTTTTTTATGATATTTGGGTTTAATGATTGATTTGGAACATGAGAGACCTATTCCCCCAGGGCTTAAATTACAGTATTAGTCTCTAACTGTACTAGTCCGAATGTCTTCAGCACCTGGGAGGAAATGTCTGTTCTTCAGGTTTGTTAGCTAGAACTGGGCTCTGGTTACTTGAAAAAAAAATGAATTATCTTTACCCAGCAAACAATAATTGAAAATATATAGCTAATTTACCTCTTTCTTAAGAGAGAATGTTTTAACAAAAAACGTAGTCCTGTGCCCTTATTGTTTTAAATTTGTCGTCTTTAATATTGAGAGTCAATTTTGGTAAAATTAGAACAATTTCTTCTGCAAGATCACAGTATGATATACATGAAAGGATATAAAAAATTATAGCCCAATCTTCTCTCTGTCTCTGTCTCTGTCTCTGTCTCTGTTTTTCTCTCTCCCACACTCTTTCTGTCTTTCTCAACAAATTTGTCATGGCAAGGCAATTGTACATGATTTCATATATTACAAATTTATGCTACCAATAGAACTAAAAAAAAATAGTGTATAATGTATAGCATCACACTTGATATTATCCTAGTTGAACAGAACTTATTATACTTTTCAGGGAACAGGACATGATCTCTGATGGTTTTACTGTATACAATTGAATCTATTCCAAAGTCCATCAAAACATCTAATTTCATTCCTCAAGTCAGTTTATTGTGGTAGAAAACAGTTGGGAATCATTGATTTGCTCTGATATTTAAATTAATTTTGATCAGTAGGATTTGCTGAGACATTGAACATCTTGAAACATTTGATAATTATATTGCAATTATATATACTGTTTGATATCAATGCTATATCTTTTAAAGTTTACATAAAGGTATGTTTTCTTTCTTATTCTCATTTCAGAAGAAGCATGAAATTTATCATTTGGTTTCCAAACCTGACAAATGGTGGAAATGAGGGAGGAGAATTGTACCATTGTGATGGAGTTCATTCTTGTTGGATTATCAGATGTTCCTGAGCTGAGAGTTTTTCTCTCCCTGCTATTTCTTCTGATCTATGGGGTCACAATTTTGGCCAACCTGGGCATGGTTGCGCTGATTCAGGTCAGCTCTCGACTCCACACTCCCATGTACTTTTTTCTCAGCCACCTGTCCTTTGTGGATTTTTGCTATTCCACGACCATCGTGCCAAAGATGCTGTTCAATACCTTAAACAAGGATAAAACCATCTCCTTCCTTGCATGCATGGTACAGTTCTACTTGTTTTGTACATGTGTCATCACTGATGTTTTTCTGCTGGCCGTGATGGCCTATGATCGCTTCTTGGCCATCTGTAGTCCACTCCTGTACATGGTCAACATGTCCCAGAAAATGTGTGTAGTGTTGGTGTCTAGCTGCTACCTCTGTGGAATTGTGTGTTCTCTGATTCACTTGTGTTTAGCACTTGAGATCACATCCTACAGGTCAAATGTGATAAACCACTTCTTTTGTGATCTGCCCCCTCTCTTATCTCTTGCTTGCTCTGATGTCACTCTGAATAAACTCATGGTGTTTATTGTGGCCACGTTCAATGAGATCATCACCATCATGATCATCCTCACCTCCTACTTGTTTATTCTTATCACCATCCTGCGGATGCACTCTGCAGAGGCGAGGCGCAAAGCTTTTTCCACTTGTGCCTCCCACCTCACAGCCATTGTTGTCTTACAGGGAACAATTCTTTTCAGTTATTGCCGCCCCAGTTCGGGCAACAGTGAGGATACAGTCAAGGTAGCCACAGTGTTCTACACTGTGGTGATCCCCATGCTGAACCCCCTGATCTACAGCTTGAGGAACAAGGATGTGAAGGAGGCTTTCAGAAAATTGTTGAGCTCTAACATATTTTCCCAGAGAATATTTTTTTAACATGACTTGGAGATCCAAAGTGGAGTCTGGTGAAGGGGTGAATGGGTGGTCTGCAGTGTTGGAGTAGAAAGACCAACCAGGTGTTAGGTCTCTATGAGTGTGTTGTCTTGATTCAGTTATCTTTTTATCTCTGCAATTGACAAAGTAGGATTGAGCATATTTCAAATGTAAAACCTATCACTTTATTTTTACTTAACCAAAATGCTTTAATTGGGTATGGGTAATGGACTGTTAAGACACACACATTTAGATTGCTGTAAAAACTTTGTAAGCCTAATAAAGAACTCAGGAAGATCACAGTCTCTCATTCATTATGGAAACTATGATTCATTTCAAAATCAAATTTCTCTTATTTAACAATGAAGAACACACAGTGGCCAACTTTTTCACAGAATGAGAATCCCATGTATGTATATATCTTGCTGGTTGTTCATTTCCTACTTCCTTTATTGTTTTTTACTTTTTGTTATTGCAATGTTCAGTGTCTTGTCTTTGGAACTTAACATACTATTATATCTGAAACAGTAGACATTAATAAAAATTATTTCACAGAAATTTTGGAATACTAAAATACATGTCATGTACATAAAACAGGATAATTCATGACCCTTAATTAGTTCTTTTTCTTCATCTCTGTCTCTTATGTAGTTCTGTCTTTATGTCTCTCTGTGTGTTTGTGGGTATATATGTATAGTATATATATATAATATATATTATGTATATGTACATTTAATAACTGGTGCTATGAAGGCAGGATTTCTGACTTTGGCCTTTTTCCTCACTTTATCTCTTCCTTTTTATCAGCATGCTTATTTTATAATTTGTGGATCAAATGCTTAATGTGACACATAGGTGGTCTTCCAGCCTCTGTTTATATGCTTTGCTGTGTTTTTCTCTTGATGAAATGACCTGTTTTTCATCCTTCCTCTATGTGCCTAAACCACATTTCTTTACTCCATCCTGAGTCATATGCACCATTGATAACTCTTTTGTACTTTCTTTCCAATTTCTATATCACATTCACTTGTTCAGTAAAGCTTTTCTCCTTGTAGCTATAAAAATGTCAGCAACTCTACATTTGAGTTTATGAAAACCAGGTTTGGTGAATTGACCCTGATTTTTTAATTTGACATATAATTTGAAGTTCTTTATTTCTTAGTTTATTCGTTTGTAACCATAGGCCATTATTGATAATCTCTCAACATTATATTGAAATTAAACTTTGACAACATATGTGTACTCACTTAGACCAGGAGAGTACTCAGTTAATGTGTGTTTAAATGAAGTCTTTGAACACTAGGGTTATTTACCCTTTTCTCTTTCACTGTTACTGGCATATTGCAAGTTATTCTTATTTTTATTTTTTTTTAATGGGTAAATGAATAAATATGGTGAATGAATGGTATACATGTTGGGCTTAACACATGAACCTAGAGCACTATGTTGACTTTCAAGAATTGTGAATTTGCTCAAAATTGTCCCATGTTGTTGTCTTAAGTATTATATCAGTCAGGGCCCATTAGGAAGAAACCTCAGTGGGATGAATGTAACATATAGAAAGCTATATTTTGGAAGCCTGAAAGAGAGAAAAGTGCATAGGTAATAGGTGTTAATTTATTGATTATTAACAGAAAGAATTAGCCATTAGTCTTGATGTTCAGACATGGTGCATATGAGAGGATGCTCTGTGCCAAATGCCCTTGGTTGGATCACAATTCAGTAGTTGAGGACCCTGAAGGCAGGATCTTTCCACTTCCTTGGTGGGGTTAGTATAATCATTGGGCAACTATGTGGACCAGGGATATGGCAGAAACTTAATAAGTATTTGTTGAAAGACAAATACTACAAATGTTCTTTTTTAGGTGTGATTTACAATAGTCAGAGACACAGAAGAAGAGAGTAGACTGTGGTTGCCAGAGGCTAGAGGAGGGGTAAAAAGTAGTGATGTAATTCTTTGGGTACAAAGTTCAATTAGGCAAAATAAATAAATCTTGAAGGAAAAATGTATAACAATGTGACCACAGTTAACAATATTGTTTTGTATACTTGAAGTTTGCTAAGAGAGCAAAACATTAAGTGTTCCCAACTTCAAAAAAACAAATAAAAAGAAAAATGGTATCTATGTGAAGTGATGGGTATGTTAATTAGATCGATTAGACTTTTTTGACAATATATTTGTATATTGAAACACCTTAAATATATAAAATTTTTATTTGTTAATTAGACCTCAATAAATCTACAAAATTAATTTTAAAAGAATAAAATCATGTACTTAAAAAGAGAAATAGTTGTTGAGTAAATGACAAAAACTTTTCCTATGGCTTATTATTCAAAATGTTTTGGAGACTACAGAAATGGTCATGAAACATGGGAAGCAGACATTTAAACTTTTGGTGACTTTCATATAAATTGTTTCTAAAGCAATCGCTTTTACTTCAAGGTTTCTAAAAAACAAGAACTGCATCAGTAAGCAATAATTAATTTTAATTGCTCATTTTGAAGCCACTGTTGAATTAGGCACAGAAAGTGGAAGTAGATATAAAAGTCTTAGCATCTGCCTCAAATCATTTCTCCAGAGGCAGGCAGAGGCTGCTTTTCTACTAGCAGATTTGTTTGCAGATCTGATTATATATGGATATTCTTTTTCATGAAAGATATCAAGAAAATGTCCTTGGTTCAGTCAGTTTTTTCATAGGAAAATCATTTTGAGGAAATCTTGTACTCCCTAAAAGTTAACTATCTGGAACTGGAAGTGTACAGTTTCTATAGAGTTTTTTGTTGATGGCCTGGTTTAGCTGACTTCTTCAGATTAGCATTTAACAAATTCAAAGACAGTGAAAATTCAAGAGATAAGGAACTATGATATTTACTTGTACATTAGTTTTAGGAAAAACAGAAAAAACACGAAAATCTGCCAAAATGAAGGAAATAAGTAGTAGTTGTCAAATACTGGCAATTATGCAATCTTATACCCCCTGCATTGCCCGACCTCCCCAAGGGGACATATGACAATGTCTGGAAGCACTTTTGATTGTCACTGTGGAGGAAACATGGGTGCAGGTGATACTGTTATCTAGCGACTAGAGGTCAAAGATGCTTCTATACAGGGTACAATGAATTACATAGCTCCCCAAAACGAAAAATAATCAGCACAAAACATCAAATGTGCTGAGGTTGAGAAACTGTGTAAAGGACATTAAGAATGGATTTTATATTAGTGAGAGTGGATGGAAGAATATTACCTTCTGATGGATCTGTAAACCCTTACATATCTGAACATATAGGGCCATCGAAAATTCTCAGCATCTTATGGAAACTGAAACCTTTGGTTCTGGAATATCTAGAACCATCTGGTTCAAAGGTTGCAGAACCTGAGATGACCTTATTAGAAATGTTAGTCTGCAAAAGACATTGTCACTATAAGGGAATGTAATGGAGGGAATTCCTGAAATGTGTCACCTATATAGTACTATAATGAGGAAAGTTCTAGGTGAACTGGGATATAAAGGTTACCATTCTGAGTAAGTTCTTCTAGATTTGATGTTGTCAGATTTAGGAAACAAAAATACAGAACATTGAATCTGATTGAATCTAGACAAACAATAATTATTATTATTTTTTTTTTTAGTATGAGTATTTTCATACAATATTTTTATTCTCTTTCTGAGGTTCACATTTCACTGGGGTCTTACTTGGACATCAATTTGAGAAGTCCCACCATTTTCCCATTTTTAAAAGATCCTTTATCATAAATGTCTTCAGAGTATGGAGGCATCTTAATTATCATTTGTATTCTTGACAGGTAATTCAGATATGTACAAGTCTTATAGGGTTCTTCCAGGGAGAGGTGAGAAGGACCAGAAGAAGGGTTGTGTCTTTCTCGGTGCTTAAGGATGCTTACTATAATCATTCTTCAACAGAGCTGTTTCTCTTATTCTCTGTTTTATCTTTAGAGCATCTCTGTGGCATTAAACACATTCTCTGGACTAGTTTCCATAGTTTCATAGTATAAAGTTTGTTTCCAATGTAGTCAAAAGAATTAGCAAGGAAGTATGAAAAAATGGTATTTACAAAATAAAAATGCTAATATGTCAATCTATAATGTGGATTAGAGCCTGGCTTAAAGAGTTAGGTACATGATTAGAAATGCAGGAATCTGGGTTCTGGTTGTAGGTTGATTATCTAACATCTCTAAGTCATTAGACAAGTCATGACCTTTATAGGTTTCCCTGTGCTCATCTGTAGAGAAGAGCAGTTAAATTCAGTAGACATTCTTTATTAAAATGCAAGTTATTAGTTACTTTGATATTGTACCTATTTCATCAAAAAGAGGAATGATGATTTAAGTGTTATACTAATATTTAAAATATGGACATAAGTAAGAATGCAGACTATTTTTTCTTTATGTCACATATATGCAGATATGTTTATACAGTAATTAGCTCTAATTATAGCAGTTATTTCACATGCTTCCACTTTTTATGAGTAACTATAGAACCAATAAAACATTATTTCACTTTTCTAGATGTTCTTTGCAGAATTTAAGAATTCAACATGATTAGAATGTCTTGCATGAGGATTTGATTACATACTATCATCTAAATCACTCAAGTTCATAACTATTACATTTGTAAGTTTTAAAATATTTTTGAACAAGAACAAAATTTATAAATTTTTGAGAAAGTAAAATTAACTATTAATCATTGTATGCAATTTTAGATATTCCAGATCTTTAGGACCTTTCAAGATTTAACTCAGATTATTTTGTTTTACCTCTTACTCTACACAAGAGAGAATTAAGCATGCTTCATGCATCAATCATTCTCCATAATATATAATTTCCAAGTCTGATTTTCAGATCCTACCATGAAGAAATATGTGTCTGGAAGGGAGAAATGCAACTGCTAGGGCCATATTCACCCTGTTGGGCTTCTCAGATTACCAGGAACTAGAGGTTCTCCTCTTCCTGATATTTCTAGCCATCTACAGCTTCAGTGTGGAAGAAATCTTGGAATGACTGTGATCATCAAAATTAACATCAAACTACACACCTGCATGTGCTTTGTTCTCAGCCACTTCTCATTTTTGGATTTCTGCTATTTCTCCATCATTGTTCCCAAGAGGCTAGTGAACCTACTCACAGAAGCCAGAACTATTTCATTTTCAGGTTGTATGGTGCAATTCTTTTCCTTTTGTACCTTTGTGGTAACTGAATTAATTCTATTTGCTGTGATAGCCTATGACCCCTGTGGCCATTTGCAATCCTCTACTCTACACAGTAGCCATGTCCTAAAGACTCTGTGTCATGCTGGTGGTTGTATCCTATGCATGGGGAGTACCATGTTCTTTGGTGTTCACATGTTCTGCTATCAAACTATCTTTTGGGGGTTTCAATACAATCAATCATTTATGTTGTGAGTTGTCCTCACTGATCTCCCTCTCCTGCTCTGATTCTTATATTTGCCAGTTGCTTCTTTTAACTGTTGCCACCTTTAATGAGGTAAACACACTGCTCATAATTCTCACATCTTATTTGTTCACTGTTGTGACCACCCTGAAGATGTATTCAGCTGGTGAGGACTGCAAAGACTTCTCCACATGTGCCTCACACTTAACGGCCATCACCATCTTCCCCGCGGCACCATCCTCTTCCTCTACTGTGTGCCCAACTCTAAAATCTCCAGGCTCCAGGCACATAGTTAAAGTGATGTCTGTGTTTTACACAGTGGTGATTCCCATGCTGAATCTCCTGATCACAGTCTAAGAAATAAAGTTGTCAAGGATCCAGTCAATAAAGTAATAAAAAAAAAATGTTTATTCATGTTGATGCATCTACTGGTAAATATTTACTCCTGTTTTTACAGAACACTTTTCTGATTTTTTTAATGCAATGTGAATCAAGAGTTGTTTTATAAAAACACTTTAGATTTTCAAAAAGAAATCACCTATTTAGAATGGAAAAAATATGAGTTTTAGGTCAGTGAGAGTATACCAACTCTGAATGTAAAAACAAGAGATGATCAATTGTTCTCATTCAGTCTTTATCTGCAAAAAAAATATTATATGATTTAATTCATAAAGGGTGTGTGAAACAAAAAATATATATATGACATACTGCATATATTCAGTAAATTCTATTTCTGTTATATTTTCTTCCTTGGTAGTTGATAGTCTGTAGGTGCTAAATAAGTAACCAAGTTTGTTCAAATTCAGAGCAAGAGATGATAGCAAAATACATACTCTTACTCATCTTTGGTAACTCCTTTTGCTGCTATAGAGAATGATATTAGTGCTATTCAATATTTTAAAATTCACATGCTTTCTAAATTCACTGAAAATGTATACATCTATGCAATTTATGTAGTTTTAAAATAATATATCATCAATTTAATAGAAAAAGAGAAACCTGATATCTAGTCCATAGCATTTCTATCTTATGTTCACAATAACTAATTTGAGATATGTAAATTACCAGATTTCATACCATTTCTTTTGTTTTTTAATTTATATTTAAATTCAATTACTTTTTAGAATTGTATACTAGCATATTTCTTTGCAAAAATAGATGTAAATTTATCTTTTATTTCCTATGTAAATGAGGTTGCACATAACCTTTTGTCTACATTGAATTATCATTGTAATCATCATTACTTTACACAATAATTAAATGTATTTAATTATTAATTTAATATAAATTAAATTTCACAATTTGTAAAATTTTTAAAGAGAAAGTGAAATGTCTTTGGAAATGCATTTTTGATGATATTGATTTGTGTGAATTTTAAATACTTTTAATTTCATTTAGTAAAACTATCTTTGGATACATATTTTTATTGCTAGAATAATGCAGATTTCACCACATTTATTTGGTCATATTATGAAAAAAAGAATGGAAACACAATGTGATTTTTTTGTAATAGAGATACAAGTCAAAATTTTTTGACATCACACAAATTTAATTCAAATACCTTATGAGCCACTATCATTAATGATTATTTTGATAATTTCTTAAATATGGTTATATCTATTTTATTTGGCAATTTTGCTTTGAAATAGTTTTGTTGTGCAGTCATTGGAGAAATTCACTTTTTAGTTTCTGAGAAGTTTATAAAAAGTTTAGGTGTGAATTATTAAATGACAATTTCATAGCACATTATAATAAACATAAAAATTTTACTTCGTTGAATGTTGTTAAAACAATATTTTCACTCCTTTGGCATAAGTGTAGGAGGTAGCAAACTCGAAAGAGATTTGCTCTTAATATTACAGCACAAAAGACTAGATATTCTGCAAATGAAAACATTAGTAGAGCCTGGGTAACTGATATCATTGGGCGAATGACAGAAACATGCATGGTGTTGCCAGTAATAGAATTCCACTGCTAGAAAGAATCAAGTGAGAGGTCCTCTTTCTAGGTTACATGTACAAAGGGCAGATCTACAGCTTAAGGTGGAATAGATATCAAAAATATCTGGCAAGTCAACAACCATCCTAAATATAGGGTAATGCTAGAGAAATGGGAATTCTGCAGTACACTGAGGTAGCCATAGTAGTAACAAAAATGAAGCTCAGTTCAAGTTCCATATTTAATATCAAGCAAAAGAAATGGATTAATTTCCAGGCAAGATACCATTTATCTCAGTCTCTATTGTTCAACAAATGATATCCATTCTTAAGCAAAATTATATGGGTGAAAAAGGTGAAGAGAAGGAGAAGTACAAATTAGTACTTACAAAACAGCCATGGAGATTTAGAGTATAGTACAGGATATGTAGTTATTATTATTATAATGGTTGTGTGTAGAGCTAGAAAAAGCAGGGGGATCATTTAATAAATTATATAAAGGTCTAAGCAAAATAAAAAGAAGAAAAAAATATGCCATACAAATAAACAGAAGAAAAATCCACTACAAAAAGTTAATATTAACAGAACTAGTTCTAAATATGTCCTAGACATAGAAATAGCCAACAGGAAACCAAAAATATACGTGATTCCTATGGGTTTTAGGGATCAAGATAGACAACCTGAGGGATTTCAGCAAATTCATAGAAACTGAATGAAATAAATGTGCTGGATAAACAATAGAGATAAAGAATGTTTTTAAGACATTCTTTAGTAGTAGGTTTAACGTAGATGAATGAATAGGATTAAAGAACTAGTAAAATTAAATATAGATCAATAGAGAGCACCAAAATCATACAAAAAGAAAAAAAAACAGTGAATAAAAACAACAACAAAAAAATACCCAAGAGCTGCATAACAATATCAAAGAGTAAAAATAACTATCATTTGAAACTCACAAATAAAAGAGAAGTAGCTAGGGTGGAGGAAATACATGTAAATGTACTGGCTATAAATATTCTGAAATTAATGGAAGATACAAAAATCAGATCCAAGAAGCTCAGAGAACACAAAGTAGAATGAAATGACACACACGCACACACCAGAAGTAAAGTAAAAGAGAAAATATTGACTATTTAAGAACAGTTGACCCTTGAATAGCATAGGTGTTAGGGTCCTGACATCCATTCAGTCAAAAATTGCATATAACTTTTGACTTTTCCAAAACTTAACTACAATTGGTAACTGCTGATTTTAGATCCCCCATGTGTACCAAATCCACAGATGCTAAGGTCCCCTATATAACATGGCATAGATCAATGCAGAGATTCAGCCGTTTATATCCACTTCCAACTGAAATTCAAAAGCAGTACATGTATTTATTGAAAAAAATTTATTTGTAAATTTACCTGTGCTGTTCAAACTCATGTTCCCCAAGGGTCAACTGAATATTGAGCAAGCCCTTCCAATTTCAACACTATAAACATTCTGTATTGAATAATTTTTGTTGTTGGCCACTAGCCTGTGCATTACAGGCTTTTTAGCAGTATCCATGGCCTCTACACACTAGAAACCAGGAGCATTACCTATAGTTGTGAAAATCAAAAATATTTCATGAATTGTGACTTTTCAAATGTCCCCTGTGTGTTTGTTTGGGAGGAGGGCGGTGTTCGGAATTAGGTATGAAATCAACTCTACATTAGAACAACTGATGTAAAAGAAAAAATGTAAGCATAAGTCTGATAAAGGATTCGTATGCAGAATAAATGCAGAACTCTCAAAATGAACAATACACTTTTAAAGAAGCTGAAGTTCAAAGAAGAAAGCACAAGAGAAATTATAAAATATTTCGAAGTGAATAAAAATAAAAACAATTAAAAACAGTTTAAAAGATGCTTCTAAGATTCTCAGAGGGAAATTTAGAGATTTAAAAGAAAAGGAAAAAGAAAAAAAGAAAAAGTTCAAAGCTGGAACCTTAACTTTCACATTTAGAAGCTACAAAATAAACGATGAACTCAAACCAAACAAAATAATAAAAAACAAGTAAAAAGTAAGTCTAAAATAAAGACTAGAGTATAACTTAATAATAGAGTAATGAAAAATAATACAGCAAATTAATGCATTTTAAATTTGGAAAGACATAAAATAGACATAATTTGATCTAGAATTTAAGGCATATTTGTGTTATTTCATTACAATAATATGAGTTGTGACCCACATATATACACTGAGATGAAATATTATATGGCATCATGGAATCAGGAAGGAAGCAAGCTTGATTTTAAACAACTGTTTTACAAATTGGGGTATTTAAAATGTTTGTGATGATATTCCACGGAGAGTAATTATTATCTGTGTTTTTTTCCTTTGTAGTATTAGTTTAATTTAACTTGTTTTTATATTTTTAGGGTTTAATGATTGATTTGGAACTTGAGAGACCCAATCCCCCAGTGCTTAAATTACAGTATAAGTCTAACGGTACTGGTCCTAATGTCTTCAGCACCTGGGAGGAAATGTGTGTTCTTCAGGTTTGTTAGCAAGAACCAGGCTCTGGTTTCATGAAAAGGAAATGGATATTTTTGCCTAGCAAAAAATAATTGAAAAAATATAGCTAATTCATCTCTCTTTTATTAGAGAATGTTTTAACCAAAACCGTATTTCCCATGTACTTATTGTTTTAAATTTGTTGTCTTTAATATTCAGAGGCAGTTTTAATAAAATTAGAACAATTTCCTCTGCAACTTTAAACTGTGATATATATGAATGAATATAAACAAATGATAGCCCAATCCTCTGTCTCTGTCTCTGTTTCTTTTTCTATTTTTGTCTCTGTCTCCGTCTCTGTCTCTCAGTCTTTCTCTCTCCCATTCTCTGTCTTTCTCCACAATAATTTTGTCTAGAAATTATGACCGTGAAAGTGCTTCTTAATTGTCACCCTAATTCCGAGGGTTTGAATTTATGTGCCTGAGACATGGTGACAGATAGATGGAGAGTCAGGGCATGTAAATTATTTCTGCTCAGTAGAGGAAGTGAATTTTTTTAACATTTGTTTTGGGTTCATCATAAATTGATTTCTTGTTATTAGCCTAGAACTTTAGAAAGATATTTTTTCAAGTTGATTTTTCTGTTTTATCTTCGAAGTGGGCAGGGTTTTTGTTTGTTTGTTTGTTTGTTTGTTTGTTTTTTCCCTAGTCAGGTAATGAGAAAGCCATGACCTCAGGAAGGTGATTTTTTCCACTTCTTTAAAATCGGCTCAATACAAGGAGAAAATACCTTCTTACATTTCCAGTTTAAAATCTCATTGCTATATATATTGTGTAATGTAACACCTATACTCCTCCTGTCAAGGAGACTGGGAAGAAAATAAAATTTCTCAACCTCCATATGCCTTTTCTCTAGGTACAGGCCTGAATGGTAGATGTAATTTACAAATAACATACAATGTAATCCCTGCCCCCAAACAATTACCCGAGAGAACCTGGTAAAGTTTTCACTTACCTTGTTTTCAATATGGATAAAGAATTTTTCTTTCTAGAGTTATAGCCAAATCCAAGTGGTAACATGATATTTCTGTCATCTGTATTTGCCCTCAACATTTTATTTAAACCTACATATACACACCACGGGTAGTAGGTATTTTTAAAAATAATCATCTTCAAAATGTCATTTAAATTAAGTGATAACTTTCTAGTTTAGATAAGATATATAGTTTAACATGTACGCTATTTTTGACAATTTTTCCAATTGTAATATGATAAACAATGTGCAATATAGCTTTGGATATAGTTTTCACAATTTGTAAATGTAGTTCAACATTTCTTATAACAGCTTTCTAAGAATAAAATATCTCATAAAAAGTGTCAGATAGCTTTTATTGCTATCAGGGTTAAGACTTTGGCTATATGTTGCCTAATTGCTCTCCAAAAAGGTTTATAAAAAATTTATATCTTCCTGAGTCATAATTGATATTGGTCACTATTATTATAGCTAATTAAATCACTTTGTTAATATGATAAGTGAAAGTATGATATAATTGAGAATATATTTTAAATATCTTTTTTTTCATTCTACCTAATTCCAAATTTAAGGAGTCCTCATAAGCAATCAATTTCAAAAAAATTTGCCACACTCCCTAAAAAAGGAATTCGTACGTGACTTCCCATGTTGCAAAATTATACTATCAATAGAACTAAAAATAAATTAGTGTATATGGTATAGTATCACAATTTTTATCCTACTTGGCTGAAACTTACTACACTTTTCTGGAAACAGGAGATGATCTCTGATGGTTTTACAGTATACAGTTGAATCTATTCTGAAGTGAATGGAAACAATTCGATTCATCAACTCAATTTATTGAGGTAGATAATAGTTGGGAATCATAGATTTCCTCTGATATTTAGGTTAACTTTGGTCAGTAGAATCTGCTAAGACATCGAACATCTTGAATCATTTGATAATTATATTGCAATTATATATACTGTTTGATATCAATATCTTTTAAAGTTTACATAAAGGTATGTTTTCTTTCTTATTCTCATTTCAGAAGAAACACAGATCTTATCATTTGGTTTCAAAACCTGACAAATGGTGGAAATGAGGGAGGAGAATTGTACCATTGTGATGGAGTTCATTCTTGTTGGATTATCAGATGTTCCTGAGCTGAGAGTTTTTCTCTCCCTGCTATTTCTTCTGATCTATGGGGTCACAATTTTGGCCAACCTGGGCATGGTTGCACTGATTCAGGTCAGCTCTCGACTCCACACTCCCATGTACTTTTTTCTCAGCCACCTGTCCTTTGTGGATTTTTGCTATTCCACGACCATCGTGCCAAAGATGCTGTTCAATACCTTAAACAAGGATAAAACCATCTCCTTCCTTGCATGCATGGTACAGTTCTACTTGTTTTGTACATGTGCCATCACTGATGTTTTCCTGCTGGCCGTGATGGCCTATGATCGCTTCTTGGCCATCTGTAGTCCACTCCTGTACATGGTCACTATGTCCCAGAAACTGCGTGTGTTGTTGGTGTTTAGCTGCTACCTCTGTGGAATTGTGTGTTCTCTGATTCACTTGTGTTTAGCGCTTGAGATCACATCCTACAGGTCAAATGTGATAAACCACTTCTTTTGTGATCTGCCCCCTCTCTTATCTCTTGCTTGCTCTGATGTCACTCTGAATGAACGCATGGTGTTCATTGTGGCCGCTTTCAATGAGATCATCACCACAGTGATCATCCTCACCTCCTACTTGTCTATTCTCATCACCATCCTGCGGATGCACTCTGCAGAGGCGAGGCGCAAAGCTTTTTCCACTTGTGCCTCCCACCTCACAGCCATCGTCATCTTACAGGGAACAGTCCTTTCCACTTATTGTCACCTCAGTTCAGGCAATAGGTTGGATACTGAAAAGGTGACTTCAGTGTTTTACACTGTGGTGATCCCCATGCTGAACCCCCTGATCTATAGCTTGAGGAACAAGGATGTAAAAGAAGCTCTTAAAAAAGTCTTAGGATCCAAATTACATTTTGAGAAGGTCTTTTCTTAGCTATAATTGCTATTTCATCAAAGAGCCTTAAAGAGGGATTTGGGGGATGGATATGAAAGAAAAGTAAAAAATAGGGAAGAATTTTACATGTTAGAGAAAGATACATGCTTCTTTAGTTTCCATGTTTCTGTTTTAAGTCATATCTTATCGTTTTTATTGGCTGTTTCTGGTACTTTTGCTACCATGCTGCTGTTCTCTAATTGCTTGGAATAAATTTTGAGCGTGATATTGTTAGACTTAATTTTTTGGTTTGAGATAACATCAACAGATTTCCAACAAAGTGCACATAAAAAGATATGTCTTTTCTATCGTCATTAATGAATAAAACCACTCTTATTAAACTGATTTCATTTTTATTTACATGGGATGAAGATAAATTCATCTCATAGTCTGTGTTTTCTAATAAAAATTTGGAGTAATTTCCTACATGTTTATGTATATCTGGGCTTTTAACATTTTAGTTGGTTATGATTATTGTCTTTTGCATTACCTTTTCTATTGCAAGATCATAATTTTAGAACTTTTAAAACCTACTCTTCTGCGAAACTGAAATATTGTCCACTTTTATAATAAAATTTTCATAAGAATCAAATGATGTAACTAAGTTCTTAGCACAATATATGGTGTAACTAATTAACAAATTCCTTGATATTATTGCTATAGTTTTTACTTTTTCCTTTTATTCTTTATCCTACCATAACTCTTGATTTAACAAGTTGATCATGTATTTGATAGCATACCTTTTTAAAGTTTTTGTGTTCTTGTTATTTTTTTAATGCTCTACCTAAAATTATTTTAAGAATTCAGTATGCTTTCTAAACTTAGTGTATTAGTTTTCTATGGTTTACTAAAAAATTACTACAAATTTGGTGGCTTAAAACACTAGACCTTTATTCTCTTACAGTTCTGGGGTGATAAATTTAAAATAAATATAATCGGGCCAAAATCAAGGTGTCAAGAAGAACACAGTCTTTCAGGGTTGCCTAAGGGACAATTCTTCCTTTGTCTCTTTCAGTTTCTGGTTGCTACAGACATTCCTTGACTTATGGTCATATTACTTCAATCTTCAAGCCTAGCACTTTCAAAACTTTCTCTGCTCAATTATTAAATTTTCTCATTCATGAGTGTGTGTGTGTGTGTGTGTGTGTGTGTGTGTGTGCATGCAAATGCACGTGTGTATGTATAAAATAACCCTTTGCCTCTCTGTTTTAAATGCCTGTGATACCATTTAGACTACACCCAGATAGATAGTCCTAGATAATCTCATTTCACTATCCTCAATCTAATCGCATCTCCAAATGATGATTTCCCAAATAAGGTGGAACTTACAGGTTCTGGGAATTAGAACCTGACATGTGTGAAGGTCCTTTTTCAAACCTCACACACCCAACTGTTAGAGGCTAAATCATAATTGACTTTTCCTATCTTCTTAAAATGTTAATACTTTGTTAAACTTAAATATAACAAAGGACCTGGCCCATAAAATGCACTATTATTGTTTCATAAAAAGAAAACCTTTGAGTGCAAAGGTCTTTTAGAAATATTCCAAATGAAATAGGAAAAGTTTTTTACCCTTGATCCTCTAATTAGAACAATGTTTCTCAGCCTTATTACTTGTGTCATACTGGGACAGATAATTCTGTGCTCTGGGTGTCTGTCCTGTGCTTTATGGGGTGTTTAACAGTCTGCCTCCCTGGCCTCTACCCATTACATGTTAGAACCACCCTTCCCCACATTTGTGATAAGCAAAAAATGTCTCAGGTGTTGTTAAATCTCTTCTAGAGAGCAAAATCTTGAGCTTGGAATTGCTAAACTAGAGTATGTCAATGTACTAGAGCTGTAGTCTACTCAGAAAAAACCTTCATTATTGAACTTCCCTGTACTTAAGAAGCCTTTATAACTACCCAGGCACTCACATTTTATCCAGGTACTAATTTAAACCTCTCCAGAATCTATAATGTCCCAGAGATCTGTGATTTTAGGGTTTCGGGGACACTGAGTTACTCTTACTTTAGCATGGATAACTATTGGTCTCCATATCCTACCAAGATATAGGTATGCTTTTTATATCTAAAGGCTGATTGTTTTATTAGCAAAAAGGAAGTTTGTATTATATTCAGCTTCACAAAAACATAGAATGTCAGATTTCTATTTTCTTTCCAATGTTACTTTGTAAGTAACATTCCCAGTTGGCTGAAAATAATCGAGAAACACTGAGTGCTCCTTAGACAGGTCTGAAAAGAAATACAAGTTTCTTTTGCATTTTTAAGTGGTTTTATTTACATATATAACCTGGTTACTCTCTTACTTGCAAACTATAAGGGTTAATATGTATTTCTCATTCCCTTACTATTACTTCTCAATTTCTTGGTGGTTACTCAGCTTCTCCTAGTTTTAGTGGGTCTCTACTTTTGCACAAATGGGATCTGGTTAAGTGTTCATGGTCAGTCACCAGAGAAACAATGACTGGATTCTGAGTGGATGCTAGTGAACTAGTGCCTTAATGATGAAGGTTTTTCTGGAATGATTAGGAAAAATTAATTTCTTTCTGCTGAGATTAATCCTCTGGGTAGTTAGAAGCTCAAAAGTGCTCATATCCCTCTTTGCCAAGATATACAGAATCCATTACTGTCCCGTCCCCGGCGGGACCTAGTTATTTGCGTGGCCCGAGGGGGACTTCACCTGAAAGTGAAACATGGGCGAAAGGAGTGGAGGCAAGACAGTATTCTGATCAAGCCTCAATTTTTTTTATTTTAGAGCAGGTATATTTATACAGAAGAACAAAGGGGGGCAAGACTGACTAGGCAGGGGTATACTTGTTACAATTTCATTGGTCCTTGGTTGAAGGGGTGAAAGGGTACAAAGGTTAGAAGAAGTGAAAAGAGGAACAAGGAGGAGAGGGGCTTCTTGGGCAGGTCAACAGCCATTCAGTACGTCCTTCCTTATCCGGCGGGTATGTTAATACATTCTGTGGTTAACTATTCCCTGGAGCATTATCTGCTCCTGCATTCTTTAGATAGCATACAGTTTTGTTAATGGCCAGGTTCTATGCCGAGGGGCTGGGTGGTCAGGATGAGGGTCTTGGCTCCCAACACATTACCACTGCAGTCTTATATTCACTAGGTAACAAACTCTCTCTAAATCTCATTTTCAAGTTTCCAATCATGTGACACACTTTCCAATCTCCATCATTTGTGTTGTTTCTTCTCCTGTCTCTCATTCACTCTGGCATTTGGCAAAATTCTTTATGTTCAGTTGAAATTATCCTCCTTTTCTGTTTTGTACCTAGAATACTGCTTGATACAAGCTATTCATGGAGTAAATGTATATATTGAATGATAACTCTGATCTATTCTGACTTGGATGACCAGAACTTCACTCCAACATGATGCACATACAGTAAATATCAGAGTCATTAACTTCATTTGTAATTGGTTTTCTGTCTACATGTTGACTCCAAGATCTCTAATTTTCAACAGCTAGATAGATACAGTTTGTTTCTTTCCAGTTTATTCCACCATCTTACCACATAGAATACTCTATTTGTTGTTTCATAAGATGCTTTTGAGCTGATGAAATCAAATCAGATAGTAACTTTTATAATCTAATGTTCTATATAATAACTCTTTTGAGAGTCAAATGTATATTTTTCTTTGAGACATTCTCAAGATGTAGAAACACACATTACATCATTTCATTTTGTGCTTAATCAATTCCTCAGTAGAACTGTTTAATTTTCCCACTGGGATTTGTATATCAGAGTGTGTGTTTCTGGAATTTGATGTGAGATCAAGAAGCTAATCTTAAAGCCTTAAAGCAAAATATAAAAGATCTTGCATTATCTTAAGGAACCATAGCCTTCCTAAGGAAGGCACAACTTTTTCTATGAGCATAGGAGGTGTACTCAAATGAATTATGAAAAATGTTGCAATGGGTCAATTAAATTTTTTTTGTTTCAAAATCAATGTTTCCAGTGAAAAATGAACTAATGCTGACAACAGTGTAGTAAGGTGAGTGAAAAGGTGACCCAGTAAGTATTAGCTTAATCTTAACATACTAAAGCTCAATATTAAATGTTTACCTTCTAAAACTCACTTATTTTAAACATTGGAAACTGATGTTTTGGGGAAAATATACTTGGAAAAACACAAATTTTGAATCCTGAAGTTATTTCCACCCAAAACAACAGCAACCACAAAAAAACTTTCATTTAACACATAGTATTCTTAAAATAATCTTCAGCATTACAGAAAGGGATTTTTTTAAAAAGGGAGATGTCAAAACTATCACACAAAATAGAAAAATAAGGCTTATTACACATTGAAAAATCTGATTTGACAACTATGATGTAGTTTAGAATGTGGAGCAAAAAGGGTTTTAGGTTGTTGGAACAAAAATCCTAGTTAAGTAAGCTGAAGTGGGAAAGTGGAAACCTGTGTAGATGCCTGTAAGAAAACATTGCACTGAAATGAAGGATAATAAATGAAGGTAGATAGAGGACAATATTCTTCAAGATGAAATTGACTTAACTATTACTATGTGCTGACAGTTTCTGAAAGATTATTAATAATAATAACAGTAATAGTAAAAATTAATAGTAATAATTAATACGTATCTTAATTGATGTAAATAGAGTTGGGTGTACCATTGATTGGATTAGCTTCAGAGGATAGGCATGTTTTTCCTGGGTAAGGAAAAAAAGGGGAGAGGGAATTGTCAATGAATTCAAATGCTTATACAAAGACTTTGTGAGAAAGTTGAGGGTATACTTATTTGCTATTTTACATTTTCCTCCACAAAATAGAAATCATTTTCTGTTAGTGAGAAGAAGGCTGTAGAATGAAACCTGTAAAGAATTATGAAGGTTTACAATAGCTATTAAATGATGAAAATAGCTTTGTATAACATGAGATGTTAAAGAATAATTATATATACGTAAATATATAATATATATATATATATATATATATATTATATACACTTGCATATACATAACAATATAGTGACTTTAATATAAACGTAAAATAAACATGCGCCAATGATTTTACTTACTTACTTAATTAATTAGTAGTTTTCATTGGCATAAAATAATTCAAAGAAGTATAAATCAGCAATTCACAAATAAGTACAGAAATAGATACAAAACTGGCTTTTTCATGATGGGGAGGAAAAGCAATTGTCTCTATATGGGGAAAAATGTGAATGTCTATAGACACATGTCACTTAAATTATTATCAGTTATCTACAACTAACAGATTTGTTAGGGCAAAGACAAGAAAAGACGGAGATAAATCAGAGAGGTAGAAAGATGAGCCTTAATGTACATCCTTTACTATTTTTCTCTACTAGGACATGGAAACATTCCTGGCTATCATTATCATACTGCCTGGGTTGAATTGAATAAATTTGTAAACTTGAAGATTTCTCTAATTATATTCTATAGCTTGGATTCCAGATAAAATAGTTGTCTGGATTGACTCAGATTTGCCATGTTAACAGCTTGTGGACATAAAAGTCACCAGATGGTGAGGATACGGAGGCTGGAAAAGGAAATTCATTTAACACATCATGGATAAGAAAAGAACTATTGTTCTTGTGTAATAAATTCTAAAACTGAAACTTGGTGATTAATTGGCATGCCCAAGATTTCACAGCTGCTGTGTGACAAAGCTAGGACTGACTCAATTACTTTTATAACTACTTCTGAATCTTCTTTCTATTTTTCAGTAGATGTCAAACAATTCTAAGGAGTTCTTTTGTTCCTCAGAGGTAAAGTCACATCTCAAGGTGAGAAATATGAAACTTCTGTTCCTCTGCCTATACAAGGCTTCACTTGGAACAGCAGTGTTTTATCTCATATAGAAATAAAAACAGAACAAATGGGAACAGAGGCTATTTATTCAGAGTTTGGTATGTGACACTTTGGTTAACTATTACTTGATATTGGTGAAAGATGAAAGAACTGAGGAAAGACTGAAGCCCCCATTTAGGATTGAACTACTGGTTTGATGGTGGCACCATTTAATGTGGACTACAATAGTTTTAAGATATAGGTTATAATTTACTAATTTAGCTAAAAATTAAAAACTTATATGTTTTCTACATTAACTGTAGACATGCCTAAGAGTTATTATGATGCTCAAGTAGATTTAGAATTACTCTTCAATTTGTTTTGTCCATTTTTTTTATTTATGTTAAGGTTATTATTCATATTCCCATTATTACTCTGTCACAATTGCAGAAGTCCAGGAGCACTTCAGAGAATGGTATTGGAGAATGGCACTGTGAAAACCGAGTTCTTTCTCTTGGGATTTAGTGACCATCCAGAACTCCAGAGTATTCTTTTTGCTGTATTTTTTTCCATCTATTCTGTTACCCTGATGGGAAACCTTGGGATGATTTTGTTAATCACAACCAGTCCCCAATTGCACACCCCTATGTACTTCTTCCTCCGCATATTGTCCTTCATAGATGCATGCTACTCTTCTGTCATTGCCCCCAAATTACTTGTGGACTTGGTTTCTGATAAGAAGAGTATTTCTTACAGTGGCTGTGCTACACAGTTATATTTTTTCTGTTTTTTGGTTGATACAGAATCTTTTCTCCTGGCTGCCATGGCTTATGACCGATTTATAGCAATCTGTAATCCACTGCTTTATACTGCTATTATGTCCAAAAGAATTTGCTGCCAGCTTGCTATTGGAGCATTTTTGGGGGGAACCATGAGTTCAGTAATTCACACTGCTAATACTTTTCATCTGTCTTTTTGCTCCAAAGAAATTAACCATTTCTTTTGTGACATCTCCCCACTCTTCTCTCTGTCCTGCACTGACACTTACAAGCATGACATTGTTCTGGTAGTGTTTGCTAGTTTGGTAGAGGGTATCTGTCTTCTAACAGTTCTTTTCTCTTATGTATGCATCATAGCAGCTATTCTTAAAATGGGTTCTGCCAAGGGAAGAAGAAAAGGATTCTCCACTTGTGCGTCCCATCTGACTGTGGTCACTATTTACCATGGTACTCTCATCTTCATTTATTTGCGCCCCAGCACTGATCATTCACTGGATATTGACAAAGTGACTTCTGTGTTCTATACATTAATTATACCTATGTTAAACCCCATAATTTACAGTCTAAGAAACAAAGATGTCAAACACGCCTTTAGAAAAGTGATTAGTCAAAACTGGTTTCCTAAGAAAGAATGAAACCGACTGACAACTTTTCAACAATGCCTATTTTTTGGCCTTTAGTTGTAATGATTGGAAAAGTCTGTTTAATATGATGTTGCCCAAATCTGTGAGTAATGAAGCCTCAATCACAGAATAAGGTATGACACCATGAGCAATAACATTTTTTTTTTCAGCACTACAAGTTTAGTCCCTGATAAGGAGTTAATTGGCTAAGGTAACAGAGCTGACAAGTAAACGATATATACAGATGGGAACTCAGGTCAGAGTCACTTCAAAGTCCATGTTTTATCTTAAAACTTTTTTATCATTATCATTTTCTTAAAATGAATATATAAAAAAATCCTGGTATCCTAATTATATGTGAAGTCTATTAAATCAAAGTCTTTAGTAAATGATTAAGAGATAATGGAATATTTTTATTTGTTTCAAAACTCTCTTCAAGTAGTAATTCATTACTAGGAACTTGCTGAAAATTACGTTTTTAATGTGTTGTTTGATTCTTAGGATATTTTGAAGTACATAACAGTTCATTTTAGGCACAACAGTAATCTACAAAGTTAGGGAAGAGAATTTAAATAAAAAAGACTTATATAACCCATCACTCTGTCCTCTTGAACCTAGAAGAGTTCCTCCATGCTCTTTCCTTGACAACAACCTAAAATAAAACGAATGCTCTTGTGAACCTGAAATTGTGTTACACTCTTCATAAGTGGATAAATTCTAAATTGATTAGGGTGCCAGGAACATATGCACTTCATTTAGTTTTTGGAATAAGTTATAGAATTATCTAGCAGCCACCTACTGAGCAATGACCACTATTAAAATTTTGTTTAGGATACAGTGCATTTATTTCACAGATACCTGGAGAGCCAATATAGATTATTACAAATGTAATACTAATGTAAATACTATTTGGTCTTTTTTTATTTCTATTGAAAACATTATTAAGTTAATAAACCTTCCTTCTAACTTGAATTGTATTAGTTGGATATTTTGGCTTTTAAATTTATTTTCATTTTAACTAGTATAATGCTATGATTACACCAAGTGAAATGAAGTCGTCTTATCCATTGGTCTTTGGAAAAGGTCCACGTCCTTTATCCCAAAATTACATTTATGCAGTTTCTTTACAATTGTCAAGAGCACTATATCTGTGCTTCAAAGTGAAGACCAGAAAGGAAATCCACAGGCTAATGTGCACTGTGAGATGTAGTAGAAATCTAGAACTTTTTGTTTTGAGTTGTCTGCTGATATAACTGGGCCATAATGTTGGGGAATATTAGATCTAAGAAGATTTTCATAACAAATGATTATTTTCCCTTAATTTTATCATACCCAAAGCCAAATGACAAGAAGTACAGATAGATACATCATCTAAGATAAAAATACTAGAACACAGTTAAAAAGATAATTCCTTTTCATATCTTATTTCAGGCTAAATTCATTAATTTATTAAAAATATTTTTAAATGGCACCCTGGAGCTAGGCAATTGTAAATAGCAAAGCAGAAAGGATAGTGAACAAGACAGAAAAAGAATGTGGCTTCATGAAGCTTTAAGTTAGGACAGGAGATTTTCAATATATTTCTATTTATTGGTTTACTGCTTACGTAATTCTAAGTGAGGTGATACTGGTACATAGAAAGGAAATAAAGTAACCTAATTTAACCCACTAACACTCTGAGAAAGTTTATTAACCTCATTATATGTACACATATTTAAAGGAACCTTAAAGGGGAAAAGTTGAATTGACACAGGGTGGGCATGGATGAGGTCGTGGTTGCTATTTCTTTGATACCTCACTGGGGTTACTCATGAACAGAGAAGGTAGGCATAAAAAGACCCTCTCTACAAAACGGCAAAGAGAAACTATTATTATTTTAGCTTAGTTTGGAGAGGAAACTAAGATTAATAGTTACTGCTTCTTGCACTCAGATTAGGCACAAAGGAGAAATATCTATAATTTAGTATGAGGTTGCTACAAGAAACTATGTCAAAGTACTTGAACTTGAGATCTCAGAATCTATCAATAAATACTTTGGGATAAAAACAGAGTTTTACTCAGAACATAATTTAGTGCTGATTGATTTTTTCAGGGCACCCTTCACATCTTTATTCCTTAAGCTATAGATCAGTGGGTTTAACATGGGGATGACAACTGTGTAGAAAACAGAGGCCATTTTGTCTGTGTCCATGGAGTAACTGGAGCTGGGTCGAAAATACATGAACAGGAGTGTTCCATGAAATATAGCCACAGCGGTTAAGTGGGAGGCACAGGTAGAGAAGGCCTTCCGTCTCCCCTCTGCTGATTTCATTCTAAGGATGGTAGTTATGATGTAACTGTAGGAGAGGAGCACAGTGACAATGCTGCTCCCTACAACACAGCCAATGAAAGTGAACATCACTATCTTATTGATAGATGTATCTGAGGAGGAGAGGGCTAGTAAAGGTGGGATGTCACAGAAAAAGTGATTGATGATATTGGAGCTGCAAAATGACAATTGAAATGTGCAACAGGTGTGAATTGCTGAATCTACCAAACCCACAATGTAGGCAATGGCCACCAGCTGTGTGCAGATACTCCTGGACATGGTAATTGTATAATGAAGTGGATTGCAAATAGCTACATAGCGGTCATATGCCATGACAGACAACATGACACATTCCACATCTGCAAAGGCACCAAAAGAATACATCTGCATTGCACATAAATTATATGAAATCTTTTTTCGCTTAGATAAGAAATCGACCAGCATCTTAGGAGAGACAGTGGAGGAGTAGCAGATATCACAGAAAGACAGATTGCTCAGGAAATAATACATAGGCATGTGGAGTCTGGGGTCCGTGATGATCAGCAGGATCATGCCCATGTTGGCAATCACAGTGATGCCATAACCAGCAGAAAGAGCACAAAGAGCCCCAGCTGCTCGTCCCATCTGCCAGAAAGTCCTACAAATACGAAGTCAGTAAACACAGTGCAGTTCCCCATCACTCAGGTCTGGAAGCCCTCGTTCTGAAAGAAGAAATGGAAGTGGGAGTTTAACATAGTTTTACTGTCTTAATAGTTAAACTGCTGGTGTTTTCTCTTTTTCAGTAATTAGAAGTAAACAATGCTAGGACTACATTAGGAGGCTTGATTCCTTGGAAATACACACTATGTGATATAAATTGATAAATAATAATGATCGTAATATCACTTACATTTGTATAGCATTATATAGAGTTTAGAGCAATTTTTATCCAAATTAATCATGCTATTTCCATACCCACTTAATATTTATAATATTTTTTGTTAGTTCTTTGTTATAGATTAAGCGACTGATGTTTTCAGAGTTGAGGTGATAGTTCTTTAATTTGTGTCATGACCCACATATTCTAACAAAGTTGTTGTTTTTCAAGATTGTAGAAACATGATTATATCCTGTAATAAAGAAACATATTTCAGTGAGAGGTGCAAGTAACAAATATATTTCTTTGCTTTCCCTTGTCATCCACAATTGTGGAGTGGGCAGATATATGGCAGGTTCCTGGATATAACATTTCCCCCACTTTCCTATTAACTCCTCATGTCCTTTTCAATCTCAGTTAACAGGGTTGGAAATAGTCTATGACTGAGGGCACACTGGAGCAGGGAGGGTGTGGGCTGCTGGAGAGGAGCATAGAGAGGTCTCCATGAATGATAAGCTAGAGTGCACAGGCATCAAAAAGAAAAGTGGAATGAGGGCACGATGGTAATATGTCAGAGCCACCATACTCCCTCTGACAGCTGCTGTGCTTGGGTGAGATTGTGGAGAATGTTTGATGCCAGGAGCCATTTGTTTGATGGCCACCTTCTGGGTAAACAAGGGATTGTTTGCTTAGCAGGTGTTTGCAATTACCTTGCTACTTTGGTAGCACCTGTTGCTCCAGAGAACAAGCTGATTATTAAGGAGGAGGATGGGAACCTTGAGAGAGCAAAAGGCTCCCTGTGCAGGTGCAAGCAGTTGTTTCTTCTTGTGTAGGTGCAAGCAGTTGTCGGTCTCCCATGCAATCATAATGCATAAATAGGGTGTGCTGAATAAACTTGAGACTGCAGTATTGACTGTGAGCCCTCCCGAATCTTTCTCTTGTCTCTGTCTTTTCTTTCATCCTCACTTCCCCTCTCAGGGACTGTTCGACTTTCACCAACGGATTCCAGCAGTTTGAGACCTGACAGTAGGCATGCTGGTAACATAAGTGACAGAGAGGGAGGAAAAAAAGGTTTATGTATTTCTATGTGAATCACTTTCTTCTAGTCAAGTGGAATCCTCATGTCTATTCACTAACAGAACAGCTCTGTAAAACACATGACACAAGTCCTCATCTGCCCACAGGCCCATAACCTCAGAGAAAATCATACGAGAACCATGCTCTCATTTCATTTTTCTAGAAATTAAGATATTGCTTATGGTTTTCTTTGATTTTTATATTCCTTGACTATCTCTGAAATATGTCTTCTTTTGCTTTAACAGAATTGGTCTTTGGGAGGTCAAATGATTCTTACATCTCACCGCTTTATTTTATACAAACCAATTATGTCTGTATAATATTGTGCATGACCTCCTCTGTCCTGTGAGGAATTAATAAAAGCGAAGTTGAAGGTGGATAAAAAACAAAACAAAACAAAATCTGAATAATAATGTAGTGATCAAACCACACGTCTTCTGACTCTTGGCAGAAACTCATTTAAATATCTGCCCCTGTAGACAGAGTTTTAAGAAACTATTTTCCTTAAAAAAAAAAAAAAGAAAAAGAAAAAAGGAAAGAAAAAAGAAAATAACTTCGAAAAATATAAAATTTCAGGTAAGATACAAAAAACAAACAAAAAAATGTCCTGCCACCTCCATAATCCATACCTTTATTCTGTTGCATTCCCTGCCATTTTTATATATGTCTTTTAAATGTATTGATAAAAAATTAAAATAAATGTTTGTATAATATTACATATTATTTATTAGTTTTATATTATGCTTTCTGTCATATTAAATTAAAAAACTGAAGTAATCTAAAACATAAAGCAGAAAAATAGCAAATACCTGTACCTGTTCCAGGGCATTGACCTGTCTATTGCATCTAGTCTGTCTGCAGGAGGGATCAGCACTGTCTCCCGATTGACCCGGATTATATAACCATCTCTGTGTCTGGTCCCTGAGGATTGAATACTTGGTCTCTCAGAAATAAATAATAGATATAATAATATCCTTTATCATCTGGTATATTATACAGGCTGGGTGATTGAGAAAGAAATACAGATCTTTCAAAAATTGTTAGGTGGTTTAAAAAGCCACCTAAACAATTCTCCACCAGGTAAACTCAAGAAAATGCTACATTCGTGGCACCTAAGAGATTTCCTACTCTTCTCTGCTTCCGTGGTGCCTACCTGGAGGAGGCAGAGTCACCCTTGTCACCTTCTGATTCCTCTCCATATTCATTTTTCCTTCAGGCGCTCCCTGCTCTCAGGGATGCCAATTTCCTGAGACCACACTCTTTTCAGGCAGATCAAACTTTACCTTCATAAACACAGAAGCCCTTCCAGGCCAAACAGTCTAACTCCTGCTCTCCATTAAATTGGAGCAAGGGGAGCCATATACTGCTGAAAACTGGACCATCTAAATTCCTCCCCAAGGGTGTAAATTTTAATAGGATGGCTTTTTTAAACTATGAGTTGAAGGAAAGGTTTAAGGTAGAATTTAAGACATAAAAGACAAACAAATAAAAAAAACTTTCTGTCTTCATGGCTTTTCAGATATCTCTGGTGCTCCTAAACATTATATAAACAATTCTCTACTCATAAACTTCTTCTTCCGGACACTGGCCACCTGGCCCTGAGTTCTGGACTATTGTCACATAAGTTCAGTGCATGATAGTGTTACCAAGGAAAAACAGGTTTAGTAAGTCTCCCTGCTGTAGAAAATAATAAAAGTAGAAACTGCAGGTTGCTAAAACATCTCTGATATCTAAGCAAGATATTTTCTTGTGACAAAAGGTAATCATTAAATTAAATATTCTATGAAAGTTGTATGCCTTATTAATTTTATAAGAATATCTTAAAAATGTATTGCGTACAGAAAATGCTAGAGACCTAAAATTAAAACTCTACTATTGTCTACAATCTGATAGTAAGTCATCTTTATTTTTTTAATTTTTTTAAATTAAATTTATTGAGGTGATATTGGTTAATAAAATCATATAGATTTTAAGTATACAATTTAGTAACATGACACATGTATATTGCATTGTGTGTTTACCATTCAAAGTTAGATTTTTTTCCATCAGCATGTATTTGATCTCTTTTGTCCTTATCTACTTTTCCCCTCCCCGCTTTCCCTCTGGCAACCACTGCATCTATGAGTTTTTGTTTGTCTTGTTTGTTGCTTTCAGTTTTATATCCCACATGTAAGTAAAATCATATGGTTCTCTACTTTTTCTGTCTGACTTATTTTTGCTTAGCATGATAATCTCAAGATCCATCAATGTTGTCACAAACTGTTCGCAGTATTTCATCTTTTCTTATGGCAGAGTAACGTTTCATTGTTTGTATGTACCATGTCTTTATCCATCATCAGTAAAGGCACTTCAGGTGTTTCCATGTCCTGGTCACCATGACTAATGCTGCAATGAACATTGGGTTGCCTATATCTGTTACTGTTAGGTTGATGCAAATACCCACATAGCTCCAGCAGCATGACACAGAAGCATAATTAGCAATTTTCTTCAGTTCTTCCTCATTGACACAGGGAAGAATCACAGGTCAGTGAGATTTAGAAAAGATTTATTAAAGGTATATTTTAGAAAGACAAATATACCCCAAGGAGGCACATTGCTTCAATGATGAGCTGTAACAACCAACAGCTACACAAAAAAGGGCCTAAAAGTGGGAATACCTGCATTATATTTTGGCTGTGATGGGTGGTTCCAAAGGCATTCCTAGGTGATTGGCAAGTGGTTATTTTGATTGACACTTGGCTGCTCTATAATTCTTTGCCCAGTACCCATGTGCATACCCAGAATCCTACTACTATTGAGGTGTTTTTTGGATGGTCTCTAGGCTGGTCCTCTATTCCTTTGTTCCCCCTGTCTCATGTGTGACTAGCTACCTAAGATTTCTTTATGTGTAAATATTTTCAAGTTTTAAAGGTAGACATACAGAAGAATGATTTTTGGGTCACATGGTAATTCTATTCTTGATTTTCAGAGGAAACTCCATTCTATTTTCCCTAGTGTTTGTAGCAATTTAATTTTACACCAACAGTGTATGAGGGCTACTTTCCCCCCTACAACCTCTGCAATACTTGTAATTACTTGTCTTGTTGATAATTGCTATTATAACCAGATGTGAGATGGTATCTTACTGTGGTTTTGATTTGCATTTCTCTAATAACTAGTGAAGTTGAGTATCTATTTGTATATCTGTTGGCCATTTGTATGTCTTATTTAGAGAAGTGTCTGTTTATGTCTTCTGCCAATTTTTTAATTGAATTGCTTTTAATGTTGTTGTTGTTGAGTTGTATGAGTTCTTTGTATAAATCTGATATTAGCCTCTTATCAGCGGTGTTGTTGCAAATATCTTCTCCCATTCAGATGGTCACCTCTTTGTTTTGTTGATAGTTTCTTTTTTTCTTCACAGAAGCTTTTTTTTTATTTAAATTTTTAAATTTTTAAATTTATTTATTTAAATTAGTTTCAAGTATACAATACATTGGTTAGACATCTACATAGTTCATAAAATGATCCCCCAATTGCAGAAGTTTTTGAGTTTGATATAGTCCCATTCATTTATTTTTGCTTTTACTTTCCTTACCTTTGAGATCAAAATTAATAAATCCTCTCTAAATCAAAGACCATCAGTTAGTATCTATGTTTTCTTCTGCGCTATTTTTGGTTTTGCATCCCGTATTTAGGTCTTTGATTCATTTTGAGTTAATTTTGGCGTATGACAAAAGATAACAGTTTAGATTCATTCTTTTGCATGTGGCTTTTCAGTTTTCTCATAAACCATTTATTGAAGAGGTTTCCTTTCTCCACTGTATCTTTTGTCAATAATTATTTGCCCATATTTATATGGGTTTATTTCTGGGACCTAAATTCTGTTCCATTGGTCTGCATGTCTGTTTTTCTGCCAATACCATGCTGTTTTGATTATTGTTGCTTTGTAGTATAATTTGAAGTAAGGCAGTGTAATGCTTCCAGTCTTGTTTTTTTTTTCTCAAGATTGCTTTGGATATTTGAGGTCTTATGTGATTCCGTATAAAACTAATGATTTCTCTTTTGTCCTATTTCTTAAAAAAAAATTCTATTGGGATTTTTATAGGAATTGCATTAAATTTGTATAGTGCTTTGGATAATAAGGCTGTTTTAACTATATTGATTCTTCCAATCCATGAACATAGAATATTTGCACATTTTTTTTGTGTCTTACATTTCTTTTAATAATGTCTTGTAGTTTTCAGTGTATAAGTCCATCACACGCTTTGTTAATTTATTCTTAAGTATTTTATTCCTTTTTTGCAATTGCAAAAGAAATTGTTTTTTATTTCTTTTTCTGAAATTTATTATAGGTTAGGGTATAGGAACACAATGAATTTTTGTACAATAGTTTTGTATCCTGCAACTTTATTCTTTTCATTGTTTCTAACAGTTCTTTTTGTTGTTGTTGGAGTCTTTAGGGTGTTCTATATAGAGAAACTGTATCATCTGCAAAAAAATGACAATTTGACTTTTTCATTCCTAATTTAGATGACATTTATTTCTTTCTCCTGGCTGATTGGTCTGGCTAGGAATTCCAACACTATATTGAATAAGGGTGGTGAGAGTGGGCATCCTTGTTATGTTCCTGATGTTAGAGCAAAAGGTTTCAGTTTTTCACTATTAAGTATAACATTAGCTGAGGGGTTGTCATTTATGATCTTTACTATGTTGAGGTACTTTCTATCTATACACATTTTATTGTGTTTTAATTATAAATGAATGCTGTATCTAGTCAAATGCTTTTTCTGTATCTATTGATATAATTATATGTTTTTTATCTTTAATTTTGTTTACATAGTATATCATATTGATCAATTTGTGTACGTCGAACCATCATTATACCCATGGAATGAAACCCATTTGATCATGATGTATAATCTCTTTAATGTATTTTTGTATTTGATTTGCTAGTATTTTAAGATTTTTGTATTTATTGTCATCAAAGATATTGGTTGGCAGTTTTTTTTTTTTTTTTTTTTTTTTTTTTGTATGTTATCCTTAACAGGTTTTGTTGTCAGGGTAATGCTGGCCTCATAAATTGAGTTAGGAAGTATAGCCTCTTCTTTGATTTTTTTGTAAGAGTTTGAGAAGAATAGGTATGAAATCATCTTTCAATGTTTGGTAGAATTCACTAGTGAAGCTATCTGGTCTTGGACAGTTTTTACTTTTGGGGAGGTTTTTAATGATTGTTTCAATTTCCTTACTGTTGATCTATCCATTTAGATTTTCTAAATACTTTTTAATTCAATCTAGGAAGATTTAAGAACTTATATATTTCTTCTAGGTTATTGAATTTGATGGCATATAATCTTTCATAGAGTTCTCATTTTGATCTTTTTATTGTGGTATCAGTCACAAATTTTCTTTCATTTCTGATATTGTTGATTCATGTATTTTCTCTTTTTTTCTTATTGAGTCTAATGAGGGGGGTAGTCAATTTTATTGCTGTTGTTAAAGGACCAGCTCTTTGTTGCATTAATCTTTTCTCTTGCTTTTTCATTCTCAGTTTCATTTAATTCTGATTTAATTGTTCTTATTCCTTCCTTCTGGTGAATTAGGGCTTCACATGTTCTTCTTTTCCAGATTTTTTAAGATTCAGTGTTAGGTTGTCTGTTATTTTTCTTGTTTCCTGATATTTTCTGTAATAATATAAACTCTCCTCTTATTACCCCTTTTGATGTATCTCAGAATTCTTAATAGGTTGTAGTTTCATTCTCAATTGTTTCTATGTATCTTTTGATTTCTTTTTTTTTTTTTTGTCTTTGACTCCTTCATTCTTAAGCAGCATCTTGTTTAATCTCTACTTATTTTTGTTTTTTTCCACCTTGTTTTTGCAGTTGATTTCCATTTGCAAAGCATTTTGCTTGGTATAATTTCAATCTTCTTAAATTTGTTGAGTCTAGTTTTATGTCCAAATATATGGTCTATCCTTGAGCATGTTTCATGTGCAATAGAGAACAATTTATAATCTGGTGTTTAGGCATGAAAGGCTCTGTAAATGTTAATGATGTTCAATTGGATTAATTAGTAATTTAAGGCTGATATTTTCTTATTGATCTTTTGTTTGAATGATCTATTCATAGCTGACATTAGGGTATTTAGGTTTCCTACTATAATTGTGTTTTTGGTTTTTGTCAGTTTCTTCCTTTAGTTCTGTTAGTTTCTTTATGCATTTTGGCGCTTTTATGTTTTCTGTTTTATGCTATCACAAACAATTCAGTGGTGAATATTTTTGTTCATATCTTTTGGTGAACCCATCCATTCATTCCTCTTGAGTATAATTCTATAATTTTGGGGGCATGATCATAGTACACACACACACACACACACACACACACACACACACTTAACACCTATGAAATGCTTAATGGTATTGGCAATAACATCAGCATTTACTTAGTTAATATGTAGCAATGATGTAGGTACTATATTCTTCCCATTTTACAGAAAGCTTAACTGAGGCATAGAAAATTTAAGTAACTTGTTTAAAATTCCATTCACTAGATGCATGCAGAGCTGCAATATGAACCAAGGAAATCTGACTTCTTTTGTCATCTGTAATCTATACTTGTCAATAGATACTCTACACATAAACACACATACCCATGCACACATATGTACTTTTCTGAAGTATTTACTACAACCCTTAAGACAACCTGATACAATCCATTTTAGCATTAACTTCAAACTAAAGATTATCGAACAGTAGTCTGACTATTATTTAGCAGTAATTTTGAAACAAATGTTTTCTTACATTTTGGAGTTATAAAATGCATTTGACTGTGTGGAGAATAAATCTTTTAAAAAGTCTCCTGTGTGAGAAGTGGTGTATGTAGTAAAGTTGTTGCAGATTCCCTGTTAGAGCTTGTAATTTGGGAATTAGATGAATCTTGGACCCTCATATCTCATGAGGCATCTACTTTACATCTTATGGCTTTCTTAGCGGCCTCTTTTACATCTTTGTTTCTCAAACTATAAATAAGTGGGTTCAGTAATGGGATGATAATAGTGTAAAACACTGAGATAAATTTATCAGTGTTGGGTGAATACAGGTAACTGGGCTGTGAGTAAATGAAGAGAAGAGTTCCCTGATAGATGGCCACAGAAATTAGGTGAGACGCAAATGTAGAGAGAGACTTCTTCCTTCCACTGGAAGAGCGGATCTTGAAGATTGAGTGAAGAATAAAAGCATAGGAGGTGATGATGATGATGAAACAGATAATTTCCACTGAGCTGCCATATGTGGAGAGGAGCCACTCATTAACTGATGTGTCTGTGCAAGATAGCTTAAGCAGGGGAGGAAGGTCACAGAAGAAATGATTAATGATATTTTTATCACAGTATTTGAGGATAAACGCAAAGATGGTGTGAACCAGGGAACTCATGTTTCCTCCAATGTATAACAAGACAATCAACCATATGCAGATTCCTCGAGACATCACAACCATGTACAGTAAAGGGTTACAGATGGCAACATAGCGATCATATGCCATGGCAGCCAAGATAAAGGACTCTGTATCTGCAAAAGCACAGAAGAAGTAAAACTGCAGGGCACAGCCATAATAGGAAATAGCTTTGTTCTCTGAGAGGAAATTGACCAGCATTTTGGGAGCAATGGCTGAAGAATAGCAAAGGTCTACAAAGGATAAGTTGCTAAGAAAAAAATACATGGGGGTTTGAAGGCATGGATCAATTCTGATTAACATCATTAATCCAATGTTTGCTGTCAAAATTAGACCGTACAATGTCAGAAATGCAAGGAAGAGGACAATCTGCAGTTCAGGGCGCGTTGAAAACCCTAATAGAATAAACTCAGTCACCAAGGTGCTGTTTCCATCTATAAATTCCATATTCTGTGCTTCCTTTTTATGAGAATTCTACCATCCTAAAATATTATATTGATGGAAAGAGAAAAATAATTTGATAAAATTATTAAGTTATTTTATGGTTTCAACAAATGTACAAAAAAGCAATCCAATTAAGAACCCCAACCCAAACTACCTTTTAAATACAAACTCTGAGAAATGTATTTCAGAATTTAGTAGCTATGAGATTTGAAAGTTGCTTGTTTTTATTTTATCTGTTTGATTAATGACTACTTCTTCCTCTGGACAGTTTTCTCTCTGCGTGTGGAGATCATGTCTGAGTTTGCTTACCTATTTGTATGCCAGATATTGCACAATAGTTGGCCCAGAAGATTAGAGGAAGTAATAAAGTCATTAATGGACTGATGATGTCATGAGGAGAAAAAAATATATACATAATTAAAAATAAATTGACTTATAGAATATACCTTGGAATGATACTTGCTATATCTGTCCAGAATTTAATAGATAGTGGTATGCTGTATTCTTGACAGAGTAGATTGGTGGCGTTATGAAAGATACACCAGTTATTTTTTAAATATAAAGTAAAAGTGATCTCAGTGAAATTAAAACAAATTTTAGTAAACATTAGTTGTGAGTATATATTTTTCATCGAAAAGAGTTTAAGGTAATTTCATAAATCCTGTCAAGGTACTAAACTAAATTGATTAATTGTTTCTTCGCATGTATTATAATTCTTGGCCTCTAGAAAGTGCTCAATAAATATTAGTTCACTGAGTAAAGTGGGCAAAAAAGTGTAGTCATAAACTGACTTGTAATTAAAGAAAATTACTCTATATGGTCTTTTCATTAATTATATGCTATGAGCAAAAGAAAATAGCTGCCATTGGTTTTTAATGCTACTATAATTTAGGTTGTTGTGTCTAAGAATTCTGCCAATTCTTCCTTCTGTGGTCTCAGAATTTTTCCAGGAATCGAAGGAATTTGGACCTAACTTTGAAGTACAAGAAATTTTACCTTAACATTGAATGATGGACTTGAAAGTATGTTAAACAAAACCAGTAAAGTACCCCATAGGCTACAGCCATAATGGGCAGGAGGAGAATAAAATGACTTGGGTTTATTTTCTCATTTATGTAAAAATATTTGAACAGTGACAGTGTTAAAAAATTTATTTATTTATTTTATCTAATCATTAAAACCATTTTATGATAAAGGCACATTGGAGAATCCTGAGAGAATTAGAAAGGTTAATGTTTTGTGTTATGTTTGTGTTATGTTGTGGCTTTAGAGAGTGTGAAGGATATATAATACTACATTAGAAGAGTGGTTAATTAATTCTTATTTTGCTTGCTTTCAAAGTGACCAAGGTGTTTAGGGAAGATAAGACCTTACTATACAGTCAGTTTTAATTTTGTTAGATTCTTCTTTTGGCTGCATATAGGCTTTTTCATCTCTCTCCCCCCCGCCCCTCTCTCTCTCTCACACACACACACACACACACACACACACACACACACACACACACACATTATAAGAATGACAACAAATATCTCAAAAGGTTGTATAAGTTAAACTAGAAAAATTATCTATCATCTATCTATCATCTATCTATCTATTTACCTATCTACATATTTATCCTTTCATATGGTCACACTTACTGATACATTGTAGGTAAATAGAAAATACTAGTTTAAATTGCTCCACTACTCTCTCTTCTTCTTAGCTTATCACTAGTGCTATATGGCAATGTTTTATTAATAATGATTATCATGTATATAATGGTTTTATACACAATGCAATATTCTAAGTACTTTACATATGAAAGTACTAAGGAACAGCAAGTTTGAGAGCTAAGATATGATAGAAACAGGACTGGAGCCCAAGCTCCTGAAACCTGTATAAGGTAGATTTTTTATTATTGATTCTATATTTTGGATAAGAACATTGAGGCTTGGAAAAATAACCCAAGTTATTCAGGTGGTAGTTAACAGCTATAATTTAACCAGAGAGAAACCATGAGGGTGCTAGAATTGCTAAAGGAAAGAAGATATGACTCACCTACTCACCAAAAATCAGGGCATATATTCTTGGGAACTTCACATTGAACATCCTTTTTAAGAGTCTGAGAATTCCATTTAGAGAAATATAAAAGGAAAGAGAAGAGATATGAGAGTGAAGATGGGAAAAGATAGTGAATCTTGGATTCTTCCATTAAAAGGGAATGAACAAAAAGATCTAATGAGAATACTATGATTCACTAAAATCTTCCCAAATATATAACAAAAGCAATCTAATATAGAAAATAAATTAATTCAAGCAATCAGGTAGCCAACCATGCTTCAGTTCTCTTACCTGTAACAGAAAATTTTATTTAAACAAAAAATGTTTAGATGTTTTAGATTTCTGTAGAAGTTATATGAGAAAGAGTGACACAACATAGATCACTGTAGCTATGATACTAACAAAAAAATGTGGTATATTGCAACTACTTAGACACAAGTCAATAGTTCTTGCTCTCAGATCCATAAAAGCCAACTTTTACACCATTAAAGCCAGTCTAGTAAACACAGAATCTATTTATCAAGGAAGAAACTGTTTTCCACTTACCTAGATGAATAATTTCACCAATACAACCAATGACTTTTACATGCATTCTAGTGTCTTTGGGGACCTACCTAGTAATTGAAGTATTCCAAACATGCTCATTTGCAAAAGATACCTAGGGAATAATTAGCATTTTATAATTTTTTCCACTAAAAGCACATTGGTAATTATAATAGAAATGCTGTTAGTGTTAATTCGAATAAGCAATTTTCACTCAGAAATGCTGTACCTTTTTTTAAATGATGCTTGGAATCCTGCAAGTCGTCCCTTTATTTTGGAAGTTTCTTGCACATAGTTCAAATATTTAAAAATGTAACTTTTCACATTTAAATTATTTTAAAAAACCACATGGAAACTCAAAAAATGTTAGTTCTGTACTGGAAATTGATTGTTGCTGTTGTTGTTGTTGTTGTTGTTGTTGTTGTTGTTTTATAGCATTGGGAGAATTGCCCAGTAAAGGCTTCTGTAAGACTTGGTATCAAAAGATGCTTCTGAGGAGATAGAAGGACTTATGGTTGAGCATCTCATGCCAGAGAGCATCACGGGAATGTTGCAGTTATCCTAGCTAGTGAAAGTGAGCTCTCATCATCACTTCAATTAGTCCTACATACCTTGTGCATGACAATTTCACCAAAACAATAATATCTAAGGGCTAGTTATTAGTGGAACTCCACTGGTTATATTATAAACTTTACATTTTTTTTCCTCACAGTATAAAATTAATGACTCCTATATCTGCAGAATCTGAGAGAAAATCTTGTTAGAATTGACATCCAATACAAAGATTCACTTCAAATCCAAGACTGAAAATTTGGTCAGAGTCGTGTGTGATCTTGATTTATACTTTGGGCATTTGTGAGGCAACAATGAGTTTATTTTACTCCAAAGGGGCCACCTTGGATAAAGAGTTATTGTCACTAACATTGTGCCCACAAGACAGGCCATTGGCAATGGCCTGAGAAGGTATAGACAGGTGAAAATGGGGTTGATGATTGGCCACAAAATCTAGCATGAAGATGGTTACTTGAAGTCTGAGCCATGAGGGAGATAGGGTTAATAGTCTAGAACTTTTAAAATAATGACATCAGAGAGCCAAGTTTCTTACATCTTACTTTTCCATCTTTAGATATGATTTCTGTAACCTTCCTGGAATGAAAAAAAGTGAAAACAAAAGACACAGCACTTGTTGACACACATAATCATATCATTAGCAAGAACTGAGTTATCTACTCACGCTTAGCTGAAAGGGAGGCTGAGAAATTATTTCAAATCCCCAAACTCTAAAGTTAATTGGATATGAGATCAAAGATGTAGATTGGTTCATCCTGAGCAAGTTTACATTTCTCATTATTTTATGTGTATCTATGCATTACTGTTTTATTGTTGTTGTAATTAATTGCCACAAATTGTGGCTTAACATAGCACATATTCTTTATCTTATAGCTCTCTAGGTCATAGGTCTAACATGGGTCTTATTGAGCAAAAAATTAAGGTGTCACCAGGGCTGCATTTCTTTTTGTACACTCTGCTGAGGATTTCATTATTCTTGCTCAATGTTATTGGCAGAATTCATTTCCTTGACGTTGTAGGACTGAAGACCCTGTTTTCCTGCTGCTGTCAGCCAAAGGCCCTTTTCAGCTTTTAGAGGCCATCATATTCCTTGACTCATAGTCCCATCAGTTTTCAAAGTGAGCAGTGGCAAATTGAGTCCTCCTCTTTTCTACTTTTTCTGTCATAACATATCTTTGAAGTACTTTTGTTCCTTTCCTCTTCCTGTTTTTAGGGCTCATGAGATCAAATTGGGCTTACCCAGATAATTTCTACATTTTAAGATTTTTAAGTTTAATTATATCTGTGAAATCCATTTTCTCGTTTAATGTAGAATAGTAACGGGTCCCAGGAATTAGGATTTTGTCATTTCTAGGAGACCGTTTTTCTGTATACTACAATTTTCTAATGAAATAGAAAGATTAATTTATGTGGTTTGCATTAGATTGAATTTCTCACTGCCATAAACTATTCACCTTTGCACCATTTCACATTACATTTTAGAATAAAGGCAGTTAGGTCACTTACAAGTCAAACTCTATTGTGATCATGTTAATTGGTGGGTTTTGTACATTAAGATTTAAGTTCAAATCTCAAGAGTGGATCACTGAGAGTAGATGCCCTGTGACTTCTCCAAGCACTCGAGACATTGGCTCTTACCCAGCTTTTCAAGTCACTTATTTAGAAGTGTGTTCAGATTTTATTTTCCTAATGCATTCAGATTGGCATCATACCTTCATTTACCTGCCATTTTTATATTTTAACTCTAGATACTGTTCTGTACTGTGAACTACATCTTGTGTAATTTATTGCATATAATCAAATTTATTGTCCTTGTATCTAACTTTTGACAAAATTTCTCTTTGTCCATTAAGTAAAGAATTAAATATTGAAACTCATGAGATAAAATTACTTAGCTGGTAATCCTTCTTCTATCAATAAAAAATACCTTATTAACTTGTCATATTTGATAGTCAACTCTCTCTTCTGAGAGTTAGTCAACCTCATGATTATGGATTTCCATAAGATTTTTCTTACCAGAATTTAGATAACACTTGATCTTTGATTTCTACTAAAAGAAATTAAATACGTACAGCAGAGACAATTTTGCCTTTTAAATATGAGCACATTCTTGCCTAGATTTATTTACAAAATGATTGTTTTAAGTATTGTTTTGGATTGTTCTCCTGGTTGTTATCACTATGATTGTACATTTACTGAAAAGCTATTGAATAAAGATTTTGTAAAAGTCACAGAGAGAGGAAAAGTTTAAAATGTTTGAATATGGTTCAAAATCTGGTTGAATATTTTAAATCTTGGATCAGATTATGAAATTATATGTCCTATTAGATTTTATGGGAAAAGGACAGTAGAGGCTTATTTGTAGTATTTGCTTTTCAGGTGGGAAACTGATATAAAGCTTTATAATACAAATTATACATATAATTGTAATGTAAATATATATAATTGTGCATCTAAAGCTGTGGCCATTACAAGTTTTAACCTAAATGATATTTTTTATTCTTACTTAAGGATCAGCCTTCCTTTGCAAGTCTATTTAATGTGTCCTTCTTCCAATGCACTCTGGTAAGAAGTCTGAAAAAAAATAGGAATATATTTACCTCAAGTTAAATTCTCATTACTAAAATTTATGGCACCTTTGGCAGAGAGTGATTTATTAAATAAAGCAATCATCTTATAGAACGTGTTAGGAATTGTTTTTCACAGAGAACAACTCACATGTTATTTTGTGGTTTACTGTCACTATCATAATTTTTTCTATATCCTCTAAGTACACATATTTTTCATGTGTCATAAAGTTTTTGATGAAAGAATTTTGTAAAATATAATTGCTGTGACATTCTTATGGATAATTATGGTTAATTTTCACAAGAACACTCTTCCAGATTAAAATCAGACAACAATGCTTACATTAAATATATAATTTGATGATATATGTATTGAAGCCATTACTTTGACATAACAGAGAATTCAACTATTCAGTAAGGACTCACCAATGCCTTTATTGGATCCCAATATATTTAATGGTTAGAAGTTAGTAAATAATACTATCCAAAATACTGTGGTAATTAAAGTAAGATAAAAAATAGATAAAAATAATTTTTAATTTTTACTTCAAGAAATGTCTGGAGACCTAGGTGACAATCATGTGCTGGTTATAAAGCTAGTTATAGACAGCACATAAATAATGAAATGAGTCTAGAGTAATTTCTAGCAGCTGCTTTATTGTGAATTAAAAGATTGGGAAGACAAGGGGTAGAGAAATAAAAAAAGGAAAAATACAAAATCTCAAGGAAATTTGTAATAATAAGAGAAGTCCATCCTAACACTTGTTAATTGGCATGGATTTCAGAATGATATAAGTGTTCTAATATTTTCTTTTAATATTAGCAAAGATTTTACTTTGTTTTATAGTTCATATTTAAATGAACAAAGATTTGAGTAGCACATTAAAAAATAACTAAACATAATTCATGAATGAAAAAAAATAATCATCAGTTTTTTTCTTTAGGTAATTGATACTGTGAAATGTCTTACTTTAAAAATAGCACTATAATGATTATCTCTATGAATTCAAACATAAAATACAACAGAGCTAGTGATTCCAGCAAGAATTATGCTGAAATGCAACCAACACTTCAATTTTTGGTACTTTAAACTTTTTAAAATGTTTCTTCATACTAGGCAGATATTAAGCCTCATAATAATCCTAGAGTTCATAGGAAAAAGAGTGCTTTCAACATTTTATTAATTGTGAATCGTTAAAGAAAACAGGCCCCAGCTTGAGTCACTATTGCTAATGCCCAAATAACCAAATTAGAACTTGTTTAGTTGCAGCTCTGGGTTTCCCAGAAATGAAATCTTAAACTAGTTCATCAGAAATCACTTGATGACTCAGATGTGGGATTATAAAATGGAAAGAATCAAATTAACAAGATAAACAAGCAGAGACTCATGGACATAAACAACAGTTTAGTATTTAATTTAGAGAAAAAAGGGCTTGAAGAGAAACAGACAAGGGTAAATGAGTCAAATATATTTTGAAAAAGAAAATTTAACTTTGAGTGGTAAACATACAGTACAATGTACAGATGATGTATTATTGAATTGTACACTTGAAATGAATACAATTTTATTTATCAATGTTACTCCCAATGAATTTAATAGTAACTAAATAAATAAATTATAAAAAAAAACAATCACATGATCAGTGTCAGGTAATCAGCCTGATAACTGTCCCCTGCCCCATCCTCTATGAGGAAAGTAACTAAAAGATTTGCTTTAGATTTTGGTCAAAGATTAAAAATCAGTTATCTTAACTCTTGGGATAGACTATTTTTATAACTTGTGACTCCTTTTTTACTAAATTTCAAAAACAAAACTACCAGCACTACTATCTCTATAATAATCAAAATAGTTATCATTACTTTTATCATCATCGAGATGATTTTCATCACAGACCATGTCTAAAGTCTTACAAGTTAAAACATTAAAGGAAAAGAAATATACACACATATACTTTCATGAATAAAATACATAAGTTATTAACAATAGAACATCATGTTAGATAACAGAGAATGAAATAAATTGATGAAGTAAAATATAATGCCTTTAGAACTAACTAAAGCAGAACTAACTTTGTGTTATACACAGGTGTACAACTGTACCTAAAACTACAGAACAATCTAATTGTCAAAAGAACTGCTAATAAAAGTTGTCAAGAGACTAATGCACTAACTAATCTCCTGGTTCTGTTCATAGACATTCATTTTCCTTGATGACATCAGTTCAGAGGCTTAATAATTTCAAAATTATAGTAAAGATTAAAGACATGGAAAATTAAGCACAATAATATAAATGCAACTGTGAATTTTGGGTAATCCTGTAAATAACTTTTAACACTACACTTTGAAACTCATAGATATTTTCTATTAAAAATGTGAATTAGAATAGAGGTAGCTGTCTGGAGTACAGATATGAAAGCAATAAAACAACTGAAAGCAAATTACTTTGAGGTCATATTGCTAAATAGAACAAAGTTTTGTGCAAAGCAGCTGGTTGAGGCAGATGAGAGTATTCTCTTACGTCATGTGCTTTTGTAGGAAGTTATTAGATGAGAACTAAGCTAATATAAGCTTTTCCTTTAATATCATGATTCAAGTGATTCCATGGATACATAGTAGGTTAAATAAGTATGCTCCAAAGTTTATTGATCCTCTAAAATGTCTAGATTTTGCCAGAAATCTGAGGCATGTCATAGACATATTTATTTATCCATTAATTAATTGAATCACTCATTCAAACATTGATGATTCAACTGCTATTGGCCAACTCTGTGCTATAGAATGAAAGAACACCAATAAATACAATTGTAAAGATATGGAAAATTATTTAGGAAAATAATCCTATATAGCCTTTTTTTATATTTCAGCCAAAAGTTTTAACAGATTGAATTCTGTTTTTAGTTTTTATATGGAATAGGTGATACACATTACTATTTTATTAACAAGATAGGATTATTCTGTAGGCATAAAACACTGTACATAGATTAATTTGCCTAATATATATCAAGCACAATAAGTTTCAGGTTAGTATTTAAAGTATCTAAAAGTATATCATAAGCTGGAAGCGATTAACTTCTTAAAAGAGAATATAGAGAATTGAAATGCGTCTCTGATTACTATGTGGCAAGAAGTTAAAAAAATTTAAACTATAATCATCATACTGTTTTTTTAAGTAATAATTTTCTCAGTGCTGCGATGACATCCTTGTTCCTGAGGCTATATATCATGGGGTTAAACATGGGTGTCACTATGGTATAGAAAAGTGAGAGTAGTTTGTCCATTCCTGCCGTTTGATTGGATTTTGGTCTTAGGTAGGCAATGGTAACAGTCCCATAAAATAAAATCACCACTACCAGATGGGAAGAACATGTGGAGAAGGCTTTCGTCCGTCCTGTGGCTGTTGGCAACCGCAGAATGGTGGAGATGATTTTGCTGTAAGAGGCAAGTATCATCATAAAAGGGATTGCAGCAAACAGCACAGCTACTACATAGACCAAAAACTCATGTATGAAAGTGTTTCCACAGGCTAGCTTGAGTATGGGGGGTATGTCACAGAAGAAGTGATTAATTTGATTGGAATTACAGAAATGCAGAGAGAAAATTTGGCATGTTTGTCCTACCTGGACTGGGATTCCACCCATCCAGGCACCAACGGCCAATTGAATACACATCTTTTGGTTCATCACTAGAGGATAGTGCAGGGGGTTACAAATGGCCACGTAGCGGTCATATGACATCACTGCCAGGAAGAAACTTTCAGTGGCTCCCAATATAAGGAAAAAGCACATTTGGGTGGCACAGTCCAGCATAGAAATGCTTCTATCCTGAGTCCAAAGGTCCACCAACATCCTAGGGAGAGTGACAGAGACATAACAGATTTCCAATGAGGAAAAGTTTGCCAAAAAAAAATACATGGGTTTCTGCAGTGCAGGATCAAGCCTGGTTAGTACTATTATGAGACTATTTCCAATTAAGATTATTATGTAAACAATGATGAACACCCAAAATAGTAACACTTGGAGCTGAGGAAGCTCATAAAATCCTAGGAGTACAAATTGCGTCACTGTGGAAACATTGTCTTCTGCTTTCATATCTTCATCTCTCATCTGTGGGAATGATTTAATCAGAAGAACAAGTTACTTATTTTTCCTTGGTTTTTATTTTCTTATTTATAAAATGAGTATGTAATGTGTTCTGAATTTTTAATTGTCTATGCAAACCTGTCACTGCCAGGAACTCTAAAAAGAGTGCAATAGTGTATTTTTCACAATTATTTAATATGTCTGTGAGAAATAAATCTTTTTTCCTGATACATATTATTATATATCTTTGATTCTGTTGATGGGATAATGTGATTTTGGTTTTGCCATTCATCTGAACACACCAAAATGGAAAATCTGAATTCATGTTTAATTGTAACGATTATAACATTTCTTCAGCTGACCAGTTTTTCTTCTCACCTTTGACATCTGTTTCTTAGACTATTATAAATTTAATATAAATTTCATCACAGAAACGATATATAGGAAGGCATCTAAAACAGTTGTTACGAATAAATGAAGTGAATTTTTTAAATTGATGACTTTCCTGTTATATTTCTAAAGTCTTGTGTAGCTTTGGCAGTCTGCTTATTTGGGATGTTATTTAATCTTTATTACTATATATTTCAGTGAAGATCTATGAATTCAGCAGTCATAATTTTTATGAATGCTTTGCAACATGAAGCAAAAGAATTCTAAGTTTTTCTCTCAAGGAAAGTTCAAGAGATAGGAGGCAGGTTCATCTGAAATTAATCTTCAAATAATCGATTCCGACTAATGTGCTCACCTATCACATACTTATTGTAGGAAAGAGACATCAGTCCCAACTCATCTTTGAGGTTTTCTTAAACCACCTACATTCTCACTCATTACTACAGTTTTGCTGAACCTGTAAGTCCAGTCAGTCTTTTTTGCACTCTCGTTCATGCACGTGAGTGTGTTGGGTATGATTATCCATGTTTATTATGTACTTTTCTTATTGTTATAATAATATTCGAATATTCTTTTGTTATTCTGTACAGCTTTTTAAGAAATGCTTAGTGATTTTGTTTCACAAAAATTAACTTTTCCCCCCTCATTATAAGTCATGATCTTATAGAGGTATATATGAACTTAGGTGAAAATTTTATCAACTTTTTGAGTAAATTACATTTGGGTCAAATTAGTTGCTTCTTTGGAATGATACCCAAGGTGTAAACATAGGTACCTAATCAGATGCTGAATCTTCACTTCCCCTCTCCTCTGGTATAGGTCAAATATACAACTCTCCCCATCCCCGCACCTCCCAGAAGTTCAGAATTGCATTCTTTCATTCGTTTTCGCTCAGTAGCATGTTGCATCATTGTTTTTACTATGTGCTAAAGAACTTCCATTTTATGTGTTAATTAATTTAAAAATCAATAGGGACTCTCTGAAAAGTAGTGACACACTTTGAACTATATTTTAAGGCATTACATGCAGACAGTAAAGATTTCAGCAAGAGAAATATAAACACAAGTGGGTCAGGTATAACAGTCTAGGCAAAACTTAGACATTCTGATCATTTTCTATGCCTGGGAAAAGGAGAGTTAAATAATTTATTTTACCACCTGCAATATTCCATATAACATATTAAGGTACTTAAGGTATTTAACCCTTCCCAGCATAATCATACAATTTTCCTGATGAAAATTTGATTGTAGGGGATGTAGAGTGCTATAACAGAGTCTCTAAGATGTCCAGAAGCTAGTAGCTGATCGGTGACTTTACTAAGATGATTTCACATGTGTAAGATTTCACCAACATAATTTTTTTTATTACATCATTTTACACACCTTTAAACATGTTTTATTCACAGGTTAAATTCTATGTAAGATCTAATACTTGGTCAGTGATGAACCTGTTGAATTAATTAATACAATACATCTTCTAGATTATCATGCATCATGCACCCCTATTTGATGAGTTAACTGTTGTTCCTAGAAACTCTCACCCATTTACTTTCTTTATGTGACCCTTTTTCTCATTCAATGACCTCTCTACATTATTGTATACTTTTCAAGTAGGGGAGTACATTTTAAGAGCAAACTGAAACTAAGGTGCCAAAAAACAATTAGCAAGAAGAAATAACAACATTTGCAATGAAAAAAAGTGTTCTAAATCTACTAAAACATTTTTGCCTTAACTTTCAATTTGTAAAAGAGTGACAGTTTCATGAACATTCAATAGATTTATCAATGTAAAACCATTTGTAAAAAGAGACATAATTATTTAAGTACTCTCTTAATTATACTATCTTCTAAACACATTCACAGAAAAAGAAATCCCTTAAATCTTGTAATACAGAGTATTTGTTCAGACTCCTGGAAACCTTTTGATGCTTCTATTTATACAGTTCAGAAAGAAACCCAGTGTAAAATGCAATTAAACATAGTCACTCTTATTTTTATTCAAACATTTTCTGGTTATTTCTCTGGTCTTTCCACTGTGATAGAAACTTGTTTTGAGGAGGAGATTGTACGTCAACTACACAAACCATCATTCCAATATATATAATTCTTACATTCAGAGCAGGTTTATAAAATCATAATGAAGACAGAAAAGAAAAATCAGAAATTGGTGAATGCAATTGATTCAGAAGGTTTTTTTTTCTCTAGAAGAAGTCTCTAGAAGTTAATATGAAAACATGCCAATATTTCTTTAATGTTTTCAGATTTTTGTATCCTGAAACTTAACAAAGAAGAAATCCTTTCAATACTAGCAGAATCAAATCCATTTCAATGAAGTACATTCACTAACTTTGTCCTCTTTAGTTATAGACAATTAAATTTTCATGAGATCTGATCTCCAGATTTAGTTCATGCAAAATACTTAATTCATGCTTAACACAGAGTAATCAATAAATCTAGCACCTAAGTTGATAATAACAATGATGGTTACGATGATAATAAGGACAATGATGGTAGTACTTGATATATTGGTCCATTATAGTAAATGTACTTTGTATTTTCCCATTTGATGTTATAATAATGAATGGGACAAATACAAAGTCTATGTAAAACAGTGTTTTAGAATTAATCAACAACAAAAACAACAAAAGATTCTTTTTAAATTTTCTGTAAATAAATGTTTTTGTTTTTTGTTTTTTGTTTTTTGTTTTTTTTTTTTGCTGATACTAAAATAGTCCAGACGAATATAGGCACAAATTTGGTATTAGACAAAATAATTCAGGTTAAATATAATGCTTACTGAGGTTAAATATAATGCTTACCTTTACTGATTAAATTTTAAAATAGACTGTGAGATAAAAAGTGTTTTGGGTTCTATTTTTTGGAAGGTTAGATAATTCACTTAAAAAAAAATAGAAGTTAACCACCTTCAAAAATATGTCCTATTGTCTTAATAAGCTGCTCTCCTTAAGTAGAAAATATTCTTTACTCTTGGGATCAGCTCTTTCCAAGGTCACTTTCTAATTGAACAAAAACATTCTGTCTGCCACTCAAAAAGTTCGGAACAACAATCAAACAATATCTTGCCATACCACTCTGCTAAATTTTTAACTGTCTTATTTTGTGATTATTAAGATATATAGCCTTAAAATCTGGAAATTTATAGTTACTTATTAGCTATAGCAGACACAAAGAAGTTCTAAAATTGCCAATTTATAGTGTGTTAATTAGAGAGAAGTTTATTTCTCTGTCATTAAAAATTCAGAAGCAAGTAATCTAATGTCACCTTCAACATGAGTCTCTCTGCACAAGCGTCATCATCTCCAGCCTACAGAAAGAAGTGGGGAAGTGTTCCACAGGTGATAAAATAAAAGAAATAAAATTTTGACCACATGAAGACCTAAAATCTTTGTAATCTAAATGAAACTATTAAGAAAGCGAAAGACATGCCACAAACAAAAGATCTTTATATCATATATTTGGTAATGAACTTGTATGTAGAGTATATAAAAAATCCATTAGACTCAATAAAAGACATGCAAAAGATTTGAAGAGATACTACACCAAGAAAGACCATAATCATGCCTCAAATTAGAAAAATAACAACTCATCATAGAAAATTAAATCAAAACCACACCTTCACACTTACTGGAATAATTATAGTAAAAAAGACAGACAATAACAAGAATTCTGAGGATGTCATACTTGAGAACATGTGGAAATAGATTTTTATTAACCGATATCTATTTTTAATTTCTTTTAATCTATACATCTTTAAGCATCTAAACTGTTCTTTCTGTGTTTCTTGTCTATGTAAAAATACTTTTCTAAACTTAATTATGTCCCAGCAATATTGTGAAAATATAATCATGATCTTGAATCCAAAGAGTATTGCTCGAAAATTCAAGAATGTTGAAAATTCAATTACTGTAGAATAAAGACTATCAGTTTAAACAATGACATAACTTTATTTAAACAATGTTAATAAAAATTCATTTATATATGTATGTATATATTTGTGATATATATATCTCAGTATATGTGTATACTAATATATATGCAGTCATTATAAATATAATTAGTTGAACGAATCCATCTAGAAATAAAAGTTCACCTATGTGTTGTCATACATATGCATACACACAAACTTCATCTATTTATTAATACATCTGTTGTCATCTATGTGTATATCTTAGACATAAAATGTAAACATACATTTGACGTCTGTCCAGGAAAGCAATATTCTCCTCCTGAAGTGTGTATCCATTTATGCAAACCCACAAGCACACACACACAGATTAAAATGAGTTCCCATGTAAATATATGTTTTTGTAATTCTGAAGAAGAAAATTTAGTTTCTCAGCACTATAAGAATTGTTCTGGGAAAAGTACAACTCAAAACAATTAGAAACAAAAGATGATTTTGCTAATAAAGATATTTATAATGTACAAAGCATAGATCACAGATGCACATATTCGTTATGCTTAAAAAACTAGTAATGTGTATACGTTTGCACCACATTATTAACCCTGAATATAGTGGCTACTTTAGATATGTTTGTTAATTGCCTAGGTTAGTGAGAAAATGTTTGAAATTGCTCACTAATTTTTTAGTATGTGGATATTCATTATTTACGAAAAAATCATAGTTTCTAAGTACATAGCTTTATTTTATCTTCTGTATAAATACAATAGATTTATTCACATCTATTAAAGATATTAATACATTTAAATGTTTTTCCCTTTTGATAGTTATCTCTTTTCTCCCAAACACTTTTTTTTCTCCATATGAATCCGGAAGGTCAGTGAGAATGAAAGGGCTACATTTCTGTCTTATGGTGCCACAGAGATCTGTTGCCTATCTATACAAAGTATTTATTCGGTACACAAAATTTTGAAAATAGTATAAGTAGAGAAATCACATATAACTAACCATTATGATTTTCTCATTCACAATAAAGATAAATTTATTGTTTGCTTTGTACGATTACACAAATGACAAGGTTTATTGAAGTAAACTATAAAATTTTAGTAAAACAAAAGGAAAAATAATAGAACTATTTTTACTTTGAGATTCTATAATTAACATTGATGATCATATCTATATTGATTATTTCTAGTGTGTGTATAAGTGGTGTGGAAGCTATGTGTGTGACATCTGTTCATTTATAGCAGACATTTTATAAAATGTATTTTTTCTAAATTTTCTATTCCAACTATCATCTTTAGAAAAATAAAAAATATATGTATAAACAATAACTTGTAAATATCCCCATAACTATTCCAAGCTCTGCTCATTATATGCAAATATTTTAATAGCAATATTATACCCAATCAATGCATTATGTTACACAGAAACATCTAGTTTGATGCACAAAAATCATGACTAACATTCACTAATATCATTATACTATCATCATTTATAAAACCACATTTTCAATAACAGGTGCATTTTTCTCTAAGAAATTATTTTTCTCTAGAGTCGCTGCTAGGGATATATATATATATACATATATATATATATATATATATATATATATATATATATATATATATATTGTTCTTTATAAAACTGATTTTAAATATATTTGTGACAACTCTAATGAAATGAATAATATGGTTTCCAAAATGTGATATAACAGAGACTGTATTACAACTGAACATATTACATCTATCCTTGTCAAAAGTTCTTCCTGAGAAAGGACAAATCACAATAAAAATATAGAATTCCCAAAAGAGTCATTTGCTGTTTGTTGACACATAGATAACTGTGTATCTAAAGACAGAAAATTCTCTAAACATTCTAACCAATTTTAAATTTGGAAAGACTACCAATGCACAGACAGATAAATTAATTTAAGATAGATAGCAGTTAAAATTTTGTTAAAATATATAAGAAATTAATTTTTGTAAATAAATTTAATTTTTGAGGATTCTGGGAAACATGGCAGAGTGAGAGATGTATTCAGATCTCTCTCCTTGAAACAATAATAAGCTGAACATCTAAAACTCAACAAAAAACACTCAAACTGTACACCAGCATATCTGAGCATGGGATCTGCACATAAGAGGTACCACAGGTCAGAACCTGGGTGTCAGGCGGTGGACTGGAGAAATAATGAAGCTGCCTCTCACAGCTCTAGGAACTCCCTTCAAGAGGAGGGGGAGGGGATAAGGTGTGCTGATTTTCCTGAACAGCCCTGCCTGGGAGTGCTGTGAGTTCCATAGAGCCAGCGGCAAGGCCCAGTCATCAGGGCAGAAAGCAGAAAAGGATTCCTTTACCTGGGAGCCACAGAGTAATCTGAGGAAATGCTACTAGAACTGTTGCTATGGTGCTAACACTGACAGGGACTGAAACTGAGTGTAGTGAGCATGATTAAATATCTACAAGAAAATAATAAAAGCATTATATAGGCTTTATACTAAGCAGGGATTCAAGAGGCTTAGATGTCGCCTACTGGAAAAGATAAGTGCCTTCTTTGCAGCAGCTAAAGAGAAACCTTTATATAATAAATCTTATTTTTGGAAAAATAGCAGAATATATTTTTATTAATGTCTAGATAAAGAAATAGTCTACTAAACATCATGAACAACAAAAGTGTCAAGGCATCTCAGAAAGAAAGAGAAAAATTGCCAGAATATAAGCTTACAGACATAGAAATATGCAACTTACATGACAGAGAATTCAAGATGGCAATTATGAAAAAACTCAGTGAATTCCAAAATGAGTCATATCAACAATTTTAGGTATTGAAAAAACAACAAAATGAGCAGAGCAAGAAGATTAAAATGCTCAAAAAGAAGAAAATAGAACTCATGAAGATAAATAAAAAAAAAAAAAAGCACTGCTAGAGTTAAAAAAAGAAACAGCAAGCATGAGAAATAGAGTTGACCAAATGGAGGAAAGGATCAGTGATATCAAAGACAGAAATACAGAAATATCAGAAGAAATAAGAAAGTGAAGAATAAAAATAATGAAAGAGAAATTTAAGAACTAGCTAATACCATCAGAAGAGGAAACATTAGAATAATGGACATTATGAAAGGCGAGGAAAAAAAGCAGGGGCTAGAAAACATTTTCAGACAAATAATTGATGAGAATTTCTAAAATCTAAGGAATGAGCTGGAGCTGAGAATTTAAGGAGTCAACAGAAACCCCAATTATCTGAACTTAAAGAGGCCTTCACCAAGACAAATTGTATTAAAGTTATCAAAAATCAATAGCAAAGATAGAATTCTCAAGGCAGCCAGGGAGAAGAAAATGGAAACTTATATAGAAAAACCCATAAGATTATCATTGGACTTCTCAGCACAGACCTTACAAGCTAGAAAAAATTAAAAAAATGGAATCAAATATTTAAAAGATTAAGTGAAAGGAGGTACCAGTATCCACCTAAGCTCGCCTTTAGAGATGAAGAAGAAATTAAGACTTTTCCAGACATGGAAAAATTGTGGAAATTCTTCACTATGAGTTCTTTGCTACAGGAAATACTGAAAGTGGTCAGCTCACCTAAAACAAGAAAAAGTGCATAATTAGGAGTAAAGTGACTTATCTGGTAAATAGAAGCAGAGGAGTGCAATCTTTACTAAGAACAAGACATTAAAAGCTTAAATAATAAGAGAATTCCTATTGCAAGATAGTAATGAATTTTCAGCATACATAGGGAAAAATTGAGACAACAAGGACTGAAAAGAGGAGGATTCAAAGATCCAAATTCACAAAGGGGAATGGAGATAAGGCATGTGCAGAAGAAAAATAAAACTATATATAAAAAAATACTTTATATATTTATAATAGTAACCACACACCAAAGTTTCAGAACTGAAATATATAACATAAAACATGAAGAACCAGAAAAACCGCACAAAAGTCAACCAAAAAACAAAACAAAACAAAACAAAACAAACACAAGGACAAGGAATCAATGGAAACATTGAGCTACCAGAAAACAAAGGATAAAATGGCTGTAAGAAGACCTCATATTTCAATAATCATTTTAAATATAAATGAAATAAATTCACCAATAAAAAGCCACAGATTTGCAGAATAGATCAAAAAATAAAATCCAACATATGCTGCTTTCAGGAGACACATCTCAGTCCAAAGAAAAATATAGACTCAAAGTGAAAGGGTGGAAAATTATATGCAAGCAAATGGCGTTCAGAGGAAAGCAAAAGTAGCAGTACTAATATCAGATGAAATAGACTTCAACATAAAAAAAGGTAAAGAAAGATACCTAGGGACACTCCATAATGATAAAGGGAATCATGCACCAAGAAGACATGACACTTTTTAATATCTGTGCTCCCAATCAGGGAGCCCAGAAATGTAAAGCAATTACTAACAGAACTAAAGGGAGAAACAGACAAAACACTATCATAGTAGGGGGCCTAAATACCCCACTATCGAATATGGACAAATCATCCAAACAGAATATCAATAAGAAAATAACATCCTTAAATGACTTTAGTCCAACTGGACATAATTGACATTTACAGAGCCTTCCATTGGCCATCTGTCTTTCTTTGTTGGAGAAATATCTATTCAGGTTTTTTTTTTTTAATTTGGATTGTTTTGTTGTTGTTGAGTTGTATGAGTTCTTTATATATTTCAATATTAACTCCTTATCAGATGTATCATAAGTGAATATCTTCTCCATTTAGTCAGGTTTTGGTTTTTTTTTTTGCATTTTATTGTTTTCTTTGCTGTGCAAACACTCTTTAGTTTGATGTAGTTCCATTTGTTTATTTTTATTTTTTTTCCTTTCCCTAGGATATGTATCTGAAAATAAATTACTAGTAGCAATATCAGAGAGATTGCCTTTGTTTTCTTCTAGAAGTTTGATGGTTTTGGGTCTTATATTGAAATCTTTAATCTATTTTGAGTCTGTTCTTGGGTGTGGTGTAAAAAGGTGGTCCACTTTCTTTTTTTCTGCATGTATCTGTCCAATTTTCTCAACACAATTTATCAGTCTTTACCTCATTGTATATTGTTGCCTACTTTGTCATATACTAAATAAGTGTATAGGTGCAGACTTTTTTCTGGACTCTCTATTATGTTCCATTAATCAATGTATCCATTTTTATGTCAGTACCATGCTGTTTTGATCACTGTAGCCTTCTAATTTGGTTTGATATCAGGTAGTTTTATACCTCCAACTTTGTTCTTTTTTAGGATTGCCATAGCTTTTGGGGGTCTTTTATGATTCCATATAAATTTTAGAATTATTTGTTCTAGCTCTCTGAAAAATGCCATTGGTATTTTGATAGGGATTGCGTTAAATCTATAGATTGCTTTGGGTAATATGGCCATTTTAACAATATTGATTTTTCCTACCTATGAACATGATACATGCTTCCATTTATTTGTATCTTCTTCAATTTTTTTTCCAAACATAATTGGCTAAAAATAGGTCTTTTACCTCCTTGGTTAGTTGTTTTCAATGCAGTCATAAATAGGGTTGTTTCTGAAAGTTCATCATTGGTGTATAAAAATGCCACTGACTTCTGAATTTTAATTTTGTATCCTGTGATTTTACTGAGTTCATTGATCAGTTCTAACTGATTTTTTGGTGAAATCTTTAGGGTTCCCTAAAAATAGTATCATGCCATCTGCAAATAATGACAGTTTACTTCTTCCTTTCGAATTCAAACACCTTTATTCTTTCTTGTTTGACTGCTGTGGCCAGGACTTTCAAAACAATATTGAATAGAAATGATGAAGGTGGGCATCCTGTCCTCTGTCTGATGTTAAGGGAAATGAGTTCAGCCTTTCCCCATTGAATATGATGTTAGCTGTAGGTTTGCCATATATGGTCTTCATTACATTGAGGCATGTTTTCTCTATTCCTACTTTGCTGAAAGTTTTTACCATAAATGGACGCTGAATTTTGTCAAACACTTTTTGGCATCTATTCACATGATCCTACAATTTTTATCTTTCAATTTGTTAATGTGTTGTATGACATTAAGTCATTTGTGGACAATGTACCAACCTTGCATCCCAGAATTAAATCCAATTTGAATATGGTTTAGAATGTTTTTAATATATTGTTGAATTCAGTTTGCTAATATTTTGTTGAGAATTTTTGTATCAATGTTCATGAGGAATATCAGCCTATCATTGTTTCTTTATTTTATGTTTTTGTCTGGTTTTGGAATCATTATAATGGTGGCCTCATACAAGGAGTTAAGGAACCTTCCTACTTGAGCTTTTTGGAATTGTTTGAGAAAAATAGGAGTTAATTCTTCTTTGAATGTTTGGTAAAATTTGCCTATGAAGCCATCAGGGCTTTTGTTTTTAGAAGATTTTTTGATGATTGATTCAATTTCACTCGTGGTCATTAGTTGCTTCAAATTTTCTGTTTCTGCTTGACTTGGTCTTTGGAGAATGTATGTGTCCATTTCTTCCAGATTATCCAATAATTGCTAGTAATATTTTCTTATGATTCTTTGCATTTCTGTGGAGTCTGTAGTTATTTCTCCTTTTTCAATTCTGATTTTACTTATTTAATCCTCTTTTTTCCTTGATAGTCTGTATAAGTGTATATCAATTTTGTTTATCCTTTTAAAAAAATAACTCTTGGTTTTATTAATCTTTTGTATTGTTTTTCTAGACTCTATTTGTTTCCTCTCTGATCTTTATTATTCCCTTTCTTCTACTCACTTTGAGCTTTGTTTGCTATTCTTTTTCTAGTTCTTTAAAATGTAGGTTTAGATTGTTTATTTAAGCTTTTCTTGTTCCTGTATTCTAGGAATTTCCCTCTTAGGACTGCTTTCTGTGTCCCATAGATTTTGAGACATTGTGTTTTCATTTTCTTTTGTTTCTGGGTATCTTTTAATTTCTTCCTTGATCTCATTGTTTGCCTATTCATTGTTTAGTAGCACGTTATTTAGCCTTGATGTGTTTGTGTATTTTCTAGTTTTTACCTTGTAGTCAATTTCTAGTTTCATACCATTATAATTGGAGAAGACAGTTGATATGATTTCAATCTTCTTAAATGTATTGAGACTTGCTTTATTTCATAACATGTGGTCTAACCTGGAAAATGTTCCATGTGCACTTGAAAAGAATGTATAGTGAGATTTAATGCAGGATTTGTGATACAGGCTTTTGTTATTGCATTTGCTCTGTTCCATAGTTCATACTTAGATGATCAAAAATTTAAGTAGTGCATTTTTTAAAACTAAACATAATATTAAATGTAGTGAAAGAAAAATTATTTCACTATAGTTTTTTATCAGTGTTATTTATATTGTGAAAAAAAATTCAAAACTACCACTGTAATACTTTTTTATGAAGTTGAATATAAAATACAAGAGCCAGTGATTTCACAAGAATTGTACTGAAAGAGAGGCAACACTTCAATTTTGAGTGCTTCAAACTTTCAAAATACTTCTCTGTACTAGATGGATATTGAGTGCCAAAATAATCCCAGATTTTGTAGGAAAAGTGTGTTTTAACCATTTTATTAACTACGAATTGTTAAAGACAATGGGATCCAAATGGAGTTGCTTATGTTAATCCCTAGGTAATCTAACTGAAACTTAACTTAGTTACAATTTTAGGGCCTCCATAAATGGAATATTAAACCAGTCAATCAAGGATCACCTGATCAGCATCAATTAGGTTATCTGCATGATAGACTCCTCCCGTCCCTTATGAGGAAAGGAACTAAAAGATTTGTTCAAGTTTTTTGTAAACAGATTAAAAATCAGAAATATTAACTCATGGACAGTTTTTATAATATCATGACTCCTGTTTTACTAAATTTCAAAAACAAAAACTACCAGTGCTACTATCTCTATAGTAATCATAATCTTTATCATCACTTTTATTATCATCATGATGGTTTTCATCACAGACTATGTCTAAAAGTCTTATAAGTTAAAACATTAAAGGAAAAAATATATACTGATATGCTTTCATGAATAAAATATATGTTATTAAGAGTAGAATATCATGTTAGATAATAGAGAATGGAAGGGGTTGGTGAAGTAAAATATTACTACCTATAGTGCAGAAACTAACATTGTGTTATGCACAGGTGTACAATTGTACCTAAAACTAGGAAGAGTATAATTGTCAGAGGAACTGCTAACAGGAGTTGGCAGAGACTGATGCATTAACTAGTGTGCTGATGTGAGTTTTGACTTGAGAATCTAGAGTTGGAAAAATGGCTCTGTTCACAGATGCTCTATTTCCTTAAAAAGAACAGTTCAGAGGGTTAATAATGTCAAAACTTTAGAGAGGGTGAAATACATGGAAGGTTAGGCAAACAATAAAAATGCAACTGTGTGGATTCTGTGTTTTATTGAAAATAACTTTTGCACTGTTATCTTCAGTATTATAATGTACAGATTTTAAAAAAATATTTGTTGGCATAACTAGCAGTATGAAATACAGTTATGAAAGAGCAAAATATATTGCTTAGAGCAAATTACTTTGGGGATATATTGCTAAGTGGAACATAAAAACATGTGCTATTGAACTGTCTGAGACAGGTAGGAAGGAGGAGGGTTCTGCTGTATTTTGTGTGTGTGTGTGTGTGTGTGTGTGTGTGTAAAGTTACTAGGTAAAGAAATAAACTCATGTAAGCTTTTCTTTAGTATCATGATTGGAGTAATTCCACATGGATGCAAAGTAGATTAAATAAATATGCTCCCAATTTTATTGATGCTTAAAATCTGTAGATTTTGACAGGAGTCTGAAGTAGATGATACCATTATTCACTTATCTATTCACTCATTTAATTATTCATTCATATATTCAATATTCAACTGCTACCAGCCAGTCCCTATGCTATAGAATGAAAGAACACTAACAAATGAAAATGTAAAGATTTAGAAAATTATCTGGTACACATATCATATATTTAAATATAAAAATTTCAACAGACCAAATTCTGTTGTAGTTTTTATATGGGATACATGAAGCACATTACTATTTTATCAAGAGGCAGAATTTTTCTGTAGGCATAAAGCACTTAAGGTAGATTAATTTGCTTAGTATGTATCCAAACACAGTACATTACAGGTTAGTATTTAAAGAATCTAAATTTACATCATAAGCTGAAAGCATTTAATTCTGTCATAGGTTTATAGAGATTTAAAATGTTCCTCTGATAACCATGTGGCAAGCAATGAGAACATTTACAATTAGACTCATCGCATTGTTTTTTTAAGTAATAATTTTCTCAGTGCTGTGATGACATCCTTGTTCCTGAGGCTGTATATCATGGGGTTAAACATGGGTGTCACTATCGTATAGAAAAGTGAGAGTAGTTTGTCCATTCCTGCAGTTTGATTGGATTTTGGCCTTAAGTAGGTAATGGTAGCAGTTCCAAAGAATAAAATCACCACTAGCAGGTGGGAAGAACATGTGGAGAAGGCTTTGGCCCGTCCTCGGGCCGTTGATAACCTCAGAATGGTGGACACGATTTTGCTGTAAGAGGCAAGTATCATTATAAAAGGGATTGCAGCAACCAACACAACTACTACATAGACTGATAACTCATGTATGAAAGTATTCTCACAGGCTAGCTTGAAAATGGGGGGTATGTCACAAAAAAAGTGATTAATTTGATTGGATTTGCAGAAATGTAGAGAGAAAATTTGGCATGTTTGTCCTACCTGGACCGGGATGCCACTAATCCAGGCACCAATAGCCAATTGAATACACATCTTTTGGTTCATCACTAGAGGATAGTGCAGGGGGTTACAAATGGCCACGTAGCGGTCATAGGCCATCACTGTCAGGAGCAAACTTTCAGTGGTTCCCAGGATAAGGAAAAAGCACATTTGAGTGGCACAGTCTAGCATAGAAATGCTTCTATTCTGAGTCCAAAGGTCCATCAGAATCCTAGGGAGAGTGACAGAAACATAACAGATTTCTAATAAGGAAAAATTTACCAGGAAAAAATACATGGGCTTTTGCAGTGCAGGATCAAGCCTGGTTAGTATTATTATGAGGCTATTTCCAATTAAGATAATCATGTAAACGATGAAAAACACCCCAAAGAGTAACCCTCGGAGCTGTGGAAGCTCATAAAATCCTAGGAGTACAAATTGCATCACCGTGGAAACATTATCTTCTGCTTTCATGTCTTCATCTTTTATCTGTGGAAATGATTTAATCAGAAGGTTACTTCTCTTTGGCTTTTGTTTTCCTATTTATTAAATGGGAATGTCATGTCTTCTGATGTTTCCAATTGCTTATAAAAATGAAACCAATAACTGCCATGAGCACTAACATGTGTACTATATATTTGCAGATTTGCAAACATTTATGTACAGTGATAACCAGTCTTTTGATATCTGTTGTTCATATAGTATTCTAATAGTGAACAAAACTAAGATAAGATAGTGACAAGAGGTCCTAAACAGATGCTTGCTATTAAAGCAACCAATTGAAATAAAACAAATAAATTGGGATTAAAGTCATCAATGTTGTCTTACAGTTAATAATCTTGTTCATATATAATACAGACATCACATGCTGTTTGAATAAAGCCTTGGAGTTTATAAAAGTCAAAATATATATATAAAAAATATGCCATAGAGTATTTTTCATGATTACTCAATATGTTTGTGAGAAAAAAAAAATTGCATTTTCTCTTTTTATTTCTGCCATGTGTTATTATGTTAGTGTAATACTTGGTCAGTGATAAAACTGTTCATTGAATCAATGCTTCTTCTAGGTTAGCAGGCATCATGCACCCCATTTGATGAGTTAACCATTGCTCCTAAGATCTCTCACCTATTTTACCTTCTTTATGTGACCTTTTTTCTCATTCAATCACCTCTGTACATTATTATATACTTTAAAGCAGGGGAGTACATTTTATGAGCAAACTGAAACTAAGGTGCTACAAAACAATTAGCGAGAAGAAATGGCAATAGCACTCACAATCAAAAATAGAGCTACTAAAGCTTTTTTGCCTTAACTTTCAATTTGTAAAAGAGTGATAATTTTATGAATATTCAATGACTTTATCAATGTAAAACCACTTGTAAAAAAGGAATTAACTATTTAAATCCTCTCCAAATAATACTTATCTTCTAACCACATTCTCACCAAAACAATCTTCTCAAATTTTGCAATATAGAGTACTTTTTCAGACTCTTGGAAACCTTTAGATGCTTCTATTTATACAACTCAGGAAAAAAAATGTAAAATGCAGCTAAACGTAATCTCTCTTGTTTTTATTCAAATAATTTCTGGTATTTCTCTGGTCTTCCCACTGTAGTAGTGACTTTTTTTTGAGATGGAGATTTAGATATCAATTACACATCCTGTCACTTCAATATATATAATTAATTATACATTCAAAACAAGATTAAAAAATTAAAATGAAGACAGAAAAGAAACATCAGAATTTGGTGAATGCAATTCAAAAGGCTTTTTTTCTCCAAGAGAAGTCTCTACAGATAAATATGAAAAAAAGGCAATATCTCTTTAATATTTTCAGATTAAAGTATTCTGGAACTTAAATTTTAAAAAAGAAATTCTTTTGCTACTTGAAAAATATAAATCCATTTCAATAAAGGACATTTACTATCTTGCTCTTTTTTAGTTATATCTAATTAAATTTTCATGAGATATGTTCTCCAGATGTAATTCATGCAAAATACTTAAATTATGCTTAACACATATTAATCGATAAATGCTAGTACTTAAGATGACGATTCCAATGATAAGAACAATAACAGTAATACTTGATATACTGGTCTGTTATGTTAAACATACTTTGTATTTTCTCTTTTGATCTTAGAAATCAGACAAGTATAAAGTTAATCTGAAGCAAACAGTGTTTCTAAAGTTAAAGAACAACAAAACAATGAAGGATTCTTTTTAAAATATTTAGTAAATCAGTGTTGTTTGCTGAAGCTAAAATAGATCCAGCTAAATGTGGAAATAAGTTTGGTATTGGACAGAAATAATTCTTGCTTACCTTTTTGGACTCAGGTTAAATGTAATGCTTACCTTTATTGATCAATTAAAAAAATAACATAAGAATAAAAGTATTTTTGGTTCTAGTGTTTTGAAAGTTTGACGATTCACTTCTAAAATATGTCCTTTTGTCATAACAAACAGTGCTCCTTAAATAGAAAATATTCTTTACCCTTGGGATCAGCTCTTTTCCCAGGTCACTCTCTAACTGAACTAAACCATTCTGCCTGCCACTCAAAAAGTTTGGTACAATAACCAGACACATATCTTGCCATACCTCTCTTCTAAATTCTCTACCTCTCTTATTTTGTTTCTGATTCTTAAGAAATGTAGCCTTAAAAGTCAGAAATTTACAGTTACATATTAGTTACGGTAGACAAAAATTTCTAAAAAATGCCAACTGATAATGTTTCAAGTTAGAGAGATGTATATTTCTGTCATTAAAAATTCAAATGAAAAAGTCTAGGGATGTTGAAGCATTAATGTCACCTTCAACATGAGTCTCTCATCTGCACATTCACATTAGCCAGAGAGGTCTCATCATCTCCCAGGTTACAGAGATGGCTCAGAGAAGGTTCCATAGGTGATAAAATAAAATAAATGATAATTTCGCCCCCCTAAAACTGAAATCCTTTGTATTCTAAACAAAACCATTAAGAAAGTGAAAGGCATGGCACAAACAGTAAATACTTGTGTATTTCATATTTTTAGTAAAGAACTTGTATGTAGAGTATATAAAATATCCTTTCAACTCAATAGTAAAAGACAAATAACCCCGTTTAAGCTATACTAAATATTTGAAGAGATATTACACCCAAAATATCATAAGCATACACAAAAATTATAAAAATAACCACTCATTGTGGAAAATCAAATCAAAACCACATGTAACACAACTTCACACCCACTGGAATGACCATAATAAAAAGGACAGACAATAACAAGAGTTGGAAAGATGTCATACTGAGAACACGTGAAAATAGATTTTATTGATCGATTTCTGTTTCCAGTTTTTTAATAAACTATGCATTGCTGAGCATCTCAACGATTCTTTCTATCAATTTCTCTGGCTATAAAATGTAACAATAATTCTTATCATTAATTGCGTCCCAGCAATATTATGAAAATATAGTTACGATCTTGAATCCAAAGAGTCTTGCTGTAAAATGCAAGGATGTTGGAACAGGACATCTTTGACAAAATTTAGATTCTGTAGAATGAAAGCTATCCATTTACACAATGACAGTAGCTTCCTTTAAACGTTAATGGAAGTCTGTTTTATAACAACTTTCAAATGTCTCTTTCTTCTTCAGCCTTTGTGTAAAGTAAATCTGCCTTGGGTTCTCATGACATGCAGGAATATTTATTTGCTATTGTCCTGGTTCCCCGATGCTACTGCTGTTTGTAGACATGGGATGCAGTTTAGTATTCTACTGAATCTGTGTAGATTACCTATTTTCTCAGATTTCTTTTCTCTTCTTAAAAATCCATTAGATTTTTATATTTTCTGAAATCAATATTATCTGAGAAATTTGGTGATTCATTTATAGTTTGCTTTGCTCTCAGGCAAGGTTGTTTTTTCTCCTTAGGCTTACTATCAGGCTGATATATCATCTGATATTTCCTCCGGCGAGAAAGTGGTACTATACCTCCTAACCACATGGATTGAGGCAGGTCAAAATACATGTGACCAAAATTGACATTTTTAATGGAAAAAATCTTTAACATGGGAGCAAGTGCCAACACATCCTTTATTATTTAATTAATTAGCTTGTTTATTTGTTTAGTATGGTGTCATTGGTTAATGAAATCCAATAAGTTTCAGCTGTTCACTTTAACAGTAAGGCATATATATGTTTACACTGTGTGTTCGCCACATCCTTTTTATCTTTGAATACTGATGACAGGTTATTGTGCCACAGAGATCTGTTGCCTGTCTATCCGAAGTGTTTATTTGGTAAACATAAAATTTTTAAAATAGTATAAGTAAACACACAGGTAACTAATTCTAATGATTTTTTTTTATCCACAATGAATGCAAATGTATTGGGTTTTTTTGTACGATTATGTGAATGACACAGGTTTATGAAACTGCAAAATTTCAGTAAAACAAAGAGAAAAATAATAGAATGATTTACTTTGAGATTTTCATTATTAGCATTGATGATCATATCAATATTGATCATTTCTAATGTGAGTGTATAAGTGGTGTGGAAGGTATGCATGTGACTTCTGTGCTTATATAGCAGATACTTACTTTTATAAAAACGTATTTCTTTTCTTAAGTTTCCAATTCCAGTCATCACCTGAGGGGAAATATATTTAAAAACAGTAACTTGTGAATATTACTACTATTATTCCAAACTCAGCTAATTGTGTGCAAATATTTTAATAATGATAATTATATTAAATCAATGGATTATATTACACAGAAATATTTAGTTTGATATACACAAAAATCATGCCTAACATTTACTGGAATCATTGTAATATCGTTTATAAAACCAAATTTCCAATGTCAGGTGCATTTTCTTAAGAAAGTATCTCTGGAGTCATTGCTAGACCTGAATGTATACACAATTATAATTAACGTTTTTCACCAAGCTGGTTTTAAAAATGGCTATGACAACTCTAATGAAATGAATTATACGGTTTGCAAAATTTGATGTAACAGACACTATATTGCAATTACCTATTACATCTATCTTTGTCAATAGTTCTTACTGAGAAGGGACAATTCACAGTAAAAATACAGAATTCCCAAAGGAGTCATTTGCTATTTGAGGACACAGAAGTATCTGGAGACAAAGAAGTCTCTCAATGTTCTATTCAATTTTAAATATGGAAAAATTACTAATGCACAGACAGATAAATTGAGTTTAAGATAAGTAGCTGTTGAAATTTTATCAAAAATATGTCATTTTCTGTAAATAAGTTCAATTTTTCAGTAATATAAATCATATGCATAGCAATTTTCTCAGTGCTATATGACATCATTGTTTCTTAGACTGTACATCATGGGGTTTAACAAGGAAGTCACAATAGTGTAGAAAAAAAAGAGAGAGAGCTTGGTCAGTTCCTGCTGAGCCTTGGGTTCTGGAATTGGATATGTGATAAATGGCTGACCCAAAGAATAGTGGCACGACTATAAGAGGAAATAAGGAGGAGGAGAACACTTTGACCTGACCTGTGGCTGATTGGATTCTAAAAATCATGATGATTTTGCCATAGGAGACAATTATCAAAGAAATGGGTCTGTGACAAACAACACAGTGAATATGGAGACCATTATTTCATCGACAAAAGTGTCCCCACAGGACCACTTGAAGATTGGCAGGATGTCACACAAGACATGGCTGGTGAGGTTGAATCACAAAAAACAATTAACACACAATAGTAGTTTATATTTTAATAGATTTGAACGGTTTTAGAAATATTCATTTTTACTGATTGTGGAGATATTTTTACTGATTGTGGTCATTTTTGTTTTTATATTAACAAACAGATTTCTAAATAAAAACATTTATATCTGTCACAGTTCTCAACCGAATCCTCAGCATATAGTTTCCAAGTGTATTTTTTTGGTAATTCAGCTCCTCTATGTAACCTCTTCCATGTAGAGCACATGCCGTTCCTTAGCTATAGTGCTGCTATAATTGTTCCTCATTCTGCATGAACTGTGCTTTAAAATTTCATTCCTCTTTAATTGAGCTAAAAAGATCAAGGAACATTGTCACCAAGTATTTCATTTCAAGATCTTTCATTTGCCACTTCTTATCTTACAACAGATATCTGATACCTGTTTTATACCAATTATTAGCTAATTATTAATGACATTTTAGAGGGAATTGCATAGATAATATGATTTCAGGAACTCGGCTTAATCCTTATAGCCATATGTATCTCATTACCTGTAATTAGCTGTTCTCATTTTAAAAATGCTCCTTTTAATACCCAAGATGACACAGATAGAAAACCAGTTTGAAAAGCATAAATTATTATACAATACAATTATCACAGAGTTGCCTTAAAGAGGAAATACTGAAGTGCTGGCTTCAAGATTTTAGTTCTTTTTTCACAATATGAAGAACCATGAAAAATAATATAGATGGAAGGAATTCAAAATGGAGTCAGAGCCACCATCCCAGAGGAATTGCCTTCAACACTTCCTCCTGAAACCTTTGGAATGTGTGAATGTGGTAAAATAACCTTTTAATTGGAGCAAAGCCATACTGTAGGACAAACATCTGTTTTTAGAGTTAATGGGAAAGCAGACATCTGACTCGGGACTGAAAATTAAATATTTCTTAGAATTAGCACTACCACGCATAGCTAAAGAATAACTTAGGCTATTTGTACCTATAGAAATCCTTTTCACCTGTTCATGCAATTATTTCCCTTCACTTTCTCATGAATACCAGTGCTTTTACTTTATAACCAGGATACTATTTAGGTTTCTGCCTAAATCAATGTTTCCCAAATGGCTATTCTGTGATGTCAAATAAATGCTATTGTGTCTCACTTTGGCTTTTTATTTTTAAGGTTAACGGAACCATCCTAAAAGGAGAAAATTAAAAATTAAAAATGGCCAAGGAATGAGAAGTCCCACATTTTCATCCTTCTATTCTTAATAAGAAAATTGCTTCTAGAAAATAATATATTTTAGAAAAAAAAAACATAAATTTAATCTTCCTTGACCCAGAATACATTTGTTTTCTGCAGTGAGTCAGCGAAGCATATATAAAGATAAAACACCATTTTGCTTATTCAAGAATATTTCCTCAAATAAGTTTTAGGTATGTCCCTGATGCATTATTAGCACAAACATATTGCACTTTATGTACTTTATGTATGATTCTATGATTTTCAAAGTGTTTTTGTATCAATTTTGTTTTCGGTTTCCTCTGTGACAACCAAGAAATCCAAAATTTCAGCTTTGAGTGAAGATTTTGAGCTTGAAACCTTTTTCTTTACTTTTAGAGTATCTGTTGAAACTTGATCCTTAGAGTTTTATGGTGTTCTAAAGTGAATAAAAATGTCAATACAAAATCATATTGATACAAAATAATTTGTACTTTCTTTTCTAGATTGTTATTGCTGCTCTTTTTCCCAAATACATCTGTTTTTGCATTTATGTGTAAAACACATCTGTTTTTTTGAGAAATCGATATATTTTTCTCATAATTGGCAAAATAAGACCAGTGGACATTATAATAGGCTCTGTAAGGTCTAACACTACTCTGTAGACCCAAGTCAGTTTCTTTACTGATAGTTTGCAACTGTCCTAGTGGGTTTGACGGTACTGGCTTGATTAGATGAACAAGAGGAATGACAGCCCCACCCCAACTCTCCTGGCTCTCTCAACTCTCCAGAAGTCTAGATTCCTTACATAGTTCTGACTTCAGGAAAGCCTGCAGTATTGCATGAGGAAAATAATGGTGCTGGGAAGTCCCTGCTGTTGAGTGTGTCTCAGGCCTCCAATGCCGGCCTGTGTTAGAGGTAAGGGCATGTGCAGAGAGACTTGGTGGCTTCACATAATTCCTGAAGCTCCCTCTTCTTGTGTGCTTGCAAGTGCAGGCCTGATAATAGCATTTTATGAACAGGAAAAATTTGTTTAGTGAGTTGGCTTGTTCAGTGCTGATATTTTTGTAACTGGTTTGATATGGTGAGATCTCAGAAAAATTGAACATGTCTGTTTTATTGTCATTATGTTTGACTTGATTGAAATGATCTTAATTTACTTCATATAACCTTTATTTAGTAAGTGGTATAATTTTCAACATTTTTAGTGTTTTTAGTATTTAAAATTTTTATTTTTTTACTTTTTTAAAAATTTGTTGAAATTATTTTTGTCAGCAAGGACATGAAAATATTTTTTATACATTTTTTGGTACTGAAAAAGAGACATATTTCCAGCTTATAAATTTACCATGAATGTCAGCTATGATAATCATGTATGTTTGATTTTTTCTTAGCACAAACAAGCAAAAAAAAAATTTTTCTATCTATGTTAAAATATCCATGAGCATTCTTGGGAAAGAGAAAGTTACATAACAGATTTCTGAAAAGGAAAACTGTTAAGTAAAAATTACATGGGGTCTGGAGATCAGGGTCAATTTTTGTTATCAGTATTATGATGCTATTGCACATCAAGGTAGAGAGATGACTAGAAATATCCCCCAAATCCCTTTGATGCTGTGAATATCAGAAAAACTCTAATGAGCAAATTCCATCATTGTATGATAGCTGATTTCTCTAATTTTTCTCCATCTGCAAATATGGAAAATTCAAGATGATCAATTAATTAATGTTCTTTAACCACGTTTTCCTCCTCTGTTAACTGGAATAGATGCACAAATATATTTTTATAATCTCTAAAACTATGTCAACCATCACCTTGCTTTATTTTCTATTAAATGAAATTTAAAACCTCAGAAAGGAACTGATGTGTAGTTGACATCAGTCCAAGAAATGAAGCTTTATATACATCTTTTATACTTGGAGATAATGAAGCCAGAGAAAATGAGAGGGTGCATTGTCATTAGAGCTTATTGTGCTGAAATAATATCTAATAATTTCACCCTTATTAAAAGGGGAATTCTGATACAGGCTTTATGATGTAAGCTTTTGTTATTTCATTTGACTGGGTTCAGCATATTTTTCTGAATCGATTAAGTTCATCTTCTTTTAATTTAAAGATTTTTTCTTTCAGCTTTTGTTTAATTTTCATTCAAATGAGTTTTAAGCCCTTCTTTATAATCTGATGAGAATCAATTTTCTTAAACCAATCCTTTGTTACTAAGACATGAATATGTTCAATATTATCATGCTACTTTATGTACCTCTCCCCTCATTGAAGCTAAATATGGAAAGTATTAATCTCATTGTACTGTAAAAATTTGTAAAAATACAGGAAGTCATAACTCTAACACTTATTAGTTGGAATGGATTTTATGTTGATATAAATGCAATTAATATTTTCTTTTAATATTAACAAAGATTTTCTGTGTTCCACAGTTCATGTTTAGTTGAGCAGAGATGTAAGTAGCACATTTAAAAAAACCAAACATAATATAATAGTGAAAGGAAAATTATTCTACTGTTGGTTATTTTCTTTAGATAATTGGTAATGTAACATGTCAAAAATTCAGAAATAAGACTATAATGATTATCTCTATGAATTTGAACATAAAATACAGCAAAGCCAGTGATTTCACCAAGAGTTATACTGAAAGAGAGGCAGCACTTCAATTTTGAGTGCTTTAAACTTTTCAAAATGCGTCTTTACACTAGGTGGATACTGAGTCTTGAAATAATCCCGGAATTTCATAGCATAAATGTGTTTTAACCATTTTAATAATTGTCAATTGTTAAAGACAACGGGACCCCAAAAGAGTCATTTTTGTTAGTTCCCAGGTAATCAAACTGAAACTTAACTTACTTACAGTTTTGGGTCCCCCAGAATGGAGTATTAAATGAGACAATCAAAAATCACCTGATCAGTGTCAATTAGCTAATCTGCCTGATAGATCCCTGCCATCATGTATGAGGAAAGGAACTAAATGACTTGCTCAAGATTTTGGTAAACAGATTAAAAATCAGTTATCTGTACTCGTTGGACAGATTGTTTTTATAACATCATGACTCCTGCTTTACTAAATTTTAAAAATAAAAATTACCAGTGCTACTATCTCTATGTTAATCATAATCTTTATTGTCAGTTTTATCACCATGATGGTTTTCATCTTGGACCACGTCTAAAAGTTTTATAAGTTAAAACACTAAATGAAAATAAATACATGTATACTTTCATGAATAAAATATGTTATAAACAGTAGAATATCATGTTAGATAATAGACAATGAAAGGGGTTGATGAAGGAAAATGTAACTATCTATAGAGAGTAGAAGCTAACATTGCCTTAAACACAGATGTACAATTGTACCTAAAACTACAGAACAGTATAATTGTCAAAGGAACTGCTAACATGAGTTGGTAGAAACTGATGCATTAACTAGTCTCCTGATGTGAGTTTTGACTTGAAAATTTGTGGTTGGGAGAATGGACATTACTAGGTCTGTTAACAGGTGCTCTTTTTTCTTTATAATACCAGTTCAGAGGTTAAATAATTTCAAAATTTTAGAAATGGTGAAAGACATGGAAGGTTAGGCACAACAAAAAAAATTCATTTGTGTGAATTTTGGATAATATGAAAATAAATTTTAACACTTTTTTCTTCAGTTTTAAATTTACAGATTTTTTAAAAAGATAAGAATTGGCATAAAAGTAGCAGTGTGGAGTACTGCTATGAAAGATAAAATAGCTAAAAGCAAATAACTTTTGGAGATATTGCTAAGTAGAAATAGAAATATGTGCAAAAAAAACTGGTTGAGTGAATGTTCTGTTGTTTTTGTGTGTGTGTGTGTGGAAACCTATTAGCAATTGAACTAAGTTTTTTCCTTTGGTATCACGATTAGAGTAATTCCACATGGATGAAAAGTAGGTTAAATAAATATGCTCTCTATATTTATTGATGCTTTAAAATCTTTAGATTTTGCCAGGAGTCTGAGGTAAGACATAATGTTATTCATTTATCCATTCTCTCATTTAATCAATCATTTATATATTTATTATTCAACTGTTAAGGCAAGTCTTTGTGCTATAGAATGAAAGAACACCAGGAAATACAATTGTGAAGATTTAGAAAATTATCTGGTATACATTTAGTATTTTTAAGGTCAAAAATATTAACAAATTAAATTCTGTTTTTAGTTTTTTATATAAAATATGTGATGCGCATTACTGTTTTATTCAGGAGGCTGGATTACTCTTTAGTCCTAGAGAACTGAAGGTAAATTAATTTTCCTAGACCACATCCAAGCACAGTACATTGTAAGTTAGTATTTTAGGAATCTAAATGTACATCGTAAACAGAAAGCATTTAACTGTTTCATAGGTTTACAGAGTTTTGAAATGTTCCTCTGATAACCGTATGGTAAGCAGTGAGAACATTTACAACTAGACTCATCACATTGTTTTTTTGAGTAATAATTTCCTCAGTGCTGCGATGACTTCCTTGTTCCTGAGGCTATATATCATGGGGTTAAACATGGGTGTCACTATGGTATAGAAAAGTGAGAGTAGTTTGTCCATTCCTGCAGTTTGATTGGATTTTGGCCTTAAGTAGGAAATGGTAGCAGTTCCATAGAATAAAACCACCACTAGCAGGTGGGAAGAACATGTGGAGAAGGCTTTGGCCCGTCCCGTGGCTGTTGGCAACTGCAGAATAGTGGAGACGATTTTGCAGTAAGAGGCAAGTATCAATGTAAAAGGAATTGCAATAAACGACACTGCTACAAAACAGACCAATATCTCAGATATAGAAGTGTTCCCACAGGCTAGCTTGAGTATGGGGGGTATGTCACAGAAAAAGTGGTTTATTTGATTAGATTTGCAGAAATGCAGAGAGAAAATTTCACATGTTTGTGTTACCTGGATCGGGATTCCACTGACCCAGGCGCCAATGGCCAATTGAATACACATATTTTGGTTCATGACTAGAGGATAGTGCAGGGGGTTGCAAATGGCCACGTAGCGGTCGTATGCCATCACCGCCAGGAGCAAACATTCAGTGGCTCCCAGTATAAGGAAAAAGCACATTTGGGTGGCACAGTCTAGTATAGAAATGCTTCTATCCTGAGTCCAAAGGTCCACCAGCATCCTAGGGAGAGTGACAGACACGTAACAGATTTCCAGTGAGGAAAAGTTTGCCAGGAAAAAATACATAGGTTTCTGCAATGCAAGGTCAAGTCTTGTTATTACTATTATGAGACTATTTCCAATTAAGATTATTATGTAAATGATGATGAACCCCCAAAATAATAACCCTCGGAGCTGTGGAAGCTCATAAAATCCTAGGAGTACAAATTGCGTCACTGTGGAAACGTTTTCTTCTGCTTTCATGTCTTCATCTCTCATCTGTGAGAATAATTAAATCAGAAGAACAAGTTACTTCTCTTTCCTTGGTTTTTGTCTTCTTATTTATAAAATGAGTATGTCATGTCTTCTGATTTTTCCAATTGTCTATGAAAACAAAGATATCATAGCCAAGAACTCTAAAAAGAGTGCCAGAGTGTATTTTTCATGATTATTTAATATATCAGTGAGAAAAAAAAAACCCTTTTTTTTCTGCTACATGGTATCATGTCTTTGCTCTGTTGATGAGATAAAGCAATTATAATTTTAGCCATTAATGTGAACACCCCAAAATGCAAAATCTGAATTCATGTTTAATTGTAACAATTGTAACATTTTTTCTTCAACTGACTGGTTTTTCTCTTCACCTTTGATGTATGCTTTCTAAAATATTATAAAGTCAATCATAAATTTATTACAGAAATAATATATTGGACACCACCTAAAAGAGTTGTTAGGAATAAATGAGGTTAATTTTTTAAATTGATGGCTTTCCAGAGGTATTTCTAAAGTTATGTGTAGCTTTGACAGTCTGCATATTTAAGCTATTTTATTACACAAAAATTGATAAGCCAACCTTTAAATATTATGGGATGTTATTTACCCTTTAATATTGTGTACTTCAATGTAAGATCTATGAAATCAGCAGCCATAATTTTCATGCATGCTTTGCAGTGGGAAGAAAAGGAACTCTAAGTCTTTCTCTCCAGGAAAGTTCAAAAGTTAGGAAAGAGACACATTTAGCATTAATCTTCCGATAATCAGTTCTGACTAAAATGTGTGCCCCTCATTTACTTACTGTAAGAAAGAGATATCACCCATAACTCATCTTTGAGATTTTCCTAAATCATCTACATTCAGTCTTTTTCTTGCTTTAGCATTCATGCATATGAATGTGTTGGGTATGATTGTTCATCATAGTATATACATTGTGATTGCTATACCTTGGTTATAAACTTTCTGTTATTCTATACATTTTGCTGTGTGATGTATCATATTTTTGTTCCAAAAAACACTTTCATATTTTTTTATTCATTAACCATTTATTACAAATCACGCTGTTACAGGAATATGTGGACTTAGGTAAAAAGTTTACTAACTTCTTGAATGAATTACAAATAAGTTAAATGTTGCTTTCTTTAACAGTCTAAAAGTAGGTGTAAGCATGGGTTTCTAATCAGATACTGAACCTCTTTGCCCCTTCTCCTGTTATACATTGAACATGAGCCTTCTCTCCCCTCTCCTGTCCTCTCCTCTCCTTTCTCTTCCCTTTCTTTCTCCCTTCCTTTCTCTCTCAATCTTAGACTTATTTTTTTATCGTTACCTTTTGCTCAGTAGCACCTTATTTTATTGTTTTTACTACGTGCTAAAGAACTTCTATTTTATTTTAAAATTTGAAATTCAATGGACACCAACTCACTGCAAGGTGGAGACACACTTAGACCCATATTGGAAGGTGTTAAGTGCAGACAGTATTTAAGATCCACCTGGAGAAATATAAACACAAGTGGGTCAGGTGTGACAGTCCAGTCAAAACTTAGACATTCTGATCATTTTCTATGCCTCGGAAAAGGAGAGTTAAATAAATTATTTTACCATTTGCAATATTTCACATTACCTATTAAAGTACTTAAGATACTGAAACCTCCCATTGTAATTGTAAAATTCTCCTGATGAAAATTTTATCATAGGAAATGGAAAAGTGCTGTAACTGAGTCTCTAAGATGGTCAGAAGCTAACAGCTGATCAATAACCTTACTAAGATGATTTCATGTGCATAAGACTACATTACCATGATTTTAGTTACAGCATGTTACACAAAATTAATCATGTTTTATTAACTGGTTTAATTCAATGTAAGGTGTAATACTTGGTCAATGATAAAACTGTTCAATGAATCAATAAATCTTTCTAGGCTAGCATGCATTATGAACCCTCGTTTGTTGAGTTAACCATTGCACTCAGAAATTCTCATCATTTTAATTTTCTTTAAGTAATCCTTTCTCTCATTTGATTGCTTCTCTACATTATTCCCTACTTTTAAAGTGAGTTAATATATTTTAAAGCAAACTGGTGCCAAAAACCCATTAGCAAAAAGAAACCACAACACAAATTGCAATTAAAAAGTGTACTGCATCTAAAATCTTTTCCCCTTAATTTCCAATTTGTAAAAGAGAAATTTTATGAATACTCAATGGAACTATCAGTGTAAACCCATTTGTAAAAAGAGAAATGTTATAATCATTTCTATCCTCTCCTAATCATAGTTATCTTCTAAATATATTCTCAGACAAAAAACTTTCTCATATTTTGAAATATAGAGGATTTTTTTTTTTTGACTCCTGGAAAACTTTAGATGCTTTTATTTATACAGCTCAGAAAAAAATAAATACAGTGGAAAATTCAAGTAAACATAGTCAGTCTTGTTTGTACTAAAATATTTTCTGGTTATTTCTCTGGTCTTCCCACTGTAATAGTGATTGGGGGGTAGAGATTGTGATATCAATTACATAAACTATCATTCCAATGTAATTTTTTAATTCAGAATAAGTTTATGAGATCAAAATGAAGATAGAAAATAAAAATCAGAAATAGCTAAATGTAACTCAGAAGACTTTTTCCTCTAGCTTCTAAAGATAAATATAATAAAGGCAATATCCTTTTAATATTTTCAAATTCATGTGTCCTGTAACTTAACTCTTAACAAACATAAATATTTTTGATACTAGTAGGATGTAAACCCATTTCAATAAAGTATTTTCACTATCTTGCTTCTCCATAGTTATAGACAATTAAATTTTCCTAAGATGTATCTCCAGAGTTAATTCATAAAAAATAATTAAACAACATTTAAAACAGAATAATCAATAAATGCTAGCACCTAAGATGATGATTGCAATGATGATTACATTGATAGTAAGGACAATGAGAGTAATACTTGATATCTTGGCTGGTTATATTAAACATACTTTGTATTTTCTGATTTGATGTTACAATGATGAGTCAAAAAGTACAAAGTCTATCTGAATCACTGTTTTTAAGTTTTAAAAACAAGGACAACAAAGGTTTCTTTTTAAGTTTTCAGTAAATAAGTGTTATTTGCTGAGGCTAAAATAAATCCAGCTAAATCTAGAAATAACTTTGGTATTGGACAAAAATAATTCTTGCTTACCTTTTTGGACTCAGGTTAAATGTAATGCTTACCTTCATTGACTGAATTTAAAAAAAAAAAGAGAAGGTGTGAAAGCGTTTCAGATTCTATCTTTTTGAAGATTAGATGATTCACTTTTTTTGACATAGAGATTAGTTACCTTCTAAAGTATATTTTATTGTCATAACAAACAATGCTCCTTAAGTAGGACATATTCTTTACCCTTGGGAGCAGCTCTTTTCCCAGGTCACTCTCTAACTGAACTAAACCATTCTGCCTGCCACTCAGAAAGCTTGGTACAACAACCAGACACATATCTTGCCATACCTCTCTTCTAAATTCTCTACCTCTCTTATTTTGTTTCTGATTCTTAAGAAGTGTAGCCTTAAAAGTCAGAAATTTACAGTTACATATTAGTTATGGTAGACACAAAAATTTCTAAAAAATGCCAGCTGATAATGTTTCAAGTTAGAGAGATGTATATTTCTGTCATTAAAAATTCAAATGAAAAAGTCTAGGGATGTTGAAGCAGTTAATGTCACCTTCAACATGAGTCTCTCATCTGCACATTCACATTAGCCAGAAAGGTCTCATCATCTCCCAGGTTACAGAGGTGGCTCAGAGAAGGTTCCATAGGTGATAAAATAAAATAAATGATAATTTCACCCCCCTAAAACTGAAATCCTTTGTATTCTAAACAAAACCATTAAGAAAGTGAAAGGCATGGCACAAACAGTAAATACTTGTGTATTTCATATTTTTAGTAAAGAACTTTTATGTAGAGTATATAAAATATCCTTTCAACTCAATAGTAAAAGACAAATAACCCCGTTTAAGCTATGCTAAAGATCTGAAGAGATATTACACCCCCAAAATCATAAAGCATACACAAAAATTATAAAAATAACCACTCATTGTGGAAAATCAAATCAAAACCACATGTAACACAACTTCACACCCACTGGAATGACCATCATAAAAAGGACAGACATAACAAGAGTTGGAAAGATGTCATACTGAGAACACGTGAAAATAGATTTTATTGATCGATTTCTGTTTCCAGTTTTTTAATAAACTATGCATTGTTGAGCATCTCAACGATTCTTTCTATCAATTTCTCTGGCTATAAAATGTAACAATAATTCTTATCATTAATTGTGTCCCAGCAATATTATGAAAATATAGTTATGATCTTGAATCCAAAGAGTCTTGCTGTAAAATGCAAGGATGTTGGAGCAGGACACTTTGACAAAATTCAGATTCTGTAGAATGAAAGCTATCCATTTACACAATGACAGTAGCTTCCTTTAAACGTTAATGGAAGTCTGTTTTATAACAACTTTCAAATGTCTCTTTCTTCTTCAGCCTTTGTGCAAAGTAAATCTGCCTTGGCTTCTCATGACATGCAGGAATATTTATTTGCTATTGTCCTGGTTCCCCGATGTTACTACTGTTTGTAGACATGGGACGCAGTTTAGCATTCTACTGAATCTGTGTAGATTACATATTTTCTCAGATTTCTTTTCTCTTCATGGTACTCATCTTTGATTTTGAACCTCTAGAAATGGTTTTTAATGAATTAACCGATTTCATTTTTCTCTACTATGTCTCTTATTGTCCTCTTATCATTTCTCATACACTAAAAGAAAGCAGATAGTTTACTAAATTATTTATCTTGTTTTACTTATATGTTGACAGATACATAAGTGTGACCCAACTGAAAAGATAAAAGACAAACATTTCCTCCAGGCTCTTTTCCTTTCACTTGTTTGAGGAGACTAACTAGTTTTCTAATTCTCACATGTACTTCCAAATATGTTGGACAGCTCTTAGTTAATTATTAGACTCACCATTTTTTCAAATACTTTAGCAGTCACAGATTAATGACCCTCAAAGAAACATCACATGTATGTGTTTATGTGTTGTACGCAGTATATGTGTATACTGAATTAAACATTTAGTATAAATATAATTATTTTAATAAAAACATCTGGAATTAAAGTCCACATGTGTTGTCATACATATGCACACACAGATCTAATTATCTATTCATCTATGTGTCTTTATCATCTCTCAATATGTCTTAGACACATAATGAAAACATACACTTTACAGCAGTCCAGAAAAGCAATTGTAATTTGCATGCATGTGCGTGTAATCACAAGCACACACACACGCACACAGAAGAGTATGAGTCCCTATGTAAATAAATGTCTTTGTGTTTCTGAAAAAGAAATGTCAGTTTCTAAGTACTTTGAGAGAATTATTCTGGGAAAGTACAATTCAAAACAATTAGAAAAAAAGATTTTTTTCTAATAACAATATTTATAATGTACAGAGCATTAATCACAGACACACATATTCATTATGTTTAAAATACTAGTGATGCATATACATTTCTGCCACATTATTATCCTTTAATGTTGTGGCTGCCTTAGATATTTTTTAGTTGCCTAGGTTAGCAAGAAAATAATTTTTAAAATTGTCCATTTATTTTTTAATGTATGAATATTTATTATTTATGAAAAAACAAATCATAGTCTCCAAGTGCATAGCTCCATTTTTCCTTCCCTAAAAAAAAATAGATTCATTCACACATTAGAGATAGTACTTTTAAATGTTTTTTCTTTTTTTCTGTATGGGGCAGGAAGGACAGTGAGAATGAAATGACTCCATTTCTGTCTCAGCCCTTTCCACCTATAAGAGCTTAAAAAGTTATCATATTTCTGCCAGAAAAATTTCCTAGAATTTTTTTGTTGTTATTACATTTTTCTTTTGGTTAATCTTCCCCTGTATGCAGTCATTTTATTAGATAGTTATTGTTTCTGATAGCTTTATTATCTGAAAATCTTGGTGAATCATTCACAGTTTGTTTTGCTCTCGGCCAAGGTTGATTTTTCTCCTGAGGCTTTTTATCAAAGCTGTATCTATATCACCTGGATGATTTCTTCCAGGGAGAAAGTGGTACTATACTTTCCTCATGGAGTGAGGCAGGTCCGTATAAATGTGACCAAAATTGACATTTTTAATGGGAAGATCTTTAAAAGCAGAATTGAGGGTCACCACAGCCTTTTTAACTTTGAGTATGGATGAGACAGATCATAGTGCCACAGAGATCTGTTGCATGTTCATATGAAAGTTTTATTTAGTAAGCATAAAATTTTGAAAATAATATAGAGAAATCACATATACCACTAACATGATTTTTCTTATCCACAATGAATGCAAATTTATTGTTTGCTTTGTAAACAGATTTATTTTAATAAACTACAGTTTCAGTAAAACAAAAGAAAAATAATAGAATGATTTACTTTGAAATTTTCATAATTAATATTGATGATCAAATTTATATAGATTATTTCTAATGTTTTTGTATAAGTGGTGTGGAAGGTACGTGTGTGACTTCTGTGTTTTTTAACAGATACTTACTGTTATAAAAATGTATTTCCTTTCTCTAATTTTTTATTTTTCTAGAAATATTTCTCTCACCTCTAGGAAAATATATTTTAAAACAATAACTTGTGAATATCCCCATTACTATTCCAACTTCTTCCTGTTATATGCAAATATTTTAATATTAATAGTTATATCAAATCAATAGATTTTATTACACAGTAATATTTAGTTTGATATATAAAAAAATTATACCTAATATTTACCAGCCACATTATACTATTACCCTTTATAAAACCTCATTTCTGATTAATTTTTTCTCTAATAAATTATTTTTCTGTAGAATCAAAATTAATATCCTTCATATAAGCTGGTTTTAAAAATGGCTATAACAACTCTATGAAAATGAGCAATATGGTTTCCAAAATATGATATAACAGAGACTATATGATAATTTAATCTATTACATCAATCTTATCAATAGTTCTTACTGAGAAGAGACATATACCAATAAAAATATAGAATTCTCAAAAGAATCATTTGCATTTTGTGGACACATAAGTAACTGCATATCTGGAGACAGAAATGTCAACTTTCTAAGTAATTTTACATTTGGAAATAATTACCAATACATAGAAAGATAAATTGATTTTAAGATAAATAGCTATTAAATTTTTGTTTAAAATTTATAAGAAATTAATTTTTGTAAATAAGTTCAATATTTAAGTAGTATAAAGAATTTGTGTGACAATTTTCTCAGTGGCATTATAACATCTTTATTCCTTAGACTATATATTATAAGATTAAATAATGGAGTCACAATAGTGTAGAAAAGAGAAAGCACTTGGTCAGTTCCTGCTGAACCCTGGGTCTTGAGTCTTAGATATGTGATACTGATTGACCCAAAGAACAGTGCCACGACTATAAGAGGAGATGAACAGGTGAAAAAAGCTTCAGACTGTCCTGTGGGTGATTATATTCTAAGGATCATAGAGATGATTTTGCCATAGGAGACAAGTATCAACAGAAATAGATCCATAATCCACGATACGGCAACTATGTAGACTATCATTTCATTCACAAAAGTATCTCCACAAACCAGTTTAAAGATTGAGTGATGTCACAGAAGAAGTGATTGATAAGGTTAGAATCACAAAAGGGCAGAGAGGAAATCTGGAATGTCGACCCTATTTGGACTGGAATTCCACTGATCTACCAGCTGAACATGGAACTTATAGTTCATGAGTGGATGATAGAGCCGATAGATGCAAATGGCCTTATAGCAATTACAGGCCATCATGGCCAAAAGAAAACGCTCGGTGGCTTCCAGCATAAGAATTCAGCACTTTTGTGCAGTAGAGCCAAGTAAAGAAATTGTCCTTCTCTGGGTCCAAAGATTTATGAGAATTCTAGGAAGTACAACTGAAATATAGCAGGTTTACAAAAAGGAAAAATTGCCAAAGGAAAAAAATTCATGGAAGTCTGGAGAGCAGAGTCCAGTTTTGTTATTAGAAATATGGTGATGTTGCCCAAGATAATGATATAGATGATTAAGAACAAACCAGCCTCCCAAACTCTCTAACATCTGGCATATAGAAAGCTCTGAAGATGGGGAACATTGACAAAGTCCAAGATAATAAATTCCATCAACTTAGTTAAATTTTCATCCTGTGGTTTTTTTCTTGGTGTTTCATCTGGAAAAAGAAAATTGATCAAGTACATTTTTATATACTTTCATTGACCATGGGTGTTTTCTAAGTTGAGTGAAATGGTGAGATTGGTTGTCATGATTACCCAATTATATGTAATTTAAGAATTTTAATATTTATGTATTTTAGAACCTACACAATATCACTATAAAATCTCCCCTAAAATTTCTATTTATTTTGTGAACACATTCCAACCAGGATAAACCCTAAATATGACTTGCTAAACAAGACACTGGAAAAATGGGCCGTCATTAAAGACAGACCCACAATTTTGTCATACGTTCTCACTTTAAAACACATTCCTTAACAGTCTTGTTGCATTGCTTTATGAATTTTCTCTATCACCCTTTAGCAGCTTTGTAACAAAAATTCTCTTCCTCTTACATTTCAAATGCTTTTTTTGAAGCCCTTCATTTCTCCTCTTTCATTAGATTACTTTGAACATACGTGTTTTATTATATACTTTGCATCTTTAGATTGTGTATGAAAAAAGGAAAATATTTTACTATACATAACAAAATAAAACAAATACTTTTAATAGGCTACTGAGTGGGGAATAGAAGAAGATCTTATTCAGAACAACTTGCCTGGGAATGTAGATACATATAGATGCAATAAGGAGGGTAAACCTGGGAAAACAGAGATGAACCAGATATGTGCATTACCTGTGTGTATGTGTATAGGTAGGAGAAGAACATACAATGTGTGATATTTTACCCTGAATGCTGTGTGTACCACCACAATCTTTGCAGTTCATCAAAAACAAGCAAGCAAACAAACAAACAAATACACCAAAAACACTTCAGATAACTATTTCTAAACTCATTTCCTCTTTAGATATAAGGACATTGAGACTTACTATTGATGAAACTGAACAATTGCTCATAAGTTTTATGACTGCAAGTCAGGACCTACTTTGTTATTGGACTTGAGGTTGAATCCTAACTCCATGATTTATTATTTGAGAGGTATTAAGCAATATTAGAAATTTCCAAGGTTTGTTTCCTTATTTGTGATAATTAAATGAGATATCATTGGTAAAATTACCTGTCAATTTTAATATGATAATTATTTCTTATGGTTCTATAATGATAATTATAGATATTATATTATGTTCTTAAATCTTTGGTCCCCAGGGCTGTAACATATTACCTAGCAAAATTGTACTTAATAGAGTTATTAAATTACTTTGTTATCATGTCTTCCATTCGTTGGGGACAGGACTGGGGTAAGGTGCATGACACACTTGGGTACACAATCTAAAGGGCACTCATTTTCAGGGCTGATTCTCTATGGTACAATTCTGAAAGTGTGTGCCTCCTTGGATATTGCACCCAAGCACCTCTTGACTCAAGATCGAGCCCAGATCTGCCCTTCTAATCTCCATCCTGGAGCTTTTGAACCTTGTCCACCAAACAATGTAAGTATAGCATCATGGATGCAAAATCAAGTCCTACCAAAATGGACAGGATTGGAGTTATGGATTCACAACCTGCTAACTGTGTGACATCATGCAAGTGGCTTAATCTTCTGGTGCTGTAGTGCACTCGTGTATAAAACTGGCTGACAAACATATAAACAAAGGATCATCATAAGAATGAACTTATTTAGTATGTCCAAAGCAACTTGAAGGAGTCATGGCATTCACAAAAGTATTCCTAAATACTAGCTATTATTGTTGCTAAAATTAAATTTTATTTTTCTAAATTTGACTGTTGCAAGCAGCACACAAAAACCATACTCTCGAACTTACTTTTTCTTTGTTTCACATGTTTGATGTGAGAAAGGAATGAGATCTTAAAGCAATCATTAGTTATAAAATTCCCAAAATGTAACATGTGAGTGATCCATGAATTCTGCTAGTGATTTTGTTTATATATGTGGGTACGATACCAAAAGTACACATCATTATTCATCTTATAATGTAATTTGGCTGACTCCTCATGGATGCCTTTTCTTTTACTATTCCCAACTGATCTAAGGGGTAGGAACTGTGACTGTTTTTTTGTTTGTTTGTTTTCTTTTGTTTTTTGTTTTTTGTTTTGCCTAGGAACAATATGGATCTTAGAAAATGCCTGTATACCTAATACTGTTGTGAGCATTTCATTTTTAAATTAAGTAAAGCAATAAACACTTTTCAAATGAAATCATTACTCTTAAAAAAGAGATAAGGATGAATATACAGTGTTATAAAACTCTAATATTCACGAATCACATTTACAAGTGGAAGCATTTAATGTAAAAAATTTAACCCTGTTCCTGAACAAAATGACCTTCTGTGCTAAAATATATGTTATTCATAATGTACAAACCTAATTTTTGGTGAAGAAATCATATATCTATAACATAAAACATGTAAGAGTTGTGGTTTTTCTTTTATTTACTTTAGAGGAGAATAAGTTAGAAAGAGCAGAGATTTACTCCTCATACACTAACAAAATTATCTATACTACTTTTCTTGTCAATATTTAAGTACTTATTCATCAAAGAAAATAAATTCAATACTCTAATGGCTTGATTTTAAATTCAAGCTCCAAGCTCCTGAATGAATGAAACCAAATGATCAAGGAAATGTGAAACAATATTCAAATTTTTTTAGATATAAGAAAACAAAGATTCAGTTGTAGTAATATGTTACATGTCACTTAGCAATTTAAAGTTTGAAATTAATAAAAACAATTTGGAACTGAAATTTTTTATTGTTTTAAAGGCCCTTAACTTTGTCTTTTAAAAAACAAAACCAAACAAAACAAATGTTCTTTGTATTCTCCAGAGTGTAGCTTTATTTCATGGAGTTTTTTACTCTAAATCTTCTCTTATAATGTGAAGCTTAATGCATAAATAGAACACTTATTTGTTATGTGTTGTCTCAAAGGAAAATTTCCTATAATATTACCTGTACCTAGCACAAGTGCTTCAGTTATTACAGTTCTCAGCATTTCAAAGTGATCTAATATCAGTATTTTTATTATTTCACTGTCAATTCTTCTTAAAGAATCAGAATTATATAGGAGTTACTTTAGTAATATGACACAGTTGCTATTATGTGTGAAATATTCATTTTAAATTTAAAAATATGAACAAAAGCTTAATATCACTATAAAGTAGCTGATATTTATCTTTCTAATTTGGGATTTGGCTGAATTTTTTCAGCCAAATGGTTAAATATTTAAATTACTGTAAGTAAAATCCTGTTTTATCAAAGATTTTCAGGACACCTTCAAAATATTGTTCATTCTATGATCCAGCAATAGCACTTCTGGGTATTTATCCAAAGAAAACCAAAACAATATTTTGTAAAGATCTATGCACCCCTCTGTTCATGGCAGCACAATTTACAATAGCCAGAAATGGAAGCAACCTAAATGCCCATCAACAGACAACAGCATAAAGAATTTATGGTTCATATATATAATGGAATACTACTCAATCATTAAAAGAAAATGAAGTCCGACCATATGCAATAGCATGGATGGACCTAGAGGTTATTACACTAAATGAAATATGACAGAAAGAGAAAAATAAATACCATATGATTTCAATTAAATGTAGAATCTAAGGAACAAAAAGAACAAACAAATCAAAATCTGACTCACAAATATAGATGACATTTTGGTGATGGCTAGAGGGGTTTTGGGGCTGGAAGTATGGGGGAAAGGGTTAAATAAATACAAATTAGTAATTACTAGAAGGCTGCAGGGATGGGTAGTACATCATAAGGATTGGAGTCAGCATTTATGTAATGGCTAGATGGAGAGTCAGAGGAAACAGCAATCAAGGAATCGTTTTATAAATTAAATAAATGTCTAACAAATGTACCCTATACTTGAAACTAATATTATTTTTTCTAAACACAACATGCTCTTTAAATAAAAGTAGCTATCTTTACCTTAAAAATTGCTTCCACCTAACATATTTAAAATTTTAGTTAAAAGCATATGTTTGGCACTCTCTGAATTGTTATATTTTGCTTTTCTCTGACAGTGCTCAGTCTACCCAGAATTCTCTTTTTTTCCCCCTCATCTCCATGGAAGTGAACACACAGAACATCTTTTTTCTTAGACATAAGTTGGGTGTTGGGCAACACTATTTGAGACCATCCAAAATCGACACACACTAACTTTTTATCTTATCTACTATGAATGCTCCACATGGAACCTATGTTCCTGTTAGAATGATATCTTAAACTTGTTTTTCCTATATTCTCCAGGCCTGTGGAACAGTTGTAATGTGTTCTGATGACAACTATAATTTTTACATAATAAATGAATATGTTATCTGTTTCTTCATGACCACCTGAGCAATCCTGAAATTTAGCTGTTATATATATTAAACATATTTCAAACAATTAAAATTTTTACCCAATTAATCTTAATGGGAGGATATTTTTTCTGCCTTATGCATCATATCACCACCTTTTCCCCTTTTCACTTTACATGTTTAAGGTGTGAATACTTTCAAACTTTACTTATAATAAAAATGGGAATCTGGGAGAAGTCCAACTGCGATCATGGAAAAAGATGCCAAGCAAATAGACTTCAATTCTGGGAAAGACAGATTTTTTTCCAGCACTTAAATTGTGTAAGAATCTTGGGTTGGGATCAATGTCTCTTGAAAAAAAAATTGGATATTGCTTCCTATCACTTAGTAAATAGTAAGGATTTATGATTAAGAAGAGAAAGTATTTCCAAGAGAGGAACTTTTACAGTCAGGTGATATTAAAGCGAATGACTAGGAAAGTTAATCACAAAGTATCGGGAGCCATGTGCCTCAAGGAAGTCCAGTGAGGAACAGTAGGTGGTGAGAGGCTTACAGAGGAACCGGATGCGACACAGCACACAGCACAGGAGTGAGAGAGGCCAGCCAGAGCTTTGCTACTGAAGAAGCACATCTGAGAAGTAGCTCAGCGGAAAGGGAATTCTAAAGCCTCATAATTAGCACAGCATAGTATTATGCATGAATATAGAGAACTTCTAATGCCACAGAGTAGAAATTCCAGAAAAAGGTTAAATACAAATGACAACATCATTTAATAAAGATAGTCTACCAAATTGGCAAAACACAGACATGCAAAAGATTGGCAGCCTTAGAGGAAAAATAATTATTTTTGTTTAGTACCTTCTATTATAGCAGGAAAAAGTCCAAATGATAAATTAGTTTAAATATTTTAGAGAATGTAATTAGGAAACTATTCTAAAGAAAGGTTTTTATAATATTTGTATAAGGAATGTTTAACTGAAAATTTAGAATGCAGAACGCAAAAATTGGAAAGCAAAAAACTTTTGTGAAATCAATGATTCTGCATGATAATAAGAAACAAATCCCAAAGGTGAAGTGAAATGGAATTGATATAAAAGAAAAAGTAATTATAAATAATATCTCAAATATGTGCCCTTGGCTTATTCTTAAATATTGAGGCATGGTCCAAAATATAAATAGAAAAACTGACAAAACAAATGAAGAAAGAGTTCACAGAAAAGACAGGATAATCATCCCCTAGACATATAGACACTCAACTTCATCTATCATCTGTCTGCCTGCTTATCTATCTATTATCTATCTATCTATCTATCTATCTATCTATCTATCTATCTATCTATCATCATCTATCTATCATCTATCTATCATCTATCTATCTATCTATCTATCTATCTATCTATCTATCTATCTATCTATCTATCATCATCTATCTCATCTATCCATCTATCAACCTTTTGTCTATCAATTGGGTGTCTATCAATCATCTGTCTGTCTTCTCTCTGTTGTGTCTATCATCTATTTATTAACATAGGAATGGCATGGATTTTGTTTTGAGAGAGAGAAGCAGGTGTCATTGACCAATGTCACAATGGTGTTTACTCTTTGAATCAATCAATGAAACATGAACATCTGTTAAGTTATTTAGTTCCATGATAATGCAATAAGTTTGTACTTACAAAATGTTGTAAGCTACTCCAAAAAATCAAGAGGGTTTTCTCTCTCCAACTAAGCCTTAATTTTAATACTATTAAACAATCTTTTTTCTCCCTCAACTATATGATGTTTCTAAAACATACGTTTCTCAATATCAATTTTTTTTCTATGGTTATGCTACCTTGAACAAGGCCAATCCCATCTGATCTCAGAAGCTAAGCAGGGTCAGGCCTGGTTAGTACTTGGATGGAAGACCACTTAGGAAGACAAGGTGCTGTGGGTATAAAAAAGTACAAAAATAGGAGATTGTAAACTGACAAGGTCCTTGCAATCTGTGAGGCTGACCAAAGGTTGCCTCATCTAAAAACATTATAATAATAACTTATCCAAGATTTTCTAGTGCTTGCAACAAGAAGACGGGCTCACTGAGATGCAGTGAATCTCCACCAGAAATGGAAGTTATTTCTTAATCTCTTTTAATTGTTGGAAATGATATGTGGCTTGGTTTAAAGTAAATCCTTACATAGAAGTTTTAATTCATTTCTCCAAACCAATTCAGTAGTATCACCAAAATCGAATATATTTTTGTAGATGATTATTATTATTTGAGGTACAAGGCAAATTCATTTTTTTTAAAATATTTTCAGGAACAATATTAGTCTGGCACAAAAATAATAAACAGTATTAGATTTTTGTTACAAACATAAATTCATTAAAAAAATTAGAAAATAGAGAAAAAATTAAAAAAATATAGCTACTGGGTGTTCTAAACATTGTCTTTCTATTTTAAGTACAACAATACGCACAGTATGATCCTGGCTTGTTTTGCTCAACAGTATGCTTCATCCATGTTGAATTTAATTGCATTTTATTCACTTTTGTTGCTCTGTGTGAAGTTATCACAATCATTTCCCATTCTAATTTGATAAGGATTTGACTTTAAGAATAATCCAAAGATGAACGTTTTTGGACACGTCCCTGGCACACGCACGCAGGCACTTCTTAGGATGTGTGCTGAGGAGTAAGAGTCTTGAGATGAATGCAGGCTGTCTGCTGGAGCCGTTTCCCAATGCACATGCCAACATCAGAGGAGAGTGCCATTGCTCCACGTCCTTTCCACGTGTGATATGGTTAGACTTCATTAATTTATTTAAACATTTATTTTTGTCTTTCAAGTGAGCATGTCAATGATCTCATTCGGCTTTACTTTGCATTTTACTGGTTACTAATGAGCTGTTTTCATTTCCCCTGCCATTTGGGTTGCTCCCTTCTGTGAAATGCCCCTTAATGTTTCCTGTCACCTTTGCTTTTCAGGTTTCTGTGCTTTGGACTGGGATTGCTTCTTTATAAATGGTGCATTAAACCCCATGTGTTGAAAAATTTACTCTGAATGGTTTCTTTGGAAGAAGAGTAATTTTTCATCAATGCATTCAACAGATCAGTGTTTTCCACTATAGCTAATAATTTAATTTAATATATTGACTAACACCAGTGGAAGAAGTAAATATACATTACTTTTGAAGAGTTTCATTGTATTGTATTTAAAATTTAAGTTTATAAAGTATCTGGCTTTTTAAATAAATTATAAGAAGGGTCAAGTTTCCTTATTTTTACACATTTAAATCCACTTAAATTAATGTAATTTCTTTAAAATCCTCTCATCTATACTATTCAGCAGTATGAGCTCTTAAATATTCAAGTGTGTCCATGTACTCTAGTCATTAAACAAATATGCTCATAAAGCTTGTGATACACAGTACTTTTACAAGCTAATAACTTTTTTGAATAAATGCTAAAAATAAAGGAGAGGAATGAGAATATATAGATATAGATATACACTATCTTTTAGAAAAAAATATTGAAATGTGAAAAACTAGATAAATGATACAATGCAAGCAGGCACTAGTCCACTAAATATGATTTGCTAAAAAAATTAGTTTTTTATTTTAAACTCAAGCAGATTTGGAATATAACCATGACATCACAAAATCCAGAATAAAATGGAAGTTTAAGAATGAATAAGAATAATTAAACCATATTAAGGCAGGAAAGTAAACTGCAAGGCAACTTCTGATTACACAAGAGTAGAATTTCGTGTGAAAACAGATAGTGAGTTCAAATCAGTGACTAAGACATTAAACATCAAGGTAGCTATATTTTCAAGGGCATCGATGACATCCTTCTCCCTCAGGGTGTATACTATGGGGTCAAACATCAGGGTTACAATGGTGTAGAAAAGAAAAAGAAATTTATCTCTTTTGGAAAAATATTTGGATTTGGGCCACACATACGAAAGGGTTCCAAATCTGCAGAATAAAGCCAGAACGTGAGATGGGCAAAAACAGATAGTTTTGAATCATCATGTCACTAATGATGATTTCAGGATGGTAGGGATAGTTTTATTGTAGGAGCCAAGAATCACCAGGAAAGAGATCTAAATAAACATCACAGCAACTATAAAGACCAACATCTAATTCAGAAAAGTGTCTCCACAGGCCAGCTGGAGTATTGCAGAGATGTCACAGAAAAAGTGGTAGATGAGGTTAGAACCACAAAATGACAGAGATAACTTGACCGGAATTCTGCTGATCCAAGAGCCAGTCACTCTCAGCTGGACTCGGAGCTTGTGGTTTCTAACTACTGGATATCGCAGAACACAACAAATTGTCATGTAGCAGTTATAGCCCATCACTGTCAGGAGAAAGCATTCTTGTTTCTAAGCACAAAGATTAAACACATTTTTGTAGTACAGTCAAATAAAACAATATTTCTTTTCAGAGTCCAAAGTTTTATGAGTATTCCAGACAGAGCTAGAGATATATAACAGATTTTCCAGAAGGACAAATTACTGAGAAAAGAAATACATCAGAGTTTGGAAAGCCTGGTTAAGTCTACTCTTGAGAGTAATGATGACATTTTCCATTGGGATTATACAAGAAAAATATCACAAAAAGAAACATTGTGAGGTTGAGAATACAAGAAAATCCCCAAAGACTAAATTTCATTGTTGAAGTAGAATTTGCTTCTGGTTCTTTTTTCTTGGTGTTCCATCTGTATAAATAGTGAAATTAGTCATTTATTCTTTTGGTTTGTTTTCTATTGACAAAAGATGATTGAGAAATGAACATATACATTTTCTTATCTCTATTTAAATTCCATCATTTTGTAACCCAACATTAAAGAGCAAACCTGAATCCAGTAGTGAAGATATGCTAAATTCTAACCATATCAACCAATTAACACATAATAGTAGATTGTATTTAAGTAGAATTGAAAGGTTCTAGAAACGTGCATTTTTATTATTTGTTTGTGTACAGAGCAAAGTGAGTTATTTTACGCTACATTTTACCACACAGATTCCCAGAACAGAATGATTTACATCTGTCACAGTTCTCAGGGCAATGCTCAGCAAATAATTTTCAAGTGTATTTTTTTGATAACTCAACTCTTCCAGGTAACCTTTTCCAAGAACAGCATGTGCCTTTCCTTAATTAGAGTACTGTTATAACTCTTGCTCATTCTGAGTGGACTTTGGTTTGAAATTGTATTCCTATTTAATTGAACTATCAAGACCAAGGAAGATTATCACCAGGCATATTATTTCAAGAACTTGCCTTTGTCATATCCCATCTTGCAGCAGTATTTGATCCCTTTCTTTCTACCAACTGGTTGGCTAATTAATAATGACCTTATGGAGTGAACTGCATATATGATATGATTTTGGGAACTCTGCCTAGTTCTTAGAACCTGAATTGACTCATTATCTGTGAGAATAGTTGTTCTCATTAAAAAAAATGCTCATTTTAATATCTGAGATGAAGCGGATAGGAATCCAATTTGAAAAGCACAAATCATTATAAAATATAATTATCACACATTTGCCTAAAAGATGAAATACTGAAGTGTTGGCTTCAAGATTTAAGCTTTCTTTTCAGCACATAAAGAAACATGAAAAATAACATAGATGGAATGACTTCAAAATGGAATCAGAGCCCTCCTCCCCCAGAAGAAAAGCCTTTGAAAGCTTACCCCTGAAAACTTTCGAATGTTTGACTTGGGTAAAATAACCTTCAACTGGGGCCAAATCAATATTGTATACCAAACAGCTAGTTTCAGAGCTAATTAGAAAGGAACCATCTGACCAAAGGCCTGAAATTAAACATTACTTAGAATTAGCACCACCCCATGTGGCTAAAGAAAAACAGGATATTTGCACCTATAGAAATTTCTTTCACTTATTCATGTAATAGTTTCCTTTCCCTTTCTCATGAATACCCCTTGACTTTACCTCATACTGAAACACTATTGTGTTTCTGGCTGAATCAATGTTTCACAAATAGTTATTCTTTGATCTCAAAGAAACACTATTGTGTCTCATTTGGGCTCTTTGTTTTTAAGGTCAACAGAACAATTCCATGAGGAAAAAATTAAAAATGGCTAAGGAGTGAGATGCCCCACGTTGGATATTATTATTTCAATTCTTCCACTCTCAATAAGAATCGATTCTAAAAAATGATATGTTTTAGGGGAATAAAAAGTAAGATCTTTATCTTCCTTGACACATCACACATCTGTTTTCTACAGTGAGTCATAGAAGCATATATAAAGATAAACTAGTATTTTGCTTATTTTAAAAGGTTTGGTACAAATAAGTTTTAGATATTTACCTGATAGATTATTAATATAAATATGCCCTTTTTATGTAGGATTTAACGATCTTCCAAGTATTTTTGTATCAGTTTTGTTTTCAATTCCTTTATCACAATGAAAGCAAGAAACCCAATATTCCAGTTCTGTTTTGAGTGCCAATTTTGAGCTTATAATCTTCTTTACTTGGTGAGTATCTGCTGAATCTTGATGCTCAGAATTCTATGGTGTTCTAAAATAAATGAAAAATGTCAATATGCAATCACATTGACACAAAATAATTTATACTTTCTGTTCTAATTTTAGTTATTGCTATGTTTTTTCTCTTCAGTTGTTTATGTACACTTGTTTTTGCATTTATATATAAGAAATCTCTGTTTTAATAAGAAATAAACATTTTTTTCTCATAGAAACTCATTTGTCTTGGCTAAAATAAGACCAGTGGGCATTACAACAGGCTCTGTAAAGTCTAACACTATTCTGTAGACCCCAGTCAGTTTCTTTACTGATAGTCTATAACTGTTCACTTGGGTTTGACAATCCTGGCTTGATTAGATTGCCAAGAGGAATTATAACCCCACCCCTTTCCTTTCCTTGGCTCTTTCAACTCTCTGGAAGCCTAGTTATGACTTTAAGGAAGCCTTCAGTCTAACATGGAGGGGGAATAAGGGCGCTGGGAAGTTCCTGCTACTAAGTGTGTCTCGGGCCTTCAGCGCTGGCCTGTAATAGAGAAAAGAGCAGGTTGGAGAGGCTCTGTGGCTCCAGGTGATTACTAAAGCACTCTCTGCTTGTGAGCTTACTAGTGCAGGTTTGATAATACTGTATAGATCGAAGATATGTTTTTGATTCATGATTTGACATTTTGGAGAGAATATTTTTCTAATTGACAGCATGGTGACATTCTAAAAATTTAATATAGCTGTTTTATTGTCATTAACTTGTGTAGATTTAAATAATCTTAAATTTTAACCTTTTTAGTCTTTTAAGTATTTAAAATTTTTCTTCTCTTATATTGCTATATTTGAATTTTTAAAAATTCAAATTATTTTTGATCACAAGTCATGAAAACATTTTTTATACTATTTTTGGTACTGAAAAAAAAGACACATTCCCAATTTATAAATTTATTACTAATTTAACATCTGAAAATCATACACATTTTTATTTTTTGATTTGTCAACGATCAAAATTTGTGTTTGTCAGTGTTTGTATAATTATAACATTGTATGTTATTATTCTATGTTGTTAAATACTGTGAATTTCTTCCTTGATTACTTGCTGACATTTTTTTTCTTTTTCTTTTCTAATTATGGACTATTGGGCTAGCATTGATTAATAAAATCAAATAACTTTTAAGCATAGAATTTAACAGTTCGTTATATATGTATTACATTGTGTGTCCTACACCCAACATTAGATTTTCTTCTGTCACCAAATATTTAACCTATTTTACCCTTTTCCCTCCATCCCTTCACTCTGGTAACCACTAATCCACTGTCTGTGTCATGATTCTCTGTTCGTTTGTCAAGTTTGTTTGTTTGTTTGTTTGTTTCAGTTTTATGTCCCACATATGAGTGAAATCATATGGTTTTCAACTTTTTCTATATAACTTACCTCACTCAGCATGATTATTTCAAGATCCATTTGTCCATGTTGTCACAAATGGCAGGATTTCGTCTCTTCTTATGGTTGAACAAGAACCCATTGTGTATGTGTACCACAACTTCTTTATTATTTTTTGATTTGAGTATTCTTTCATTTATCATCATTCAGTGCTCACTGGACGTCATTAATTATTACTATGTTCATTTTTACAAATCTTAAATTTGTCTATCTCTGTATCTGTTGTAACAGCCCTTTTAGTTATTTTTTAAATAAATGACTCTAAATGTTATATATTCTGATTCCTTTCTGTTCATAAAATTTTGTTATAATTTCAAGGGTCAAAGATGATTTGGCCAGTACCAAAATTTCTCTGCTGGATGCTAAATATTTCTTAAGACATTTAGTAACAATAAGCAAGGGAGAAATGCAATAATTTTCTTTTCTATGTAGTTTTACATTTACTGAATAAAAGATTATTAAGCCTTACGATTTACACATCACATTATCTTTATACTAAATGTTAACTATATCCAAAAATGTAATAAATAAATCAGAAATGATTTGAAATTTTGCTACTGTGAAGGGGTCAATATTTTCTTCAAATACAGCGAATAGACTGATGATTGCCAAGGCAGGACATGGCGGGTTTGGGGGGTGGCAAAATGGGTGAAGGTGGGCAAAAGGTACAGGCTGTCAGTTAGAAAATAAATAAGTCATCGGGTGGTAATGTACACCATGATGACTCTAGTTAATAATACCCTATTGCATATTTGAAAGTTGAAAGTCCTCATTATAAGAAAAAATTTTGTAACTATGTATGGTAGTGGATGCTAAACAGACTTGTCATGGTGAACATTAAATAATATGTAGAAACATTAACTAATCTTATACATCTGAGATTAATATAATGTTAAGTATCAATTATATCTTAATTAAAAAAAGAGAAAAGTTATTTTTTGAGATTTATGTTTTGCATTCTTTTTGTAATAAAAGCAAACAATAAATGAAAATATGATAAATAACTCAGAAATTATTTGAAGTTTTATGACTGTGAGGAAATTTGTAATTTCTTCTAATCCACATCCTCCCAGATATTGCTGCTATGAAATGAATAAACATCCACTGCTAACATGAACATGCAAAATACTAGGTAAAATGATAAAGCACTATTCTTTTTGTTTCATAAAAATAAAGTTATGATTTTTACATACATATACATTCTTTCTCACGTGTCAGGAAAGCTTGGAATGCCTTCATGAAGCAAATCTCAAACACTGCCTGGAGATGTTTTAGGGTTGAATGGTGTAGATGTTCTTCAGTGTCTTTATATTTTCAACTGAGAGTGCCTTCTTTTTGCTTTAAGTTTTCTTTGCCCTTGAAAAAATTCTTTAATAATCAGTTTTGAACAAACAAACACATGTAATTCTTATTCTTGGGCAAATATACTCATGAGGTTATATTGACACAGTTTTTAAAATAAAAGGATAAGTATTTTGATTCTACACTCAAAAGGAAAAAAATGCCAAATTACTGCTCAAAAAGGATACAGAATTTATTCTAGACTATTTATAAGGTATATTACTTTTTTCGATCTGTAATAAATTACTACTAATTAGGTGGCTTAAAATAATAAAAATTTAGTCTCTTACAGTTCTAGAATCCAGAGTCCAAAATCACAGGGCTGGCCAGGTCTCACTCCCTCCAACAGAGAATCATCCTTTGCTTCTTCCAGGTTTTAGTGGTTCTTGGCTTTCCTTGATCTGGCTGCAACACTCCAATCTCTGTGTCCATTTTCACATGCTCTTCTGTGTGTCTCTGCAACTATTTCTAAATGTCTTGTGCCTTTCTGCTCATAAAGACACTGGTTTGTTATAGGATTTAGCACCCACTTTAAGCCAGGATGATCTCACTTTTTTAATTTACTACATCTGAAAAACCCCTTTTCTTTTTCTTCAATGAGGCCACATCTACAGGTCTAGATGAACATATACTTAGAGAAGGCAACTTTCAACCCAATACACGTTGATATGGATAGTGTAGAGTGAAAACTCTGGAAAATTCTAACCCTAAATAGATGTTACCAAAATAAAACCTGAAGCTTGGGGGGGAAGGAATGACATTATTAGAGGACAATGAGAGTTTGTAGGGGGTTTGTAATCTTAAATCACCATGGACAGTGACTTCAGAGAGACAAGAAAAAATACAAAATAAACACTCAGATTACCCTGTTTCCACCATCTCAGCTGCTGTTGTTTTCTTGCACTGGCTAAGTCAAATCAGAGTACGAAGGAGGTTAGTAAAAAAATTTGAAGGAATGGGAATGTTAAAAAAATAAATCACAGATCATGACTCTAATCCTTGGTTATATAACACACTCAGTTAATCAACATTGTATTGCTCAGGCAATCTGTTAACACACTAGTTCACAGAGAAAGGAAACAGAGGTGTTCAAATTAAATTGTTATAATCAAGATAAATTGTGCTTTGATTACAAAAAGTCCTTTACTTAACCCAGTGAAACTAAGGTTCCTTAACATAAAGTGAGGTTGCTATGATGATATTCATCATCATTATTTAGAAACATAGGCATGAGACTAGATATTTTCTGATCTCTCTACATGGCAAACCTACAAGAATGTCTTTTTTTGTAATACCAAGTCTTTGGATCATCGTAATAACTTACTTAGTAGCTTTATCAGTGCCATCATGATGTCTTTGTTTCTCAGAGTGTATATAATAGGATTCAATGTTGGGATCAAAACAGTGTAGAAAAGAGAGATCACTTTCCCACTCACTTCAGATTGATTTGTTTTGGGTTGCAAATAAGTGATAATAGCTGTTCCATAGAATAAGACCACAACTATCAGGTGAGAAGAACAGGTGGAAAAGGCTTTTGCTCTCCCACTGGCTGATGATATTTTGAGAATGTTGGCAATAATTTTGCCATAGGAGATAATGATCAATAGAAATGGAACAATGATATATACTACTGTAACTACACAGACTGTGATCTCATTCAGAAATTTGTCCTCACAAGCAAGCTTGAGAATTGGGGGAATGTCACAGAAGAAATGATTAATCCTGTTAGACCCACAAAAGGGCTGAGAAAAAATCTGATATGTCTCCCCAATTGCAGCTGGAGCTGCACCAACCCAGGAAACAATGGCCAGTTGGAGACATACCTTGTGGTTCATGACCAGCGGGTAGTGCAGAGGGTTACAAATAGCCACATACCGGTCATAGGCCATTGCTGTCAGGAGGAGACACTCTGAGCCTCCAAACAAAAGGAAAAAACACATTTGTGTAGCACAAGCAACCAAAGAAATGTTTCCTTTCTGGGTGAAAAGATCCATGAGCATTCTTGGGACAGTGGCCGTTACATAACAGATTTCTGAAAAGGAAAAATTGTTAAGAAAGAAATACATGGGAGTCTGGAGGATGAGGTCAATTCTAGTTATCAAAATTATGATGCTATTGCACATCAAAATAGTCAGATAGATGACCAAAAATATCCCAAAAATAATCCATTGGCTATTGGGAACATCAGAAAACCCCAATAGAACAAATCCTGTTATCGTAGTCATATTTGATTTTTCTGTTTTTAGTTTGTTCTCCATCTGCAAATATGTAAATTCAGGATGGTTAATTTATTAATGTTCTTGAGCCACACTTTCCTCTTCTTTTAACAGTTTGATGCATGGGCATATTTTTATAATCTCTAAACTTAAGTCCACCATCACCTTGATTCGTTTATAGAAAATGAACTTTAAAACTTCAGAAGGGAACTGATACACAGTTAAAATCAGTCCAAGAATTAAAGCTTAATATATATTTTTTATACTAGGTAATGATACCAGAGAAAATGTGAAGTGTGCCTTCTTATTTAAAGCTTTTAGTGCAGAAATAATACCTAATTATTTCACCGTGATATAGTGTGGAAAATATGATACAGGCTTTAGCTATTATAATACTTTAGGTTCATAAGATTTTTCTTTTTCTGAATTGATTGACTTATTCTACCTATTTTCAGTTTAAAGTGTTTCCATTAAAGCTTTTGATCATTTTTGGATTAAAATGAATTTAAGTTCCTTGGAACAAAAAAAACAATTTTATTTCTCTATTTTCCCTTTTTAATTTTGCCTAATACTTTGTAACTTTGATTAAAACCACTTATTATTTAATCTAGAATGTGAATGCCTGGAGACTATGAATGAAACTTAAACAAACACCTATACTCACACATATATACAAATACACTATCTTGATTCATTTCATATTAAAGCCATTCAAATTCAGGCAGTAAATGCTGCTTGACAATTTCCACTAAACTTTATTAATATTTATAGTGTAACTTTTCAAAAGAAACATACAACAAAGATATTATGTTTCTTATCTCATTATCTACTCTACCCATCTTCACCTGTTAGCCCCATCAGCTGATGTTCTTTTCTTAATACTTTGATAAATAAAGCTCTAGGCAACTATTCTCTTATGTTTATCTATTTTCATTAACACAGGTTTTCAAAATTATCTTAAATGAATAATGCTGATTATAAATGTCTTTTGTTATTATTATTTGACCTATATCTAAGATTATATTACTTTATAATTAAGGAAGTAAAGAATTACATGAGTAGTTAACTTATTTTCAAATAAAGATTTTAGAATTTCTTGTTTTTCCTTTTTCTTTTTGTATCTTGATCCTACAATTAAGAACTCTCTTTAATTAAAATAGTCTAACAAAAAATTACAGCCCACCTTTATAGATTTGCATGAAGATATCTATATGAGTGGAGGAGTTTATTAACCTGTAAACATGTTAAGTTCTTCTGTCATGTTGAGCAGCCACTTTAATTATATGACATTCTTGCTGGCAACAAACATTGGCTGCTCTTAAATAAGAAACAACCACGCTCAGCTGGGGAAAATTTTCTCTTGTGTGTCAATTAAATTCCTGAACACTGATTTCTTTGGCAATCATATGGGTTTAGTTTTTGAAACCAGTTTCTGTGTAGGTGGCTTGCCCTTCTCTTCACCCTTTTCTGGCATGAAGCTACCCTCAATGAAGGAGTCCCTTGGTGAAGAAACTTAATTGTTACATAGTACTTTCATGAGAAAGTTAAAAAGAGTTCTGCAAATTGTGTTTCAGACTCTTAATAATTGGTGTGGATTTGCCTTCCTTACTTTTGTTCTCACATTTGATCGAAATCTAGATCTTCTACATTTGTAGAAAAATGTGTCACACGTTGTATCACATGACCATGGCATGCTTGATCTCCAACACATTGAGTGGTAAGAGCTCTTTTCAGAAGTAGAACACTCTATTGATTAACTTTTGTGGAAATTAAAGCATGGTGGGTCTGCTGGCAATAAAAAAAAACTGGATGGTTTTATTCATTATATGACCTCTACTCAGGCTTTGGGGATGGCATCTAGCTGATTCATAAGGAACCCTCATATACTGCAGGTGGGACTGCAAATTGGTATAGCCACTATGGAAAACAGTGTGAAGGTTTCTCAAAATCTAAGAATTGATCTCCCATATGACCCAGCAATCCCTCTACTGAGTATTTACACCAAAGACTTAAAATCTTTTATCTGAAAAGATATTTGTGCATCATCGTTCATGGCATCATTATTCATGGTGGCCAGGACATGGAATCAACTGAAGTGTCTTATGATAGATAATTGGCTAAAGAAGCTATGGTACATACATACAATGGAATATTATGCAGCCATAAGAAGAGTTGAAATACTCCCATTTGCTACAACATAGATAGACCTTGAGATGATCATGCTGAGCGAAATAAGCCAGAGAAAAAAAGTTGAAAATCACACGATATCACTTAAGTGTGGGATGTAAATCTGAAAGCAATAAATGAACAGGACAAACAGAGGCTTATGGGCATGGACAATAGACTAGTGGTTACCAGAAGGTAGGGGATAGCGGGAAGGAGGAGGTAGATGGGGTAAAGGGAGACAAATATGGGTGACAGAAAGAAATCTAACTATGGGAAGTGAACACACAGTGTAAAAAAATTTGTATATATATGCCTTACTGTTCAAGTATACAGCTGAAAATTTTTGGATTTCATTAACCAATCTCACAATAAAAAAAATCAATAATTTTATACTTAGAAAAAAAGAGACAAGGATAAAAAATAGTAAGTCACCTCAAAAACAAGCATTTTAAATAGAAATATTTAAGACAAAAAAAGCAAACAAGCAAAATTTTTTGCAAACGTCTTCATTTCATTTCAGATAATTTGAAGCAAATATGGCTGTAACATTATCGCACTTGATAATTCTACAGATAATTATACATTTTTTTCCTGTTTTAACGTTCTTTGTGTATTTGATGTGTGTATCTAAACACATTTCTTTTTTGTATTTTAAGCCTCCTATTTACTACAGTATACTCTTCATTTTTTGGCCCTCTGTGCTCTTTATTATGGCTGATGTTATTTCTGACTAGCTTATTTTGCTCAGCATGTGGGGTTTCCGTAATAATTATCTACAAATGAAAAATGGACACATGATTTGCCTCCAGGCAAATTAAATGTTCATCCCCTGTTAAGATGGAGAATTTGGATACTTTCTTATTCAATTAGATATCAGCTTCACCTGAAAAAAATATCTAGAAACTGAAACAATTTCTCAGCCATATAAAATAAAGAAGCATCTTACACCCGTTTCACAGAACAATTTGCTGTCAGAGATAATGTAACCCCGGTTCCTCTTACCCCAGAATCCCACGGCTCCCTACTTCATACATTGTGGTACCATTTCAAATTTTCAGCATTCAAAGAGCTGAGAAATAGAGACAGATGCAAAATAAGGGGAAAAGTACACTCTTAAGAGTCTCAGTACAGAAGAGATATATCGCATCTACCCACATGCCACTGTAGGAACTTATCACATGTCCTAACAAAGCCGTTAGAGGGCTGGGGAATGTTGTTCACTGTGTACCAAAGACGCAAAGACCTATTTGGAGAGCATCAAGCCAGACTTTGCCACCGTCCTCAGCTTTGGTCACTAACAGTGTCCTACAGCGTGCTGTAACATATGTACCCTTAGATTTAAGTTTCAACAGGAGATTTACATAGCAGAATAATTATGTGTACTACATAGCTATGTATTTCAGCTTTTTAAAGACACATTTTTGTCTAATGCAACGTACTTATTATTTTTATTTTAAATTCAAGTTACTAAAGCATAATTTACAGAAAACACAGACTTTAAACTTCATTTAATAAGATTTTAAATATGATGAGATTTAACAAATATAAACATTCATAAAACCAATGCAACAATCAAGATACAGAACATTGGCAATATTCCAGAACATTTCTTCCTGTACCTGTGTAATCCAACCTTCCTCTACCCCACCCTCAGGGATTTTTTTTTATATTTTATATTTTTATATTTTATATATATATATATATATATATATATATATATATATATATATATATATATATATAATGTTATTTACTGTCAGTGCAGAATTGAACATCATGCTTTATTTTGTTTATTTCTTTATCCCTAATGGCATTAGGGTTGTTTTGAGATTTTTGGCTCAGAAATAGAACTGCTGTGTATCTGTGTATATTCATGAGCAAGTTTTAGAGAAAGGCATGTGGTGTCATTTCTTTTGAATTAAAATTTAGAAGTAAAATGGTTGGATCATGTGGTAGATTTACATTTAGCCTTTCGAGAAACTGTCCACATGTTTTTCAAAGTGGCTATAACATTTTACACTCTCACCAGCAAGCAGCATATGAGAGTGAGAATAGCTTGGCACCTTTGCCAACACTTGGCTCAGTTAGAGTTTTTAATGTTTTTCCATTCTCACAGTGGTTTGCAGTATCTCACATGGGTTTAATTTGCATTTTCTATTAACTAAAGTAGTGCATGTGTTTATATACTTATTGGCTATTTAAGTGTTTTCTTCTGATGGAGTGGTCATTGAGACCATTCGCTCATAATTTTTTCTACCAGGAGTTTTATTATTATTGAATGGCAAGTATTCTTTATATGTGTGAAAAAAATTTTCTCTCTGGTTTGCTTTTAAACTTTTTTAATGTAATCATTGAAGAAAAAAGGATGTTAATTTTTGTATAATAATGTATATTTTATTGAATTATGTTTTTGCATCATCTTAAAAAGCTTTATTCATCATAATATCACAGGATTTTCTGTTATCTATTCCAGGCCTTTTTTATGTTGGTTTTTACATTTGAGTGTGTGACCCGTTTTGAGTAGATGTTTATGTATGCTGTGTGGTAAGGTTTGATGTTTATTTTTCCCTTGCAGGTATTTAGTTGCTCTTTTAGTATTTGTCAAAAAGCTTTCCATTCCCTATGGATTGTACTAGCATCTTTGTCAAACTCAGCTCAGCAAAGATGTAGGTACCTTTTTCTAGACTCTCTATTGTGTTCCACTAATCTATTTAGTTATTACTTTACCACATCTTCATGGTTTTTATTATAGTAAACTTATAGTAAGTTTTTTAAAAATTTATTTTAATTATGGTAACATTGGTTAATAAAATCCAGTAAGTTTTAGGTGTACAATTCAACAGTAAGGCACACATATATTGCACTGTGTATTCATTGGTCATAGTTAGATTTCTTTCTGTCACCACATATTTGACCCAACTAGAGTAAGTCTTGAAGTCCAGTATTGCCCTTCCTCTAATTTTTTGTTTTTGATTAAAAGTTGCCTTGGCTCCCTTGCATCCTTGGCAATTTTATACACACTTTAGACGAGGTCTATTAATGTCTGTAAAATATCTGCTGAAGTTTTTCATTGATGTTCATTTAAACCTATAGTGAAATTTGGACTGAATTGACAGTTTAATAATATTGAGTACTGCTGTTCATGAAAATGACATATTTTCATTTATTTATCTCTAATTTCTTTCAGCACTTATTAGTTTTCAGAGTATAGTTCTCATGTTTGGTCACATTTTTCTAAATTTTGCCCTATTTTTATTAAGTATATTAAATATATTTCTACAATTTTATATCCCAGCTGAATGCTACTAATACATCAACAGTTAATTTCATGATAACATTTAATAGCATATCCTTGCTGAATTCACGTAATTATTTCAGAGGTAGTTTTGTGGATACCTTAAGATATTCTAGGCAGATAGACATAATCCTTACCAAGAGGCGTACTTCATTATCCTTTGCAATTTTATTTTATGTTTTCTTGCCTCATTTGTATTTTCTTCTTAACCCATGTGTTTAGAAATGTGTCAATTAATTTATAAATATTTTCACTCTTCTTGAAATAATTTTTTCATTGCTTTTTCATCAACTTTATTGTATTTAGAAAAGATGTTCTATACAATTACAAAACTTTGAAACTTACAAACCATGCTTTATGAGTCAGCGTATGAGCTATCTTTGTAAACCAAAATGAGCTCCTGAAAGGGTGCATATTATGCACTTTTGTGAGTAATGTTGTCCAGTTTACCTATTCCCTTACTGTTTTTCTTCCGATGTTTCATGGGTGAATAAAACACAGATATGAAGATTTCCTACTGTGATTGTAGAATCATCAAGTAATCATTTTAAATGTTAGTGCCCATATTTTGAGATTCTGATTGTAGGTACATGCACATGTATGACATTTAAGTTTTCCTGATAAATTAACCTTTTTCGTGTGAATGAAATATACCTGTTTATCTTTAATGATACAATAGCTACTTAAGTTATTTATGCTTACTGATGACAGCGAAAAGCTTTCCTAGTCATTGAATTTTTAATTCATCTATATATTTTAGCTTTAAAATGAGTTTTATTTAGATGGTATTTATTTGTCTGGCTGTGTAATCTATTTTCTGCTTTTTAACTGAAGTGTTTAGTTAATTAACATTTGATACATGTATATGTATTAAAATTAGCGGCACCAATTTTTAAAAAGCTTTGCTTATTTGTTCTGTTTGTTGATTCTCTATTTCTTTTTGAATGATTTAAATTTTTTTAAAAGTTATATTTTACTTTATCTGCTGAATTTAATGTGATTTCTTTAGAAATTAGCTTACAAATTTTAAATTAGATTATTTAAGTTAATTATGTGTCACCTTATGTACTCTAGAAACCTGTTTCAAATGTTGCCTTCAGAAAATGTGTTGTAAACATAAATAACCACGCCATCCCACCCTGCCTTCACACTTTGCCCTGTGAGAATTTGGAAAGGCTTTCTTCATTCAAATGCAGCAAATTGTGACTGCTTCTTCCCATCATTCTGTGGAGTCAGCAGAGCTCCCAATGCCAATAAGTTAATATTTTATATTTTTAAAACTATGTAGTGTTCTGCAGCTCAGGTGTTCACTTTCATATGAGACCAACAGGTGCCATACCTACTCTCATTAACCAGGAAGTCAAGCTGAACCTAGAATGTCCATCTTTCCACATTGTCTTAACATCACCTGGACAATCATAGGCTTTGGCCTGACCTGTGGCTGATGACAACCCAAGGATTGTAAAGATGATTTTGCCATAGGAGTCAAAAATCAACAGAAATGGAACCATGAGTTACATCATAGCAAATATGTCGACCACACATCAGCTTGAAGACAGAGGGGATGTCACAGAACTGATGGATGAGATTAGAACCACAAAAGGGCAGAGAGAAAATGTGACTGTCTACCCTATTAGGACTGAACTTCCACTGATCTAGGGGCCAGCCACCATCTGAACACAGAACTCATAGCTCACAACTGGAGGATAGTGGAGAGAAAATCAAATGGCCATACAGAGGTCAGAGTCCATAACAGCCAGAAGAAAACACTCAGTGGATTCCAGCATAAGAAACCAGCACTTTTGTGCAGTACAACCAACTCAAGAAATTGTCCTTCTCTGGGTCCAAAGATTTGTGAGGATTCTGGTCAGTGTAACTGATACATAGCATATTTCCAAAAAGGAAAAATTGCCATTAAAAGAATGCATGGGAGATGGAGAAATGTGTCCAGTTTTGTTATTGGATATATGGTGCAATTGCCCATCAAGATAATGATAAATGCTTAAGAGTGAACCGAATAGAAAACTCTGAAGATGGGGAACGTTGGCAAAGTCCAAGAGAACAAATTCCATCAATTTTTTTCTGGGGTTCCTTTTTTTGGTAGTTCATCTGTGGAAAGAGAAAACTGAACATGTGCTTTTTGGTTTACTTTCACCGATGCGTGGGTGTTTCCAAGTTGTATCAAGACATTAATATTGGTTTGCATGATCACTGCAATTGCTTCTAATTTAAGAATGTTACTATTTATGTATTTCCCACTTTCCTGGTTTAAAACCTATGGAATATCTCTGTAAAACCTTCTCTGAAATTTCCTTTAAGATCTTTCTGTGTACTTTGTGAATATAGTCCAGTATAAACGCTTTCTATGCCGTGCTCAGCACAGGCATTGGAAAAACTGGCAGTCACTGAAGACAGACCTACAGTACTGCCATATGTTCTCACTTTTAAGTAATTACATTTCTTGAGTCTTGTATTTCTCTATGCATTTTCTCTATGACACTTTAGTAGCTTTGTATATAAATTCTCTTCCTTATATATTTTCAACTGCTTATTGCAATGCTTCATTTTTCCTTCTTAACTAGAATACATTACACATACAGGTTTATATTATAAACTTCATATTATTATGTAGTATATAAAAAATAGAGAATACTTTATTGCACAGAGTGAAATTAAACACATATAGGATAATGAGTGGAAAATAGAAGGAGGTGTTATTCAGAACTAGTTGCCTGGGAACACAGATACATATAGATCAATAAAGAGCATAAACCTGGGAAAAACAGAAATGGCGTGGAATGTGTGCATTACCTGTGTGTATGTGTGTGAGCAGAAGGAGAATATATATAGTGTGATGTTTTACCCTGCATTCTGTGTGTACCTCCACAGTCTTTGTTGTGTCTCAAAAGACACTTCGGATAATTCTTTGCAAACTCATTTGATTTTTGAGATAAGGACATTGAAACTGATGAATGATGAGACTTTGATCATTCATTTATAGATTTTATGATTGCATGTCAGGGCTTATTTTGTTATTGGACTTGAGTTTGAATCCTAAATCCATGATTTATTATCTATCTGTGTGATATTAAGCAATTATGTAAATTTCCTTGTGTGATAATTAAATGAGATACCGTTGGTAAAATTACCTGTTGATTTTAATCAGATTTTAATTTATTCCTTATGTTTCTATAATGATGATTATGGATATTATATATTATATTCTTAAATTCTTAGTACCCAGGGCTGTAACACATTGTCTAGACTTATTAGGTTTTGGTTAGCATTTGTTTCCAATAGGTAGTTCAGTGCTTGCACAGGTTAGTGGCTTATAAATATTCTGTCGGGAAAATTTAACTAGAGTCCAGTACACACTAACCCAAGAACTGGATATTGAAATGGACTTCAAATGGAAATTAGTCCTATTCTGGAAATATGTCCTCATTTAAGTCATCAGAGCTTAATTTTACTTTGAAAATATACATAGTAATAATGTAACTCAGGGAAATGTTTTCATGAAAAATTTAAGTGTTGATTTAAAATAGGCAGTTGCAGTTCTATTAGGTATTATTACAATTATTATCATGCTTACTGCTTTTATCACTATTAGTTTAAAGTATCTTTTTCTTTCTTTTTGAATTTTGCTCATCTTTCATCATGCCCTAGAAGTAGTCTTTTCTGTGTATGAGAGAAGACAACGTTCAGGGAAGAGCTTTGCCAGGAATACTGAGCTTAAAATTAGTTAGCTAATCTATGCTGTGTGGATACAAACCTACAGCAATATCTATGTAAAAACACTAGATTTGACAATTTTTGAACATTTATTATATATTAACCACCCTGTTAATGACTTTACCTGCATCATTGCTTTTATTACATTCTGAATGAAGTAGGTACCATTAGGATTCACATTTTGCATAGAGCTAGAGGAAGAGAGAAGTTAAATAACTTGCTCAACATTGAGAAATTTGTGTAACCTCACTGACTTCAACCTTGTCAGTGCAATGCCAGTGTCCATATTTTTCATCAGAGTTCAATGGGCTTCATACAACATTCAATAGAAAATATTACTTTTAATTTAATATTCTGAATAGGATCAGTAAAATTAAGAAATATAAAACCACAACAGAAAGGTGATCTTACGTCCATTTCATATCTCAGTCACAGTTATAAAATTGAAAGACTCATTACTAATGGGTAAAGTCTGTATATTTTAGGCTTACAGGACTTAACTCATAAATTACTCTGCTTGGAAGAAAGAGTTTTCTTTGATGGCAATTCTTAAGATGAAAAATAACACACTACAGTAAAATAAGTGGCATAAAATAATTACTGCTTACCTATTTATATTGTGGAGAAACCACTAAATGTTGCTTCTTTTATGAAAACTATGGTTTATGTAATAGTACTTTTAATTCAAATTATTCAAGATCCAAATTCTGCCATTTTTATTTTTCCCAAAGGTTATTTTTTTTTACTTTTAAATCAGTGCACTTTTGGTAAAAATAGCCCCTGATTCATTGAAACAGCATCTCTCTTCATGATGTGTTTCATATTTAACTCATTCTATATATCAAGTGGTAATTGAGAATGACTCAAGGCTGTGCCTGGTTGAATTAACAGTGCATCGAAGACAGTCTCTGTGGGACACAGCCTGAGGAAACCTATTCTCCTGGCTGCTACTACTCTCCACCTTTCACTCCATCCTCTCACGTGGAAAGTGGAGGCTATTCCCCTTTGGGAAAGGCTATACTAAGGCATTCACGGTCTTCTAGTTGGTCTGTATCTACATATGAAATCTGAGGATATTAAATTTGAAATTATTAAACACTGTTTCTTAACCTCAAAAAATGTAACCTGGAAATTATCTAGACTTCATACATTATCTAGAATATTTATTTGTTAAGGTTGCCTGTTCCTGCCATGAATAGAACATTTTTTTTAGTTACAGGTATTCAATAAGAAAAATATGTGTCTGGACAAGGTGATATATATACCAAGTCTCACGATTTTTCTAACAGAAAGTGAGGGTGAAAAAATGACATTAGGAAGGCTTTAAAACAATAGGAGAGAAATGATAGTGACTTTTTACTTTTGGCTCTAAATCTTTGGTAAGCTATATAAAATAATTATTGCATGATTTAAATTAATTTTTAATTAAATTTATCAGGGTGATATTGGTTAATCAAATTGTGTAGATTCCAAGCATGATATTCTACAATACATCATCTGTATATTGCATTGTATGTTCACCACCCCACATCAAATTTCCTGTCACCATATATATGACCCTCTTTACCTTACTATCCTATCTCTCCCTCTGGTAACAGGTAATCTACTGTCTGTGTTCATAAGTCTCTGTTTGTTGGTTATGTTTGTTTGTTGCATTCAATATATCCCAAATATGAGGGAAATCATATGTTTTCAACTTTTTCTGTCTGACTTATCTCATGTAGCTTGATCATCTCAAGATCCATTCATTTCTGTTGTCACAAATGGCAGTACTTTATCTTATCTTATGGCTGAGTGATATCCCATTGTATACATGTACCACAACCTCTTCATACTTTTTTGATTTGAGGATTCTTTCCTTTACTATCATTCAGGGCCCACTGGCAGTCATTATTTTTTACTATTTATTTTTACAATCTTAAATTTGTCCATCTCTCGATCTCTTGTTACAGCCCTTTTAGTTATTTTTAAATAAATGACTCTAAATGTTATATATTTTGATTTCTATCTGTTCATAAAAATCTGACGTTTCTTTCAAGGATCAAAGATAATGTGGCTGATGCTGAAATTTCCCTACTAGATGCTAAATATCCCTTAAAACATTTAGTCACAGCAAGAATGAAATGCAAGAATTTTTTTGCAATGCAGTTTTACATTTACTGAATAAAAGGTTATTAAGCCTATGACTTACATATCACCTTGTCTTTACATTAAATTAAACTAAATATAAAAATATAATAAATAAATCAAAGTTATTTGAAATCCTGCCACTGTGAAGTGGTTGACATTTTCTTCTAATGAGGAGAATAGTCTGATGATTGCCAGAGGCAGGGTGTAGGGAATGGGCAAAATGGGTGAAGGTGGGCAAAATGTACAAGCTGACAGTTACAAAATAAATAAGTCATAGGAATGCAATGTACAGCATGATGGCTTTAGTTAATAATACTATATTACATATTTCAAAATGGTTAAGAGAGATCTTCAAATTTTTTATCATAAGAAAAAAATATTTTGTAACTATGTATGGTAGTGAAGGTTAAGTAGACTCATCATGGTGATTGTCGTACATTATGTAGAAACATCAACTCATCTTATACATCTGAAATTATAAAGTCAATTGTACCTCAGTTTAAAAAAGATAAAGTTACTCTTTGCACTCTAAACATCACATTCTCTTAGTAATATATCCAGACAGTAAGTAAAAGTATAATCAGAAAATATGTGAAATCCTACCACTGAAAAGATGTCAGTATTTTTTTCTAATCCACATCCTCCCAGATTTTGCTGCTATGATTAAATACCCACTACTGACATGAAAAACAAAATTTAATGTAAAATTATGGAGTGTTACTCTCTCTTTTTTTTTTTATAAAAGGTTCAAGTTGTCCATACATACATGTTTTTTCTCATGTCAGAAAAGCTTGGAATGCCTTGAGACGCAGATCTAAAACATTGTTTTGAGAAACTCTGTAGGCTTGTGTGGTGTAGATGTTCTCCAGTGTCTTTATAAGTTTCAACCAAGAGTGACTTCTTTTCCTTCCAGTTTTGTTTAGCTCTAGAAAAAATCCTTTAATAAAATGTTCTGAACAAACAAACACGTATAATACTCATTCTTGGGCAAAATCTTTATACCGCATGAAATTAGATTGAAAAAGTTTTTAAAATAAAAAGATAAGTATTTTGATTCTACATGCAAAAGAACATATAAAAATTACTGCACAAAAAGTGATCCTGAAATTATTTCAAGTGATTCGAATAAAAGGACTTTCATAAAAAGACTATTTGTATGGTGCATTATTTTCCTTGATCTACTGTAATAAAATACTACAAATTGAGTGCCTAAAACAATAAAAATTTATTCTCTCCCAGTTCTAGAACCCAGAGTCCAATTTCACAGTGCTGGCCAGGTCCCACTCCCACCAAGAGAGATACATTCATTGTTTCTTCCAGGTTTTGGTAGCTCTTGACCATCCTCGATCCTTGGCTACATCACTCCAATCTCTGCCTAAATCTTCACATGTTCTCTGTGTCTCTATAACTATATTCTAAATATCTGTGCTTTCTGCTTTATAAGAACACTGTTCATAGTATTTAGTGCCCACTTTAACAATGGTTAATCTCATTCCTTTAATACACCTGCGAAGGCCTTTTTTTCTCCCTGAAATAAGACCACATCTGCAAATCCTATATTTACATATATTTAGAGGCCAACATTAACTCAATACAAAGTGATATAGATAATGAAAGTGAAAATTCTGAAAACTTCTAAAACTAAATAGATTTTCACAAAGCGAAAGCTACAACGAGAAGGAATGAGGTTATCAGAAGGCACTGAGTGTTGAAATAATAAAGGAGGGGATTTGTAACCTTAAAGCACCATGGACAACAACAAAGTAAACACAAAGGAAAATGCAAAGGGAATACTAAGATTACCCTGCTTCCACCATCTCAGCTGCTGCTGGTTTCTCGCACTGGCTAAATTCTATCAGAGTACAGAAAAGGTTAGATAGGATATCTGAAAAAATGGGAAGGTTAAAGAAAATATATCGCAGAGCCTGACTCTAAACCCTTGTTATATAACTCACTTGATTAACTATCACTGTATTTATTGCTCAAGCAATCTCTTGATTCACTAGCTCACAGTGAGAAAAACAGGGATGTTCAAATTAGATCATTACAATGGAGATAATTTGTGCTCTGATTACAAAGAAGAACTTTACTTAACCTTATAAAACTAAGGTCCCTTAACATAATGTGAGGTTACTATGATGCCATTAATGATCATTATTTAGAAACATAGACATTAAACTAGATTGTTTTTCTATTGTAGCTATATAACAAACCCATAAGAATGCCTTTTTCTGTAATATCAAGACTTTGCATCATCATAATAACTTAGTAGTTTTCTGAGTGCCACCACAATGTCTTTGTTCCTCAGAGTGTATATGATGGGATTCAATGTTGGGATCAAAACAGTGTAGAAAAGAGAGATCACTTTTCCAGTTCCTTCAGATTGATTTGTTTTGGGTTGCAAATAAGTGATAGTAGCCGTTCCATAGAATAAGACCACAACTATCAGGTGAGAAGAACAGGTAGAAAAGGCTTTCGCCCTCCCTCTAGCTGATGATATTTTGAGAATGTTAGCAATAATTTTGCCATAAGAGATAATAATCAATAGAAATGGAGATATGATATATACTACCGTAACTACACAGACTGTGATCTCAATCAGAAATGTTTCTCCACAAACAAGCTTGAGAATTGGGGGAATGTCACAAAAGAAATGGTTAATCCTGTTAGACCCACAAAAGGGCTGAGAAAAAATTTGATATGTCTCCCCAATTACAGCTGGAGCTGTACTGACCCAGGAGACAATGGCCAGCTGGATACAGACCTTGTGGTTCATGACCAGTGGGTAGTGCAGAGGGTTACAAATAGCCACATACCGGTCATAGGCCATTGCTGTCAGGAGGAGACACTCTGAGCCTCCCAATGAAAGGATAAAGCACATTTGTGCAGCACAAGCAACCAAAGAAATGTTTCCTTTCTGGGTCAAAAGATCCATGAGCATTCTTGGGACAGTGGCCGTTACATAACAGATTTCTGAAAAGGAAAAATTGTTAAGAAAGAAATACATGGGAGTCTGGAGACCAGGGTCAATTCTTGTTATCAAAATTATGATGCTGTTGCACATCACGATAGTCAGATAAATGACCAAAAATATCCCAAAAAGAATCCAATGGCTATTAGGGATATCAGAAAACCCCAACAGAACAAATTCTGTTATCGTAGTCATATTTGATTTTTCTGTTTTTAGTTTGTTCTCCATCTGCAAATATGTAAATTCAAGATGGTTATTCATTTATGTTCTTGAACCACACTTTCCTCTTCTGTTAACTGCATTAGATTACGAATGTATTTCTACAATCACTACATTTATGTCCACCATCACCTTAAACTGTTTATAGAAAATGAACTTTGAGACCTCAGAAAGGAACTGATATACAGTTAAAATCAGTCCAAGAAATAAAACTTAATATACATTTGTTATACTTGGATGTAATGATAACAGAGTAATTGTGAAGTGTGTATTCTTATTGAAAGCTTCTAGTGCAGAAATAATAACCTAATTATTTCACCTGAAATAAGTGCAAATCTGATACAGGCTTTAGCTACTATACTTCTCTGGGTTCATCAGTTTTTTTTTTTTCTGAACTGATGATTTAGTCTACCTTTTTCAGTTTAAAGTGTTTCCCTAACGCTTTTGTTTAATTTTTATTTCAAATGAGTTTTAAGTGATCCATTTATATTCTATTGAGAATCATTTTCTTAGAACATTTTTTTGTTACTAGGGAATAAATAAATGCAATATTATGCTATTTTATGTACTTCTTCCCTGATTCATGCTAAATATAAAAAACATTAATGCCATAGTTGTTTTCAATAACTTTCTTTATTAACACTCTCCTACAGTGTGTGATAAGTACAGTTTCCCTTTAATCAGTGCATATGACCTATTCATCTCAATATTTGTTACATTTCTCTCCTAGATAAGATTCTAATATATATATTATAATGTTATATGCTCCTTTCTCTATTTTCCCTTTGTAATTTTGCCTAATAAAGTGTAACTTTAATTAGAACCAGTTATTGTTCAATCTGGTATATAAATGTCTGGAGCCTCTGAATGTGACTTAAACACACACATACACTCACACACACTCACACACACACATACACTATCATGATTCCCTTCATATTAATGCCTTTCAATATCAGGCATTCAATACTGCTTGACATTTTCCACTGCACTATATTAACACTTTTTTCTAACTTTATAAAACAAACAAATATACAACAAAGATTATGTATGTTATCTCATTATCTACTATACCCATCTTCAACTGTTAGCCTCATCAACTGAGATTCTTGTCTTAATACTTTGTTAAATAAAGCTCTAGGCAAATATTCTCTTACATTTTCCTGTTTTCATTAGTACTGGTTTTCAAAATTACCTTGAATAAATAATGCTGATTATAAATTTCTTGATTATTTTTATTTGACATATCTAATTTTATATTATTTTATAATTAAGAATGCTAAGAATATGTGAGTTAAGTAGGAAACTCGTTTTCAATTAAAGATTTTAGGACTCATGCTTTTCTGTTTTATTATTTGTATCTTGATCCTCAAATTAAGAACTATTTTTAAATGAAGTAGTCTAACAAAACAGTTACAGCTTACCTTTATAGATTTGCATGAAGAGGTCTATGTGAGTGGGGTGTTTATTAACCTGTAATCTAGTTAAGTTCTTTTGTCATGTTGAGGAGCCACTGTAATTCTGTCACCTTCTTGCTGGCATCAAACATTTTCTGCTTTTAAATAGGAAGCATCCATGCTCACCTGGGAGAATCTTCTCTTTTGTGCCCATTAAATTCCTGAGCACAACTTTTTTTTGGCAATCATCTAGGTTTCTTTTCTCTTTGGCATAAGTCCCTTGGTGAAGAAGCACCACCTAATTTCCAAGTAGTACTTTCAGAAAAAGTTAAAAATCATTCTACAAATTGCATTTCAGACTCTTAGTAATTGATGTAAATTTGTCTTCCTTACTTTTTCCCCATAATTGACCCGAAACTAGATCATCCATATCATTAGACAAATATGCCATATGTTGTATTACATGACCATAGCATGCTTGATCTCTTGGACACATTGGATGGCGAGAGCCCTTTTCAGAAATGGAACTCTGTTGATAGATTAGCTTTTGCGGAAATTAAAGTGTGTCGTGTCTGCTGATTAAAACTGGATGGTTTTACTCATTTTATGACATCTACTCAGGCATTAGAGAATATTTCTATCTAATTCAAAATGTAAGCTACGGCCAAAAAAAAAAAATTAAACAAGAACATTTAAGACAGAAAACACACAAACAGACTTTAAACTTCAGTTTCTTTGAAGCAGGTATGGAGGTAACATTATCATCCATGATAATTCTACTGGTAACTATACTTTTTTCTTCCCATTTTAATGTTCTTTGTGTATTTGACATGTTTCTAAACACATTTATTTTTTGTATTTTAAGCCTTCTCCTCTTTACTACAGCATGCCTCTCATTCATTGGACCTCTGTGCTTTTTATTGTGACAGAGATGGTATTCATGTGGAGTTTCCATCATGATTATCTACAAAAGAGAACTGCACATGTGATATGCCTCCAGGAAGTGTGTCATTTCCTTATAGACTGGGAAAAATTGAATGTCCATCCCCCATTAAGATAGAGATTTTGGATACTTTGTTATTCAGTTAGATATCAGAATCACCTGAAAAAAATGTCTAGAAACTAAAACAATTCCTCAGCTATATCTGTGGCTTAATAAAATAAAAAAGTATCTCACACCTGTTTCACAGAACCAATTTGCAGTCAGAGATAAGGAAACACTGGTTCCTCCCATGGTTCCCTAGTTTGTACTTTGTTGTCCCCCTTTTAGGTTTTCAGCATTCAGGGACTGAGAATTACAGATACAAAATAAGGAAAGAAGTATGCTCTTTAAGAGCCTCAGCACAGAAAACACACATTGTTTCTGCCCACATGACATTGTAGGAAATAATCGCATGTGTTACAAAGACATGAGAGGGCTAGAGAATGTTGTTCACTGTGTGTCAGACACAGAAACATATTTGGAGAGCGTCAAGCCAGACTCTGCCACTGTCCTCAGTTTTGGTCATTGACAGTGTGCTACAGCATGCTGTAATATATGTATGTTTAAATTTAAGTTTTAACAGGATGAATACATAACAGAATATTATGTATGGTACATAGCTATGTGTTTTAACTTGTTTTTGAGGTTTATTTGAGTCTAATGCAATGTCCTTTTTTAAAATTAGTAGCTTAACTGAAACATAATTTACAGAAAATATAATACAGACTTTAAACTTGATTTGATAAGATTTCAAATGTGATGAGATTTAACAAATATAAACATTTATAAAACCACCACCACCGTCAAAATACAAAGCATTCACAATATCCTGAACATTTCCTCATGTAGCTTCGTGATCCATCCTTCCTCTCCACCAACCTCAAGGAACCGAAGATCAGATTCCTTAGCTATCAATCATTTGTAATCCATCAGAATTGTGTTCTTTTATCCTGGAGTCTTTGCTCACAGTAAGAGTTTTAAGATTTATCAATATTCTATATATTTATAGGTCATCTATTGTCAGGGCAAAATTGAAAGTCATGTTCATTTATCTCCAATGGAATTTAGGTTGTTCCTAGATTTTTGCTATCAGAAATAGAGCTTCTATGTATATTAAACAAGTTTTAGAGAAGGGCATCTACTGTCATTTCTTTTGAATTAATATTTAGATGTAGAATTGTTGGATCATGTGGTAGGTATATAGCCTTTTAGAAACTTTCCATGTGTTTTCAGAGTGAGTGTAACATTGTACTCTCCCACCAGCAGTGTATGAGAATGACAACAGCCTTGGCTTAGTTAAGGTTTTCAATTTTTGCCATTCTCTTGAGTGGGTTGCAATATCTCAATGTGGTTTTGATTTGTATTTTCTAATAACTAAAGACATGTGTGTTTGTATATACTTATTGGCTATTTGCATGTTTTCTTTTGGTGAAGCGGTCTTTGAGATTATTTGCTCATTTTTTTTTCTACTGAGAGATTTACTATTATTAAATTTCAAGTATTCTTTATGTGTGTGGAAATTACTTTCTGTCTTTGGTTTGTTTTTAAATCTGTTAATTATAGATATTATAATTAAATCCTTAGTTCCTAGGGCTGTAACATATTGTGTGGCAAACTTGTACGTAATAGTTATTGAATTATTTGGTTATTATATCTTCCATACATGGGGGATAGGACTGGAGAAAAGAGTATGATATTCTTGTGTTCACAATATAAGAGGCACTCATTTTCAGGGCTGAAAAATTGACAGTCATTGAAGACAGACCCACAATTTTGTCATATGTTCTTATTTTAAAATAATTACATTCCTTAACAATCTTGTGGCATTGCTTTATAAATTTTCTCTATCACCCTTTAGCAGCTTTGTAACAAAAATTCTCTTACTCTTACATTTCAAAATGCATTTTTTGAAGCCCTTCATTTCTCCTCTTTCATTAGATTACTTTCAACATACATGTCTTATTATATACTTTGCATCTTTAGATTGTGTATTAAAAAGGAAAATATTTTACTATACATAACAAAATAAAACAAATACTTTTAGTAGGCTACTGAGTGGGGAATAGAAGAGGATCTTATTTAGGACAACTTGCCTGGAACGTCAATACATATAGAAATAGTAAGGAAGGTAAACCTTGGAAAACAGAGATGGCCGAGAATGTGTGCATTGCTTGTGTGTATGTGTATGGGTAGGAGGAGAACATATACTGTGTGAGTTTTTACCCTGAGTGCTGTGTGTTACCTCCACAGTCTTCACTGTTCATCAAAAAGAAAAAAGAAAAAAAACACTTCAGATAAGTATTTCTAAACATCATTTCAATTTTAGAGATAAGGCCATTAAAACTATTGGTGAAACTGATCAATTGCTCATAGGTTTTACGATTGTGAGTCAGGACCTATTTTGGTATTAGACTTGAGATTGAATCCTAACTCTATGATTTATTATCTGAGATGTATTAAGCAATATTGAAAAATTTCCAAGGTTTGTTTTTTTATTTGTGATAATTTGATGAGATATCATTGGTAAAATTACCTGCCAATTATACTATGATCATTTATTCCTTATGATTCTATAATGATAATTATGAATATTATATTATGTTCCTAAATTCTTAGTCTCTAGGGCTGTAACATATAACTTAGCAAAATTGTACTTATTAGAGTTATTAAATTACTTCGTTATCATGTCTTCCATTCGTTGGGGACAGGACTGGGGTAAGGTGCATGACACACTTGGGTACACAACGTAAAGGGCACTCATTTTCAGGGCCGATTCTCCATGGTACAATTCTGAAAGTGTGTGCCTCCTTGGATATTGCACCAAAGCACCTCTTGACTCAAGATCGAGCCCAGATCTGCCCTTCTAATCTCCATCCTGGAGCTTTTGAACCTTGTCCACCAAACAATGTAAGTATAGCATCATGGATGCAAAATCAAGTCCTACCAAAATGGACAGGATTGGCGTTATGGCTTCACAACCTGCTAACTGTGTGACATCATGAAAGTGGCTTAATCTTCTGGTGCTGTAGTGCACTCGTGTATAAAACTGGCTGACAAACGTATAAACAGAGGATCATCATAAGAATGAACTTATTTAGTATGTCCAAAGCAACTTGAAGGAGTCATGGCATTCACAAAAGTATTCCTAAATACTAGCTATTATTGTTGCTAAAAATTAAATTTTATTTGTCTAAATTTGACTGTTGCAAGCAGCACACAAAAACCATACTCTCGAACTTACTTTTTCTTTGTTTCACATGTTTGATGTGAGAAAGGAATGAGATCTTAAAGCAATCATTAGTTATAAAATTCCAAAAATGTAACATGTGAGTGATCCATGAATTCTGCTAGTGATTTTGTTTATATATGTGGGTACGATACCAAGAGTACACATCATTATTCATCTTATAATGTAATTTGGCTGACTCCTCATGGATGCCTTTTCTTTTACTATTCCCAACTGATCTAAGGGGTAGGAACTGTGACTGTTTTTTTGTTTGTTTGTTTTCTTTTGTTTTTTGTTTTTTGTTTTGCCTAGGAACAATATGGATCTTAGAAAATGCCTGTATACCTAATACTGTTGTGAGCATTTCATTTTTAAATTAAGTAAAGCAATAAACACTTTTCAAATGAAATCGTTACTCTTAAAAAAGAGATAAGGATGAATATACAGTGTTATAAAACTCTAATATTCACGAATCACATTTACAAGTGGAAGTATTTAATGTAAAAATTTAATCCTGTTTTTTGAAAAAAATGTCCTATTGTGTTAAAATATATATGTTATTTATAACTGTGCAAACCCAATTTTTGGTGAAGAAATCATATATCTATAACATAAAACATGTAAGTTTTGTTTGTTTTATTTTTACTTTAGAGGTGAATGTTAGGGAGAGCAGAGATTTACTCCTTATATACTAAAAAAATTATCTATATTACTCTTCTTGTCAATATTTAAGTTCTTATTAATCAAAGAAAATGAATTCAATAGTCTAATAATTTTATTTTAAATTCAAGTTTCTAGACCCTGAATGAATCCAAATGATCAAGAGAATGTGAAACAATATTCAAATTCTTTTAGGTATAAGAAGTTAACCAAGTTTCAGTTGTAGTAATATGTTACATGTAAATTAACAATTTAAAGTTTGTAATTAAAAAAATAATTTAGAACTTAAATTTTTATTGTATTAATTGCCCTTAATTTCATTTTTTTCTTTAACCAAATGTTCTTTGCATTCTCCAAAGTTTAACTTTATTTCATGGAATTTTTTACTTTAAATCTTCTGTTACAATGTGAAGATGAATACATAAATAGAACACTTATTTGTTATGTGTTGTTTTAAAGGGAATTTTTCTATAATATTACCTATACCTATCATAAGTACTTCAGTTATTACAGTTCTCAGCATGTCAAAGTGATCTAATATTAGTATTTATTTTCATTATTTCACTATAAATTCTACTTAAAGAATCAGAAATATATGAGTTACTTTAGTAATATGACACAGTTGCTATTATGTGTAAAATATTTATTTTAAATTTAGAAATATGAACAAAAGCTTAATATCACTACAAAGTAGCTTATATTGACCTTTCTTATTTGTGATTTGGCTGCTTTTTTTCACAAAAGAGGAGTTAAATATTTAAATTATTGTAGGTGAAATCACCTGTTTCATCAAAGATATTCAAGACACTTTCAAAATATTGTTCATTCTATGATCCAGCAATAGCACTTCTGGGTATTTATCCAAAGAAAACCAAAACAATATTTTATAAAGATCTATTCACCCCTATGTTCATGGAGTAAAATTTACAATAGCCAAGAAGTGGAAGCAATCTAAATGCCCCTCAATAGACGATGGCATGAAGAATTTATGGTTCATATATAAAATGGAATATTACTCAATCATTAAAAAAATGAAATCCTACCATTTTCAATGGCATGAATGGACCTAGAGGTTATTACACTGAATGAAATACATTGGAAAGAGAAAGATAAATACCATATGATTTCAATTAAATGTGGAATCTAAAGAATAGAACAAACAAATCAAAATCTGACTCACTAATATAGATGACATTTAGTGATGGCCAGAGGGAAAGGGGGTTTTGGGGCTGGAACTGTGGGGGGAAGAGTTAAAGAAGCACAATTAGTAATTACTAGAAAGTTACAAGGATGGGTAATACATCATAAGATTTGGAGTCTGCATTAATGTAATGGCTAGGTGGAGAGTCTGAGGAAAGAGCAATAGGGGATATTTTTATAAATTATATAAATGTCTAACATATGTACTCTATACTTGAAACTAATAATTTTTTTTTCTAAACATAACATGTTCTTTAAATAAAAGTAGCTATCTCTACCCTATGCATTGCTTCCACCTAACATATTTAAAGTTTTAATTAGAAACATATGTTTGGCACTCTCTGAATTGTTATATTTTACTTTTCTCAAACAGTGCTCAGTCTACCCAGAATTCACTTTTTTTCTCTTCTCCATGGAATTGAATGCACACGTCATCTTATTTCTTAGACATGAGTTGGGTGTTGGGCAACACTATTTGAGACCATCCAAACTCCACACACATCCAATTTTTACCTTATCTACTGTGAATACTGCATGTGGAATCTGTATTCCTGTTAGAGATCTTAAACTTGTTTTTCTTATATTCTCTAGGCCTGTGAAACAGTTGTAATAGATGTTCTGATGACAACTATAATTTTTACATAATAAACGAATATGTTATCTGTTTCATCATGACCACCTGAGCAATCCTGAGATTTAGCTATTGAATGTATTAACAATGTTCCAAACAATTAAACCTTTAACCCAAGTTTAATCTTAATGAGGGAATATTTTTCCTGTCTTATGCATCATTTTACAACCTTTTCCCCTTTTCACTTTACATCTTTAAGGTGTGAATACTTTCAAACTTTACTTATAATAAAAACGAGAACCTGGGAGAAGTCCAGCTGCAATCATGGAAAAGAAGCCAAGTTAATAGGCTTCAATTCTGGAAAACACAGATCTTTTTCAGCACTTAAATTATGTAAGAATCTTGGGTTGGGATCAATGTCTCATGATAAAAATGGATATTGCAAAACACGATACTCTTTATGAGCTAATATATTTTTTAAATAAATCATAAAAATAGATGGGGAGAGAAATCAGACTACACACACACGCACTATTTTTTTTTAAAAAATATAGGAATATGAATTACTAAATACATGATACTATGCTGACAGAGACTATTTCACTATATTTTAATTGCTAAAAAAATTAGTTTTTTATTATACATCTAACCAGGTGTGATATAGCCCTGAAGTCACAAAATTGAGAATAAAATGAAAGTTTAAAAATGGGTAAGAATAATTAAACCATATTAAGGCAGGAAAGTAAACTGCAAGGCAACTTCTGATTAGAAAACAGTAGAATTTAGTGTGTAAACAGATAGTGAGTTCAAGTCAATGACTAAGACATTAAATATCAAGGTAGCTATTTTTTCAAGGGCATCATGATATTTTTTTTCCTCAGGGTATATACCATAGGGTTAAACATCAGGTTGACAATGGCATAGAAAAGAGAGAGAAATTTGTCTGCTTTGGAAAAATATTTGGATTTGGGTCACACATATGAAAGGGTTCCAAATCTGCAGAATAAAGCCAGAATGTGAGATGGGCAAATACAGATAGTTTTGACTCATCCTGTTACTAATGATGATTTCAGGAGGGTAGGAATAGTTTTACTGTAGGAGCCAAGAAATACCAGGAAAGAGATCTAAATAAACATCACAGCAACTATAAAGACCAACATCTAATTCAGAAAAGTGTCTCCACAGGCCAGCTTGAGTATTGCAGAGATGTCACAGAAAAAGTGGTAGATGAGGTTAGAACCACAAAATGACAGAGATAACTTGACCAGAATTCTACTGCTCCAAGAGCCAGTCACTTTCAGCCGGACTCCAAGCTTGTGGTTTCTAACTACAGGATATCGCAGAACACAACAAATTGTCATGTAGCAGTTATAGCCCATCACTGTCAGGAGAAAGCACTGTGGTTTCCAAGCACAAAGATTAAACTTATTTTTGTAGTACAGTCAAATAAAACCTTATTTCTTTCAGAGTCCAAAGTTTTATGAGTATTCCAGACAGAGCTAGAGATATATAACAGATTTTCCAGAAGGACAAATTACTGAGAAAAGAAATACATCAAAGTTTGGAAAGCCTGGTCAAATCTACTCATGAGAGAAATGATGACATTTTCCATCAGGATTATCACACTCACAAGAAAAATATCACAAAAAGAAACATTGTGAGGTTGAGAATACAAGAAAATCCCCAAAGACTAAATTTCATTGTTGAAGTAGAATTTGCTTCTGGTTCTTTTTTCTTGGTGTTCCATCTGTATAAATAGTGAAATTAGTCAGTCATTTATTCTTTTGGTTTGTTTTCTATTGACAAAAGATGATTGAGAAATGAACATATACATTTTTTTATTTCTATTTAAATTCCATCATTTTGTAACCCAATATTAAAGAGCAAACCTGAATCCAGTAGTGAAGATATGCTAAATTCTAACCATATCAACCAATTAACACATAATAGTAGATTGTCTTTTAGTAGAATTGAAAGGTTCTAGAAACGTGCATTTTTATTATTTGTTTGTGTGCAGAGCAAAGTGAGTTATTTTACTCCATATTTTAACACACAGATTCCCAGAACAGAATGATTTACATCTGTCACAGTTCTCAAGGGAATGCTCAGCAAATAATTCTCAAGTGTATTTTTTTGATAACTCAACTCTTCCAGGTAACCTTTTCCAAGAACAGCATGTGCCTTTCCTTAATTAGAGTACTGTTATAACTCTTGCTCATTCTGAATGGACTTTGGTTTGAAATTGTATTCCTATTTAATTGAACTATCAAGACCAAGGAAGATTACCACCAGGCATATTATTTCAAGAACTTGCCTTTGTCATATCCCATCTTGCAACAGTATTTGATACCTTTCTTTCTACTAACTGGTTGGCTAATTAATAATGACCTTATGAAGTGAATTGCATATATGATATGATTTGGGGTACTCTGCCTAGTTCTTAGAACGTGAATTGACTCATTATCTGTGAGAATAGTTGTTCTCATTAAAAGAAAAATGCTCATTTTAATATCTGAGATGAAACGGATATGAATCCAATTTGAAAAGCACAAATGATTATAAAATATAATTATCACACATTTGCCTAAAAGATGAAATACTGAAGTGTTGGCTTCAAGATTTTAGCTCTCTTTTCAGCATATAAAGAAACATGAAAAATAACATAGATGGAATGACTTCAAAATGGAATCAGAGCCCTCCTCCACCAGAAGAAAAGCCTTGAAAGCTTACTCCTGAAAACTTTCGAATGTTTGACTTGGGTAAAATAACCTTTAATTGGGGCCAAATCAATATTATATACCAAACAGCTAGTTTCAGAGCTAATTAGAAAGCCACCATCTGACCAAAGGCCTGAAATTATACATTACTTAGAATTAGCACCACCCCATGTGGCTAAAGAAAAATAGGATATTTTCACCCATAGAAATTTCTTTCACTTATTCATATAATAGTTTCCTTTTCCTTTCTCATGAATACCCCTTGACTTTACCTCATTGTGTTTCTGGCTGAATCAATGTTTCCCAAATAGTTATTCTTTGATCTCAAAGAAACATTATTGTGTCTCATTTGGGCTCTTTATTTTTAAGGTCAACAGAACAATTCCATGAGGGAAAAATTTTAAAATGGCTAAGGAGTGAGATGCCCCACAGTTGAATATTATTATTTTATATCTTCCACTCTCAATAAGAATCAATTCTAAAAAATGATACGTTTTAGGGGAAAAAAAAGTAAGATTTTTTTCTTCCTTGACACATCACACATCTGTTTTCTACAGTGAGTCAGAGAAGCATATATAAAGATAAACCAGTATTTTGCTTATTTAAAAAGGTTTGGTTCAAATAAGTTTTAGATATTTACCTGATGAATTATTAATACAAATATGCCCTTCTTATGTAGGATTTAATGATCTTCCAAGTATTTTTGTATCAGTTTTGTTTTCAATTCCTTTATCACAATGAAAGTAAGAAACCTAATATTCCAGTTCTGTTTTGAGTGCCAATTTTGAGCTTAAAATCTTCTTTACTTGGTGAGTATCTGCTGAATCTTGAAACTCAGAATTCTATGGTGTTCTAAAATAAATGAAAAATGTCAATATGCAATTACATTGACACAAAATAATTCATACTTTCTCTTCTAATTTTAGTTATTGCTATGTTTTTTTGTCTTCAGTAGTTTATGTACCCTTGTTTTTGCATTTATATATAAGAAATCTTTGTTTTAATAAGAAATAAACATTGTTTTTTCTCATAGAAACTCATTTCTCTTGGCTAAAATAAGATCAGTGGGCATTACAACAGGCTCTGTAAAGTCTAACACTATTCTGTAGACCCCAGTCAGTTTCTTTACTGATAGTCTGCAACTGTCCTAATGGGTTTGACAATCTGGCTTGATTAGATTACCAAGAGGAATTATAACCCCACCCCCTTTCCTTTCCTTGGCTCTTTCATCTCTCCAGAAGCCTAGGTTCCTTACACAGTTATGACTTCAAGGAAGCCTTCAGTCTAACATGGAGAGGGAATAAGGGCGCTGGGAAGTTGCTGCTGCTGTGTGTCTCAGGCCTTCAGTGCTGGCCTGTAATAGAGGAAAGGGCAGGTCAGAGAGGCTCTGTGGCTCCAGGTGATTCCTAAAGCACTCGTTGCTTGGGAGCTTGCTAGTGCAGGTTTGATAATATTGTATAGATCAAATATATGTTTTTGATTCATAATTTGACATTTTGGAGAAAATATTTTCTTAATTGACAACATGGTAACATTCTAAAAATTTAATATAGCTGTTTTATTGTCATTAAGTTTGTGTAGATTTAAATAACCTTAATTTTTAACCTTTTTAGTCTTTTAAGTATTTAAAATTTTTCTTCTCATATTGCTATATTTGAATTTTTAAAAATTCAAATTATTTTTGATCACAAGTCATGAAAACATTTTTTATACTTTTTTTGGTACTGAACAAAAAAAGACACATTCCCAATTTATAAATTTACTACTAATTTAACTTCTGAAAATCATACACATTTTTATTTTTTGATTTGTCAACGATTAAAATTTGTTTGTCAGTGTTTGTATAATTATAACATTATATGTTATTATTCTATTTTGTTAAATACTGTGAATTTCTTCCTTGATTACTTGCTGACATTTTTTTCCTTTTTTTTATTATTATGGACTATTGGGCTGGCATTGATTAATAAAATCAAATAACTTTTAAGCATAGAATTTAACAGTTCGTTATATATGTATTACATTGTGTGTCCTACACCCTACATTAGATTTTTTTCTGTCACCAAATATTTAACCTATTTTACCCCTTTTCCCTCCATCCCTTTACTCTGGTAACCACTAATCCATTGTCTGTCTCATGATTCTCCGTTTTTCAAGTTTGTTTGTTTGTTTTTGTTTGTTTGTTTCAGTTTTATGTCCCACATATGAGTGAAATCATATGGTTTTCAACTTTTTCTATATAACTTATCTCAGACAGCATGATTATTTCAAGATCCATTTGTCCATGTTGTCACAAATGGCAGGATTTCATCTTTTCTTATGGCTGAACAAGAACCCATTGTGTATGTGTACCACAACTTCTTTATTCTTTTTTGATTTGAGTATTCTTTCATTTATCATCATTCTGTGCTCACTGGAAGTCATTAATTATTACTATGTCCATTTTTACAAATCTTAAATTTTTCTATCTCTGTATCTGTTGTAATAGCCTTTTTAGTTATTTTTAAATAAATGACTCTAAATGTTATATATTCTGATTCCTTTCTGTCCATAAAATTTTGTTATAATTTCAAGGGTCAAAGATGATTTGGCCAATACCAAAATTGCTCTGCTGGATGCTAAATATTTCTTAAGACATTTAGTAATAATAAGCAAGGGAGAAATGCAATAATTTTCTTTGCTATGTAGTTTTACATTTACTGAATAAAAGGTTATTAAGCCTTATGATTTACACATCGCATTATCTTTATATTAAATGCTAACTATATCCAAAAATGTAATAAATAAATCAGAAATGATTTGAAATCCTGCTACCGTGAAGAAGTCAATATTTTCTTCAAATACAGAGAATAGACTGATGATTGCCAAGGCAGGACGTGGCGGGGGATGAGGGGTGGCAAAATGAGTGAAGATGGGCAAAAGGTACAGGCTGTCAGTTAGAAAATAAATAAGTCATTGGGTGGTAATGTACACCATGATGACTCTAGTTAATAATACTCTATTGCATATTTGAAAGTTGTAAGTCCTCATCATAAGAAATAATTTGTAAATACATATGGTAGTGGATGCTAAGCAGACTTATTATGGTGATCATTTAATAATATGTAGAAACATTAACTAATCTTATATATCTGAGATTAATATAATGTTAAGTATCAATTATACCTTAATTAAAAAAGAGAAAAGTTATTTTTTGAGATTTATGTTTTGCATTCTCTTTGTAATAAAAACAAACAATAAATGAAAAATATGATAAATAACTCAGAAATTATTTGAAGTCTTATGACTGTGAGGAAATTTGTAATTTCTTCTAATCCATATCCTCCCAGATATTGCTGATGTGAACTGAATAAACATCCACTGCTAACATGAACATGCAAAATATTAGGTAAAATGATAAAGCACTATTCTTTTTGTTTTATAAAAATAAAGTTATGATTTTTACGTACATATACATTCTTTCTCACGTGTCAGGAAAGCTTGGAATGCCTTCATGAAGCAAATCTCAAACACTGTCTGGAGATGTTTTAGGGTTGAATGGTGTAGATGTTTTTCAGTGTCTTTATAAGTTTCAACTGAGAGTGCCTTTTTTTTGCTTTAAGTTTTCTTTGCCCTCAAAAAAATTCTTTAATAAACAGTTCTGAACAAACAAACACATGTAATTCTTATTCTTGGACAGATATATTCATGAGGTTATATTGACACAGTTTTTAAAATAAAAGGATAAGTATTTTGATTTTACACACAAAAGAAAAAAAATGCCAAATTACTGCTCAAAAAGGATACAGAATTTATTCCAGACTATGTATAAGGTATATTACTTTCTTTGATCTACTATAATAAATTACTACTAATTAGGTGACTTAAAATAATAAAAATTTAGTCTCTCACAGTTCTAGAATCCAGAGTCCAAAATCACAGGGCTGGCCAGGTCTCACTCCCTCCAACAGAGAATCATCCTTTGCTTCTTTCAGGTTTTAGTGATTCTTGGCTTTCCTTGATCTGGCTGCAACACTCCAATCTCTGTGTCCATTTTCACATGCTCTTCTGTGTGTCTCTGCAACTATTTCTAAATGTCTTGTGCCTTTCTGTCTCATAAGGACACTGGTTGGTTATAGGATTTAGCACCCACTTTAAGCCAGGATGTTCTCACTTTTTTAATTTACTACATCTGAAAAACCCTTTTTCTTTTTCTTCAATGAGGCCACATCTACAGGTCTAGAAGAACAGATACTTAGAGAAGGCAACTTTCAACCCAATACACATTGATATGGATAGTGTAGAGTGAAAACTCTGGAAAATTCTAACCCTAAATAGACGTTACCAAAATAAAACCTGAAGCTCAGGGGGAAGAAATGACATTATTAGAGGACAATGAGAGTTGGCATAATAGAGGAGGGGGTTGTAGTCTTAAATCACCATGGACAGTGACTTCAGAGAGACAAGAAAAAATACAAAATAAATGCTCAGATTACCCTGCTTCCACCATCTCAGCTGCTGTGGTTTTCTCGCATTGGCTAAGTCAAATCAGAGTACGAAGGATGTTAGTAAAGAAATTTGAAGGAATGGGAATATTAAAAAAAATAAATCACAGATCATGACTCTAATCCTTGGTTATATAACACACTTAGTTAATCAACATTGTATCGTTCAGGCAATCTGTAAATACACTAGTTCACAGAGAAAGGAAACAGAGATGATCAAACTAGATTGTTATAATCGAGATAAATTGTGCTTTGATTACAAAAAGTCCTTTACTTAACCTTATGAAACGAAGGTTCCTTAACATAAAATGAGGTTGCTATGACGATATTCATCATCATTATTTAGAAACATAGGCATAAGACTAGATATTTTCTGATCTCTCTACATGGCAAACCTACAATAATGTCTTTTTCTGTAATATCAAGTCTTTGGATCATCGTAATAACTTACTTAGTAGTTTTCTGAGTGCCATCATGATGTCTTTGTTTCTCAGAGTGTATATGATAGGATTCAATGTTGGGATCAAAACAGTGTAGAAAAGAGAGATCACTTTCCCACTCACTTCAGATTGATTTGTTTTGGGTTGCAAATAAGTGATAATAGCCGTTCCATAGAATAAGACCACAACTATCAGGTGAGAAGAACAGGTGGAAAAGGCTTTTGCTCTCCCACTGGCTGATGATATTTTGAGAATGTTGGCAATAATTTTGCCATAGGAGATAACGATCAATAGAAATGGAACAATGATATATACTACTGTAACTACACAGACTGTGATCTCATTCAGAAATGTGTCCTCACAAGCAAGCTTGAGAATTGGGGGAATGTCACAGAAGAAATGGTTAATCCTGTTAGACCCACAAAAGGGCAGAGAAAATATTTGATATGTCTCCCCAATTACAGCTGGAGCTGCACCAACCCAGGAAACAATGGCCAGTTGGACACATACCGTGTGGTTCATGACAAGTGGGTAGTGCAGAGGGTTACAAATAGCCACATAGCGGTCATAGGCCATTGCTGTCAGGAGGAGACACTCTGAGCCTCCAATTGTAAGAAAAAAACACATTTGTGCAGCACAAGCAACCAAAGAAATATTTCTTTTCTGGGTCAAAAGATCCATGAGCATTCTTGGAATAGTGACTGTTACATAACAGATTTCTGAAAAGGAAAAATTATTAAGAAAGAAATACATGGGGGTCTGGAGGATGGGGTCAATTCTTGTTATCAAAATTATGATGCTATTGCACATCAGGATTGTCAGATAGATGGCCAAAAATATCCCAAAAAGAATCCATTGGCTTTTGGGAATATCAGAAAACCCCAACAGAACAAATTCTGTTATCGTAGTAATATTTGATTTTTCTGTTTTTAGTTTGTTCTCCATCTGCAAATATATAAATTCAGGATGGTTAATTCATTAATGTTCTTGAGCCACACTTTCCTCTTCTGTTAACAGTTTGATGCATGGGAATATTTTTATAATCTCTAAACTTATGTCCACCATCACCTTGATTCGTTTATAGAAAATGAACTTTGAAACTTCAGAAGGGAACTGATACACAGTTAAAATCAGTCCAAGAATTAAAACTTAATATATATTTTTTATACTAGGTAATGATACCAGAGAAAATGTGAAGTGTGCTTTCTTATTTAAAGCTTCTAGTGCAGAAATAATACCTAATTATTTCACCCTGATACAGGGTGGAAAATATGATACAGGCTTTAGCTATTGCATTTCTCTGGGTTTATAAGATTTTTTTTTCTGGATTGATTGACTCATTCTTTTTTCAGTTTAAAGTGTTTCCCTTAAAGCTTTTGATCATTTTTTGATTAAAATTATTTTAAATTCCTTAGAACAAAAAACAATTTCATTTCTCTATTTTCCCTTTTTAATTTTGCCTAATACTTTGTAACTTTGATTAAAACCAATTATTATTTAATCTAGAATGTGAATACCTGGAGACTATGAATGAAACTTAAACAAACACTTATACAAATACACTATCTTAATTCATTTCATATTAAAGCCATTCAAATTCAGGCAGTCAATGCTGCTTGACAATTTCCACTAAACTTTATTAATATTTATAGTGTAACTTTTCAAAAGAAACATACAACAAAGATATTATGTTTCTTATCTCATTATCTACTCTACCCATCTTCACCTGTTAGCCCCATCAGCTGATGTTCTTTTCTTAATACTTTGATAAATGAAGCTCTAGGCAAATATTCTCTTATGTTTATCTATTTTCATTAATACAGGTTTTCAAAATTACCTTAAATGAATAATGCTGATTATAAACATCATTTGTTATCATTACTTGACCTATATCTAAGATTATATTACTTTATAATTAAGGAAGTAAAGAATTACATGAGTAGTTAACTTATTTTCAGATAAAGATTTTAGAATTTCTTGTTTTTCCTTTTTCTTTTTGTATCTTGATCCTACAATTAAGAACTCTCTTTAATTAAAATAGTCTACCAAAAAATTACAGCCCACCTTTATAGATTTGCATGAAGATATCTATATGAGTGGAGGAGTTTATTAACCTGTAAACATGTTAAGTTCTTCTGTCATGTTGAGCAGCCACTTTAATTATATGACATTCTTGCTGGCATCAAATATTGGCTGCTCTTAAATAAGAAACAGCCACGCTCAGCTGGGGGAAATCTTCTCTCGTGTGTCAATTAAATTCCTGATTCTTTTGGCAATCATATGGGTTTATTTTTGAAGCCAGTTTCTGTGTAGGTGGCTTGCCCTTCTCTTCACCCTTTTCTGGCATGAAGCTACCCTCAGTGAAGGAGTCCCTTGGTGAAGAAACTTAATTGTAATATAGTACTTTCATGAGAAAGTTAAAAAGTGTTCTACAAATTGTGTTTCAGACTCTTAATAATTGGTGTGGATTTGCCTTCCTTACTTTTGTTCTCACATTTGATCTAAATCTAGATTTACATTTATAGAAAAATGTGTCACATGTTGTATCACATAACCATGGCATGCTTGATCTCCAACACATTGAGTGGTAAGAGCTCTTTTCAGAAGTAGAACACTCTATTGATTAACTTTTGTGGAAATTAAAGCATGGTGGGTCTGCTGGCAATAAAAAAAAACTGGATGGTTTTATTCATTATATGACCTCTACTCAGGCTTTGGGGATGGCATCTAGCTGATTCATAAGGAACCCTCATATACTGCAGGTGGGACTGCAAATTGGTATAGCCACTATGGAAAACAGTGTGAAGGTTTTTCAAAATCTAAGAATTGATCTCCCATATGATCCAGCAATCCCTCTACTGAGTATTTACTCCACAGACTTAAAATCCTGTATCTGAAAAGATAATTGTGCACCATTGTTCATGGCATCATTATTCATGGTGGCCAGGACATGGAAGCAACTGAAGTGTATTATGATAGATGATTGGCTAAAGAAGCTATGGTACATACATACAACGGAATATTATGGCATAAGAAGTGTTGAAATACTCCAATTTGCTACAACATAGATGGACCTCGAGATGGTCATGCTGAGCGAAATAAGCCAGAGAGAAAAAGTTGAAAATCACATGATATCACTTAAGTGTGGGATATAAACCTGAAAGCAATAAATGAACAGGACAAACAGAGGCTTATGGGCATGGACAATAGACTAGTGGTTACCAGAAGGTAGAGGATAGCGGGAAGGAGGAGGTAGATGGGGTAAAGGGAGACAAATATGGGTGACAGAAAGAAATCTAACTATGGGAAGTGAACACACAGTGTAAAAAAATATGTATATATATGCCTTAGTGTTCAAGTATACAGCTGAAAATTTTTGGATTTCATTAACCAATCTCATAATAAAAAAATCAATAATTGTATACTTAGAAAAAATGAGACAAGGTTAAAAAATAATAAGTCACCTCAAAAACAAGCATTTTAAATAGAAATATTTAAGACAAAAAAAGCAAACAGCAAATTTTTTTGCTAACGTCTTCATTTCATTTCAGATAATTCGAAGCAGATATGGCGGTAACATTATCGCACTTGATAATCCTACAGGTAATTATACATTTTTTTCCTGTTTTATCGTTCTTTGTGTATTTGATGTGTGTATCTAAACACATTTCTTTTTTTGTATTTTAAGCCTCCTACTTACTACAGTATACCCTTCATTTATTGGTCCTCTGCTCTTTATTATGACTGATGTTATTTCTGACTAGCTTATTTTGCTCAGCATGTGGGGTTTCTATGATAATTATCTACAAATGAAAAATGGACACATGATTTGCCTCTAGGCAAATTAAATGTTCATCCCCTGTTAAGATGGAGAATTTGGATTCTTTCTTATTCAATTAGATATCAGCTTCACCTGAAAAAATATCTAGAAACTAAAACAATTTCTTAACCTGTTTCACAGAACAATTTGCTGTCAGAGATAATGTAACCCTGGTTTCTCTTACCCCAGAATCCCACGGTTCCCTGCTTCGTACATTGTGGTCCCATTTCAAATTTTCAGCATTCAAAGAGCTGAGAAATAGAGACAGATGCAAAATAAGGGGAAAAGTACACTCTTGAGTCTCAGCACAGAAGAGATACGTCACATCTACCCACATGCCACTGTAGGAACTAATCACATGTCCTAACAAAGCCGTTAGAGGGCTGGGGAATGTTGTTCGCTGTGTACCAAAGACGCAGAGACCTATTTGGAGAGCATCAAGCCAGACTTTGCCACCGTCCTCAGCTTTGGTCACTAACAGTGTGCTACAGCGTGCTGTAACATATGTACCCTTAGATTTAAGTTTCAACAGGAGATTTACATAGCAGAATAATTATGTGTACTACATAGCTATGTATTTCAGCTTTTTAAAGACACATTTGTGTCTAATGCAATGTACTTATTATTTTTATTTTAAATTCATGTTACTAAAGCATAATTTACAGAAAACACAGACTTTAAACTTCATTTAATAAGATTTTAAATATGATGAGATTTAACAAATATAAACATTCATAAAACCAATGCAACAATCAAGATACAGAACATTGGCAATATTCCAGAACATTTCTTCCTGTACCTGTGTAATCCAACCTTCCTCTACCCCACCCTCAGGGATTTTTTTTATATTATATATATATATATATATGTATATATATATGTTATTTACTGTCAGTGCAGAATTGAACATCATGCTTTATTTGTTTATTTCTTTATCCCTAATGGCATTAGGGTTGTTTTGAGATTTTTGGCTCAGAAATAGAACTGCTGTGTATCTGTGTATATTCATGAGCAAGTTTTAGAGAAAGGCATGTGGTGTCATTTCTTTTGAATTAAAATTTAGAAGTAAAATGGTTGGATCATGTGGTAGATTTACATTTAGCCTTTCGAGAAACTGTCCACATGTTTTTCAAAGTGGCTATAACATTTTACACTCTCACCAGCAAGCAGCATATGAGAGTAAGAATAGCTTGGCACCTTTGCCAACACTTGGCTCAGTTAGAGTTTTTAATGTTTTTCCATTCTCACAGTGGTTTGCAGTATCTCACATGGGTTTAATTCGCATTTTCTATTAACTAAAGTAGTGCATGTGTTTATATACTTATTGGCTATTTAAGTGTTTTCTTCTGATGGAGTGGTCATTGAGACCATTCGCTCAGAATTTTTTCTACCAGGAGTTTTATTATTATTGAATGGCAAGTATTCTTTATATGTGTGAGAAAAATTTTCTCTCCCTGGTTTGGTTTTAAACTTTTTTAATGTAATCATTGAAGAAAAAAGGATGTTAATTTTTGTATAATAATGTATTTTTTATTGAATTATGTTTTTGCATCATCTTAAAAAGCTTTATTCATCATATCACAGGATTTTCTGTTATCTATTCCAGGCCTTTTTTATGTTGGTTTTTACATTTGAGGGTGTGACCCGTTTTGAGTAGATGTTTATGTATGCTGTGTGGTAAGGTTTGATGTTTATTTTTCCCTTGCAGGTATTTAGTTGCTCTTTTAGTATTTGTCAAAAAGCTTTCCATTCGCTATGGATTGTACTAGCATCTTTGTCAAACTCAGCTCAGCAAAGATGTAGGTACATTTTTCTAGACTCTCTATTCTGTTCCATTAATCTATTTAGTTATTACTTTACCACATCCTCATGGTTTTTATTATAGTAAACTTATAGTAAGTTTTTTAAAAATTTATTTTAATTATGGTAACATTGGTTAATAAAATCCAGTAAGTTTTAGGTGTACAATTCAACAGTAAGGCACACATATATTGCACTGTGTATTCATTGGTCATAGTTAGATTTCTTTCTGTCACCACATATTTGACCCAACTAGAGTAAGTCTTGAAGTCCAGTATTGCCCTTCCTCTAATTTTTTGTTTTTGATTAAAAGTTGCCTTGGCTCCCTTGCATCCTTGGCAATTTTATACACACTTTAGAAGAGGTCTATTAATGTCTGTAAAATATCTGCTGAAGTTTTTCATTGATGTTCATTTAAACCTATAGTGAAATTTGGACTGAATTGACAGTTTAATAATATTGAGTACTGCTGTCCAGGGAAATGACATATTTTCATTTATTTATCTCTACTTTCTTTCAGCACATTAGTTTCAGAGTATAGTTCTCATGTTTGGTCACATTTTTCTAAATTTTGCCCTATTTTTATTAAGTATATTAAATATATTTCTACAATTTTATATCCCAGCTGAATGCTACTAATACATCAACAGTTAATTTCATGTTAACGTTTAATAGCATATACTTGCTGAATTCACGTAATTATTTCAGAGGTAGTTTTGTGGATACCTTAAGATATTCTAGTCAGATAGACATAATGCTTACCAAGAGGTGTACTTCATTATCTTTTGCAATTTTATTTTATGTTTTCTTGCCTCATTTGTATTTTCTTCTTAACCCATGTGTTTAGAAATGTGTCAATTAATTTATAAATATTTTCACTCTTCTTGAAATAATTTTTTCATTGCTTTTTCATCAACTCTATTGTATTTAGAAAAGATGTTCTATACAATTACAAAACTTTGAAACTTACAAACCATGCTTTATGAGTCAGCGTATGAGCTATCTTTGTAAACCAAAATGAGCTCCTGAAAGGGTGCATATTATGCACTTTTGTGAGTAATGTTGTCCAGTTTACCTATTCCCTTACTATTTTTCTTCCGATGTTTCATGGGTGAATAAAACACAGATATGAAGATTTCCTACTGTGATTGTAGAATCATCAAGTAATCATTTTAAATGTTAGTGCCCATATTTTGAGATTCTGATTGTAGGTACATGCACATGTATGACATTTATGTTTTCCTGATAAATTAACCTTTTTCATGTCAATGAAATATACCTGTTTATCTTTAATGATACAATAGCTACTTAAGTTATTTATGCTTACTGATGACAGCGAAAAGCTTTCCTAGTCATTGAATTTTTAATTCATCTATATATTTTAGCTTTAAAATGAGTTTTATTTAGATGGTATTTATTTGTCTGGCTTTGTAATCTATTTTCTGCTTTTTAACTGAAGTGTTTAGTTAATTAACATTCGATACATGTATATGTATTAAAATTAGCGGCACCAATTTTTAAAAAGCTTTGCTTATTTGTTCTGTTTGTTGATTCTCTATTTCTTTTTGGATGATTTAGATTTTTTTAAAAGTTCTATTTTACTTTATCTGCTGAATTTAATGTGATTTCTTTAGAAATTAGCTTACAAATTTTAAATTAGATTATTTAAGTTAATTAGGTGTCACCTTATGTACTCTAGAAACCTGTTTCAAATGTTGCCTTCAGAAGAGGTGTTGTAAACATAAATAACCACGCCATCCCACCCTGCCTTCACACTTTGCCCTGTGAGAATTTGGAAAGGCTTTCTTCATTCAAATGCAGCAAATTGTGACTGCTTCTTCCCATCATTCTGTGGAGTCAGCAGAGCTCCCAATGCCAATAAGTTAATATTTTATATTTTTAAAACTATGTAGTGTTCTGCAGCTCAGGTGTTCACTTTCATATGAGACCAACAGGTGCCATACCTACTCTCATTAACCAGGAAGTCAAGCTGAACCTAGAATGTCCATCTTTCCACATTGTCTTAACATCACCTGGACAATCATAGCTTTGGCCTGACCTGTGGCTGATGACAACCCAAGGATTGTAAAGATGATTTTGCCATAGGAGTCAAAAATCAACAGAAATGGAACCATGAGTTACATCATAGCAAATATGTCGACCACACATCAGCTTGAAGACAGAGGGGATGTCACAGAACTGATTGATGAGATTAGAACCACAAAAGGGCAGAGAGAAAATGTGACTGTCTACCCTATTAGGACTGAACTTCCACTGATCTAGGGGCCAGCCACCATCTGAACACAGAACTCATAGCTCACAACTGGAGGATAGTGGAGAGAAAATCAAATGGCCATACAGAGGTCAGAGTCCATAACAGCCAGAAGAAAACACTCAGTGGATTCCAGCATAAGAATCCAGCACTTTTGTGCAGTACAACCAACTCAAGAAATTGTCCTTCTCTGGGTCCAAAGATTTGTGAGGATTCTGGTCAGTGTAACTGATAAATAGCATATTTCCAAAAAGGAAAAATTGCCATTAAAAGAATGCATGGGAGATGGAGAAATGTGTCCAGTTTTGTTATTGGATATATGGTGCAATTGCCCATCAAGATAATGATAAATGCTTAAGAGTGAACCGAATAGAAAACTCTGAAGATGGGGAACGTTGGCAAAGTCCAAGAGAACAAATTCCATCAATTTTTTTCTGGGGTTCCTTTTTTTGGTATTTCATCTGTGGAAAGAGAAAACTGAACATGTGCTTTTTGGTTTACTTTCACCGATGCGTGGGTGTTTCCAAGTTGTATCAAGACATTAATATTGGTTTGCATGATCACTGCAATTGCTTCTAATTTAAGAATGTTACTATTTATGTATTTCCCACTTTCCTGGTTTAAAACCTATGGAATATCTCTGTAAAACCTTCTCTGAAATTTCCTTTAAGATCTTTCTGTGTACTTTGTGAATATAGTCCAGTATAAACGCTTTCTATGCCGTGCTCAGCACAGGCATTGGAAAAACTGGCAGTCACTGAAGACAGACCTACAGTTCTGCCATATGTTCTCACTTTTAAGTAATTACATTTCTTGAGTCTTGTATTTCTCTATGCATTTTCTCTATGACACTTTAGTAGCTTTGTATATAAATTCTCTTCCTTATATATTTTCAACTGCTTATTGCAATGCTTCATTTTTCCTTCTTAACTAGAATACATTACACATACAGGTTTATATTATAAACTTCATATTATTATGTAGTATATAAAAAATAGAGAATACTTTATTGCACAGAGTGAAATTAAACACATATAGGATAATGAGTGGAAAATAGAAGGAGGTGTTATTCAGAACTAGTTGCCTGGGAACACAGATACATATAGATCAATAAAGAGCATAAACCTGGGAAAAACAGAAATGGCGTGGAATGTGTGCATTACCTGTGTGTATGTGTGTGAGCAGAAGGAGAATATATATAGTGTGATGTTTTACCCTGCGTTCTGTGTGTACCTCCACAGTCTTTGTTGTGTCTCAAAAGACACTTCGGATAATTCTTTGTAAACTCTATTGATTTTTGAGATAAGGACATTGAAACTGATGAATGATGAGACTTTGATCATTCATTTATAGATTTTATGATTGCATGTCAGGGCTTATTTTGTTATTGGACTTGAGTTTGAATCCTAAATCCATGATTTATTATCTATCTGTGTGATATTAAGCAATTATGTAAATTTCCTTGTGTGATAATTAAATGAGATACCGTTGGTAAAATTACCTGTTGATTTTAATCAGATTTTAATTTATTCTTTATGTTTCTATAATGATGATTATGGATATTATATATTATATTCTTAAATTCTTAGTACCCAGGGCTGTAACACATTGTCTAGACTTATTAGGTTTTGGTTAGCATTTGTTTCCAATAGGTAGTCGAGTGCTTGCACAGGTTAGTGGCTTATAAATATTCTGTCGGGAAAATTTAACTAGAGTCCAGTACACACTAACCCAAGAACTGGATATTGAAATGGACTTCAAATGGAAATTAGTCCTATTCTGGAAATATGTCCTCATTTAAGTCATCAGAGCTTAATTTTACTTTGAAAATATACATAGTAATAATGTAACTCAGGGAAATGTTTTCATGAGAAATTTAAGTGTTAATTTAAAATAGGCAGTTGCAGTTCTATTAGGTATTATTACAATTATTATCATGCTTACTGCTTTTATCACTATTAGTTTAAAGTATCTTTTTCTTTCTTTTTGAATTTTGCTCATCTTTCATCATGCCCTAGAAGTAGTCTTTTCTGTGTATGAGAGAAGACAACGTTCAGGGAAGAGCTTTGCCAGGAATACTGAGCTTAAAATTAGTTAGCTAATCTATGCTGTGTGGATACAAACCTACAGCAATATCTATGTAAAAACACTAGATTTGACAATTTTTGAACATTTATTATATATTAACCACCCTGTTAATGACTTTACCTGCATCATTGCTTTTATTACATTCTGAATGAAGTAGGTACCATTAGGATTCACATTTTGCATAGAGCTAGAGGAAGAGAGAAGTTAAATAACTTGCTCAACATTGAGAAATTTGTGTAACCTCACTGACTTCAACCTTGGCAGTGCAATGCCAGTGTCCATATTTTTCATCAGAGTTCAATGGGCTTCATACAACATTCAATAGAAAATATTACTTTTAATTTAATATTCTGAATAGGATCAGTAAAATTAAGAAATATAAAACCACAACAGCAAGGTGATCTTACGTCCATTTCATATCTCAGTCACAGTTATAAAAATGAAAGACTCATTACTAATGGGTAAAGTCTGTATATTTTAGGCTTACAGGACTTAACTCATAAATTACTCTGCTTGGACGAAAGAGTTTTCTTTGATGGCAATTCTTAAGATGAAAAATAACACACTACAGTAAAATAAGTGGCATAAAATAATTACTGCTTACCTATTTATATTGTGGAGAAACCACTAAATGTTGCTTCTTTTATGAAAACTATGGTTTATGTAATAGTACTTTTAATTCAAATTATTCAAGATCCAAATTCTGTCATTTTTATTTTTCCCAAAGGTTATTTTTTTTTTTACTTTTAAATCAGTGCACTTTTGGTAAAAATAGCCCCTGATTCATTGAAACAGCATCTCTCTTCATGATGTGTTTCATATTTAACTCATTCTATATATCAAGTGGTAATTGAGAATGACTCAAGGCTGTGCCTGGTTGAATTAACAGTGCATCGAAGACAGTCTCTGTGGGATACAGCCTGAGGAAACCTATTCTCCTGGCTGCTACTACTCTCCACCTTTCTCTCCATCCTCTCACGTGGAAAGTGGAGGCTATTCCCCTTTGGGAAAGGCTATACTAAGGCATTCACGGTCTTCTAGTTGGTCTGTATCTACATATGAAATCTGAGGATATTAAATTTGAAATTATTAAACACTGTTTCTTAACCTCAAAAAATGTAACCTGGAAATTATCTAGAGTTCATACATTATCTAGAATATTTATTTGTTAAGGTTGCCTGTTCCTGCCATGAATAGAACATTTTTTTTAGTTACAGGTATTCAATAAGAAAAATATGTGTCTGGACAAGGTGATATATATACCAAGTCTCACGATTTTTCTATCAGAAAGTGAGGGTGAAAAAATGACATTAGGAAGGCTTTAAAACAATAGGAGAGAAATGATAGTGACTTTTTACTTTTGGCTCTAAATCTTTGGTAAGCTATATAAAATAATTATTGCATGATTTAAATTAATTTTTAATTAAATTTATCAGGGTGATATTGGTTAATCAAATTGTGTAGATTCCAAGCATGATATTCTACAATACATCATCTGTATATTGCATTGTATGTTCACCACCCCACATCAAATTTCCTGTCACCATGTATATGACCCCCTTTACCTTACTATCCACCCTCCTATCTCTCCCTCTGGTAACAGGTAATCTACTGTCTGTGTTCATAAGTCTCTGTTTGTTGGTTATGTTTGTTTGTTGCATTCAATATATCCCAAATATGAGGGAAATCATATGTTTTCAACTTTTTCTGTCTGACTTATCTCATGTAGCTTGATCATCTCAAGATTCATTCATTTCTGTTGTCACAAATGGCAGTACTTTATCTTATCTTATGGCTGAGTGATATCCCATTGTATACATGTACCACAACCTCTTCATACTTTTTTGATTTGAGGATTCTTTCCTTTACTATCATTCAGGGCCCACTGGCAGTCATTATTTTTTACTATTTATTTTTACAATCTTAAATTTGTCCATCTCTCGATCTGTTGTTACAGCCCTTTTAGTTATTTTTAAATAAATGACTCTAAATGTTATATATTTTGATTTCTATCTGTTCATAAAAATCTGACGTTTCTTTCAAGGATCAAAGATAATGTGGCTGATGCTGAAATTTCCCTACTAGATGCTAAATATTTCTTAAAACATTTAGTCACAGCAAGAATGAAATGCAAGAATTTTTTTACAATGCAGTTTTACATTTACTGAATAAAAGGTTACTAAGCCTATGACTTACATATCACCTTCTCTTTACATTAAATTAAACTAAATATAAAAATATAATAAATAAATCAAAGTTATTTGAAATCCTGCCACTGTGAAGTGGTTGACATTTTCTTCTAATGAGGAGAATAGTCTGATGATTGCCAGAGGCAGGGTGTAGGGAATGGGCAAAATGGGTGAAGGTGGGCAAAATGTACAAGCTGACAGTTACAAAATAAATAAATCATAGGAATGCAATGTACAGCATGATGGCTTTAGTTAATAATACTATATTACATATTTCAAAATGGTTAAGAGAGATCTTCAAATTTTTTATCATAAGAAAAAAATATTTTGTAACTATGTATGGTAGTGAAGGTTAAGTAGACTCATCATGGTGATTGTCGTACATTATGTAGAAACATCAACTCATCTTATACATCTGAAATTATAATGTCAATTGTACCTCAGTTTAAAAAAAGAGATAAAGTTACTCTTTGCACTCTAAACATCACATTCTCTTAGTAATATATCCAGACAGTAAGTAAAAGTATAATCAGAAAATATGTGAAATCCTACCACTGAAAGGATGTCAGTATTTTTTTCTAATCCACATCCTCCCAGATTTTGCTGCTATGATTAAATACCCACTACTGACATGAAAAACAAAATTTAATGTAAAATTATGGAGTGTTACTCTCCCTTTTTTTTTTTTTATAAAAGGTTCAAGTTGTCCATACATACATGTTTTTTCTCATGTCAGAAAAGCTTGGAATGCCTTGAGACGCAGATCTAAAACATTGTTTTGAGAAACTCTGTAGGCTTGTGTGGTGTAGATGTTCTCCAGTGTCTTTATAAGTTTCAACCAAGAGTGACTTCTTTTTCCTTCCAGTTTTGTTTAGCTCTAGAAAAAATCCTTTAATAAAATGTTCTGAACAAACAAACACGTATAATACTCATTCTTGGGCAAAATCTTTATACCGCATGAAATTAGATTGAAAAAGTTTTTAAAATAGAAAGATAAGTATTTTGATTCTACATGCAAAAGAACATATAAAAATTACTGCACAAAAAGTGATCCTGAAATTATTTCAAGTGATTCGAATAAAAGGACTTTCATAAAAAGACTATTTGTATGGTGCATTATTTTCCTTGATCTACTGTAATAAAATACTACAAATTGAGTGCCTAAAACAATAAAAATTTATTCTCTCCCAGTTCTAGAACCCAGAGTCCAATTTCACAGTGCTGGCCAGGTCCCACTCCCACCAAGAGAGATACATTCATTGTTTCTTCCAGGTTTTGGTAGCTCTTGACCATCCTCGATCCTTGGCTACATCACTCCAATCTCTGCCTAAATCTTCACATGTTCTCTGTGTCTCTATAACTATTTTCTAAATATCTGTGCTTTCTGCTTTATAAGAACACTGTTCATAGTATTTAGTGCACACTTTAACAATGGTTAATCTCATTCCTTTAATACACCTGCGAAGGCCTTTTTTTCTCCCTGAAATAAGACCACATCTGCAAATCCTATATTTACATATATTTAGAGGCAACATTAACTCAATACAAAGTGATATAGATAATGAAAGTGAAAATTCTGAAAACTTCTAAAACTAAATAGATTTTCACAAAGCGAAAGCTACAACGAGAAGGAATGAGGTTATCAGAAGGCACTGAGTGTTGAAATAATAAAGGAGGGGATTTGTAACCTTAAAGCACCATGGACAACAACAAAGTAAACACAAAGGAAAATGCAAAGGAATACTAAGATTACCCTGCTTCCACCATCTCAGCTGCTGCTGGTTTCTCGCACTGGCTAAATTCTATCAGAGTACAGAAAAGGTTAGATAGGATATCTGAAAAAATGGGAAGGTTAAAGAAAATATATCGCAGAGCCTGACTCTAAACCCTTGTTATATAACTCACTTGATTAACTATCACTGTATTTATTGCTCAAGCAATCTCTTGATTCACTAGCTCACAGTGAGAAAAACAGGGATGTTCAAATTAGATCATTACAATGGAGATAATTTGTGCTCTGATTACAAAGAAGAACTTTACTTAACCTTATAAAACTAAGGTCCCTTAACATAATGTGAGGTTACTATGATGCCATTAATGATCATTATTTAGAAACATAGACATTAAACTAGATTGTTTTTCTATTGTAGCTATATAACAAACCCATAAGAATGCCTTTTTCTGTAATATCAAGACTTTGCATCATCATAATAACTTAGTAGTTTTCTGAGTGCCACCACAATGTCTTTGTTTCTCAGAGTGTATATGATGGGATTCAATGTTGGGATCAAAACAGTGTAGAAAAGAGAGATCACTTTTCCAGTTCCTTCAGATTGATTTGTTTTGGGTTGCAAATAAGTGATAGTAGCCGTTCCATAGAATAAGACCACAACTATCAGGTGAGAAGAACAGGTAGAAAAGGCTTTCGCCCTCCCTCTAGCTGATGATATTTTGAGAATGTTAGCAATAATTTTGCCATAAGAGATAATAATCAATAGAAATGGAGATATGATATATACTACCGTAACTACACAGACTGTGATCTCAATCAGAAATGTTTCTCCACAAACAAGCTTGAGAATTGGGGGAATGTCACAAAAGAAATGGTTAATCCTGTTAGACCCACAAAAGGGCTGAGAAAAAATTTGATATGTCTCCCCAATTACAGCTGGAGCTGTACTGACCCAGGAGACAATGGCCAGCTGGATACAGACCTTGTGGTTCATGACCAGTGGGTAGTGCAGAGGGTTACAAATAGCCACATACTGGTCATAGGCCATTGCTGTCAGGAGGAGACACTCTGAGCCTCCCAATGAAAGGATAAAGCACATTTGTGCAGCACAAGCAACCAAAGAAATGTTTCCTTTCTGGGTCAAAAGATCCATGAGCATTCTTGGGACAGTGGCCGTTACATAACAGATTTCTGAAAAGGAAAAATTGTTAAGAAAGAAATACATGGGAGTCTGGAGACCAGGGTCAATTCTTGTTATCAAAATTATGATGCTGTTGCACATCACGATAGTCAGATAAATGACCAAAAATATCCCAAAAAGAATCCAATGGCTATTAGGGATATCAGAAAACCCCAACAGAACAAATTCTGTTATCGTAGTCATATTTGATTTTTCTGTTTTTAGTTTGTTCTCCATCTGCAAATATGTAAATTCAAGATGGTTATTCATTTATGTTCTTGAACCACACTTTCCTCTTCTGTTAACTGCATTAGATTACGAATGTATTTCTACAATCACTACATTTATGTCCACCATCACCTTAAACTGTTTATAGAAAATGAACTTTGAGACCTCAGAAAGGAACTGATATACAGTTAAAATCAGTCCAAGAAATAAAACTTAATATACATTTGTTATACTTGGATGTAATGATAACAGAGTAATTGTGAAGTGTGTATTCTTATTGAAAGCTTCTAGTGCAGAAATAATAACCTAATTATTTCACCTGAAATAAGTGCAAATCTGATACAGGCTTTAGCTACTATACTTCTCTGGGTTCATCAGTTTTTTTTTTTTCTGAACTGATGATTTAGTCTACCTTTTTCAGTTTAAAGTGTTTCCCTAACGCTTTTGTTTAATTTTTATTTCAAATGAGTTTTAAGTGATCCATTTATATTCTATTGAGAATCATTTGCTTAGAACATTTTTTTGTTACTAGGGAATAAATAAATGCAATATTATGCTATTTTATGTACTTCTTCCCTGATTCATGCTAAATATAAAAAACATTAATGCCATAGTTGTTTTCAATAACTTTCTTTATTAACACTCTCCTACAGTGTGTGATAAGTACAGTTTCCCTTTAATCAGTGCATATGACCTATTCATCTCAATATTTGTTACATTTCTCTCCTAGATAAGATTCTAATATATATATTATAATGTTATATGCTCCTTTCTCTATTTTCCCTTTGTAATTTTGCCTAATAAAGTGTAACTTTAATTAGAACCAGTTATTGTTCAATCTGGTATATAAATGTCTGGAGCCTCTGAATGTGACTTAAACACACACATACACTCACACACACTCACACACACACATACACTATCATGATTCCCTTCATATTAATGCCTTTCAATATCAGGCATTCAATACTGCTTGACATTTTCCACTGCACTATATTAACACTTTTTTCTAACTTTATAAAACAAACAAATATACAACAAAGATTATGTATGTTATCTCATTATCTACTATACCCATCTTCAACTGTTAGCCTCATCAACTGAGATTCTTGTCTTAATACTTTGTTAAATAAAGCTCTAGGCAAATATTCTCTTACATTTTCCTGTTTTCATTAGTACTGGTTTTCAAAATTACCTTGAATAAATAATGCTGATTATAAATTTCTTGATTATTTTTATTTGACATATCTAATTTTATATTATTTTATAATTAAGAATGCTAAGAATATGTGAGTTAAGTAGGAAACTCGTTTTCAATTAAAGATTTTAGGACTCATGCTTTTCTGTTTTATTATTTGTATCTTGATCCTCAAATTAAGAACTATTTTTAAATGAAGTAGTCTAACAAAACAGTTACAGCTTACCTTTATAGATTTGCATGAAGAGGTCTATGTGAGTGGGGTGTTTATTAACCTGTAATCTAGTTAAGTTCTTTTGTCATGTTGAGGAGCCACTGTAATTCTGTCACCTTCTTGCTGGCATCAAACATTGTCTGCTTTTAAATAGGAAGCATCCATGCTCACCTGGGAGAATCTTCTCTTTTGTGCCCATTAATATCCTGAGCACAACTTTTTTTTGGCAATCATCTAGGTTTCTTTTCTCTTTGGCATAAGTCCCTTGGTGAAGAAGCACCACCTAATTTCCAAGTAGTACTTTCAGAAAAAGTTAAAAATCATTCTACAAATTGCATTTCAGACTCTTAGTAATTGATGTAAATTTGTCTTCCTTACTTTTTTCCCCATAATTGACCCGAAACTAGATCATCCATATCATTAGACAAATATGTCATATGTTGTATTACATGACCATAGCATGCTTGATCTCTTGGACACATTGGATGGCGAGAGCCCTTTTCAGAAATGGAACTCTGTTGATAGATTAGCTTTTGCGGAAATTAAAGTGTGTCGTGTCTGCTGATTAAAACTGGATGGTTTTACTCATTTTATGACATCTACTCAGGCATTAGAGAATATTTCTATCTAATTCAAAATGTAAGCTACGGCAAAAAAAAAATTAAACAAGGACATTTAAGACAGAAAACACACAAACAGACTTTAAACTTCAGTTTCTTTGAAGCAGGTATGGAGGTAACATTATCATCCATGATAATTCTACTGGTAACTATACTTTTTTCTTCCCATTTTAATGTTCTTTGTGTATTTGACATGTTTCTAAACACATTTATTTTTTGTATTTTAAGCCTTCTCCTCTTTACTACAGCATGCCTCTCATTCATTGGACCTCTGTGCTTTTTATTGTGACAGAGATGGTATTCATGTGGAGTTTCCATCATGATTATCTACAAAAGAGAACTGCACATGTGATATGCCTCCAGGAAGTGTGTCATTTCCTTATAGACTGGGAAAAATTGAATGTCCATCCCCCATTAAGATAGAGATTTTGGATACTTTGTTATTCAGTTAGATATCAGAATCACCTGAAAAAAATGTCTAGAAACTAAAACAATTCCTCAGCTATATCTGTGGCTTAATAAAATAAAAAAGTATCTCACACCTGTTTCACAGAACCAATTTGCAGTCAGAGATAAGGAAACACTGGTTCCTCCCATGGTTCCCTAGTTTGTACTTTGTTGTCCCCCTTTTAGGTTTTCAGCATTCAGGGACTGAGAATTACAGATACAAAATAAGGAAAGAAGTATGCTCTTTAAGAGCCTCAGCACAGAAAACACACATTGTTTCTGCCCACATGACATTGTAGGAAATAATCGCATGTGTTACAAAGACATGAGAGGGCTAGAGAATGTTGTTCACTGTGTGTCAGACACAGAAACATATTTGGAGAGCATCAAGCCAGACTCTGCCACTGTCCTCAGTTTTGGTCATTGACAGTGTGCTACAGCATGCTGTAATATATGTATGTTTAAATTTAAGTTTTAACAGGATGAATACATAACAGAATATTATGTATGGTACATAGCTATGTGTTTTAACTTGTTTTTGAGGTTTATTTGAGTCTAATGCAATGTCCTTTTTTAAAATTAGTAGCTTAACTGAAACATAATTTACAGAAAATATAATACAGACTTTAAACTTGATTTGATAAGATTTCAAATGTGATGAGATTTAACAAATATAAACATTTATAAAACCACCACCACTGTCAAAATACAAAGCATTCACAATATCCTGAACATTTCCTCATGTAGCTTCGTGATCCATCCTTCCTCTCCACCAACCTCAAGGAACCGAAGATCAGATTCCTTAGCTATCAATCATTTGTAATCCATCAGAATTGTGTTCTTTTATCCTGGAGTCTTTGCTCACAGTAAGAGTTTTAAGATTTATCAATATTCTATATATTTATAGGTCATCTATTGTCAGGGCAAAATTGAAAGTCATGTTCATTTATCTCCAATGGAATTTAGGTTGTTCCTAGATTTTTGCTATCAGAAATAGAGCTTCTATGTATATTAAACAAGTTTTAGAGAAGGGCATCTACTGTCATTTCTTTTGAATTAATATTTAGATGTAGAATTGTTGGATCATGTGGTAGGTATATAGCCTTTTAGAAACTTTCCATGTGTTTTCAGAGTGAGTGTAACATTGTACTCTCCCACCAGCAGTGTATGAGAATGACAACAGCCTTGGCTTAGTTAAGGTTTTCAATTTTGCCATTCTCTTGAGTGGGTTGCAATATCTCAATGTGGTTTTGATTTGTATTTTCTAATAACTAAAGACATGTGTGTTTGTATATACTTATTGGCTATTTGCATGTTTTCTTTTGGTGAAGCGGTCTTTGAGATTATTTGCTCATTTTTTTTTCTACTGAGAGATTTACTATTATTAAATTTCAAGTATTCTTTATGTGTGTGGAAATTACTTTCTGTCTTTGGTTTGTTTTTAAATCTGTTAATTATAGATATTATAATTAAATCCTTAGTTCCTAGGGCTGTAACATATTGTGTGGCAAACTTGTACGTAATAGTTATTGAATTATTTGGTTATTATATCTTCCATACATGGGGGATAGGACTGGAGAAAAGAGTATGATATTCTTGTGTTCACAATATAAGAGGCACTCATTTTCAGGGCTGAAAAATTGACAGTCATTGAAGACAGACCCACAATTTTGTCATATGTTCTTATTTTAAAATAATTACATTCCTTAACAATCTTGTGGCATTGCTTTATAAATTTTCTCTATCACCCTTTAGCAGCTTTGTAACAAAAATTCTCTTACTCTTACATTTCAAAATGCATTTTTTGAAGCCCTTCATTTCTCCTCTTTCATTAGATTACTTTCAACATACATGTCTTATTATATACTTTGCATCTTTAGATTGTGTATTAAAAAGGAAAATATTTTACTATACATAACAAAATAAAACAAATACTTTTAGTAGGCTACTGAGTGGGGAATAGAAGAGGATCTTATTTAGGACAACTTGCCTGGAACGTCAATACATATAGAAATAGTAAGGAAGGTAAACCTTGGAAAACAGAGATGGCCGAGAATGTGTGCATTGCTTGTGTGTATGTGTATGGGTAGGAGGAGAACATATACTGTGTGAGTTTTTACCCTGAGTGCTGTGTGTTACCTCCACAGTCTTCACTGTTCATCAAAAAGAAAAAAGAAAAAAAACACTTCAGATAAGTATTTCTAAACATCATTTCAATTTTAGAGATAAGGCCATTGAAACTATTGATGAAACTGATCAATTGCTCATAGGTTTTACGATTGTGAGTCAGGACCTATTTTGTTATTAGACTTGAGATTGAATCCTAACTCTATGATTTATTATCTGAGATGTATTAAGCAATATTGAAAAATTTCCAAGGTTTGTTTTTTTATTTGTGATAATTAAATGAGATATCATTGGTAAAATTACCTGCCAATTATACTATGATCATTTATTTCTTATGATTCTATAATGATAATTATGAATATTATATTATGTTCCTAAAATCTTAGTCTCTAGGGCTGTAACATATAACTTAGCAAAATTGTACTTATTAGAGTTATTAAATTACTTTGTTATCATGTCTTCCATTCGTTGGGGACAGGACTGGGGTAAGGTGCATGACACACTTGGGTACACAATCTAAAGGGCACTCATTTTCAGGGCTGATTCTCTATGGTACAATTCTGAAATTGTGTGCCTCCTTGGATATTGCACCCAAGCACCTCTTGACTCAAGATCGAGCCCAGATCTGCCCTTCTAATCTCCATCCTGGAGCTTTTGAACCTTGTCCACCAAACAATGTAAGTATAGCATCATGGATGCAAAATCAAGTCCTACCAAAATGGACAGGATTGGCGTTATGGCTTCACAACCTGCTAACTGTGTGACATCATGAAAGTGGCTTAATCTTCTGGTGCTGTAGTGCACTCGTGTATAAAACTGGCTGACAAACGTATAAACAGAGGATCATCATAAGAATGAACTTATTTAGTATGTCCAAAGCAACTTGAAGGAGTCATGGCATTCACAAAAGTATTCCTAAATACTAGCTATTATTGTTGCTAAAAATTAAATTTTATTTGTCTAAATTTGACTGTTGCAAGCAGCACACAAAAACCATACTCTCGAACTTACTTTTTCTTTGTTTCACATGTTTGATGTGAGAAAGGAATGAGATCTTAAAGCAATCATTAAAATTCCCAAAATGTAACATGTGAGTGATCCATGAATTCTGCTAGTGATTTTGTTTATATATGTGGGTACGATACAAAGAGTACACATCATTATTCATCTTATAATGTAATTTGGCTGACTCCTCATGGATGCCTTTTCTTTTACTATTCCCAACTGATCTAAGGGGTAGGAACTGTGACTGTTTTTTTGTTTGTTTTCTTTTGTTTTTTGTTTTTTGTTTTGCCTAGGAACAATATGGATCTTAGAAAATGCCTGTATACCTAATACAGTGGTGAGCATTTCATTTTTAAATTAAGTAAAGCAATAAACACTTTTCAAATGAAATCATTACTCTTAAAAAAGAGATAAGGATGAATATACAGTGTTATAAAACTCTAATATTCACAAATCACATTTACAAGTGGAAGTATTTAATGTAAAAATTTAATCCTGTTTTTTGAAAAAAATGTCCTATTGTGTTAAAATATATATGTTATTTATAACTGTGCAAACCCAATTTTTGGTGAAGAAATCATATATCTATAACATAAAACATGTAAGTTTTGTTTGTTTTATTTTTACTTTAGAGGTGAATGTTAGGGAGAGCAGAGATTTACTCCTTATATACTAAAAAAATTATCTATATTACTCTTCTTGTCAATATTTAAGTTCTTATTAATCAAAGAAAATGAATTCAATAGTCTAATAATTTTATTTTAAATTCAAGTTTCTAGACCCTGAATGAATCCAAATGATCAAGAGAATGTGAAACAATATTCAAATTCTTTTAGGTATAAGAAGTTAACCAAGTTTCAGTTGTAGTAATATGTTACATGTAAATTAACAATTTAAAGTTTGTAATTAAAAAAATAATTTAGAACTTAAATTTGTATTGTATTAATTGCCCTTAATTTAATTTTTTTTTAACCAAATGTTCTTTGCATTCTCCAAAGTTTAACTTTATTTCATGGAATTTTTTACTTTAAATCTTCTGTTACAATGTGAAGATGAATACATAAATAGAACACTTATTTGTTATGTGTTGTTTTAAAGGGAATTTTTCTATAATATTACCTATACCTATCATAAGTACTTCAGTTATTACAGTTCTCAGCATGTCAAAGTGATCTAATATTAGTATTTATTTTCATTATTTCACTATAAATTCTACTTAAAGAATCAGAAATATATGAGTTACTTTAGTAATATGACACAGTTGCTATTATGTGTAAAATATTTATTTTAAATTTAGAAATATGAACAAAAGCTTAATATCACTACAAAGTAGCTTATATTGACCTTTCTTATTTGGGATTTGGCTGATTTTTTTCACAAAAGAGGAGTTAAATATTTAAATTATTGTAGGTGAAATCACCTGTTTCATCAAAGATATTCAAGACACCTTCAAAATATTGTTCATTCTATGATCCAGCAATAGCACTTCTGGGTATTTATCCAAAGAAAACCAAAACAATATTTTATAAAGATCTATGCACCCCTATGTTCATGGAGTAAAATTTACAATAGCCAAGAAGTGGAAGCAATCTAAATGCCCCTCAATAGACGATGGCATGAAGAATTTATGGTTCATATATAAAATGGAATATTACTCACTCGTTAAAAAAATGAAATCCTACCATTTTCAATGGCATGAATGGACCTAGAGGTTATTACACTGAATGAAATACATTGGTAAGAGAAAGATAAATACCATATAATTTCAATTAAATGTGGAATCTAAAGAATAGAACAAACAAATCAAAATCTGACTCACTAATATAGATGACATTTAGTGATGGCCAGAGGGAAAGGGGGTTTTGGGGCTGGAACTATGGGGGGAAGAGTTAAAGAAGCACAATTAGTAATTACTAGAAAGTTACAAGGATGGGTAATACATCATAAGGTTTGGAGTCTGCATTAATGTAATGGCTAGGTGGAGAGTCTGAGGAAAGAGCAATAGGGGATATTTTTATAAATTATATAAATGTCTAACCAATGTACTCTATACTTGAAACTAATAATTTTTTTTTCTAAACATAACATGTTCTTTAAATAAAAGTAGCTATCTCTACCCTATGCATTGCTTCCACCTAACATATTTAAAGTTTTAATTAAAAACATATGTTTGGCACTCTCTGAATTGTTATATTTTACTTTTCTCAAACAGTGCTCAGTCTACCCAGAATTCACTTTTTTTCTCTTCTCCATGGAATTGAATGCACACGTCATCTTATTTCTTAGACATGAGTTGGGTGTTGGGCAACACTATTTGAGACCATCCAAACTCCACACACATCCAATTTTTACCTTATCTACTGTGAATACTGCATGTGGAATCTGTATTCCTGTTAGAGATCTTAAACTTGTTTTTCTTATATTCTCTAGGCCTGTGAAACAGATGTAATAGATGTTCTGATGACAACTATAATTTTTACATAATAAACGAATATGTTATCTGTTTCTTCATGACCACCTGAGCAATCCTGAGATTTAGCTATTGAATGTATTAACAATGTTCCAAACAATTAAACCTTTAACCCAAGTTTAATCTTAATGAGGGAATATTTTTCCTGTCTTATGCATCATTTTACAACCTTTTCCCCTTTTCACTTTACATCTTTAAGGTGTGAATACTTTCAAACTTTACTTATAATAAAAACGAGAACCTGGGAGAAGTCCAGCTGCAATCATGGAAAAGAAGCCAAGTTAATAGGCTTCAATTCTGGAAAACACAGATCTTTTTCAGCACTTAAATTATGTAAGAATCTTGGGTTGGGATCAATGTCTCATGATAAAAATGGATATTGCAAAACACGATACTCTTTATGAGCTAATATATTTTTTAAATAAATCATAAAAATAGATGGGGAGAGAAATCAGACTACACACACACGCACTATTTTTTTTAAAAATATATAGGAATATGAATTACTAAATACATGATACTATGCTGACAGAGACTATTTCACTATATTTTAATTGCTAAAAAAATTAGTTTTTTATTATACATCTAACCAGGTGTGATATAGCCCTGAAGTCACAAAATTGAGAATAAAATGAAAGTTTAAAAATGGGTAAGAATAATTAAACCATATTAAGGCAGGAAAGTAAACTGCAAGGCAACTTCTGATTAGAAAACAGTAGAATTTAGTGTGTAAACAGATAGTGAGTTCAAGTCAATGACTAAGACATTAAATATCAAGGTAGCTATTTTTTCAAGGGCATCATGATATTTTTTTTCCTCAGGGTATATACCATAGGGTTAAACATCAGGTTGACAATGGCATAGAAAAGAGAGAGAAATTTGTCTGCTTTGGAAAAATATTTGGATTTGGGTCACACATATGAAAGGGTTCCAAATCTGCAGAATAAAGCCAGAATGTGAGATGGGCAAATACAGATAGTTTTGACTCATCCTGTTACTAATGATGATTTCAGGAGGGTAGGAATAGTTTTACTGTAGGAGCCAAGAAATACCAGGAAAGAGATCTAAATAAACATCACAGCAACTATAAAGACCAACATCTAATTCAGAAAAGTGTCTCCACAGGCCAGCTTGAGTATTGCAGAGATGTCACAGAAAAAGTGGTAGATGAGGTTAGAACCACAAAATGACAGAGATAACTTGACCAGAATTCTACTGGTCCAAGAGCCAGTCACTCTCAGCCGGACTCCAAGCTTGTGGTTTCTAACTACAGGATATCGCAGAACACAACAAATTGTCATGTAGCAGTTATAGCCCATCACTGTCAGGAGAAAGCACTGTGGTTTCCAAGCACAAAGATTAAACTTATTTTTGTAGTACAGTCAAATAAAACCTTATTTCTTTCAGAGTCCAAAGTTTTATGAGTATTCCAGACAGAGCTAGAGATATATAACAGATTTTCCAGAAGGACAAATTACTGAGAAAAGAAATACATCAAAGTTTGGAAAGCCTGGTCAAATCTACTCATGAGAGAAATGATGACATTTTCCATCAGGATTATCACACTCACAAGAAAAATATCACAAAAAGAAACATTGTGAGGTTGAGAATACAAGAAAATCCCCAAAGACTAAATTTCATTGTTGAAGTAGAATTTGCTTCTGGTTCTTTTTTCTTGGTGTTCCATCTGTATAAATAGTGAAATTAGTCAGTCATTTATTCTTTTGGTTTGTTTTCTATTGACAAAAGATGATTGAGAAATGAGCATATACATTTTTTTATTTCTATTTAAATTCCATCATTTTGTAACCCAATATTAAAGAGCAAACCTGAATCCAGTAGTGAAGATATGCTAAATTCTAACCATATCAACCAATTAACACATAATAGTAGATTGTCTTTTAGTAGAATTGAAAGGTTCTAGAAACGTGCATTTTTATTATTTGTTTGTGTACAGAGAAAAGTGAGTTATTTTACTTCACATTTTACCACACAGATTCCCAGAACAGAATGATTTACATCTGTCACAGTTCTCAAGGGAATGCTCAGCAAATAATTCTCAAGTGTATTTTTTTGATAACTCAACTCTTCCAGGTAACCTTTTCCAAGAACAGCATGTGCCTTTCCTTAATTAGAGTACTGTTATAACTCTTGCTCATTCTGAATGGACTTTGGTTTGAAATTGTATTCCTATTTAATTGAACTATCAAGATCAAGGAAGATTACCACCAGGCATATTATTTCAAGAACTTGCCTTTGTCATATCCCATCTTGCAACAGTATTTGATACCTTTCTTTCTACTAACTGGTTGGCTAATTAATAATGACCTTATGAAGTGAATTGCATATATGATATGATTTGGGGTACTCTGCCTAGTTCTTAGAACGTGAATTGACTCATTATCTGTGAGAATAGTTGTTCTCATTAAAAGAAAAATGCTCATTTTAATATCTGAGATGAAACGGATATGAATCCAATTTGAAAAGCACAAATGATTATAAAATATAATTATCACACATTTGCCTAAAAGATGAAATACTGAAGTGTTGGCTTCAAGATTTTAGCTCTCTTTTCAGCATATAAAAAAACATGAAAAATAACATAGATGGAATGACTTCAAAATGGAATCAGAGCCCTCCTCCACCAGAAGAAAAGCCTTGAAAGCTTACTCTTGAAAACTTTGGAATGTTTGACTTGGGTAAAATAACCTTTAATTGGGGCCAAATCAATATTATATACCAAACAGCTAGTTTCAGAGCTAATTAGAAAGCCACCATCTGACCAAAGGCCTGAAATTATACATTACTTAGAATTAGCACCACCCCATGTGGCTAAAGAAAAATAGGATATTTTCACCCATAGAAATTTCTTTCACTTATTCATATAATAGTTTCCTTTTCCTTTCTCATGAATACCCCTTGACTTTACCTCATTGTGTTTCTGGCTGAATCAATGTTTCCCAAATAGTTATTCTTTGATCTCAAAGAAACATTATTGTGTCTCATTTGGGCTCTTTATTTTTAAGGTCAACAGAACAATTCCATGAGGGAAAAATTTTAAAATGGCTAAGGAGTGAGATGCCCCACAGTTGAATATTATTATTTTATATCTTCCACTCTCAATAAGAATCAATTCTAAAAAATGATACATTTTAGGGGAATAAAAAGTAAGATCTTTTTCTTCCTTGACACATCACACATCTGTTTTCTACAGTGAGTCAGAGAAGCATATATAAAGATAAACCAGTATTTTGCTTATTTAAAAAGGTTTGGTTCAAATAAGTTTTAGATATTTACCTGATGAATTATTAATACAAATATGCCCTTCTTATGTAGGATTTAATGATCTTCCAAGTATTTTTGTATCAGTTTTGTTTTCAATTCCTTTATCACAATGAAAGTAAGAAACCCAATATTCCAGTTCTCTTTTGAGTGCCAATTTTGAGCTTAAAATCTTCTTTACTTGGTGAGTATCTGCTGAATCTTGAAACTCAGAATTCTATGGTGTTCTAAAATAAATGAAAAATGTCAATATGCAATTACATTGACACAAAATAATTCATACTTTCTCTTCTAATTTTAGTTATTGCTATGTTTTTTTGTCTTCAGTAGTTTATGTACCCTTGTTTTTTGCATTTATATATAAGAAATCTTTGTTTTAATAAGAAATAAACATTGTTTTTTCTCATAGAAACTCATTTCTCTTGGCTAAAATAAGATCAGTGGGCATTACAACAGGCTCTGTAAAGTCTAACACTATTCTGTAGACCCCAGTCAGTTTCTTTACTGATAGTCTGCAACTGTCCTAATGGGTTTGACAATCTGGCTTGATTAGATTACCAAGAGGAATTATAACCCCACCCCCTTTCCTTTCCTTGGCTCTTTCATCTCTCCAGAAGCCTAGGTTCCTTACACAGTTATGACTTCAAGGAAGCCTTCAGTCTAACATGGAGAGGGAATAAGGGCGCTGGGAAGTTGCTGCTGCTGTGTGTCTCAGGCCTTCAGTGCTGGCCTGTAATAGAGGAAAGGGCAGGTCAGAGAGGCTCTGTGGCTCCAGGTGATTCCTAAAGCACTCGTTGCTTGGGAGCTTGCTAGTGCAGGTTTGATAATATTGTATAGATCAAATATATGTTTTTGATTCATAATTTGACATTTTGGAGAAAATATTTTCCTAATTGACAACATGGTAACATTCTAAAAATTTAATATAGCTGTTTTATTGTCATTAAGTTTGTGTAGATTTAAATAACCTTAATTTTTAACCTTTTTAGTCTTTTAAGTATTTAAAATTTTTCTTCTCATATTGCTATATTTGAATTTTTAAAAATTCAAATTATTTTTGATCACAAGTCATGAAAACATTTTTTATACTTTTTTTGGTACTGAACAAAAAAGACACATTCCCAATTTATAAATTTACTGCTAATTTAACTTCTGAAAATCATACACATTTTTATTTTTTGATTTGTCAATGATTAAAATTTGTTTGTCAGTGCTTGTATAATTATAACATTATATGTTATTATTCTATTTTGTTAAATACTGTGAATTTCTTCCTTGATTACTTGCTGACATTTTTTCCTTTTTTTTTTATTATTATGGACTATTGGGCTGGCATTGATTAATAAAATCAAATAACTTTTAAGCATAGAATTTAACAGTTCGTTATATATGTATTACATTGTGTGTCCTACACCCAACATTAGATTTTTTTCTGTCACCAAATATTTAACCTATTTTACCCCTTTCCCTCCATCCCTTTACTCTGGTAACCACTAATCCATTGTCTGTCTCATGATTCTCCGTTTTTCAAGTTTGTTTGTTTGTTTTTGTTTGTTTGTTTCAGTTTTATGTCCCACATATGAGTGAAATCATATGGTTTTCAACTTTTTCTATATAACTTATCTCAGACAGCATGATTATTTCAAGATCCATTTGTCCATGTTGTCACAAATGGCAGGATTTCATCTTTTCTTATGGCTGAACAAGAACCCATTGTGTATGTGTACCACAACTTCTTTATTCTTTTTTGATTTGAGTATTCTTTCATTTATCATCATTCTGTGCTCACTGGAAGTCATTAATTATTACTATGTCCATTTTTACAAATCTTAAATTTTTCTATCTCTGTATCTGTTGTAATAGCCTTTTTAGTTATTTTTAAATAAATGACTCTAAATGTTATATATTCTGATTCCTTTCTGTCCATAAAATTTTGTTATAATTTCAAGGGTCAAAGATGATTTGGCCAATACCAAAATTGCTCTGCTGGATGCTAAATATTTCTTAAGACATTTAGTAATAATAAGCAAGGGAGAAATGCAATAATTTTCTTTGCTATGTAGTTTTACATTTACTGAATAAAAGGTTATTAAGCCTTATGATTTACACATCGCATTATCTTTATATTAAATGTTAACTATATCCAAAAATGTAATAAATAAATCAGAAATGATTTGAAATCCTGCTACCGTGAAGAAGTCAATATTTTCTTCAAATACAGAGAATAGACTGATGATTGCCAAGGCAGGACGTGGCGGGGGATGAGGGGTGGCAAAATGAGTGAAGATGGGCAAAAGGTACAGGCTGTCAGTTAGAAAATAAATAAGTCATTGGGTGGTAATGTACACCATGATGACTCTAGTTAATAATACTCTATTGCATATTTGAAAGTTGTAAGTCCTCATCATAAGAAATAATTTGTAAATACATATGGTAGTGGATGCTAAGCAGACTTATTATGGTGATCATTTAATAATATGTAGAAACATTAACTAATCTTATATATCTGAGATTAATATAATGTTAAGTATCAATTATACCTTAATTAAAAAAGAGAAAAGTTATTTTTTGAGATTTATGTTTTGCATTCTCTTTGTAATAAAAACAAACAATAAATGAAAAATATGATAAATAACTCAGAAATTATTTGAAGTCTTATGACTGTGAGGAAATTTGTAATTTCTTCTAATCCATATCCTCCCAGATATTGCTGCTATGAAATGAATAAACATCCACTGCTAACATGAACATGCAAAATATTAGGTAAAATGATAAAGCACTATTCTTTTTGTTTTATAAAAATAAAGTTATGATTTTTACGTACATATACATTCTTTCTCACGTGTCAGGAAAGCTTGGAATGCCTTCATGAAGCAAATCTCAAACACTGTCTGGAGATGTTTTAGGGTTGAATGGTGTAGATGTTTTTCAGTGTCTTTATAAGTTTCAACTGAGAGTGCCTTTTTTTTGCTTTAAGTTTTCTTTGCCCTCAAAAAAATTCTTTAATAAACAGTTCTGAACAAACAAACACATGTAATTCTTATTCTTGGACAGATATATTCATAAGGTTATATTGACACAGTTTTTAAAATAAAAGGATAAGTATTTGATTTTACACACAAAAGGAAAAAAATGCCAAATTACTGCTCAAAAAGGATACAGAATTTATTCCAGACTATGTATAAGGTATATTACTTTCTTTGATCTACTATAATAAATTACTACTAATTAGGTGACTTAAAATAATAAAAATTTAGTCTCTCACAGTTCTAGAATCCAGAGTCCAAAATCACAGGGCTGGCCAGGTCTCACTCCCTCCAACAGAGAATCATCCTTTGCTTCTTTCAGGTTTTAGTGATTCTTGGCTTTCCTTGATCTGGCTGCAACACTCCAATCTCTGTGTCCATTTTCACATGCTCTTCTGTGTGTCTCTGCAACTATTTCTAAATGTCTTGTGCCTTTCTGTCTCATAAGGACACTGGTTGGTTATAGGATTTAGCACCCACTTTAAGCCAGGATGTTCTCACTTTTTTAATTTACTACATCTGAAAAACCCTTTTTCTTTTTCTTCAATGAGGCCACATCTACAGGTCTAGAAGAACAGATACTTAGAGAAGGCAACTTTCAACCCAATACACATTGATATGGATAGTGTAGAGTGAAAACTCTGGAAAATTCTAACCCTAAATAGACGTTACCAAAATAAAACCTGAAGCTCAGGGGGAAGAAATGACATTATTAGAGGACAATGAGAGTTGGCATAATAGAGGAGGGGGTTGTAGTCTTAAATCACCATGGACAGTGACTTCAGAGAGACAAGAAAAAATACAAAATAAATGCTCAGATTACCCTGCTTCCACCATCTCAGCTGCTGTGGTTTTCTTGCATTGGCTAAGTCAAATCAGAGTACGAAGGATGTTAGTAAAGAAATTTGAAGGAATGGGAATATTAAAAAAAATAAATCACAGATCATGACTCTAATCCTTGGTTATATAACACACTTAGTTAATCAACATTGTATCGTTCAGGCAATCTGTAAATACACTAGTTCACAGAGAAAGGAAACAGAGATGATCAAACTAGCTTGTTATAATCGAGATAAATTGTGCTTTGATTACAAAAAGTCCTTTACTTAACCCAGTGAAACTAAGGTTCCTTAACATAAAATGAGGTTGCTATGACGATATTCATCATCATTATTTAGAAACATAGGCATAAGACTAGATATTTTCTGATCTCTCTACATGGCAAACCTACAATAATGTCTTTTTCTGTAATATCAAGTCTTTGGATCATCGTAATAACTTACTTAGTAGTTTTCTGAGTGCCATCATGATGTCTTTGTTTCTCAGAGTGTATATGATAGGATTCAATGTTGGGATCAAAACAGTGTAGAAAAGAGAGATCACTTTCCCACTCACTTCAGATTGATTTGTTTTGGGTTGCAAATAAGTGATAATAGCCGTTCCATAGAATAAGACCACAACTATCAGGTGAGAAGAACAGGTGGAAAAGGCTTTTGCTCTCCCACTGGCTGATGATATTTTGAGAATGTTGGCAATAATTTTGCCATAGGAGATAACGATCAATAGAAATGGAACAATGATATATACTACTGTAACTACACAGACTGTGATCTCATTCAGAAATGTGTCCTCACAAGCAAGCTTGAGAATTGGGGGAATGTCACAGAAGAAATGGTTAATCCTGTTAGACCCACAAAAGGGCAGAGAAAATATTTGATATGTCTCCCCAATTACAGCTGGAGCTGCACCAACCCAGGAAACAAAGGCCAGTTGGACACATACCGTGTGGTTCATGACAAGTGGGTAGTGCAGAGGGTTACAAATAGCCACATAGCGGTCATACGCCATTGCTGTCAGGAGGAGACACTCTGAGCCTCCAATTGTAAGAAAAAAACACATTTGTGCAGCACAAGCAACCAAAGAAATATTTCTTTTCTGGGTCAAAAGATCCATGAGCATTCTTGGAATAGTGACTGTTACATAACAGATTTCTGAAAAGGAAAAATTATTAAGAAAGAAATACATGGGGGTCTGGAGGATGGGGTCAATTCTTGTTATCAAAATTATGATGCTATTGCACATCAGGATTGTCAGATAGATGGCCAAAAATATCCCAAAAAGAATCCATTGGCTTTTGGGAATATCAGAAAACCCCAACAGAACAAATTCTGTTATCGTAGTAATATTTGATTTTTCTGTTTTTAGTTTGTTCTCCATCTGCAAATATATAAATTCAGGATGGTTAATTCATTAATGTTCTTGAGCCACACTTTCCTCTTCTGTTAACAGTTTGATGCATGGGAATATTTTTATAATCTCTAAACTTATGTCCACCATCACCTTGATTCGTTTATAGAAAATGAACTTTGAAACTTCAGAAGGGAACTGATACACAGTTAAAATCAGTCCAAGAATTAAAACTTAATATATATTTTTTATACTAGGTAATGATACCAGAGAAAATGTGAAGTGTGCTTTCTTATTTAAAGCTTCTAGTGCAGAAATAATACCTAATTATTTCACCCTGATACAGGGTGGAAAATATGATACAGGCTTTAGCTATTGCATTTCTCTGGGTTTATAAGATTTTTTTTTTCTGGATTGATTGACTCATTCTTTTTTCAGTTTAAAGTGTTTCCCTTAAAGCTTTTGATCATTTTTTGATTAAAATTATTTTAAATTCCTTAGAACAAAAAACAATTTCATTTCTCTATTTTCCCTTTTTAATTTTGCCTAATACTTTGTAACTTTGATTAAAACCAATTATTATTTAATCTAGAATGTGAATACCTGGAGACTATGAATGAAACTTAAACAAACACTTATACAAATACACTATCTTAATTCATTTCATATTAAAGCCATTCAAATTCAGGCAGTAAATGCTGCTTGACAATTTCCACTAAACTTTATTAATATTTATAGTGTAACTTTTCAAAAGAAACATACAGCAAAGATATTATGTTTCTTATCTCATTATCTACTCTACCCATCTTCACCTGTTAGCCCCATCAGCTGATGTTCTTTTCTTAATACTTTGATAAATAAAGCTCTAGGCAAATATTCTCTTATGTTTATCTATTTTCATTAATACAGGTTTTCAAAATTACCTTAAATGAATAATGCTGATTATAAACATCATTTGTTATCATTACTTGACCTATATCTAAGATTATATTACTTTATAATTAAGGAAGTAAAGAATTACATGAGTAGTTAACTTATTTTCAGATAAAGATTTTAGAATTTCTTGTTTTTCCTTTTTCTTTTTGTATCTTGATCCTACAATTAAGAACTCTCTTTAATTAAAATAGTCTACCAAAAAATTACAGCCCACCTTTATAGATTTGCATGAAGATATCTATATGAGTGGAGGAGTTTATTAACCTGTAAACATGTTAAGTTCTTCTGTCATGTTGAGCAGCCACTTTAATTATATGACATTCTTGCTGGCATCAAATATTGGCTGCTCTTAAATAAGAAACAGCCACGCTCAGCTGGGGGAAATCTTCTCTCGTGTGTCAATTAAATTCCTGATTCTTTTGGCAATCATATGGGTTTATTTTTGAAGCCAGTTTCTGTGTAGGTGGCTTGCCCTTCTCTTCACCCTTTTCTGGCATGAAGCTACCCTCAGTGAAGGAGTCCCTTGGTGAAGAAACTTAATTGTTACATAGTACTTTCATGAGAAAGTTAAAAAGTGTTCTACAAATTATGTTTCAGACTCTTAATAATTGGTGTGGATTTGCCTTCCTTACTTTTGTTCTCACATTTGATCTAAATCTAGATTTACATTTATAGAAAAATGTGTCACATGTTGTATCACATAACCATGGCATGCTTGATCTCCAACACATTGAGTGGTAAGAGCTCTTTTCAGAAGTAGAACACTCTATTGATTAACTTTTGTGGAAATTAAAGCATGGTGGGTCTGCTGGCAATAAAAAAAAACTGGATGGTTTTATTCATTATATGACCTCTACTCAGGCTTTGGGGATGGCATCTAGCTGATTCATAAGGAACCCTCATATACTGCAGGTGGGACTGCAAATTGGTATAGCCACTATGGAAAACAGTGTGAAGGTTTTTCAAAATCTAAGAATTGATCTCCCATATGATCCAGCAATCCCTCTACTGAGTATTTACTCCACAGACTTAAAATCCTGTATCTGAAAAGATAATTGTGCACCATTGTTCATGGCATCATTATTCATGGTGGCCAGGACATGGAAGCAACTGAAGTGTATTATGATAGATGATTGGCTAAAGAAGCTATGGTACATACATACAACGGAATATTATGGCATAAGAAGTGTTGAAATACTCCAATTTGCTACAACATAGATGGACCTCGAGATGGTCATGCTGAGCGAAATAAGCCAGAGAGAAAAAGTTGAAAATCACATGATATCACTTAAGTGTGGGATATAAACCTGAAAGCAATAAATGAACAGGACAAACAGAGGCTTATGGGCATGGACAATAGACTAGTGGTTACCAGAAGGTAGAGGATAGCGGGAAGGAGGAGGTAGATGGGGTAAAGGGAGACAAATATGGGTGACAGAAAGAAATCTAACTATGGGAAGTGAACACACAGTGTAAAAAAATATGTATATATATGCCTTAGTGTTCAAGTATACAGCTGAAAATTTTTGGATTTCATTAACCAATCTCATAATAAAAAAATCAATAATTGTATACTTAGAAAAAATGAGACAAGGTTAAAAAATAATAAGTCACCTCAAAAACAAGCATTTTAAATAGAAATATTTAAGACAAAAAAAGCAAACAGCAAATTTTTTTGCTAACGTCTTCATTTCATTTCAGATAATTCGAAGCAGATATGGCGGTAACATTATCGCACTTGATAATCCTACAGGTAATTATACATTTTTTTCCTGTTTTATCGTTCTTTGTGTATTTGATGTGTGTATCTAAACACATTTCTTTTTTGTATTTTAAGCCTCCTACTTACTACAGTATACCCTTCATTTATTGGTCCTCTGTGCTCTTTATTATGACTGATGTTATTTCTGACTAGCTTATTTTGCTCAGCATGTGGGGTTTCTACGATAATTATCTACAAATGAAAAATGGACACATGATTTGCCTCTAGGCAAATTAAATGTTCATCCCCTGTTAAGATGGAGAATTTGGATTCTTTCTTATTCAATTAGATATCAGCTTCACCTGAAAAAATATCTAGAAACTAAAACAATTTCTTACACCCGTTTCACAGAACAATTTGCTGTCAGAGATAATGTAACCCTGGTTTCTCTTACCCCAGAATCCCACGGTTCCCTGCTTCGTACATTGTGGTCCCATTTCAAATTTTCAGCATTCAAAGAGCTGAGAAATAGAGACAGATGCAAAATAAGGGGAAAAGTACACTCTTGAGTCTCAGCACAGAAGAGATACGTCGCATCTACCCACATGCCACTGTAGGAACTAATCACATGTCCTAACAAAGCCGTTAGAGGGCTGGGGAATGTTGTTCACTGTGTACCAGAGACGCAGAGACCTATTTGGAGAGCATCAAGCCAGACTTTGCCACCGTCCTCAGCTTTGGTCACTAACAGTGTGTTACAGCGTGCTGTAACATATGTACCCTTAGATTTAAGTTTCAACAGGAGATTTACATAGCAGAATAATTATGTGTACTACATAGCTATGTATTTCAGCTTTTTAAAGACACATTTGTGTCTAATGCAATGTACTTATTATTTTTATTTTAAATTCATGTTACTAAAGCATAATTTACAGAAAACACAGACTTTAAACTTCATTTAATAAGATTTTAAATATGATGAGATTTAACAAATATAAACATTCATAAAACCAATGAAACAATCAAGATACAGAACATTGGCAATATTCCAGAACATTTCTTCCTGTACCTGTGTAATCCAACCTTCCTCTACCCCACCCTCAGGGATTTTTTTTATATTATATATATATATATATATATATATATATATATATATATATATATATATATATATGTTATTTACTGTCAGTGCAGAATTGAACATCATGCTTTATTTGTTTATTTCTTTATCCCTAATGGCATTAGGGTTGTTTTGAGATTTTTGGCTCAGAAATAGAACTGCTGTGTATCTGTGTATATTCATGAGCAAGTTTTAGAGAAAGGCATGTGGTGTCATTTCTTTTGAATTAAAATTTAGAAGTAAAATGGTTGGATCATGTGGTAGATTTACATTTAGCCTTTCGAGAAACTGTCCACATGTTTTTCAAAGTGGCTATAACATTTTACACTCTCACCAGCAAGCAGCATATGAGAGTAAGAATAGCTTGGCACCTTTGCCAACACTTGGCTCAGTTAGAGTTTTTAATGTTTTTCCATTCTCACAGTGGTTTGCAGTATCTCACATGGGTTTAATTCGCATTTTCTATTAACTAAAGTAGTGCATGTGTTTATATACTTATTGGCTATTTACATGTTTTCTTTTGATGGAGTGGTCATTGAGACCATTTGCTCAGAATTTTTTCTACCAGGAGTTTTATTATTATTGAATGGCAAGTATTCTTTATATGTGTGAAAAAAATTTTCTCTCCCTGGTTTGCTTTTAAACTTTTTTAATGTAATCATTGAAGAAAAAAGGATGTTAATTTTTGTATAATAATGTATTTTTTATTGAATTATGTTTTTGCATCATCTTAAAAAGCTTTATTCATCATAATATCACAGGATTTTCTGTTATCTATTCCAGGCCTTTTTTATGTTGGTTTTTACATTTGAGGGTGTGACCCGTTTTGAGTAGATGTTTATGTATGCTGTGTGGTAAGGTTTGATGTTTATTTTTCTTTTGCAGGTATTTAGTTGCTCTTTTAGTATTTGTCAAAAAGCTTTCCATTCGCTATGGATTGTACTAGCATCTTTGTCAAACTCAGCTCAGCAAAGATGTAGGTACATTTTTCTAGACTCTCTATTCTGTTCCATTAATCTATTTAGTTATTACTTTACCACATCCTCATGGTTTTTATTATAGTAAACTTATAGTAAGTTTTTTAAAAATTTATTTTAATTATGGTAACATTGGTTAATAAAATCCAGTAAGTTTTAGGTGTACAATTCAACAGTAAGGCACACATATATTGCACTGTGTATTCATTGGTCATAGTTAGATTTCTTTCTGTCACCACATATTTGACCCAACTAGAGTAAGTCTTGAAGTCCAGTATTGCCCTTCCTCTAATTTTTTGTTTTTGATTAAAAGTTGCCTTGGCTCCCTTGCATCCTTGGCAATTTTATACACACTTTAGAAGAGGTCTATTAATGTCTGTAAAATATCTGCTGAAGTTTTTCATTGATGTTCATTTAAACCTATAGTGAAATTTGGACTGAATTGACAGTTTAATAATATTGAGTACTGCTGTCCAAAATACATATTTTTGTCATAAATGACATATTTTCATTTATTTATCTCTAATTTCTTTCAGCACATTAGTTTCAGAGTATAGTTCTCATGTTTGGTCACATTTTTCTAAATTTTGCCCTATTTTTATTAAGTATATTAAATATATTTCTACAATTTTATATCCCAGCTGAATGCTACTAATATATCAACAGTTAATTTCATGTTAACGTTTAATAGCATATCCTTGCTGAATTCACGTAATTATTTCAGAGGTAGTTTTGTGGATACCTTAAGATATTCTAGTCAGATAGACATAATGCTTACCAAGAGGTGTACTTCATTATCTTTTGCAATTTTATTTTATGTTTTCTTGCCTCATTTGTATTTTCTTCTTAACCCATGTGTTTAGAAATGTGTCAATTAATTTATAAATATTTTCACTCTTCTTGAAATAATTTTTTCATTGCTTTTTCATCAACTCTATTGTATTTAGAAAAGATGTTCTATACAATTACAAAACTTTGAAACTTACAAACCATGCTTTATGAGTCAGCGTATGAGCTATCTTTGTAAACCAAAATGAGCTCCTGAAAGGGTGCATATTATGCACTTTTGTGAGTAATGTTGTCCAGTTTACCTATTCCCTTACTATTTTTCTTCCGATGTTTCATGGGTGAATAAAACACAGATATGAAGATTTCCTACTGTGATTGTAGAATCATCAAGTAATCATTTTAAATGTTAGTGCCCATATTTTGAGATTCTGATTGTAGGTACATGCACATGTATGACATTTAAGTTTTCCTGATAAATTAACCTTTTTCATGTCAATGAAATATACCTGTTTATCTTTAATGATACAATAGCTACTTAAGTTATTTATGCTTACTGATGACAGCGAAAAGCTTTCCTAGTCATTGAATTTTTAATTCATCTATATATTTTAGCTTTAAAATGAGTTTTATTTAGATGGTATTTATTTGTCTGGCTTTGTAATCTATTTTCTGCTTTTTAACTGAAGTGTTTAGTTAATTAACATTCGATACATGTATATGTATTAAAATTAGCGGCACCAATTTTTAAAAAGCTTTGCTTATTTGTTCTGTTTGTTGATTCTCTATTTCTTTTTGGATGATTTAGATTCTTTTAAAAGTTCTATTTTACTTTATCTGCTGAATTTAATGTGATTTCTTTAGAAATTAGCTTACAAATTTTAAATTAGATTATTTAAGTTAATTAGGTGTCACCTTATGTACTCTAGAAACCTGTTTCAAATGTTGCCTTCAGAAGAGGTGTTGTAAACATAAATAACCACGCCATCCCACCCTGCCTTCACACTTTGCCCTGTGAGAATTTGGAAAGGCTTTCTTCATTCAAATGCAGCAAATTGTGACTGCTTCTTCCCATCATTCTGTGGAGTCAGCAGAGCTCCCAATGCCAATAAGTTAATATTTTATATTTTTAAAACTATTTAGTGTTCTGCAGCTCAGGTGTTCACTTTCATATGAGACCAACAGGTGCCATACCTACTCTCATTAACCAGGAAGTCAAGCTGAACCTAGAATGTCCATCTTTCCACATTGTCTTAACATCACCTGGACAATCATAGGCTTTGGCCTGACCTGTGGCTGATGACAATCCAAGGATTGTAAAGATGATTTTGCCATAGGAGTCAAAAATCAACAGAAATGGAACCATGAGTTACATCATAGCAAATATGTCGACCACACATCAGCTTGAAGACAGAGGGGATGTCACAGAACTGATGGATGAGATTAGAACCACAAAAGGGCAGAGAGAAAATGTGACTGTCTACCCTATTAGGACTGAACTTCCACTGATCTAGGGGCCAGCCACCATCTGAACACAGAACTCATAGCTCACAACTGGAGGATAGTGGAGAGAAAATCAAATGGCCATACAGAGGTCAGAGTCCATAACAGCCAGAAGAAAATACTCAGTGGATTCCAGCATAAGAATCCAGCACTTTTGTGCAGTACAACCAACTCAAGAAATTGTCCTTCTCTGGGTCCAAAGATTTGTGAGGATTCTGGTCAGTGTAACTGATAAATAGCATATTTCCAAAAAGGAAAAATTGCCATTAAAAGAATGCATGGGAGATGGAGAAATGTGTCCAGTTTTGTTATTGGATATATGGTGCAATTGCCCATCAAGATAATGATAAATGCTTAAGAGTGAACCGAATAGAAAACTCTGAAGATGGGGAACGTTGGCAAAGTCCAAGAGAACAAATTCCATCAATTTTTTTCTGGGGTTCCTTTTTTTGGTATTTCATCTGTAGAAAGAGAAAACTGAACATGTGCTTTTTGGTTTACTTTCACTGATGCGTGGGTGTTTCCAAGTTGTATCAAGACATTAATATTGGTTTGCATGATCACTGCAATTGCTTCTAATTTAAGAATGTTACTATTTATGTATTTCCCACTTTCCTGGTTTAAAACCTATGGAATATCTCTGTAAAACCTTCTCTGAAATTTCCTTTAAGCTCTTTCTGTGTACTTTGTGAATATAGTCCAGTATAAATGCTTTCTATGCCGTGCTCAGCACAGGCATTGGAAAAACTGGCAGTCACTGAAGACAGACCTACAGTTCTGCCATATGTTCTCACTTTTAAGTAATTACATTTCTTGAGTCTTGTATTTCTCTATGCGTTTTCTCTATGACACCTTAGTAGCTTTGTATATAAATTCTCTTATATATTTTCTTATATATTTTCAACTGCTTATTGCAATGCTTCATTTTTCCTTCTTAACTAGAATACATTACACATACAGGTTTATATTATAAACTTCATATTATTATGTAGTATATAAAAAATAGAGAATACTTTATTGCACAGAGTGAAATTAAACACATATAGGATAATGAGTGGAAAATAGAAGGAGGTGTTATTCAGAACTAGTTGCCTGGGAACACAGATACATATAGATCAATAAAGAGCATAAACCTGGGAAAAACAGAAATGGCGTGGAATGTGTGCATTACCTGTGTGTATGTGTGTGAGCAGAAGGAGAATATATATAGTGTGATGTTTTACCCTGCGTTCTGTGTGTACCTCCACAGTCTTTGTTGTGTCTCAAAAGACACTTCGGATAATTCTTTGTAAACTCATTTGATTTTTGAGATAAGGACATTGAAACTGATGAATGATGAGACTTTGATCATTCATTTATAGATTTTATGATTGCATGTCAGGGCTTATTTTGTTATTAGACTTGAGTTTGAATCCTAAATCCATGATTTATTATCTATCTGTGTGATATTAAGCAATTATGTAAATTTCCTTGTGTGATAATTAAATGAGATACCGTTGGTAAAATTACCTGTTGATTTTAATCAGATTTTAATTTATTCTTTATGTTTCTATAATGATGATTATGGATATTATATATTATATTCTTAAATTCTTAGTACCCAGGGCTGTAACACATTGTCTAGACTTATTAGGTTTTGGTTAACATTTGTTTCCAATAGGTAGTCGAGTGCTTGCACAGGTTAGTGGCTTATAAATATTCTGTCAGGAAAATTTAACTAGAGTCCAGTACACACTAACCCAAGAACTGGATATTGAAATGGACTTCAAATGGAAATTAGTCCTATTCTGGAAATATGTCCTCATTTAAGTCATCAGAGCTTAATTTTACTTTGAAAATATACATAGTAATAATGTAACTCAGGGAAATGTTTTCATGAAAAATTTAAGTGTTAATTTAAAATAGGCAGTTGCAGTTCTATTAGGTATTATTACAATTATTATCATGCTTACTGCTTTTATCACTATTAGTTTAAAGTATCTTTTTCTTTCTTTTTGAATTTTGCTCATCTTTCATCATGCCCTAGCAGTAGTCTTTTCTGTGTATGAGAGAAGACAACGTTCAGGGAAGAGCTTTGCCAGGAATACTGAGCTTAAAATTAGTTAGCTAATCTATGCTGTGTGGATACAAACCTACAGCAATATCTATGTAAAAACACTAGATTTGACAATTTTTGAACATTTATTATATATTAACCACCCTGTTAATGACTTTACCTGCATCATTGCTTTTATTACATTCTGAATGAAGTAGGTACCATTAGGATTCACATTTTGCATAGAGCTAGAGGAAGAGAGAAGTTAAATAACTTGCTCAACATTGAGAAATTTGTGTAACCTCACTGACTTCAACCTTGGCAGTGCAATGCCAGTGTCCATATTTTTCATCAGAGTTCAATGGGCTTCATACAACATTCAATAGAAAATATTACTTTTAATTTAATATTCTGAATAGGATCAGTAAAATTAAGAAATATAAAACCACAACAGCAAGGTGATCTTACGTCCATTTCATATCTCAGTCACAGTTATAAAAATGAAAGACTCATTACTAATGGGTAAAGTCTGTATATTTTAGGCTTACAGGACTTAACTCATAAATTACTCTGCTTGGAAGAAAGAGTTTTCTTTGATGGCAATTCTTAAGATGAAAAATAACACACTACAGTAAAATAAGTGGCATAAAATAATTACTGATTACCTATTTATATTGTGGAGAAACCACTAAATGTTGCTTTTTTTATGAAAACTATGGTTTATGTAATAGTACTTTTAATTCAAATTATTCAAGATCCAAATTCTGCCATTTTTATTTTTCCCAAAGGTTATTTTTTTTTTTTTACTTTTAAATCAGTGCACTTTTGGTAAAAATAGCCCCTGATTCATTGAAACAGCATCTCTCTTCATGATGTGTTTCATATTTAACTCATTCTATATATCAAGTGGTAATTGAGAATGACTCAAGGCTGTGCCTGGTTGAATTAACAGTGCATCGAAGACAGTCTCTGTGGGATACAGCCTGAGGAAACCTATTCTCCTGGCTGCTACTACTCTCCACCTTTCTCTCCATCCTCTCACGTGGAAAGTGGAGGCTATTCCCCTTTGGGAAAGGCTATACTAAGGCATTCACGGTCTTCTAGTTGGTCTGTATCTACATATGAAATCTGAGGATATTAAATTTGAAATTATTAAACACTGTTTCTTAACCTCAAAAAATGTAACCTGGAAATTATCTAGAGTTCATACATTATCTAGAGTATTTATTTGTTAAGGTTGCCTGTTCCTGCCATGAATAGAACATTTTTTTTTAGTTACAGGTATTCAATAAGAAAAATATGTGTCTGGACAAGGTGATATATATACCAAGTCTCACGATTTTTCTATCAGAAAGTGAGGGTGAAAAAATGACATTAGGAAGGCTTTAAAACAATAGGAGAGAAATGATAGTGACTTTTTACTTTTGGCTCTAAATCTTTGGTAAGCTATATAAAATAATTATTGCATGATTTAAATTAATTTTTAATTAAATTTATCAGGGTGATATTGGTTAATCAAATTGTGTAGATTTCAAGCATGATATTCTACAATACATCATCTGTATATTGCATTGTATGTTCACCACCCCACATCAAATTTCCTGTCACCATATATATGACCCTCTTTACCTTACTATCCTATCTCTCCCTCTGGTAACAGGTAATCTACTGTCTGTGTTCATAAGTCTCTGTTTGTTGGTTATGTTTGTTTGTTGCATTCAATATATCCCAAATATGAGGGAAATCATATGTTTTCAACTTTTTCTGTCTGACTTATCTCATGTAGCTTGATCATCTCAAGATTCATTCATTTCTGTTGTCACAAATGGCAGTACTTTATCTTATCTTATGGCTGAGTGATATCCCATTGTATACATGTACCACAACCTCTTCATACTTTTTTGATTTGAGGATTCTTTCCTTTACTATCATTCAGGGCCCACTGGCAGTCATTATTTTTTACTATTTATTTTTACAATCTTAAATTTGTCCATCTCTCGATCTGTTGTTACAGCCCTTTTAGTTATTTTTAAATAAATGACTCTAAATGTTATATATTTTGATTTCTATCTGTTCATAAAAATCTGACGTTTCTTTCAAGGATCAAAGATAATGTGGCTGATGCTGAAATTTCCCTACTAGATGCTAAATATCCCTTAAAACATTTAGTCACAGCAAGAATGAAATGCAAGAATTTTTTTGCAATGCAGTTTTACATTTACTGAATAAAAGGTTATTAAGCCTATGACTTACATATCACCTTGTCTTTACATTAAATTAAACTAAATATAAAAATATAATAAATAAATCAAAGTTATTTGAAATCCTGCCACTGTGAAGTGGTTGACATTTTCTTCTAATGAGGAGAATAGTCTGATGATTGCCAGAGGCAGGGTGTAGGGAATGGGCAAAATGGGTGAAGGTGGGCAAAATGTACAAGCTGACAGTTACAAAATAAATAAGTCATAGGAATGCAATGTACAGCATGATGGCTTTAGTTAATAATACTATATTACATATTTCAAAATGGTTAAGAGAGATCTTCAAATTTTTTATCATAAGAAAAAAATATTTTGTAACTATGTATGGTAGTGGAGGTTAAGTAGACTCATCATGGTGATTGTCGTAGAAACATTATGTAGAAACATCAACTCATCTTATACATCTGAAATTATAATGTCAATTGTACCTCAGTTTAAAAAAAGAGATAAAGTTACTCCTTGCACTCTAAACATCACATTCTCTTAGTAATATATCCAGACAATAAGTAAAAGTATAATCAGAAAATATGTGAAATCCTACCACTGAAAGGATGTCAGTATTTTTTTCTAATCCACATCCTCCCAGATTTTGCTGCTATGATTAAATACCCACTACTGACATGAAAAACAAAATTTAATGTAAAATTATGGAGTGTTACTCTCTCTTTTTTTTTTTTATAAAAGGTTCAAGTTGTCCATACATACATGTTTTTTCTCATGTCAGAAAAGCTTGGAATGCCTTGAGACGCAGATCTAAAACATTGTTTTGAGAAACTCTGTAGGCTTGTGTGGTGTAGATGTTCTCCAGTGTCTTTATAAGTTTCAACCAAGAGTGACTTCTTTTTCCTTCCAGTTTTGTTTAGCTCTAGAAAAAATCCTTTAATAAAATGTTCTGAACAAACAAACACGTATAATACTCATTCTTGGGCAAAATCTTTATACCGCATGAAATTAGATTGAAAAAGTTTTTAAAATAAAAAGATAAGTATTTTGATTCTACATGCAAAAGAACATATAAAAATTACTGCACAAAAAGTGATCCTGAAATTATTTCAAGTGATTCGAATAAAAGGACTTTCATAAAAAGACTATTTGTATGGTGCATTATTTTCCTTGATCTACTGTAATAAAATACTACAAATTGAGTGCCTAAAACAATAAAAATTTATTCTCTCCCAGTTCTAGAACCCAGAGTCCAATTTCACAGTGCTGGCCAGGTCCCACTCCCACCAAGAGAGATACATTCATTGTTTCTTCCAGGTTTTGGTAGCTCTTGACCATCCTCGATCCTTGGCTACATCACTCCAATCTCTGCCTAAATCTTCACATGTTCTCTGTGTCTCTATAACTATTTTCTAAATATCTGTGCTTTCTGCTTTATAAGAACACTGTTCATAGTATTTAGTGCACACTTTAACAATGGTTAATCTCATTCCTTTAATACACCTGCGAAGGCCTTTTTTTCTCCCTGAAATAAGACCACATCTGCAAATCCTATATTTACATATATTTAGAGGCAACATTAACTCAATACAAAGTGATATAGATAATGAAAGTGAAAATTCTGAAAACTTCTAAAACTAAATAGATTTTCACAAAGCGAAAGCTACAACGAGAAGGAATGAGGTTATCAGAAGGCACTGAGTGTTGAAATAATAAAGGAGGGGATTTGTAACCTTAAAGCACCATGGACAACAACAAAGTAAACACAAAGGAAAATGCAAAGGGAATACTAAGATTACCCTGCTTCCACCATCTCAGCTGCTGCTGGTTTCTCGCACTGGCTAAATTCTATCAGAGTACAGAAAAGGTTAGATAGGATATCTGAAAAAATGGGAAGGTTAAAGAAAATATATCGCAGAGCCTGACTCTAAACCCTTGTTATATAACACACTTGATTAACTATCACTGTATTTATTGCTCAAGCAATCTCTTGATTCACTAGTTCACAGTGAGAAAAACAGGGATGTTCAAATTAGATCATTACAATGGAGATAATTTGTGCTCTGATTACAAAGAAGAACTTTACTTGACCTTATAAAACTAAGGTCCCTTAACATAATGTGAGGTTACTATGATGCCATTAATGATCATTATTTAGAAACATAGACATTAAACTAGATTGTTTTTCTATTGTAGCTATATAACAAACCCATAAGAATGCCTTTTTCTGTAATATCAAGACTTTGCATCATCATAATAACTTAGTAGTTTTCTGAGTGCCACCACAATGTCTTTGTTTCTCAGAGTGTATATGATGGGATTCAATGTTGGGATCAAAACAGTGTAGAAAAGAGAGATCACTTTTCCAGTTCCTTCAGATTGATTTGTTTTGGGTTGCAAATAAGTGATAGTAGCCGTTCCATAGAATAAGACCACAACTATCAGGTGAGAAGAACAGGTAGAAAAGGCTTTCGCCCTCCCTCTAGCTGATGATATTTTGAGAATGTTAGCAATAATTTTGCCATAAGAGATAATAATCAATAGAAATGGAGATATGATATATACTACCGTAACTACACAGACTGTGATCTCAATCAGAAATGTTTCTCCACAAACAAGCTTGAGAATTGGGGGAATGTCACAAAAGAAATGGTTAATCCTGTTAGACCCACAAAAGGGCTGAGAAAAAATTTGATATGTCTCCCCAATTACAGCTGGAGCTGTACTGACCCAGGAGACAATGGCCAGCTGGATACAGACCTTGTGGTTCATGACCAGTGGGTAGTGCAGAGGGTTACAAATAGCCACATAGCGGTCATAGGCCATTGCTGTCAGGAGGAGACACTCTGAGCCTCCAAATGAAAGGATAAAGCACATTTGTGCAGCACAAGCAACCAAAGAAATGTTTCCTTTCTGGGTGAAAAGATCCATGAGCATTCTTGGGACAGTGGCCGTTACATAACAGATTTCTGAAAAGGAAAAATTGTTAAGAAAGAAATACATGGGAGTCTGGAGACCAGGGTCAATTCTTGTTATCAAAATTATGATGCTGTTGCACATCACGATAGTCAGATAAATGACCAAAAATATCCCAAAAAGAATCCAATGGCTATTAGGGATATCAGAAAACCCCAACAGAACAAATTCTGTTATCGTAGTCATATTTGATTTTTCTGTTTTTAGTTTGTTCTCCATCTGCAAATATGTAAATTCAAGATGGTTATTCATTTATGTTCTTGAACTACACTTTCCTCTTCTGTTAACTGCATTAGATTAGGAATGTATTTCTACAATCACTACATTTATGTCCACCATCACCTTAAACTGTTTATAGAAAATGAACTTTGAGACCTCAGAAAGGAACTGATATACAGTTAAAATCAGTCCAAGAAATAAAACTTAATATACATTTGTTATACTTGGATGTAATGATAACAGAGTAATTGTGAAGTGTGTATTCTTATTGAAAGCTTCTAGTGCAGAAATAATAACCTAATTATTTCACCTGAAATAAGTGCAAATCTGATACAGGCTTTAGCTACTATACTTCTCTGGGTTCATCAGTTTTTTTTTTTTTCTGAACTGATGATTTAGTCTACCTTTTTCAGTTTAAAGTGTTTCCCTAACGCTTTTGTTTAATTTTTATTTCAAATGAGTTTTAAGTGATCCATTTATATTCTATTGAGAATCATTTTCTTAGAACATTTTTTTGTTACTAGGGAATAAATAAATGCAATATTATGCTATTTTATGTACTTCTTCCCTGATTCATGCTAAATATAAAAAACATTAATGCCATAGTTGTTTTCAATAACTTTCTTTATTAACACTCTCCTACAGTGTGTGATAAGTACAGTTTCCCTTTAATCAGTGCATATGACCTATTCATCTCAATATTTGTTACATTTCTCTCCTAGATAAGATTCTAATATATATATTATAATGTTATATGCTCCTTTCTCTATTTTCCCTTTGTAATTTTGCCTAATAAAGTGTAACTTTAATTAGAACCAGTTATTGTTCAATCTGGTATATAAATGTCTGGAGCCTCTGAATGTGACTTAAACACACACATACACTCACACACACTCACACACACACATACACTATCATGATTCACTTCATATTAATGCCTTTCAATATCAGGCATTCAATACTGCTTGACATTTTCCACTGCACTATATTAACACTTTTTCTAACTTTATAAAACAAACAAATATACAACAAAGATTATGTATGTTATCTCATTATCTACTATACCCATCTTCAACTGTTAGCCTCATCAACTGAGATTCTTGTCTTAATACTTTGTTAAATAAAGCTCTAGGCAAATATTCTCTTACATTTTCCTGTTTTCATTAGTACTGGTTTTCAAAATTACCTTGAATAAATAATGCTGATTATAAATTTCTTGATTATTTTTATTTGACATATCTAATTTTATATTATTTTATAATTAAGAATGCTAAGAATATGTGAGTTAAGTAGGAAACTCGTTTTCAATTACAGATTTTAGGACTCATACTTTTCTGTTTTATTATTTGTATCTTGATCCTCAAATTAAGAACTATTTTTAAATGAAGTAGTCTAACAAAACAGTTACAGCTTACCTTTATAGATTTGCATGAAGAGGTCTATGTGAGTGGGGTGTTTATTAACCTGTAATCTAGTTAAGTTCTTTTGTCATGTTGAGGAGCCACTGTAATTCTGTCACCTTCTTGCTGGCATCAAACATTGTCTGCTTTTAAATAGGAAGCATCCATGCTCACCTGGGAGAATCTTCTCTTGTGTGCCCATTAAATTCCTGAGCACAATTTTTTTGGCAATCATCTAGGTTTCTTTTCTCTTTTGGCATAAGTCCCTTGGTGAAGAAGCACCACCTAATTTCCAAGTAGTACTTTCAGAAAAAGTTAAAAATCATTCTACAAATTGCATTTCAGACTCTTAGTAATTGATGTAAATTTGTCTTCCTTACTTTTTTCCCCATAATTGACCCGAAACTAGATCATCCATATCATTAGACAAATATGTCATATGTTGTATTACATGACCATAGCATGCTTGATCTCTTGGACACATTGGATGGCGAGAGCCCTTTTCAGAAATGGAACTCTGTTGATAGATTAGCTTTTGCGGAAATTAAAGTGTGTCGTGTCTGCTGATTAAAACTGGATGGTTTTACTCATTTTATGACATCTACTCAGGCATTAGAGAATATTTCTATCTAATTCAAAATGTAAGCTACGGCCAAAAAAAAAAAAATTAAACAAGAACATTTAAGACAGAAAACACACAAACAGACTTTAAACTTCAGTTTCTTTGAAGCAGGTATGGAGGTAACATTATCATCCATGATAATTCTACTGGTAACTATACTTTTTTCTTCCCATTTTAATGTTCTTTGTGTATTTGACATGTTTCTAAACACATTTATTTTTTGTATTTTAAGCCTTCTCCTCTTTACTACAGCATGCCTCTCATTCATTGGACCTCTGTGCTTTTTATTGTGACAGATATGGTATTCATGTGGAGTTTCCATCATGATTATCTACAAAAGAGAACTGCACATGTGATATGCCTCCAGGAAGTGCGTCATTTCCTTATAGACTGGGAAAAATTGAATGTCCATCCCCCATTAAGATAGAGATTTTGGATACTTTGTTATTCAGTTAGATATCAGAATCAACTGAAAAAAATGTCTAGAAACTAAAACAATTCCTCAGCTATATCTGTGGCTTAATAAAGTAAAGAAGCATCTCACACCTGTTTCACAGAACCAATTTGCAGTCAGAGATAAGGAAACACTGGTTCCTCCCGTGGTTCCCTAGTTTGTACTTTGTTGTCCCCCTTTTAGGTTTTCAGCATTCAGGGACTGAGAATTACAGATATAAAATAAGGAAAGAAGTATGCTCTTTAAGAGCCTCAGCACAGAAAACACACATTGTTTCTGCCCACATGACATTGTAGGAAATAATCGCATGTGTTACAAAGACATGAGAGGGCTAGAGAATGTTGTTCACTGTGTGTCAGACACAGAAACATATTTGGAGAGCATCAAGCCAGACTCTGCCACTGTCCTCAGTTTTGGTCATTGACAGTGTGCTACAGCATGCTGTAATATATGTATGTTTAAATTTAAGTTTTAACAGGATGAATACATAACAGAATATTATGTATGGTACATAGCTATGTGTTTTAACTTGTTTTTGAGGTTTATTTGAGTCTAATGCAATGTCCTTTTTTAAAATTAGTAGCTTAACTGAAATATAATTTACAGAAAATATAATACAGACTTTAAACTTGATTTGATAAGATTTCAAATGTGATGAGATTTAACAAATATAAACATTTATAAAACCACCACCACAGTCAAAATACAAAGCATTCACAATATCCTGAACATTTCCTCATGTAGCTTCGTGATCCATCCTTCCTCTCCACCAACCTCAAGGAACCGAAGATCAGATTCCTTAGCTATCAATCATTTGTAATCCATCAGAATTGTGTTCTTTTATCCTGGAGTCTTTGCTCACAGTAAGAGTTTTAAGATTTATCAATATTCTATATATTTATAGGTCATCTATTGTCAGGGCAAAATTGAAAGTCATGTTCATTTATCTCCAATGGAATTTAGGTTGTTCCTAGATTTTTGCTATCAGAAATAGAGCTTCTATGTATATTAAACAAGTTTTAGAGAAGGGCATCTACTGTCATTTCTTTTGAATTAATATTTAGATGTAGAATTGTTGGATCATGTGGTAGGTATATAGCCTTTTAGAAACTTTCCATGTGTTTTCAGAGTGAGTGTAACATTGTACTCTCCCACCAGCAGTGTATGAGAATGACAACAGCCTTGGCTTAGTTAAGGTTTTCAATTTTTGCCATTCTCTTGAGTGGGTTGCAATATCTCAATGTGGTTTTGATTTGTATTTTCTAATAACTAAAGACATGTGTGTTTGTATATACTTATTGGCTATTTGCATGTTTTCTTTTGGTGAAGCGGTCTTTGAGATTATTTGCTCATTTTTTTTTCTACTGAGAGATTTACTATTATTAAATTTCAAGTATTCTTTATGTGTGTGAAAATTATTTTCTGTCTTTGGTTTGTTTTTAAATCTGTTAATTATAGATATTATAATTAAATCCTTAGTTCCTAGGGCTGTAACATATTGTGTGGCAAACTTGTACGTAATAGTTATTGAATTATTTGGTTATTATATCTTCCATACATGGGGGATAGGACTGGAGAAAAGAGTATGATATTCTTGTGTTCACAATATAAGAGGCACTCATTTTCAGGGCTGAAAAATTGACAGTCATTGAAGACAGACCCACAATTTTGTCATATGTTCTTATTTTAAAATAATTACATTCCTTAACAATCTTGTGGCATTGCTTTATAAATTTTCTCTATCACCCTTTAGCAGCTTTGTAACAAAAATTCTCTTACTCTTACATTTCAAAATGCATTTTTTGAAGCCCTTCATTTCTCCTCTTTCATTAGATTACTTTCAACATACATGTCTTATTATATACTTTGCATCTTTAGATTGTGTATTAAAAAGGAAAATATTTTACTATACATAACAAAATAAAACAAATACTTTTAGTAGGCTACTGAGTGGGGAATAGAAGAGGATCTTATTTAGGACAACTTGCCTGGAACGTCAATACATATAGAAATAGTAAGGAAGGTAAACCTTGGAAAACAGAGATGGCCGAGAATGTGTGCATTGCTTGTGTGTATGTGTATGGGTAGGAGGAGAACATATACTGTGTGAGTTTTTACCCTGAGTGCTGTGTGTTACCTCCACAGTCTTCACTGTTCATCAAAAAGAAAAAAGAAAAAAAACACTTCAGATAAGTATTTCTAAACATCATTTCAATTTTAGAGATAAGGCCATTGAAACTATTGATGAAACTGATCAATTGCTCATAGGTTTTACGATTGTGAGTCAGGACCTATTTTGTTATTAGACTTGAGATTGAATCCTAACTCTATGATTTATTATCTGAGATGTATTAAGCAATATTGAAAAATTTCCAAGGTTTGTTTTTTTATTTGTGATAATTAAATGAGATATCATTGGTAAAATTACCTGCCAATTATACTATGATCATTTATTTCTTATGATTCTATAATGATAATTATGAATATTATATTATGTTCCTAAATTCTTAGTCTCTAGGGCTGTAACATATAACTTAGCAAAATTGTACTTATTAGAGTTATTAAATTACTTTGTTATCATGTCTTCCATTCGTTGGGGACAGGACTGGGGTAAGGTGCATGACACACTTGGGTACACAATGTAAAGGGCACTCATTTTCAGGGCTGATTCTCTATGGTACAATTCTAAAAGTGTGTGCCTCCTTGGATATTGCACCCAAGCACCTCTTGACTCAAGATCGAGCCCAGATCTGACCTTCTAATCTCCATCCTGGAGCTTTTGAACCTTGTCCACCAAACAATGTAAGTATAGCATCATGGATGCAAAATCAAGTCCTACCAAAATGGACAGGATTGGCGTTATGGCTTCACAACCTGCTAACTGTGTGACATCATGCAAGTGGCTTAATCTTCTGGTGCTGTAGTGCACTCGTGTATAAAACTGGCTGACAAACGTATAAACAAAGGATCATCATAAGAATGAACTTATTTAGTATGTCCAAAGCAACTTGAAGGAGTCATGGCATTCACAAAAGTATTCCTAAATACTAGCTATTATTGTTGCTAAAAATTAAATTTTATTTGTCTAAATTTGACTGTTGCAAGCAGCACACAAAAACCATACTCTCGAACTTACTTTTTCTTTGTTTCACATGTTTGATGTGAGAAAGGAATGAGATCTTAAAGCAATCATTAAAATTCCAAAAATGTAACATGTGAGTGATCCATGAATTCTGCTAGTGATTTTGTTTATATATGTGGGTACGATACCAAGAATACACATCATTATTCAGCTTATAATGTAATTTGGCTGACTCCTCATGGATACCTTTTCTTTTACTATTCCCAACTGATCTAAGGAGTAGGAACTGTGACTGTTTTTTTGTTTGTTTGTTTTCTTTTGTTTTTTGTTTTTGTTTTGCCTAGGAACAATATGGATCTTAGAAAATGCCTGTATACCTAATACAGTGGTGAGCATTTCATTTTTAAATTAAGTAAAGCAATAAACACTTTTCAAATGAAATCGTTACTCTTAAAAAAGAGATAAGGATGAATATACAGTGTTATAAAACTCTAATATTCACAAATCACATTTACAAGTGGAAGCATTTAATGTAAAAATTTAATCCTGTTTCTTGAAAAAAATGTCCTATTGTGTTAAAATATATATGTTATTTATAACTGTGCAAACCCAATTTTTGGTGAAGAAATCACATATCTATAGCATAAAACATGTAAGTTTTGTTTGTTTTATTTTTACTTTAGAGGTGAATGTTAGGGAGAGCAGAGATTTACTCCTTATATACTAAAAAAATTATCTATATTACTCTTCTTGTCAATATTTAAGTTCTTATTAATCAAAGAAAATGAATTCAGTAGTCTAATAATTTTATTTTAAATTCAAGTTTCTAGACCCTGAATGAATCCAAATGATCAAGAGAATGTGAAACAATATTCAAATTCTTTTAGGTATAAGAAGTTAACCAAGTTTCAGTTGTAGTAATATGTTACATGTAAATTAACAATTTAAAGTTTGTAATTAAAAAAATAATTTAGAACTTAAATTTTTATTGTATTAATTGCCCTTAATTTAATTTTTTTTAACCAAATGTTCTTTGCATTCTCCAAAGTTTAACTTTATTTCATGGAATTTTTTACTTTAAATCTTCTGTTACAATGTGAAGATGAATACATAAATAGAACACTTATTTGTTATGTGTTGTTTTAAAGGGAATTTTTCTATAATATTACCTATTCCTAGTGTAAGTACTTCAGTTATTACAGTTCTCAACATGTCAAAGTGATCTAATATTAGTATTTATTTTCATTATTTCACTATAAATTCTACTTAAAGAATCAGAAATATATGAGTTACTTTAGTAATATGACACAGTTGCTATTATGTGTAAAATATTTATTTTAAATTTAGAAATATGAACAAAAGCTTAATATCACTACAAAGTAGCTTATATTGACCTTTCTTATTTGGGATTTGGCTGATTTTTTTCACAAAAGAGGAGTTAAATATTTAAATTATTGTAGGTGAAATCAACTGTTTCATCAAAGATATTCAAGACACCTTCAAAATATTGTTCATTCTATGATCCAGCAATAGCACTTCTGGGTATTTATCCAAAGAAAACCAAAACAATATTTTATAAAGATCTATTCACCCCTATGTTCATGGAGTACAATTTACAATAGCCAAGAAGTGGAAGCAATCTAAATGCCCCTCAATAGACGATGGCATGAAGAATTTATGGTTCATATATAAAATGGAATATTACTCAATCGTTAAAAAAATGAAATCCTACCATTTTCAATGGCTTGAATGGACCTAGAGATTATTACACTGAATGAAATACATTGAAAAGAGAAAGATAAATACCATATGATTTTAATTAAATGTGGAATCTAAAGAACAAATAGAACAAACAAATCAAAATCTGACTCACTAATATAGATGACATTTAGTGATGGCCAGAGGGGAAGGGGGTTTTGGGGCTGGAACTGTGGGGGGAAGAGTCAAAGAAGCACAATTAGTAATTACTAGAAAGTTACAGAGATGGGTAGTACATCCTAAGGTTTGGAGTCTGCATTAATGTAATGGCTAGGTGGAGAGTCTGAGGAAAGAGCAATAGGGGATATTTTTATAAATTATATAAATGTCTAACCAATGTACTCTATACTTGAAACTAATAATTTTTTTTTCTAAACATAACATGTTCTTTAAATAAAAGTAGCTATCTCTACCCTATGCATTGCTTCCACCTAACATATTTAAAGTTTTAATTAAAAACATTTGTTTGGCACTCTCTGAATTGTTATATTTTACTTTTCTCAAACAGTGCTCAGTCTACCCAGAATTCACTTTTTTTCTCTTCTCCATGGAATTGAATGCACACGTCATCTTATTTCTTAGACATGAGTTGAGTGTTGTGCAACACTATTTGAGACCATCCAAACTCCACACACATCCAATTTTTACCTTATCTACTGTGAATACTACATGTGGAATCTGTATTCCTGTTAGAGATCTTAAACTTGTTTTTCTTATATTCTCCAGGCCTGTGAAACAGTTGTAATAGATGTTCTGATGACAACTATAATTTTTACATAATAAACGAATTTGTTATCTGTTTCTTCATGACCACCTGAGCAATCCTGAGATTTAGCTATTGAATGTATTAACAATGTTCCAAACAATTAAACCTTTAACCCAAGTTTAATTTTAATGAGGGAATATATTTCCTGTCTTATGCATCATTTTACAACCTTTTCCCCTTTTCACTTTACATCTTTAAGGTGTGAATACTTTCAAACTTTACTTATAATAAAAACGAGAACCTGGGAGAAGTCCAGCTGCAATCATGGAAAAGAAGCCAAGTTAATGGGCTTCAATTCTGGAAAACACAGATCTTTTTCAGCACTTAAATTATGTAAGAATCTTGGGTTGGGATCAATGTCTCATGATAAAAATGGATATTGCAAAACACGACACTCTTTATGAACTAATATATTTTTTAAATAAATCATAAAAATAGATGGGGAGAGAAATCAGACTACACACACACGCACTATTTTTTTTAAAAAATATAGGAATATGAATTACTAAATACATGATACTATGCTGACAGAGACTATTTCACTATATTTTATTTGCTAAAAAAATTAGTTTTTTATTATACATCTAACCAGGTGTGATATAGCCCTGAAGTCACAAAATTGAGAATAAAATGAAAGTTTAAAAATGGGTAAGAATAATTAAACCATATTAAGGCAGGAAAGTAAACTGCAAGGCAACTTCTGATTAGAAAACAGTAGAATTTAGTGTGTAAACAGACAGTGAGTTCAAGTCAATGACTAAGATATTAAATATCAAGGTAGCTATTTTTTCAAGGGCATCATGATATTTTTTTTCCTCACGGTATATACCATAGGGTTAAACATCAGGTTGACAATGGCATAGAAAAGAGAGAGAAATTTGTCTGCTTTGGAAAAATATTTGGATTTGGGTCACACATATGAAAGGGTTCCAAATCTGCAGAATAAAGCCAGAATGTGAGATGGGCAAATACAGATAGTTTTGACTCATCCTGTTACTAATGATGATTTCAGGAGGGTAGGCATAGTTTTACTGTAGGAGCCAAGAAATACCAGGAAAGAGATCTAAATAAACATCACAGCAACTATAAAGACCAACATCTAATTCAGAAAAGTGTCTCCACAGGCCAGCTGGAGTATTGCAGAGATGTCACAGAAAAAGTGGTAGATGAGGTTAGAACCACAAAATGACAGAGATAACTTGACCAGAATTCTACTGGTCCAAGAGCCAGTCACTCTCAGCTGGACTCGGAGCTCGTGGTTTCTAACTACAGGATATCGCAGAACACAACAAATTGTCATATAGCAGTTATAGCCCATCACTGTCAGGAGAAAGCATTGTGGTTTCCAAGCACAAAGATTAAACTTATTTTTGTAGTACAGTCAAATAAAACCTTATTTCTTTCAGAGTCCAAAGTTTTATGAGTATTCCAGACAGAGCTAGAGATATATAACAGATTTTCCAGAAGGACAAATTACTGAGAAAAGAAATACATCAAAGTTTGGAAAGCCTGGTCAAGTCTACTCATGAGAGTAATGATGACATTTTCCATCAGGATTTTCACACTCACAAGAAAAATATCACAAAAAGAAACATTTTGAGGTTGAGAATACAAGAAAATCTCCAAAGACTAAATTTCATTGTTGAAGTAGAATTTGCTTCTGGTTCTTTTTTCTTGGTGTTCCATCTGTATAAATAGTGAAATTAGTCAGTCATTTAATCTTTTGGTTTGTTTTCTATTGACAAAAGATGATTGAGAAATGAACATACACATTTTCTTATTTGTATTTAAATTCCATCATTTTGTAACCCAACATTAAAGAGCAAACCTGAATCCAGTAGTGAAGATATGCTAAATTCTAAGCATATCAACCAATTAACACATAATAGTAGATTGTATTTTAGTAGAATTGAAAGGTTCTAGAAACGTGTATTTTTATTATTTGTTTGTGTACAGAGAAAAGTGAGTTATTTTACTTCACATTTTACCACACAGATTCCCAGAACAGAATGCTTTACATCTGTCATGCTCAGGAAATAATTTTCAAGTGTATTTTTTTGATAACTCAACTCTTCCAGGTAACCTTTTCCTAGAACAGCATATGCCTTTCCTTAATTAGAGTACTGTTATAACTCTTGCTCATTCTGAAAGGACTTTGGTTTGAAATTATATTCCTATTTAATTGAACTATCAAGATCAAGGAAAATATTCACCAGGCATATTATTTCAAGAACTTGCCTTTGTCATATCCCATCTTGAAGCAGTATTTGATCCCTTTCTTTATACCAACTGGTTGGCTAATTAATAATGACCTTATGGAGTGAATTTTATATATGATATGATTTTGGGAACTCTGCCTAGTTCTTAGAACCTGAATTCACTCATTATCTGTGAGAATAGTTGTTATTAAAAAATTGTCATTTTAATATATGAAATGACACATATCAGAAGATAAATTGAACAGAATAAAATACAATAATTACACTTTTGCCTAAAAGATGAAATAATGAAGTGCATACTTTAAGTTCTTAGTTCTCCTTTTAAGAGATAAAGAACTGTAAAAAACAATATAAACAGCCACTTTGAAATGGAGTCACAGCCCCCATCCCACAGGAATTGCCTTGAATGCTTGCTCCTGAAACCTTGGAATGTTTGACTTGGGCAAAATAACCTTTTAATTGGGGCAAATCAATATTGTATTTCAAATAACTGTTTTCAGAGCTAACTGGAAACTATTTGTGCTTCTGCCTGAATCTATATTTCCCAAACAGCTATTCTTTCATCTCAAATAAAGACTATTGTGTCTAATTTTGGCTCTTTATTTTTAAGGTCAGCAAAATGATTCCATGAGGGAAAAAATAAAAATGATGAAGGAATGAGAAGACCCACATTTGCATATTATTATTTTAATTCTTACAGTCTCAATTGCTCTAAGAAATGATACATTTTAGAAAAAAAAATGATCGATTTCTTCTTCCTTGACAAAGCATACATCTGTTTTCTGAAGTGAATCATAGAAATAAACCAGTATTTTGCTTATTCAAAAAAGTTTGGTACAAATAAGTTTTAGATATTTACCTGATGGATTATTAATGTAAACTAATGGATTGTATTAGTTTTGTTTTCAATTCTTTTATCATAATGAAAGTAAGAAATCCAAAATTCCAGTTCTGTTTTGAGTGCCAATTTGAGCTTAAAATCTTTACCTGGTGAATATCTATTGAATCTTGATTCTCAGAATTCTATGGTGTTCTAAAATAAATGAAAAATGTCAATTCAAAAACATATTGACACAAAATAATTCGTACTTTCTAGTCTAGATTTAGATTTAGCTGCTTATTTTTGCTCAGTAGTTTATGTACACTTGTTTTTGCATTTATATGTAAGAAACTTTTGTTTTAATAAGAAATGGATATAATTTTCCTCCTAATAGAAACTCATATCTCTTGGCTGAATAAGACCAGTGGGCATTACAATAGGCTCTGTAAGGTATAATACTACTCTGGAGACCCCAGTCAGTTTATTTACTGGTGGTCTGAAAATAATGGGTTTTACAATCTTAGCTTGATTAGATGACCAAGAGGAATGAAAAGCCCAACCCAACTCCCCTGGCTCTCTCAACTCTCCAGAAGCCTGATTCCTTACACAGTTCTCATAGTTCAAGGAAGCCTGCAGTCTAATGTAAAGAAGGAATAAGTGTGCTGGGAAGTCCTGTTGCTGAGTGTGTCTCAGGCCTCCAATGCCAGACTGTGATAGAGGTAAAGGCACGTGCAGAGAGGCTCAGTGGCTTCACATGTTTCCTGAAGCTTCCCCTGCTTGTCAGCTTGTTAGTGCAGGTTTGATAATAACATTTTATGGAAAGATGATATTTGTTTGATTAAAAATTTGACATATTCAGCAAACATGTTTTTCTAAATGACTTAACATGGTAAGATCTCAATACATTTAAGATACCTATCTTATTGTCATTAAGTTTGACTAGATTTAAATGATCTTAATTTTCCACAATTTTAGTGAAGTATTTAAAATTTTTCTTGCTTTACAGTTATTTTTGAAATTTAAAAATTCAAAATTATTTTTTATCAAGTACATGCAAAAATGTTTATGCTTTTTTTGATACTGAAAAAGAGACATATGCCCAAATTATAAATTTACCACTAATGTAATCTCTAAAATTCACCCATATTTAATTTTGTTTCTTTTTGATTTGTCAAAGACCAAAAAATTGTATTTATAAATATTTAGGAAATTTATAATTGTGTATTATTATTCTTGTTTTTCAAGTATTGAAGACTGCTTCATTGTTTAGATACTGTTGACTTTTTCTCCTGTTTTTTAATTAAAAATAATTGGGCTGACATCAATTAATAAAAAATAAATCTCAAGTATAAAATTCAACAGCGTGTCATATATATATTGTGTGTTTACCACCCCATCAAGACCGAGCGCAGCATTCAGTTTGTGTACTGATGCCCCATGGGCTTCAAGGTTGGTATCAGCTACCAGCCATCCACTATGATGCCCAGGGGTGACCTGGCCAAGGTGCAGCATGCCATGTGCATGCTGAGCAACATAACCACCATCACTGAGTTCTGGGCCCACCTGGACCACAAATTTGACATGATGTATACCAACAGGGCATTTGTGCACTGATATGTGGGTGAGGGCATGGAGAAGGGTGAGTTCTCTGAGGTCTGGGAAGATATGGTTACCTTGAACAAGGATGAAGAAGAATAGAATAGCTGCCTGGAGTACACTCACTATGTTTTGCAAAATCCTTTTGAAATTAACAGCCTCCTTGCAAAAAAAAAAAAAAAAAAAAAAAGGGCAGATTCTGTTACCAAAAATTTGATCCTTTTTACCTCAATTTTCTCCTCACTCCCTCCTTCACTCCAGTTAACACTAATCCACTATGTGTCATGTTTGTTTGTTGTTTTCAGTTTCATTCATCCCACATATGAGTGAAATCATATGGTTTTCAACTTTTTCTGTCATACCTATCTCATTTAGCATGATTATCTTGATTATCTCAAGATCCATCTGTCCAAGTTGTCACAAATGACAGTATTTCATATTTTCTTGTGGCTAAGGGATATCCCGCTGTATACATATACAACAATCTCTTTATTCTTTTTGATTTGAGGATTCATTTATTATCACTCAGGGCCACTGGTAGTGATTAATTTTTACTAAGTCTATTTTTACAATCTTAAATTTGTCCATCTCTGTATTTATTGTTAAGCCCTCTTAGTTATTTTTTAAAAAATTACTCTGTTGTATATTCTGATTCCTTTCCGTTCATAACAACCTGTTGTTGGCTGATTCTCATATTTCTCTGCTGAATGTTAAATATTACTTCAGACATTTAGTAATAATAAGCAAGGGTAAAAAGCAAGAATTTACCTTGCTTGCAGTTTTATATTTACTAAATATAAGATTATGTTTTGTGGTTAGATATCACATTCTCTTTAAAATATATCTAAACTATATATAAAATATAATAAATAAATCAGAAATTATTTAAAGTGCTGGCAATATTTTCTACCAGTAATTTTGTTTATATTATCATTTTTTTTCTAACGATGATAATTTGATGATTGCCAGAAGCAGGACATTGGTGGGGGACAAAATGAATGAAAGTGGGCAAAAGGTACAACCTGACAGTTATGAAATAAATAAGTCATAAGGATGTAATATACATCATGATGACTCTGTTTATTAATACTGTAGTGCATATCTGAAAGTTGTTAAGATAGTAGACTTTCAAAGTCCTCATTATAAGAAAATAATTTTTGTAACTATGTATGGTAATGGATGTTAAGTAGCCTTATCATGGTGATCATTTCACAATATGTAGAAATAGCAACTCATATATCTGAAACTAATATAACGTTATATGTCTATTATACCTCAATTAACAATAGAGAAGAAATAATTTTATGTATTTAATTCTCTGTAATAAGTCTAAACAATAAATAAAAATATGATAAATAAATAATAAATCATTTGAAATTCTACCACTGTGAGGAAGTCAGTATTTTCTTTTAATTTACATTTTGTCAGATATCGCTGCTATGAATAAACATTCACTACAAACATGCACATGCAAAATCTTATGTAAAATTATGGAGCACTATTCTTTTATTTTGTACAGTATTACAATTTATACACAAACATATACATTTTTTTTCACATGTCAGGAAAGCTAGGAAAGCCTTCAGTGATGCAGCTCTGATATATTGCTTTAGGTCTCTGTAGGGTTTTGCAGTGCAGATGTTCTCCAGAGTCTTAATAAGCTTCAACCGAGAGTGCCTTCTTTTCACTTTTAGTATTCTTCTGCTCCAGAAAAAAAGCTTTCATAAACAGTTGAAGAAACACATGTAGAACTCCTTCTTAAGCAAATATAAATATGCCACAAGTGGTTACATTGACACTGTTTTTTAAAATGAAAGAATTATATTTTGTTTTTATTTTCAAAAAAAAAAAAACGATGCCAAATTATTGCCCCCCCCCAAAAAAATGGAGTTCATTTCAAATGATGCAAATAAAAGAACTCCAATAAAAAGGCTATTTATATGATTTATTATTTTCTTTCATCTACTGTAATAATACTACAAATTGAGCAACTTAAAACCATAAAAATTTATATTCTCACATTTCTAGAATGCAGAGTCCAAATCACAGTAATTGCCAGGATCTAAGAGAATCATCTGTTGCTTCTTTCAGAGTTTGGTGGCTCTTGACCTTCCTTGATTCTTGCTGCATAACTCCAATCTCTGCCTGCATCTCCACATGTTCTTTTCTGTGTGTCTGTAACTGCTTTTCTAAATGCCCTATGCTTTCCTGTCTCATAAAACCACTGGTTATATAATTTAACAACCACTTTAGGCCAGGAGGATCTCACTTCTTTAATTTAATATATCTGTAAGGGTTTTTTTTTTTTTTTCCAAACAAGGCCATATCTACACTTCTAGATAAACATATACTTAAGAGGTCAACATTCAACCTATTACACAATGATACGGATAGTTTAGAGTGAAAACCAGAAACTTCTAACACTAAATAGATATTATCAAAGTGAAACTTGAAGCTACAAGGGGAAGGAATGACATTATCACAGGACAGTGAGATTTGGGATAATAGAGAAGGGGGTTTGTAGTCTTAAAGCACCATGCACAGAGACTTAAGAGCTACAAAAGGAAAAATGCAAAGAGAATAGTAAGATTACCCTGCTTCCACCATCTCAGCTGCTGCTGGTTTCTCGTATTGGCTAAATCCAATGAGAGTACAGAGGAGGTTAGTAAGAATATCTGAAAGGAGGGGAGGTTAAAGAAATTATATTACAGAGCATGATTCTAATCCTTGGTTATATAACACACTCAGTTAACCAACATGTATTGCTCAGGCAATCTCTTAACTCACTCGTTCACAGTGAGAGGAAGGAAACACAGATGTTCAAATTAGATTGTTACAATCGAGGAAATTTCTGCTTGGATTACAAAGAAGAACTTTACTTAACCCTATAAAACTAAGGTCCCTTAACATAATGTGAGATTGCTATTATGATATTCATCATCGTTATTTACAAACATAAGCATAAAATTAGACTTTTTCTGTTGTGTCTGCATAGCAAATCTACAAAAATGTCTTTTTCCTTTTTGTAATTTAAGTTTTTGCATCATCATAATAATTTACTTAGTAGTTTTCTCAGTGCCATCATGATGTCTTTGTTTCTCAGAGTGTATATGATAGGATTCAATGTTGGGATCAAAACAGTGTAGAAAAGAGAGATCACTTTTCCAGTTCCTTCAGATTGATTTGCTTTGGGTTGCAAATAAGTGATAATAGCTGTTCCATAGAATAAAACCACAACAATCAGGTGAGTAGAACAGGTGGAAAAGGCTTTCGCCCTCCCTCTGGTTGATAATATTTTGAGAATGTTGGCAATAATTTTGCCATAGGAGACAGTGATCAACAGACATGGAACAATGATAAATACCACTGTAGCTACATAAACTGTCATCTCATTCAGAAATGTGTCCCCACAAGCAAGCTTGAGAATTGGGGGGAGGTCACAAAAGAAATGATTAATCTTGTTAGACCCACAAAAGGGCAGAGAAAATATCTGATATATCGCCCCAATTACGGCTGGAGCTGCACCAACCCAGGAGGCAATGGCCAGCTGGACACAGACCTTGTGGTTCATGACCAGTGGATAGTGCAGAGGGTTACAAATAGCCACATAGCGGTCATATGCCATTGCTGTCAGGAAGAGACATTCTGAGCCTCCAAACATAAGGACAAAACACATTTGTGCAGCACAAGCAACCAAAGAAATGTTTCCTTTCTGGGTCAAAAGATCCATGAGCATTCTTGGGACAGTGGCCGTTACATAACAGATTTCTAAAAAGGAGAAATTGTTAAGAAAGAAATACATGGGGGTCTGGAGGACAGTGTCAATTCTAGTTATCAAAATTATGATGCTGTTGCACATCAGGATAGTCAGATAGATGACCAAAAATATCCCAAAAAGAATCCAATGGCTATTGGGAATATCGGAAAACCCCAAAAGAACAAATTCTGTTATTGTGGTCATGTTTGATTTTTCTTTGTTTATTTTGTTCTCCATCTGTAAATATTATAAACTCAGGATAATTAATTCATTATTGTTCTTGAATGGCATTTTCCTCTTCTGTTAACTACATTAGATGTAGGAATGTATTTCTATAATCTCTAAACTTATGTCCAGCTTCATATTGCTGTTTCTAGAAAATGAATTTTGAAACCTCAGAAAGAACCAATGTGCACGTGAGATCAAAGAAATAAAACTAAATATATTTTTTATGCTTTGAGGTAATGTTACCAGAGAAAATGTGAAGTGTACATTCTATTTAGAGCTTATTGTGCAGAAGTCATTTCCAATTATTTCACCTTATAAAGAGTAGAATTATCATACAGGCTTTTGCTATTGCATTTGTCTTGATTGATCAGTTTTTGCTGATTTATTTACCTTTTTTTTCTATTTAAAGCATTTTCTTTAAAGATTTTGTTTAATATTTATTTGAAATGAAATTTAAGTCCTTCCATTTATAGTCTAATGTGAATCAGTTTTCTTAGACCAATCCTTTGTTACATATAATAAATATATATAGCATATATTTAACCCTAATTTATGTATCTCTCCTCATTTATGTTAAATATGAAAACCATTAATCCCAGCATACTATTCAGTAACTTTTGCTATTAACATCTCTATACAGTGTATCATAAATATCCAGTAGCTTTTAACTCAATTAATACATGTGACCCATTCATCCCAATTTATTTTATATTTCCTTTTCTTCCTAGTTAAGGTTCTAGTGCCATGTAGTTCCATCGAACTAAATACAATGCCCTTTCTCTATTTTTCCTTTGTAATTTTACCTAATAAAATGTAACTTTGATCAAATACAATTATTATTTACTCTGGATATACAAATGCCTGGAGCCTATGAATAAAACTTATACACACACACACACAATTTTGTTTCACTTCATATTAATTCCATTCATATCAGGCAGTCAATACTGCTTGAGTATTTCTATAACACAATATTAATATTTGTTCTCTAACTTTACAAAACAAATATATAACAAAGATTGTGGTTTCTTTCTCGTCACTTTGCTATACACATCTTAACTTGTTAGCCCCAACACTTGATATTTTTTCATTAATACTTTGGCAGATAAAGCTGCAGACAAATAATCTCTTACATTCCTCTATTTTCATTAGTACCAGTTCTCTAAATTACCTTAAATGAGTAATGGTGATTATAAGTATGTTTGCTATTATTATTTGACCTACATCTATTTTTTATTACTTTATAATAAGAATTTAAGGAACTACATGAGTTATCTTAAGTAGTTAACACATTTTCGAAGAAGGATTTAAGAATTTTTTGTTTTTCTGTTTTATTTTTTGCATTTTGACCCTGCAATAAAGAACTATCTTTAAATAAAATAGTCTAACAAAACAATTACAGCTTACCTTTATAGATTTGCCTGAGGATGTCTGGGTGGAGTGGAATCTTCTTTTAGATGTTCAGCATTCAAAGAGCTGAGAATTACATAAAGATACAAAATAAGGAAAGAAGTATGCCGCTCTTAATAACCTCAGCACAGAAGAGACACATCACTTCTACCCACACGCCATAAACATCTTGTTTATGAACTTGTAAACATTTTAAGTTCTTCTGTGATGTTGAGGAGCCACTGAAATTCTATAATATTCTTTTTGGCGTCTAACATTTGTTTAAATAGGAAGCTGCCATGCTCACCTGGGGTGAATCTTCTCTTGTGTGCCAATTAAATTTCTGAACATTGCTTTTTATTGACAATTATCTAGATTTATTTTTAAAACATTCTATGTAGGTGGCTTTCCCTTCTCTTCACCCCTTCTTGGCATGAAGCTTCTCTCAATCGGGGAGTTCCCTCAATCAGGAAGGAATACCACTTAATTGTCAAGTAGAACTTTCAGGAGAAATTAAAAATTATTCTAGAAAGTGTATTTCAGTCTCTTAATAATTGTGTACATTTGCCTTTCTTTCTCTTATTCCCATAATTGATCCAAATCTAAATCATCCACACCATTAGAAAAATATGTCACATGTTGTATCACATGAACATGGTATACTTGGTCCCTTCAATTCATTGGATGGTAAGTGTATGAAAAACTACCTGGATAGTTTTATGATATCTATTTAGTCATTCAGGAAGGTTTCTAGATGATTCAAAATGTAAGTTATTGCAAAAACAAGCATTTTAAACAAGAACATTTAAGACAGAAAATAAAATAACTTTACACTAAACTCCTTATTCCATTTCAGCTACTTTGAAGCAATTATTATACATGATAATTCTACTAGTAATTATGTTTGTTTTTTCCTGTTTCAATGTTCTTTGAGTATTTTACATGTTTCTAAAGACATTTCTTTTTTTGTATTTTAAGTGTTCTTCTGTTTACTACAGTGTGCTTCTCATACATTAGCCCTTTGTTCTCTTTACTATTACTGATAATGTATTCGTGTGGTGTTTCCATCATGATTATCTACAAATGAGAACTGCACACATGATTTGCCACCAGGAAGCGTGTTGCTTCCTTACAAAATGGAACAAATTGAATGCCCATCCCATATTTAGATGAAGAATTTGAATATTCCTTATTCAATTAGATATCAGCATCACTTGAAAAAAAAATCTAGAAAGTAAAACAATTCCTTAGCTATGTCAGTGGTTTAACAAAATAAAAAAGCAACTTCCACCCATATTACAGAACAATTTTTCAATCAGAGGAAAAATAACGCTGGTTCCTCTCATGTCAGAATCCCATGGTTCCCTAGTTCCTTCTCTAGGGTCCTGTTTTAGATGTTCAGTATTCAAAGAGCTGAGAATTACAGAAAGATACAAAATAAGGAAAGAAGTATGTCACTCTTAATAGCCTCAGCACAGAAGAGACACATCACTTCTACCCACATGCCATTGTAGGAACTAATTGAATATCTGACAAAGTTGTGGAGGGCTAGAGAATGTTGTTCACTGTGTGTCAAGATCACAGAAACATAATTGGAAAGCATCAATCCAGACTCTGCAGCTATCCTCAGTTTTGGTCACTAACAGTGTGCTACAGCATGCCATAACATATGTACATTTAGATTTAAGCTTTAATAGGTTATTTACATAATGGAATCATTATGTATCATACATAGTTAAGTATTTTATTTGACTTTTGAGACATAATTGTTTTTAATGCAATTATTATAATTTTAATTTTTAAATTATAATGTTACCAAAGTGTAATTTACAGAAATAAAGTAGTACAAACATGGTTAGATTTAGTGATATTTCAAATGCAATAAGATTTAACAAATATATTCACTTGTGAAACCATTCCCACAATGAAGATACAAAACATTCATCATATCTCGAACATTTCCTCACATAGCTTCATAATCCATCCTTGTTTACCCCAGCCCCAAGGAACTAACGGATCAGATGTCTGTAGCCAACGAGCATTTATAATCTATCGGAATGTGCTCTTTTATTCCGATGTCTTTGCTCTCAGTAAAGGTTTTAAGATTTATCTATGTTTTAACAATGATTAAATCATTTATTGAACTTCAAGCTTTATTTTGTTCATTTATTTATCTTGTATAAAATTTGGGTTGTTTCTCAATTTTTGGCTATCAGAAATAGAGCTGCTATCTATATTAAACATGTTTTATATTGAGGCATCTACTGTCACTTCTTTTGAATTAATATTTAAAAGTGAAATGGTAGGATCATGTTTAGGTGTATGTTTAGTCCTTTTAGAAACTGTCCACATTTTTTTTAAAGTGGTTATAATATTTTACCCTCCCACCAGCTGCGTATGAGTGTAGCAAGAGTTTTACACCTTAGCCAACACTTGGCTCGATTAGAATTCTCAATTTTTTCCATCCTTCTGAGTGAGTTGCAAAATTTATTATGATTTTGATGTGTCATTTTCATAATGACTAAGGACATGTGTGTTTTTATATACTTATTGACTATTTGCATATTTTCTGATGATACTTCATTTGGACTATTTCCTCCTTTTTTTTTCACTACTGGGTGTTTTAGTATTATTGTTTGGCAAAGAATCTCTATATGAGTGAAGATTATTTTCTCTCTCTGATTTCTTTTTGATCTCTTAATGAGATCTTTTGAGGAAGAAAGGATGAAAATTTGGGTCTAATAAAATATATATTTTTTATAAATTATTATTTTTTGCATCCAGTTAAGAAATTTATATGTTATACATCACAAGGATTTTCTCTTATTTCTTGTAGGCCTTTTATATTTTAGTTTTTATATTTGAGTCTGTGACTCATTTTGAGTTAATGTTTGTGTATACCGTGAGGTAAGGTTTGATGTTAATTTTTTTTTTCATGTAGATATTTAATTAGCTCTTTTGCTATTTGTGGACAGGCTTTCCATTCCCCATCAATTGTCCAAGCATTTTTGTCAAACTCAGCTCAACATAGATGTATGTATCTTTTTTCTAGGCCCTGTATTCTGTTCTCTTTTCCTAACAATTCATTACTTTACAATTCCCCACTGTTTTTTTGTATAACAAATTTTAGTAAGTTTTGAAGTCAAGTAGTGTACTTCCTCTAAATTTTTTGGTCTTATATAAAATTTGCTTTGACTTCTTTGCGTCCTTGGCATTTTTACTAATTTTAGAAGAGGTCTATCATTTTCTGTATAATGCCTGCCAGATTTTTAAATTGATATCCTATTAAATCTGTACAGAAATTCGTAGAGAATGGACAGTTTAACATTATTGAGTATTGCAGTCATGAAAATTGTATCTTCCACTTATTTCTCTCCTACTTTACTCACCAGTGACATTTTAAAAAAATCTTTGCTTCTGTTTGTCTCCTCTTTTCAATTCTCTTTTCTCTCTTTCCCACACTCTTTTGGATGAGATTTTTTAGAGTTCCATTTTACCTTATGCATTGGCTTTATTGAGCTTGCTTTATAGATTAGATTATACATTTTTAAACTAAATACTCAATTTAAGTTAATTATGGGCCACTTTATGTACTCTAGAAATCTATTTCCAATGTTCCTTCATGAGAGGTGTTCTACAAGTAAATAACCACAACTTCCCTCCCTGCCTTCACAGGTTCCACTGCAAGAATTTGGAAAGGCTTACTCCATTCAAATGCAGTAAATTATGAATGCTCCTTCCATCATTCTGTGGAGTTGGCAGAGCTCAGAGTGCCAATAAGTTATAGATTTATATTTATAAAAACTACTTATTGATATGCAGCTCAGTGTTTATTTTTATATTGGACCCTCATGAGCCAAACCTGCTCTCCTCATCCAGAAAGTTAAGCTGAACCTAGGAAGTCAATCCTTCATTGTGTTAACATGACTAGCAGAATCTCTTGGACCTCACAGGCTTTCATGGCCCTTTATGGCTATTCTTATTTCTTTCATCTGCTCAAACTGGATCTCCAATATGTAAGGTCGAATAAAAAATTTTAAGGTTATACATTTTAAGAGGAAATAAGATGTTCACATGTTTACAGAACATAGGATTTAGATACAAAAACTATTTACACCAATAAAAACTCTCTTTCTCACTGTAGCACAGTCTTTCACAGTTTCAGTATTTCATACTGATAGACTGTCTGATCTTGGGAGGAGGAGGCAGCTGTAGAGGTGACACAGGTTAAGAAACATTAAAAAATAATTCCCTCAACATTTTTTTTAACACCTTCGCACAGGATTTAAGAACATTTTATCTATGATGGGTTCGATAATCTCTTTTTTTGAGTTAAAATACAAAAATACATTGTGCTAAAATTGGATAACATTATGATCTTGATGTCATCAACCATTAATGATGCCAATGTATTATTTCAAGTATTTCAATACCTTGGATTGAGTGTGGAATTAATTTTGAGTTTGTAATTGATAATTGATAAATTTATTTATTGAGTTTTGAATTAATTAAAAATAAAAGCAGCATTTATTTTATGCGAAATAAACATATGAGACTACCTATGAAGAGTAAATAAGATTCCTTCTTATAGTGGAGAAAGACTAAAATCAATGTAGGGAGACTATGATAAACAAGAAATATATTTTACTGAGTTATGTTTTATACTGCCGAACAATATATTTCAGCAGGATTTTTTTCAATACAACCATAACTTCCTTGTTTCTCAGACAATATATTATGGGGTTAAACACTGGTGTCACAGTGGTATAAAAAAGATAAAGAAATTTGTCCATTACTGTGGAATGAATGGACTTTGGTCTCAAATATGCAATGATGCCAGACCTAAAAATGAAGCCACAATTACAAGATGGGAAGAACAAGTGGAGAACACCGAGGCTTGTCCAATTGCAGCTTCAGGATGGGCAAGATTATTTTTACATAAGATCCAATAATTAACATAAAAGACTTGCAAGAACTAAAACAGTAACCACATCAATCAACATCTCCATCGTAAAGGTGTCGCCACAGGCAAGCTTAAGTACTGGAAGTACATCACAGAAAAATTGATTTCAACTGGTGAGACCTACAGAAGAGTAGAGAGATGATCTGGTAGCTGAAGCCTACATGTACTGAAATTCTAGTTTTCCAACAGCCAGATCCCAATCGAACACACAGCCTGTTGTTCATGATGAGAGGGTAGAGTAATGGATTGCAAATGGCCACATACCTGTCATAAGCAATAACGGTTAGAATGAAGCAGTCTGTGGTTCCAAAGACCAGAAAGCAATACATTTGAGTTGCACAGGCCAGAAAGGTAATTTTTCTATTTTGTCTGCAAAGATCTATTAACAATCTGGGAACAGTGTCTGATACATAACATCTTACCAAGGAAGAAAAGTTCCCAAGTTAAAAATACATGGGGATATGAAGGGAAAGATCCATCTTAATTATTATAATAATGAGGCTATTTCCCATCAGAATAATTACATAGATTATCAGAAACAACCCAAAAAGAAATCCTTGAAGGTCAGGAACATCAGATAATCCAAGCAGGATGAAACCCATAGATACAGTGAAGTTTCCTTGGGGGCATTCTTGTCCTGTGGATTCCATATAGGAACAAAATGATTCCAAGTCTTAGAGGTCACTTCAGTCCATTGGGCCCAGTTGAAGAGAGGACACATTAAATAAATGGTTTCTAATCCAATGACACAGGATAGATATCCAGTGTTTCTGTCTGTTGGTTTTACATTATGGAAATATATTTCAAATTCAAAAGCCTAAAATTGCAATATGTAGAAACAAAAGAAAATCTGTAACTGTCTTCTTCCTGATCACACCAGCAATATGAACAAACAAATAACACAGCCAAACTGAGAGTAATAAAATAAGAGGACAGCATGCTGGATGGCCTGGTCTCAGGGTCAGAACTGCTCTAGGGAACTTGTGACATTCTTTAATGAGAAATATACCTCCTTCATGATCATTCTGGTCTCTATTTGTACTTTTTTTGCCTAGTCCCTTCTCGTTTACAGACTATTCAGGTGATATTTTCATGTTTGGTTTTATGTTTCCCTGTGAATCTCATCTCAGATAAGTGAAGGGAAAATCATTAGTCAGGCCCAGGTCAGGTCTACCCTGGCCAACTTACTTCCAGGGAAAGACTTAGACAAAAAACAGAAAAGTAAGGACCGTAGCCTTGCTCCATCATAAAATACTTTTCATTTAATATAGGTTAGAAATGTATGTTATTAACCACATATCATGCAAGTCATATGTTCACTTAAATTTTAGAATATGAAAAAATATATAAGATTCCATTTTAGTATGTCCTCATCCCTCCATGGTACCCAACCATCTTGACAGTTCTACTTATATGCTGAAATTTTGGTATACTTTGGGAGTAATTAGGTAAGTTTAGGCATTTATGGGGTAATTACACATAGCAAAGGAAAAATAAAATATTTAAGAGAATTTAATCATTAAGTTCACACCTGAAACCTAAGGGAATATAAAATCAATCTTTGTATATTTTTGTCTATCTAATATGTTCATATATTAGAATATGTAATTAATATATAACATACTATGAATATAATATATTAAGTCTAATACATATGTAAAATATCTATATTTGAATAATCATTAAAAGACAGGGTGCTAAAAGCAGTGTAGATTTAGCCTAACCAAATCTTTAAATAATTAAGCATTTTAGATCAAGTAAGCTCAGTTTCTCACTCACTGTGCTGGGTCCTAGATTTCACTTTTGTGATTTCTGGCCTGCCTTTGTTAACAGTGAAATTTGTCACAGATTGGCATATTTCAAAATTTACACTGCTCTGAGTTCTGAAGTTTCTCCTCCAACCCTAACTCCAAATTCATCTCCTCGTCCTACAGAATGCAACTTCCCTTTCTTCTGTGAAGAACCCATTGCATCTTTCCTCTCAAAAATCCCAAAGGACTGAAACAATTTACAATTTTTACTTTCCATTTACTTCTCCTATACTCCTCCCTTCGTAGTTCAGTGAATCATCTGTTCTGACATTCATGATGATTTTTCACAGCATATCCTAAAGATAAAAATTCCCTCTTAGCTTACCTCTTCTGTGGCTCAAAAATGTCAAGTAGAGGGATCAAGGACCAGAAACATTTTGAATTCAAATAATAAGTTGTATAAACTGAGACTGAGGGGACTTCTATAATCTTCTTCCATCTCTATTTCTGTTTTTCTGGCCTTTCAATCTCTTTCTTCTCTTTTCACATTTAGTTTGTTATTTTCTTGTTTTATATCTTCTAAAACCTCTCGAGATTTCCTACCACCTCAGAAGTTATCTCTTGTGTAAAATAACTGCAACAAAAAGATAACTGAATTTTCAGTGTCAGATCTATTTGAGGAATAGATCAGGAAATCAATTAATATATACTTTGTAGTATAGATTGTAGTTTATTATGGATAAACACTAAGTATGTGTTATATAAAAACTATGTTAAATGCTCAGATGTTGACGGTAAGCGCTATGAGCTCAGTTTCTGTCTTCTTCACTAATGATGAAGTCAGACAGATAAGTCAGGTATCACCCTAGAGTGTGTGGAATTGACGAAGAGAGAATCACAGATGTTACGAGAACAGCAGAGAACTTCTTAAGGAAGCAACATCTATTCTGAGATTTCGTCCGATCTTACACTCAGATTACAGAATTATTTTGTTATTGTTATGTTTAAATAAACAAAATAAAACATTACCCAGGATAAAGAAAATGCCCTTAGATTTTTATTTAGTTTTGTATTGCAATAGCTACTTGAGTGCTTAAACAAGTGAGTGTTTTATAAATATTTTCATCAGGAAAATTTAAGTTGATTTCACATCTCACTGACCCAAGAACATGACATTGAGTGACTTCAAATGGAAATTAGCTCTAGTGTGGTAATATGTTCTTATTGAAACCATCAGAGTTTAATTTTCCTTGTTTGAAAATTATGCATTAATAATAATATGTACCTCAGAGAATTGTTTTGAGAAGTATGTTAAATACTTGTAAAATAGAGTTGCAGTTCTATTAGGCATTGTTATTATGATCATTATCATAATCATTTTCATGTTTATTGTTTTTATCATTATTGTTTTACAAATATTTCTTTTCTTTTCTTTTTTTTTTTTTTTGTAATTTGCTCATTTTTTATCCTGCCCTAAAAGTAGCCTTTCTGTCCAGGAGAGAAGACATTGTACAGGGAAGTGTTTTGTCAGGAATACTGAGCTTAAAATCAGTAGACTATTCTGTATTGTGTAAAAACAAATCTGCAGAAATACCTGGGAGAAAACGCTCTAACTTACTGGGCTTTATTTTTAGTTGTTTTCTCTTATCTATTGCAGTCTCCTGTACTTTGAGGACACAGGAAAAATAGGCTTTGTTATAAAGATATAAGCAAAATGAAATTGAAAAATTTAACAAATTTTATTTAATATACGGAAGCTTCATCAGAGATAAGTAAATTTAATTTTTCTTCCTCAAGGCGATCTACACTCTCCATTAACTGTTAATGATATTTTTCATTTGTAGTATGAGAACATCTGTTCCGTTACTATCTTTTCTGTTTATCATTTACTAGCATAATATAGAAAGTATAGTAGCCTGATTAATTAAAACTATTTTTTTTACTTTTGACAATTTTTGAACACTTGTTATATATTAACCACTCTATTAATAACTTTACCAGCATTATTGCTTTCGTTACATTCTGAATGAAGTAGGTGCTATTATTGTTCCAATTTTATATAGAGCTGGAGGAAGAGAGAAACTAAATAACTTGTCCAACATCAAGAAGATCGTGTTACACACTGACTTCAACCTTGGCAGTGCAATGCCAATGTCCATATTCTTCATTAGAATTTAATGAGATTCATACAACATTCAATAGAAAGTATTATTTTTAATTTGATATTCTAAGAGTATCAATAAGCTTAAGAAATATAAAAACACAACATCAAGGTGTTTTCTGTCCATTTTATACTCTTTCACTGTTATAAAAATGAAAGACTGATTACTTATGGATAAAGACTATGGTTTAGTTCAAAAGATTTACCTCTTTAATCAATCTGATTGGAAAAATTTTCTTCGATGAAAATTCTTATGTTGAAAAATAACATACTATTATAAAATAAGTGTCAGAAAATCATTACTGCTTGCACATATATATTGTGGAAAAAACAGTGAGTATTGCTTCTTTAATAAAGTTAATGGTCTATATAATAGAAACCTTTAATTTAACTTATTCAGGTATTCAATTCTGCCATTTCTATTTTTCCTGCAGCTCATATTTTACTTTAAAATCAGTGTACCTTTGGTAAAAATAGCCCCATAATCATTGAAACAACATCTTTTCTCCACAATGTATTGCATCTTTAACTCAATCTATTTATCAAGTGGTAATTGAGAAATGAACCAAGGCCATGGCTGGTTGAATTAGCACTGCATTGAAAATGGTCTTTGTGGAACACAGTCTGAGCACACTACTCTCCTGACTGCTCCTCTCCACATTTCTCTTTACTTTCTCCTCATTTGGAGAGCAGAAGCAATTCTCCTTCAGGAAAGGCTGTACTTATACATTCACAGTCTTTGAATTGGTCTGTAGCTAAATATGAAATCTATGAATACTAAATTTAAAATTGTTTAACACTGTTTATAACCTCAAAGTACATAATCTTGAAATTATCAAGAATACATGCATCATCTAGATTGTTTATGTGTTAAGGTCATCTGTTCCTCCCATGACCATTTTTTGTTTTACTTACAGATATTTACATAAGAAAAAAGTGTGTCTGGACAGGAGATATAGTACACCAAGCCTCAAGGTTTATCTTTCAGAAAGTGAGGGTGGGAAAATGACATTAGAAGGTTTTAACATGATAGGAGAGAAAAGATAGTGACTTTTAATTTTTGTTTAAAGTTTTGGTAAAATATAAAAAATAATTATTGTAAGATTTAAATTCATTTTAAATTAGATTCATTAGGGTGATGCTGGATAAAATTTTATGTAGATTTTAAGTGTGCAATTCTATAATACATCATCCATATATTGCATAGTGTGTTTGTCACCCAAAGGCAAATCTCCCATCACCATATATTGACCCCCTTTACCCTTTCCTACCTCTTCCTATCTTTTTTCTTCTGGTAAGCACTAAACTGTTGTCTGTGTCTATGAGTTTTTATTGCTTTGTCACATTCATTGCTGTTTTCAGTTTTATATCCCTCATGAGTGAAATCAGCTGATTCTCGACTTTTTGCATCTGACTAATTTTGCTTAGCTTGATATTCTTCAGATCCATCATGTCAAAAAATATGGCAGAATTTCACCTTTTTATGGCTGAATGGTATTCCATTGTATATATGTGCCACATTTTCTTTTTGCTTCTTTGGTTTGAGTATTTTTCATTTATCATATCAGGGCTCACTGGAAGTCATTGATTATTACTATGTCCATTTTTACAATCTTAAATTTGTTCATCTATGTACCTATTGTTTCAGCCCTAATTTTATTTATTTTTAAATAAATAACTCTAACTTTTATATATTCTGATTCCATTTTAGATAAAAAAATCTGTTGTTATTTCAAGGATCAAAGATGATTCCAAAATATCTCTGCTGATGCTAAATATCTTAAGACATTTAGTGACAATAAGAAAGGATGAAATGCAGGAATTTTCTTTGCTATGTAGTTTTACATTTACTAAGTAAATGGTTATTTTATTTACATCATGATTTACATATCACATTCTATTTAAAATATATCTAAACTATATATAAGATATAATATATAAATAATAAGTCATTTGAAATGCTGCCACTGTGAGGAAGTCAATATTTTCTTCTAATATGGAGAATATCTGATGATTGACATGGGCAGGCAATGGGGGATGGGCAAAATATGTAAAGGTGGGCAAAATGTACAAGCTGACAGTTATACACTACATAACTCACAAGGGTGCAATGTTCACCATAGTGACTCTATTTAATAATACTGTCTTGCATATCTGGAATTTAAGAGAGTAGACCTTCAGTCATTCTCATAAGAAAATAAATGTTTGTAACTATGTATAATAATGGATGTTAAGTAGACTTATCATGCTGATCATTTTACAATATGTAGAAACATCAACTCATACATCAGAGACTAATATAGTTATATGTCTATTATAAATTAATTTTAAAAAGATAACGTATTTTTGTATTTTACATATTGCATTTTTGTAATAACTTCAAACAATACATAAAAATATATTAAATAAATCACAAATTATTTGAAATCCTACCACTGGGAAAAAGTCAATATTTTCTTCTAATCCACACCCTCCCAGATATTGTACTATCAATGAGCAACACTACCAACATGCACACACAAAATATTATGGGAAATTATGGGCTGCTATTTTTGTTTTATAAAAATTGAGATATAATTTATATGCACAAATACATCCTTTCTCACATATCAGAAAGCTTTTAATGCCATCATTGAAGCAGATTTAAAATATTGTCTTGAGAGGCCCTAAAGCGTTATATGATGTATATGTTTAAATTTCGGTGACAGTGCCTTTTTTATTTTTTTTGCTTCTGGTTTTCTTTGCTCAATTAAAAAAAAAATCTTTTAAAGAAGTTATGAACAAACATAGGTAATACTCATTTGGGGAATAAATGTATTTATACCACTTGAGGTTACAGTGACAAAGTTCTTTCTTAACTAAAAGGATAAGTATTTTGCTTTTACATTCAAAAGAAAAAACTGTCAAATTACTGCCCAAAAAATGATACAGAATTTACTTCAGTGATTTAAATAGAGTTTTAACGAAAAAAAAAAAAACTACTTATATGGTGTATTACTTTCTTTGATTTGCTGTAATAAATTACTACAAATGGAGTGGCTTAAAACAATAAAAGTTTATTATCTTTCATTTCTTGAATCCAGATTCTAAGATCACTGTGCTGGCCAGGTCTCACTCCTTCAAAGAGACCATCATTCAATGCTTCTTCCAGCTTTTGGTGGCTCTTGACATTCCTCGATTCTTGGCCACATCACTCCAATCTCTGCCTTTATCTTCACATGTATTTTGTGTCTCTGTAACTTTATTCTAAACTTGTGCTTTTCTGCTTTATAAGAACACTGGACATAGTATTTAGTATCCACTTGAACAATGACCTCATTTTTTTAATACATGTGCAGTTTTTTTATTCCTCTCAAATACAACCACAGCTACAGGTCCTAGTTTTACATATACTTAGAGGCCAATATCAATCCAATACACATAAATATGGAGAGTTAAAGTATTAATTAAGAAAACTTCTAAAACTGAAGATATATTCACAAAGCAAAATCTACAATGAAAATGAATGAGGTTGTCAGAGGACAAGGATTGTTGAAATAAAGCAGAGGGACTTTGTAGTCTTAAAGCACCATGGACAAGGATTTAATGAGACAAGATAAAATGCAAAAAAAACCCTAAGATTACCTTGCTTTCACCTTCTCAGCTACTGCTGGTTGCTTGCAAATCAGAGTATAAAGAGTTAACTAAAAAAATCGGAAGAAATGGGAAGGTTAAAGAAAATAAATCAGAGATTATTACTCTAATCCCTGGTTATATAACACAGTTGGTTAACGATCACTGTATTGTTCAGGCAAACTCTTAACTCACTAGTTCAAAGTGAGAGTAACAAGAATATTCAGATGAGATTGTTACAATGGAGATAATTTCTGCTTTGATTACAAGGAAGCCCTTTACTTAACAATATTAATCTAAGGTCCCTTAACCCAAAGTGAGTTTTCTATGATGATATTTATTACCATTATTTAGAAACATTAACATAAAACTCAATGTTTTTTGTTGTATCTACATGAAAATAAATACAAATGTCCTTTACTGTAGTTTCAAGTCTTTGCGTCATCGTAATAACTGACTTAGTAGTTTTCTGAGTGCTACCATGATGTCTTTGTTCCTCAGAGTGTATATAATTGGATTCAATGTTGGGATCAAAACAGTGTAGAAAAGAGAGATCACTTTCCCAGTTTCTTCAGATTGATTTGTTTTGGGTGTCAAATATGTGATAGTAGCTGTCCCATAGAATAAGACCACAACAATCAGGTGAGAAGAACAAGTGGAGAAGGCTTTTGCTCTTCCACTGGCTGATGATATTTTGAGAATGTTGGCAATAATATTTCCATAGGAGACAATAATCAATATAAACGGAACTGTGTCAAACACCAGTGCACCTAGATAGATTACAATCTCATTCAGGAATGTATCCCCACAAGCGAGCTTGAGAATTGGGGGAATGTCACAAAAGAAATGATTAATTTCGTTAGACCCACAAAAGGGTAAAGAAAATATCTGACATGTTTCCCCAATTGCTACTGGAACTAAACTGACCCAGGAGGCAACAGCTAGCTGGACACAGACCTTGTGGTTCATGACCAGTGGATAGAGCAGTGGGTTACAAATAGCCACATACCGGTCATAAGCCATTGCTGTCAGGAGGAGACACTCTGAGCCTCCGAACAGAAGGAAAAAGCACATTTGTGCAGCACAAGCAACCAAAGAAATGTTTCCTTTCTGGGTCAAAAGATCCACGAGCATTCTCGGGACAGTGACTGTTATATAACAGATTTCTAAAAAGGAAAAATTGTTAAGAAAGAAATACATGGGAGTCTGGAGGACAGGGTCAATTCTTGTTATCAAAATTATGATGCTATTGCACATCAGGATAGTCAGATAGATGACAAAAAATATCCCAAAAAGAATCCATTGGCTATTCGGTATGTCAGAAAACCCCAAAAGAACAAACTCCGTTATTGTAGTCATATTTGAATTTTCTGTTTTTAATTGTTTCTCCATCTGCAAATATGGTAATTTTAAGTTGGTTACTCATTTATGTTCTTGCATTTCATTTTCCCCTTCTGTAAACTGAATTAGTTGTATGAATGTATTTCTGCAATTTCTAGCTTTATGCACAATCACCATGCTCTGCTTCTAAAAAATGAATTTTCATACCTCAGAAAGGAGGTGATGTGCATATGAAATCAATCCAAGAAATAAAAGCTAGCATGTTTTTTATACTTGGGGATAATGATAGCAGAGAAAATAAGAAATGCGCATTGTTATTTGGAGATTATTGTACAGAAGTATTTTTTTTAATTATTTCACCACCATAAAGAGTGGAATTATGGTACAGTTTTTTGCTATTGTATTTATTTGAATGTATTGTTTTTTTTTTACTGAATTGTTTGATTTATTTCTTCTCTTTAATTAAAGTGTTTCTCTTAAAGCTTTTGTTTAATTCTTATATAAAATAAGTTTTAATGCCTTTCATTAATAGTCTAAGGAGAATCTATTTTCTTAGACTAATCCTTTCTTACTAAGGGAATAAATATATGCAATATTATTTGTTACTTTGTGTACCTCTTTTTATTTATATTAAATATGGAAATTATTAATCTCAGCATACTGTTCAATAACTTTCCCTATTAACATTCCCATACAGTGTATAATAAATATCAATTAACCTTTAACTCACTCAATAAATATGACCCATTCATCCCAATTTTTTTTACATTATCCTCCCTTTTTCAATGAAATTCTAGTTTCGTGCAGTTCCATTGAAGGAAATGAATTCACTTTCTCCATTTACCCTCATAATGTTGCCTATTAAAGTGTAACTTTTATTAAATACAATTAATATTTACTCTGTGTGTACAAATGGCTGGAGCCTATGAATGAAACTTACACACACACACACACACACACACACACACTCAGTCTTGTTTCACATCATATTAATTCTATTCAATATCAGGCAGGCAATACTCCTTAACTATTTCAACTATAGTTTATCGATATTTGTTCTCTAACTTTCCAAATCAAATATACAACAAAGATTTTGTTTTCTATCTCATCACTCTTCTATATACGTCTTAACCTGTTAGCCCTAACACCTGATATTTTTTTATTAATACTTTGGTAAATAAACTCAGACAAATTGATTCTTACATTTCCCTATTTTATTAGTACTGGTTCTCTAAATTACTGTAATGAAAAATGCTGAATAAGAATGATTTTACTATCATTATTTGACCTACACCTAATTTTATTACTTTATAATTAAGAAAGTAAGGAACTATGGGAACTATCTTAAGTAATTAACTCATTTTCAAAGAAAGAGTTTAGAATTTCATGTGTCTCTGTTTTATTGTTTGCATCTTGATCCCTCAATTAAGAACTACCTTTAAATAAAATAGTCTAAACAATCTTACTTTCATAAATTTCCACGAAGATGTCTATGTGAGTGGAGGTGATTTTTAACCTGTAAGCTTGTCAGGTTCTTCTGTCATGTTGAGGAGCCACTGTAATTTATGACATTCATGCTGGCATCAAACATTGGGTGCTCTTAAGTAGGAAGAGCAGCCACGCTCTCCTCAGGGGAAGTTCTCTCTGGTGTGTCAATTAAATTCCCAAACACAGCTTTTTTTTGGCAATCATCAGGGTTTATTTTTCTAAACCACTTACCTTGGAAGTGGCTTGCCCTTCTCTTCACCCTTCTTGGCATGAAGCTCCCCTCAATCTCAGAGTCCCTTGATATAGAAACACCACCTAATTGTCAAGTATACTTTCAGGAGAAATTTAAAAATAAATTACAAATTATATTTCAAACTCTTAATAATTAGTGTGGATTTGCCTTCCTTTCTTTTATTCCCACAACTGATCCAAATCTAGATCATTCACAGTTAGAAAAATGTGTCACAGGTTGTGTCACATGACCATGGCATGCTTGGTCTCTTCCACACGTTGGGTGGTGAGAGCCCTTTTCAGAAGCTGAACTCTGTTGATAGATTAAATTTTGAGGAAATTAAAGCATGGCGTGTCTGCTGACGAAAAAGAAACCTAGATGGATATATTCATTTTACGTCACCTACTTAAGCATCAGGGAAGATTTCTAGCTGATTCAAAATGTAAGCTACTGCAGAAAAAAGCATTTAAAACAGAAAATAAACAAAATAACTTTACACTAAAGTCCATTTTCCATTTCAACTACTTCGAAGCAATTATCATACACGATAATTCTACTAGTAATTATATATGTTGTTTCCTGTTTCAACATTCTTTGAGTATTTGATGTCTGTTACTAAATGCATTTCTTTTTTTATAATTTAAGCCTCTTTCTTTTTGCTACAGCATGCCTCTCCTACATTGGCCTTCTGTACTCTATGTTATGGTGGACATGCTATTCATGTGGAATTTCCATAACACTTATTTACAATGGACAACTGCACATGTGATTTGCCTCCAGCAAGTGTGACACTTACATCCTGAGACAAATTGAATGTTTCTTCCCCATTACCATGGATAATTCGTATATTTATTTATTTAATTAAATATTACTTCCAATGAAAAAATCTGTAATAATTAGAACAATTCCTCTGCTATATCAGTGGCTTAATTAAATACAGAAATATCTTATAATCATTTCACAGAACAAGTTTGCAATAAGGAAAAGCTGTTTCCTCTCACCCCAGAATCTCATGGTTCTCTAGTTGGTTCATTATGGTCCCATTTTAGATTTTCAGCATTCAGAGAGCTGAGAATTACAGACAGATGAAAAATACAAAGACATTAGAGGGCTAGAGAATGTTGTTTACTGTGTGTCAAAGATACAGAAACATATCTGTAGATCATCAAGACAGACTCTGCCACTGTCATCAATTTGGTCACTAACCATGTGCAACAGCTTGCTATAACCTGTATATTTCGATTTAAGTTTTAACAAGACTTTTCCGCAACAGAATAATTATATATTGTACACAGTTATGTATTTTATTTGGATTTTTAGACATAATGGTTTCTAATAAAATGTTATTATAAATTTTATTTTTTAAATTATTATTGTTGCTGAAGCATAACTTACAGATATTAGAGTACAAACATTCAACAAGATTTAATGAGATTTAAATGAAATAAGATTTAACAGATATATAAACTCCTGAAACCATCATCACGATGAAGATGCAGAACTTTCACAATACCCTGAAGTTTTCCTCATGTAGCTTCATAATCCATCCTCTCTGGACCCAATCCAGGGAAACAGGGATCAGATTTCTGGAACTATCAATCATTTCTAATCCATCAGAATGTGTTCTTTTTTTCCTGATGTCTTTGCTCACAGTAAGGATTTTAATTTTTATCTATGTTCTATTTATCATTTATTGTCAGTGCACACTTAAACTTCAAGCTTATTTTTTGTGTTAATTTATTTATCTTTTATGGAATGTGGATTATTTCTCAATTTTTGTCTATCAGAAATAGAGCTGCTATGTATATTAAACAAGTTTTTGAGCGGAGCATCTATTGTCATTACTTTTGAGTTAATATTTAGAAAGAAAAAGGTTAGATTATTTTGTAGGTGTATGTTTAGCACTTTTAGAAACTATGAACATGTTTTTCAAAGTGGTCATATCATTTTACACTCCCGCCTACTGTGTATGAGAATAACAACAGGTTGACATCTTGGCCAACATTGACATACTTAGAGTTTTCGGATTTTTTTTTCTTCTTTGTGAATGAGCTGCAAAATTCATTATGGTTTCAATATGCATTTCTCTAATGACTAAGGATGTGTGTGTGTATTTATAAATTTATTGACTATATGCATGTTTTTTTGATAATTGTTCATTTAGAACATTTCCTTCTGCTTTTTAGTTCTGTGTGTTTTAGTATTATTGTTTAGCAAGTATCCTTTAAATGAGTCTGTGATTCATTTTTAGTTGATGTTCACATAAGTTGTGAGGTAAGGTTTGATGTTTATTCTTTATCCGTGTAGGTACTGTTGAAAGGCTTTCCATTCCCCATGGATAGTCCTAGCATCTCTGTCAAACTCAGCTCAGCACAGATGCATGTTACTTCTTCTAGATTCTGTATTTTATTCCATTTTTTATTGATTTACTACTTTATCAATTCCCTGCTGTTTTCATTTTTTAAAATTTTTATTTAAGTTTTAGTTAATTTTATTGGGGTAACATTGGTTAATATAATTATATAATTTTTAGGTGTACATTATAATTTGACATCTGTATATTGTATTTTGTGTTTACCATCCAAAGTCTAGTTTTCTTTAACTACTATATATTTAATCCCCTTACCCACTTCACCCTACCCCACCTCTGTATATTTGACACCGTTGACCCAGTCTACCTTCTCCAAAGTCACACACCCCTACCATCGGCTAATCACTAGTCTATAGTCCATGTCTATGAGTTTCTTTCTGTTTGTCTGCTTCATTTGTTGCTTTTAGGTTTATATCCCACATATAAGTGATATCACATGATTATCAATTTTTCTGTCTGATTTATTTCCCTTAGCATGATTATCCTGAGATCCATCCATGTTGTAGCAAATAGAAATATTTCAACTCTTCTTATGACTGAGTAACATTCCATTGTATATATGTACCATATCTTTAGCCAATCATCTATCGTAGGATACTTCGATTGCTTCCATGTCCTGGCTACTGTGAATGGTGTTGCTATGAACATCACTGTGCAAATATCTTTTTGCATAAGGGTTTTCAAATCTTTGGAGTACATACCCAGTAGAGGGCTTGCTGGGTCATACGGTAGATCAATTCTTAAGTTTTTGAGGAACCTCTATACTGTTTTCCATAGTGGCTGTACCAATTTGCAGTCCTAACAGCAGTGTATAAGGGTTCCTTTCCTTCTGCATCCTCTCCAAATAAAAGCAATTTTTATCACTTGTCCGTCTGGTTATAGCAATTCTCAATATAGTGAGCTAGTATCTCATTGTGGTTTTGATTTGCATTTCCCTACTAGCTAGCAACATTGAGCATCTTTACAAATATCTGTTGGCCATTTGTATGTCTTCCATGGAGAAGTGCCTGTTGAGTTCCTCTGCCCATTTTTTGATTGGATCATTTGTTTTTGTTGTTTCTGTTGTCATTTAGTTGTATGTGTCCTTCATATATTTTGGATATTAGGCCTTTATTGAAGGCGTTGCTTGTAAATATATTTTCCCATTTGGATGGTTGTCTCTTTACCTTGTTTCCAGTTTCTTTTGCTGAGTAGAAGCTTTCTAGTTTGATGTAGTCCCATTCATTTATTTCAGCTTTTACTTCTCTTGTTGTTGAGGTCAAATTCATAAGATCCTCTTTAATTCCAAGGTTCTTGAGTTTTGTTTCTTTGTTTCCCTATGTGCATTTTATTTTTCAAGTCTTATATATAGGTCTGTAATTCACTTTAAGTGATATGGTGTGTGGTGATTAACAATTGTATAATTTCACTCTTTTGCAGGTGGCTTTCTATTTTTCTCTGCACTGTTTATTTAAGAGGATTTCCATTTTTCACTGACTGTTTTTTAATTTTTTTGTCAAAAATTATTTGCCCACATAAAAATGAGATTACTTCTGAACTCTTGATTTTGTTCTACTAGTGCATGCGTCTAGCTTTCAGCTGTGCTCTTTTAATTACTGTTGCTTTGTAGTATAGATTCAAGTTAGGCAGAGTGATGCCTCCAGCCTCATTCTTTTTTCTAAAGATGGCTTTGGCAATTAGGGTTTTTTGTGCTTCCATACAAATCTGATGATGTTTTGTTCTTTTTCTTCTTCTTTTTTTTTAAAATGCCTATGGGATTTTGATGGGGATTGCATTAAATCTGTATAATACTTTAGGTAATATAGTCATTTTAACTTTGTTAATTCTTCCTACCCAAGAACATGGAATATCTTTCCATTGATGTGTATTTTCTTTGATTTTCTTAAATAGGGTCTTGTAGTATTCATTATATAGTTTCTTCACATGTTCCATTAAAATTATTCCCCGATATTTTATTCTTTTTGGTGCAATTGCTAAAGGAATAATTTTTTCTACTTCTTTTTCTGACACTTCATAATTAGAGTATAGGAAGGCTATGGATTTTTAAACGTTGATTTTGTATCCACTTTATTGTATTTGCTTATTGTTTCTAGTAGTGCTCTTGTGTAGTCTTTAGGGTTTCCTATATAGAGAGAATCATGTAATCTGCAGATAGTGACAGTTTGACTTCCTCTTTTCCTATTTGGATGCCTTTTTTATATTTCTCATGCTTAATAGCACTTGCTAGATCCTCCAATGTTATATTAAATAAGAGGGGTTGATATTATACAGCCTTGCCTTGTTCCTGATTTTGATGGAAGGTTGTTTGTTTTTCACCATTTGGTATAATGTTGCCTTACAGTTTGTCATATATGGCCTTCATTAGGTTAAAGTATTTTCTTTCTATACCAATTTTGTTAAGTGTTTGGATCATAAATGGATGCTGTATCTTGTCGAAGGCTTTTTCTGCATCTATTGATATGATCATATGATTCTTGTTTTTAACTTGTTTATGTGGTATATCACATTAGTCTATTTGCATATGTGGAGCCATTCTTGTGCTTTCAGGATGAAATCCACTTGTTTGTGTCATATAATCTTTTAATATGTTGCTGCATTTGGTTTGCTAGTATCTTTAGGATTTTTGCATCTGTGTTCATGAGAGATATTGGTCTGTGGTTTACTTTTGTGTGTTATCTTTGATAGGTTTTTGTATCAGAGCAATATTGGTCTCATAATAATTGTTGGGAAGTATTGCCTCCTCTTCTAACTTTTGGAAGACTTTGAGGAGAATATGTACTAAATCTTCTTTGAATGATTGGTAAAATTCACTGGTAAAGCCATCTGCCCTTGGACTTTTACTTGTCAGTAGGTTTTTGATGATTCAATTTGCATACTGCTAATTGGCACATTTAGATTTTCCAGTTATTTTTTTTTTTCACTCTAACAAGGTTGTATTTTTCTAAGTATTGGTCCATTTCTTCTAGGTTATTAAATTTGGTGTGATATATCTTTTCATATTATTCTGGTATGATTCTTTGTATTTCTACAATTAAAGTAGTGATTTCCCCTCTTTCATTCTTGATTTTGTTTATTTGTGTCATTTCTCTCTCTCTCTCTCTCTCTCTCTCTCTCTCTCTCTCTCTCTCTCTCAGTCTAGGCAGGGGTTTGCCCATTTTATTAACCTTCTCAAGGAACCAGGCCTTTGTTCCATTTATTTTTTCTATTGTTTTTTATTTTCAATTTCATTTATTTCTACTCTAATTTTGATGATTTATTTCCTTCTGCTGGCTTTAGTCTTCATTTGTTCTTCCTTTTCTAATTTTTCTTAAGATGAACAGTTATGTTGTTTATTTGGAGGTAAACAACATTCTCGTTTTGGGAGGTAGGCCTGTGATGATATGAACTTTCCTCTTACGGCCGCTTTTGCTGTGTCTGAAAAGTTTTGATATGTTCTACTATCATTATCATTCATTTCTGTGTATGTCTTGATCTCTCTTTTTATTTATTCTGTGACCCATTTATTCTTCAGTAGCATGTTATTTAATCTCCATGTATTTGTGATTCTTCTCAATCTTTTTTGCTGTTGATCTCTAGTTTCAAAGTTTTGTGATCAGAGAATAGGGGTGGTATGATTTAAAGTCTCTTATATTTGTTGTGGCTATCTCTGTCTCAGTATGTGGTCAACTCTTGAGAATGTTCCATATGTACTAGAGCAGAGTGTATAAGCAGCTGTTTTGGAATGGTGGGCTCTGTAAATGTCAATTATGAAAGTTCATTACAGTCTTATAGCAATTCTCTTATTATTATTTTAGCTTATAATTCCCTATTTTTATTAAGAGTTACACTCTTCTGCTTCTATTTGCCTGATAGTCACTTTACTCCTAATTATGGTTGGTTTTTTTTTTTTCCCAGTTTTATGTGAGCTGACCCCTTTCAGATTTCCTGTCATTCAGGTCTCATAGTAGAGAATTCCCTCAATTTTTGTATGTCTAAAATGGTTTTAATTTTTCCTCATATCTATCTAAAGAAGAGTTTAGCTGGGTAAATTATTCTAGGCTGGTAGTACCTGTCACTTAATAGATTAAGTACTTGATTCCATTCTTTTCAGTCTTGTAAGGTTTGTGCTGAGAAGACTGAGGATAATCTAATGGGTATTCCTTTATAAATTACCATTTATTCTCCCTGGCTACCCTAAGAATTTTCTTTTTAGTTGACTTTTGATAATTTTAATACAATGTGTCTTGGTGATGGCCTTTTTGGATTGAGATAATTGCATGTTCTGTCAAATTCTTGAATTCTAAGCTTCAGCTCACCCCATTAATTTTAGAAATTCTCATCCACTGTTTGTCTGAGCATGCCTTCTAGTCCCTGCTCCATTTCCTTGCCTTAGATAATGTCCATTATTCTTATGTTTTTTCTCATGATGGTAGAAGATATTTCTCAAATTTCTCTTTTATTATTTTTCATTCTTTGGATTCTCTCTTCTTCCTTTTGAATTATTTCTAGATTTCTGTCTTCAATAACACTAATTCTTTTCTTCATTTTGTCAGCTCTACCTCCCATGCTTGCTATTTCATTTTCAATGCTCCAAGTGTGGTTTTTATCTACAGAAGATATTCTGTTTCTTTTGATTAAGAACTCTTTTGCTCATTCAGTTTTTTTTTTCTTCTCTTCTCGAGATTGTTGGTATGACTCATTTTGGAACTCACTGAGTTTTTTCAGAAATATCATCCTGAATTCTCTGTCATTTAACTTTTATATTTCTATATCTGTAAGCTTATTTTCTGAAGATTTTTCTCTTTTTTTTCTGAGATTCCTTGTCACCTTGGTTGTACTTGATGTTTAATGGCCTATTTTTTTTTGCCTAGGCATTAATGGAAATGTATTCCGCTTTTTTTCCAGATATGTTTATTATATAAAGGTCTCTCTTTAGCCTGTTGCAAAGTGGGTGGGTTTTGGGGGGGTTTCCAGTAAGTAACATCTAAGTCTCTTGGATCCCTGCTTTATATAAAGTCTTTATGATGAACTTTTTTTTTTTTTTTCTTATTGACATTTAATCACTCTCACTACTCTCAGTCTCAATCCCTGACAGTTTTAGTTATAATTTCAGTAATGTTTGCTCAGATTCACCTGGGGCTCTGACATATGGTAGCTCTTATGTGCAAATCCCAGGCTTAGATGAACTGGTGGGCAGTTTGGGGTATTTTGTTGAGTTTTAGATGTTCAGCTTATTATTGTTTCAAGAAGAAAGGACTGGGGAAATCTCTTATTCCACCACGTTTCTCAAAACTTAATAATCTGGTTTTCTTTTTGATTTTTAATGTCAGCCTTTGAAAAAAAATAGATGTTAATTTTGTTTTAATAAAATATGTTTTAATGAATTACATTTTTTGTATCTTCTTGCAAAATCTTTATCATTCATCACAAGGATTTTCTTTTATTTCTTCTAGGTCTTTGTGGTTTTTATTTTGAGTCTATGACCCATTTTTGATTTGATATTTACATATGCTGTGAAGTAAGGTTTGATGTTGATTTTCTACCCATGTAGATATTTAATTGTTCTTTCACTATTTGTGGAAAGGCTTTCAATTCTCCATGGAATGTCAGCATCTTCGTCAAACTCAGCTCGACATGGATGTATACATCTTTTTCTAGACTCTGTATTCTGTTCCAATTTTTTAAAATCATTTTATTACTTTTTCAATTCCTCACTGTTTTTAGTATAGCAAATTTATAGTAAGTTTTAAAGCCAAGTTTTGTACTTCTTCTACATTTTTTGGTCTTGTTTAAAAGTTGCTTTGGCTCCCATGCATCCTTTGCATTTTTTACAAATTTTGGTCTATCAATTTCTTAAAAATGTCTGCAGTATTTTTTCAATGATACTCTTTTAAATCTATACAGAAATTTGGACAGAATGGACAGTGATAAGATTGTGCATTGGAGTCAATGAAAATGATATCTTTTCACTTATTTATCTCCAATTACTCTTAGCTATTAATAGATTTATAGTATAATTTGCACAAATTTTTCTGAATATTCCATATTTTTATAAGTATATTAGATTGATTTTTATAATTTTCCAGCTCAGTTGATCTTTACTAATACTTTAACAGTTAACATCAGTTAACATTTAATAGCATATTATTTCTGAATTTATGTAATTATTTTAGTGGTTGTTTTGTGGATACCTTAAGATATTCTAGTCAAATAGACATAATACTTACTGAGAGGGGTACTTTTTGTCCTTTGCAATTGTGATTTATTTTTTCTTCATTTGGATTTTCTTCTTATCACATGTGTGTAGTTATTTGTTAATTTATAAATATTTGAGCTCCTCTTAAATATTTTTTCTTTGCTTTTTTATTGATTCTATTGTATTTAGAAAATATATTCTATAAAATTATAAAACTTTAAAATTTACAAACGCTGTTTATGAGTCACCATATTGGCTGTTTGTAAATCCACCAATAGTTCCTGAAAGGGTGCATATCATGCACTTTTGTGAATAATATTGTCCAGATTACCTATTCTCTTACTGGGTTTTTGATGTTTTATAGGTGAATGAAAGATAGATGTGAAGATTTCCTACTGTGAATATAGAATTATCAAGTAGTGTTTTATGTGTTAGGCCCCACAGTTTGATATTCTTATTTTAGGTACATGCAAATATATAACGTTTATGTTTTTCTAATAAATTAACACTTCCATGTAAATAAAATATAACTAACTACCTTTAGTGATACAGTAGCTACTCAAGTTGTTTGTGCTTATTGTTAGCATGGTGAAGTTTCCCTATCCATCGATTTTTACACTATCTACATATTTTAGCTTTAAAATTTGTTTCATGTAGAGAGTACATATTGGAGTTTGGCTTTGTGATATTTTCTGCTTCTTAATTGTAGTGCTTACTAAATTAACATTCAATACACACATGTGTATTTGAAACTATCAGTGAGATTTTTGGAAAATCTTTGTTTTTGTTTGTCTCTTCTTATATTGATTTTCTTTTCTCTCCTGCATTTTTGGATTAGATTTTTTTAAATTCCATTTTACTTTATCTATTGTCTTTATCATGCTTGCTTCATAAATTAGCTTATACATTTTTCAAATAAATAGTTTACATAAGTTAATTATGTGACACCTTATGTACAAATGTTGCCTTCAGGAGAGGTGTTCTAAAGGAAAATAACCATACCTTCCTGCCCTGCCTTCACACGTTCAGCTGCGAGAATTTGAAAAGGCTTTCTCGATTCAAATGCAGCAAATTATGACCGCTCCTTCTGATCTTTTTATGGAGTCAGCAGAGCTCAAATTACCAATATTTTATGTTTTTAAAAACTACTTATTGTTCTGCAGCTCATTATATATTTGTACATTGGACTCACATGTGCTATATCTGCTCTACTCATTCAAGAAGTCAAGCTGAAATGAGGAAGTCCATCCTTCATTGTGTTAACATGACTAGCAAAATGTCCTGGACTACACAGGGTTTCATGGACCTTTATGACTATTCTTATTTCTTTCATCTCCTCAAACTGATTTCCAATATGTAATGTTAAATGCATAAAAACCCTAAAGTTTTGCATTTGACATTACATATTGGAAATCAGTTTGAGGAACTTAGATTAAATAAGGTGTTCATATGTTGACTGAACATAGAATTTAGAATACAAACACTATTCACATCAATATGTACTCTCCCACTGCAATACAAACTTTCATAGTTTCAGTATTTCATACTGATAGACTGCCCAATCTTGTGGGAAGAAAGCAGCTCTAGAGGTGACTGTTTAAAAAATATTAAAAAGTAATATGCCCCAAATTTTTGATAATACTTTCACACAGAATATAAAAATATCTTAAGTATGAAGGGTTCAATAACATCTTTTGTAGAGTTAAAAGTATGAAAATACATTGTGTTAAAATTGGATAATGTTATGACCTTGATAACGTGTACCTTTAATGACTCCAATGTCTCATTTCAGATATTTCAATGCCTTGGAGTAAGTTTGGAATTAATTTACTATTTAGAAATAAAAGCAGATTTATTTTATGTGAGATAATATTATGAAACTACTCATTCAGAATCATTAAGATTCTGACCAATAGTGGAGAATGACCATTAATGTAGGAAGACTGTGATAAGCAAAAAACAAATTTTACTATTATGTTTTTTAGTCCTGAAAAAATCATTTTAGTAGGAATTTTTTCAGTGCAACCATCACATCTTTGTTTCTAAGATAATAATATATTATCGTGTTGAACACTGGTGTCACAGTGGTGTAAAAAAAAAAAGAAATTTGTCCATTCCTATGAAATTACTGGTCTTTGGTCTCAAATACATAATGATGCCTGATCCAAACATATAGTAACAACCATAAAATAGGAATAACAAGTGGAAAATGTCTTTTCTTGCCCAATTGCTGATGGCAGCTTCAGGATGGTCACAATTATTTTTACATAAGATCCAAGAAGCAACATTAAAAGAATAATGACAAATAAAACAGTAACCACATCAATTAACACCTTCATCATCAAAGTGTCCCCACAGGCAAGCTTAAGTTCTGGAGGTACATCACAGAAAAAAGGATTTAACTGGTGAGATCTATAGAAGGGGAAAGAGAAGATCTGGTAGCTGAAGCCTACATGTACTGAAATTCCAGTCTTCCAACAGCCAGCTGCCAATTGAACACACAGCCTGTTATCCATAATGAGAGGGTAGAGTAATAGATTGCAAATGGCCACATACCTGTTGTAAGCCATAGTGGTCAGAATAAAGCAGTTTATGACTCCCAAGACCAGAAAGAAATACATTTGGGTAGTACAAACAAGAAGGTTTTCAAGAAAAAAATACATGGGGGTATGAAGTGAAAGATCACCCTTAGTTATTATAATAATGAGGCTATTTCCCATCAGAATGATCATATAGATTATCAAAAACTCCCTCAAAAGAAATCCTTGGAAGTTGGGAACATCAGAAAACCCAAGCAGGACGAAACTCATCGATGCAGTTCATTTTTCCTGGGGGGATTCTTGTCCTGTGGATTCCAATAGGAACAAAACAACGGTGAGACTTGGAGGTCACTTTAGTCCACTGGGCCCAGCTGCAGAGGGAGACACATACGTGGTTTTAAGTCCAGTGACACAGGATAGGTATCTAGTGTTTCTGTTGGTTGGTTTTAATTTTGGGTAGATATTTCAAATCCAAAAACCTAAAATCGCAATATGTAGAAACAGAAAAAAATCTTTAACTCTCTTCTTGCTGTTCATATTAAAAATATGAACAAAAGAATAACAGCCAGCCTGACAGCAATGTAATAAGAGCAAAGCATGCCGGGTGGCCTGGTCTTAGAATGAGAACTACTATAGGCAACTTGTGACATTCTCTCATGAGAAATGTACTTCCTTCCTGATCATTCTGGTCTTTATTTTCTTCCTCTTTTTTTTTTTTTTTTTTTGCCTCCCCCCGCTCCCGTTCTCATTTACAATCCATTTATGTGATGTTTTCATGTTTGGTTTTACATTTCACTGTGAACTTCATCTCACATAAGCAAAGGACAAGGTCATCAGTCAGACTCCACTGCAGGCCCAGGTTAGTCCTGCCCTAGCCACTTACCACCTGGGGAAGAGATTTAGGCACTGATCAAAAAAATAAGGACTGTAGCCTTGCTCTATCATTGAAAAGTATTTCATTTAATATATTATAGAAACTTATGTAAGCATTATTATATCATAATAAGTCATCTGTTAACTTGAATTTCAGAATTTGAAAAAAGATGTAAGATTCGGTTTCAGTATGTTCTCATCCTCACCATGGTCCCCAACAATCTTAACAGCTCTAATTATACCCTGAATTTTTGGCATAATTAAGGAGTAATTAGGTTGAGGTTTAGAAAAGGGAAAATAAAATGTGTAAAAGTATTTGATTATAAGAGTCACACCTGAAATCAGAGGAAATATAAAATCAGCCTTTGTATACTTTTATCCACATTAAATGTGTATATACACTAGACTATGTAATCAATATGTCACATCTTATTAATATAATATATGTTATACATAATAAATGCTTAAAATATCTATATTTGAATAACTTTTCAAAGACAGGGTGCTAAAAGTAGTATAGATTTAGCCTAACCATCTCCTTAAATAATGAAGCGTTCTAGATCAATTCAGACTCTCACCCACTGTGCTGGGTCCTACATATCATGTTTGTGATTTCCCACCAGCCTTCATTCATTCTAAATGGTGACCTTTCTCACAGATTGGCATACTCCAAAATCTACACTGTCTTAAGTTTTGAAGTTTCTCCTCCTTTCCTGACTCTAAATTTGTCTCCTCCTCCTACTGAATACAACTACCCTTTCCCTGTTAAGACCCGAGTTCCTCTTCTCTCTCAGAAATCCCCCCCAAAATTAAACAATTTATAATTTCTTCTTTCCCATTTCTTACTTCTCAGTAATCTTATACTCCTTTCTTCTCAGTTCAGTAAATTCTTTATTTTGACATTCACATTAATTTTTCACAGCATACCCTAAAGGTAAAAGTTCCCTCTTAGCTTTCTTCTGCTGTAGCTCAGAAATGTCAAGAAGAAGAATCAAGTACCTAGGACATTTCAGATTCAAATGATATGTTTTATAAACTGAAACTGAAGACATGTCCCAGAATCTTTTTCCATCTCTACTTTGGTTTTATTTGGCCTTTCTCTCTCTTTCTTTTCCTCTTTTCGCATTTTGTTTGTCATTTTCCCATTTTATGTCTTCTCAAAATTTTCAAAATTTTCTGTCACCTCAGAAGTTATTCCTTATGAAAAACAACTGCAACAAAAAGATAACTAAATTTTAAGTCATCCAGATGTGTTTGATGATTGGATCAGGAAATCAATCAATATATACTCTGTAGTATAGATTGTAGTTCATCTTGGATAAATACTATGTATGTGTTTTATAGAAAATATGTTAAATGCTAAAGATGCTGATGGTAAGCACTATGAGCGCAGTTTCTGTCTTCACAGGTTCAGAGTGAAGTCAGACAGATAAGTCAGGTATCACCCTAGAGTGTGTGAAATCGATGTAGAGAGATTCACAGGTGTTATGGAAGCAGCAGAGAATCACTTAAAGAAGCAACACCTACTTTGAGATTTTTTCAGATCTAATAGTCATGTCATAGAATCATTTTGTTACTTTTACATTTTGCAAAGAAAATAAAACATTTCCCTGGTTCAAGAAGATGCCCTTATGTCCTTATTTAGTTTTATATTCCAATAGCTACTTGAGTGCTTAAACTGGTGAGTCATGTGTAAATATCCCATCAGGAAAATTTAACAAGATTTCAGTTCTCAGTGACCCAGAAACTTGAATCTGAGTTTCTTCAAATGGAAATTAGTTCTATTCTGGTAATACGTCCTTATTAAAATCATCAGAGTTTACTTTTCCTTGTTTGAAACTATATGCAGGAATAATAATACATAGCTCAGGGAAATGTTTTGAGGAATAAGTTAAGAGCTTGATTTGTAATTGGCAGGTAAAGTTCTATTAGACATTGTTATTATGATTGTTAATATACTTATGATCATGCTTATTGTTTTTATCATTACTTTTTAACATATTTTTTTCCTTTTGAACTTTGTTCATTTTTTATCCTTCCCTAGAAGTAGCCTTTTCTGTCTAGGAGAGAAGACATGTACAGGAGAGTGCTTTGTCAATAGTACTGAGCTTAAAATTAGTAGACTATTATTCTATGCTGTGTAGATACAAATCTGCAGCAATACCTAAGGAAAAACAAGTTAAATTACTGAGCTTTTATTTTTAATTTTTTTTTCTCTCCTCTGTTCCAGTTACCTGTACTTTGAGGATATAGGAAAAGTAGACTTTGTTATAGAGATATAAGCAAAATTAAATTGAAAATTTAATATAAATTGTTTAATATACAAATGCATCTCCAGAGATAAGCTCATTTGATTTTTCTTTTTCTAAAATCAATCTACTCCTTCTGTTAACTGCTAATGGTATTTTTTCTGTTGTAACATAGGAACTCCAGTTCCTTTACTATTTTTTTCTGTTTATCATAAACTAGCAAAACTATGGGGAGTAGAGAGCCCTGATTAACTAAAAGTATTTTTTATTTTTGACAATTTTGAACATTTATCATATACTAACAACCCTGTTGATGACTTTATCTGTATTATTGTTTTTTGTACATTCTGAATGAAGTAGATACTATTATTTTTGCATTGACCTAGAGGAAGAGAGAAGTTAAACTTGGACAACACTAAGAAGGTCGTGTAACCTCACTGATTTCAACCTTGGTGGTGCAATGCCATCATCCATATTCTTCATCAGAATATAATGGGTGTCATGGAACATTCAATGGGTGTCATGGAACATTCAATATTATTTTTAATTTAATGTTCTGAATAATCTCAATAAATTTAAAAAATATAAAACCACAACACTAAGGTGTTTTTATGTCATTTTTTTATCTTATTCACTGTTATAAAAATTAAGAACACATTACATAGGGATACAATCTGTATATATTAACTTCAGAAGATTTATCTCATAAATTAATCTTATTGAAAAAGTAGTTTTCTTTGATGACTATCCTTAAATTGAAGGAACACTACTGTAAAATGAGTGGCATAAAATAATTACTGGTTACCTATTTATATTGTGGAGAAACCACTAAGTGTTGCTTTTATATATATATATATATATATATATATATATATATATATATATATATATATATATATATATGACTATGGTCTACGTAATAGAAAACTTTAATTTAAATTAGTTTAACATCCTATCTGCCATTCCTATTTTTCTTGAAGCTCATATTTCACTTTTAAATCAGTGTATCTGATAAAAATAGTTCCTTATTCATTGGTAAAGCTTCTTTTCTCCATGTGTTGCCTGTTTAACTCAATCTATTTCTCAAGTGGTAATTGAGAGATGACCCAAGGCCATGTCTGACTGGATTAGCATTGCATTGAAGATGGTCTTTATGGAATACAGTCTGAGGAACCCTAGTCTTCTGGCTACTCCTCTCCATCTTTATCTCCACCTTGTATTTATTTGGAGAGAAGAAACAATTCCCCTTCTGGAAAGGCTGTACTAAAACATTCACAGTCTTCGAGTTGGTCTATAGCTACATATGAAATCTGAGGATACTATATTTGCAATTGTTAAACACCATTTCTAAACCATAGAGAATGTAACCTGGACAATTTCTAGAGTTCATGCATCATCTAGATTGTTTATTTGTTAAAGTTCTCATGTTCTTGTCATGATTGTTTTTTCTTTTTTTAGTTACAGATATTTACATAAGAAAAAAATGTGTCTGGAAAGTCTCAAGGCATCTCTATCAGAAAGTGAGGGTGGAAAAATTACATTAGAAGGCTTTAACATGATAGGAGAGAAGAGATAGAGACTTTTGATTTTTAGCTACGAACTTTTGGGAAGGTGCATAAAATAGTTATTCCAAGAATTTAATTCATTTAAAAATAAATTTATTGGGTGATATTGGTTAATAAAATTATGTAAATTTCAAGCATGCAATTCTATAATACATCATCTGTATATTGATAGCATTGTGTGTTCATCACCCAAAGTCAAATCTCCATTCAACATATATACGACCCCCATTACCCTTTTGTACCTTCTCCCTGCCTCTATTCCTCTGGGAACCACTAAACTGTCTGTGTCTATGAATTCCTGCTGCTTTGTCACAGTCATTTGTTGTTTTCAGTTTTATAACCCACATATGTGTAAAATCATCTGAATCTGAATCTTGACTTTTTCTGTCTAATATTGCTTAGCTTGGTATACTCAAGATTCATCCAAGTCATCACAAATGTCAGAATTTCACCTTTATATGGATGAATAATATTCCCGTGTGTGTGTGTGTGTGTGTGTGTGTGTGTGTACATGTTTTCTTTTTGCTTCCTTGATTTGAAGACTCATTTATCATGATTCAGTGTTCACGGCAGTCATTAATTTTTACTATGTCATGTTTACAATCTTAAATTTGTCCATCTTTGTATCTATCATTACAGCCCTAATTTTAGTTATTTTTAAAGAAATGACTCTAACTGTTATATATTCTGATTATTTTTGTTCATAAAAATTCATCATTTCTTTCAAGGATTAAACATGATTTGGCTGATTCTGAAATTTCTCTGCAAGATGCTAAATATTCCTTAAGACAGTTAATAACAATAATCAAAGATGAAATGCAAATTTTATTCTTTTCTACATAGTTTTACATTTTCTGAATAAAAGGTTATGCTTTGTGATTTGCATATCACATTCTATTTGCAATAATTGAAAACTATATATAAAATATAATATATAAATCAAATATTATTTGAAATGCTGCTACTGTGAGGAAGTCAATATTTTCTTCTAATACAGAGAGTCGACTGATAATTGCCAGACACAGGGGGTGGGTGATGGGTAAAATAAGTGAAGGTGGGCAAAATGTACAAGCTGACAGTTATAAAATAAATAGGTCACAGGGATGCAATGTACACCATATTGACTCTAGTTACTAATACTGATTGTATATATGGAAGTTATTAAGAGAGTAAATCTTCAATCTTCCTCATAAGAAAATAAATTTTTGTAATTATATATGGTGAAGGATGTAAATTAGCCTTATCATGGTTATCATTTCACGATATGTAGAAACATCAACTCATCTTATATATATGAGACAAATATAAACTTAAATGTCAATTGTACCTTGATTATAAAAAGAGAATAAAAAATTATTTGTGTTTTACATATTCAGAAATTATTTGAAGTTCTACCACTGTGAGGAAGTCAGTATTTTCAGTATTTTCTTGTAATCCACATCTGCCCAGATGTAGTGCTATGGGTAAGTACCCACTATCTACACGCACATGCAATTTTTATGTGAAATTATTGACTGCTGTTCTTTATTGTTTTAGAAAAATGGAGTTATGATTTAATATACATGTACATTCTTTCTCACATATCAGGAAACTTGTAATGTTTTCAGCAAAGCAGATCTAATACACTGCCTGAGAGGCCCTGTAGTGTTGTATGGTTTTCCAGTGTCTTAATAAATTTCACCAAGAGTGCCTTTTTTTGCTTCCTGTTTTCTTTTGTTCTAGAAAAAAATAAATTTTGAATAAACATATGTAATGTTCATTTTTGAGTAAATACATTTATGCCACATGAGGTTACCTTGACACAGTTCTTTTAAATTAAAAGGAAGAATATTTTGATTTTACATTCAAAGATAAAAAATGCCAAATTATGGACCTAAAAATGGATACAGAATTTATTTTCATGATTCAAATAAAATGATTTTAGTGAAAAGACTATTTATATGGTGTATTACTTTCACTGGCTACTGTAATAAATTTCTAGAAATTGAGTGGCTCAAAACCATGAATATTTGTTCTCTCTCAGTTCTAGAACCCAGAGTCCAAAATCACAGTTCTGGGCAAGTCTCACTCCCTGCAAAAGAGAATCATTCTTTGCTTCCTCTAGGTTTTGGAGACTCTGGAACTTTCTTGATTCTTGTCTGCATCACTCCAATCTTGTTGCCATCTTCACATATTCTTTGTGTCTCTGTAACTGCTTTTCTAGTCTTGTGCTTTTCTGCTTTATAAGAACACTGGTCATAGTATTTCGTATCCACTTGAATGATGGATGATCTCATTCCTTTAAATAATCCTCAAAGACATTTTTCCTCCTCACATAAGACCCCATCTGCAGGTCCTAGATTTACATACATTTAGAAGCTAACATCAATGCAATACACATTGATCTGGAGAGTTAAAGTGAAAATCCTGAAAACTTCTAAAAGTAAATTGATATTCCCAAACCAAAAACTGTATGTAAAGGAAAGAGGTTAACAGAGCACAGTTAGTGTTGGAATAAGAAAGGAGGAGATTTGTGGTCTTAAAACACCATGGACAATGAGAAAATTAAAACAAGGAAAAATGTAAAATAAATATTAAATTTACTCTTATTCCACCTTCTCACCTGCTGCTTATTTCATGCATTGGCTAAGTCAAATGAGAATACAGAGTAGGTCAGTAAAAATATCTGAAGGAATGGGAAAGTTAAAGAAAATATATTGCAGAGCATGACTCTACTGTCTGGTTATACAACATACTTGGTTAATAATTACTGTATTGCTCAATCCATTTCTTAACTCCCTAATTTATAGAAGTGTTCAAATTGGATTTTTACAATTGTGATCATTTGTGCTCTTATTACAAAGAATCCCTTTACCTAACCTTATAAAACTAATGGCCCACCCATTAGGTAATGTGAGGTTATTATGATGGCATTAATGATCATTATTCAGAAACAGACATAAAACTAGATTGTTTTTCTTTTAAGCTACATGATAAAAAGATAAGAATTTTGTTTTCTGTAATTTAAAGAGTTTCTGTGTCATGATAATAACTGACTTAATATTTTTCTCAGTGCCACCATGATGTCTTTGTTCCTCAGTGTGTATATGATCGGATTCACTGTGGGAATAAAAACGGTATAGAAAAGAGAAATAACTTTCCCAGTTTCTTCAGATTGATGTGGTTTTGGTTGCAAATAAGTGATAGTAGCTGTTCCATAGAATAAGACCACAACGATCAGGTGAGAAGAACAGGTGGAGAAGGCTTTTGTTCTCCCACTGGCTGATGATATTTTGAGAATGTTGGTGATAATTTTGCCATAGGAGACAATGATCAGCAGACATGGAACCATAACAAACACCACTGCAGCTATATAAACTGCAATCTCATTCAGAAATGTGTCCCCACAAGCAAGCTTCAGAACTGCGGGGATGTCACAGAAGAAATGATTAATCCTGTTAGACCCGCAAAAGGGCAGAGAAAATATCTGACATATTTGCCCAATTACGGATGGAACTCCACCGACCCAAGAGCCAATGGCCAGCTGGACACACACCTTGTGGTTCATGACCAGCGGATAGTGCAGAGGATTACAAATAGCCACATAGCGGTCAAAGGCCATTGCTGTAAGGAGGAGACACTCTGAGACTCCAAACATAATGACAAAGTACATTTGTGTGGCACAAGCCACCAAAGAAATGTTTCCTTTCTGGGTCAAAAGATCCATGAGCATTCTTGGGACGGTGACTGTCACATAACAGATTTCTAAAATGGAAAAATTGTTAAGAAAAAAATACATGGGGGTCTGAAGGACAGGGTCAATTCTTGTTATCAAAATTATGATGCTATTGCACATCAGGATAGTCAGGTAGATGATCAAAAATATTCCAAAAAGAATCCATTGGCTATTGGGAATATCAGAAAACCCCAAAAGAACAAATTCTGTTATTGTAGTCATATTTGACTTTTCTGTTTTTAATTGGTTCTCCATCTGCAAATATGGTAAATTCAAGATGGTTAATTCATTAATGTTCTTGAACTCCATTTTCCTCTTCTGTTAACAGAATTTGATGCACGAATGTATTTCTGTTATCTCTAAACTTATGTCCACCTTCACATTGCTATGTTTCTTGGAAGTGAATTTTGAAACTGCAGAAAGGAACTGATTTACACTTGAGATCAATTGAAGGAATATAACTGAATATATGTTTTTTTTCTTTGAGGTAGTAATAACAGAGAAATAAGAAGTGTACATTATTTAGAGCTTATGTGCAGAAGCAATTTCTAATTTTATCACCCCCATCAAGAGTGTGATTATGTTCCTGGTTTTTGCTATTATTACATTTGTCTGGATTCATTAGTTTCTCATTGAATTAATTGATTTAATCTACTTCTTTCAATTTATTTTCCTAAAGCTTTTAAGTTTTACATAAAATTCATTTTAAGTCTTTCCAGTTATAGTTTAATGAGAATCAATTTTGTTAGACCAATTCTTTGTTACTGAGGAAATAAATATATGCAATATTATGCTACTTTATGAACCTCTATCCTCATTTATGTTAAAAATGGACACTATTAATACCAGCATACTGTTTAATAACTTTCTCTATTAAAATCCCTGTACAGTGTATAATAAATATTAATTAACTTTTAACTCAATCAACAAATGTGACCCACTCATCCCAATATTTTTTCACATTTCCCTTTTTTCCTAGGTAAGATTCTAGTATTATATAGTTTATTTGAACTAAATACATTCCTTTTCTCTTGTTTCCCCTTGTAACTTTCCCTAATGAAGTGTAAATTTGATTAAATCCAATTATATTTACTCTGAGTATACATATTGCTGGAGACTATGAATGAATTTAAAACACACACACACACACACACACACACAATTTTGTTTCATTTTATATTACTTCCATTCAATATCAGGCAGTCAATACTGCTTGCCTATCTCCAGTACACTTTATTAATATTTGTTCTTTAACTTTCCAATACCAATATACAACAATCATTCTGTTTTCTGTCTGATCACTCTTCTACACACGTCTTCACCTGTTACTCCAACATCTGATATTTTTTCATTAATACTTCGGAAAAAAAACTTAGACAAATAGTCTCTATATTCCCCTATTTATTAGTACTGGCTCTTAGAATTACCTTAAATGAATGATGCTGATTATAAATGTCTTGACTATCATGATTTGACCTACACCTTATTTTTTAGTACTTTTTAATTGAGAAAGTAAGGAACTATGTGAGTTATCATAGTAGTTAGCTCATTTTCCAAGAAGGATTTTAGAATTTCATGCCTTTTTGTTTTATTTTTTTGTACTTTGATCCTGCAATTAAGAACTTTCTTTAAATAAAATAGTCTAACAAAGCAATTACAGCTTACCTTTATAGGTTTGCATGAAGACGTCTATGTGAGTGGAGGTATTTATTAACCTGTAAATTTGTTAACTTCTGTCATGTTCAGGAGCCACTATAACTCTATGACATCCTCGTTGGTGTCAAACGTCTACTGCTCTTAAATAGGAAGCAGTCACACTCGCCTGGGGGAATCTTCTCTTGTGTGTCAATTAAATTCCTGAATACTTTTTTTTTTTTTGTGGGGGGGCAATTATCAGGGTTTGTTTTTTTAAAAGCATTGTCTTTTGGGCGGTCTGCTCTTCTCTTCCCCCTTCTTGGCATGAAGCTCCCCTCAATGGAGGACTCCTTTGGTAAAGAAACACCACTTAATTATCAAGTAGTACTTTGAGAAGAAAGTTAAAAAGCATTCTACCAATTTTATTTCAGACTCTTAATAATTGATATGGATTTGCCTTTTTTACTTTTCATAATTGATCCAAATCTAGATCATCCACACTTTCAGAAAACTGTTGCATCAAATAAACATGGCATGAACATTTAACACACTGGTTGGTGAAGATCCTTTTCAGAAGAAGGACTCTGTCAACAGATTAACTTTTATAAAAATTAAAGCATACTGTGTCTGCTGATGAAAAAAATGGATGAACTTATTCATTTTATGACATTTACTCAGACATCAGGGAAGTTTTCCTGCTGATTCAAAACATAAGCTACTTCAAAAACAAATATTTAAAACAAGAAATTTAAACTGAAAACAAAATTTACACGAAAGTCTTGATCCCATTTCAGCCACTTTGAAGCAGGTATGGAAGTAATATTATCATAAACAATACTTCTACTGATAACTATATTTGTTTTCTTTTCCTGTTCCAACATTCTTTGAGTATCTGATGTGTGTTTCTAAACACATTTCTTTTTTTTTTTATCTTAATTCTCCTACTCTTTACTACAGCATGCCTCTCATACATTGACCCTCTGTGCTCTTTATTGTGATTAATGTGGTATTCGTATGGGACTTCCATCATGAGAAACAGCACGTGTGATATGCTTCCAGGAAGTGTGTCGCTTCCTTATAGGCTGGGACAAATTGAATGCTCATTCCCTGTTAAAATGGAGAATTTAAATATTTTCTTATTTAATTAAATATCACCACCAATTTCAAAAATGCATAAAAATATAACTATTCCTCAGCTATATCAGTGGCTGCACAAAATGAAGAAGCATCTAACACCTGTCTCACAGAACAATTTTACATTTAAAGATAAGGAAACATGGGTTCCTCTCACCCCAGAATCCCACAGTTCCATAGTTAGTACTTTGTGGTCTCCTTTTAGATTTTCAGCATTCGGAGAGGTGGGAATTACATACACATGCAAAATAAAGAATGAAGTGCACTCTTAAGAGACAGCACAGAAGAGACACATCACTTCTACCTACATGTCATTGTAGGAACTAACTTCATGTCTAACAAAAATATGAGAGGGCTAGAGAATGTTGTTCACTAAGTGTCAAAGACATAGAAATATATTTGGCGAACATCAAGCCAGACTCTGCCACTATTCTCAGCTTTGGTCACTAACAGTGTGCCATAGCATGCTGTAACATACATACATTTAGATTTAAGTTTTAACAGGACATTCACATAACAGAATAATTATGTATGGTACATAGTTATATATTTTATGTGGCTTTTTAGACAATTGTTTCAAATGCAATGTCATTGTAATTTTTATTTTTAAATTATCAATGTTACTGAAACATAATTTACAGAAGTGTACAAACAATCAACTAGATTTAATGAGATGTGAATTTTGATAAGATTTAAAAACTATATACGCTCATGAAAGCATCTCCGCAATGATGATACAGAACATTCACAATATCCTGAACATTTCCTTATGTACCTTCCTAATCCATCCTCTCTCTACTCCAAACCCAGGGAACCACAGATCAGATTTCTCAACTATTGATCTTTTATAATTCATTAGAATGTGTTCCTTTATCCTGATGTCTTTGCTCACAATAAGGGTTTTACCTATGTTCTACCTATGTTTAAGTCATGTATTGTCAGTGTTGACTTGAACAAGCTTTATTTTCTTCATTTATTTATGTTGTATGGAATTTGGGTTGTGTCTTGATTTTGGGTTATATTAATCTCAAAGAATCTAACTTGGAAATTATCTAAAGTTCATGCATCATCTAGATAGTTTATTTGTTAAGGTTCTCAGTTCGTACCATGGGTAGAAAATTTTTATTTAAGGTACAGGTATTTACATAAAAAAAGAATTATATTTCTCTAGTTATATAACTATATAAGATGCTGCACTATATTCTTCAGGATGCAGAGAAAAGTTTAGACCCTCCAGACTGCTCACCATGTCTACCAAACTTCTTTTTATCTTTTAGACTAAACTGGTATATCCCTAAAGCTGACTTATTATTTTCACATGCAAAGTTAAAACTTTCTAATGTAATACTCTCATATTCTTCTAATGTAATTTCTATTTTGACCCTTATTATTTTGCATTATTCATTCCATAATTTGAAAACTTTTTTTTAGAAACTATTTGATTCCTTGCTATTTGTCTTATTTCTGGTGAACATCCATCTCCAAGAATAGATCCCTCTACATAGAACACTTGGCCTTTTTTTTCATAATCATTAATCGTATATGCTGTGTTCTCTTACACTGTTAGCAGGGAGTAAAATGTCTGAAAAAGAGTATGAATAAGAACACAATATACTTTAATGGGAACAAGATTGAAAGCAGCGATGCCAGATAGGAAGTTATTGTAATAACCTGAGTGGGAGATGAAGGTGGCTGTGATCAGGTTTGCAGTCATGTATATATGGTAAGAATTAGTCACAGGATTTACACAGACTTTATGCTCAAACATTTCCTTCTGTTTTGATTCTCATTTTTATTGTACATAAAATCAAGGAGTTTCTGAATTTCATCATACATTAAATATTTGTGTGTGCTGTGGAGTTGGGATCACATCAAATATATTATGTTCATCTGAACAGATCTATAGAGGAGAGCTGCTTTACATGAGTCTAATTTGAAAATACAAGCCTTATCTTCAGGGGTGAAAATGTACTATATATGCATTTGTAATCAGAAAAACAATTTTTTTTAAAGTAAACTGTATTTTGCATTTTTGTTAATAATTTAAAAAGTCACTTGCAATGGCCCATTTAAATAAAAGTTGTTTATTATCACTCTGTTTCTGACCTTGGCACCATTCTTTGAGCCCATGCGAACTGTCCATATTCGGCACAACTACTGGAAGATGAGTTACGTTATTACAATTGACTGCAAATACGTCTTTATCATTTGTCTTTAAATGTGTTATTTGTTCTTATTCATGAACGCTTACCAAATCTAGCACTTCAGATAATAATGACACAGTCTTCTAGTGTAATACATGATCTGGGCATGATGATTTTATGGTTTGTAAAATAAAACCTCACCCTTACTTGACATTATTTTTATGCTGCTTATTCTGTTTCTCAGTTAAATAAACCATTTATTTGCACATTTTTCAAGTCTGTACCTTTTTTTATATTTATGTTTCCCTTACCAGTGTGTTAATGAATCTGACAAACTCATCTAGTAAATTTTATTTTATTAATTTTTTTTGTTTGTTTTACAACACATGGTAAGTATGATTGTACAATATTGGGAGGTTGAGATTTGGAGGTCACTCAGAAAGTCAGAGTTTTTGAAATAAATCTTCATCTGATTGATATCCTGTTGGCAAAAATTCACAATTTCTTGGCCAATATTCACCACCTCTTTATTTAGAAACAAATCTGGAAGCAATAAGTTTTTTATATGACTTAAAATATCCCAAGGTCTCTTCTGAGACTCAGGAGTAATGCATGGATGTATTCAACAATTTCATGATTAAAAACAAAATGATAAGACAATCTTAGAAACAATATATTCCAATTTCTCAACTAAAGTAGTACATTATATGTAAGTAGCAACAAATGCCCACATTTCTGCTTTCTGATGAAACATACTATTTGACACACCTTTTATATATTTTTGATAAAGATATTTGTTTTAATATTGTTTCTATAAAGCTAAGTATTTTTTTCTAACAGTTAAATATCAATTTATTTAAGTCAGTGAGCACATTGCTTGTAAATATGTTACATAATTTTGTTATCTAGAGGTGGGTAACATTTGTCAGAAAATTGAACAGAAATACTATTCTGATCAGTTTAAAGCTATATGTTTTCCCTAAAGCTCTTTGTACATTCCTATGAAACAGATTATATATCTCACATCAATTCAACTACTTTGTAATTGATTTTTTTCCCTATACACCCCTGCCACTTGAGCATTACCTCCTTCACATAATATTGTTTATCTCTGACCATTGAAACCTTTTATGAATTGATACACTCTGATTTTATTTGACCAGTGTGGAGATAAATGGGATTACTACTTCATTTTATCTTTTCATTAGCCTTTAAAATTATTGCTTATGTCTTCTCATTTTTATAGACCCTGGAAAATTACATTGCCTGTTATTTTGTACTTAAACTAAATACAAAATTCCTTTAGTATATTGGTATCACACGGCACATGTTGTTTCTGCCTAAATGGAGGACTACTTTTACTAATGAGTTTTTTGTTGCTTTTTGGATTTCTGTGATTCTTAAATATTGATTCTTTCACTCCTTCCATCTCGTTGGCTTATTCTTTTATTGTCATGGCATTCAGAAGTTTTGTGAGTTATTCTCTATTTAGCACTATCTAGTAATGGATCAAAATATTGACTAAAACATAGTTAAAATGCACACATTTCAATTTAATTAATTTTAATAAATAAATTACATAAAACATGGAATAAGTCAAAACTTTGTTTTATATGTGTATATTTGGGGAATGTAGTAACCTTAAATATTCAAGTAAAATAAAAGACCAGGAATATTAGAAAAACAGAAAGCAATGGTGATTGTATAGCAAAGAAGCAAAAAAATATTACATTCATAGGAGGTGGTATAATAGATATTGTCGGGTAAGAAAAATGATAAAATTTCACTCAATACAAAAATTAGAAGTCTCAAATTACCTTTACAATCTAAATTTCTTTTGAGTTAAATAAAGTAAAAAATATTTGGAACATTTTTCACACAAATACATTGAACAAAAAGCAGAAAATATGATAATTATAATATTTTAATAAATAACATTAGGTTTATATAAATAACCAAAATTTGCATAAGAAGCCTATATTCAATAAATTAAAACATAGCAAAATCATTAGTGATACTAGTTTTCAAAGTTGAAAATATTTGTAGATCTTGTATATGAGATTATTTTCTGAGTTTATTTTTTTTATTATAGTGACATTGGGAAATAAAATCCAGTGTTTCAAGAGTACAATTCAACAGTAAGTCATATGTGTATATATATATGACTTACTGTTAAATTATATATATATATATATATATATATATATATATATATATATATATAATGCATTGTATGTGCACTGACCACAAATTTTATTCTGTCACTGCATTTTCGAACCCTTTTACCCTATCTACCAGCTACCTCCTCCCTATGCTCTGGTTTCTACTGTCCATGTCCATCAGTCCCTGTTTGTCATGTTTGTTTGCTGCTTTTAGGTTTATATCTCACATATAGATGATATCATGTGTTTTTCAACTTTTTCTGTGGGGCTTTTTTCACTTAGCATGATCATCACAAGGTCCATTCACGAGACGAATTAAATGTAGAAGAGCTGAACTCGAGAGCAGAGAACATGGCTCAAATTATGAGGTGCCTAAAACATCAAATCTCAGAAGAACTGGATTCATCTCTCAAACTTTGTTTCTATTTCTGTTTTACTGCAAATTAAAGCATGTAATGAAAGGAATATAGTATTAGTATTTCTGAGTGAAACATCTGTTTTCCTGTATTCTTTTTATTAACTACTTAGGACAGGGAAAGTGGAAAGCATTCAGCCAACAGCAGCCAACTGGTGCATAAGAAGCAGGCAGGCTATGCAGGGAAAGAATGAGCACCTCTGAGAACTGCCTGGCCATTCTACCACAGGCATCCAGGGCCAGGTAACTACTGCAAACTGTGAGCTGAAATCATGGCCCACAGGTGCTTGGACACCACTGATATGATACCTTCATGAACAACCATCTGGCCAAAGTCACCTACATGGACCACTGAGGACATTATTGAATGGTCAAGCTGAATGACCTCTTTGTGACAAAGTATAAGTTTTCTAGGCCATATTCCAGATGACTTGTACATCATAGATTCTATCAAGTGTGACTTCAGTGACAAGAATCAGGAAAGGAATATGTAGAATTTTACTCCTGAAATTGTAAATGTGACTGTGTCCTTAGCAAGGCCTGGCTCCCACTCAGTTCTTTTAGGGTTCTACTAAGCCAACTTTCTATCTATCTTCATATTAATAATGCTTACCTTTAATATTAAGATAAGTCTCACTGATTTTTATTGAAAATTGTTAGAAGATGTTTACACTCAGGGAATCTAAAAGCCTATTTTAAAGAATAAGTGTCAGATTTATTCATTGAACTCTTCATGCCCTGAACTCTGCAGAAGCCAAATACGTGTGCACATAGATTGTGTGTCTGTATCAGTCTGGGAGAGACAAAGTGAGAGAATTGGAAAGATTTCAGGAGAAGAGAAGTGTGTGCAAGAAATGTTTTAATTTCTCTTAAATCAGGCCACAACCATCCTGATAGCACACTTTTGAACAAACTAACAATTATTCTTTAAGGAATATGTATATGTATAGGGAAAATAAGAAAAATAAAAGCTGAGAATTTTACAGTAGCAATTAAAACTACAGTTCTTAAATTTAAAATTATCATATTGGGAGAACATTTAATAATTAAAAGTGCTTATCTATTTTTAAATCTACACATTGTGGCACAAGTGATATATAACAATCACAAATCCTAAATGGTGGAAAGGAATGTATGAGGAAATAACAAATAGATATTACAAGTAATTTCAATGGCTACTTTTATATGATATTATGAATTTTGTCTCTAAACAGTCAATGTCTTCTTTTTCATAGGCAAGATGTTATTACAAATAAGCTTCATTTCTTAAAACCTACTGGAGATGTAGAATGATGAAATGAAGGTTTCATTGTCTCATGTAAGTTTGATAATTTACTTGGGTATTACAGAACATAATTACTTAGCATATATTATAATATAAAATCATTGACTTAAATAACCCTTTGAAAGTTCATTAACTACTATATCTACTTTAGAAAATTTAACAAAACAATCACAGAAATGAAGAAATCCTTTTTCTGGTAATTACATCCCAAAAAGCTGCCTTTACTTCCTTATTCCTGAGGCTGTAGATCAGAGGATTTAACATGGGGATCACCACTGTGTAGAACACAGAAGCCACTTTGTCCTGACTTAGGGAGTAGCTGGAACTGGGTCTCAGATAAGTATAGATGGCAGTGGAATAGAACAGAATTATGGCTGTCAGGTGAGAGGCACAGGTTGAGAACGCTTTGCGCCTTCCCTCCCCTGAATGCATGCGAAAGATGGAGAAGAGAACATAGGAGTAGGAGGTGAGGATGACCAGCAGAGCCCCGATCATATTCACACCAGCAAAAGTAGAAAAGATGCTTTCATTAAGCCGTGTGTCAGAACATGAGAGCTTAAAAAGTGGAGGGCTGTCACAGAAGAAGTGGTTGATGACATTGGAGCTACAGAATGGCAAACTGCTTACGTAACTTGTGTTAACCACGGAGTTCAACAACCCTGCTGTAAAAGCCCCTGCTGCCATTTTTAGGCAGACAGTCCTGGACATGAGCACGGGATAAAGCAGAGGGTTGCATATGGCTATGTAACGGTCATAAGCCATTAACCCGAACAGAATGCACTCAGTCGTGGCCAAGGCGATAAAGAAGTACATCTGCACAAAGCAGCCAGCAAAAGAGATGGTTTTCTTCTCTGACAATAAATCCACCAGCATCTTTGGAGTGATGGTGGAGGAATAAAAAATGTCTACAAATGATAGGTTGGCCAGAAAGAAGTACATGGGTGTGTGAAGTCTGGAGTCAGCCCTGATTAAGAGGATCATGGCACCATTCCCCCAAACCGTAAGTGTGTATACCACGAAAAACAGCAAGAAGAGGGTGATCTGTAGCTCCAGTGTGTCTGTCAGTCCCAGCAGGATGAAGTCAGTCATCAAAGTATAATTTGTTTTAGTCATTTGTTACAAATAGAATCTCAAACATGCACTAGGTGTAGATATTTTTCTCTTCGTTTAGAGCTAATCGCAAAAATGTTGATGAGGATATTTACACATGGGAAAAAAATAACCTAGGATATTACAGCATAGTAAACAGAGTGACTGAAGAAAGAGGAAAATTAGTAAACAAATGGACAAACATTTAAATTTATTAAGCAATTGTCTACTAAATCTCGTTGAAGTCCTCACAAAGCACTGCACAAGTCAACACACTCCACTTCAGTTTCTGAAAGGGAAATGTATGTTCTAGTTTTTCTCTACTCTCCCACACCCCAAACGCAAAGAAAACAGATGACCTGAGGAAGTCTCTCCCATTCTCTGAACAGATGTGTGGATTTAATTCAAATCCATTTTCTTTTTCTCAAGAGCACTCTAATCTTTTACTCCAAGATTCATTCATTGCTTCCCCAAAATTCACATGTGACTTAAGCAGTGAAATAGTGACAATTTCAAATGATTGATATTTGGACATCTTTTATGTCCTCAAGAGTGATTTTGTAGTCTTTTAAAAGTCAACTAAATAATTGTTCTCATTTCAAAACACACTGTCAAATTAATGTCACGTAGCATCAGACACTGTACCTGCCCACCACTGTGAAAAACAGTACCAAATCTTTAGTTGCTTCCAAGCCAGTCTTAATTCTGTAGACTGTGATTTTCTTTTCTTATGAATTCTCAGTTGAAAATTAAAAATGAAAATTAGAATTTCATTTTTTAAATGAAATAAAATCCAGTGAAAATTTGCATGATTTATTTAAAAGGTTTGAGACACCTTCTGAGTAAATACATGTTGCTTCACTTTTATTTTGCTTCCCTAAAGAGAAATGGGTAATAACAAGGACTAAATTATAGGGTTTAATTCTGGAGACAATCCTCTAAAGGAAATTCACATTCTCAAGAGAAAAGAAAACAAAAATCACATGGAAATACATGGAATCATGCATTGCATCATAAAGTTGATCTTGATCTCTTAGTTACTTTAGGGTCATTTGTCAAAGTTTAAAAAAAAATTAATTGCTTATTATGTTGCCTATTTTTTTTGTATTTTATCCTATAACAAATAGATGCCTATCCCACTAACTGTTTATTATTTTATTATTATTCTTCCCTTTGCCATTGTGTGTGTGTGTGTGCGTGTGTGTGTGTGTGTGTGTGTGTGTGTTGTTTAGGATAAGTTCAACCTTCATTCTAACTCTGTTTTTAATCAGTTTTTATTATCAGTTTCAAGTATACAGAACATTCAAATTTTACATAGTTTATAAAACTATTTGTTCTTTCTTTCTGCTTGCTTTACACCTGCTGTGCTCCCCAACTCTATGACCATCTATCATCTACTAATTATACTTTTTTAACCCTTCACCCACTTCTCACAGCCCTCCAAACTCCAATTCCTCTGTCCATCACTAGATTCTCTTCCATATCTCTGAGTATATTTCTGATTCATGTGTTCATTTTGTCCCTTAGGTTCTGCATATAAGGAAAATCATATGGTATTTTTCTTTCTCTGTCTGACTTATTTCACTCAGCATAATAACCTTTAGGTCCATCCATGTAGTTGTGAATGGTTAAGATTAATTTTTTTTAACGACTGAGTACTACTTCATTGTATATATAAACCATAAAAACATGTAATGCTTCATGAATTTGCATGTCATTATTGCACAGGGGCCATGCTATTTTTCTATGTATTGTTTCAATTTTAGTATATGTGCTGCTGAAGTGAGCACCCAACTCTATTCTTGAGTGAAATTAATGAGAAGAAACTAAGAAATTCATTGTACATTTAAAGAAATATTTCAGAAAATATAACAATAAATAGGAAAATCTAACTTTTTTTATGATTTCAGAATTGTGCTGGCTTATTTCAATTATTTTCTGATTGCAATTCTACAAGAGAATGAAAGTACAAGCTTTCCATATCTCAGTGCAGAAGTAAAACAAAATGAAATAAAACACTTTGAGCATCCATATGTATAGAGAATATGTCTGCATAGAGAATGCATCACACATCAAATTTTGTATTATACTCTTTCATTTAAATTCTTCATTTATTTGCTACATCAGTCTCTGAAAAGTATTATTATGTTACACATTTTGCAGATGAAAAGAGCAAAACTTCAAGTGTTAAGCAACATTTCTGATGTATAAAGTGTTAGGAAGTAGAATAGACTTGAGCATAGTCTTCAAAAGAAAGTGTTAATACCCAGCTACCTTATTGTCCTGTCTAATTTCATTTTCCCATTTAGAAGATTATATAAGTATATATGTGTGTGTGTATCTTCCAGTAAATTCAATCTTTCAATCATCAGAGCAGGCAGAATAAAGACACTACTTCAAAACTTGACTTGTAAAGATCCCACTATCATGCCAATAAAAAGTACCCCCAATTACATCTATGAAATATGTTATGTATTTAATGATATAAGAAATTTAATTAAAAGTTTAAGAAATGGAAATATTTAAAAATAATTTGTACTTGAGCAGCCCAAAATGTGAATTAAAAGAGACAGGAGAAGAATTAGAATAGAGAGTTATCCTAGAAGAAGGGAATGGAGAAAATGTTATGGAGAAAGAAGAGATTATTAAACTATAAAGAAAATAAAATAAAAAAAAGAGATTGACTTTTCCAAAGTTCTCATGCCCAGGTGGCCTGACTGCAGGTGTCTCCTTGTGGCAGTGGCGTCAGAGCAGAGTAAGACAGGCATTTAGAAAGTTTCTCCCTGTCTTTGATTGACTACTAGTTGAAAGGAATGCTGCGGGAACTGAAAATAAAGGAGGCATTATGCTTCCAGAAAAATCTCAAGGAAAAGGATTGCAAGCAACAGTAGTAGCTGTTGGATCAGGATCTAAGTGTGGAGAGATTCAACCAGTTAGTGTGAACGTTGGGGACGAAGTTCTTCTTCCGCAATGTAGAGACACCAAAGTAGTTCTAGATGACAAGGATTATTTATTCTTTAGAGATGGCGATATCCTTGGAAAGTATGTAGACTGATATTAATCACTATTGAAATGGCATGAGGTAAGGCTACCCATTCTTAAAATCTCATCATGTAAATAATTTCCATGTCTCTTTTATAATAAATTAACAATATCCAAAGATACAAAAAAAGATTTTATTGATTGAACAAAATGTTATAATTGAAATCTTGAAAGAAGTTTTATTGAGGAAGAACAAAAAAAGCAATCAATAATAATATCACATTTTAAAATATAGCTAAAATGATAAAATAATAATTTAGAAACCACCAGTTTTTTAAAGATAAGATTATAGCACAATATGTTTCTTCCAGTAATTGATCACTATTTTGAGGTGAACACTGGTGAGTTTTTCCAAGCACATACAGTCCTGTAACCACCAACACAATCAAGATGGAATAGTTCTTCCAGCCTAGTGGATTCCTTTATGTCCCTTTGTAAACAATATCATCTCCTCTGTCAGTCTCTCATAATCACTGGGAAACCATTGGCGTGAATAATGTCATGCTTTTGCCCTTTCCAGAATGTGATCAAAATAGAATCATGCAGTTGTTGGAGAAGGACATCCAGAGAGCAGACATGACCAACAGTTGACCCTCAAGCATGACCTAGGCAATCAAGCGCTTTATATCCCCACTCCCCCTCACTCCTGTCTCTGAAGTGTATGTTCTGCCTAGTATTCAATGGTAGCAGCTATTTCAAGTACGCCCCTGAGAGAGCAAAGTGTAAAGACCATCAGGATGGTATTCGTGGACATCTACTCTTCTCATTTCCGCCCAAGACAAGCCTCTTTAGTAATCTTCCTTGCTCAGTAAATCTACATTTGATGATAAGATCGAATATATGTTGTTGTAGTTGTTACAGGCTATTGAATCAGCTCCAAATCTCTAAAATGTTGACATTATTACATTTATTTTCAACACAGAGAAAGACTGGGAAATATATATTCAGAGAGATCTTAGTTTGAGATTCCTACATTCTGTTGTGCCCTTGTTCCTGATAACTCTTCAACGCCATAAGTGATTTGTTTTTGGTAATCCAAAGGACTTACTTTGTCCTTTAATTTAATAATGTGTCAGAAGATTTTTACACATCTGTGCAACCTTCTTTCTACATATTTATTTATACAATTTTTTTTCTGATTATCTTATGAAGTAATACAGATATTGACTTTCACAGAAGGGGCATAGAAGATAAACTCTAGTGTTCTGAGAATTCCAGTCTTTTGACTGCATATAAATTGGGTACTCATCAAATAGACAGTACAGTGTATGAAATGTAGAATAAGTTTTATATTTTCACAGGTGACTGACTCAGATATTACCACAAAGATACTCAATGTAAAAAAAGTTTAAAACCATAATTATGCTGTGTTAATATCTTTTTAAATATTTGAGTTACCTAATAAAGATATTCATTTTTCAAATTAACTTTTCTACAAATGTTGATTTTCTGAGGTAAGATTGCTGCATACTCTGTTTAAGAGTATTTTAAAATCTACAGCATCAACAATAGAAGGAAGCCCTTAATTAAAAATGGAGTCTATTGCATTCACATGACATATTAATAACAAAATTTCTCATTCTAAGTTTCTCATGTATATACATATATTTATATGTGTTTTAATTAGCTAATAAAAATTTTAGAGCAGAAACTTTTACATTTATTGACAGGTTAATGGAACAGTGCTTTTCATATGGAAGGCATTGAATAAACATTTGTGGTTAAATAGATAAAAAAAAAGGTGATTATATTTTTAAAATGTAAATTTCAATCTTTAAATATATCATCTTTTTAAAATGATGAGATTTATAATTCATCATATCCTAGGTTATATATGTTTCTGTAGATCATTTATCTGAGAATTACTTCAATATGCTAATATTTTAGGCTCTTTAATCCAATTAATAAGGCAAATGCATGTAATAAATTGTAAATTAAACATGTAGAATAGTTTCTTTATTTCATCATTTTTTCTAAAATTCATAAGTGGGTTGCTTTTTTATGCCAGATAAAAGACTGAAAATCATGTTGATTATCTAAATAACGGTAATGTCTATAGATGTCTCTTGAGATTCAATAAAAAATAACATAATTAGGATATATTCTGATGCTGAGCCTTGTATTATCCCTAGGGCCAAAGATAGGAATTTTCTGTTATCAAGGGATTCATTGCATTAGAGTAAAAAGAGTTGGGAAGGAGTCCACATATCTTTATCTCATCAATATTCTCTCAGTATATCTTTGCTTATGATGCCTATTTCTTCATTAGTACATGCTCTGTACTCTCTTTGAAGTGAACCTAAAAAAGTCACTAAAGATTTTTGTTAATGAGACTCATTGGGCATTTTCTTTGAAAGGTTATTTTGTATCAAAAGGCAATATAGAATTAGCATTGAAAATTTGTAGACTAACAAGGTGACATGATGATGCTTTCAAAAATAGTGGCTCGTCACATTTAATGTTATGTCTTCTTTTAAAATTTAATGGTTAAAGTTTTAGGATCTATTTGCTTGAATTTTAGTTCCAAAAATTTATCACTGCAAAGTTTTTTCTATCTTCCTTTATGACATAATGGTGTGAGATAATCCAGATATATTGCATTTGGACGCTCAAACAGTATTTCAAATCGATTTAAAATTTAATTGACATCTTATCATCAAAGGTAACAAAAAGAAGGTTAATAATATTCACTTTAATGTTATTTAAATACAATGATGTCTACTGTAGCCAATAGCAGGTAAGAATCCATTGGAGGGATCAGCTAGCAAAATAAAGAAGAACAAATCAGAATTAATTCCAAAAAATTTATAAGAAATAGACTCATAAAAAGGGATAAAATGACAAATTGTGAGAATTAATAAAATAGCTTGTCTGAATTGCTAAATATAAGCTCAATATTTAATCTGAAAATTAGTTGCATCATAACATCACTACAGAAAATATTTAGAGTTTAATTTTTTAAGGATACATTGATAATACACAAAATCTGCAAAAAAAAATTTAACAGCAATTACTCATATGATATGGAGATTATAAAATATTTTAAATAAATACTAGAGTGATACCATGTTTATGAGAATGATTCAATATTATAAAGATACAAGCTTTATAAAATTATTCTGCAACTACACACTTGTAAACAAAATTATATAAATGTTCTGAAAGTGCAAGTTTAAGTGTAACACTTTAGGTAAAATTATTGTTTTGCATGTCCTTGAGTCAGCTCCAATTCCTAATTACCCTATGAATGAGTGATGTTCACAATGTCCTGTCCTCAAAATCCCTGCTCAGCAACTCTAGACTCGTGCCTATGGTTTCTTTTATGGAAACAATCCATGTCCTATTTGGTCTTCTTCTTTTCCTGCTGCCTTCTATTTTCCCCAGCATTATTATCCTTTGTGAAGAATACACTTTCTCAAGATGTGGCCCAGATACGAGCACTTGCATTTTGTCATTTTGCCTCCAGAATGTTTCAGGCTTAATTTGCTTTAGGAGCTGCTTGTTCTTTCTGGTGGTCTGGGGTATCCTGAGAGCTCTCCTCAAACACTATATGTCAAGTAGTGTAATTTTCTTCCTTTAAGCTTTCTTAGCTGTCTAACTTTTACATCCATGCAAAATAATTGAAAATTTCATAAAATTAACCAGAACCAAAAGACCAAGCCATTTCTGAATAAATAACTAGGAGTGACTAATACCATTATAAAGGAAAGCTTGCCAATGAAGAAAGTTTAACATTGCCTGTAGATCAGAATGGAGTCCAGAGGGATCCACACATAAATGAAAAATTTCACATCTCATACAGTATCATTCAATATAAATGGAGAACATATGTTTCAAAAAAGCAGTGTGTGGCGGGGGAATGTGCTATCTCCATCCAAAAAAGAAAAGATCCCTACTTAAAGCAATAGACAAAAAAATACCCCCAAATGTGTTAAATATTTAAATAACTGCCATCCCCACTATATTGGGGAAAAATATTAAATGACTATAACAAGTGTTAGCAAAGATATGAAACCCAAGATCATATGTGCTGTTGTTGAGACTATAATGTGAGGAAGAAATTTAGAAAAGAGTTTGCTATGCTTTAAAATTGAACACAAGTAAAACTTGATTATTTAATACAATCAATGCCACATCTAGGAATATACTAGGACAAATTTTTTACCTGAGTGATATGTAAAGGAACATTCATACCCACATAGGTCATAATATAAGATAACAAACAATTTAATTAGGACATATTAAAGAAAAAAAAATACCATGAAGCTATGTAATTAGAGTGCAGGAATACATACAAACATGATCAAAATTAGAAATGTAATAATGAAGAAAAATTCAAGCAATATAGAAGACAAACTGCATAGGATACATTTATAACATTGAAAATGAATCTATTAAAAATAGTTTTAAAAATATGGATGGATTTGTTTTTAAAAGTGAAAGCTAGAGAATAATAAAAAATTCAAGAGTATTTGTCACTATCAAGAAAGCAGGATAATGAGAGTGAACACAGAGAATTTACAATTATGGTGATACTCAGTTTCCTTTTAATTTAATTTGGGAGGTGAGTTTATATGTGTTTATTTACTTTGTTTTCTAATTTGCATAATTATTCTATATTTTAGAATAAACTAAATATTTATATTTTACATAGTATAAAAATAAAGTAATAAAACAAAAAAAAGTTTGAAAAAATATTTTGACTTTCATGTTTGTGTCCATAGTGACCAAGTCCCTCATCAGGTTCAATGATCACCTAGAAGGGGTCGCAAAACTCAGAACCTTTGTAATTATGGTTAAGGTTTATTACAGCTAAAGAAATAGATTAAAATTGACAAAGAATAAAGGTGTGAGGAGCAGTGTCTAGAAGAAACAGACACGAGCTTACACTTGCCCTTTCGGGTGGAATCATGCAGATAGCATTTAACACTTCCAGTGTTGTCTGACAACTTGTGTGAAGCATCGCCAACTGGAAATAGTTAACCAAGACTTGGTGTGCAGGGTTTTATTGGGAGTCAGTACACAGACGTGGAGACAAAACGCAACTGTCCATACTTACTTAGTCTCCAACTACCCCACCACCAAACCCCAGTGTTCAAACTGACACAGCCTTGCCCAAAACCCCACATATACAAATACAGGTATTCACCATAAGTCACATCATTAGCATAATGCGTTTGGTTTGGTTCCCAAGATGAAATGATGTTCTTATCAGGCAAGATATTCCAAGGTTTCAGAGGTTGTCTCTAGAGTGCCAGTCAAGGTTTGGTTCTAAAGAACTTAGCAAAATGCAGAATTTAGCCAGTCAAGGTCAATGGAGGTAACCCTTTCTTTCACAGTACCACATTTGCAAATATGTAATGCAAGACTCCATCTATTAGTAACATTATATATTTGGTTATTTATTTGGATCTATATGACTCTTAAATATTGATTCTTTCACTCCTTCCGTCTGGTTAGCTTATTTTTTTTTAACTGTATGACATTTGCAGTTTTTGTGGTTACTCTCCGTTTGGTCCAACTGACAAAAATATTGACTAAAACACAGCCTAAAGCATATATTTCCAAGTTCCTCAAATTTTAATAAGTAAATTACTCAAAGCCCCTGAAAAAAGGCAAAACACAGATTGATATCTGTATATTTAGGGAGTTTGCTAACATTAACCATACAAGTTAAACAAAAGACTACAAAAATTGAAGACAAAAGGTAATAGAGATATAACAAAAGGTGGAAAACATCACACTCGTAAGAGAAGGTTTAAAATAAATACTGTTATGTTCTAAAGCAAGAAAAAATGGTTTATTATTAAAATTTGAAGTCTCTTAGCTTTTATAATTTAAATTTCTTTTGACTGAAAGAAAATTTTAAAAAACGTTTAAAATATTTTTCATACAAATGCACTGAACAATAAACAAAACTATAATAATTAAAATATTTTTATAAAGATGAACTTAACAAATAATCAAAATCTATATAAGAAGCCTATTTTCAGTAAATTGAAAATGAGCAAAATTATTAGTGATAATAGCTCCTAAATGTGAAGACATTTGTAGACCTCATACATGAGAATAATTAAATGTAAGTGAGCTGAACTAGAGAGCAGAGAACAAGCTCAAATTATGATGTGTCTACAACCCCAGATGTCAGAATAATTGCATTCATCTCCCAAAACACTGTTTCTATTTCTGTTTTACTGCAAATTAAAGTATTTAATGGAAGGAAAATAGTATTAGCATTTACTAGTGAAACATCTTGGTTCCATATGATTTCATTATATTCCCAGGACAGGGAAAGTTGAAAGCGTGTAGCCCACAGCTGACAGCTGGTGCATAGAAAGCTGGTGCTAGGCAGTGAAAGAGCGAGCACCTTTGAGAACAGCCTGGCTGTTCTACTGCAGTCCTCCAGGGCCAGGTAACACTACGGACCTGTGGGCTGAGAGCATGGCCCACGGGTGCTCAGACACCACCGATACCTTCATAAACATCTGTCTGGCATAAGTCACCTACGTGGACCATAGTGGGTATGGAAAGGTCCAATAGATGACCTGTTTGTGATAGGCCATAATTACCACTATGCCACATCCTGGATGATGTGTAAGTCAACTTTTCAATGAGATGCATCTTCAGCAATAAGAGCAGGGGAAGCATTGTGAGGAACATTCCTCCTCAAACGACAAGTGTGGCTGTCCCTTTAGCAAGGCCTGACCCCACTTAGTCTCTTTGAGAGTTCTGCTAAGCCAAGCCCCTACCTCCATGTTCATTACACTTAAATTTCCTTTTCAGTTTTTTTGTAACAGGTATAATTGATACATAACATTATATAAGTTTCAGGTGTAGAAGATAACTATCCAATATTTGTAAATACTGTGATATGATCACCACAGTAAGTCTAGCTATCATCCATCCCTATACACACTAACAAATTTTTTTTCCTCATGATGAGTTTTAAGATCTGCCCTTTTCACAACTTTCAAATGTGCAGTAGGGTAATATTAACTATAGTCATCATGGTGTACATTACATCCCCAATACTACTTGATTTTATAATTAGATGTGCGCACCTTTTTATTTACTTAGGTTTAATATTAAAGCTAAGTTGTATTTAATTGTCCTTATGAGATATAATACAATAAATTATAATGGAAATGTACTTTAAATTGAAAGTATTTTTATAAATGTAATACATAACAAGCTTTAAAAATCATAAATACTAAAAAATAATTCACAGGAAAAAAGTACATGAATAATTACATATATTTTAAAAGGCTAGTTTTATGTTATATTGTGACTTTTGTCCCTAAACATTCAGTACCTTCCCTTCCCTAAGCAAATAAACCTTATTTCTTCTTACTGAAGCTATAGAATGATGTCATGAAGATCTCACATTCTCATGTTTGATAATTTACCTTATACTCAAATCAGATAAATGTATTTAAATATTAGAGAATGTGATTATCTAAAAAATATATTCTAATAAAAAGCCATTGGCTTGAACCAGCCTTTGAAAGTTAATTAAATACCCTATTTAGTTCATAAAATTAATCAAACAAATACATCTGCACAAAGCTATCAGCAAAGATGGTTTTCTTCTCCGATAATAAATCCACCAGCATCTTTGGGGTGATGGTAGAGGAATAACAAACGTCCACAATGACAAGTTGGACAGGACAAAGTATATGAGTATGTGAAGTCAGGAATCAGCCCTGGTTAAGAAAATCGTGCTAACGTTACCCACAGTGAAAGTATGTAAACCACACACACACACACAAAAAAAGCAAAAAGAGGATGATCTGTAGCTCCAGCGTGTCTGCCAATCCCAACAGGATGAACTCAGTCACCAAAGTATCATTTGTTTCTGTCATTTGTTACAAATAGAGTCTCTTTAAACTTGCATTAGGTGTAGATATTTTCCTCTCCAAATGTTCTGAGGAAATCATAAAAATGTTGATGAGGATAATCACACATGAGAAAAAACACCCTAGGTTAGGTAATACAGAGTAGTAAATAGAGCAACTGAAGAAAGAGGAAAATTAGTTGACAAGTGGACAAGCATGTAAATTTATTAAGCAATTGTCTACTAAATCTGGCTGTAGTCCTCTCAGAGCATTGTGAAATCCACACACTCCATTTCAGTTTCTGCAAATGCAACGTATGTTGTTCTAGTTTTTTCTCTACTCTCTCACACGCCAAATGCAAAGGATACAAATCACCTGCTGAAGTCTCTCCCATTCTCTTAATAGGTGTGTGGGTTTAACTGGAATTCATAGTTTTTCTCTAAAAACCACTCTGTTTATTCCTCAACTCCAAATGTTTGCATTGTCTCCTATAAACAGCTCTTGTGTATCTCATGCAGCCTAAATAGTAACCTTTTAAAATAACCAATATTTGACATCTATCATATCCTAAAGAATGATTTTGCTTTATTTTAACTATTGTTTTAATTAGAATCTATTTTTCCACTTAAAAGGTATACTATCAAAATAATGCCATGTAATAGCAGACAAGCTACCAGTCCAATTCAGTTAATAACAGCTCCATCTCCTAATAGCTGTCTTCCCAGTGTCTTACCTGTGTAATCATCAATTCTCAGGTGTAGCTTAACAGATTTTAAAGAAAATAATTCATTTTCAAATGAAATGCAATGGATATTGAATTACCTATTTATAACATTTTGAGACACCTTCTCAGCAAATACTTGTTGCTGCACCATGTTTTCCTTAAAGAGAATTGAGTAACCATGGGTACTAGATTATAGCATTTAACTGTGGAGTAAAATCTCTAAAAGTATAAACTCCCAGTCTCAAAGGAATGAAAAGATAATCACATGAATATATATGAAATCACACATTTCATCATGAAGAGTTTCCAGGTCTCTATTACCTTAAATTAAAAAAAAAATTAATTTGCATTTTCATTGCCCTCTATCGTATTTTAGCTTACTACAATGGGGCATAGCCCTCTATGAAATTAATATGTGTGTGTGTGTTTGTGTGTGTGTCCTTTGTCTGGGTAAATTGACCTCTAATCCAACTCTGTTTTGGAGTGAAATTAATGAAAAGAGGAAACACATATTCATTATACAATGTCTAAGGAGAAAATATAACTTGAGCAAATAAGATATTGAACGAATAAAATCTAATATTTTTTTATGATTTGAAAATTGTGCTGTTCCTTTGCAGTTATTGTCTGTGATTCTGATCCTCAAAGAGATGAAATTAGAAATGTTTGGGAACCAAATTTACAAGTAAAACGAGGTGCATTGGGATTCTATTTGCGTAGAAAACTAACATTACATCTGTGAAGTACTATATTACCATTTTCTATTTGTATTCTTGCTTAACCTCAACTCCAGTCTTTTGATTGACATTATAATTTCACATATTTTGTAGATGTGGGAAAAAAAGATATAAAGGTATTAAATAACTTTCCAGTGGACAAACTATTAAGAAGTGGAAGAGTCAACTTTAACAGAATCTTATACAAAAAGAATGAATATCAAGCTACTTAAATTTTCTTTCCAATTTCATTTTATATTTTATCTTAATTACTTAGAAGATTGTACACACACAAATACACACACACACATAAATGTGCAGTTATATACTGATGTGTACATCTGAATACATATAAGTGTATATGTGTGTATCTTCTAGTATATCCTGCCTTACCAACTTCCATGTAGGTTGAAAATATATCTAAAGAAAGATTTATAACATCATGAAAGATAATGTTTAAAAACGACTTGTAAACATCCCATTATGAAAAAATAAAAAACTAAAAAAAAAACTACCCCATGATTTACATCTATTAAATATATAACCTTTATTAACTAAAGTATAAAAATTAACAAAGGGAAGTAATGAAAGTTCTTTAAAATAGTTTGTAATTTAACAATCAGAAATGTGGTTTAAGAATTAACAGAGTGAGTGTTCTTGGGAACAAGGGCAAAAAAGCATATATAAACAAGAAAGAGAGTAATATTATTACACCCTCAAAAAAAAAAAATCAAGGATCAAAACAGGAGATCTAATGTATTGAACTCTTAAGAGATTTTAATTGAAAATCTTGAAAAGAGTTTCATTCAGGAAGAAGCAGAAAGAAAATAAATAAAAAAATTTTATTTTAAATATAATTTAAAATGCTTAAAATTATGAGTTAAAAACTGTCAGGCTTTTAGCAGGTTTATTGTACCATGCTGTCTTTATTAAATGGAACCTGATTGTAGGTGTACAGTTTAAGGATTTTGAGGAACACCTGCTGACTTCTTACCATTACCATAATCAAGACAGGGTATTTCCTTCAGTCTAATAAACTTCATTACAGTCTTTTATAGATAATTTTATCCTCTCTCTCTGCCACTGACAGTACTCAGAAACCATTGACATAATTTATGTAACACTTTTGTTATTTCCAGGTCACAACCTAAATGCAATTATACTGTATAATCTCTTGAGTCTGGCTTCTGTCTCTCTTTATAATGCTTTGAGATTCAACCATGGTCTTGTTTTTATACTATTTTTTTATTATTATTACAAAGTAGTCCTTTCTGAAGGTGTCATTGGGTGTGTTTCTAATTCAGAGCAATCATGTTTAAAGCTTCTCTTTGTGGAGACCTACGTTTTTAATTATCTTTGGCAATAAAAGTAGAATTGCAAAATCATGTAATTCAATATAAATTGTTTAAGAGACTGACAAACTAACACAATTGGTGGGCTGTTTCATACTGCCCAGCAACATCTGAGAGTTCCTGTTGCTTTCAACGATTGGGAGCACTTAGCATTTTTAAAAAAGTTTTATCTATTCTTATAGATGCATAGTTATAAATTGCTATAATTTCAATTTTAATTTTCCTAATAACTAATCATTTTTAACATTTACCCATGCATTTATTTGCTACTTTTATTTAGTAAAATATCTGAGAAAATCTCTTGCTTATATTTTTTAATTTTGTTACTCATTTTACTATTATTGATTTGAAGATTTCTTTATATATTCTGAATACAAATTCTGTAACACGTGTACTTTGCCTATATTTTTTACAGTTTGTGGTTTTGCTCTTCCTGTTTCGATAGTATCTTTGAAAACATTTTTTAAGTTTTTTTATGTTCAATTTATTAATGCTTACTTATGTATTTGTGCCCTTTGTGTAATAGCTTTAAAATTTTTTCTTAATTTTTAATTTTTCCTATGTTTTAATTAAGAATTTTTTTATATTTATTTACTGAAATTAGTTTTAGCTGTATAGTGTATTGGTTAGACATCTATAGAATTCATAAAACAATCTGCCCAACTGCTCTCTCCCTCTCTTGGCTCTCCATCTAGCCATCATATTAATGCTAACTACATTCCCTCTGCTGTGTTTCCATCCCCATGCCCAACTATTAATGACTAATTTGTACTTTGCATCTCTTTACCCCATTCCTCCAGCCCCACAACTCCCCTCCTGTCTGTCCATCACCAAATTGTCCACTGTATTTGTAAGTCTGTTTTTGATTAGTTTGTTCTTTTTGCTCCTTAGATTCTTTATATATGTGAAATCATATTGTGTTTATTATTCTTTCTCTGACTAATTTCAGTCAGCATAATAAAGTCTAGGGCCATACGTGTCGTTGCAAATGGTAGGATTTCCTTTTTATTTTTAACAATTGAGTAATATCACATTGTATATTTGAACCATGATTTCTTCATCCAATCATCTGTTGATGAGCATTTAGGTTGTTTCCATATCTTGGCTATTATAAATTGTGCTACCATGAATATTGGAGTGCATGGATCTTTATACATTATTGTTTGGTTTTCTTTGGATAAATACCCAACTGTTTCCCATAGTTGCTAGGCCAATTTGCAATCCACCAACAATGTATGAGGGTTCCCTTTTCTCTGCATCCTCACCAACACTTGCTGTTTTTTGATTTATTGATGATGGCCAATCTGACAGGTGTGAGGAGATATCTCAATGTGATTTTAATTTCAGTTTCCCTGATGCTTAGCAACCTTGAGCCATCTGTATTTCATCTCTGGAGAAGTATCTGTTCAGGTCATCGGCCCATTTTTTAAATAAGTAAAACAGCCAAACCGACAGCAAAAAAAGAAGTGGAAAGCATTCCGAGTGGCTTGGTCTGAGGGTCAGAACTGCTCTAGGGATCTTGTGACATTCTCTATTGAGAAATGTACGTTCTTCATAATCAAGCTGGCCTCTATTTGCTTTCTCTTTGTGTTTTTTTTGTTTTGTTTTGTTTTGTTTGCTTAGCCCCTTCTCATTTACAATCTCTTTAGATGAAGTTTTCATGTTTGTTTGTTTTATGTTGCCCTGTGAACTTCACCTCAGATAAGCAAAGGGCAAGGTCATCAGTCTGACTCCACTTCAGGCCAAGGTCAGTCTTGCCCTAGCCACTTACTGCCTCGGGAAGAGATTTAGACACTGATCAGAAAAATCAGGCCTATTGCCTTGCTCCATCATAAAAGTATTTCATTTAATATAGTCTAGAAACTACATTAGTAAGAATATACCAGAACAAGTCACATGTTCACTTGAATTTCAGAATATGAAAGAAGATGTTAGATTTTGTCTTACTATGTTCTCATCCCAGCCATGGTCCCATCAATCTTAACAGCTCTACTCATATGCCGGAACCCGCGGGTGAAAGAACAGTCTCTGAGACGGGGAATGAGGATGAAAAAATAAACAGAGACAAGATAAAGATTCGGGAGGGCTCACAGTCAATACTGCAGCCTCGAGTTTATTCAGTACACTCTATTTATGCATTACGATTGCATGGGAGACCGACAACTACTTGCACCTGCACAAGAAGAAACAACTGCTTGCACCTGCACAGGGAGCCTTTTGCTCTCTCAAGGCTCCCATCCTCCTCCTTAATAATAAGCTTGTTCTCTGGAGCAACAGGTGCTTCTCAGTCACTACCAAAGTAGCAAGGTAACTGAAAACACCTGCTGAGCAAACAATCCCTTGTTTACCCAGAGGGCGGCCATCAAACAAATGGCTCCCGACACTCATACCCTGAATTTTTTGGCATAATTTAGGAGTAATCAAGTTTAGGCATTTACGGTGTAAGTACACGAAGAAATGGGGAAGGAAAATGTGAAAGAGAATTTGATCATAAGGTTCACATCTAAAAACAGAGGAAATATAAAATCAGCCTTTGTATGCCTTTGTTGACATAAATATGTAAATGTATTGGAATGTGTAATTAATATATCATGTATTATGAATATAATATATCGTGCATAATACATGTTTGAAATATTTTTATTTGAATATCCTAAAAATAAAAAAAACAGGGTGCTTAATGCAGTGTAGATTTAGCCTAATCAACTCCTTAAAAAATTAAGTATTTTAGATCAAGTAAGTTCAGGCTCTCGCCCACTGTGCAGGGTCCTACACCTCATGTTTGTGATTTCCAGCAGCCTTCGTTCACCCTAAATGGTGACCTTTGTCACAGATAGGCCTACTCCAAGATCCACACTGTCCTGAGTTTTGAAGTTTCTCCTTCATTCCTGTCTTCAAATTTGTCTCTTCTTTCTACAGAATACAACCTCCCTTTCTCCTATGAAGACTCTAGTTTCTCTTCCCTCTCACGAATCCCAAAGAACTGAAAGAATTTACAGTTTCTACTTTTCATTACTTTCTTCTCACTAATCCTATACTCCTCTCTTTTTAGTTCAGTGACTCCTTTATTCTAACATTCATGTTAATTTTTCACAGCATACCCTAAGTATAAAAGTTCCTTCTTAGCTCACCTCTGCTGTGGCTCAGAAATATCAAGATGTATCAAGAACCTGGGGCATTTCAGATTTAAATAATACGTTTTATAAACTGAGACTGAGGGCATTTCCCAAATCTTCTCCATTTCTATTTTTGTTCTTATGGCCTTTATCTCTCTTTTATATCTCCTTTCACATTTTATTTGTTATTTTCCCATTTCATGTCTTCTCAAAATTTCAATATTTTCTATCACATCAGAAATTATCCCTTATGAAAAACAATTGCAACAAAAAGATAACTGAATTTTCAGTGTCCCAGATATATTTGATAAATTGATGGATGAGGAAATTAATCGATATATATTTTGTAACATAGATCATAGTTTATTTTGTATAAATTCGAAGTATGTATTATGTAGAAAAAATGTTAATGCTAAAAATGCTGATGGTAAGCACTATGAGCTCAGTTTCTGTCTTCACAGACTAAGGGTGAAGTGAGACAGATGAGACAGGTATCACACTAGAGTGTGTGGAATCGACCTAGAGAGATTCACAGGTGTTACAGGAACACCAGACAATTTAAGAAAGCAACATCTACTCTGAGATTTTGTCAGATCTAACAGTCATGTCACAATCATGTTGTTATTTTTTATGTTAAAGCAAATAAAATAAAACATTTCCCAGGACAAAAAGTATGCCTTCATATCCTTATTTAATTTTGTATTCCAATTACTACTTGAGTGCTTAAATTGATGAGTGGTTTATAAATATTTCCGTCAGGAAAATTTAAGGAGATTTCAGTTCTCACTGACACAAAAACTTCACATCGAGTGTCTTCAAATGAAAATTAGTTCTTTTCTGGTATATGACCTTATTTAAACCATCAGAGCTTAATTTTCTTTGTTTGAAATTATATGCCATAATAATGATATGTAACTAGGGGAAATGTTTTGAGGCATTGTTATTATGATATTATCATACTTATTATCATGCTTATTGTTTTTATTATTAGTGTTTTAACATTTTTTTTTTCTTTTTGAACTTCGATCATCTTTATCTGTCCCTAGAAGTAGCCTTTTCTGTCCAGGAGAGAAGACAATGTATAGGAAAGTGTTTTGTCAAGAGTATTGAGCTTAATATTAGTAGCTTATTCTGTGCTGTGTGTGGACAGATAAGCAAAACTAAATTGGAAATTGAACATAAATTTTATTTAATATATAAAAGAATCCCCAGAGATAATCTCATTTGACTTTGTTCTGAAATTGATCTACTTTCTCCGTTAACTGTTAATGGTATTTTTCAGTTTTAACATGGGCATTCCAGTTCCTTCACTATTTTTTTTTTTTGTTTATCATAAAATAGCATAACCATGGGAGATAAAGAGGCCTGTTAATTAAAACTATTTTTTATTTTTGACAATTTTGAACACATTTTATATGGTAACCACCAGTTAATGATGTTACCTACATTATTGATTTTAGTACATTCTGAATGAAATAGGTACTATTATTATTCACATTTTTTATAGAGTCAGAGATAGAAAAAAGTTGAATAACTTGACCAACATTAAGAACATCATGTGACCTCACTGACTTCAATCTTAGCAGTGCAATGCCAATGTCCATGTTCTTCCTCAGAATTCAAAGGTCTTCATGGAACATTCAATGGAAAATATTATTTTTAATTTAATATTCTGAATAGTATCAAGAAATTTAAGAAATATAATACCATAACATCAAGATGTTTTTATATTCATTTTATATCTCATTCACTGTTTTAAATCGAAAGATTAATTACTTATATATAAAGTCTGTATATTTTAAATTTAGAAGTTTTATCTCATAAATTAATCTGATTGGAAGAAATATATTTCTTAGATGATAAGTATTAACTTGAAAAATAACACATTACTGTAAAATAAGTGGCATAAAATTATTATTGCTCATGTATTTGTATTTTGGAGAAACCATTGGGTATTGCTTTTTAAATAAAGTCTATGGCCTATTTAATAGAAACCTTTAATTTAAATTAGTCAAGTATCAAATTCTGCCATTCCTATTTTTCCAGATCGTATTTCATGTTTAAATCAGTGTGCCTTTGGTAAAAATAGCCCCTATTCACTGAAACAGCTTCTTTTCCACAGGATGTGTTGCATCTTTAACTCAATCTATTTATCAAGTGGTAATTGAGAAAGAAACCAAGGTTCTGTCTGGTTGGATTAGTACTGCTTTGAAGATGGTCTCTGGAATACATTCTGAGGAGCATGGTCCACCTTTCTCTCTACCCTCTCCTCATTTGGAGAGCAGAGGCAATTCCCCTTTGGGAAAGGTTGTACTAAGACATTCACAGTTTTCTTGTTGCTCTGTAGCTTAATATGAAATCTGATGATACTAAATTTGCAATTGTTAAACACTATTTCTTAAGCTCAGAGAATGTAACTTGGAAATTACCTAGATTTCATGCATCATCTAGATTACTTATTGTAATATTCTCTGATAATGTCATATTATTTATTTTTAGTTACAGATATTTACATAAGAAAAAGATGTGGCTGGACAAGGGATATAGTACACGAAGTCTCAAGGTATTGCTATTAGAAAGTGTGGGTGGGAAAATGACCTTAGAGGCTTTAACCTGATAAGAGAGAAAGAATAGTAACTTTTGATTTTGGCTATAAATTTTTGACAAGGTACATAAAATAATTATTGCATGATTTTAATTCATTTTTAATAAAAATAATTAAGATGATATATTAATAAAATTATTTAGATTACAAGTGTGCAATTCTATAATACATCATCTGTGTATTGATTGCATTGTATGTTCATCCTCATAGTGAAATTTCCCTTTTTTACCTATATCTACCTCTTTCCTACCTTTATCCATCTCCTCCCCACTTCTTTTCCTCCAGTACCACTAAAATTTTGTTTGTGTCTATCAGTATTTGTTGCTTTGTTTGCTGTTTTTTCATTTATTCATTTGTTGTTGTATATTCATTTGTTGTTTTCAGTTTTACATCTCTCATAGGAGTAAAAACATATGGTTCTCAATTATTTCCATCTGACTAATTTTGCTTAGCTTGATATTCTCGAGATCCATCTATGTCATCAAAAGTGGAAAAATTTCACATTTAATGGCTGAAAACCATTCCATTGTATATAATGAACTACATTTACTTTTTACTTTTTGATTTGAAGATTCTTTCATTTATCATCATTCATTGTTCACACTGGCAGTCAATGATTTTTACTATGTCCATGTTTACAAACTTAAATTTGTTCATCTCTTTATCTATTGTTACAACCTTTTTTTGTTATGTTTTTAAAAAAATAACTCTATTATACTTTCTGATTTCTTTTACTTGTAAAAGTATGTCATGTCTTTCAAGGATCAAAGATTATTTTACAGATTCTCAATTTCTCTGCTGGATGCAAAATATTTCTTAAGACATTTAGAAACAATAAGCAAGGATGAAATGCAAGTTTTCTTTGCTACATAGTTTTACATTTACCCAATAAAAGTTATGCCTTATGATTTACATTTCATATTGTCTTTATAAGATATCCAAACTACATATAAACTATAGTATATAAATCAATATATATTTGAAATGAAAATATTTGAAATGCTGCTACTGTGACAAACCCAATATTTTCTTCTAATAAAGAGAATAGTCTGATGATTGCCAGAGGCAGGAGGTTGTGGATGGGCAAAATGTGTGAAGATGGGCAAAATGTACAAGCTGACAGTTATAAAATAAATAAGTCTTAGGGATGCAATGTACATCACAGCATGTCTAGCTTATAATACTCTATTGCATATCTGAAAGTTGTTAACAGAGTAGATCTTCAAAATCTTCCTAAGAAAATTGCCCTGACCCGCGGGACCTAGTTATTCGCGGGCTGGAAGAGGGTCCAGCCTGAAAGAGAAACGGGCCGAGAAAAAGGAGCGGAGGCAAGACAGTATTCTGATCAAGCCTCAAATTTTTTATTTCAGAGCAGGTATATTTATTACAGAAGAACAAAGGGGGGCAGGACTGACTAGGCAGGGGGATACTTGTTACAATTTCATTGGTCCTTGGTTGATGGGGTGAGGGGGTACAAAGGTTAGAAGTGAAAAGAGGAACAAGGAGGAGAGGGGCTCCTTGGGCAGGTCCACAGCCATTCAGTAGGTCCTTCCTTATCTGGCGGGTATGTTAATACATTCTGTGGTTAACTATTCCCTGGAGCATTATCTGCTCCTGCATTCTTTAGATAGCATACAGGTTTGTTAATGGCCAGGTTCTATGCCTGGGGGGGGGAGGGGGGGGGTTGGGGGGGGTTGGGCGGTCAGGATGAAGGCCTTTTGGCTCCCAACATATCCTCCCTTTCTGTTTTAGAAAAGGTGGGCCTTAACCGAGTGAGGGAACATTGACCTGGTTCCTCCTGCGGGCTATGTGGGCCCGCCTAGTATTTGGCTCTTGATATCTTTTGGGGAGGAGAGGCAGAGCCGTTTCGAAATAGTAGTTTTTGGATACCAACCTCTATGCAAACCAGGTGTGTTCTCAGGGAAATACAGAGGGGGTCTCTTTATTGTGACCTTCCCTTGCAGATGCTTTGCTCTTGCACCCATCTCGGTGCCCATACCCCCCCTCGAGTTTTTGATGGGCGAGGGTAGACATACCTCTGTTCTATATGTCGTCCCCGTAGGGAGGGAGCCAGGCAAAGTTATATTTCTGCTTTTACAGTGGAACCAATGGTTAGGGTTTTGTATATAACCTGAAAGGGATTTTAAAGAAGCCGATGTAAATTTAAAGGTGAGATAGGGGTCAGTGGGGATCTTGGGTCTTCGGGGTTTTCATTATTGTAGTCGGTGGTGTCATCGCTCTGGGTAGCCAAACGGTGATAGTGAATGTGGACAGGTTTGGCTAGTAAGGCATCTACCTGTTGTTTAATAAAGTCAGTTATGCACCGGAAAGCCCAGGGCCCAAAGGTTATAAGTAAAAGAACACAAGAGAGGGGGCCAAGGATGGGAAGGAGGTAAGGAAGGAGCCCATTCAACCCAGTTAGAAAGGGGTTCTCTTGGAGCTCTCTGCGTCTTTTGACGAGGTCTTCTTGAAGTTTCTTGATCTTATCTCGTACGATCCCAGATCTGTTGGCGTAGAAGCAGCAGCATTCCTGTAAAGCCAAACAAATTCCTCCCTGCTCTGCTGTAAGAAGGTCTAAGCCTCTGCGGTTTTGTAACACTACTTCAGCAAGGGAATCGATTTGATCCTGTATATCGTTTATGGTTCCAGAGAGGGCTTGAACATCATTAATTAATTGATGGGACAATTTGTTGTAGGAGTGGACTGCAACGCCAACTCCAGCTGAACCAGAGGCGAGTGCCCCAGTGATACCTAAACTGACAAGGAGGGGGATGGCTTGGATGGCTCGTTTGTGTCGTCCTGCTATGTAATCTAGGCTAGGGAGGGGGACCGGTTCGTCTCCCGGTATGATGGAGATGTCTGGGAAAACATTAGCTAATACACAGAGTCCAGTCCAATTTTGTGGCAGGGCAGTATAAGCGAGATTATTTCCACATAAATATACCTGTCCAGGGGCTGGACATAGGGGTTCATTATAATTAACAATATTGGAGCAATTAGCGAAGGTGACAAATCCTACATCAATGTCGAAGGAGGTATTTTGAAACGGACCTTGGTAGCAAGTAGAGGAGTTGAAACCTACAGGCTGGACTCTAAAAGGAGGGCTGAGACTGCAATTAAGGTTATGGTCAATAGACGAGTTGAAGACTGGGATAGCAGTGAGCATAGGGATGCCTATAGTCATGCATAGCCAGCAATCTTGAGCAAGTTGGGGATTAGAATTATTTAAGGCCCATAGAGTAGTTTCCAGGATACTATTGGTTTGGGTGTCAATGTCAATATTTCCTCGGGATCTAGGAATAGCTAGAAGATGATAAGAAGGGGGGCGTAAAGCCTTTTGTAATTCTTCAAATTTTTGTTGTAATTTTATATAATGAAGAATATCAGCAGGACCATCACCGTCTGACACATAAGGCGGAGGATTGGTTGACAAGCAAATTGTTTTTCCAACATCCTTAGATGCACCACAAGGGGCTATTGGGAAGCTTCCAGGGCCTACAGCTGACAGGGTATTGGCCCAGTTGCCAGTGTTAGGGGCATAAGGTGCCCATCTTGTTAATTTAGCAGTGTAATATGTCTTATTACCCTTGGTGCATTCAAAACAAAAATCCTACTTAGACTTTGTTGGTAAATTTGTCACTATGTTATAAGGTTTGATCACCTGGTTAAATAGGATTACAGGTCATTATGAAACAATACTTAGTTATCTATTTAACCAATGCAATAATAAAAGATTTCAAAGGTAAATATGACTATAAAAAACCTTAGCATTCTTAATGTTAAGACTGTTTTTAAGTATCAGCATTTAATAGATTAGCAAATTTATGAATATACCAATCTTATAATTTTATAATCTTGAACAACTAGTAGAATTAGCATACGCACGACCTGATGAATACAGGTAGAATAAAATTGTGTTTCTGATAACTTGAAGACAACAACTACTTTTCCTTAACTTATAATATTAAACTATTCTTATTACCAAAGATTATCTCAGATCATGTAGATTTGACAAAACAAAAACAAAACATTTGAATTAGTTTCTATTTTTCTGACAATTTTAGGAAGACGTAATTTATAAGATTCCTATTTCTTTCTAAACCAATTAAAGCAGAGATCTTTTATTAATTTATTTTTCAATAAAAATGAATTCCAACCTAAACTGAAGAACCAGCCAGAAGGGAGACTTGACTATTCAGGACTCCGCCCCACAGACACTCTGTAAACACTTGATCAGTTTTATGTTTAGTCATTCTTCAGACCTAAATCTCTAACACAAATGCACGTTCTCTGCATTGTTTTAAAAGAAACCTATGATTACCACAGATGATATCTCGCAGCCCAAAGGCTGTTTGCAGGTCGAGTGGCCCCTCTGATGGTTACTCTGTTCCAAAGGTGGGCTAATTTAGCTGGCAGAACCTTTGAAGGTTGAAGGGATTGACGCTCTAGCTCTGTAGGCTTCGGCTTGTTTCCTGAAATCCTTAAAATGGTTAAAGAAGTATTGAAAGGGGAGAGGACAGAGGTCAATTTGAGAAGGAAGCCTGACCCATGTTAGTGAAAACAGGTAAGAAAAGAGAAAATCCCCACAAGAGCCCACTAAGCCAGGGCTAGGCTCAGCCTTTCACCTAGCATCCAGTCGGGCGGGGCCATAGAGGCCAGACCTAAGGAAAGAATCAAAATAAGTATAGGAGGGTAACAGTACATTCGGCCAGCCCAAACAGACAGACACAAGACAGACAAGACAAACTACAGATAACACAAAACGCTAGCGCATCAGAAACCAGCACCAGAACAGGTACAGGGTCAGAGTCTGACGTCTCAGACCGACCGCACTAGGGAAGTATTGCTGCGTCCAGCCTTCCGCTAGTCAACCAAGGGCCCAATCAGACAGGAACAGAACTGAGGCATCTAGACAGATGTTAATGCAGTCTTATTCACCGGTGAAGCTGCTTTAGGTGGCTCGTGCCCGATTACAGTTAAAGTGAGACTTCTTTTCCTCCTGTCCTCCTGAGCAAGGCTGCTTGGTGTCTGGGGCTGAGAAACATCTCTCAGCGGTCGCCCCCTGGACGAAGCAAGTCCTTACTCAAGGTGGCTGGGGGTTTCAGGTTTTAGGAGATCCAGAACAGAAGTCAAAAAGAGAACAGAAGTTAATCTTTTACAAAGCTAGCAGAAACTGTCATTACAAAGATAAATGTAGGCAGGAAATTTGTTAGTTTTAAACATGGCCTTGCAGATGTTCTTATCTGTGCCCTGGAATGTTGCGCTCTTAGCATATGAGAGAGCTCATTGTCACAAGTTTTATAGCAGACATTAAGCAGTTAAAAGTTCTAGGAACTAGGCATTCTTGTCCCAATTAAAAATTGCTAAGGTAAAGATTTCTTTTGTCTAGTTTTGAGACTTTTAATTAACTTTTACCCTTTCCACATTTTAGTAGGCTGTCACATTCCCATTGGTTTTTAGGCACATATCAAATCTTTGATGTCCTATAAATTGGGGAAACTGAGATACCCCTGTCACTTGAGTAGAAAATACTATTAATTTAACAGCCTGGACTCTCTGTCAATGTACTTTATAAGGCAATCCACTATACATGGCCTAAACAGCAGTCCTAGGAAAGTCAATATTAAAGGTCTTTGTTTTACTAAGGCCAGACTATCTCGAATTATGCCAGAGTGGTTGGTATAAAAACAGCAGTCTTTACTTAAAGTTATACAATCAAAGTAAGATCTATGCTTTATAAACACATTAGTCTTATATGCATGAATTAATACTCAAGATTCTTAGTTCATTTTACAGATTTTGAAACTAAGCTGTTTAAAAGGTAAAATTTGAGACTATGGTTGATGCAGTAAATGAATATTGAAACAAACAAAAACTTTATCTAAATATTTACATTTGAAATAATGTTCTCAACTATTCAATATACTGTTTTTCTAAGTATAATAAGTACAATTACCTATTTATCATTGGCTTTTAACAATATGGTACACTAGTAAACAACATTTTATAGCAATTATCTTATGTGAAATTACAAGTGAAAAACAAATTTCTCAATAACAGCGAGTTATTAAATTTCTTTATCCAATAGTTGTTACAAAATTTTTTAAGAAGCCTAAACACACAAACCTGATTTCTTTGATAGTAGGCGGGTGCATTGTGTTCTTAAAAGAGCTAAGGGAAGGAAGCTTACCTAGTTTTCACTAATTTCTAATTCGAATTTAGTCAACGTTTCCTTAAAAGTCCTATTTATCCTTTTTTTTTTTTTTTGACCTGAATTCTGTGGTCTATAAGCACAAAGCAATTTCTACTCTATTCCTGGTACAAATTTGGGGAGCATAGGAAGGGGGCCTCTGCGGGGGCGCTGAGAGGAGCGGGGGCAAATTGGTGTTGTGGTAGCGTGCCACCTCATTTTCCAGGACAGTTGCATCTCTAGAATCTAAAGGGTCATTATTTACGGCCTTGGAGAAAATTGGGAAGTTTATTGGGGCCTCTAAAAGCGAGGCTTCTTTAGGGAGAGGGGGATAGAGAGAGTTTGAAGGGAGGTAGTCTGTAGGGGCGGCTGGCGGGCCCCCTGTAATGTTTTTAACGACTGAGGGAGACTTGGAAGGGATCCTATCAGAGGAAGCAGAAACCACCGAGGCCGCTCTAGACAGGGGACGGAGACAATACTCCGCAACTGACAAAAGCTGTTTTTTATCCGGGTCATCAGATGCTGCCTCTACAATGTCACGGATAAGCCCCCAATAAGAGAAGACGGCTGCAGGGACACTATCCGGGCCTTCCCGATTTAGTTTATCATTTAAGTCTCTACCGACCTTTTGCCATTTTTTCCTGTGTATTTCTGGCCCATTTACAATAAACCAAGGACAGACATTATCAACAAACATAAAGAATTTTATCAGGTCTTTCTTTTTGACTCTAACCCCTCTTTCCCTGAGGGATGCCTTCAGGTCCTTAATAAAGAGCGCCTCCTTAGAGAGTCCGCTGACCATTTTTATTTTCTAATATTAGGATGTTAAGTAGCAGAATGAATTACAATTTTTTAGGGTCTTAATTGAAGAACTAACATACAACAAAGACAAAACGAAAACTGTCCCGACCCGCGGGACCTAGTTATTCGTGGGCTCGAAGAGGGTCCAGCCTGAAAGAGAAACGGGCGAGAAAAAGGAGCGGAGGCAAGACAGTATTCTGATCAAGCCTCAAATTTTTTATTTCAGAGCGGGTATATTTATACAGAAGAACAAAGGGGGGCAGGACTGACTAGGCAGGGGGATACTTGTTACAATTTCATTAGTCCTTGGTTGATGGGGTTAGGGAGTACAAAGGTTAGAAGTGAAAAGAGGAACAAGGAGGAGAGGGGCTCCTTGGGCAGGTCCACAGCCATTCAGTAGGTCCTTCCTTATCTGGCGGGTATGTTAATACATTCTGTGGTTAACTATTCCCTGGAGCATTATCTGCTCCTGCATTCTTTAGATTGTTAACGGCCAGGTTCTATGCCGGGGGGCTGGGCGGTCAGGATGAGGGTCTTTTGGCTCCCAACATATCCTCCCTTTCTGTTTTAGAAAAGGTGGGCCTTAACCGAGTGGGGGAACATTGACCTGGTTCCTCCCGCGGGCTATGTGGGCCCGCCTAGTATTTGGCTCTTGGTATCTTTTGGGGAGGAGAGGCAGAGCCGTTTTGAAATAGTAGTTTTTGGATACCAACCTCTATGCAAACCAGGTGTGTTCTCAGGGAAATACAGAGGGGGTCTCTTTATTGTGACCTTCCCTTGCAGATGCTTTGCTCTTGCACCCATCTCGGTGCCCATACCCCCCCTCGAGTTTTCGATGGGCGAGGGTAGACATACCTCTGTTCTATATGTCGTCCCCGTAGGGAGGGAGCTAGTATCAGTGTACACCCCTTTTCTATAGACGTCGCCACAGCCTGAGATACTATGGACGGTCCACCTCTGCGGCAAGAGTGGAGAAATGGAGGCCCGTGGATATCAATGTAGATGGGGGGTTTTCGTTGGGTTCCTGTAAACTAAGCTGGTGGTAATGGATTACAGGTGGTCTATGTAACATCGAAGCTACCTGTTGTTTAATTAGGTCAGTTATACGCCGGAAAGCCCAAGGCCCAAAGGTTATAAGTAAAAGAACACAAGAAAGGGGGCCGAGGATGGGAAGGAGGTAAGGAAGGAGCCCATTCAACCCAGTTAGAAAGGGGTTCTCTTGGAGCTCTATGCCTCATTTGACAACGACTTCTTTAAGTATCTTGATATTATCTTGTACGATCCCAGATCTGTTGGCGTAGAAGCAGCAGCTTTCCTGTAAGGCAAGACAAATCCCTCCCTGCTCTGCTGTAAGAAGGTCTAAGCCTCTGCGGTTTTGTAACACTACTTCAGCAAGGGAATCAATTTGATCTTGTATGTCGCTTATGGTTCCTGAAAGGGCTTGAACATCATTAATTAATTGATGGGACAATTTGTTGTAGGAGTGGACTGCAACACCAACTCCAGCTGAACCGGAGGCGAGTGCCGCAGTGATACCTAAACTGACAAGGAGGGGGATGGCTTGGATGGCTCGTTTGTGTCGTCCTGCTATGTAATCTAGGCTAGGGAGGGGGACCGGTTCGTCTCCCGGTATGATGGAGATGTCTGGGAAAATATTAGCTAATACACAGAGTCCAGTCCAATTTTGTGGTAAGGCAGTATATGCGAGATTATTTCCACATAAGAATACCTGTCCAGGGAGCAGGGCATAATGGCCCAGTGCGATTAAAAAGACTAGAGCAATTGGTAAAGGTGACAAACCCTACATCAATGTTGAAAGAGTTATTTTGAAACGGACCTTGGTAGCAAGTAGAGGAGTTGAAACCTACAGGGTGAACTCTAAAAGGAGGGCTGAGACTGCAGTTAAGGGTATGGTCAATAGACGAGTTTAAGACTGGGATAGCAGTGGGCATAGGGATGCCTATAGTCATGCATAGCCAGCAATCTTGAGCAAGTTGGGGATTAGAATTATTTAAGGCCCATAGAGTGGTTTCCAGGATACTATTGGTTTGGGTGTCAATGTCAATATTTCCTCGGGATCTAGGAATAGCTAGGGGATAAGAAGGGGGGCGTAAAGCCTTTTGGAATTCCTCAAATTTTTGTTGTAATTTTATATAATGAAGAGCATCAGCAGGACCATCACCGTCTGACACATAAGGCGGAGGATCGGTTAGCCAGCAAATTGTTTTTCTAACATCTTTAGATGCACCACAAGGGGCTATTGGGAAGCTTCCAGGGCCTACAGCTGACAGGGTATTGGCCCAGTTGCCAGTGTTAGGGGCATAAGGTGCCCATCTTGTTAATTTAGCGGTGTAATATGTCTTATTACCCTTGGTGCATTCAAAACAAAAATCCTACTTAGATTTTGTTGGAAAATTTGTCACTATGTTATAAGGTTTGATCACCTGGTTAAATAGGATTACAGGTCATTATGAAACAATACTTAGTTATCTATTTAACCAATGCAATAATAAAAGATTTCAAAGGTAAATATGACTATAAAAAACCTTAGTGTTCTTAATATTAAGACTGTTTTTAAGTATCAGCATTTAATAGATTAGCAAATTTATGAATATACCAATCTTATAATTTTGTAATCTTGAACAACTATTAGAATTAGCATACATGCGACCTAATTCGACGAATACAGGTAGAATAAAATTGTGTTTCTGATAACTTGAAGACACAACTACTTTTCCTTAACTTATAATATTAAACTATTCTTATTACCAAAGATTATCTCAGATCATGTAGATTTGATAAAACAAAAACAAAACATTTGAATTAGTTTCTATTTTTCTGACAATTTTAGGAAGATGTAATTTATCTATACGGTTCTTATTTTTTTTCTAAACCAATTAAAGCAGAGATCTTTTATTAATTTATTTTTCAATAAAAATAAATTCCAACCTAAACTGAAGAATTAGCCAGAAGGGAGACTTGACTATTCAGGACTCCGCCCCACAGACACTCTGTAAACACTTGATCAGTTTTATGTTTAGTCATTCTTCAGAACTAAATCTCTAACACAAATGCACGTTCTCTGCATTGTTTTAAAAGAAACCTATGATTACCACAGATGATATCTCCCAGCTCAAAGGCTGTTTGCAGGTCGAGTGGCCCCTCTGATTGTTACTCTGTTCCAAAGGTGGGCTAATTTAGCTGGCAGAACCTTTGAAGGTTGAAGGGATTGACGCTCTAGTTCCGTAGGCTTGGGCTTGTTTCCTGAATTCCTTAAAATGGTTAAAGAAGTATTGAAAAGGGGGGAGAACATAGGACGATTTGAGAAGGAAGCCTGACCCATGTTAGTGAAAACAGGTAAGAAAAGAGAAAGTCCCCACAAGAGCCAAGGTAGGATCAGCCTTTCACCTAGCATCCAGTCGGGTGGGGCCATGGAGGCCAGACCTAAGGAAGGAATCAAAATAAGTATAGGAGGGTAACAGTACATTCGGCCAGCCCAAACAGACAGACACAAGACAGACAAGACAAACTACAGATAACACAAAACGCTAGCGCATCAGAAACCAGAACCAGAACATGTACAGGGTCAGAGTCTGACGTCTCAGACCGACCGAACTAGGGAAGTATTGCTGCGTCCAGCCTTCCGCTAGTCAACCAAGGGCCCAATCAGACAGGAACAGAACTGAGGCATCTAGACAGATGTTAATGCAGTCTTATTCACCGGTGAAGCTGCTTTAGGTGGCTCGTGCCCGATTACAGTTAAAGTGAGACTTCTTTTCCTCCTGTCCTCCTGAGCAAGGCTGCTTGGTGTCTGGGGCTGAGAAACATCTCTCAGTGGTCGCCCCCTGGACGAAGCAAGTCCTTACTCAAGTTTTAGGAGATCTGGAACAGAAGTTAAAAAGAGAACAGAAGTTAATCTTTTATAAAGCTAACAGAAACTGGTCATTACAAAGATAAATGTAGGCAGGGAATTTGCTAGTTTTAAACATGGCCTTGCAGATGTTCTTGTTATCTGTGCCCTGGAATGTTGCGCTCTTAGCATATGAGAGAGCTCTTTGTCACAAGTTTCACAGCAGACACTAAGCAGTTAAAAGTTCTAGGAACTAGGCATTCTTGTCCCAATTAAAAATTGCTAAGGTAAAGATTTCTTTTGTCTAGTTTTGGGACTTTTAATTAACTTTTACCTTTTCCACATTTTAGTAGGCTGTCACATTCCCATTGGTTTTTAGGCACATATCAAATCTTGGATGTCCTATAAATTGCGGAAACTGAGATACCCCTATTACTTGAGTAGAAAATACTATAAATTTAACAGCCTGGACTTTCTGTTTAATATACTTTATAAGGCAATTTACTTTATATGGCCTAAATAGCAGTCCTTTAAAAGCCAATATTAAAGGTCTTTGTGTTTTACTAAGGCTAGACTATCTCGAATTATGCCAGAGTGGTTGGTATAAAAACAGCAGTCTTTACTTAAAGTTATACAATTAAAGTAAGATCTATGCTTTATAAACACATTAGTCTTATATGCATGAATTAATACTCAAGATTCTTAGTTCATTTTACAGATTTTGAAACTAAGCTGTTTAAAAGGTAAAATTTGAGACTATGGTTGATGCAGTAAATGAATATTGAAACAAACAAAAACTTTATCTAAATATTTACATTTGAAATAATGTTCTCAACTATTCAATATACTGTTTTTCTAAGTATAATAAGTACAATTACCTATTTATCATTGGCTTTTAACAATATGGTACACTAGTAAACAACACTTTACAGCAATTATCTTATGTGAAATTACAAGTGAAAAACAAATTTCTCGATAACAGTGAGTTATTAAATTCCTTATCCAATAGTTGTTACAAAATTTTTAAAAAGCCTAAACACACAAACCTGATTTCTTTGATAGTATGGGTGCATTGTGTTATTAAAAGAGCTAAGGGAAGGAAGCTTACCTAGTTTTCACTAATTTCTAATTCGAATTTAGTCAACGTTTCCTTAAAAGTCCTATTATCCTTTTTTTTTTTTTTTTTCTGACCTGAATTCTGTGGTCTATAAGCACAATGCAATTTCTACTCTATTCCTGGTACAAATTTGGGGAGCATAGGAAGGGGGCCTCTGCGGGGGCGCTGAGAGGAGCAGGGGCAAATTGGGGTTATGGTAGCGTGCCACCTCATTTTCTAGGACAGTTGTATCTCTAGAATCTAACGGGTCATTATTTACGGTCTTGGAGAAAATTGGGAAGTTCATTGGGGCCTCTAAAAGTGAGGCTTCCTTAGGGAGAGGGGGATAGAGAGAGTTTGAAGGGAGGTAGTCTGTAGGGGCGGCTGGCGGGGCCCCTGTAATGTCTATAACGACTGAGGGAGACTTGGAAGGGATCCTATCAGAGGAAACAGAAACCACCGAGGCCGCTCGAGACAGGGGACGGAGACAATACTCCGCAACTGACAAAAGCTGTTGTTTATCCGGGTCACCAGATGCTGCCTCTACAATGTCACGGATAAGCCCCCAATAAAAGAAGACGGCTGCAGGGACACTATCCGGGCCTTCCCAATTTAGTTTATCATTTGAGTCTCTACCGACCTCTTGCCATTTTTTCCTGTGTATTCCTGGCCCATTTACAATAAACCAAGGACAGACGTTATCAACAAACAAGGAATTTTATCAGGTCTTTCTTTTTGACTCTAACCCCTCTTTCCCTGAGGGATGCCTTGAGGTCCTTAATAAAGAGCGCCTCCTTAGAGAGTCCGCTGCCCATTTTTGTTTTCTAATATTAGGATGTTAAGTAGCAGAATGAATTACAATTTTTTAGGGTCTTAATTGAAGAACTAACATAAAACAAAGACAAAACGAAAACAAGGATGGCCTTGGGCACCACCCGACTATCCGCGGCAATTCATGAGGTCTCTTTCAACGACCCGAATATCCGCGACAACTCACCGGTCTCTTTCAACGACCGATTTGCTCAGGTCTCTTTCAATGACCCGAATATCTGCGACAACTCACCGGTCTCTTTCAACGACCGATTTGCTCAGGTCTCTTTCAACGACCCGAATATCTGCGACGACTCACCGGTCTCTTTCAACGACCGATTTGCTCAGGTCTCTTTCAACGACCGAGACTTTTTTTTATGTTACTCAACTCCTTTTACCCTGAACTTCCCCTACCGGGGGGGTCTCTTTCAACGACCGAAAAACGTCCCCGTTTCTTAGACGGGCGAAACTCACCGAGGGCGTTCGACTTCCATGAGCGTGAAAGCAGTCCTCACTTCTTTGGGTGCCTGGCCAGGCCTTCTTCAATTCGTCGTCCGGCTGAGGCCCGGGACCTCCCATCCGGCAAGGACCCGAGCTTCGAGCCCCACGTTGGGCGCCACTTGTCCCGACCAGCGGGACCTAGTTATTCAGCGGGCTCAAGAGGGTCCAGCCTGAAAGAGAAACGGGCGAGAAAAAGGAGCGGAGGCAAGACAGTATTCTGATCAAGCCTCAAATTTTTTATTTCAGAGCGGGTATATTTATACAGAAGAACAAAGGGGGGCAGGACTGACTAGGCAGGGGGATACTTGTTACAATTTCATTAGTCCTTGGTTGATGGGGTTAGGGAGTACAAAGGTTAGAAGTGAAAAGAGGAACAAGGAGGAGAGGGGCTCCTTGGGCAGGTCCACAGCCATTCAGTAGGTCCTTCCTTATCTGGCGGGTATGTTAATACATTCTGTGGTTAACTATTCCCTGGAGCATTATCTGCTCCTGCATTCTTTAGATTGTTAACGGCCAGGTTCTATGCCAGGGGGCTGGGCGGTCAGGATGAGGGTCTTTTGGCTCCCAACAGAAAACAAGGATGGCCTTGGGCACCACCCGACTATCCGCGGCAATTTATGAGATCTCTTTCAACGACCCGAATATCTGCGACATCTCACCGGTCTCTTTCAACGACCGATTTGCTCAGGTCTCTTTCAACGACCAAGACTTTCTTTTATATACTCAACTCCTTTTACCCTGAACTTCCCCTACCGGGGGGGTCTCTTTCAACGACTGAAAAACGTCCCCGTTTCTTAGACGGGCGAAACTCACCGAGGACGTTCGACTTCCATGAGCGGTGAAAGCAGTCCTCACTTCTTTGGGTGCCTGGCCAGGCCTTCTTCAATTACGTCGTCCCGGGCTGAGGCCCGGGACCTCCCGTCCGGCAAGGACCCGTGCTTCGAGCCCCACGTTGGGCGCCACTTGCCCCGACCCGCGGGACCTAGTTATTCGCGGGCTCGAAGAGGGTCCAGCCTGAAAGAGAAATGGGCCGAGAAAAAGGAGCGGAGGCAAGACAGTATTCTGATCAGGCCTCAAATTTTTTATTTTAGAGCAGGTATATTTATACAGAAGAACAAAGGGGGGCAGGACTGACTAGGCAGGGGGATACTTGTTACAATTTCATTGGTCCTTGGTTGATCGGGTTAGGGGGTACAAAGGTTAGAAGTGAAAAGAGGAACAAGGAGGAGAGGGACTCCTTGGGCAGGTCAACAGCCATTCAGTAGGTCCTTCCTTATCTGGCGGGTATGTTAATACATTCTGTGGTTAACTATTCCTTGGAGCATTATCTGCTCCTGCATTCTTTAGATAGCATACAGGTTTGTTAATGGCCAGGTTCTATGCGGGGGGGGGGGGGGGGGGGCTGGGCAGTCAGGATGAAGGCCTTTTGGCTCCCAACAGAAAATAAATTTTTGTAAGTATGTGTAGTGATGGATGTTAAGTAGCCTTATCATGTTGATCATTTCACAATATGTAGAAACATCGACTTGTGTTATACATCTGAGATATATAATAATTTTACCTAGATTCAAAAAAGAGAATAAAGTATTTTTGTTTTACACATTGTATTTTTTTTGTAATAGGTGCAAATAATGAATAAAATTATGATGGGTAAATCATCCAAACTAGCATTTCATAAAGTGAACTGTTTCCTTTTGGAGAACAGCAAAATGGGGTGGGGAAAAGCAAAAATTTTTTATGAGATAAAAAATAAAAAGCAAAGAAGAGAAAAATATAAAATATCTGATTGGGTCTACATAGTGAGCCTGGTTTGGGGTAGGAAGCTCTAGAGTTTTGTTGGTATTTGTAGACTGACTGACTGGATGGACTGATTTCCTGGTCAAGTGGAGCACTTACCAGGACATTCAAGTTACCTCAGTTTTGGTTTGCTGATGTGGTACCTCTAACATGAGTGGCTCCATAATGGGTCTAGAAATTTATTTCAACCATGTAAATGATGTATGCTTATATATGCATACTGTTTATAAAATATATACATATGCATATAAATTATAAATATAGTTAATTCTTTCTCACAAATGAGGAAATCATAGCTCATAGTCAAGAAGAAATTTACCTAAGGGTACACAGCTCTTTTGAGTTCAGAATCTGTAGGCCTATCCACTATACAGTTTTCCCAATTGATTCATGCAAGGACAGAGTTTGATGTCCCATGGAACCAACCTATCCATGGCTACCTTCAGAAAGTTCTTATAAACGCTGAGGAACAACCTTCTCTTCTAAAGGTCCAGACTAAGAATACTACATGTCCTCAAGAGTGCTTGGTGGGTCTTTGTAAAACATGGAGTCTTGTGGGGAGTGGCCCTTGAAGAGAGCATGGAAATTCAGTATCCTTTCCCTAGACATCTCTTCTATCCTGGCCATTCCTGAGTCTTTTATAATAAATCCATAATCGGGTGACTAAAATGTATCTCTGAATTCTATAAATCACTCTAGAAAATTAATTGAACCAAAGAAGACGATGTTTAGAATCTTTGGTCAATAGCTGTCTGGTCAGAGGCATAGATGACAAACTGGGCATGTGACTGGTATCTGAAGTGTGAATGTGGGGGGTAAGTCTTGTGAGCCTGAGCTCTTAACCTGAAGGATTTGGTATCATCACCAGGTAGATGCTGTACAAATTGAGTTGAATTATAGAATATCCAGTTGGTGTCCTGAGCATTGCTTGGTGGTTTGGTGGGAATCCATCCTCCTTAGAATTATGATTAGAATACCTTTAGAAAATCAAGAACAATGACAGCTCAATAGCAATGATATATTTAGTCCCTAGGTCTTGGTTTTTAAATTTCATTCTCAATAAAAGAAATATGGGATCCTTGGAGGATAAATGACTAATTGAGGGCTGGGGCAAGGAAATACAAGATGAACCTGGAGCAGCTTATAGTATCACACAGTCAAAAAGTTATTAAAAAAAATAAAAAATAAAGCTATGCCAAAAGGAAACAGAAGTCAATCTAATAGAATTCCCTATGATGAAAGTGGAAAATTTGAGCAACTAATAAGTAATGTTAATATTGCATTATGACCTAAAGAATAAATCTAGGTGTTTAACCTGATATAAATAATTCAATAACTTAATGGGGGAGAAATGACAGCTCTTTTCTTCAAAAGGATTCCAATTAATACATGTAGAAGGAATGAAGGAAACACCAAACCACCACTAGGCACAGTAATAATTGTCACAAGGATGATCTCATAGATGGGTGCTAAATTCAGTGGGAAAATATCGAGGAGAAATAGCGCATTAGCATATATTTATGAATTACAAACAAAAAAAGAATAACTTTACAGTGGAGGAGGTCAACAGACATGGCCTTATGCAATTGATTATTTATCATTACAAATTATAATCTACATTCTTATTCTGTCTCTCCTGATGTGAAGTCTTCAGAAGGTCAAGCATTGCTTGTGTGATATTGTGTAATGGGCCTAAAATATATAACCTTCAATCAGAGATTACAAGATAAACCCAAATTTAGAGACATTCTAGCAAATAAATAATCAGTACTCATGCAAAGTGTCAAAATCATGAAAAACAAGGATGGACTGAGGAAAAGACTTTGAAAGCTGAGTAGACACAATAACTAAATGTGATGTAGGATGCAAGAATAAAAAAAGAAAAACTGGTGAAATCTGAATAAGACCTGGAGCTCAGTTATTAGTATTGAACCAGTGACAATTTTATGGTTTAGCAAGTGTCTTATAGTTATGTCAGATGTTAAAATTGGGGCAATCTGAGTGAAGGAAATATGGTATTCTGTACTATTTTCCTTAAATTTTTTAAGTCTAAAATTATTTTAAAATAAAAGTTAAAATTAACAAGGTCTATTTAGGCAGAGGAATTATAGGCTACTTTTTAAATTTGTACTCTTATAAACAGTAAAACTAGTTTTTACTAAATAAAAATCCGTGGTGAAAAAACTCTTGAGAACTGAAGATCTTAAGAATTCAGGGTAAAGATAAAAGATAAATATGAGGAACTCAGTATTTTCTTCTAATCCACATACTTCCAGATATTGCGCTATGAAGAAGCATGACTAAAGTCATGCACATGCAACATATTATGAAATTATTCCTTTTGTTTTTTAAAAACACAGCTATGATTTAACATATATATACATTCTTTCACACATATCAGGAAATTTGTAATGCCTTAAGTAAAGCAGATTTAATTATCTCGAGAAGCTTCATAGGATTGTATGGTGTAGATGTTCTCCAATGTCTTAATACATTTCATCAAGAGTGCCTTTTTCTGCTTCCAGTTTTATTTTGCTCTAGAAAAAATAAGTTTAAAAAAAGTTTTGAACAAACATATGTAATATTTATTGTGGGGGTAAATAAATTTATACCACATGAGGTTACATAACACAGTTCTTTTTAACTAAAAAGGAAGTATATTGATTCTACATTCAAAAGGAAAAATGCCAAATTACTGCCAAAAAATAAGAATTTATTTCCATGATTCAAATAAAAGGACTTTAATGAAAAGACTTTTTAAATGATGTATTACTTTCTTTTGTCTACTGTAATCAATTACTATAAATTGAGTGACCTAAAATAATGAATTTTATTTTCTCTCAGTTCTAGAATGCAGTCCAAAATCACTGTGCTGGCCAGGTCTTACTCCTTCCAGAAAAACTCTTTCTTTGCTTCTTCCTGGTTTTGGTCGATTTTGACATTCCTTGATTCTTGTGTGTATCACTCCATTCTCTGCCTGCATCTTCACATGTTCTCTGTGTCTCTATAACTCTTTTCTAAACATCTGTGCTTTCTGCTTTAAAAGAAAGAACATTGTTCATAGTATTTAGTACCTATATTAACAATGGATGATCTCATTCATTAATGCATCTGCGAAGAACTTTTTCCCCCTCAACTAAGACCACATCTGCAAGTCCTAGATTTACATGTATTTAGAGCCCTTCATTAACACAGTACACATTGATATGGTGAGTTAAAGTAAAAATCCTGGAAATGTCTAAAAATAAATTGATATTCCCAAAGCTAACTACAATGTGAAGAAATGAGGTTTTCAGAGGACAATGAGTTTTGGGAAAATAGAGGAGGAATTTTGTGGTCTTAAAACACCATGGACAGTGACAAAATAAAAACAAGAAAAATGTAAAAGAAATACTAGTATTACCCTGCATCTACCATCTCAGCTGCTGATGGTTTAGCATTGGCTAAGTCAAATCAGAGTACAGAGGAGGTTAGTAAAGATATCTGAAAGAATGGGAAGGTTAAGGAAAATATATCGCAGAGCATGACTCTAATATATCACACTTGATTAAACATCTCTGTATTGCTCAGGGAATCTCTTAACTCACTATTTATAGGAAAAGGATAAAGGAATGTTTAAATTAGATTGTTAAAATGGAGATAATTTGTCCTCTGATTACCAAAAATCCCTTCACCTAACCCTATAAAACTAAGGTCCCTTAGTATAATGTGAGGTTACTATGATGATGCTAATGATCAATATTTAGAAACGGACATAAAACTAGATTGTTTTCTTTTGCTGGTGCAAGCCAAACATATAATATTTCTGGAATTTCAAGTCTTCGTGTCATCATAATAACTTATTTAATTTTTTCAGTGCCATCATGATGTCTTTGTTCCTCAGAGTGTATATAATGGGATTCAGTGTGGGAATAAAAATGGTGTAGAAAAGAGAAATAACTTTTCCAGTTCCTTCAGATTGATTCGGTTTTGGTTGCAGGTAAGTGATAGTACCCGTTCCATAGAATAAGAACACAACTATCAGGTGAGATGAACAGGTGGAGAAGGCTTTCGCCCTCCCGCTGGCTGATGATATTTTAAGAATGCTGGCGATAATTTTGACATAGGAGATAGTGACCAATAGAAATGGAACCATGATTAATAGCACTGCAGCTAGATAGACTGCGATCTCATTCAGAAATGTGTCCCCGCAAGCAAGCCTGAGAACTGCGGGGATGTCACAGAAGAAATGATTAATCTTGTTACACCCACAAAAGGGCAGAGAAAATATCTGACATGTTTGTCCAATGACGGATGGAACTTCAGTGATCCAGGAGGCTAATGCCAACTGGACACAGACCTTGTGGTTCATGACCAGCGGATAGTGCAGAGGGTTACAAATAGCCACATAGCGGTCATAGGCCATTGCTGCAAGGAGGAGACACTCTGTGCCTCCAAACAGAAGGAAAAAGTACATTTGTGTGGCACAAGCAACCAAAGAAATGTTTCCTTTCTGGGTCAAAAGATCCATGAGCATTCTTGGGACGGTGACTGTTACATAACAGATTTCTAAAAAAGAAAAATTGTTAAGAAAGAAATACATGGGGGTCTGGAGTACAGGGTCAACTCTTGTTATCAAAATTATGATGCTATTGCATATCAGGATAGTCAGGTAGATGACCAAAAATATCCCAAAAAGAATCCATCGGCTATTGGGAATATCAGAAAACCCCAAAAGAACAAATTCCGTTATTGTAGTCACATTTGCTTTTTCTGTTTTTAATTGGTTCTCCATCTGCAAATATGGTAAATTCAAGATGGTTAATTCATTAATGTTCTTGAACTATGTTTTTCTCTGCTATTAACAGCATTAGGTGCATGAATGTATTTCTATTATCTCTAAACTTATGTCCACCTTCACATTGCTATGTTTCTTGAAAGTGAATTCTGAAACCTCAGGAACTGATTTACATTTCAGATCAATCGAAGGAATATAACTGGATATATGTTTTTTATTCTTTGAGGCAATAATACCAGAGAAATGATAAGTGTGTCGGGAGCCAAAATACCCCTGCGGCATGACAGAGTCACCGGGGGACAGTCTCGGCTGCAGAGCAGCGAGATATGTGGGCTGGCTTTCCTGTCTCTCCTTACATGTTTTGTAACCTTGCTATTAATATCATTAATATGGAATAGTGAAGGAATGGAATTTTTACAATGATAAAATAGGGGACTGGGAAAGAGAAACATTAGTAGAAATTACTTAGAAATCTTACAGGAATTTACCACATTCTGTTAATCATGAAACTTGTAACAATGAGCTCAGACGCTAACTGCCTGAGTGACTCTGCTTACCTACATAGCATAAGAAACAATCACTTGTGTATAAGCTGAAAATTATTGCTTGGCTACCGTCATGGAAATATAGACTAGTAATTATAAGCATTCCTCCACTTGCACCCCTGGCCAATGGGTTGACAGGTAGTGAATAGAAGAAAAATCGATCTTTGTGTTTAGACAGAATGAAAAAAGGGTAGAAGGTAATCTTTAACAAGAACGAGGAAAAGAACAGGAAAATAATACCCTAGTGATGTGGCTACCCGCACATGCTTAGGGACAGAAGTCATTGTCTATTCTTAAGAACAGCAAACGAAAGAGATATGATCAATTAAACCCATAAGTCAACCATTGTAATTATTATGTTTGACAACTTGCCCTGGGTGATAAATTGTTTTTGCACTATATAACGGCTTTGCAAAATAAAGATTGTAGCATTCCACCCACCATCTCGTCTGAATGCTCATCACTTTTTCGCCGCACCTGTACCTCCCTCCGGGACTCTGGTCTCGCCGGAGCTGGACTCCGGCAAAGTGTATATTTTAATTTAGAACTTATTGTCAGAAGTAATTTCTAATTATTCCACCCCCCTCCCCCATAAAGAGTGAAATTATGGTACAGGATTTAGTTATCTCATTTGTCTGGATTCAAAATTATCTTTTGAAATTGATTGATTATTTCCACGTCTTTCAAATTAAAACGTTTCCCTAAAGCTTTTGTTTAAGTTTTATATACAATGCATTTTAAGTCGCTTCATTTAAAATTTAATGACAATCAATTTTCTTAGACCATTCTTTGTTCCTGAGGGAATAAATATATTCAATACACTTTATGTACTCCTCTCCTCATTCACATTAAATATGGACACCATTAAACCCAGCATACTGTACAATAACTTTCTTTATTAACACCCCCATACAGTATATAATAAATGTCATTTAACTTTTAACTCAATCAATCAATAAGACCCTTTCTTCCCAATACTTTTTACTTTTCACTTCTTTCCTAGATAAGATTCTAGTATCACGTAGTTCCATTGAACTAAACACAACTCCCTTTCTCTTGTTGCCCCTCGTAACTTTGCCTAAAGTGTAATCTTGATTAAGTCCGATAACATTTTCTCTGAGTATACAAATGGTTGGAGCCTATGAATGAAATTTAAACACACACACACACACACACACACACACACACACACATTTCGTTTTACTTCATATTAATTTCATTTAATATCAGGCAGTCAATACTGCTTGGCTATTTCCACTACACTTTTTTAATATTTGTTCTTTAACTTTCCAAAATATACAACAAAGATTATGTTTTTTAACTGATCACTCTGCTACACACATCATCAGCTGTTAGCACCAACACCTGATATTTTTTCATTAATACTTTGCTAAATAAATTCAGACAAATAGTCTTTTACATTTCCCTATTTTATTTAGTACAGGTTATCAAAATTACTTTAAATGAATAATGGTGATTATAAATTTGTTTACTATCATCATTTGACCTACATCTCTTTTTTCAGTAATTTATAATGAAGAAAGCAAGGAATTATGTGCATTATGATAGTAGTTAACTCATTTTCCAAGATGAAATCTTGTATTTTATGCTTTTCTGTTTTATTTTTTATATCTTGATTCTGCAAGTAAGAACTATCTTTAATAAAATAGTCTAACAAAACAATTACAGCTTACCTTTATAGATTTGCATGAAGGTGTCTATGTGAATGGAGGTGTTTATTAACCTGTAAACCTGTTTAGTTCTTCTGTCATGTGGAGGAGCAAGGTAACTCTATGACATTCTTGCTGGCATCAAACATTGGCTGCTCTTAAATAAGAAGCAGCCACACTCACATGAGGGAATTTTCCCTTGTGTGTTAATTAAATTTCTGAGCACACTTCCTTTTGGCAATCATTAGGGTTTATTTTTTAAAACCATTTTCTTTGTAAGTGACTTTCCCTACTCTTCAACACTTCTTGGCATGAAGCACTCCTTAACTGGGGAGTCCCTTGGTGAAGAAACACCACTTAACTGTCAAGTAGTACTTTCAGAAGAAAGTTAGAAAGCATTGTAAAATTATGTATCAGACTCATATTAATTTGTGTGGATTTGCTTTCCTTACTTTTCTTCCCATAATTGGTCCAAATCTAGATCATCCACACTTTTAGAAAAATGTGTCACATGTCATATCAAATGAACATGGCATAAACATTCAACACATTGGGTGGCAAGAGCCTTTTTTTAAAAGCTGAACTCTTTAGACAGATTAACTTTTGTGGAAATTAAAGTATGTGATATCTGTTGATGAAAAACAATTGGTTGGATACAGTCATTTTATGACACCTACTCAGGCATCAGGGAAGGTTTATAGTTGATTCAAAATGGAAACTACCACCAAAAAAGAATTTTAAGCAATAAAATTTAAGACAGAAAACAAGCAAATTGTTCGCTAAAGTTCTATTCCCTTTTAAGCTACTTGAATCAGGTATGGATTTAACAGCACACACGATGATTCTACTGGTAACTATATTTGTTTTTTCCTGTATCAATGTTCTTTGAGTATCTGATGTGTGATTCTAAACACATTTTCTTTTTTTAATTCTCCTACTCTTTACTATAGCATGCTTCTCATATATTGCCTCTCTGTGTCTTCATTATGACTAATATGGTATTCGTATGGGGCTTCCATCATGAGAATACTATGTGTGATAATTGTCCAGGAAGCAGGAAGTGTGTCACTTCCTTATCAATTGGGATAAATTGAATTACCTTCCCCTGTTAAAATGGAGCATTTGGATATTTTCTTATTTAATTAAATATCATCACCACTGAAGAAATATGTAAAACCTAAAACAATTTTTCAGCTCTATCAGTGGCTGCACAAAATAAAGCATTTTGCACCTATTTTACAGAACAAGGTTGTAGTCAAAGATAATGAAACACTGGTTTCCACTCACTCCAGAATCCCCTCATTCCCTAGTTTGTACTTTTACATTTTCAGCATTCAGAGAGCTAGGAATTACAGACACATGCAACATAAGGAAAGGTGTGCACTCTGAAGAGAAAGCACAGAAGAGACCTATCTACATGCCATTGTAGAAATTAACTGCATGACTAACAAAGATGTGAGAGGGCTAGAGAATGTTGCTCACTGTGTGTCAAGGACACAGAAACATGTTTGGAGAGCATCAAGCCAGACTCTACCACTGTCCTCAGTTTTGGTCACTAATAGTGGGCTAGAGTATGTTGTAACATACATATATTTAGAATTAAGTTTAGTTTTGGTCACTAATAGTGGGCTAGAGTATGTTGTAACATACATATATTTAGAATTAATTTTTATCAGGACATTTGCATACCAGAACAATTACATATGGTACATGTTTACGTATTTAATTTGAATTTTTAGACAATTGTTTCTAATACAGTGCCATTATAAATTATATTTTAAAATTATCAATGTTACTGAAGCATAATTTACAGAAAATAGAGTACAAACATGCAACTAGATTTAATGAGATGTCAAATACGATAAGATTTAAGGAATATATACATTCATGAAAGCATCTCCACAATAATGATACAAAACATTCACACTATCGGAACATTTCCTCATGTAGCTCCTAATCCATCCTTTCTCACCCCAACACCAGAGAACTATGGATTAGATTTCTGTAGCTATCAATCATTTATAATCAATTAGAACGTTTTCATTTCTCCTACTGTGTTTGCTTATAGTAAGAATTTTAAGATTTATCTATGTTCTACTTATGGTTAAGTATTTTTTGTCAGTGCTGACTTGAACAAGATTTATTTGTTCATTTATTTATGTTATATGAAATTTAGGTACTGTTTTGGTTTTTGGCTATCTTCATCTCAAAGAGTGTAACTTGGAAATTATCTAGAGGTCATGCATCATTTAGACTGTTTATTTGAAAATTTAATTCGTTTGTACCATGGGTTGAAAATTTTTATTTAAGGTACAGGTATTTACATAAAAAAAACCATAGATCATGTTTCTCTATTTATGTCACTATATAAGCCTCTGTACTATATTCTTCAGGATGCACAGATAACTTTAGAACCTCCAGATTGGTCACTATGTCTACCAAATTTCTGTTTATCTATTTGACTAAACAGGTATATCCCTAAAGGTGATCAGTTCTTCTTGCATGCAAAGTTAAAACTTTCTAATGTAATACTCTCATATCCTTTTAATGTAATTTCTATTTGATGCTTATTAATTATTTTGCATTATTTATTCCATAATTTGAAAACTTTTCCTTCAGAAACTACTTGATTCCTTGCTATTTGTCTTATTTCTGGTGAACATCCATCCCCAAGAATAGATCCCTCTTCATAGAACACTTGGCCTTTTTTAGAGACTCAATAATTTATATTCATATCATTTAATCTTTCAAAATCATTAATCATGTATGTTGTGTTCTCTTACACTACTAGGAGGAAGTAAAATGTCTGGAAAGCAGTATGGATAAGAAGTACTTTAGTGTGAACAAGAGTGAAAGCAGGGATACCAGGTAGAAAGCTATTGCAATGACCTGAGTGGGAGATGAAGGTGGCTGTGATCAGGCTTGCAGTCGTGTCTATATGCTAAGAATTGGCCACAGGATTCACATAGACTTTATGCCCAAATATTTCCTTCTGTTATGATTCTCATTTTTATCCTACATAAACACAACCACATTAGAAAATATGACATATTTGTGTGTGCTGAGGGATTGGGTTCACATCAAATGTATTAGGTTCATCTGAACAGATCTAAAGTGAATAGCTACTTCATATGAGTCTCATTTGAGGACACCAGCCTCAACTTTAGGCATAGAAATGTAATATGTATGCATTTTTAAACAGAAAGATCAAAAACAAGAATTAAGTGAACTGTAGCTTGGAATTGGTTAATACTGATAAACATCACTTGCAAAGACCCATTTAAAAAGAAAAACTTGGTTCTTGTCTGACTTCTGTCAGCATCATTCTGTGAGCCCACGCTAACTGTCCGTATTTGGCAAAACTACTGGAAGATGAGCTAAGTTATTATAATCACCTGCAAATATATCTTTATCATTTGCTCTTTTATAGTGTTGTTCCTTTTCACCGACTCTTACAAATCAAGCACTTCAAATAATCATGACACGCAGTCTTCTTATGTAACACAGGATCTGGGCATGATGATTTTATAATTCATAAAATAAAGTCTCACCCTTACTTGACATTTTTTTATGCTGCTTATTCTGTCTTCCAGCTAAATAAAACCTCTATTTGTACATTCTCTCCAAGACTGTACCTTTTTCATTTTTCTGTTTCCTTTTCCAGTGTATTAATGAATCTGACACACTCAACACAAACTAGGCTAACTTTATAGTTTATTAATTTTATTGGTTTACAGTCCACAGTAAATATCATACAAATTTGAGAGGTTGAGGTTTGGAGCCCAAAGCAGAAGTCAGAGTTTTTGACAAAGTCTTCATCAAATATTCCTCCTGTTGTCAAAATTTCAAAATTTCTTAAACATTATTCACCACCTCTTTCTTTAGAAACAAATCTGGAAGCAATGAAATCTCTTAAATTGCTGAAATATCTGAAGGTCTCTTCTAAAACTCAGTAGTGATGTGTGGACACATTCAACAATTTCACGAGTAAAAACGAAATGATAAGACAATCTTAGAAACAATATATTCCAATTTATCAGCCAAAGCAGTACATTATATGTAAGTTTAGCAACAAGTGTCCACATTTCTGCTTTCTAATGAAAAATACTATTTTGCCTATTTTTGAAAAAGCTATTTGTGTTAACATTGTTTCTATAAAGCTATATATATTTTAACAGTTAAATGTGTTTGCTTACATCGGTGAGCACATTGCTTGTACATGTGTTAATTTCATTTTCCAAAATGGTTACATTTGCCATAAAATTGAACACAAATATTATCCTGATCAGTTTAAAGCTATATGTTTTTCCTGAAGCTCTCTGTACATTCCTATTCCACAGATTATATTCTCTCACATCAATTCAACTACTTTGTAATTCATTTTGTTCCATTTACACCACTGCCACCTGACCATTAGCTCCTTGACATAATATTGATTATCTCTTTCCATTTAAATGAGTTATGAATTAACACACTGTCTCTGATTTTATATGGCCAGTGTGGAGATGATTGGATTACTACATCATTTTATCTTTGCATTAGCCTTTATAAAAACTGCTTACGGTATATATGTCTTCACAATTTTTTAGACTCATAAAAATTACATTGCATGTTACTTTACACTTAACAAACTAAATCTGAAATTACTTTGATATATTGATATCACACTGCACATGTTGTTTCTGCCTACACAGAGGACTAGATCTACTAATGAGATTTTTGTTGTTTTTTGGATTTCTGTGATTCTTAAATATTGATTCTTTTGTTCCTAGCATCTCGTTGGCTTATTTTTCTATTGTCATGGCATTCAGAAGTGTTGTGAACTATTCTCTATTTAGTCTCATTAGTAATGGATCAAAATATTAGCTAAAACATAGTTAGGATGCATAATTTCAATTTCATTGATTGTAATAAACAAATTACATGAACACATTAAATAAAGCAAAACTTCGATTGATATGTGTATATTTGGGGGATGTAGTAACATTAAATATTCAAGTAAAATAAAAGACCAGGAATACTAGAAAAACAGAAAGCAATGGTGGTTGTATAGTAAAGAAGCAAAAAAATATTGCATTCATAGGGAATGGTTTAATAAATACTGTCAGGAGAGAAAAGAATGATAAAATCACACTCAGTATAAATATTAGAAGTCTTTTAATACTTTTACAATGTAAATTGCCTTTGACTTAAATAAAGTAAAAAATATTTGGAACATTTTCACACAAATACACTGAACAAAAAGCAGAAAGTATGATAATTATAATATTTCTATAAATAATATTGAGTTTATATAAATAACCAACATTTACATAAGAAGCCCATATTCGATAAATTAAAAAAGTAACAAATTCATTAGTGAAAGTAGCTCTCAAAGTTGAAAACACTTGTAGATCTCGTACATGAGATTAATTATTGTATGAGGTTATTTTTTTATAATAGTGACATTGGTTAATGAAATCCAGTGTTTTAAGTGTACAGTTCAACAGTAAGTCATATGTATATATATTGCATTGTATGTGCACTGCCCACAGATTTTATTCTGTCACCACATATTCGACCCTTTACCCCATTTCTCAGCCATCTTCTCCCTATGCTCTGGTAACCACTGTTCATGTCCATAAGCCTCTGTTTGCCTTGTTTGTTTGTTACTTTTAGGTTTATATCCCACATATAAATGATACCATGTGGTTTTCAACTTTTTCTGTGGGGCTTTTTTCACTTAGCATGATCATCTCAAGGTCCATTCAGACTAATTAAATGTAGAAGAGCTGAACTGGAGAGCAGAGAACATGGCTCAAATTATGAAGTGTCTAGATCCCCAAATCTCAGAACTGGATTCATCTCTGAAACATTGTTTCTATTTCTGTTTTACTGCAAATTAAAGCATTTAATGAAAGGAATCTAATATTAGTATTTATGAGTGAAATATCTTGTTTTCAAGTACTCAGAACAGAGCATGCAGCCTTTAGCTGTCAGCTGGTGCATAAGAAGCAGGTAGGCTATGCAGGGAAAGAGGAGCACCTCTGAGATCAGCCTGGCCATTCTACCACAGGCCTGTTGGACCAGGTAACCATTGCGGACCTGTGGGCTGAGAGCATGGCCCACAGGTGCTCAGACACCACTGGTACCTTCATGAACATTCATCTTGCCTAATCTCCTACATGGATCATTGTGGGTATCGACTAGTCAAGCAGATGACCTGCTTGTGATGGGTCATAATGACTGCTATGCCACATCCCAGATGACGTGTAGGTCACCTCTTTAATCAGGTGTGACTTCACTAACAAGAGTAACAAAAGCATTGTGATGAGTATTCCTCCCATATGACAAGTGTGGCTGTTGGTTTATCAAGTCCTGATCCCACTCACATTTCTCCAGAGTTCTACTAAGCCAATAATCTGTCTACTTCTATATTTATTATGCTTACATTTCCTTTTTAGTTTTTTTGTAACTAAGTATAATTGATGTATAACTTTATGTGTTTCAGGTATAAAGATAATGATCCAGTATTTGTTTATATTGTGATATGATCACCACTATAATTCTAGCTATTATTCATCCATATACATACTAACAATCTTTTTTCTTGCATTGAGTTTAAAATCTGCTCTTTTATAATTTTTCAAAATATAAGATGGTAATGTTAACTGTAGCTAATATGATGTACATAACATCCCTATGATTCATTGATTACCTAATTAGAAGTTTGTATCTATTCACTCACTTTGCTTTGTTATTAAATGTAATTGATTTTTACTGGCAATTGACGGGAGATTTCTCTGAGCAGAAAATCCATTGTAAAGAATCTGTTGTGTGGAATCTAAAGAACAAAATAAAAAAAAACAAACTAAACCAAACTCATGAATACAGAAAACAATTTGGTGGTTGCCAGTAGGAGGGTTTGGAGACTGAGTAAAAAAAAAAATAAATAAAGGGATTAGGAAGTACAGATTGGTAGTTACAGAAGTCATGGGATTGTAAAATACAGCAAAGGAAATATATTCGGTAATATTATAATAACCACAAAGAGTGAGAGGTAGGTACTAGACTAATTGGGAGATCACTTTGTAAATTATTTAAATGTCTAATATTATGCTGTACACCTTGAACTAATATAAAATAATATTTAATGTCAACACTAATCAAAAAATAAAAATAAAAAAAAATGTATGTCTTACATTAATACACAGGACATTGATTTATCTCCTGTGGAGCAATGTCCTGACTAAATTTTTTTCCATAGTTAAATGTATGTGTATGTTGTTTCTGTGCAAATGCCAGTTCCATGAGTGGGAAAGTAAGAGAAAGGCTTGGAATTTTTGAGAAGAGAACATGAGAGCTGTAACTTCTACATTCTAATCAGATAGCAGTTTTTTTTTTTTTTTGGTAGCACATTTTTGAACAAACAATGTATGGAGGGGAAAGAAATAATATATGGTGAATTTATAGTTGCAATTAAACTATAGTTCTGAAGTTTTATTTGTGTCCTCTCAAGACATAATACAATAAATTAGAATGGAAATATACTTTAAATTTAAAGCATTTTTCATAAATGTGATGTATAAAACTCTTCAAAATTTATAAAACCAAAAATTATTAACAATGTATAAGTACATGGATAATTACATAAACTTTAGTGGTGAGTTTTATGTGACATTGTGACTTTTGTCTGTAAACATTCAAGACCTACCTTTCCCTAGGCAATATTTTACTACAAATAAGCCTTATTTCTTAGGACCTACTGAAGATACGAAGTGATGATATGAAGGTCTAATCATCTCATATATGTTTGGGATTAGAACTTATATTCAAATCATATACATATACTTCAATATTATAGAAGGCTATTACTTAGAAAATATTCTAATGATAAACCGTTGGCTTGTACCAGCCTTTGAAAGTTCATTAAATATTCTAACTACTTCAAAAATTAACCAAAGAATTACTGAGATAAAGGAATCCTTTTCTTAGTAATTATATCCCAGAAAGCCACTTTTACTTCCTTATTCCTGAGGCTTTACATCAGAAGATTTAACATGGAAATCACCTCTGTGTAGAACACAGAAACCACTTTGTCCTGACTTAGGGAGTAGCTGGAACTGAGTCTCAGGTAAGTATAGATGGCTGTGGAATAGAACAGAGTTACGTCTGTCAGGTGAGAGCACACGTTGAGAACGCCTTGCGCTTCCCCTCCCCTGAATGCATGTGAAAGATGGAGAAGAGAACATAAGAGTAGGAGGTGAGGATGACCAGCAGAGCCCCGATCATATTCACACCAGCAAAAGTAGAAAAGATTCTTTCATTAAGCCGTGTGTCAGAACATGAGAGCTTAAAAAGTGGAGGGCTATCGCAGAAAAAGTGGTTGATGACATTGGAGCTACAGAGTGATGAGCTACTTACATAATTTGTGTGAACGATGGAGTTCAACAGCCCTGCTGTAAAAGCCTCTGCTGCCATTTTAAGGCAGATGGTCTTGGACATAACCACAGGGTAAAGCAGAGGGTTGCATATAGCCACATAATGGTCTTAAGTCATTAACTCGAACAAGATGCACACTCAGTCGTGGCCAGGGCAAGTAAGAAGTACATCTGCACAAAGCAGCCAGCAAAGGAAATGGTTTCCTTCTCTGAAAGTAAATCCACCAGCATTTTGGGGGTAGTGGTGGAGGAATAACAAATGTCCACAAAGAACAGGTTGGCCAGGAAGAAGTACATGGGTGTGTGAAGTCTGGAGTCAGCCCTGATTAAGAGGATCATGCCACCATTTCCCCAAACGGTAAGTGTGCATACCATGGAAAACAGCAAGAAGTGGGTGATCTGTAGCTCCACTGTGTCTGCCAATCCCAACAGGATGAACTCAGTCACCGAAGTATAATTTGTTCTAGTCATTTTTTATAAATAAAATCTTTTAAACTTTCATTCAGTGTAGATGTTTTCCTACCCAACATTCAGAGGAAATTATAAAAATATTGATGAAGATATTCACACACAGGAAAAAACAACTTAAGATGATATAGCATAGTAAATAGGGTGAAGAAAGAGAAAATTAGTGGACAATCATGTAAATTTATTAAGCAATTGTCTATTAAATCTGGTTATTATCCTCACAAAGCCCTGGTCAAGTCCACATACTCCACCTCAGTTTCTGCCAATGCAACATATGTTTTTCTAGTTTTTTTCTCTGCACCCCACATCCCAAATACAAAGGATACAGATAACCTGCTAAAGTGTCCCCATTCTCTGATCAATTTTGTGGAATTAACTGGAACCCATATTTTTTCCCTGAAGACCAATCTGTTTATTCTTCAATTTCAAATGTATGCTTTGTCTGTATAAATATCTCTTGTGTACCACATGCAGCCAACATAATGACCTTTTAAATAACAGATATTTTGACATTGATGATATCCTAAAGAATTATTTTGCCTTTTGTAGCTATTGTTTTAACTAGAACAAAACTATTGTTCCAGTTACAAGGTATTCTAGCAAAATAATCCCATGTTATATCAGACAGGCTACCTGTCCACCTCAGTGAATAACAGCTCTAACTCTTTATAGCTTTCTTCTCAGTGGCTTACCTGTGCAATTTATCATGTTTTTATCATCAGTTCTCAGTTGTAGCTTAAATAATTTTAAAGATAATTCATTTTCAATGAAATGCAATGGATATTGAATTACCTATTTATAATGTTTTGAGACACCCTGTCAGTAAACACATGTTGCTGCACCTTGTTTTCCATTCTCATGAATACCCCTTGCCTTTACCCCATATCTGGAACATTATTTGGGTTTTGCCTGAATCAGTGTTTCCCAAACAACTATTCTTTGATCTCAAATAAACACTATTGCAACTCACTTCAGCTCTTTATTTTTTAGGTCAACAGAACCATCTCATGAGGGAGAACATGACTAAGGAAAGAGAAGTCGCACATTTGCATATTATTTTTTTAATTTTTTCATTCTTAAGAAAATTGCTTCTAGAAAATGATACGTTTGAGGAAGAAAATGATAGATTTATTCTTCCTTGTCGCAGCATACTTCTGTTTTCTGCAGTGAGTCATAGAAGCATATATAAAATATTCAAAATAGTTTGGTACAAATAAGTTTTAGATCTATACCTGATGAATTATTAATAGAAACATGCTGTCTTTGTCTAGGCTTTAATGATCTTCAAAGTATTTTTGCATCAGTTTTGTTTTCAATTTCTCCTATCACAATGAAAGTAACAAATCCAAAATTTCAGCTTTGAGTGCCAAGTTTGAGCTTAAAAACCTCTGTCTTTGGTGAGTATCTGTGGATTCTTGATTCTCAGAATTCTAGGGTGTTCTAAAATAAATTACAAATGTTCATACAAAATCATATTGACACAAATTAATTTATACTTTGTAGTCTAGACCTAATTATAGCTGCTTTTTTCTGTTCAGTAGGTTATGTACACAGGTGTTTGCTTTTACATATAAGAAACTTTTGTTTTAATAAGAAATATTTTTTTCTCAAAATAGAAACTCTTATCTCTTCACTAAAATAAAACCATTGGGTGTTATGACAGGCTCCATAAGGTTTAACACTACTCTGGAGACCCCAGTCAGTTTCTTTACTGATGGTCTGCAACTGTCCTACTGGGTGTGACAATACTGGCTTCACTGGATGACCAAAAGAAATGGCAACCCCACCCTAACTCTCCTGGCTCTCTCAATTTTTCATAATTTAAAGTCCTCCTAACATAGTTCTCATTTCAAGGAAGCCTGCAGTATTGCATGGAAGGGGAATAAAGGTGCTAGGAAGTCCTACTGCTGGATGTGTCTCAGGCCTCCAATGCTGACCTGTGATAGAGGTAAGGGCACATGCAGAGAGGCTCTGTGGCTCCATGTGATTCCTGAAGGTTCCTCCCTCTGCTTGTGTGCTTGCAAGTGCAGGACTGATAATAACATTTTATGGAAAGAAGATATTTGTTCAATTAAGGATTTGGCATATTCAACAAAAATATTTTCTAATTGACTTAACATGGTGAGATCTCAAAGAATTTAAGATACCTATTTATTTTTGTTTAGTTTGACTAGATTTAATAATCTCAATTTTTCACATTTTTAGTAAAATATTTAAAATTTTTTCTTGCTTTACATTATTTTTGAAATTTTAAAAATTTTAAATTATTTTTCAGCAAGTACATAAAACCATTTTCATACTTTTTTTATACTGAAAAAGAGACACATGTCTAATTTATAAATTTACCACTCATGTAAGCTCTGAAAATCATACACATTTAATTTTTTTTTATTTCTCAAAAACCAAAAAAACTGTATTTGTCATTATTTGTATATGATTAAAATTGTGTGTTATCATTCTGGTTTGTCAAATGCTGAAAACTTTAGTCACTTAATATTGTTGATTTTTTCCTTGTTTTTTAATTAAAATTATTGAGCTGTCATTGACTAATAAAATCAAATATATATTAAGTGTAAAATTCAACAGTGTGTTGTATATATATTATATTGTATATTTACCACTGCACATTAGATTTCCTTCACTCACCAAATATTTGACCCCTTTTCTCCCAATTTCTTCCTCTGTCCCTCCTTCCCTCTGGTAACCACTAATCTACTGTTCATGCCGTGATTCTATTTGTCATGTATCTTTGTTTTTAGTTTTATACCCCACATATGAGTGAAATTCATATGGTTTTCAACTTTTTCTGTCTGACTTATCTTACTTACCATGATTATCTCAAGATCCATTCATCTATATTGTCACAAATGACAGTATTTCATCTCATCTTATGGCTGAGTGATATTTCACTGTATCCATGTATCTCAACCTCTTTATCCTTTTTGGATTTGAAGACTATTTCATTTATTATTATTCAATGCCCATTGACAATCATTAAGTTTTACTATGTCTAATTTTACAATCTTGATTTTGTCCATCTTTGTTTCTACTGTTGAGATTTTTTAGTTATTTTTAAATAAATAACTCTAAAAAATGGTTCCTTTATAATAAAAACCTGTTATTTCTTTGAAGGATCAAAGATGATTTGGCTGATTCTGAAATTTCTCTACTAGATGCTAAATATTCTTTAAGACATTTAGTAATAATAAGCAAGGGTGAAAAGGAGGAATTTTTCTTACTATGTAGTTTTACATTTACTGAATATAAGGTTATGCCCTGTGATTTAGATACCACATTCTCTTTATAATAAATGCAAACTATATATAAAAATGTAATAAATAAATCAGAAATTATTTGAAATCCTGACACTCTGAAGAAGTCAATATCTTCTTCTCATATGGAGAATAGTTTGATGATTTCCAGAGGCAGGGAGTGGGGGTGGACAAAATGGGTGAAGGCAGGCAAAAGGTACAAGCTGACAGTTTTAAAATAAATAAGTCACAAGGATGAAATGTGCAACATTCTGACTCTAATTAATAATATTGTATTGCATATTCAAAAGAAGTTGAGTCCTTGTCATGAAAAAACTGTTTATGGCAGTGGATATTAAGTAGACTTATTATGGCGATCATTTCACAATATGTAGAAACATCAACTCATCTTATATATCTGAAACTAATATGTTATACGTCTATTATACCTCAATTAGAAATAAGGAAAACATAACTTTTGTATTTTATGTATTTAATTCTTTTTGTAGTAAGTCTAGATAAATAAAAATCTGATAAATAAATCAGAAATTATTTGAAATCCTACCACTGTAAGGAAGTCAGTATTTTCTTATAATCCACATCTTGTCAAATGTTGCTGCCATGAATAAACATCCACTACAAATATGCACATACAAAATATTATCTAAAATTATGGAGCACTCTTTTTTATTTTTGTATAGCATTACGGTTAATACACACACATATACATTCTTTCTCATCTGTCAGGAAAGCTTGGAAAGACTTCGGTGATACAAACCTAAATTATTGTCTTAAGAGTCTCTGTAGAGTTGTACTGTGCAGATGTTCCCCGGTGTCAATAAGTTTCAACCGAGAGTGTCTTCTTTTTACTTTTAGTTTTCTTCTGCTCCAGAAAAAAATCTTCAATAAACAGCTGAAGAATCACGTATAATACTCCTTCTTAAGTAAATATATTTATGCCATGAGATTACCTTAACACAGTTTTTTAAAACAAAAGTATAAGCACTTTTTTTTATTTTCAGAAAAAAAATGCCAAATCAATGCCCATAAGGATACAGAATTTATTTCATACGATTCAAATAAAAGAATTTTAATAAAAAGACTATTTACATGGTATATTATTGTTTTTGATCTACTGTAATAAAATACTACAAATTGAGTGGCTTAAAATAATAAAAATTTATTTTCTTATATTTCTAGAATGCAGAGTCCAATCACAGTGTGCGGCCAGAATCTAAGAGAAAATCATTCTTTGCTTTTGGTGACCTTCCTGGATATTTGGCCGCATCATCACTCCAATCTCTGCCTGCATCTTCACATGTTCTTTTCTGTTTGTCTCTAACTCATTTCCTAAATGCCCTTTGCTTTTCTGTCTCATAAAAACACTGGTTATATAATTTTGCAACCACTTTAGGCCAGGATGATGTCATTTATTTAATTTACCACATCTGCAAGGTCCTTTTTTTTTTTTTAAATAAGGCCACATCTGTAGGTCTAGATGAACATACACTTAAGAGGGCAACATTCAAGCCAATACACATTGATATGGATAGTTTAGAGTGAAAGCTCTGGAAACTTCTAACACTAAATAGATATAGCCAAAGTGAAACCTGAAGCTACAAGAGGAAGGAATGACATTATCAGAGGACAGGGAGATTTGAGATAATAGAGGAGGGGGTTTGTAGTCTTAAGGCATCAAAATAAAAGGAAAATATACAAAGAGAATACTAAGACTACCTTGCTTCCACCATCTCTGCTGCTGCTAGTTTCTCACATTTACTAAATCTAATCAGAGTACAAAGAAGAATAGTAAAGAAATCTAAAGGAATGGGAAAGTTAAAGAAAATATATTGCAAAGCGTAACTCTAACCCCTGATTATATAACTCACTAGGTTAACCATTGCTATACTGCTCAGGCAATCCCTTTACTCACTAGTTACAGTCAGTGGAAACAGGGATGTTTAAATTACATTGTTGAAATGGAGATAATTTGTGATTTGATTAAAAAGAAACTCTTTACTTATTTCTATGAAATTAAGGTTCCTTAACATAATGTGAGGTTACTATGATGATATTCATCATTACTTTTTAGAAACACAGACATAAAACTAGTTTGTTTTTCTGTTGTAGCTACATGACAAACCTACAAGAATGTCCTTTCCTGTAATACAAGTCTTTGCATCATTGTAATAATTTACTTAGTAGTTTTCTCAGTGCCATCATGATGTCTTTGTTCCTCAGAGTGTATATGATGGGATTCAATGTTGGTGTCAAAACAGTGTAGAAAAGAGAGATGACTTTCCCAATTCTTTCAGATTTATGTGGTTTTAGTTGCAAATAATTGATAGTAGCTGTTCCATAGAATAAGACCACAACGATCAGGTGAGAAGAACAGGTGGAGAAGGCTTTCGCCCTTCCTGTAGCTGATATTTTAAGAATGTTGGCAATAATTTTTCCATAGGAGACAATAATCAATATAAATGTAACCATGATAAATACCACTGCAGCTAGATAGACTGCAATCTCATTCAGAAATGTGTCCCCACAAGCAAGCTTCAGAACTGGAGGGATGTCACAGAAGAAATGATTAATTGTGTTAGACCCACAAAAAGGCAGAGAAAAAATCTGACATGTTTGTCCAATTATGGCAGGAACTCCACTGACCCAGGAGGCAATGGCCAGCTGGACACAGACCTTGTGGTTCATGACCAGTGGATAGAGCAGTGGGTTACAAATAGCCACATAGCGGTCATAGGCCATAGCTGTCAGGAAGAGACACTCTGAGCCTCCAAATGTAAGGACAAAGAACATTTGTGCAGCACAAGCAACTAAAGAAATGTTTCCTTTCTGGGTCAAAAGATCCATGAGCATTCTTGGGACAGTGGCTGTTACATAACAGATTTCTAAAAGGGAAAAATTGTTAAGAAAAAAATACATGGGAGTCTGGAGCACAGGGTCAATTCTTGTTATCAAAATTATGATGCTATTGCACATCAAGATAGTCAAGTATATGATCACAAATATCCCGAAAAGAATCCATTGGCTATTGTGCATATCAGAAAACCCCAAAAGGACAAATTCCATTATGGTAGTCATATTTGATTTTTCTGTTTTCAATTGGCTCTCCATTTGCATATATGGTAATTTCAAGATGATTATTTATTTATGTTCTTGAAACATATTTTCCTCTTCCGTTAACTGTTTTGGATGCATGAATGTATTTCTATAATTTCTAAAGTCGTGTTCACCATCACTGTGTTCTGTTTCTGAAAAATGAATTTTGAAACCTCAGAAAGGAAGTTATGTGCATTTGAAATTAATCCAAGAAAGAAAACCTAACATAGGTATTTTGTACAATTAAATAATGTTATGAGAAAAAGAAAATGAGAAGTGTGCATTCTTATTTAGAGCTTATCGTGCAGAAGTAATTTCTTGTTATTTCATCCTGTAAAGAGTGGAAAATTGGTATGAACTTTGGTATGTATTTGTCTGGGTTCATCAGTTTTTTCTGAAATAGTTGACTTATCTACCCTTGTTTCAGTATAAAGTGTTTCCCATAATGTGTTTGTTTAATTTTTATTTAAAATGAGTTTTAAATTCTTTTATTTATAGTCGTCTGAGAATTAATTTTCTTAGACCAATTCTTTGTTACTGAAGAAATAAATATATACAATATCATCATGCTACTTTATGTACCTCTCTCCTCATTTACATTAAATATGGAGACTATTAATCCCAGCATATTGTTCAATAACTTTTCCTATTAACACCCCTGTACAGTATATGATAAATATCAATTAACTTTTAATTTAATCAATAAATGCAGCCCATTCATCCCAATATTTTTTTACATTTTCCTCCCTTTTAGATAAGATTCTGGTATCCAAGGGTTCTACAGAAGTAAATACAATTCTCTTTCTCTAGTTTTCTTTTGTAACTCTTCCAAATAAAATGTAACTTTATTTAAGTTCAATTATTATTTACTCTGGGAATACAAATGACTGGAGCCTATGAATGAAATTTAAACACAGACACACACAAATACGCACAATGTTCTTTCACTTCATATTAATTCCATTCATAGTAGGCAGTCCATACTACTTGACTATTTCAACTACAATTTATCAATATTTGACCTTTAACTTTATAAGATAATTATACAACAAAGAATATGATTTCTGTCTTATCACTATACTACCCATGTCTTCACCTATTAGCCTGAAAACCTGATATTTTTTTGCTAATACTTTGGTAAATAAGCTGCAAATAGTCTCTTACATTTCTCAATTTTCATTAGTACTGGTTCTCAAAATTACTTTAAATTAATAGTGGTGATTATAAATGTCTTTATCATAATCATTTTATCTACATCTAATTTTCTATTACTTTATAATTAAGAAAGTAAGGAACTACTTGAGTTATAAGAAGTTAACTCATTTTCAAAGAAAGATTTTAGAATATCATGCTTTCCTGTTTTATTTTTTGTGTCTTAATCCTTCAATTAAAAACTATCTTTAAATAAAATAGCCTAACAAAACAATTACAGCTTACCTTCATAGATTTGCATGAAGACATCTATGTGAGTGAAAGTGTTTATTAATCTGTAAACCTGTTAAGTTCTTCTGTTATGTTGAGGAGCCACTGTAACTCTATAACATTCTTGCTGGCTTCAAACATTAGCTTCTCTTAATAGGAAGCAGCCACACTCACCTTGGAGAAATCTTCCCTTGTGAGTCAATTAAATTCATAAATAGTGCTTTTTATTTTTGCAATTATCTTGGTTTATTTTTTTAAATTACATTCCTTGTAGGTAGCTTGCTCTTCTTTTCACCGCACTTGACATGAAGCTCCCCTCAATGGGGATATCCTTTGGTGAAGGGACACCTCTTAGCTCTCGGGTACTACTTTCAGAAGAAAGGTAAAATTGTTCTTCAAATTGTATTTCAGACTCTTAATAATTAGTGTGAATCTGCCTTTCTTACTTTTATTTCTATTATTGATCCAAATCTAGATCATTCACACTGTTAAAAAATGTGTCACATGTTGTATCACATGAGCATGGCATGATTGGTGTCTTCAACACACTGGGTGGTAAGAGCCCTTTTCAGAAGTGGAACTCTGTTGATAGATTAACTTATGGAAATTATGGCATGCCATTTTTCTAATGGAAAAGAACTGGATGGTCTTATTCATTTTATGACATCTACTCAGGTATCAGGGAAGGTTTCTAGCTTGTTCAAAGTGTAAGCTACTGCAAAAACAAATATTTTAAACAAGAATATTTATCACAGAAAACAAACTTTACACTAAAGTCCTTATTCCATTTCAACTACCTTAAAGGAAGTATGGAGGTAAAATTATCATACACAATAATTTTACTAGTAATTATATTTACTTTTTTTCTGTTTCAACATTCTTTGAGTATTTGACATGGGTTTCTAAACACATTTATTTTTAGTGTTTTAAGCTTCCTTCTCTTTACAACAATATAGGCCTTTTTACCTCTTTTACATTGGCCCTCTATACTCCCTATTATGACTGATATGACATTTTTGTGGGGTTTCCATATTGCTTATATTTGAATGATAACTGCATGCATGATTTGTCTCCAGGATGTGTGTCACTTCTTTATAGATTGGGACAAATTGAATGGCAATCCTTCATTAACATTAAGAATTTAGATGTTTCCTTATTTAATTTAACATCACCACCATTGAACAAATATGTAAAACCTAAAACAATTCCTCAGCTATATCAGTTGCTTAACAATATAAAGAAGCCTATTGCACCCATCTCACAGAACAATTTTCTAGTCTAATATAAGAAAATACTGGTTCCTCTCATGTCAGGATCCTATGGTTCCCAAGTTCATACCTTGTGGTTCCTTTTTAGATTTTCAGCATTTAGAAAGCTGAGAATTACAGACACATGCAAAATAAGGAAAGAACTTTACTCTTAAGCCTCAGCACGAAAGAGACACATCTACCCACACGCCTTTATAGGAACTTTTAAATTCAACTCTAAGAATCGCATGTCTAACAAAGACATGAGAGGGCTAGAGACTATTTGCCATGTGTCAATGACACAGAAACATATTTGGAGAGCACAAACCAGACTCTACCACTATCCTCAGTTTGATGATACAGAACATTCACAATATCTCGAACATTTCCTCATGTAGCTTCGTAATCCATCCTTCCTCGACCCCAACTCAGGGAACCAAAAATCAGATTTCTGTAGCTATCGATTATTTATAATTTATCAGAATGTATTCCTTTATCTTGATGTCTTTGCTCAATGTAAGGATTTTAAGATTTATCTATGTTCTATCTATGTTTGTCATTTATTGTTAGTACCAACATGAACTTCAAGCTTTATTTAGTTCATTTATTTATCTTTTATGGAATTTGGGTTGTTTTTTGATTTGGGGCTATCTTAACCAGAATGAATGTAACTTGGAAATTACCTAGATTTCATGCATCATCTAGATTGTTTATTTGTTAAGTGTCTCGGTTCGTGCCATAGATAGATTTATTTTTCTTTTAGGTACAGGTATTCACATAAGATAAAAAGGAATCAGGTTTCTCTTGTTATGTAACTATATAAGGTGCTGTACTATATTCTTCAAGATGCACACAAAAATTTGGACCCTCCAGTTTGGTCAGCATGTCTACAAAACACCTGTCTATCTTTCAGACTAAGCTGATATTTCCCAAAGGTGACGCATTATTCTCACATGCAAAGTTCAATTTTTCTAATGTAATACTCTCATATTCTTCCAATGTAATTTCTGTTTTGAACTTTATTATATTGTATTTTATTTTTTATTTCATAAGTTGACATGCTTTTCTTTCAGAAACTCCTTAATTCCATGGTATTTATCAAGTTTACTTTCTGGTGAAAATTCAGCTCTAAGAATAGAGTCATCTACCTAGAACAGTTGGCCCATATTGGTGACCAATAATTTACGCCCATTCATTTAATCTTTCATAATCACTGATCATGCATGTTGTGTTCTCTTACATTGTTAGCAGCAAGTAAAGTGTCCAAAAAGGAGTATGAATACAAACACAATATACTTTAGTGTGAACAAGAGTGAAAGCAGGGAGACCAGATTAGAAGTTATTGCAATAACCTGTGTGGGAGAAGAAGGTGGTGGGATCAGGGTTTCATTTGTGTATATGTAGTAAGAATTGGTCATAGGATTTACACAGACCTTATGCTCAAACATTTTCTTCTGTTTTGATTCTCATTTTTATTATACATAAAACAACTACATTAGAAAACATGACATATTTGTGTGTGCCAGATGTTGGGTTCACAACAAATTTATGTTTATTTAACAGATCTATAGTCAATAGTTACTTCATATGATTCTCATATGAAAATACAAGTCTTATCTTTATGGGTAAAAAAATAATATGTATGTATTCTGCTTCTGACTTCTGTTGGCACCATCTTGTGAGCTCTCGCTGTCAATATTCAGCACAACTACTGGAAGATAAGCATGTCTTTACAATGAACTGTAGATATATCTTTATCATTTGCTCTCTAAATGTGTTATTTTTTTTCACCATCTCTTAACAAATTCAGCATTTCAGATTACTGTGACGCAGATTCTCCTTATGTAACACATATTCTGTGCATAATGATTTCATAATTTGTAAAATAAAACCTCGGCATTTACTGAACCTCTTTTGTTTTTTTTACTAAATACAAATTCTATTTGCATATCTTCTCTAAGTCTGTACCTTTTATTCATTTTTCTGTTTCCTTTTTCACTGTATTAATGAATCTGACACACACAACACAAACTTAGCCAACAAATTATATTTTATTGATTTTATTTGTTTTTCAACACACGGTAAATATCATTGTGCAATTTTGAGATATTGAGGTTTGGAGCCCAAGTCAGAAAATCAGAGTTTTTAACATAAGTCTTCATCAAATATATCTCCAATTGTCATAATTTCAAAATTTCTTGGCCAATATTCACTACTTTATTTAACAATACATTCTAATTTCTCAACCAAAGCAGTAAATTATATGTGTTTTGCAACGTGTCCACATTTCTGATTCCTGATGAAATATACTATTTGACACTCATTTCATCTATTTTTGATAAAGCTATTTGTTTTAACATTGTTTATATAAAGCTGTATATATTTTTTTACAGATAAATATCAAATTATATAAGTCAGTGAGTACATTGCTTTTAAATATGTTACAAAATTTTGTAATCTAGAGGTGGGTAACATTTGTCAGTAAATTTAACAGAAATACTATTCTGATCAGTTTAAAACTACAAGTTTTCCCTAAAGCTCTTTGTACATCTCTCTTCACAGATTATATATTCTCACATCAGGTCAACCACTTTGTATCTGATATTTTTCTATATACCTCTGCCACTTGGGCATTACCTCTTTAACATAATATTGTTTATCTCTGTCCATTGAACTGTGCTGACTATGAATTAACACACTCTCTTTGATTTTATTTGACCAGTGTGGAGATGAATGAGATTACTACTTCATTTTATCTTCGCATTAGCCTTTATAAATATTGTTTACAGTATTTATGTCTTCACAGTTTTTATAGACTCATGAAAATTACATTGCCCAAGTTACTTTATATTTAACAAAATAAATCCAAAATTACTTTGATATATTAAAATTACCCTGCACATATTGTTTCTGCCTAAATGGAGGACTACATCTATTAATGATTTTTTTGGTTGTTTTTGGATTTCTGTGATTCTTAAGTATTGTTTCTTTCACTACTTTTATTTCGTGGGCTTGTATTTTTAAAGTCATTACATTCACAGGTTTTCTTAGCAATTCTCTATTTGGCCTCATCTAGTAACAATTGAAAAAATATTGACTAGAACATAGCTACAAGCCATACATTTCAACATCATTAATTTTAATAAATAAATTTCATTAAAACATTGAATAAGGCAAAACTTTCTTTATGTCACCACATATTTGAAACCTATTACCTTATGTGCCAACACCCTACCCGCTACCCTCTGGTATCCATTGTTCATGTCCATTAGTCTCTGTTTGTCTGTCATGTTTGTTTGTTGCTTTTAGTTTTATATCCCACATATAAGTAATATCATGTAGTTTTCAACTTATTCTCTCGGGCTTATTTCACTTAGTATGATCATCTCATGGTCCATTCATGAGACTAAATAAATGTAGAAGAGCTGAACTCAAGAGCAGAGAACATGGCTCAAATTATAAAGGGTCTAAAACTCTAAATCTCAGAATAACTGAATTCATCTCCTCCACAATGTTTGTATTTCTGTTTTACTGCAAATTAAAGCATTCAGTAAAAATAATATAGTTTAGTGTTTACTAGTGAAACATCTTGTTTTTATGTATGATATCATTAAATACTCACGACAGGGAAAACAGAAAGGATGCAGCCAACAGCTGCCAGTTGGTGCATAAGAAGTACGCAAGCTATACAAGGAAAGAGTGAGCACCTCTGAAAACAACCTGGCCATTCTACTGCAGGCCTCTGGGGCCAGTTAACACTGTGGACCTTTGGGCTGAGAGCATGTCCAAGGGTGCTCAGACACCACCAATACCTTCACGAACATCCATCTGGCCAAAGTCACCTACATGGACCACTGAGGACATTATTGAATGGTCAAGCTGGATGTCCTCTTTTTGACAAACCATAAGCTTGCTGTGCCACATCCCATATGATTTGTACATCACAGCTTCTATCACGTGCGACTTCAATGACAATGGTAAAGAAAAGAACTAAGAAATACCCTTCCGCCCCTCAATACTGTAAATTTGGCTGTGTCCTGAACAAGGCCTTGCTCCCTCTCAGGTCTTTCCCGGTTCTACTAAGCCAATTTTCTGTCTGCCTTCATATTAATAATGACTAGACATGATATTAAGATTAGTTTTATACATTATTATTGAAAATTGTTAGGAGATGTTTATACTCAGGAAATCTAAGAGCATATTTTAAAGAATATGTGTCAGATTCATCCATAAAACTCTTCATGCCCTGACCTCTTTGAAGCAGCCAAATATGTGTGCACATAGATTGTGTGTGTGTGTCAGTCTAGGAGAGACAAAGTAAGAGAAATCAAAATTTTTGAGGAAAAGAGAAGAGTGTAGGAGAAATGTTTTAATTTGTACATTCTAATCAGGCAATAGTTTTCCCAATAGCACACTTTTGAACAAATTCACACTTATTCTTTAAGAAATATGTATGTGTATAAGGGCAATAAGAGAAATAAAACCTGAGTATTTAAGAGTAGCAATTAAAACAACAGTTCTATTTAAAATTATCTTCTCATGAGGTCATTTAATACTTAAAAATGGTTATCTATTTTAAATGTAACACATTTTGACATAAGAAATATATAATAATCACTAAAATCATAAATGGTTGCAAGGAATGTATGAGGAATAACAATGGAGATTATAAGTAATTTCAATGGCTAGCTTCATGTGATACTGTGAATTTTGTCTCTAAACAATCAACATCTTTTTTTTCCAATGCAAGATTTTATTATAAATGATGCTCAATTCTTAAGACCTACAAGAGACAGAATGATGATATGAAGGTCTCATTATTTCACATAAGTTTGGCAATTTACTTGAGCATTACAAAACATGATTACTTAGCAAATATATAATACAAAAATTGTTGGCTAGAACCAGCCTTTGAAAGTGTATTAAATATCTAGTTTAGAAAATTAATCAATCACAGAAATGAAGGAATCCTTTTCTTGGTGATTATATCCCAAAATGCCGCCTTTACTTCCTTATTCCTGAGGCTATAGATCAGAGGATTTAACATGGGGATCACCACTGTGTAGAACAAAGAAGCCACTTTGTCCTGACTTAGGGAGTAGCTGGAACTGGGTCTCAGATAAGTATAGATGGAAGTGGAATAGAATAGAGTTATGGCTGTCAGGTGTGAGGCACAGGTTGAGAATGCTTTGCGCTTCCCCTCCCCTGAATGCATGCGAAAGATGGAGAAGAGAATGTAGGAGTAGGAGGTGAGGATGACCAGCAGAGCCCCAATCATATTCACCCCAGCAAAAGTGGAAATGATGCTTTCATTAAGCTGTGTGTCAGAACATGAGAGTTTAAAAAGTGGAGTACAATCACAGAAGAAGTGGTTGATGACATTGGAGCTACAAAATGGCAAGCTGCTTACATAACTTGTGTGAACCATAGCGTTCAACAGCCCTGCTGTAAAAGCCCCTACTGCCATTTTAAGGCAAACGGTTCTGGACATGAGTAAGTGGTAAAGCAGAGGGTTGCATATGGCGATGTACCGGTCGTAGGCCATTAACCCAAAGAGGATGCACTCGATTGTAGCTGAGACCATGAAGAAGTACATCTGCACAAAGCAGCCAGCAAAGGAGATGGTTTTCTTCTCCGACAGTAAATCTACCAGCATCTTTGGGGTAATGGTGGAGGAATAACAAATGTCCACAAAGGACAGGTTGGCCAGGAAGAAGTACATGGGTGTGTGAAGTCGGGAGTCAGCCTTGATTAAGAAAATCATGCCGACATTCCCCCAAACAGTAAGTGTGTATACCATGAAAAACAGCAAGAAGAGGGTTATCTCTAGCTCCAGTGTGTCTGCCAATCCCAACAGGACGAACTCATTCACCAATGTATAATTTCTTCTACTCATTTATTACAAATAGTCTTTTTAAACTTGCATTAGGTGCAGATATTTTTCTCTCCGATGTTCAAGGAAATTGTAAAAATGTTGATGAGGATACTCACACATGGAAAAAACAACCTAGGATAATATAGCATAGTAAATAGGGTGACTGAAAAAAAAGGAAAATTAGTGGACATGTAGACAAGCATGTAAGTTTATTAAGCAATTGTCTACTAAATCTGGTTGCAGTCCTCTCAGAGCACTGGGCAAGTCTACACACTCAAATTCAGTTTCTGCAAATGCACCATATGTTGTTCTAGTTTTTTCTCTACCCCCACACCCCAAATACAAAGGATACAGATAACCTGTTGAAGTATGTCCCATTCTGTAAACGTGTATGTAGGTTTAACGCAAATCTATTGTTTCTCCTCAATACCACTGTTTTTAATCTTTAACTCCAAAATTCATGCATTGCCTCCCCAAAACTCTCATGTAACTCAAGCAATGAATTTATTGAACATTTTAAATGATCAGTTTTTAGCCATCTATTATATCCTTAAGAATGACTTTATAGTTTTTTAATTATCAACCAAATAATTGTTCTTATTAGAAGCACAATATCAAATTAATGTCATGCAGCATCAGACACTTTACCTGCCCACCACTGTGAATAACAGCACCAAATTCTCAGTAGCTTCCAAACCAGTCTCCTTTGTGTGATTTCCTTTTTTATTATGGATTATCAGTTTAAAATTAAAAATGAAAAAGGAGAATTTTATTTTTTAAATGAAATAAAATGCAGTGAAAATTAACATGACTTATTTGAAAGATTTGAGACACCTTCTGAGCAAGTACATATTGCTGCACTTTTATTTTGTTTTCCACAAAGAGAAATGGATAAACATAGGAATGAGCTTATAGGGTTTAATTGTGGAGTTAATCCTCTAAAGAAAACTCTCATTCTCAAGAGAAAGGAGAACATAGTCACATGAAAATACATAGTCACATGGAAATACATGGAATCGTGTGTTGCATCACGAAGTTGTTCCTGATCTCTGTGTTACTTTAAAATATTTTGCCAAAATAAAAAAAAAAGTAATTTCTTATTATACTTCCTCTCTTTTGGTATTTTACATTTTTCAATTAGGTACCAAGTCCATTAACTGTTTACTACTTTAATATTATTCTTTGCTAGTGAGTAAGTGTGTGTGTGTGTGTGTGTGTGTGTGTGTGTGTGTGTGTGTCTGTGTCTTTTGGGTAAGCACAATCCAACTCTGTTCTTTTTTTTAATTTTATTTTGTTATTAGTTTCAAGTACACAGTACATTGGTTAGACATTTATATAGTTTATAAAATGATTCCCCTGATTGCTCTTTCTTTACTCTGGCTCTACACCTAGGCATTACATTAATGCTAAATACTTTCCCTTTGCTATGCTCCCCATCCCTGTGATCATCTATCAACTACTATTTTGTAGTTCTTTAACCATTGATGGCTTTCTCCCAGCCCCCGAAACCCCAGCACTCTGGCCGTCACCAAATTGTCCTCTATATTTGTGAATGTATTTCTGATTTATTTGTTCTTTTTGTTCCTTAGATTACATATATAAGTGAAATCATATGGTATTTATCTTACTCTGTCTGACTTATTTCACTCAGCATAATAACCTCTATGTTCATCGGGGTTGTTACGAATGGCTATGATTTCACTCTTTTAATGGCCATGTTCTATTCCATTGTATATATAAATCATAAAAACATATGGAACACTTCCTAAATTTGCATGCTATCCTTGCGCAGGAGCCAGGCAAATCTTCTCTGCATCATTCCAATTTTAGTATGTGTGCTGCCAAAATGAGGGCCGAACTCAGTTCTTGATTGAAATTAATGAGAAGAAACTAAGAAAATCTATTATACAATGTTTAAAGAAATATTCCAGCAAATAGAACAATAAATAGGAAAATCTAACCTCTTTTTTATGATTTCAGAATTGTGTTGGAGCCAATGAATCTCATCCTTGATCTTCTTTTTTTTTCCTGCTACCATTTATTATTTTCCCCATCATTATTGTCTTTTCCAAAGGATTTTGCTTTCTCATGATGTGCCTGAATTAGGACAGTTTCAGTTACACCATTTTTGCCTCAAATAATGTTTCAGGCTTAATTTGCTTCAGGAACCACTTGTTCATCTTTCTGGCAGAGCAAGATATCTCTAGAGCTCTTTTTCAATATCATATCTCAAATAATTTTTTTCACTAACAGCCTTCTTCACATGCACATACTGACTTCCTAAAAAAGTAAGCAACACGGTAGGGCTATCTACTGGAATGCAAGCCCCCTGCGTACATATATAATGCTTTTCCCATATCTCCATGAATGAATGAGGAGGTGAGGAAGATATGTCGATATGTTTCCTCTTTTGAAATCTTTTGAAATCTCTGGTTTATAAGCTTCTCCCAAATCCTGATTCTTAATCTCAAGTAAATGATGTAGGGTTTGCCTTAACATTCCACACCACAATGACTAATTGAATTACCCATGACTTTTTCAGTCTTAGAGAAATATGTTATAGGATCATTTTTCTAATGAGGATATAATGTTCAAAGATGCAAACATTACTGTCCTGCTACCAATTACTCCTCTTGTGACAATACAAGAAAAACAGAGATCAGCATAGTCTACTGTAGCAGTAGCAAGTTTTAAATTGCTCAAGCAGGCTGAATACTCCAGCTGGGGAAATTGCCCTGATGAGAACTATCATGTTTAGTATTTCCTTTGTAATATATTTATTTCTATTATAGAAAATTTAATTATTTAACTGCTAAATTGTTGAAGTGATTAGAATGATTTTCAACACAGAGAAAGACTGGAAAAATATTTTTGGTAGAGACGTGTTAATTTGAGACTCCTATATTCTGTTGTCTTTGCTACAGATAGCTAATTCTTCAATGTCATAAGTGATTTGGTTTTGCTAATCCAATGGATTTATTTTATCCTTTAATTTAATAAGGTCTCTGAAAGCTTTTACACATCTGTACAGCTCTTGTTCTACTTATTTATTTCAATGTATTTTCTGATTATTTTATGAAAATACAGATATTAACTTTCACACAAGGAGACATTGGAGATAAACATTAGTGTTCTGAGAATTACAGTCTTTTGACTGAGTATAAATTGGGTACTCATCAAATAGACATTACAGTTTATGAAATGTTGAATAGTTGTATATTTTCACAGGTAACTGATTCAGATATTACCAAAAAAAAAAAAAAAACTCAATGTAAAAGGAGTTTAAAAGCATAATTATGAAGAGCTAAATATCTTCATTAATCATTGAGTTACCTAATATAAGTACTTATTTTTCTATTAAGATTTGTAAAAGTCGTGGTTTTCTGAGATATGACTGATGCATACTCTATATTTAAAAATGTTTTAAAAATTACAATTAAAATGGAGTCTATTGCATTCACAGCACATATTAATAACAGAATTTCTCATTTTTAGTTACTTGTTTATATATTTTTCCTTCTTAAATTAGCCAATAAAATTTTTAGAGCAGTATATTTTACAACTGTTGACAGATTAATAGAATAGTTCTTGTCATATTGTGGGCATTGAATAAATATTTTTAGGTAAATGAATGAAAAAAATTTTATTTTTAAAATGTAAATTTGTCTTTAAATATATCATTTTTATCTATGATGAGATTCATGATACTTTAATTTTAGATTATAAACATTTTTCTACATATCACTTTTCTAAGGATTAAGTTCAAGGTGCTAATATTTTACTCTGTCAATTCAAATTAATAAGGTAAAAGCATGTAATAAATTTTAAATTAAGCCTGTAGTATAGTTTTTTTATTTCATCAATTTTTTTACTAAAAGAAAAAAAACATGTAGATTAATTATCTTTAATGTCTACTGATTTCTCTTGAGAGTCAATAGAAATAACATAATTAGGATGTATTCTGAAGCTGAACCTTGTATTATCCTCAGTGCAAAGGTAAGAATTTGTGGTTGTCAAGGGATTCATTGCACTAGAGTAAAAAGAGTTGGGAAGAAATCCTCTTATGTTTATCACATATTCATCAATTTTCTATCAGGTAAATTTTGCTTATGATACTATTTCTTCATTGATACTTGCTCTGTATTCTCTTTGCACTGAACCTGAAAGCTAAACCTAAGGTTTTCATTAATGAGTTTCATTGGGCATTCACTTTGAAAGGTGAATTTGTATCAAAAGATGATAGCATTAGCATTGCAAGTTAGTAGATTAATAAGGTGACATGAAGATGCTTCAAAAACGATGGACAGTTCATTTAATGTTATGTCTTCTTTGCTGTTTAATGGTTAATTTTATGATTGATTTGCTTGAATTCTTGATCCAAAAATTTACCTTTTGCAAATTATTTTTTTATCTTCCCTTATGTCAATAATGATGTAGTATAAACCAGAAATCCTGCATTTGGAGGCTCAAACATAATTTTCTTTGTGTTAATGCCTACAGCATCTGGACTTCCTGGGTGGTCTCCCATCCAAGTACTATCCAGGCCCCACCATGCTTAGCTTATGAGATCAAAGGAGATCAGGCAAGTTTAGGGTGGCATGGCTGTAGATTTCAACATTATTTCAATTAGTATTTAAGGTTAAATTGACAACACATAATCAAAGGTAATAAAAAGGTTAGTGATATTCACTTTACGATTATGTAAGACAATGATGTCTAATGTTGCCATTTGCTGGTAAAAATTCATTGGAAGGAACAGCGACCAAAAGAAAAAAAAATAAAAATGAAATTAAATTAAAAATATATGTGTATGCAGAATAGACTCATGTTAAGGAAAAAATGACAAATTATGAGGATTATTAACATAGCTTGTCTTAATTGTTAAATATAAAATTAATGTTTAATCCAAAGCTTAGTTGCAATACAACATGAATCAAACAGACAGCACTTAATGCTCACAGCAGTGTGGACTGACAACTCGTGTGAAGTGCTGCCAACCAGAAATGCTTATATGAAACCTGGCATGCAGGATTTTTTTGGGAGTCAGTACACAAACATGGAAAATCAACATAACTGTTCATAGTTACTTAGTTTCCAAACCCCAGACTTCAAACAAATAACCTTGCCTAAAGCCCTTTGTGTACAAAAACAGGTATTCACCATAAATCACATCATTAGCATAACATGTATGGTCTGTCCCCAGCAATACAATGATGATCTTATCAGGCAGGATATTCCAAGGTTTGTTTCTCACATGCCAGTCCAGGTTTCATCTTGAACATTGGAAAATGTAGAATTTGGGCAGCCATGAACAGACAATTGAGTTAATTCATTCCTTCACACTACCACATATGAAAATATTTAATGCAGGACTCCATCTATTAATGCCATTATACTTTTGGTTATTTATTTGGATCTATGTGACTATTAAATATTGATTCTTTCATTCCTTCCATTTTGTAAGTTTATTTTTTGAACTGTGTGACAGTCACTGGTTTTGTGATTATTCTCTGTTTGTTCCAAATGATGAAAGTATTGACTAAAATAGTTTAAAAGCATATATTTCAATCTGCCTTCAAAATTTTAATAACTAAATCACTCAAAGCCACTGAAAAAAAGGAAAACATTGATTTATATGTGTATATTTAGGGAGCGTGGAATCATTAAACATACAGGTGAAACAAAAGGCAAAAAATGGAAGACAAAAAGCAATAGAGAGTATAGCAAAAGAAAATAAATTACACTTGTAAGCGAGGGTTTAATAAATATTTTCATGTTTGAAGATAGGAAAAAATGATAAAACCATAGTCAGTATAAAAATTAGAGGTCCCTTAGCTTTTACAAATTAAATATCTTTTGAGTGAAGGAAAGTAAAAAGAAAATGTTTGGAACATTTTTCACACAAATACATTGAACAATAAATTAAAAAATATAATTAAAATATTTTTTAAAATAATAATGAATTTAAGAAATAATCAAAATTTATATAAGAAACCTATATTCAATAAAATTTAAATAGCAAATCATTAGGGATAATGGTTAACAAAGTTGAAAACATTCGTAGACCTTGTACATGAGAATTAGAGAGTAGAGAATACAGCTCTAATTATGATGTGATTATAACCTCAGATGTCAGAATAATTAGATTCATCTCTCAAAACATTTTTTCTATTTCGTTTGTACTGCAAATTAAAGCATTTAATGAAAGGAATATAGTGTTAATATTTACTAGGAAAACATCTTGGTTTTATGTATGATTTCATTACATTCTCAGGACAAGGAAAGCAGAAAGCATGCAGCCAACAGGTGAGAGCTGGTGCATTAGAAGCAGGCAGGCTACGCACAGAAAGAACTAGCACCTCTGAGAAACCCCTGGCCGTTCTACCGCAGGCCTCCAGGGCCAGGTAACACTGCAGATCTGTGGGCTGAGAGCATGGCCCACGGGTGCTCAAACACAAATGATACCTTCATGAACATCCGTCTGGCCAGTCACCTACATGGACCATTGTGAGTTTTAAATGGTCGAGCAGATGACCTGTTAGTGATAGGTCATAATGACTGCTATGCCACATCCCAGATGATGTGTACCTCAATTCATCAGTCAGGTACGACTTCAACAACAAGATCAAGGGAAGCATTGTGAGGGACATTCCTTCCCGAATGACAAGTGTGACTGTCCGTTTAACAAGTCCCGACCACACTCAGCTTCCTCCTCCACAGTTCTGCTAAACCAAGTACTTGTCTACCTCCATATTCATTACACTTAATTTTTTTTTTGTTTTTATTTTATTTTATTTTTGTAGCAGATAAAGTTGACATATAACATATAAGTTTCAGGTGTAAAAGATAATGAATCAATATTTATATATATATATGGTGACATAACTCACCGCAGGAAGTCTAGTTTTCATGCATTCTTATACGTACTAACAATTTTTTCCTCTCATGATGAGTTTTAAGATTTGCTCTTTTAGCAACTTTCAAATATGCAATATGGTAATATTCACTGTAGTCACTATGGTGTACATTACATCCCCATGACTCGTTAGTTTTCTAATTAGAAGATTGTACCTATTCACTCACTTAGCTTTAATATTAAACATAATTGAATTTTATTGGCAGTTGATAGGAGATTTCTATGAACCAAAAGTTCATTATACAGAATATGTGTCATGAGGAATCTAAAAGACAAAATAAACAAACAAAACAAAAACAGACTCATGGATACAGAGAACATTTTGTTAGTTGCCACATAGAGAGGGTTAGAAGTTGTGGGGAAAAGGTAAATGAGTTTAGGAAGTACAGATTGGTAGTTACAAATAGTCACAGGGATGTAAAGTACAGTATAGTGAATATAATCAATAATATTATAATAACCACAAGTAGTGCATGGTGGGTACTAGAGTAATTAAGGGGTTGCTTTGTAAATTGTTTAAATGTGTAATATTATGCTGTACACCTGGAACTAATATAAAATAATATTGCATGTCTACTCTAACTGAAATATAAAAATTACGAAATGTACATGTGTTAGATTCATCCCCTGAAAACTGATCTATCCCTTCAGAACAATGCCCTGACTAAAGATCTTCCCGTAGCTAAATGTGTATGTATGTAGTTTGTGTGCATATGCCAGTTCCATGAGAGGGAAAACAAGAGAAAGGTTGGGAATTTTTGAGAAGAGAACATGAGAGCTATAACTTGTGCATTCTAATCAGACAGCAGTTTTTTTGATATTCCATTTTTGAACAAACTCACTTTATTCTTTAATAAATATATATGTGTATGGAGATAAAAGGAAATAATAGGTGGCGAGTTTACAATTGCCATTAAAGCTACAGTACTGAGGTTTTATTTAAGTATTATCCCAAGACATACTACAACAAATTATATGGAAAATATACTTTAAATTTAAAACATTTTTGATAAATGTAATATATAAAAATCTTTAAAAATCATAAATACTAAAAAGTAACTCACAGATGAAAAGTACATGGATAATTAAATATGTTTTAAATGACAAGGTTTATGTGACATTGTGACTTTGTCTCTAAACATTCAATACCCACTTTTCCCTAGGCAATATTTTCTTACAAATAAGCCTCATTTCTTAGGACCCACTGAAGATATAGAATAAGGAGGTGAAGGTCTAATCATGTCATATAAGTTTGGTAATTTACTTCATACTCAAATCATGTATATATACTTGAATATTACAGAATGTGACTACTTAGAAAATATTCTAATAAAAACCATTGGCTTGTACCACCAGCCTTTGAAAGTTTATTAAATACTCTATCTAGTTCAAAAAATTTACCAAACAATCACAGAAATGAAAGAATCCTTTCCTTGGTAATTATATCCCGGAAAGCTGTCTTTACTTTTTTATTCCTGAGGCTAAAGGCTTTCTGGGTCAAAACATCCGTGAGCATTCTTGGGACAGTGACTGTTATATAACAGATTTCTAAAAAGGAAAAAATTGTTAAGAAAAAACACATTGGGATCTGGAATATAGGGTCAACTCTTGTTATCAAAATTATGATGCTATTGCACATCAAGATAGTCAGATATATGACCAAAAATATTCCATAAAGCATCCATTGGCTATTTGGAATGTTAGAAAACCCCGAAAGAACAAACTCCGTTACTGTAGTCATAGATGATTTTTCTGTTTTTAATTGTTTCTCCATATACAAACATAGTAATTTCAAGTTGGTTATTCATTTATGTTCTTGAAACTCTTTTTCCCCTACTGTGAACTAGATTAGATGCATGAATGTATTTCTGCTAATTCTAAACTCATATGCACTATTACCATGCTCTGTTTCTAAAAAATGAATTTTGATACATCAGAAAAGAGGTGATGTGCATTTGAAACTAATCCAAGAAATAAAAGCTAATGTATGTTCTTTTTAAATTTATATATATATATATACTTGGAGATAATGATATCAGAGAAAATGAGAAGTGTGCATTCTTATTTAGAGCCTATTGTGTGGAAGTTTTTTCTAATTATTTTACCACCATAAAGAGTGGAATTATGGTACAGGTTTATGCTACTGTATTTGTCTGGATTCATCATTTTTTTCTGAATTGATTGATTGATTCCTCCTCGTTTAGTTTAAACTATTTCTTTTAAAGCTTTTATTTAATTCTTATATTAAAAAGTCTTAAGTGTTTCCATTAATAGTCTAATGAGTATTAGTTTTCTTAGACCAATCCTTTGTTACTGAGGAAATAAATGTATGCAATATTATTATGTTACTTTATGTACTCCTCTATTTACATTAAATATGGAAATCATTGTATTGCTTCTTTAATAAAGACAATGGTTTGTATAATAGAAACTTTTAATTTAACTTATTCAAGAATCCAGTTCTGTCATGTCTATTTTTCCTGCAACTCATATTTTACTTTAAATTTAGTGTACCTTTGGTAAAAATATTCCCATATTCATTGAAACAGCATCTTTTATCCACAATGTTTTGCATCTTTAAATCAATGTATTTATCAAGTGGTATTGAGAAATGAACCAGGCCATGTCTGGTTAAATTAGCAATGCACTGAAAATGGTCTCTGTGGACCACAGTATGAGGTGCATGAGTCTCTTGGCTATTCCTGTCCACCTTTCTCTCCACCCTCTCCTTACCTGGAGAGCAGAGGCAATTCTCCTTCGAGAAAGGCTATGCTAAGACATTCACAGTCTTCGAGTTGGTCTGTAGCTATATATGAAATATGTGTATATTAAATTTGAAATTGTTAAACACCATTTCTTAACCTCAAATACGTAATCTTAAAATTATCTAGAGTCCATGCATCATCTAGATTGTTTAAGTGTTAAGGTTGTCTGTTCCTCCCATGGTCATTATTTTTTAGTTACAGATATTTACATTTAAAAAAATGTGTCTGGACAGTAGATATAGTACACCAAGTCTCAAGGTTTCTCTATCAGAAAGTGAGGGTGGGGAAATGACATTAGAAGGCTTTAACATGATAGGAGAAAAAAGAAAGTGACTTTTAATTTTTGTCTAGAACTTTTGGTAAGATATATAAAATAAGTATTATATAATATAAATGTATTGTAATGAAAATTATTAGGGTGATATTGTATTAAAAATTATGTAGATTTTAAGTGTGCAATCCTATAATACATCATCTTTATATTGCATTTTGTGTTCATCACCCAAAGTCAAACTCTCATCACCATATATTTGATACCCTTTACCCTTTTCTACCGTCTTCCTACCTTTTTATCTCCGGTAACCAGTAAACTGTTATCTGTGTCTATGAGTTTTTGTTGCTTTGTTACATTCATTTGTTGTTTTCAGTTTTATATCCCACATATGAGTGAAATCATCTGATTCTAGACTTTTTCCATCTAACTAATTTTGATTAGCTTGATCTTCTCGAGATCAATTCATGTCAACAAAAAAGGCAATTTCATCTTTTTATGGCTGAATGATATCTCATTGTATATATGTGCAAAATTTTCTTTTTGGTTCCTTGATTTGAGTATTTTTTATTTATCATATCAGGGCTCACTGGAAGTCATTAATTATAACTATGTCCCTGTTTACAATCTTAAATTTGTCCATCTCTGTATCCATTTTTACTAAAATAACAATTTTAGTTATTTTTAAAGAAATGACTAACTTTCGTATATTCTGATTCCTTTTGCTTCAAAAAATACATTGTTTATTTCAAGAATCAAAGATGATTCTGAAATTTCTCTGCTAATGGTAAATATTCTTAAGACATTTAGTAACAATAAGCAAGGATAAAATGCAAAAATTTTCTTTGCTGTACAGTATTACATTTACTAAATAAAAGGTTATACATCATAATTTACATATCACATTCTCTTTATAACATATCTAAACTATATATAAGGTATAACATATATAAATAAAAAATTATTTGAAATGCTGCCACTGTGAAGAAGTCAATATTTTCTTCTGATGATTGACAGAGGCAGGCAGTTGGGGATGGGCAAAATATGTAAAGGTGGGCAAAATGTACAAGCTGACAGTTATACACTACATAAGTCATAGGAATGCAATGTGCACCATGGTGACTCTATTTAATAAAACTGTCTTGCATATCTGAAAGTTATGAAAGTAGATCTTCAGTCATCCTCATAAGAAAGTAAATGTTTGTAACTATGTATGGTAATAGATGTTAAGTAGACCAATCATGCTGAGTATTTCACAATATGTAGAAATATCGAATTATGTTATACATCAGACTAATATAAAGTGAAATGTCTATTATAAATTAATTTTAAAAAGATAATAAGGTATTTTTGTGTTTTACATATTGCATTTTTCTTGTAATAACTCCAAACAACACATAAAAATATATATATAATTAATCAGAAATTATTTGAAATCCTACCACTGTGAGGAAGTCAGTATTTTCTTCTACTCTACACCCTCCCATTTATAGTACTACAAATGAACACCACTACTGACATGCACATGCAAAATATTATGGAAAATTATGGACTGCTGTTTTCTGTTTTATAAAAATAGAGTTAAATTTATACAGACATATACATTCTTTCTTACATGTCAGGAAACTTTTAATGCCTTCATTGAAGCAGAATTAAAACATTGTCTTGAGAGGCCGTATAGGGTTGTATGATATAGACGTTCTCCAGTGTCTTAATAAATTTGAGCGACAGTGCCTTATTTTTGCTTCTGGTTTTTTTTTGCTCAATAAAAAAAAAAAAACTTTAAAAGAAGTTATGAACAAACATAGGTAATACTCATTTTGGCATAAATGTATTTATACCACTTGAGGTTACAGTGACAAAGTTCTTTCTTAACTAAAAGGATAAGTGTTTTAATTTACATTGAAAATTTAAAAAATGTCACATTACTGCACCATAAACAATACAGAATTTAGTTCCATGATTCAAATAAAAGACTTTTAATGAAAAAAAATTATATAGTGTATTACTTTTTTGATTTACTGTAAGAAATTGCTACAAATGGGGTGGCTTAAACCAATAATAATTTATTATTTCTCAGCTCTTGAACCCAGAGTCCAAAATCACAGTGCTGGCCAAGAGAGCATCATTCAATGCTTCTTCCAGCTTTTGGTGGCTCTTGACCTTCCTCAGTTCTTGATCACATCACTCCAATCTGTCTCCGTCTTCACATCTTCTCTGTCTCTGTCTCTGTAACTTTATATTAAATTTCTTGTGCTTTTCTGCTTTACAAGAACACTGGACATAGTATTTAGTATCCACTTGAACAATGAATGACCTCATTTCTTTAATACATGTGCAAAGGTTTTTTTCCCCTCAAATAAGACCACATCTACAGGTCCTAGTTTTACATATATTTAGAGGCCAATATCAACCCAATACGCATCAATATGGAGAGTTAAATTATTAATTCAGAAAACTTCTAAAGCTAAATAGATACTAAATAGATATTCACAAAGCAGAAGCTACAATGAAAATGAATGAGGTTATCAGAGAACAATGATTGTTGGGATAAAGGGGAGGGGATTTGTAGTCTAAAAAGCACCATGAATAGTGACTTAATGAGACAGAGAAAAATGCAAAATGAATACTAAGATTACTTGGCTTCCACCTTCTCAGATGCTGACTACTTGCAAATCAGAGTACAAAGAGTTAACTAAAGAAATCTGAAGGATTGGGAAGGTTAAAGAAAATAAATCACAGATCATTACTCTAATATCTGGTTATATAACACAGTCCATTAACAAATATTGTATTGCTCAAGCAATCACTTAACTCACTAGTTCAAAGTGAGAGTAAACAAGAATGTTCAAATTAGATTGTTACAATGGAGATAATTTGTGCTTTGATTACAAGGGATTCCTTTACTTAACCCTATGAAACTAAGGTTCCTTAACATAAAGTAAGGTTTATATGATGATATTCATCATTAATATTTAAAAACATAGACATAAAATTAGATGTTCTTCTGTTGTAGCTACATGAAAAACAGATAAGAATGTCCTTTACTGTAGTTCCAAGTCTTTGTGTCACCATAATAAGTGACTTTGTAGTTTTCTGAGTGCTACCATGATGTCTTTGTTCCTCAGAGTGTATATAATGGGATTCAGTGTTGGGATAAAAACAGTGTAGAAGAGAGAAATCACTTTCACAGTTTCTTCAGATTGATTTGTTTTAGGTTGCAAATACATGATAGTAGCTGTTCCATAGAATAAGACCACAACGATCAGGTGAGAAGAACAGGTGGAGAAGGCTTTCGCCCTCCCGCTGGCTGAAGATATTTTGAGAATGTTGGCAATAATTTTTCCATAGGAGACAATGACCAATATAAATGGAACCGTGTCAAATACCAGTGCACCTAGATAGATTACAATCTCATTCAGAAATGTGTCTCCACAAGCAAGCTTGAGAACTGGGGGGATGTCACAGAAGAAATGATTAATTTTGTTAGACCCACAAAAGGGCAGAGAAAAAATCTGACATATTTGTCCAATTCCTACTGGAACTAAACTGACCCAGGAGGCAATGGCCAGCTGGACACACACCTTGTGGTTCATGACCAGTGGATAGAGCAGTGGGTTACAAATAGCCACATAGCGGTCATAGGCCATTGCTGTAAGGAGAAGACACTCTGTGCCTCCAAACAGAAGGAAAAAGCACATTTGTGTAGCACAAGCAACTAAAGAAATGTTTCCTTTCTGGGTCAAAAGATCCATGAGCATTCTTGGGACAGTGACTGTTATGTAACAGATTTCTAAAAAGGAAAAATTGTTAAGAAAAAAATACATGGGAGTCTGGAGGACAGGGTCAATTCTTGTTATCAAAATTATGATGCTATTGCACAACAGGATAGTCAGATAGATGATCAAAAATATTCCAAAAAGAATCCATTGGCTATTTGGAATATCAGAAAACCCCAAAAGAACAAACTCCGTTATTGTAGTCATATTTGAATTTTCTGATTTTAATTGTTTCTCCATCTGCAAATATGGTAATTTCAAGTTGGTTATTCATTTATGTTCTTGAAACTCATTTTTCCCTTCTGTGAATTGGATTAGATGCATGAATGTATTTCTGCAATTTCTAAACTCATACGCACTATCACCATTTCCTGTTTCTAAACAATGAACTTTGATTCCTCAGAAAAGAGGTGATGTGCATTTGTAATCAATCCAAGAAATAAAAGCTAGCATGTTTTTATACTTGTAGATATCAATATCATATAAAGTGAGAAATGTGTATTGTTATTTAGAACTTATTATGCAGAAGTATTTTTTAATTATTTTACCACCATAAAGAGTGGAATTATGGTACAGACTTTTGCTACTGTATTTGTTTGACTGAATCTTTTTTTTTTTCTGAATTGATTGTATTATTTTTTTCTCTTTTAATTTAAAGTGTTTTTTTAAGATTTTCTTTAAATCTTATATAAAATAAGTTTTAAGTCCTTTTATTAATAGTCTGAGGAGAATCAATTGTCTTCGACTAATCTTTTGTTACTGAAGGAATAAATATATGCCATATTATTATGTTACTTTATATACCCCTCTCTTTATTTACATTAAATATGGAAATCATTAATCCCAGCATACTGTTCAACAACTTTCTCTATTAAGACCCTTATACAGTGTATGATAAATATCAATTAACCTTTAACTCACTCAATAAATTTTCCTCTTTCAAAGGTAAGATACTTGTTTCATATAGTTCCATTGGACAAAATAAATTCCCTTACTCTACTTTCCCCTAGTAAGGTTGCCTAAGTGTAACTTTAATTAAAGACAATTAATATTTATTCTGCCTATACAAATGGCTGAAGTCTGTGAATGAAACGTAAACACACACACACACACACACACACACACACACAACCTTGTTTTACTTCATATTAATTTCATTCTATATCAGACAGTCAATATTGCTTGAATATTTCAAATACAGTTTATTAATAATTGTTCTCTAACTTTCCAAATCAATTATATGACAATGATTATGTTTTCTATCTCATCACTCTGCTACACACGTATTCACCTGTTAGCCCCAACAGGTTTATTTTGGTAAATAAACTCAGACAAATAGCCTCTTACATTTCCTCTTATTCTAGTACTGGTTCTCAAAATTACCTTAATGAAAAATGCTGAGTATCAAGGACTTTACTATCATTATTTGATCTATATTTAATTTTAAACTTTATCATTAAGAAAGTAAGGAACTCTGAGAACTATCTTAAGTAGTTAACTCATTTTCAAAGGAAGATTTTAGAATTTCATGTTTTTCTCTTTTATTTTTTGAATCTTGATCCCACGATTAAGAACTATCTTTACATAAAATAGTCTAACAGAACAATTACAACTTACCTTCATAATTTTGCATAAAGATGTCTATGTAAGTAGAGGTGATTTTTAACCTATAAACTTGTTAAGATCTTCCATCATGTTGAGAAGCCACTGTAATTCTATGACATTCAGGCTGGCATCAGACATTGGCTGCTCTTAAATAGGAAGCAGCCACGCTCAGCTGGAGAAAAGTTTTCTCTAGGGTGTCAAATTCCAAAACTCGGTTTCTTTTGGCAATCATCAGAGTTTATTTTTTAAAACCACTTACTTTGGAGGTGGCTTGTCCTTCTCTTCACCCTTCTTGACATGAAGCTCTCTTCAATCAGGGAGTCCCTTGATGTAGAAACACCACCTAATTGTCAAGTTGTATTTTCAGAAGAAAATTAAAAATCATTCTACAATTGTATTTCAGACTTTTAATAATCAGTGTGGATTTGACTTCCATACTTTTATTCCCATAACTGATCCAAATCTAGTACTTCTATGTCATTAGAAAAACATGTCACAGGTTGTATCACATGACCATGGCGTGCTTGGTCTCTTCTACAAATTGGGTGGTGAAAGCCCTTTTTAAAAGCTGAACTCCGTTGATAGATTAAATTTTGTGGAAATTAAAGCATGGTGTATCTGCTGACAAAAATCCCTAGATAAATATATTCATTTTACGTTACCTACTTAGGCAACAGTGAAGGTTTCTAGCTGATTCAAAATGTAAGCTACTGCAAAAAAAAAAAAAAAAAAAAAAAGAAAGAAAGAAAAAAAAAGAAGCATTTTAACCAAGAGTATTTAAAACAGAAAACAAACAAAATAACTTTACACTAAAGTCCTTATTTTATTTCAGCTACTTCGAAGCAATTATTAAACATGATAATTCTACTAGTAATTATATATGTTTTTTCCTGTTTCAACATTCTTTAAGTATTTGATGTGTGTTTCTAAATGCATTTCTCTTTTGTATTTTACACCTCCTTCTCTTTACTACAGCATGCTTCTCCTACATTGGCTCTCTGTGCTCTATATTATGACAGATAATGTATTCGAGTGGAGTTTCCATTATGATTATCTACAAAGGAGAACTAAACAAGTAATTTGCCTCCAGTAAATGTGTCACTTATTTATATCCTGGGACAAGATGTGGTCCCATCTTGAATTTCGGCAGAGTGATACCTTCAGCCTCACTTTTTTTTTTCCTCGGGATAGCTTTGGCAATTCAGTGTCTTTTGTGCTTTCATACAAATCTGATGATTTTTTGTTCTATTTCTTTAAAAAATGCCAGTGCGATTTTGATAGGGATTGCATTAAATCTGTATAATGCTTTAGGTAATATGAACATTTTATTTTTGTTGATTTTTCCAAACCAAGAACACGGAATGTCTGTCCATTAATGTGTATCTTCTTCAATTTCTTATAATAGGGTCTTGTAATTTTCATTATTTAGGTTTTTCACGTTTCATTAAATCGATTCCTAGATATTTTATTCTTTTTGGTGTAATTGCAAAAAAAATTATTTTTTTCCAATTAATTTTTTGACACTTCATAATTAGAGTCTAGGTAGGTTATGGATTTTTGAAAGTTGATTTTTTATGCAGACACTTTATTGTATTTACTTATTGTTTCTAATAGTGTTATATGGAGTCCTTAGGGTTTCCTATATAGAGAATCATGTCATCTAAAATTAGTGACAGTTTGACTTCTTTTTTATTTGGATGCCTTTTATATTTTTCTCTTGTCTGACAGCACTTGCTAGGACCTCCAATGTTATATTGAAGAAGAGTGGTGGTAGTGGACATCCTTGCCTTGTTCCTGATCTTGGAGAGAAGGTTTTCTGTTTATCACCATTAAGTAAAATGTTGCCTGATGGTTTGTAATACATGGGCTTTATTATGTAAGGTACTTTCCTTCTATACTGATTTTGTTAAGAATTTTGATCATAAATGAATGCTGTGTCTTGTTAAAGGTTTTTTCCGCATCTATTTATATGATTATATGATTCTTATTTTTTAATTTGTTTATGTGGTATATCACATTAATCAATTTGCATATGTGAATCTTTTTGCAGATGAAGAGAATAAAACGTCAAGCTCTTAAGAAAACTTTCCAATGTATGAAGTATTAGGAAGTAGAATAGATTTGAGCACAGTCTTCAAAAAATTTTCCTGTCTAATTTCATTTCCTTATTTAGAAGATTATATACATGTGTGTGTGTATGTATGTGTGTGTGTGTGTGTGTGTGTATAATGTTTGTGTGCATATCTTCTAGTAAATTCAACTGTTCAATCATCAGAGCGGACAAAATAAATCTAAAACACCATGAAAGACACTACTTCAAAACTTGACTTGTAAATATTCTACCACCATGCCAATAAAAAGTACCCCCAATTGACATCTATGCAATAAGTTATACATTTACTGATATAATAAATTTAATTAACAATTTAAGAAATGAAAATATTTCAAAAGAATTTGTATTTGAGCTGCCAGAAATGTGAATTAAAAGAGACAGGAGAAGAATCAGCACAGAGAGTTATCCTGGAAGAAGGGGATGAAGAAAATGTTATGAAGAGAAAAGAGATTTTGATATTCTAAACTCTAAAAAAATAAAATCAAGAAGAAGATTGACTTTTCCAAAGTTCATGTGCCCAGGCAGCCTGACTTCAGGTCTCTCTTTGTGGTGGTGGCACCAGAGCAGAGTAGAAACTGTGGCAGCAAAAGTCACGGCAGGAAAGGCATTTAGAAAGTTTCTCCTCTTTGATCAACTACTAGTTGAAAGGAGTGCTGCAGAAACTATAACCAAAAGAGGCATTATGCTTCCAGAAAAATCTCAAAGAAAAGTACTGCAAGCAACAGTAGTAGCTGTTCGATTGGGTTCTAAGAGAGAGGGTAGAGAGATTCAACCAGTTAGCATGAACATTGGGAACAAAGTTCTTCCACAATGTGGAGGCACCAAAGTAGTTCTAGATGACAAGGATTATTTCTTATTTAGAGACGGCAATATCGTTGGAGAGTATATAGACTGAAATTAATCACATTGAAAGGGCATCAGGTGAAGCTGCCCATTCCACTGAAATTCTGAAATCTCATGATGTAAATAATTTCCATGTTTCTTTTGTAATAAATTAAAGATATCCAAAGATACAAAAAAGCAGAATTCATTTTTGAAGAAAAAATACTATAATTGAAATATTGAAGTTTTCTTCAGAAAGAGCAGAAAAACAATAATAATATTGCAATTTAAAATATAGTCAAAATGATAAAATAATAAGTTTGAAATGGCCAGTCTTTTAAAGACAGGTTTATTGCTTAATACGTTTCTTCCAGGACTTGATCACTGTTTTGAGGTGAACACTTTATTGAGTTTTGCCAAGCACATACAGTCTTGTAACCAACAACACAATCTAGATGGAATAGTTCCTCCAGCCTAGTGCACATTGTTATGTCCCTTTATAGACAATACAATCCCCTCCCTCAGTCTCTAATAACCACTGAGAAATCACTGGTGTGAATGATGTCATGTTTTTGCCCTTTCCGGAATGTAATCAAAGTGGAATCATACAGTTGTTGGAGAAGGACATCTAGAGAGAGGACATGACCAGTAGTGGACCCTCAGGCATGACCTAGGCATTCAAGGGCTCTTTCTCCCCACTCCCCCTCACCCCTGTCTTTGAAGTGTATGTGCTGCCTTGTGTTCAGCAGCTAGAAGCTATTTCAAGTATGCACCTGAGAGAGCAAAGTGTTAAGACCATCAGAATGGTATCTGTGGACATCTACTCTTCTAATTTCCACCCAAGACAAGCCTCTTAAGTAATCTTCCTTGCTCAGTAAATCTACATTTGATGATAAGAGCCAATATGTGTTGTTGTTTGTTGTTGTTGTTGTTGTTGTTGTTGTTGTTGTTGTTGTTGTTACAGGGTGTTGAATCAGCTCCAACTTCTGGGGACCCTAAGAATGAGTGAAGTCTAAAATGTCCTGTCCTCAACAACCCTGTTCAACTCCTGTAGACTCACACCTATAGCCTCTTTCATTGAGCCATTTCACCTCATATTTTGTCTCTTTTTTCCTGCTACCTTCTACTTTTCCCAGCATTCCAAAGAATTCTGCTTTCTCATGATGTGCCTGAAGTAGGATAGCTTCAGTTTTGTCAATTTTGCCTTAACTAATGTTTCAGGCTTAATTTGCTCCAGAAACCATTTGTTCATCTTTCTGGCAGTGCAGGGTATCTCTAGAGCTCTCCTCCAACACCACATTTCGAATGAATTTTTTTTTTTCCCTATAGCCTTCTTCATACGTGCATCCTGACTTCATAAAAAGATAAACAACAGGGTTAGGGCTATCTACTGGAATGCAAACTCGCTGCGTACATATATAATGCTTTTCCCATATCTCCATGAACGAATGAGGAGGTGATAGGGATGTGTTGATATATTTCCTCTTTTGAAATCTCTGGTTTATAAGCCTCCCTCAAATCCTGATTCTTAACCTCAAGTAAATGATGTAGAGTTTGCCTTCACCTTCCTCATCACCATAACTAATTGAAATACCATGACGTCTTTGACTTCTTCAGTCTTAGAGAACATCACAGGGGATAATTTTTCTAATGAGGATATAATGTTCAAAAGTGCAAACATTACAGTCCTGCTAACAATTACTTCTGTTGTGATAATACAAGAAAAACAGAGACCAGCATATGGTACTATAACAGTAGAAAGTGTAAAAATGCTCAAGCAGGCTGATAATCCCGCTGGGGAAATTGCCTTGACAAGAACTTTTTTTTTGTGGTGTTTCCTTCATAACATGTTCATTTGTATTATAGAAAAGTAAATAAATTAAAGGCTAAAATTTTGACATTATTACCATTATTTTCAACACGGAGGAAGACTGGGAAATATATATTCGGAGAGATATCTTAGTTTGAGACTTCTACATTTTGTTGTGCCTTTGCTCCTGATAGTTAACTTCGATGCCATAAATGATTTGTTTTTGCTAGTCCAATAGATTTATTTTGTCCTTTAATTTAATAAGGTGTCAGAAAACTTTTACATATCTGTGCAACCTTCTTTCTATATATTTATTTATACAATTTTTGTTTGATTATCTTATGAGGTAATGCAGATATTGACTTTCATCAAGGGGCATAGAAGATAAACTCTAGTGTTCTGAGAATTCCAGTCTTTTGACTGCATATAAATTGGGTACTCATCAAATATACAGTACAGTTTATGAAATGTAGAATAAGTTTTATATTTTCACAGGTGACTGACTCAGATATTACCAAAAAGAAACTCAATGTAAAATGAGTTTAAAAGCATAATTATGAGTTAATATCTTTGTTAATATTTAAGTTACCTAATAAGTATATTCATTTTTTCAAATTAACATTTCTACAAATGTTAATTTTTTGAGATAAGATTGCTAAATACTCTATTTGAGAGTATTTTAAAATCTACAGCAACAATAATAGAAGGAAGCTCTTAATTAAAAATGGAGTCTATTGCATTTACATGACATAGTAATAACAATTTCTTATTTTAAGTTTCTCATGTGTGTGTGTGTGTGTGTGTGTGTGTGTGTGTGTATTTTAATGAGTTAATAAAATTTTTAGAGCAGAAACTTTTACATTTATTGTCAGGTTAATGTAACAGTGCTTGTCATCTGGAGGGCATTGAATAAATATTTGTGGGTAAATAGATAAAATAAGGTGATTATATTTTTTAAATGTAAATTTCAGTCTTTAAATATATATCATTTTTTCTCAATGCTGAGATTTATAATTCATCATTTCTTAGATTATAAACATGTTTCTGTAGATCATTTATCTGAGAATTACTTCAATATGCTAATATTTTACACTGTGGAATCAAATTAATAAGGCAAATGCATGTAATTAATTGTAAATTAAGCATGTAGAATCAATAGTTTCTTTATTTCAACATTTTTTTCTAAAATGTATAGGCGGGTGCTTTTTTTATGTAGAAGATTGTAAAAACATGTTGATTAACTAAATAGCAGTAATGTCTACAGATTTCTCTTTAGATTCAATAAGAAATAACATGATTAGGATATATTCTGATGCTGACCCTTGTATTATCCCCAGTGCAAAAGGTAGGAATTTTCTGTTATCAAGGGATTCATTGCACTAGAATAATGAGAGTTGGGAAGGAGTCCCTCATGTCTTTATCACATACTCATCAATTTTCTCTCAGGGTAATCGTTGCTTATGGTACTTATCCCTTCATTAATACATGTTCTATATTCTCTTTGAATTGAACCTGAAAAAGTCACCAAATATTTCTGTTAATGAGGCCTATTGGGCATTCCCTTTGAAAGGTTAGTTTGTATCAAAAGGGGATAGCATTAGCATTGCAAGTTTGTAGATTAACAAGGGGATATGAAGATGCTTTCAAAAATAGTGGCTAGTCATATTTAATGTTATGTCTTCTTTTGCAATTTAATGGTTAAAGTTTTAAGATCTATTTGCTTGAATTTTAGTTCCAAAAATTTATCACTGCAAAGTTTTTCTATCTTCCTTTATGAATAATGGTGTGGGATAATCCAGATATATTGCATTTGGAGGCTCAAACAATATTTCAATTAGATTTAACATTTAATTGACATCTTATTATTAAAGGTAACAAAAAGAAGTTTGATGATATTCACTTTAGTATTATGTAAAATACAATGATGTCTACTGTAGACAATCACAAGTAAAATTCATTGGCGGGGGCAGCTAGCAAAAGAAAGAAAAACAAATCTGAATAAAATTTTAAAAAATATATAAGGAATAAATAGACTCATCTAAAGGGATAAAATGACAAATTATGAGAATTAATTAAATAGCTTGTCTGAGTTGCTAAATATAAGATTGACATTTAATACAAAAATTACTTGCATTGCAACACCACTACAGAAAATATTTAGGATTTATTTTTTTTAAAGATACATTAATAATACTCAAAATCCTTAGGAAAATAAATTTAATAATAATTACTCATGTCATATGGAGATTATAAAACACCATTAAAATATTTTAAATAATAGAGTGACACCATGTTAATGAGAATGAGTCAATATTATAAAGATACAAGCTTTATAAAATTAATCTGTAAATATTACACATTTGTAAACAAATTATATGAATGTTCTGAAAGTGCAAGTTTAAGTGTAACGACTTTAGGTGAAATCCTTGTTTTACATGTCTATGAATGAGGAATGTCCACAATGTCCTGTCCTCAAAAGCCCTGCTCAGCAACTCTAGACTCACAACTATGGCTTCTTTTATGGGAATGATCCATGTCTTATTTGGTCTTCCTCTTTTCCTGCTACCTTCTATTTTTCCTAGCATTATTGTCTTTTCTGAAGAACACTGCCTTCTCAAGATGTGCATGAAATAGGAGAGCTTGTTTCATCACTTGCATTCAGAACGTTTCAGGCTTAATTTGCTTTAGGAGTCACTTGTTCTTTTTTCTGGTAGTCTGGTGTATCCTGAGAATTCTCCTCCAATGTTATATGTTAAATAAAATATTTTTTTCTATCAGCCTTTTTAGCTGTACTATTATTTTTGCTAATTTTTTAAATCTTAAATTATTTTAATACTAAAATTAAAATTAACAAGGGCTATTTAGGCAGTAGAATCATAGGCTATTTTTAAATTTTTTACTCTTTAAAATGATAAAACGAGTTTCTGACTAAATAAAAAAACCTTGGAGAAAAACCCTTAAAAATCAGGGATCTTAAGAATTCAGGATAAAGGTGAAGGATAAATGTGAAGAAGTCAGTACTGTCTTCTAATACACACACTCCCAGATATTTGCTATGAATAAGCACCCAACAATGACATACATGCACATGAAAAATATTATGTGAAATTATGGACTGCTATTCACTTTGTTTTATAAAAACACAGTTATGATTTAATGTACATATACATTTTTTCACACATATCAGAAAATTGGTAATTCCTTAATGATTGTCTAATTGTCTCCAGAAGCTCTGTAGGGTTGTACTGTGTAGATAGATGTTCTCCAATGTCTTAATACATTTCAAGGGTGATTTTTTTTTTTTTTTTTTGCTTCCAGGTTTCTTTCACTCTAGAAAAGAATAAGTTTAAAAAGTTTTGAACAAACATATGTAAAACTTATTTTGAGGTAAATTTATACCACATGAGGTTATGCTAACACAGTTCATTTTAACCAAAAAGGGAAGTATTTTGATTCAACACTCAAAAGATAAAAAAATGTTAAATTACTGCCCCCCCAAGCAATAAGAATTTACTTCCATGATTTAAATAAAAGAACTTTAATGAAAAGACTTTTTAAATGATGTATTATCTTCTTTGGTCTACTGTAATTAATTACTAGAAATTGAGTGGCCTAAAACAATAAAAATTTATTCTCTCTCAGTTCTAGAACCCAGAGTCCAAAATCACTGTGCTGGCCAGATCTCACTCCCTCCAGAGAGAATCATTCTTTGCTTCTTCCAGGTTTTGTGCTCTTGACATTCCTTGATTCTTGTGTGTATCATTCCAATCTCTGCCTGCATCTTCACATGGTCTTCTTGAGCCTCTGTAACTGTTTTCTAAACTACTTGTTCTTTTCTGCATTATAAGAGCACTGGTCATAGCATTTAGTACCCTCATTAATAATAGATGATCTCATTCTGTAATACATCTGCAAAAGTCTTATTTCCCCTCAAAGAAGACCACATCTGCCAATCTAAGATTTATATATACTTAGAGCCCATCATTAACATTATACACATGGATAAGGAGAGTCAAAGTGAAAATCCTGGAAACTTGTAAAAATAAATTGATATTCACAAAGAGAACTACAACATGAAGAAATGAGGCTATAAGAGTACAGGATGAAAGAGGAAGGTATTTGTCGTTTTAATACACCATGGAGAGTAACAAAATAAAAACAAGGAAAAATGTAAAAGAAATACTAAGATTACCCTGCATCTACCATCTCAGCTGCTGATGGTTTTCTGCATTGGCTAAGTCAAATCAGAGTACAGAAGAGGTTGGTAAAGAATCTGAAAGAATGAGAAGTTTGGAAAAAATATATCACAGAGCATGGTTCTAATCTCTGGTTTTATAACACACTTGGTTAGCCATCACTGTATTGCTCAATTTCTTAACTCACTAGTTCATGGTGAAAGGAAACAGAGATGTTCAAATTAGATTGTTACAATGGAAATAATTTGCACTCTTATTACCTAGAATCCTTTCACCTAACCCTATAAAGCTAAGGTCATTTAACATAATGTGAGGTTACTATGATGAAGTTAATGATCATTATTTAAAAACGGTATAAAACTAGATTGTTTTCTTTTGCAGCTATATGCCAAATGTATAATAATGTTCTTTGCTGTAATTTCACATTTTTGCATCATTGTAAAAACTTCCTTAGTTTTCTCAGTGCCACCATGATGTCTTTGTTTCTCAAAGTGTATATAATAGGATTCAGTGTGGGAACGAAAATGGTGTAGAAAAGAGCAATCACTTTTCCAGTTCCTTCAGATTCATTTGGTTTTGGATGCACGTAAGTGATAGTACTCGTTCCATAGAATAGGACCACAACTATTAGGTGAGAAGAACAGGTGGAGAAGGCTTTCGCCCTCCCGCCAGCTGATGATATTTTGAGAATGTTAGCAATAATTTTGACATAGGAGACAATGATCAATAAAAATGGAACCATGATTAATAGCGCTGCACCTAGAAAAACTGCAATCTCATTCAGAAATGTGTCCCCACAAGCAAGCTTCAGAACTGGGGGAATGTCACAGAAGAAATGATTAATCCTGTTAGACCCACAAAAGGGCAGAGAAAAAATCTGACATGTTTGTCCAATTCCTCCTGGAACTACACTGACCCAGGAGGCAATGGCAAGCCGGACACACACCTTGTGGTTCATGACCACCAAATACTGCAGAGGGTTACAAATAGCCACATAGCGGTCATAGGCCATTGCTGTAAGGAGGAGATTCTCTGAAGCTCCAAACGTAATGGCAAAGTACATTTGTGTGGCACAAGCCACCAAAGAAATGTTTCCTTTCTGGGTCAAAATATCCATGAGCGTTCTTGGAATAGTGACTGTTACATAGCAGATTTCTAAAAGAGAAAAATTGTTAAGAAAAAAATACATGGGGGTCTGAAGGACAGGGTCAATTCTTGTTATCAAAATTATGATGCTATTGCACATCAGGATAGTCAGGTAGATGATCAAAAATATTCCAAAAAGAATCCATTGGCCATTGGGAATATCAGAAAACCCCAAAAGAACAAATTCCATTATGGTAGTCATATTTGATTTTTCTGATTTTAATTGTTTCTCCATCTGCAAATATGGTAAATTCAAGATGGTTAATTCATTAATGTTCTTGAACCCGATTTTTTCCTTCTGTTAACAGCATTAGATGCATGAATGTATTTCTATAATCTCCAAATTTATGTCCACCTTCTAATTGCTATGTTTCCTGAAAGTGAATTTTTAAACCTCAGAAAGAAACTGATTTGCACTGGAGATCAATCAAAGAAATATAACAAAATACATGTTTGTTTGGTTATTTGAAGTAATAATACCAGAAAAATGAGAAGTTTACATTGTTCTTTAGAGCAAACGTGCAGAAGTCATTTCTAATTATCTCAACCCCATAAAGAGGAAATTGTAGTATAGGCTTTAGCTATTGCATTTGTCTGGATTCATCATCTTCTTTCTGAATTGACTGATTCATTCCACCTGTTTCAGTTTAAAGTGTTTCCCTAAAGCTTTTATTTGTTTTATGTAGAATGTGCTTTAAGTCATTCCATTTATAGCTTAATAAGAATCAAATTTCTTAAACCGATTCTTTGTTACTGAGGAAATAAGTATATGCAATATTATCATGCCACTTTATGTACCTCTCTTCTCATTCATGTTAAATACGGACACCATTAATCTCAGCATACTGTTCAATAACTTTCTTATTAACACCCCCATACAGAATATGATAAATATCATTTAAATTTTAACTCAATCAATCAATATGACCCACTCATCCTAATACTTTTTTACATTTTTCCCTTTCCTAGGTAAGATCCATTGCTATGTAGTTCCATTGAACTAAAAACAATTCCCTTGCTCTTGTCGCCCCTTGTAACTTTGCCTAAAGTGTAACTTTGCTTAAGTCCGATTATATTTTCTCTGAGTGTACTAATTGTCGGAGCCTATGAATCAAACTTACACACTCACACACACACACACACACACACACACACACACACATACACACATAAACACACAATTTGGTTTCACTTCATATTACTTCCATTTAATATTAGTCAGTCAATACTGCTTAACTATTTCCATTACACTATATTAATATCTCTCTGCTTTAACTTTCCCAACTTACAACAAATTTTAAGTTTTCTATCTCATTGCTCTGCTACACATGTCCTCACCTGTTAGTATCAACATTTGATTTTTTTTTCTTAAAACCTTGGTAAATAAACTCAAATAGTCTTTTGCATTTTTCTATTTCATTTAGTACAGGTTCTCAAAATTACTTTAAATGAATAATGGTGATTATAAATGTCTTTACTGTCATCATGTGATGGAGATCTCTTTTTTTAATAATTTATAATGAAGAAAGTAAAGAACTATATGAGTTATCATAGCAGTTAACTCATTTTTCTAGAAGAAATCTTGGGGTCATGTTCTCTGTTTCACTTTTTTAAACTTCTTCCTGCAATTAAGAACTCTCTTTTAATAAAATAGTCTAACAAAACAATTACAGCTTACCTTTATAGATATTCACAAAGATGTCTATGTGAGTGGAGGTGTTTATTAACCTGTAAACATGTTAAGTTTTTCTGTGGTGTTGAGACGCCACTGTAATTCTATGGCATCCTTGCTGGCAACAAACGTTGGCTGCTCTTAAATAGGAAGCCACCGTGCTCATCTGGGGGAACCTTCTCTTGTGTATCAATTAAATTTCTGAGCACAGCTTTTTTGGGTAATCATCAGGGTTTATTTTATAAAACCATTTTCTTTGTAGGAGGCTTGCCCTACTCATCACCCCTTCTTGGCATGAAGCTCTCCTTAATTCGGAAGTCCCTTGGTGAAGAAACACCACTTAACTCTCAAGTAGTACTTTCAGAAGAAAGGTAGAAAGCATTATGTAAATTGTTTTTCAGACACATAATAATCGGTGTGGATTTGCCTTCCTTAATTGTCTTCCCATAATTTATCCGAATCTAGATCACCCACACTTTCAGAAAAATGTGTCACATGATGTATCAAATGAATATGGCATAAACATTGAACACATTTGGGTGATGAGAGCCCTTTTCAGAATCTGAACTCTGTCAATAGATTAACTTTTGTGGAAATTAAAGCATGAGGTTTTTGTGATGAAAAACAACTGGATGGATAGAATTAGCTATTTTATGACACCTACTCAGGCATCAGGGAAGGTTTCTAGCAGATTCAAAATGTAAACTACTGAAAAAAAAAGCATTTTCAACAAGAATACTTAAGGCAGAAAACCATCAAACTGTTTGCTAATGTTCTGATTTCTTTTCAGCTAATTTGAATGAGGTATGGAGGTAACATTATCATACACTATGATTCTGCTGGTAACTATATATGTTTTTATCTAGTTCAATGTTTCTTGAGTATCTGATGTGTAATTCTAAAGACATTTCTACTCTTTATTTTTTGTCTCTTACTCTTTACTAGAGCATGCCTCTCATACACTGGCCCTCTGTGCTCTTTATTATGACTAACATGGTATTCCCTTTCATCATGAGAATGGTATATGTTATATGCTTCCAGGAAGTGAGTCACTTCCTTTTAAACTGGGATAAATTGAATGATCATACCCTGTGAAAATGGAGGATTTGGATATTTTCTTTAATTAATAATCACCACCACTGAAAAAATATGTAAAAACTAAAACAAATCTTCAGCTTTATCAGTGGCTGCGCAAAAGAAAGGAGCATCTTGCACCCATTTCACAGAGCAATTTTGCAGTCAAAGCTAATGAAACACTGGTTCTTCTCACTCCATCATTCCATGGTTTCCTAGTTTGTACTTTGTTGTCTGCTTTTAGATTTTCACCATTCAGAAAGCTTGAAATTACAGACACATGGAAAATGAGGAAAGAAGTGCACCTTTAAGAGACCGCACAGTAGAGACATACATGTCACACAGTCAATCCACATGTCATTGTAGGAACTAACCTCATGTCTAACAAAGATGGGACAGGACTCGAGAATGTTGTTCACTCTGTGTCAAAGACACAGAAACATATTCAGAGAACATCAAGCCACACTCTGTCACTGTCCTGCTTTGGCCAATAACACTGGGCTACAGTATGTTGTAACATACATACATTTATAATTAAGTTTATAGGGACATTTGCATAACAAAAGAGTTATGTATGGTACATGTTTATGTATTTTATTTGGATTTTTAGACAATTCTTTCTAATGCAATGCCGTTACAATTTTTATTTTTAAAATATCAGTTACTAAGCATATTTACAGAAAATAGAGTACGAACAGTCAACTAGATTTAATGAGACCTAAAATCTGATAAGATTTAAGAAATATGTACACTCATGAAAGCATTTCCCCAATGATGATATAGAACATTCACAATATCTGAACATTTCCTCATGTGGCTTCCTAATCTGTCCTTTCCTACCCCAAACCCAGGGATTCATGAATCAAATTTTTATAGCTATCAATCATTTATAGTCCATAAGAATGGGTTTTTTTATCCTGATGTCTTTGCTCACAGTAAGACTTTTAAGATTTATCGATGGTCTACCTAGTTTAATTCATTTATTGTCAGTGCTGACGTGAACAAGCTTTATTTCATTCATTTATTATGTACGGAATTTTGGCTTTGTCTCGATTTTTGGCTATCTTAATCTCAAAGAATATAACTTAAAAATTATCTAGAGGTTATGCATCATCTAGATTGTTTATTTGATAACTTTCTCAGTTCATACCATGGGTAGAAAATTTTCATTTAAGGTACAGGTATTTACATAAAAAAAAATGAAGCATCTCTCTCTAATTTTATAGCCATATAAGGAGCTACTCTATATTCTTCCAGATGCACTGAAACCTTTGGACCCTCCAGACTGGTCACTATGTTTACCAGAGTTCTGTTTATCTTTTAGACTAAATTATTATATCCCTAAAGGTAACCTATTATTTTTGCATGTAAAGTTAAAACTTGCCAATGTAATACTCTCCTCTCCTAACAATATAATTTCTATTTTGACACTTATTATATTACGTTGTATTATCTATTCCATAATTTGACATATTTTCCTTAAGAGACTCCTCGATTCCCTGGTACTTGTCTTGTTTAGTTTTTGGTGAACATCATTTCCAAAAATATATTCCTCTACATAGAATACTTGGTCTTTATTAGAGACTCACTAATTTATAACACACCATCGTGCCAATTAAAAGTATTCTCAATTGACATCTATGAAATATGTTATGTATTTACTAATATAAGAAATTTAATTAACAATTTAAGAAATGCAAATATTAAAAAAATAATTTGTACTTGAGTAGCTAGAAACGTGAATTAAAAGACCCAAGAGAAGAATCAGCGCAGAGAGTTATCCTGGAAGAGGGGATGGAGAAAATGTTATGAAGAAAGAAGAGATAATGAAAATCTAAAGAAAACAAAATCAAAAAGGAAATTGACTTTTCCAAAGTTCATGTTCCTAGACAAACTTACCATGATGTGTCTTACAACCCCATGATTTATCAATTAGCTAATTAGAAGTTTGTACATTTTCACTCACTTTGCTTTCGTATTAAATGTAATTGATTAGAAAATTCATTGTAAACAATCTGTCCTGTGGAATCAAAAGAACAAAATAAACAAGCAAAACAAGAGGACTATTTTGTGGTTGCCAGATAGGAGGGGTTTGGAGGCTAGGTAAAAAAAAATTAAAGGAATTAGAAAGTACAGATTGGTAGTTACAGAGTAGTCATGGGGTTCTAAAGTACAGCATAGGAAATATGTCGAGAATATAATAACCACAAGTAGTTAAGGTGGGTACCAAACTAATAGAGAGATCACTGTAAATTATTTAAATGTCAGGTATTATGCTCTACACCTTGACCAAATAGAAAGTAATATTTCACGTCAGCCCCAATCAAAAAATAACAAAAATATACATATGTCTTAGATTTATTTACAGAATATTGATTTATCTCCTGTGGAGCAATGCCCTTACTAAACACTGTGCCATAGATAAATGTATATGTATGTAGTTCGTGTGTATATGCCAGTTCCATGAGAGAGAAAGCAAGAGAAAGGCTGGGAATTTTTGAAAGGAGAACATGAGAACTGTAACTTGTGCATTCTAATTAGACAGCATTTTTCTCAGTAGCAAACTTTTGAACAAACTGTGTATGGAAAAAATGGAAAAAATAGGTGGTAAGTTTATAGTTGCAATTAAAACTATAATTCTGAAGTTTTATTTAAGTGTCCTCTCAAGGCATAATACAATAAATTATAATGAATATAGACTTCAAGTTTAAAGCATTTTTGAAAAATGTTATATACAACATTTTCAAAATTGATAATACTAAAAAGAATTCACAGGGTATAAGTACATGGATAATTACACATATTTTAATGGGGAGTTTTATGTGACATTGTGAATTTTGTCTCTAAACATTCAATACCTACCTTTCCTTAGGCAAGATTTCATTATAGATAAGCTTAATTTCTAAGGACCTACTGAAGATATAGAATGAAGAGAAGAGGCTCTAATCCTCTCATATAAATTTGGTAATCTATCATATATTCAAATTAGACACATATATTTGAATATAATAGAAGATGATTACTTAAAAAAATAGTATAATAAAAACCTTTGGCTTGAACCAGACTTTGAAAGGTAATTAAATACTCTAGTTCAGAAGAAAATTACCCAAACAATCTATACTTTTCCCCTGAAGACCAATCTGTTTATTCTTCAGTACCAAATGTTTGCATTGTTTCTCTTAATATCTCTTGTGTACCACATGCAGCCAAAAGAGTGACCGTTTCTGGTAGTATGTCATTTACACCATCAGGGATTAATTTTTCTTGTTTAAAACTATATGCAGTGATAATAATATGTAACTCAGGGAAAAGTTTTGAGGAGTAAGTTAAATTCTTGATCTAAAATAGGAAGTTGCTGTTCTATTTGGCATTGTTATTATGATTATTAGTGTATTAACATTACTTTTTTTTTTCATTTTGAACTTTGATCATCTTTATTCTGCCCTAGAAGTAGCCTTTTCTTTCTACAAGAGAAGACAATGTACAGGAAAATGTTTTGTCAGGAGTTCTGAGCTTAAAATTAGTAGATTATTCTGTGCTGTGTAGATACAAAGCTGCAGCAATACCTAGGGAAAAACATGCTAATTTACCAGGCTTCTATTTTTACATTTTTTTTTCTCTCATCAGTTCCAGTGCGATATACTTCGAGTACACAGGAAAAGTACACTTTGTTATGGACATACAAGCAAAATTAATTGGAAATACAACATAAATCTTATTTAATATATGAAAGAATCCCCAGAGATAATCTCATTTGATTTTCTTTTGAAATTAATCTACTCTCTCCATTAACTGTTAATTGTATTTTTCAATTGTAACATGGGCAGCCCAGTTCCTTTGCTATGTTTTCTGTTTATCATAAAATTGCATAACCATGGGGGATAGAGAGGCCTGATTAATTATAACATTTTTTTATATTTGACAATTTTTGAACATTTCTAATAGTAACCACATGTTAATGTTTTTACCTGCAATTTTGATTTTAGAAGATTTTGAATGAAGTAGGTACTATTACTATTCACATTTTGCATAGAGTCAGAGATAGAAAGAAGTTAAATAACTTGCCCAACATTGAGATGGTCATGGGACCTCACAGACTTCAGTCTTAGCAGGGCAATGCCAACATCTATATTCTCCCTCAGAATTCAATGTTCTTCATGGAACATTCAATAAAAAATATTATTTTTAATTTAATATTCTAATGGTATCAATAAATTTAAGAATATGAAACCATAATATCAGGATGTTTTTATTTGTATTTTGTATCTCATTCACTGTTTTAAATTGAAAGATTAGTTATGTGTAAAGTCTGTATATTTTAAATTCAGAAGTTTTATCTCATAAATTAATCTGATCGGATGAAATATATTTTTTGATGACAATTATTAACTTGAAAAATTACACACACTACTGTAAAATAAGTTGCATAAAATAATTATCATTTATGTATTTATATTTTGGAGAAAACATTGCATGTCGCTTCTCTTATAAAGTCTACGGTCTATGTAATAGGAACCTTTAATTGACATTAATCAAGTATTAAATTCTGCCATTTCTATTTTTCCTGAAGCTCATATTGCATGTTTAAATCAGTGTACCCTTAGTAAAAATAGCCCCTTATTCATTGAAACAGCATGTTTTCCCCACAATGTGTTGCATTTTTAACTCAATCTCTTTATCCAGTGGAAATTGAGAAATGAATTAAGGCCCTGACTGGTTGGATCAGTACTACATTGAAGATGATCTCTGAAATAGTCTGAGGGGTATAGTCTACTACCTACTCCTCCCCACATTTCTCTCCACCCTCTCCTCATTTGGAGAGCAGAGGCAATTCCCCTTCAGGAAAGGCTGTACTAAAACAGTCACAGTTTTCGAGTTGGTCTTTAACCACATATGAAATCTGAAGATACTAAATTTGCAATTGTTAAAACACCATTTCTTAACCTCAGAGAATGTAACCTGAAATTTATCTAGATTTCATGCATCATCTCAATTGTGTATTTTCTGTTTCTGCCATGATAATTTATTTTTAGTTACAGATATTTACATAAGAAAAAGATGTGTCTACACAGGAGATATAGTACATCAATCTTAATGTTTCTCCAACAGAAAGTGAGGGTGGAAAAATGACATCAGAAGACTTTAACATGATAGGAGAGAAAGAATAGTGACTTTTGATTTTGGCTATAAATTTTTGGTAAGGTATATAAAATAATTATTGCATGATTTTAATTCATTTTAATAAAATTTATAAGGATGATATTGGTTAATAAAATTATGTAGATTACAAGTGTGCAATTCTATAATACATCATCTGTTTATTGATTGGATTGTGTGTTCTACTTATAGTGAAATTTCTCCCTTTTACCTTTGCCTACCTCCTCCCTACCTTTATCTACCTCCTCCCTACTTCTTTTTCTCCAGAACCACTAAACTGTTGTCAGTGTCTATCAGTTTTTGTTGCTGTGTTTGTTGTTTTTTCTTTCATTCATTTGTTCTTTGTTGTTTATACATGTGTTCTTTTCAGTTTTACATCCCTCATATGAGTAAAATCAGAAGGTTCTCAAATTTTTCCAATGGACTAATTTTGCTTAGTTTATTATTCTCAAGATCCATCCAAGTCATCAAAAATGGCAAAATTTCACAATTTTATGGCTGAAAAATATATAACGAACTACATTTACTTTTTGCTTTTTTGATTAGAGGATTCTTTCATTTATCATCATTTAGTGCTCACTGGCAGTCATTAATTTTTTACTATGTCCATGTTTACAATCTTAAATTTGTCCATCTCTTATCTGTTGTTACATTCCTTTTAGTTATTTTTAAATAAATGACTCTAACTGTTATATGTTCTGATTACTTATTGTTTATAAAAATTGGTTGTTTTTTTCAAGGATCAAAGATCATTTTGCAGATTCTCAAATTTCTCTGCTAGATGCTAAATATTTCTTAAGACATTTAGAAACAATAAGCAAAAATAAAATGTAAGAATTTTCTTTGCTACATAGTTTTACATTTACCAAATAAAAGCTATCCCTTGTGAATTGCATATCACATTCTCTTTATAATCTATTTAAACAACACATAAAATATAGTGTATGAATCAGAAAATATTTGAAATGCATTCATTGTGAGGAAATCAATATTTTCTTCTATTACAGATTATAGTCTGATGGTTGCCTGAAGCAGGGGGTTGTGGGTGGGCAAAGTGGCTTCATGAAGGTAGGCAAAATGTACAAGTCAACAGTTATAAAATATATAAGTCACAGGGAAGGAGTATGCAATACTCTTATTGCATATCTGAAAGTTGTTAACAGAGTAGATCTTCAAAATCTTCCTCATAAGAAAGGAAATTTTTGTAATTATATAATGATGGATGTTTAGAAGCCTTATCATGTTGATCATTTCACAATTGTTGAAATGCCAACTCATGTTATACATCTGAGATATATTTCAATTATACCTTGATTAAAAAAATAAAGTATTTTTGTTTTACAAATTGCATTCTTTTTGTAATAAGTGCAAATAATAAATAAAATTATGATAAATAAATCATACAAACTAGCACTTCAGGAAGTGGACTGTTTCCTTTTGGAGAACTGCAAAATGGGTTGGGGAAAGCAAAAGCTTTCATGAAAAAACCTAAAAACAGGAAAAGAAAAATGTAAATGTCTGATTGGGGCTACATAGTGAACCTGGTTTGGGGTGAAAAGGTCCAAAGTTGTGTTGGTGTTTGAAGACTGATTGACCGGATCAACTGAATTCCTTGTCAAGTGGAGCACTTACCAGGACATGAAAGTTATCTAAGTTTTGGTTTGCTGATTGGTACCTCTGGCATGAGCAGCTCTGTCTTGGGCCTAGAAATTTATTTCAACCATGTCATTGATGTATATTTATACATACATGCATGTATATAAATTATATACACATGCATATAAATCATACATATAATTAAAACTTTCTTGCAAGTAAGGAAATTGTAGCTCAGCATTAGGAAGAAATTTACCTAAGGGTATACAGCTCCTTTGACTTCAGAAACTATAAACCTATCCATGATATAGTTTTTCCACCTCATTTCTGCAAGGACAGAGGTTTATGGCCCATGGGACCAACCTATCCATGGTTACTTTCAAAAAGTTCTTGTAAACACTGAGGGACAACCTTGCTTTCCAAAGGGCCAGGTTGAGAATACAACGAGTCCTCAAGGGCACTGGGTGGGTCTTTGTAAACACACGAAGACTTGGGGTTGAGGAGGTGGCCCTTGAAGAGAGCATGGAAACTCGGTATTCTTTACCAAGACATCTCTTCCATCATAGCTGTTTCTAGTCTGTTTATAATGAATCCGTAATCTGGTAACTAAAATGTTTCTCTGAAATTTGTGAATCACTCATCGAACCGAAGAAGGTGGTGGTTGGAACCTTTGATCAGTAGCAGTCTGGTCAGAACCATAGGTGCCAATCTGTGTGTGTGACCGGTATCTGAAGTATGTATGTGGAGAGTAAATCTTGTGAGCCTGAGCCCTTAACCTGTGGGATCTGGCATCATCACCAGGTAGATGCTGTAGGAATTGAGCTGAATTGCAGAACATCCAGTTGGTGTCCTGAGCATTGTTTGGTGGTTTGGGGGGAGTCCACCCTCCTTGGAATTATGATTAGAATACCTTTAGAAAGCTAAGAACAATGACACCTCAATAGCAATGAATTTATTTAGTGCCTAGATCTTGGTTTCTAAATCTCATTCTCTCTCTCTCTCTCTCTCTCTCTCTCTCTCTCTCTCTCTCTCTATATATATATATATATATATATATATATATATATATATATATATATACGCTCCTTGGAGGATAAATGATTAATTTAGGGCTGAAGCAAGGAAATACAGGATAAACCCGGAGCAGCTTATAGTATCAGACAGTCAAAAAGTTATAACTAATAATTAAAAATGAAGCTCTGTCAAAGGAAAACAGAACTCAACCTAATAAAACTCCCCATGACTAATGTGGAAAATCTGAGCAACTAATAAGTAATTCTTCATATATTTTGGAATTACAAAGGAAAAAAAAGTAACTTTACAGCGGAAGTCAACAGACATAGCCTTACTCAACAGACATAGCCTTACTCAAGTGATTAATTTACCATTACAAGTTATAATCTATGTTCCTACTATGTCTCTCCTGATATGATGTCCTCAGAAGGTCAACCATTGCTTTTATGCTATTCTTAATAGGCATAAAAGATATAACTTTCAATCAGAGATTACTAAACAAACCCACATTTAGAGACATTTTAGGAAATGACTATTCAGTACTCATCCAAAGTGTCAAAATCATGAAAAACAAGGTTGAACAGAAGAAGCAACTTTGAAAGCTAAAGAGACACAACTGCCAAATGTGATGTAGACTGAAGGAATAGCAAAAGGACTTTAGAAGAAAAATTGAAGAAAATTGAATAAGATCTAGAGCTCATTTATTAGTTTTGACCAATGATAATTTCCTGGTTTGATAATTATCTAATGGTTGTCAGTTGTTAAAATTAAGGGAATCTGAGTAAAGAAAATTCGGGAAAAATTTGTACTATTTCTGCTAATTTTTGTTGTCTAAACTTATATTAAAATTAAAATTAAGAAGGGCATTTGGTCATGAAATTATAGACTATTTTAAAATTTTTACTGTTAAAAACAGTAAAACTAGTTGTTGACTAAATAAAAGAAAACCTTGGAGAAAAAACCCGTAAGATTCAGAGTTCTTAAGAATTCAAGATAAAGGTGAAAAACTCAGTATTGTCTTCTAATCAACATGCTACCAGATATTGCGCTATGAATAAGCACCCACTAAAGACATGCACATGCAAAATAATATGTGAAATCATGTACTGCTATTTTTTTATATAAAATACAATTATGATTTAACATACATGTAAATTCTTTCTCACATATCAGGAAATTTGTAATGCCTTAATGAAGCAGAACTAATTGTCTCCAGGAGCTCTGTAGGGATGTATGGTGTAGATGTTCTCCAATGCCTTAATACATTTCACCAAGAGTGCCTTTTTTTTTTAAATTTTTGCTTCGTTTTCTTTTGCTCTAGAAAAAAATAAGTTTAAAAAAATTTTGAACAAACATATGTAAAACTTATTTGGGGGTAAATAAATATATACCACATGAGGTTACACTGACACAGTTCTCTTTAACTAAAAAGGGAAATATTTTGATTCTACATTCAAAGGATAAAAAATGTGAAATTAGTGCTCCCCCAAAAGGATAAGAATTTACTTCCATGATTCAAATAAGAGGACTTTAATGCAAAGACATTTTAAATGATGTATTATCTTCTTTGGTCTGCTGTAATCAATTACTAAAAATTGAGTGGCCAAACACAATAAAAATGTATTCTCTCTCAGTTCTAGAACCCAGAGTCCAAAATCACTGTGCTGGCCAGGTCTCACTCCCTCCAGAGAGAATCATTCTTTGCTTCTTCCAGGTTTTGGTGGCTCTTGACGTTTCTTGATTCTTGTGTACATCTCTCCAATCTCTGCCTGCATCTTAACATGGTCTTGTTTGTGCCTCTGTAACTGTTTTCTAAACTACTTGTTCTTTTCTGCATTATAAGAGCACTGGTCATAGTATTTAGTACCCACATTAACAATGGATGATCCCATTTCTTTAATTCACTGCAAAGGCCTTTTTCCCTCTTAAATAAGACCACATCTGCAAGTCCTAGATTTACATATATTTAGAGCCCATCATTACTAACACAATACACATTGATATGGAGAGTTAAAGTGAAAATCCTGGAAACTTCTAAAAATAAATTGATGTTCCCAAGTCAAACTACAATGTGAGAGAATGAGGTCATCAGAAGACAGTGACCTTTGGGACAATAGAGGAGGACATTTGTGGTTTTAAAACATCATGGAGGGTGACAAAGTAAAAACAAGGAAAAATTTGAAAGAAACAGCAAGATTACCCTGCTTCCACCATCTCAGCTGCTAATGGTTTACCAAAATTGGCTAAGTCAAATCAGAGTACAGAGGAGGGTAGTAAAGATATCTGAAGAAATGGGAAGGTTAAAGAAAATATATCACAGAGCATTATTCTAATCACTGGTTATAAAACACACTTGATTAACCATCACTGTATTACTCAGGCATTCTTCAAACTCACTAGCTCATAGTGACAAGAACACGAATGTCCAAATTAAATTTTTACAATGGAGATAATTTGTGGTCTTATTACTAGGAATTTCTTCACCTAATCCTATAAAACTAACATTCCTAAACAAGATGTGAGGTTACTAGGGTGAGGTTCATGATCATTATTTAGAAACAGACATAAAACTAGATTGTTTTCTTTTGCAGCTACATGCCAAATGTATAATAATGTCCTTTTTTATTATTTCAAGTCTTCACGTCATCATAACTTACTCATTAGTTTTCTCAGTGCCATCATAATGTCTTTGTTCCTTAGAGTGTATATAATGGGATTCAGTGTGGGAATAAAAATGGTGTAGAAAAGAGAAATCACTTTTCCAGTACCTTCAGATTGATTAGCTTTTGGTTGCAGGTAAGTAATATTAACTGTTCCATAGAATAAGACCACAACTATCAGGTGAGAAAAACAGGTGGAGAAGGCTTTCGCCCTACCGCCAGCTGATGATATTTTGAGAATGTTGGCAATAATTTTGACATAGGAGGCAATGATCAATAGAAATGGAACCACAACAAACACCACTTCAGCTAGGTGAATTGCAATCTCATTCAGAAATGTGTTCCCACAAGCAAGCCTGAGAACTGCGGGGACGTCACAGAAGAAATGATTAATTGTGTTAGACCCACAAAAAGGCAGAGAAAAAATCTGATATGTTTGTCCAATTCCACCTGGAACTGCACTGACCCAAGAGGCAATGGCCAGCTGGAAACACATCTTGTGGTTCATGACCAGTGGGTAGTGCAGAGGGCTACAAATAGCCACATAGCGGTCATAGGCCATTACAGTCAGAAGGAGGCACTCCGAGACTCCAAATGTAAGGACAAAGAACATTTGTGTGGCACAAGCCACCAAAGAAATGTTTCCTTTCTGGGTCAAAAGATCCATGAGCATTCTTGGGACGGTGACTGTTACATAACAGATTTCTAAAAAAGAAAAATTGTTAAGAAAGAAATACATGGGAGTCTGAAGGACAGGGTCAATTCTTGTTATCAAAATTATGATGCTGTTGCACATCAGGATAGTCAGATAGATGACCAAAAATATTCCAAAAAGAATCCATTGGCTATTGGGAATATCAGAAAACCCCAAAAGAACAAATTCTGTTATTGAAGTTATATTTGATCTTTCTGTTTTTAATTGGTTTTCCATCTGCAAATATTGTAAATTCAGGATGGTTAATTCATTAATGTTCTTGAACTCTATTTTCCTCTTCTATTAACAGCATTAGATGCATAAATATATTTCTATAATTTCTAAACTTAGATCCACCTTTACATTGCTATGTTTCTTGAATGTGAATTTTGAAACCTCAGAAAAGAACTGATTTGCACTGAAGATCAATCAAAGAAATATAACTGAATATATGTTTTTATTCTTTGAGGAAATAATACCAGAAAAAATGAGAAGTTTGCATTTTTATTTAGAGCTTATTGTGCAGAAGTAATTTCTCATTATTTCCCTACCCCCATAAATAGTGATATTATGGTATAGGCTTTTGCTATTGTACTTGTCTGAATTCATCAGTTTCTTTTTGAACTAATTGATTTTTTCCACATCTTTCAATTTAAAATACTTCCCAAAAGCTTTTGTTTAAGTTTTATATAAAATGCGTTTTAAGTCATTCCATTTGTAGTTTAATGACAATCAATTTTTTAGACCAATTTGTGTTATTGAGGGGATAAATATATTCAATATCATCAAGTCACTTTATGAAACTCTCTCCTCATTCACTTTAAATATGGACAACATTAATCCCAGCTACCATTCAATAACTTATTAACACCTCCATACAGTATATGATAAATATCATTTAACTTTTAACTCAGTCAATCAATATGACCCCCTGTTCCCAATACTTTTTATTTTTCCCCTCTTTCCTAGGTAAGATTCTAGTATCACGTAGTTCCATTGAACTAACTACAATATAATTTCTCCTGTTGCCCCTTGTAACTGCCTGAAGTGTACCTTTAATTAAGTCCGATTATATTTTCTCTGAGTTATACAAATGGTTGGTGCCTATCAAGAAAACTTAAATACATACACACAAACAAATTTTCTTCACTTCATATTAATTTTGTTTAATATCAGGCAGTCAATACTGCTTGACTATTTCCACTACACTTTATCAATATCTCTTCAGCTTTCCAAAATATACAACAAACGTCATGTTTTCTATCTCATAGCTCTGCTACACACATCTTCACCTGTTAGCACCAATACCTGATAATTTTTTAATACTTTGGTAAATAAACTCAGACAAAGAGTCTTTCCCATTACCCTATTTTATTTAGTATATGTTTGCAAAATAACTTTAAATAAATAATGGTGTTTATAAATTTGTTTACTATCATCATTCGACATAGATGTCTTTTCTCAGTAATTTATAATGAAAGTAAGGAACTATGTGAGTTATCATAGTAGTTAACTCATTTTCCAAGAAGGAATCCTGAATTTCATGCTTTTCTGTTTTATTTTTGTAACTCGATTTTGCAATTAAGAACTATCTTCAAATAAAATAGTCTAAAAAAATTACAGCTTACCTTTAGAGATATGCATGAAAATGTCTATGTAAGTGGAAGTGTTTATTAACCTGTAAACTTGTTAAGTTCTTCTGTCCTGTTGAGGAGCCACTGTAATTCTGTGACATTCTTGCCGGTGTCAAATATTGGCTGCTCTTAAGAAGTAGCCATGCTCACCTGGGGGAATCTTCTTTTGTGTGTCAATTAAATTTCTGAACACAGAAATTTTTTTGGCAATCATCAGGGTTTATTTTTTAAAACCATTTTTTTTTGTAGGTGACTTGCCCTATTCTTCACCCCTTCTTGGCATAAAGCACTCCTTAATTGGGGAGTCCCTTGGTGAAGCAACACCACTTAACTCTCAAGTAGTACTTTCAGAAGAAAGGTAGAAAGCATTCTACAAATTGTATTTCAGACACGTAATAATCAGTGTGGATTCGCCTTTCTTAATTGTCTTTCCATAATTCATCCGAATCTAGATCACCCACACTTTCAGAAAAGTGTGTCACATGTTTTATCATATAAACATAGCATAAACTTTTAACACATTGGGTGGTGAGAGTGTTTTCAGAGCAGAACTCTGACGATAGATTAACTTTTGTGGAAATTAAAGCGTGTGGTGTCTGTTGATAAAAAACAATTTGATGGATAGAATTAGTCTTTTTATGACACCTACTCAGGCATCAGGGAAGGTTTCTAGCAGAGTCAAAATGTAAACTACCCCCCCAAAAAAGGATTTTAAACAAGAATATTTAAGACAGAAAACAAACTATTCATTTGCTAATGTCTTAATCAATTTGCAACTAGTTTGAATCAGGCAGGTATGGATGTAACATTATCACACAAAATGATTCTACTGGTAACTTTATCTGTTTTTTCCTGTTTCAATGTTCTTTGAGTATCTGATGTGTGATTCTAAACACGTTTTCTTTTTTAAAATTTTATTCTTTGTCTGTTATTCTTTACTACAGCATGCCTCTCATACATTGGCCCTCTGTGCTATTTATTATGACTAATATGATATTCCTAGGTGCTTTCTTCATAAGAACAGCATGTTTGATATGCTTCTAGGAAGTGTGTCGCTTCCTTACAAACTGGGACAAATTGAGTGTTCATCTCCTGTTAAAAAGGAGAATTTGGTTATTTTCTTATTTAATTAAATATCACCACCACTGAAAAAATATGTAAAAACTAAAACAATTCCTCAGCTATACCAGTGGCTGCACAAAATAGAGAAGCATCTTACACCCATTTTACAGAACAATGTTGCAGTCAAAGTTAATGAAACACTGGTTATTCTTACCCTAGAATCCAATGGTTTCATAGTTTGTACTTTTGGGTTCCTTTTTTAGATTTTCAGCATTCAGAGAGCTGGGAATTACAGACACATTCAACATAAAGTAAGAAGTGTGCTCTTAAGAGACAGCACAGAAGAGACACTTCACTTCTATACAGTGCCATTGTTTGAACTAACCACATCTCTAACAAAGATGTGAGAGAACTAAAGAATGTTGTTCACTTTGTGTCAAGGACACAGAAACATATTTGGAGAGTATCAAGCCAGACTCTGCCTCTGTCTTTAGTTTTGGTCACTAACCGGGGGCTACAGTATGTTGTGCCATACATACATTTAGAATTAAGTTTTATCAGGATATTTGCATAACAGAAGAGTCATATATGGTGCATGGTTATGTATTTTGTTTGGAGTTTTAGACAATTGTTTCTAATGCAATACCATTGTAATTTTTATTTTTAAATTATCAATTACTAAGCATATTTTATAGAAAATGTAGTACAAATAATCAACTAGATTTAATGAGATATCAAATGTGATAAGATTTAAAAATGTGTACACTCATGAAAGCATCTCCACAAGGATGATACAGAACATTCACAAATCTCGAACATTTCCTCATGTAGCTTCCTAATCCATCCTTTCTCTTCCCCAACCCCAGGAAAACACGGATCAGATTTCTGTAGCTATTGATCATTTATAATTCATCAGAATGTATTCTTTTATTTTGATGTATTTGCACACTGTAAGGATTTTAAAATTTGTCTATGTTCTATCTATGTTTGTCATTTATTGTTAGGACCTACTTAAACTTCAAGCTTTATTTTGTTCATTTATTTATCTTTTAGGGAATTTGGGTTGTTTCTTGATTTGGGGCTATCTTAACCTGAAAGAATGTAACTTGGAAATTATCTAGATTTTATGCATTATCTAGATTGTTTATTTGTTAAGTTTCTCTGTTCGTGCCATAGATTTATTTTTCTTTTAGGTACAGGTATTCACATAAGATAAAAAGGAATCAGGTTTATCTTGTTAAATAACTCTATAAGGTGCTGTACTATATTCTTCAAGATGCACACAAAAATTTGGACCTTCCAGTTTGGTCAGCATGTCTGCGAAACATCTGTCTATCTTTCAGACTAAGCTGATATGTCCCAAAGGTGACCCATTATTCTCACATGCAAAGTTCAATCTTTCTAATATAATAGTCTCATGTCCTCCCAATATAACTTCTATTTTGAACTTTATTGTATTGTGTTTTATTTTTTATTTATAATATGAAAACCCTTTTCTTTCAGAAACATCTTACTTCCATGGCATTTGTCTGGTTTACTTTCTGGTGGAAATTCAGCTCTAATAATAGAGTCATCTACTTTGAACACTTGGGCTGTATTGGGACCAATAATTTATACCCATTCATTTAATCTTTCATAATCACTAATCACATATGTTGTGCTCTCTTACATTGTTCGCAGGGAATAAAATATCTGAAAAGGAGTTTGAACAAGAGTGAAAGCTGGGAGACCAGATTGGAAGTTATTGCAAGACCTGTGTGGGAGATGAAGGTGGTGGGATCAGGGTTGCAGTCCTGTATATAAAGTAAAAATTGGTGATAGGATTTACATAGACTTTATGCTCAAACATTTTCTTCTGTTTTGATTCTGATTTTTATCATATATAAAAACAACCACATTAGAAAACATAACATTTGTATGTGCCGGGTAGTAGGGTTCACATCGAATATACTATGTTCATCTGAACAGATCTATAGTGAATAGCTACTTCATATGATTCTCGTATGAAGATTCAAGCCTTATCTTCATGGGTGAAAATATAATATGTATGTATTTTTAAATAAAAAATCAAAAATAAGAAATAAGTAACTGCATTTTTAAAAATCAATTTCAATGGTGCTTTTAGAAATAAAACTTGCTCCTTGTCACTTTGCTTCTGACTTCTGTTGGCACCATTCTATGAGCTCACGCTAACTGTTGGTATTCAGGGCAACTATTGGAAGATAAGTGTGTCTATAGATAAGTATGGAATGTAGAAATATCTTCATCATTTGCTCTTTAAATGTGTTATTTTTTTATTCCACAAGCTCTTACAAAATCCAGCACTTCAGATTACTGAACCTTTTTTTTTTTTTGCTGCTTATTCTGTTTTCCAGCTAAATAAAACTTCTATTTACATATCTTCTCTAAGTCTGTTCCTTTCTTTTCCATTTTCCTGTTTCCTTTTCCACTGTATTAAAGAATCTGACACACTCTCCGCACTAACTTAGCTAACAAATTATATTTTATTGATTTTATTGGTTTTTAACACAGGGTAAATATGACTATACAATTTTGAGATGTTGAGGCTTGGAGCCAAAGTTAGAAAATCAGAGTGTTTAGCATAAGTCTTCATCAAATAGATCTCCTACTGGCAAAATTTCAAATTATTTTAGCCAATATTCACCACCTTTTACTTTTGTAAAGAATTTGGAAGCAATGTGTTTTTTTTAAATAGCTGAAATATTCCAAGGACTCTTCTGAGAATCAGGAGTGATTCATGGACTTATTCAATAATTTGATGATGAAATGGAAAATTATAAGATAATCTTAGAAACAATACATTCCAATTTCTTAGCCAAAGCAGTAACTTATATTTAAGTTTCACAAGTGTCCACTTTTCTGCTTCCTGATGAAATATACTATTTGACACTCATTTCATTTATTTTCGATAAAGCTATTTATTTTAACATCGTTTCTATAAAGCTGCATATTTCCTCTTTTAACAGTTAAATATCAAATTATTTAAGTCAGCGGGTACATTGGTTGTAAATATATTACATAATTTTGTTCTCTAGAAGTGGGTAATATTTGTTAGTAAATTGAACAGAAATACCTTTCTAATCAGTTTAGAGCTATATTATTTCCCTAAAGCTCTTTTTACGTCCTACTTCCATAGATTGTATATTCTCACATCAATTCAACCACTTTGTATTTGACTTTTTTTTATACATCCCTGCCACCTGGGCATTACCTCCGTGACATAATATTGTTTATCTCTGTCCATTGAACTGTGCTGACTATGAATTAACACACTCTCTTTGATTTTATTTGACCATTGTGGAGATGAATGGTATTACTACTTCATTTTATTATTGTATTAGCCTTTATAAATATTGCTTACAGTATGCATGTCTTTACAATTTTTATAGACTCATAAAAATTGCATTGCCTAGGTTACTTTACACTTAACAAACTAAATCCAAAATTACTTTGCTATATGAAGATTACATTGCACCTATTGTTTCTGCCTAAATGGAGGACTGCATTTATTAATGATTATTTGGTTGTGTTTTGACTTTCTGTGATTCTTAAATATTGATTCCCTTCTTCTATCTTGATGGCTTATTTTTCTAATGTCGTGACATTCACAGGTTTTATGAGCTGTTCTCTATTTGATCTCATCAAGGAATAGATGAAAACATTGACTGCAACATACTTAAAATGCATATATTTCAATTTTATTAATTTTAATAAATAAGTTACATTAAAACATTGAATAAGGCAAAACTTTGATTGATACATGGATATTTTTGGAATGGAGTAACATTAAATATTCAAGTAAAATAAAAAAACCAGGAATATTAGAAACATAGAAAGCAATGGTGGCTGTATAGCAAAAAAGAAAAAAATTATATTCATAGGGGATGGTTTAATGAATAAAGTCAGATAAAAAGAGAATGATAAAATCACTCTCAATGTAAAAATTAAAAAACAATACTTTTACAATTTAAGTTTTTTGAGTTAAATAATAAAAATATTTTTGGAAAATTTTTCACACGAATACATTAAACAAAAAGCAAGAAAATATGATAGTTAAAATATTTTTATAAATAATGTTGGGTTTATATAAATAATCAAAATTTACATAAGAAGTCTATGTTCAATAAATTAAAAAGTAGCAAAATCACTAATAATAATAACTCAACATTGAAAATATTTGTAGATTTTGTACATGAGATTATTTTTTAAGGTTATTTTTTTATTATAGTGACATTGGTTAACAAAATCTAGTGTTTCAAGTATACAATTCAACAGTAAGTCATATATATATATATATATATATATATATATATATATATATATATAGCATTGTATGTTCACCTCCCATAGATTTTTTTCTGTCACCACATATTTGAAACCTATTACCTCATGTACCAACCCCCTCACCGCTACCCTCTGGTGTTCATTGTTCATTTCCATGAGTGTCTGTTTGTCATGTTTGTTTGTTGCTTTTAGATTTATATCCCACAGATAAGTGATATCATATAGTTTTCAACTTATTCTCTCGGGCTTATTTCACTTAGTATGATCATCTCATGATCCATTCATGAGGCTAATTAAATGTAGAAGAGCTGAACTCAAGAGCAGAGAACATGGCTCAAATTATTGTCAGGAGCCATTTGTTTGATGGCTGCCCTCTGGGTAAACAAGGGATTGTTTGCTCAGCAGGTGTTTGCAGTTACCTTGCTACTTTGATAGCGACTGAGAAGCACCTGTTGCTCCAGAGAACAAGCTGATTATTAAGGAGGAGGATGGGAGCCTTGAGAGAGCAAAAGGCTCCCTGTGCAGGTGCAAGCAGTTGTCGGTTTCCCAAGCAATCATAATGCATAAATAGAGTGTACTGAATAAACTCAAGGCTGCAGTATTGACTGTGAGCCCTCTCAAATCTTTCTCTTATCTCTATTTTTTCTTTCATCCTCACTCCCCCTCTCAGAAACTGTTCAACTTTCGCCGGCGGGTTCCCGCAAGTGGCACCCGAACAGGGACCAGTAAGCATGGGGGATTCAGTGAAGGACACCACGGAATAGTGAGTGCTCGGTAAAGGTTGCGGTGAATAATCTTTGGGAGCAAAAGAACAAGTTAAGAAATAATGGGAAATGGAAATAGTCGTGCGTTTTTTGTACAGATACTTAAGAGTATAGGGTTGTGGACCTTAATAAAGAATAGTTTGAATCCCAGGCATGAGAGAGACAAGGTAGAGGAAGAAGTTATGGAACCAGGTTGTTTCAGAGACATTTCAACAGGCTTGGGAGAGAGTGGAGCTAAACCTTCTGCGCCTTCTGAGCCTTCTGCCCATGCTGAGCCTATTCTTGTGTGGGTGCCTTGGCATGGAAATAGGGACCCTTTAGATCCAGGAGATGCAGAACAGCTAGACAAGGAGTCTGCCAGGTACCATGAGGAGGAGGATGACCCCCCTCCTCCCTTTGTGGCCATAGCAGGAACTGAAGCCCCCCTCAGGTGTGATCCACTTGCAGCAGAGCTACAGTGCTTGTAAAATGTTTTCACTTTGTTAGCTACCCAGATGCAACAGCTACAGTCGCAGCAAGCTCAGGAAAAGTTTCAGGGTCCATCAGAATGGGTACTGAAATTAAGTCCAAGCATTATAGCAGGGTTAGACCCTCCCCCAGTGGAGAAACGACCACCTGTTGTGCAGAGGTCTCCTGGGAGGTCGCATCCTCTATCTGTGGTGTGACAATCACCTTTCCAGAAGGTGCTTAGAGAAGCTGACCAAAGAGGAGAGGATATAGAGGGGTTCCACTTAGCATTTCCAGTGCTCAAGCAGCCCAACGCTCAAGGTAACATGGTTCGGGCCCATGCCCCTTTGCTTTTCAAGCAATTAAAAGAGTTAAAAACCGCCTGTGCTCAGTATGGACCAACTGCTCCATTTACTTAGGCTATGCTCGAATCTCTGTTCACTGAGGCTCTGCCTCCTAATGATTGGAAGCAATTGGCAAGAGTGTGTCTGTCCAGAGGAGATTTCCTCTTACGGAAGTTGGAATATGCTGAGCAATGTGAGAACACAGCAGAAATCAATTGGGCACAAAATATACCAACTACATATGCTCAGATGAGGTGGAAGGATCCTCTCACAGGTCAATGGAATGGCCCCGACTCGATATTAATATGGGGATGAGGGCATGTTTGTGTTTTCCCACAGGATGCTGAAAATGCCCAGTGGCTGCCAGAGAGGCTGGTCCGGTTTGCAGGGAATGTGCCATCCCAGAGGACCAACTCTGATGTTGATGCTGGTGCTGATACTGATGCGTGCCTCCGTGAAGACCAAAGGGAAGCTGTATTGAGCCTATGTTCCTGATCCACCGATCCTGCACCCTGCTGTCCGGGAAGGACCAGAGGTCACCATCCGAGTAAACGATACCTGTTGACTTGGGTAGCCACCTACGGGACGGGAGCTGAAATAGAGCCTTGTTTTCAACTACACCAGCTCAGGGCAAGGTCTATATGCCCTGGCTAAAAACCTGTCTAGCAGGACTATGGTGGACTGACACTGGGTTTGCCCAGACCAACGTATGGAAACTCGTGGCTGCATTAAGGGGTGTATATTCTGTGAAAGCATCATGTAGTAATCTGACCAGGGCAAACATGCCATGAGCTCTGTTAGTGGGAGAAAATAATGTTACCTGTGGCAACTGCAATTTGACTAACTCTAAAGATGTTGTATAAGCAATCATTTGTCAGCTCCAGGGCCTGACTTAAAAGGTCAGAGGTACCATCTCCCTAATTGCCGAGGCTGGTAGTCAAAGACCAGCAAGAATCCCTCAGGGCTGAACCAACCTAAGCCAGGACATACATGCCAGAGATATGTGTTCCAGTGATGGGTAAGGCTTCAGTCTCATGAGAGATTGCCTAAAACAGGCACAGTCTGTTGGCACCACAGTTGGGAAGGCTGTGGTTTGTATAAAATAAAAAAGGGGGAGATGTTGGGAGCCATTTGTTTGATGGCCGCCCTCTGGGTAAACAAGGGATTGTTTGCTCAGCAGGTGTTTGCAGTTACCTTGCTACTTTGGTAGCGACTGAGAAGCACCTGTTGCTCCAGAGAACAAGCTTATTAAGGAGGAGGATGGGAGCCTTGAGAGAGCAAAAGGCTCCCTGTGCAGGTGGTGCAAGCAGTTGTAAATTCTTGTGCAAGTGCAAGCAGTTGTCAGTCTCCCATGCAATCGTAATGCATAAATAGGGTGTACTGAATAAACTCAAGGCTGCAGTATTGACTGTGAGTCTTCCAAAATCTTTCTCTTGACTCTATTTTTTCTTTCATCCTCACTCTCCCTTTCAGACTGTTCGACTTTAGCCAGTGGGTTCCGGCAAATTATAAAGAGTCTAAAACCCCGAATCTCAGAATAACTGGATTCATCTCCTACATGTTTGTATTTCTGTTTTACTGCAAATTAAAGCATTTAGTGAAAAAAATATAGTTTAGCGTTTACTAGTGAAACATCTTGTTTTTATGTATGATACCATTAAATACTCAGGACAGGGAAAGTGGAAATGATGCAGCCAACAGCTGCAGTTGGTGCATAAGAAGCAGGCAGGCTATGCAGGGAAAGAGCAAGCACCTCTGAGAACAGCCTGGCCATTCTACTGCAGGCCTCTGGGGCCAGTTAACATTATGAACCTGTGGGCTGAGAGCATGTCCCATGGGTGCTCAGACACCACCGATACCTTCACGAACATCCATCTGGCCAAAGTCACCTACATGGACCACTGAGGACATTATTGAATAGTCAAGCTGGATGGCCTCTGTGTGACAAACCATAAGTTTGCTGTGTCACATTCCAGATGACGTGTACATCGCTGCTTCTATCACGTGTGACTTCAATGACAAGGGTAAGAAGAGAACAGAAATTTTGATACAAGTGATATATAACAATCACTACAAATCATAAATGGTGGCAAGGAATGTATGAGGAAATAACAAATGGATATTGCAAGTAATTTCAATGGATAGTTTCATGTGATATTGTGAATTTTATCTCCAAAGAGTCAATACCTTTCTTTTCCAATGCAAGATTTTATTACAAATAATCCTCAATTCTTAAGATCTATTGAAGAGAGAGAATAATGATATGAAGGTATCATCGATTCACATAAGTTTGGTAATTTACTTGAGTATTACCTTGATTAGGAGTCATGCCTATCTTCTCTGTATCAATCCAATTTTAGTAAGTGTGCTGTCAAAGTGAGCACTCAGCTCTGCTCTTGAATGAAATTGATGAGAAGAAACTAAAATCCGTTGTACAATGTTTAAGAAAATATTCCAGCAAATATAACAATGAGTAGGAAAATCTAACTTCTTTTTTATGATTTCATATGAATTGTGTTGGCTTATTGCAATTATTGTCTGATTGCGATCCTACAAGAGGATGAAAGTACAGACCTTCCATATCTCAATACAGAAAGAAAAGGTGAAATAAAACACATTGAGTGTCCACATATATAGAGATTCTGTCTGCACAGAAAATGCATCATACATCAACTTCTGTATTATGCTATTCCATTTTAATTCTCAGTTTATTTTCTACACCAGTCTTTGAAGAAGCATTAGTATATTGCACATTTTGCAGATGAAGTGAGCAAAACTTCAAGCTGTTAAGAAAACTTTTCAATGTATAGTGTTAGGAAGTAGAATAGAATTGAGCACAGTCTTCCAAAGAATGTGTTAATAACCAGCTACCTTATTTTTCTGTCTAGTTTTATTTTATCTTATTTAGAAGATTATGTATGGGTATATGTGTGTTTGTTTGTATTTCCTCTAGTAAATTCAGTCTTTCAATCATCAGAGTAGGTAGATATTTCTGTATTGAAAAAAAAGTATGTAACATCACGGAACATACAACATAAAAACCTGACTTTTAAAGATCCCACAATCATGCCAATAAAAAGTACCCCAAATTGACATCTATCAAATACATAATATATATTTACTAATATATGACATTTAATCAACAATTTAAGAGATAGAAATATTTAAAAATAATTTGTAATTGAGCAACTAGGAATGTGAATTAAGAGAGGAGAAGAATCAGCACAGAGAGTTATCGTGGGAGAAGGAGAAAGAGAAAATGTTATGAAAAAAGGAGACATTATTGAAGTCTAAAGAAAACAAGTGTCATCAACAAGAAGATTGAATGTATTGAACAAAATATTATAATGGAAATTTTGAAAAAAATTATTCAGAAAGAGCAGAAAAACAACAATAATATTACAATTTAAAATAAAGTGATAAAACAATGAGTTAGAAAACACCAGTTTTCAAAGTTAGGTTTATTGTATGATATATTTCTTACAGTAATTGATCACTGTTTTGAGGTGAACACTTTGGTGACTTTTGCCAAACACATACAGTCTTATAACCACCAACACAATCAAGACAAAATATTTCCTACAGCATAGTGATTTTCGCTATGTCTCTTCATAGACAATACCATCTCTTCCCTCAATCTCTGATAACCACTAGGAAACCACTACAATGAATAATGTCATGCTTTTGTCCTTTCCAGAATGTGATCTAAATGAAATCATACAGTGGCTGGAGAAGGACATCTAGAGAGAGGACATGACCAGCAGTTGACCCTCGAGCATGACCCAGGCATTCAAGGGCTCTTTATCTCCCCCACACTCTCATCTTTGGAGTGTATGTTCTGCCTACTGTTCACCTGCTAGCAGTGAATTTGAGTATGCACCTAAGAGAGCAAACTGTTGTCGAGACCATCAGGGTTGCCTCTGTGGATATTTACTCCTCTCATGCCCACCCATGATGAGTTTCATAGGTTTCCTGGCTCATTAAATCTACATTTGATGATAAGACCCAACTCACGTTATTGTTGTTGTTGTGAGATATTGAGTCACCAACAACTTTTGGTAACCCTAAGAATAAGTGACACCCACAATTTCCTGTCCTCAACAGTCCTGTTCAGCTCATATATACTCATGCCTATAGCTTTATTTACGAAGTCAATGAATCTCATCCTTGATCCTCTTTTCATACTACCTTTAATTTTATCCAGCATAATTGTCTTTCTCAAAGGATTCTGCTTTCTCATGATGTGCTTGAATTAGGACAGCTTCAGTTTTGACATTTTTGCCTCAACTAAAATTTCAGGCTTAATTTTCTCCAGGGACCACTTGTTCATCTTTCTGGCAGTGCAGAATATCTCTAGAGCTCTCCTCCAACACCACATTTCAAATAATTTTTTTTTCGCTGACAGTCTTCTTCACATGAACAAACTGACTTCATAAGAAAGTAAGCAACAGCGGTAGGGCTATCTACTGAAATGCAAACCCCCTATATACATATATAATGGTTTTCCCATATCTCCATGGACTGATGAGAAGGTAAAGGGGATATGTTGATACGTTTCGTATATTGAAGACCTCTTGTTTATAAGCTCCCCCATTCTGATCCTTATCCTCAAATAAATGATATAGTATTTTCCTTCACCTTTCTCACCACAATAACTAATTGAAGTACCCATGACTTCTTTGACATTTTTTAGTCTTAGAGAAACATCATATGGGATCATTTTTTTATGAGGATATAATGTTCAAAAGTGCTAACACTACTGTCCTGCTATCAATTACTTCTGTTATGATAATACAAGAAAAACAGAGACCAGCGTATGGTACTATAGCAGTAGAAAGTGTATAAATGCTCAAGCAGGCTGATAATCTAGCTAGGGAAATTGCTTTGACGAGAATTGTTGTTCTTGGTAATTCCTTTGTAATATGTTCATTTGTATTATAGAAAAATAAATAATTTAAGGGTTAAAATATTGATGCTATTAGAATTATTTTTAATACACAGAAAGAGTGGAAAATATATATTTTAGTAGAGACATGTTAATTTGAGACTTCTATATCTGTTTTGTCTTTGCTACAGATAGTTAATTCTTCAAAGTAATAAGAAATTTCGTCTGGCTAATTCAATAAATTTATTTTATCCGTTAATTTAATAAAGTCTCTGAAAGGTTTTACACACCTGTACAACCTTTGTTCTATGTATTTATTTCGATATATTTTCTGATTATCTTATAAAATAATGCTGATATTGAATTTCACAGTAGGGGGCATAGGAGATAAACTCTAGTGTTCTGACAATTACAGTCTTGACTGCGTATAAATTGGGTACTCATCAAATAGACATTACAGTTTGTCAAATGTAGAATAAGTTCTATACTTTCACAGGTTACTGACTGAGGTATTACTAAAAAGAAACTCAATGTAAAGAGTTTAAAAGCATAATTATAATGAGCTAAATATCTTTATTAATCATTGAGTTATCTGATATGAAAATTCATTTTCTATTAAGATTTCTAGAGTCTTGATTTTCTGAGATAAGATTGCTGCATACTTTATAATTTAAAAGTGGTTCGAAAACTACGACCTCACTAGTAGAATGAAGCCTTTAATTAAAATGGAGTCTATTGCATTCACAGCACATATTAATAACAGAATTTTTCAATTTTAGCTATTTGTTTATATATTTTTTCTTTTTAAATTAGCCAATAAAAATTTTAGAGCAGAAACTTTTACAATTATTAACAGATTAATAAAATAGTCCTGGTCATATGGCGGGCATTGAATAAATATTTTTAGGCAAATGAATGAAAAAGACAATTATATTTTTAAATGTAAATTTTTCTTTAAATAGGTCATTTTTATCAATGATGAGGTTCATGATTCTTCACATTTTAGATTATGAACATTTTTCTGTATTTCACTTTTCTAAGGATTAAGTTCAAGATGCTAATATTTTACTCTGTTTATTCAAATTAATAAGATAAATGTGTGTAATAAATTTTAAATTAAGCCTGTACTATTGTTTCTTTATTTCATCCTTTCTTTTACTAAAAGAAGGAAAAACACGTACATTAAATATTTTTAATGTCTATCGATTTCTCTTGAGAGTCAATAGGAAATAACATAAATAGGATATATTCTGATGCTGAACCTTTTATTTTCCCCAATGCAAAAGGTAGGAATTTGCCATTATCAAGGGAATTATTACACTAGAGTAAAAAAAGTGGGAAGGAGTCCTCTTATCTTTATCATGTATTCATCAATTTTCTCTCAGGATAGTCATCCCTATGGTACTTATCTTTTCATTAATATTTGCTCTGTATTCTCTTTGCACTGAACCTGAAAATTACACCAAAGTTTTTGTTAATGAGTCTCATTGGGCATTCACTTTGAAAGGTGAATTTGTATCAAAAGGTGATAGCATTTGCATTGCAAGTTTGTAGATTCACAAGGTGACATGAAGATGCTTTCAAAAACAGTGGACAGTCAATTTAATATTACGTCTTCTTTAGCAATTTAATGTTTAACGTTATGATTGATTTGCTTGAATTCTTGATCCAAATATTTATCATTGCAAAAATTTTCTCTATCTTTCTTTACATCAATAATGGTGTAGTATAAACCAGATATATTGCATTGGGAGGCTCAAACATAATTTTTTTGTTAATGCCTACAGCATCTGGACTTCCTGGGTGGTCTCCCATTCAAATACTATCCAAGCCCCACCCTGCTTAGCTTCTGAGATCAGAGGAGATCAAGCAAGTTTAGGGTGGCATGGCTATAGATTCAAACATCATTTCAATTAGTATTTAAGGTTAAATTGACACCGGATAATCAAAGGTAATAAAAAGAAGGTTAGTGATATTCACTTTACGATTATGTAAGACAATGAGGTCTAATGTTGCCAATTGCTGGTAAAAATTCATTGGAAGGAACAGCTATCAAAAGAAAGAAAAATAAAATGAAATGAAATTAAAAATGTATGTATGAAAATTAATAACATAGCTTGTCTGAATTGCTAAATATAAAATCAACATTTAATCCAAAACTTAGTTGCATTACAACATGAATCATGTATACAGCATTTAAAGGGACAGCAGTGTGGACTGACAACTCATGTGAAGTGCTGCCAACCAGAAATGCTTACATGAGCCTTAGCATGCAGAGTTTTATTGGGAGTCAATATCCAAACTGGAGACACAACGTAACTGTTCATAGTTACTTAGTTTCCAAACCCCAGAGTTCAAACAAACAACCTTGCCTTTGTGTACAAAATCAGGCATTCACCATAAATCACATCATTAGCATAACATGTTTGGTCTGTCCCCGGGATACAGTGATGCTCTTATCAGGCAGGGTATTCCAAGGTTTCAGAGGTTTTCTCTTACCTGCCTGTTGGGTTTTAATCCAGAACATTGGCAAATGTAGAATTTAGGCAGTCGTGGACAATTGAGTTAACCCTTTCCTGCACACTGCCACATACGAAAATATTTAATTCAGGACTTCATCGATTAATACTATTATACTTTTGGTTATTTATTTGGATCTATGTGACTCTTATACATTGATTATTTTACTCCTTTTATCTTGTGGGTTTATTTTTTTTAACTGTGTGACAGTCACTGGTTTTGTGGTTATTCTCTCTTTGTTCCCACTGATGAAAATATTGACTAAAATACAGCCTAAAGGCATATATTTCAAACTCTCTTCCAAATTTTAATAAATAAATTACTCAACGCCTCTGAAAAAAAGCAAAACATGGACTGATATCTGTATATTTAGGGAGCGTGGAAACATTAAACATACAAGTGAAACAAAAGACAAAAAAATGGAAGACAAAAAGCAATAGAGAGTATAGCAAAAGAAAACAAATTACACTTGTAAGGGAGTGTTTAATAAATATTGTCACGTCTAAGAAAGAAAAGAATGGTAAAACCATAGTCAATATAAAAATTAGAAGTTGCTTAGCTTTTACAATTTAATTTTTCTTTGATTTAAAGAATGCAAAAAAATATTTGGAACATTTTCACACAAATACACTGAGAAATAAGCAAGAAAATATAATAATTAAAATATATTTTTAAATAATGATGAGTTTATAAAATAATAAAAGTTTATATAAGAATACTATATTAAATAAATTGAAAATTAGCAGTCATTCGTTATAATAGCTCCCAAAGGTGAAAACATATCAGATTAACTGGACTCACCTCCAAAATATTGATTCTATTTCTGTTTTACTGAAAATTAAAGCATTTAACAGAAGAAATATAGTGTTAGTATTTACTAGAGAAATATCTTGGTTTTATTTTTGATTTCATTACATTCCCAGGACAGAGAAAATGAAAAACATGCAGCCCACAGCTGACAGCTGAGACACAAAAAGCAGGCAGGCTACGCAGGGAAAGAGTGAGCACATCTGAACAGCCTGGCCATGCTACCGCAGGCCTCTGGGGCCAGGTAACCACTGCAGACCTATGGTTAAGGCCCACAGGTGCTCAGACACCACCGATACCTTCACGAGCATTCATCTGGCCAAAGTCACCTACATGGACCATTATGGGTGTCGAATCATCGAGCAGACGACCTGTTAGTGATAAGTTATAATGGCTCCTATGCCACATCCCAGATGATGCATAAGATACCTCTTCAATCAGGTGTCATCTCAGCATCGAGATCAAGGTAAGCATCATGAGGGGCGTTCCTCCTCAAATAACAAGTGTGGCTGTCCCTTTAGCAAGCCGCGACCCCACTCAGCCTCCTTCGGAATTCTGCTAAGCATACTCCCTGTTTACCTCCATATTCGTTACACTTAAAGTCCCTTTCATTTCTTTTGTTACTGAACTATAATTGACATATAACCTTATATAATTTTCAGGTGTAAAGTTAATGCTATGATATTTGTATATATTGTAACATGATCACCACAGTAAGTCTAGTTATCATCCATCCATATACATATTAGCAATTTTTTTTCCTGTGATGAGTTTTAAGATTTGCTCTTTTATAAACTTTCAAAATGCAATATGGTAATGTTAACTATAGTCACCAGGGTGTACGTTACATCCCCATGATTCATTGATTTTCTAATATGAAGTTTGTACGTATTCACTCACGTAGCTTTAATGTTAAATTTAATTGATCTTTGTTGGCAATTGGTAGGAGTCTCTATGAGCAGAAAATCCATTGTAAAGAATGAGTTGTGTAAAATCTAAAGAAAAAAATAAACAAACAAAACAAAAACAGACTCATGGTTGCAGAGAACATTTTGGTGATTGCCAGATAGGAGGGCTTTGGAGGCTGGGTGAAAAACAATAAAGGGATTAGAAAGTACAGATTAGTAGTTAGAGAAGAGTCATGGGGTTGTAAAATACAACAAAAGGAAATTTAGTCAATAATATGATAATAACCACAAATAGTGCGAGGTGGGTACTAGACTAATCGGGAGACTACTTTGTAAATTATTTAAATGTCTAATATTATGCTATATATCTGGAACTAATATAAATAATATTGCATATCAACTCTAATCAAAAATAAAAATTAAAAAACAATATATCTTAGACTCATTTACAGAACATTGGTTTATCTCCTGCGGAACAATGCCCTGACTAAACACTTTCTTGTAGCTAAATGCATGTGTATGTAGTTTGTGTGCATATGCCAGTTTTATGAGAGGGAAAACAAGAGAAGGGCTGGGAATTTTGCGAAGAGAACATGAGAGCTATAACTTGTACATTCTAATCAGATAGCAATTTTCTTGGCAGCACACTTTGAACAAACTCACATTATTTACTAAATATGGAGTGTATAGAGGGGAAAGGAAATAATAGGTAATTACAGGTGCAATTAAAACTACAGTACTGAAGTTTTATTTAAGTGTCCTCCCAAAACAGACTACAACAAATTATAATAGAAATATACTTCTAGCTTAAAGCATTTTTGACAAATGTGATATATACAAATCTTCAAACTTAAAACACTAAAAATAACTCACAAAGTACATAGATAATTATATATATTTTAACGGTGAGTTTTAAGTGACATTGGACTTTTGTCTTTAACTATTCAATACCTACCTTTCTCTAGGCAATATTTCATTACAAATAAGCTTTATTTCTTAAGACCTATGAAAGTTATAGCATGATGAGATGAATGTCTAATTATCTCATATAAATTTGGTAATTTACTTTTTATGTATACGTGAATATTATAGAATGCAATTACTTAGAAATATTCTAATAAAAAACCATTTGCTTGTACCAGCCTTTGAAAGTTCATTAAATAGTCTATTTAGATCAGAAAATTAATGAAATAATCACAGAAATGAAAGAATTCTTTTCTTGGTAATTACATCCCAGAAAGCTGCCTTTACTTCCTTATTCCTGAGGCTGTAGATCAGAGGATTTAACATGGGGATCACCACTGTGTAGAACACAGAAGCCACTTTGTCCTGACTTAGGGAGTAGCTGGAACTGGGTCTCAGATAAGTATAGATGCCAGTGGAATAGAACAGAGTTATGGCTATGAGGTGAGAGGCACAGGTTGAGAACGCTTTTCGCCTCCCCTCTCTTGAATGCATGCGAAAGATGGAGAAGAGAACATAGGAATAGGAGGTGAGGATGACCAGCAGAGCCCCAATCATATTCACACCAGCAAAAGTAGAAATGGTGCTTTCACTCAGCCGTGTGTCAAAACATGAGAGCTTAAAAAGTGGAGGGCTATTGCAGAAAAACTGGTTGATGACATTGGAGCCACAGAATGGCAAGCTGCTTACATAACTTGTGTTTACCTTGATGCTATAAAAGCCCCTGCTGCCATATTAAGGCAGGTGGTCCAGGACATGAGCAAGGGGTAAAGCAGAGGATTGCATATCGCCACATAATGGTCGAAAGCCATTAACCTGAAGAGGATGCACTCGGTCGTGGCCAAGGCAATGAAAAAGTACATCTGCACAAAGCAGCCAGCAAAGGAGTTAGTTTTTTTCTTTAACAATAAATCCACCAGCATCTTTGGGGTGATGGTGGAGGAATAACAAACGTTCGCAAAGGACAGGTTGGCCAGGAAGAAGTATCTGAGTGTGTGAAGTCTGGAGTCAGGCCTGATTAAGAAGATCATGCCAACATTCCCCCAAACGGTAAGTGTGTATACCATGGAAAACAGCAAGAAGAGGGTGATCTGTTGCTCCAGTGTGTCTGCCAATCCCAACAGGATGAACTCAGTAACCGAAGTATAATTTGTTCTAGTCATTTTTTGCAAATAGAGTCCTTTAAACTTGCATTCAGTGTAGATGTTTTTCTCTTCAACGTTCAGAGGAAATTGTAAAAATGTTGATGAAGATACACATAAGAAAAAACAACTTAGGATAACATAGCTTAGTAAATAGGGCGAAGAAAGAGAAAATTAGTGGAAAACTGGACAATCATGTAAATTTATTAAGCAATTTTCTATGAAATCTGGTTATAGTCCTCTCAAAGCTCTGGACAAGTCCACATACTCTACCTCAGTTTCTGTGTATGCAACATAAGTTTTTCAAGTTTTTCTCTACCCTCCCACATGCTAAATACAAAAGATACAGATAATCTGCTGAATGAAGTATCTCCTGTAATCTGAACAGGTATGTGGTTTAACTCGAATCTATATTTTTCCCCTGAAGACCAATCCATTTGTCCTTCAATTCCAAATGTACTCATTTTCTCTAGAAATACCTCTGTGTACCGCATGCAGCCAAAATAGTGACCAATTCAAATAACCAATATGTTCACATCTACCACATCCTGAATAATATTTTTGTTTTAACTATTGTTTTAACCAGTACAAAATTATTGTTCCAGTTACAAGGTATGCTAGCAAAATAATGCCACTTTATAGCAGACGGACTACCAGTCCACCTGAGTGAAGAACATCTCAGCTCCTTATAGCTTTCTTCCCAGTGTCTTACCTGCATAATCTATCATGTTTTTATAAGATCTCAGTTGTACCATAAAAATTTTAAAGTAAAGAATTCATTTTCAAATTAAATGAAATGGATATTGAATGACCTATTTATAACATTTTGAGACACCCGCTCAGTAAATACATGTGGCTGCAACTTTTTTTTAAGAGAATTGAGTAACCATGGGTACTAGATTATAGCATTTAATTGTGGAGTCAAATCTCTAAAGGCAGAAACTCCAAGTCTCAAAAGGAAACAAAATATAATCACATGGATATATATGAAGTCACACATTGCATCATGAAGAGGTCCCAGGTCTTTATGTTACTTTAAAGTCTTTGCCAAAGTAAAAGAAAATTAATTTTGGATATTTGTTGCCTTCTTAATTGTATTTTCAGCTTACTAGAAAGGTGCATAGCCAAGTATCAATTCTTCTTTTTCTGTCTGTGTGTGTGTACGTGTGTGTGTGTGTGCGCGCGCGTGTGTGTGTTTCTTTTGCCTGGGTAAGTTTACTTCTAAACAGATTCTGTTCTGGAGTGTAATTAATGAGAAGAGAAAACACATATTCATTATATATTGTTCAAAAAAACTATACCCTTAGCAAATAGGATATTGAACAAAAAATCTAATTTCTTTTTTTATGATTTTAAAATTGTGCTGATTTTTTACAATTATTGTCTGTGTTTCTGATTCTACATAGAGATGAAATTACATATTTTGGAGATCCATATGTACAAATGAAACAAGGTCCATTGAGAGTCTATTTGCATCAAAATTTAATAATGCAACTGTGAAGAACAGTGTTACGATTATCTATTTACATTCTCAATTAACTTCAACTTTAGTTTCATGTGTCCACTGTGTTCATTTCTAGTGATTTTCCCAAATTTCCATGGACTAATGAGAGGTGAGCAAGATATATTGATACTTTTCCTCTATTGAACGCCTCTGGATTCTAAACTTCCCCCAAATCCCGATTCTTATCCTCAAATAAGTGGTGTAAGGTTTGCCTTCACTTTCCTCACCACAATAACTAATTGAAGTACCCATGACTTCTTTGACCTCTTCAGTCTTAGAGAAACATCATATGAGATCATTTTCTTAATGAGGATATAATGTTCAAAAAATACAAACTTTACTGTCCTGCAACCAATAACTCTTGTTGTGATAATACAAGAAAACAGAGACTAGCATAGGCTACTGTAGCAGTAGCAAGTTTAAAAATGCTCAAGCAGACTGATAACCCAGCTGGGGAAATTGCCTTGATGAGAACTGTTGTTCTTGGTATTTCCTTTGTAATAAGTGCATTTGTATTATAGAAAAGTAAATAATTTAAGGGCTGAAATGTTAATGCCATTACAATTATTTTCAACACAGAGAAAGCTTGGTAAATATATGTTGGTAGAGATATCTTAGTTTGAGACTGCTAAGTTCTGTGTGCCTTTGCTCATGATAGTTAACTCTTCAATGCCATAAGTGATTTGTTTTTGCTAGTCCAATGGACTTGTTTTGTCCTTTAATTTAATAAAGTGTCAGAAAACTTTTACATAACTATGAAACCTTCTTTCTACTTATGTATTTATATGTATAAATTTTTTCTGATTATCTTATGAGGTATTGCAGATATTGACTTTCACAGAAGGGAAATAGGAGACAAACTCTAGTTTTCTGAGAATTCCAGTCTTTTGACTGCATATAAATTGGGTACTCATCAAATAGAAATTACAGTTTATCAAATCTAGAATAAGTTCTGTATTTTCACAGGTCACTGACTGAGATATTGCCAAAAAAAAAAAAAAACTCAATGTAAAAGGAGTTTAAAAGCATAATTATGATGAGCTAAATATCTGTGTTAATCATTGAGTTACCTGATAGGAATACATATTTTCATATTAAGATTTCAATGAAACTTGTTTTCTGAGATAAGATTGCTGCATACTCTATAATTTAAATGTTTTCTAAACTACAACATAGATGATAGAATGAAGCCCCTCATTAAAAAGCTAGTCTATGGCATTCACAGGACATATTAATTACAGAATTTCTCATTGTTAGTTACTCTTTTATACATTTTTTCTCTTTTAATTAGCTAGTACAAATTTTAGAAATGAAGTTTTTACTGTTATTGACAGGTTAATGGAAAATGTTTGTCATATGGTGGGTATTGGATAACTATTTGTGGATAAATAAATAAAAAAGGTGATTATATTTTCAAAATACAAATTTAAGACTTTAAATACATCATTTTTCTCAATGATAAGATTCACTTCTTAGATTATAAACATTTTTTTATATATCACTTATTTAAGGAATAAGTTCAAGATGCTACTATTTTACTCCATTCAAATGAATAAGGCAAATGTGTATAATAAATGGTAACAAGTATGTAGCATAAATAGTTCCTTTATTTCATCATTTTCTTCTAAAATGCATATGTGAATTCATTTTTTATACAGAAGAATAAAAACTTGTTGATTAATTAAATAACCATAATGTTTATAGACTTCTATTGAGAGTCAATAAGAAATAACAAAATTAGGATATATTCTGCCACAGACCTTTGTATTAGCCTCAATGCAAAAGGTAGGACTTGCTGTTATTAAGAGTTTCATTAAACTATATAAAAAGAGTTTGGAAGGAATACTCAAATCTTTATCACATATTCATTCATTTTTTTCTCAGGGTACTTTGTTTTCGGATCTTATTCTCTCATTATTATTTGCTCTGTGTTCTCTTTGATTTGAGCTTGAAAATTTCACCAAAGTTTTTTGTTAATGAGGCTCATTGGGCATTGACTTTAAATGGTTATTTTATATCAAAATGTGAAATCATTAGCATTGCAAGTTAGTAGGTTATCAAGGTGACATGATGACGCTTTTGAAAATAGTGGACAGTCCTTTTTAATATTATGTCTTCTTTTGCAATTTAATGGTTAAAGTTTTATGATCTATTTGTTTGAATATTTATTCCAAAAATTTATCATTTCAAATTTTTTTCTATCTTTCATTACATCAATAAAGGTGAAGTATAAACCAGATATATTGCATTTGGAGGCTCAAACATAATTTCAATTAGTATTTAGATTTAATTGACACCTCATGATCAAAGATAATAAAATGAAGGTTACTGATATTTGCTTTAAGGTTATGTAAAAGATAATGATGTCTACTGTTGCCAATCACAAGTAAAAATCATTGGAGGGAGCAGCTAACAAAAGAAAGAAATACAAAAACAAAATGAAACTAAAAATATATGTATATAAAGAATAGAATCATGTCAAGGGATAAAATAATAAATTGTGAGAATTAATAAAATAGTTTGTCTGAGGTGTCAAGATCAAGATTTAATCCGAAAATTAGTTGCATTGCGACATCACTGGAGAAAATATTTAGGATTGAATATTTTAAAAGATAATATTAATAATATGCATGCTCCTTAGGAAGATAGATCTAACAACAGTTGCTCATAATGTACAGAGATTATAAAATATCATTAAAATATTTTAAATAAATAATAGAGTGACACCATGTTTATGAGGATGACTCAATATTATAAAGATGCAAGCTTTATAAAATTGGTCTGTAAATACAACACACTTACAAACAAAATTATATAAATGCCCTGAAAGTACAGAATTAAGTGTAAATTAATATGTAAAATTGTTGTTTTAAATGTCCTTGACTCAGCTTCAATTCCTGGTGACCCTGTGAATGAGTGTGATGTTCACAATGTCCTGTCACCACACAGTGTCCTGTCCTCAACAACTCTAGACAATGTTCTGCTCAGCAACTCTAGACTCACCCCTACAGCTTCTTTTATGGAGACAATCTATCTCCTATTCGATCTTCCTCTTTTCTTGCTGTCTTCTATTTTTCCCACCTTTATTGTCATTTCTGAAGAACACTGTCTTCTCAAAAAGTGCCCAAAATAGAGCTTCAGTTTTGTCATTTGCCTCCAGTATGTTTCAGACATAATTATCAGTAGAAGCTACTTATTTTTTTTTCAGGGGTACCCTGAGAGTTCTCCTCCAACATTATATTTCAAATAAATTAATTTTTTTTACCTATCAGCCTTCTTCAATATCTAACTTTTACATCCATACACAGTAATTAGAATTTTGTAAAATTACCAATACCAAAAGACCAAGCTGTTTCAAAATAATTATCTATGAGCATATAATAGAATTATAAAGGAAAGCTTGCCAATGAAGAAAGTTTAACACTGACCGATGATGAGAATAAAGTCTACAGAGATCCAGACATAAATGAAAACTTTAACATATCATAAGGTGTCATTCAGATAAATAAAGAATGTATAGTTTAAAAATGTGGTGGGAGAAAATATGTTGTCTGCGTTCAAAAAAAAAAAAAAGATCTCTACTTAATACAATGGCCCAAAAATAATCTCAAATGTATTAAACATTAACATATCTGTCACATCCACTATCTTGAGGAAAGACAGTTAAATGAAAAAAGTAATTCACAGAATAAAGTACATGGATAATTACATATATTTTAAATGATTGGTTTTATATGACATTCAATGCCTACCTTTCCCTAGGCAAGATTTTTTTACGAATAAGCCTCATTTATTAGGAACTACGGAAGATATAGAATGAGAAGGTGAAAGTCTAATCATCTCATATAAATTTGGTAATTTACTTTATACTCAAAACAGATATATATACTTGAATATTATAGAATATGACTACTTAGAAAATATTCTAATAAAATGCTGTTGGCTTGTATCAACTTTTGAAAGTTTGTTAAATACTCTATTTAGTTCAGAAATTTAACCAAACAATCACAGAACAGAAGGAATCCTTTTCTTGGTAATTACATTCCCAAAAGCTGCCTTTACTTCCTTATTCCTGAGGCTGTAGATCAGAGGATTTAACATGGGGATCACCACTGTGTAGAACACAGAAGCCACTTTGTCCTGACTTAGGGAGTAGCTGGAACTGGGTCTCAGATAAGTATAGATGCCAGTGGAATAGAACAGAGTTATGGCTGTCAGGTGAGAGGCACAGGTTGAGAACGCTTTGCGCCTCCCCTCCCTTGAATGCATGCGAAAGATGGAAAAGAGAATGTAAGAGTAGGAGGTGAGAATGACCAGCAGAGATCCGATCGTGTTCACACCAGTAAAAGTAGAAATGGTGCTTTCACTCAGTCGTGTGTCAGAACATGAGAGCTTAAAGAGTGGATTGCAATCACAGAAGAAGTGGTTGATGACATTGGAGCTACAGAATGGCAAACTGCTTACATAACTGGTGTGAACAATAGAGTTCAACAGCCCTGTTGTAAAAGCCCCTGCTGCCATTTTTAGGCAGACAGTCCAGGACATGAGCAAGGGGTAAAGCAGTGGGTTGCATATGGCCACATAACGGTCATATGCCATTAACCCGAACAAAATACACTCGGTTGTGGCCAATGCTATGAAGAAGTACATCTGCACAAAGCAGCCAGCAAAGGAGATGGTTTTCTTCTCAGATAATAGGTCCACTAGCATCTTTGGGGTGATGGTGGAGGAATAACAAATGTCCGTAAAGGACAAGTTGGCCAGGAAGAAGTACATGGGTGTGTGAAGTCTGGAGTCAGCCTTGATTAAGAGGATCATGCCAACATTCCCCCAAACGGTAAGTGTGTATACCATGGAAAACAGCAAGAAGAGGGTGATCTGTTGCTCCAGTGTGTCTGCCAATCCCAACAGGATGAACTCAGTCACCAAAGTATAATTTCTTCCAGTCATTTATTACAAATAGTCTTTTTAAACTTGCATTAGGTGTAGATATTTTTCTCTTCAACGTTCAGAGGGAATTGTAAAAATGTTGATGGAGATACTCACACATGGGAAAAAACTGCCTAGGGAAATATAGTGTAGTAAATAGAGTGACTGAACAAAGAGGAAAATTAGTGTACAAATAAACAAGCATGTAAATTTATTAAGCTCTTGTCTACCAAATCTGTTTGCAGTCCTCGCAAAGCACTGGACAACTCTGCACACGCTACTTCAGTTTCTGTAAATGCAATGTATGTTGTTCTAGTTTTTCTCTATTCTCCCATATGTCAAATACAAAAGTTATAGATAACCTGCTGAAGTATCTTTTATTCTCTAAACTGGTATGTGGTTTAACTTGAATCCATATTTTTCTCCTGCAGATCAATCTGTTTATTCTTCTACTCCAGATGTATGCATTGTCTCTATAAATATATCTTGTGTACCCCTTGCAGCCCAAATAGTGACCATTTCAAATAACCAATATGTTGACATCTATCATATTCTAAAGGATGATTTTACTTTATTTTAATTATTGTTTTAACTAGAATAAATCTATTGTTCCATTTACAAGGTATGCCAGCAAAATAATGCTCTGTTGTAGCAGTCTACTTGACCACCTTAACCAATTAGCTCCATCTCCTTATAGCTTTCTTACCAGTGTCTTACCTGTGTAATCTATCATGTTTTATTCATCAGTCCTCAGTTGTAGCTTAAATTTTAAAAAAATTAATTCATTTTCAATTGAAATGCAATGGATATTGAATGACCTATTTATAACATTTTGAGAGACTCTCAGAAAATACATGTGGCTGCAACTTTTTTTTTAAGAGAATTGAGTAACCATGGGTACTAGATTATAGCATTTAATTGTGGAGTCAAATCTCTAAAGGCAGAAACTCCAAATCTCAAAAGGAAACAAAATATAATCACATGAATATATATGAAGTCACACATTGCATCATGAAGAGGTCCCAGGTCTCTATGTTACTTTAAAGTCTTTGCCAAAGTCAAAGAAAATTAATTTTAGATATTCGTTGCCCACTTTATTGTATTTTTAGCTTACTCGAATGATGCATAGCCCAGTATCAATTCTTCTTTTCCTATGTGTGTATGCGTGTGTGCGTGTGTATTTGTATCTTCTGTTGTCTGGGTAAATTTACTTCTAATCCAACTTCGTTCTGAAGTAAAATTAATGAGAAGAGAAAACACATATTCATTATACAATGTTTAAAAAAGATTTATACCCTGAGCAAATAGGATATTGAACAAAAAATCTAATTTCTTTTTTTATAATTTTTACACTGTGCTGATCTTTTGCAATTATTGTCTGTATTCTGATCCTACAAGGAGATGAAGTTGCAGATTGTGGGGATCCAAATTTACATGTGAAACAAGGTACACAGAGAGTATATTTGCATCACAGTTGAATAATGCAGCTTTGTAGTACTCTATTATGATTTTTATTGAAATTCTCAATTAACCTCAACTCCAGATGTAAAAAGTGAGTCGTAAAGCTATTAAGTAACTTTTCAGTGAACAAACTGTTAAGAAGTGAAGAGTTAATTTAACACAATCTTGTACAGAAAGAATAAGCATTGAGCTTCTTAATTTTCCTGTCAGTTCCATTTTACATTTTATCTTAGTTACTTAGAAGAAGCTAAACACACACATACACATAGATATACATATGCATTTCTATACCTACATGTGTATATAAATACATACATGTGGGTGTAGTTTCTAGTGTACCCAATCTTACAAATTTTTACACAGGTAGAATATAACTCTAAAGAAAGATGTGTAACATCATGAAAGTTACTGTTTAAAATTTGACTTCTAAGCATCCCATTATGAAGCCATTAAACACTACTCCCTGATTGATATCTATTAAATATATGACCTAGATTTACTAATTTGTGAAACTTAACAAGTTTAAGTAATGAAAATCCTTTAAAATAATTTGTAATTTAACAATCAGAAATGTGGGTTAAGAATTGACAGAGTGAGTTTTCATAGGGGCAAGGAAAGAAAAAGAATGGTATAAAGAAGGAAGAGAGTAATATTATTAAACCCTCAAAAAAAAAACCAAGGCTCAAAAAATGAGATCTAATTTATTGAACTCTTAAGAGATTATAATTGAAAATCTTGAGAGGAGTTTCACTGAGGAAGAAGCAGAAAAAACAATAATTAAAAATATTTCATTTTTAAAAATAATTTAAAAAGAATAAAATAATGAGTTGAAAACTAGCAGGTTTTAGCCAGGTTTATTATGTCATGGGGTCCTTATTAAATTATCACTGGTTGTAGGTGTATAGTTGGAGGATTTTTATGAACACCTGCTGTCTTGTTATCACTACCACCATCAAGACAGGCTATTTCATTAACCTAAAAAAATTTATTAGGCTCTTTTATAGATAATGTTATCCTCTTCCTCAGTATCTAAAAATCACTGGGAAACCAGTGATATAATTTATGTAATACTTTTGTTCTATCCAGAATGTGACCTAAATGGAAGCACATAGTGTATAGTCTTTACACCTGGCTTCTGTCCATCATTGTAATGTTTTGAGATTCAACCACGATCTTGCTTTTATATTATCTTTTTCTTTTATTACAAAGGAGTACATTCTGTTGGTGCCTTTGGGTGTGTTTCCAGTTTAGAGCAATCATGTTTAAAGCTTCTCTTTGTGGAGACCTGTCTTTAATTATCTTTGGTAAACAGAAGTAGAATTGCTAAATCATGTAATTCAATATAAGTTGTTTAAGAGACTGACAAACTAACACAATTGGTGGGCTCTTTTATACTGCCCCCAGCAATGTCTGAGAGTTCCTGTTGCTTTCAATCATTGCCAGCATTTAGAATTTATTTTAAAGTTGTATCTATTAATAGATGTATATTTACATATCATTTTAATTTTAATTTTCCTAATGACTAATCATTTTTAACATTCTCCCATAAGTTTGTTTGCTATTTTTATTTAGTAAAATATCTGTGAAAACCTTCTGCTTATTTTTTTAGTTGCTAGTTTTATTATTATTGAGTTATAAGAATTCTTTATATATTCTGAATACAAGTCTCGTAACAGATATGCATAGATATGCACTTTGCCTATATATTTTTTCAGCTTGTGGTTTGACTCCTCATGTTTTGACAGTATCTTTTAAAAACATATTCTAAGTTTTATTAGAATCACTTTCTAATGCTTACTTATTTATGTCTTTTGTGTAATATCTAGAAAAGAATTTCTGAACCTCAAATTATTTCCTATGTTTTATTCAACAATTTTTAAATTGTTTTACATTTAGATCTATCACTTTTTTCTTCAATTTTTTGTTTTTGTTATAGGGTTTGATATAGTTTCTTCTTCCTTCCTCCCTTCCTGCCTTCCTCTCTTCCTTCTTTCCTTCCTTCCTTCCTTCCTTCCTTCCTTCCTTCCTTCCTTCCTTCCTTCCACTCTCCCTTGCTCCCTTTATTTTTCTCCTCCTCTCTCATTTCTTTTCTACTTTCCTTCTTTTTTTATCTCCTCTCACTACAAATTGATGTCCAATTCATCTACTACTACTCTTTTTTTCAAAAGATCATTCGTTTTCTACAGATTTACTTTGCTTTTTTATGTGTGAAATTTAATTGACCATATGTGTTCAAATCAATTTCTGAACTCTGTATGCTCTTTTTGATGACTATCTTGATTTACAGATTCATAAATTAAGATAGTATACCCTACCCCACCATGCCTTTGTGTCCACACCAACACTGTCTATACTGGCTTAATCTTGAATGTATTCCTATTTGAGTAAATATTTTACACAAAAATTGCAGTCATATTATACGTATATCAAACACTAGTAAATAATGCCAAATGAATTTCCAGAGTGATTATATCACTGTGTGTTCCCACCAGCAGTGCACTTAATTATAATTATTTAATGTCTTTTTAAGATTTAATACTTTTTTTTACTATTTCCTTTCTAGCCATTCTGGATAATGAGCATGGGTATTATTGTGGTTTTTAGATTGCACTATCCTAATGTTAAATGAAACTGAGAACCTTTCTGTATGTTCAATGGCTATTTTGATATTTTCTTTTGAAAGTTTTCGTGTATGTCTTCTGTTATCTTTGTATTATATTTCACATCATTTTTTGTTGATTTAAAAGAGTTATTTTTTATAGTCTGCATATGAATCCTCTGGTAGACAGATAGGTCTGATGATATAGCTCTGATACAAATATCCTCTTCTACTCTGAGAGTCTCTTTTCACAAGATTATTTTTGATAAACAAAATTTCTTAAAATATTTCAATTAATTTTTTAAATTTTGTATAACTATTGCTTTGTATGATGTTAAAATTTTGTACGTATTCCATTATAAAGATATCCCATTATGTTTTCCTTTAAAATGTTTATTGTTTATATTTCACATTTAGATCTTTAATCCAGGTAGAATTGATTTGTATAAAACACGGGTAAGTGTATTTTTTTTTCTGATTCTTTTTTCTTCCTCCAAATAAATATACAAATTATGCAATAGCACTTACTGAAAACATTACTCGTTGTCTTTTGGAGAACAGTGATACCACTGTTATAAGTGAAGTTACAGTATATGTGCGGGTTTGAGTCTGGAGTTACTGTTCTATTCTATTGATCAGGCTGTCTGTCCGCTCTCAGGAAAGTTTTCTTAACTGCTGTAGCTTTATAATAGATATTCAATCTGGTCATGTAACTCCAGCAAACTTTATTCTCTTTCTTTAATATTATCTTTGCTATTTTTGGTATTTTGCCTGTCTGGATAAATTTTACAATCATCTTCCAAAGCTCTAAAAAGAAGAAAGATGTAAAGGAAGGAAGATAGGAAAGGAGGGAGGGAGAAAAAAAAGGAGAACTGGAGGGAGGAAAGGAAGAAGAAAGGATTTATTTAGGATTATATTAAAACTGTTAATCAATGTAAACCTTTTTAACATTATTAAAATATTGAGTGTCTCATTCCATGGACATATTTAGAATACATTTTCATAGATTTATCTCTTTCAAATGTCTTGTCAAATTCTCATACATACTGTTATTTAAGTCTTTGACTTTTACAATTATATTTATTTCTAAATTAAGTTTCCTATTTAATGGGTTTATAAATATAATCATTCCTTCAATTTTATCTTCTCATTCTTCATGGGTAGAATGGAGAATTAAAGTTAATTTTTCTAAATTTATTCTGTATCCAGCAAATTTTCTAAATTCATTATTATTTGTAAAAAATTATGTATAGGTATTTCTCAATGTATTTATTCATAACATTTCTTCCAAAATTAAAAAAAATTCAGTTTATGATTTCTTATTTATCTTTACACCTTTTATTTTTCACATTATCATAGTGAACCAGCTATAATGTCTAATATGTACTGAATAGAAATAGTGAGACTTTTGCGGTCAGTTTCTGAGAGAAAGTTTTTAATGTTTCAGTTACGGGACAAGTTGTATGTGGGCTTTTTAATGTACTGATATGTTTACATCATTACAACATCATACAGAATATTTTCACTACCCTAAAAATTCTCTGTGCTCAACCTTTTCATCCCCATATGTAGAATTTTTATACATATCATTTAGAACATTGTTTTCTTTTATTCTGCTCTGCTAGACAATTTATTACATTGTTGGCATTGACTTTTATCACAAATGAAATTTATTTTTCTTTTAACTACTAATAATGCTAATTATTTAATTTGTGTAATAGTTTTTTAACTGTGAAATGAGGCTTGCATTCTTGCTTACATACAGTGTTTTTTTTTTACTGTATCATATTCTAAACAAAATGTATAACATATAAAGTGCACATATGCTTACAGTTCAGTATCATTTATATCTGTCTTAAATACTGGTATAATTTTTGTAAAATCTGGTGTTTTTCACTTAATATTATGTTCACTCATTTTTTCTTCCTCTTCCTCTTCTTTATTCTTCTTGTATGGTTGTGTGGATACATTTTATAAACATGCCATAATTTATTCACCCATTCTGCCCTTTATAAGTATTTAACATCTATGGGGACCACACCTGCCAAAAACATTCTTTTTTTATCCTCCAGTGGACATAATTACTCAGGAGTGGAATTGCTGCATAGTAAAGAATCTGCATACTCAAATTTAGTAATTTCTTTAGAGAGCAGTTTGAAGGCTGACAAGGTCCTTGCAAAATGCCAAGGCAACCAAAGATTACTTCACCTCCACAAATCCCTCCTGAGAACAAGATAATACAAATGTAGTCATAGACAGTTAAGTAAACTGAAGTCCATAACAAAATGTAGTCTCTGGAGAAACAGAAGAAACAGTGTTACTATGCTTTAGAGAAACTGCTTATGACAGCAGCAATTGTATGTTCCTGTATCAAGGCAGCTTGCAAAAGTAAAAGTGGCCCAGTGTCCACTGTCAGGGGCAGGGACCTCTTGATGATGCCAGATTTCTGTCTTCTTTCTTTTCTTCAACTTCCACTGTTCCTACTCAGGTTTATTTTCCAGGGCCACGCAAGAAGTGGAAGAATTTGCCACTTGCTGGATGCAGCAAATTATGGCCCTTGTTTTTTCAAAGTTTTTATAACAATATACATCTTCTCAGACAAGTAAAATAATTTTACTTTATCCACATTCTCACAACATTTGAATTGTTCAAACAAATTTTTGCATTTTAGCCATCCTTCCAGGTGTGTAGTGATATCTTGGTATAGCCTTAACTGGCATGTATCTAATGATTAATGATATTTTGAAGACATTTAAATACTTTGTGGTTGCTTTGATATTGTTTTGGGGGAAGTGTTTCTTCAGGTGTCTTGCCCCTGCCCCCTTTTGTCCCTAATACGTGGACTGTCTGAATCCTACTGATTTTAGGAGTTAGGCAATTTGTTGTTTTGTCTTTACAAATTACTGATATGAATACTTTGAAAAGTGTATGTGTTTGAAATGTGTTCTCTCAGGATATTCTTTGATCTTTCATGTGGTGTATTTTGATCAATAGATGTTTATATTTTGGATAGAGTGCTGTTTATCACTTTTTTAGTTTTTTAATTTTTTGCATGCTCTTTAAGAAATATTTGCCTATTCTAAGTAAAGAAAATATTATTTTACTTTTTCAAGAAACTGTGGTTTTTGGCTTTTACATTTACACTCATAAAATATATCAATTAATTTTTACATACGATGCAAGGAAATGACTAAAGTTCATGTTTTACATAGGAAATCTAGTTGAACTAGGTCATTTTACTAAGAAGCCCTTCTTTACTCGTTAGACTGCAATGGAGCTTTTGTTTAAATCAAGTGATATTATACACGTGAGTCAATTGTTGCACTGTATTTCATTTTATCGGTCTCTCTGTCTATACTTGCACTAATGGCATACATTTAAAAGAATAAGATAGCTTTATTAAAGTATTGATGTCTATAATTAAAAGTAGGTTCTATTCTTCCTTATTCTAAAATATTGCTCTGATTATTCTAAACTTTTTGCATTTCTACATAAAGTTTGATATTAACTTAACTATAAAAAATTCTATTGGAATTTTAATTGTTACTGCATTGAACCTATAAAAAAATTTTAGGAAGAACTGACCTTATCACATTTGTTATTTCCAACCAATGGACATGGTATATTGCTACATTCATGCGTTCTTCAATAACTTGGTGTTTTTTCAGTTTCTAGTAATGACATCATGCAGTGTTCGTTAGGTTTTTCTTTAAGCATATTACAAACTTTTTCTAGTATGATTAATTGTTTAAAATTTACTTTTTGCTATTCAATACAAAATGTTTTATTTAAAGACACAAAAATGCCTTTTTAAAATAGATCATTTATTAGAATATACATTTAAAAAAAACTTTCCTTCAATCGTAACATAAGCAGTTGACAATGTGAGAACAGTGATCCAGACTTCAAACTCTTGAAGTGAAATATGAAATATGAAGATAAATCAAAGTCAATACCAGAAGAATAGTCACTACTTAAACATCTGTAAGTTGAAAATAAAGCAAACAAAAAACATTTCTAGCTTCTCATGTCTTCTACACATCACTGCTTTCTAAAGGCTCACCATATATCAAAAGTTTTTATAACCTAATTTAATGTATATAAATTCTATGTTAAACTCTATATGGGAAATTTGCTTAGATTTTTCCATATTCGATGCAGGGCACCTTTGACCTCTTTGTTCCTCAAGCTGTAGATCATGGGATTCAGCATGGGGATCACCAAAGTGTAAAACACAGAGGCCATTTTATCAGTATCAAAGGAGTGACTGGACTTGGGCTGCACGTACATAAAGAACAGAGTTGCATACAGTATGACCACCACGGTCAAGTGCGATCCACAGGTGGAGAAGGCCTTGTGCCTGCCCTCTGCAGAGTGCATCCTGAGGATGGCCAGAAGGATCAGCATGTAGGACACAAGGACGATCGAAAGAGATGAAACCAAGTTGAATGCTGAAAAGATCAGTATTATCAACTCAATTTCACGTGTGCTTGAGCACAGCAAAGTTAACAAGGGAAGGCTATCACAGTAGAAGTGACGAATGACATTATAGCCACAGAAGGATGAAATAAAAATCTTTATGGTGGTTATCAGAGAGAGAAAGGCACTGTAGACATAGGGGACTGCTACCAGCACCCAGCAGACTCCTGGTGACATGATGACTGTGTAGAGCAGAGGATTACAGATGGCCACATAGCGGTCATAGGCCATTGCTGACAGAATAAAAAGTTCAGTAATGATGAACATGATGAAGAAAGCTAGTTGTGTAGCACACCAATTATAAGGGATAGTGTTTTGATTCGTTACAAAGCTTACCAACATTTTGGGTCCCACAGCTGTCGAATAACCAAGGTCAATGAAAGCCAAATGTCTGAGGAAGAAGTACATGGGTGTCTGCAGCCTAGAGTCCACCTTGGTGAGAATGATCATGCCCAAGTTGCCCATCACTGAGACTGCATAGATGACAATGAACACCCCAAAGAAGGGGGCCTGAAGCTCAGGGCGGCCTGTAATTCCCATGAGAATGAATTCTTTCAGCACTGTTAGGTTTTGCTGCTCCATCCAGGTTTGTCAGAAAACCTATTCTGGATGGAGACATTGACATAGTCAATAGCTGTCATTAGTATCATCTGGTAAAGTTTTAGTATACAAGGTTGCTATAAAGTAAATAAATCCAAATATACCAGTTAAGCTGTATTAAAATAACTCACCTCCAGCAAATAAAACATATACACTTAGTAAGAGAAACAGAGATAAAGATAAGAATAGAGTTGGAGATAAGAAACATGTGATTTTCTCCTCAGGAATATTGTTCCCCCCCAAACACTCGGTACTAATAGAAGGATTTTTGTTATCACAATTGGAGGAGGTGCATTGCTGGAACATATTGGTTAGAGTCCAGAGAGGTAGCTAATTATTCTACTATATTGGGGTAGTGACCCTCAACAAAGAATTACATAGCCCCAAATGCCAAGAAAACGAAGGGTTGCAAAGCCTGATGTGCATATAGATATAGATACAGGCAGTTGTAAATATAGATAAAGGAAGCAAAAATAAAAAATACTCATATCTTTAGGTATTAGGTTTATAGGAGATTATTAACCTTTTTGTTGTCTTTTATATATTGACAGTTGCCTAATTGCATTTACTGAATCACAATCACATAAGATGACATAATACACATGTTACTTACATAACAGACCTTTTAAAATCAAAATTTCAATGATGTATAGAAACATTTAGAATCCCCTGCTTTTAAACATTTTTCTTTGAAAGCCATTATGCCTGCAGGTGGTATAGAGTGAAATATTTAACACACGACCAATACTAAACAAAGGTGTATAAATATGGAAACAGTAAAAAGTTATAGTAGAGATTATTCATATTTATATAGGAAAATATACATAGATAAGTATAGTCTCTGTTATACCTATATTTGTGGTGTACACAAAGAATACTTTGAGCAAATTATGTAATTTTTCTTAATTCCTATGTATATCAGCAAAATCAACTGTTTCCAATAGGGTTGTTGGGGGGACAAGTGAAAATTAAATGTTTCTATGTGTTTATAGTACTTGGGAATGTCTAATATTAAGTACATAGAACTTATTTTGTGTGTCAGTTTTTATTTTCTAAGTGTGGACATTATATTGCTAAAATGGATTATTTTTATATATGTGTATATAAAATCTTTTTGCATGACTTAAGTTCTTTGTCAGGAGTATGATGATGAATAGATTGAGTAGTTTAGTTATCCAGGTAGCTGTTCCAGTGCACCTTGCTCCCCACTCATGATCCAACTCCATGATTACAGCTGGAACATAAATGTATTGTTATTTTGGATAATAGATCATCTACCTTACTTAAAATATTTGGTAAAATTTAACCTAAAACCTAACAAATTTTTTCCTCTCCAGATGTACTATAGCTGATATATACTAGGATGTTTGTAACATACAGAGTGTATTTTGTCATGGTAGACCTAGGCTAGTATGAAGAAATTGAGCAAATTAAGAGATAGTGAGGTCATTGGAATTGATTTTTACATAATGAACTTTTATATACATTCCCTTTAGATAAATAGATTCTTTATACATACAGGAGGTATAAAACTACTATGTTACATAACAGCATACTAGCAAGATAAAAATCAGACATATATATCTACATATCTACATAAATATATATATATAGAGGTCATAGATGCATCTTTCATAATATTATTTTAATTCTGTTTCCACATAAAGACTGCAGAGGACTCTTTCATAGTATGTTAGAGAATTTAATGCAGGCATAAACAAATATAATGAAATAAAAATGTATATAAATATCCCAATAAGCCTTTTTTTAAAAAATACCAGAGGATGGCAGGCTAAAGTAAAATATTAGTTGTTCAAATAACTGTATATATGCTTTCTCAAAAAAAAAGAAAAATATAATTGATTCTGTCTACAAGGAAAATAGTGTCAAGAGCCTCTGAATGAGTTATAAGAAAGCAAATTTAAAAATACAGCATTTAAAGCATTAAATTATAAATATGTTTACATAAAGTCCACAATTTTTTTTCCCATAAAACATTATTTATAAGGTTGTGAGTTTCTGATATCCTGTCCTGTTCTGAAGTACATACCATTTTATGTCAAAAATACTTAACTAATGTTAAGGAAAAAAAAATTTTTAATGAACAGAATAAGAAACAATCTGAATTTTATGGCAGTACAATGAAAGGTGAATGAAAAAACTCCATCAGCAAGCACTAATTTTCTGTAGGATTAAGGAAGATAGAAGTGCTTCCCCAACCAGGTTTATAATTCTATGAAAGCATCCAATTACTTTTTTGTAGCTTACTATCTGCCGTGATTATTAGATTATTATTTTTTAAAGCTATACTCTATAAAAAAAATTTGTGCTTTCTGGTAGATTCCAATGGAAATTGAATTGAGTGTACATTGTGTCATTACCATAAAACTTAAAAGTCTTCTAATCTCCAAAAATTGGTTTTCCATCTCAGTATAAGGTGGAAGCTTCCTTTTAGCTCAAGATTATCAGAAAAAATTCACATTCATGCATTAATTTAAATCTTCATTAGTGATTGTAACATTTTTGATAAAGGAATGAAAAGAGCCTAGAGTGAATAAATGACTAAGGGTTTGGAAAATCATAGAACTAGAAACTGAATACCTGCAGCTTCATAATTCTGCTGAAATTTTATTTTTGCTTTTTATTTTTGGCTATTTCATTAGGCTTTCTTGCCTCTTGGTTCTGTCTTCTGGTATCAGAGGATTAAGTATTTGTATGAAATATGTTTTACATAAGCAATTAGGCACTGACATTTCAAAGATATGTTTTGCATTTGAGAAAATTACTGAAAAATAAGTATAAAACATATTTAATCTGAAGAAAAAAGAAAGCAGTTTTATTCAATAGCATTATATATGCAGAAGTGAATCGGTAATCTTAATATTTTCCTCTGCTTTTCATGGACAGATATCTCGCAGATATCACCAAAAAAATTTGGTTATTGGTGTAATACAGTTCCATATGATATACTGTTTACCTGTAATGAAACCTCTCCTCTCTTGGTTTCCCCATGTGCCTTATGCTATGGAATAGTGATAACAATTTATAGATTCCTTCTTGTTGTTTAGTAGACTCCCTGAAGAGATACCAAGCAATTTTTGGATTGTCTCTGAAGACTCTGAAAGCTTAACAGCATCCAAAGTGGGCTGTGTATTAATTGCCTAGACCAAAATGTATTCACCTGAGAGTTAGATTTATTATTTTCTTTTTTATTACATTCTTACTTTATACTCTTGATTAACTTTCTTTGTTTCTCTCCTTCCCTCTCTTTCTTTCTTTCTTTCTTTCTCCTTTCCTTCCTTCCTTCCTTCCTTCCTTCCTTCCTTCCTTCCTTCCTTCCTTCCTTCCTTCCTTCCTTCCTTTCTTTCTTTCTTTCTTTCTTTCCCTTCCTTCCTTCCTTCCTTCCTTCCTTCCTTCCTTCCTTCCTTCCTTCCTTCCTTCCTTCCTTCCTTCCTTTCTTTCTTTCTTTCTTTCTTTCTTTCTTTCTTTCTTTCTTTCTTTCTTTCTTTCTCTCTCTCCCTCTCTCTGTCTCTCTCTGTCTCTGTCTCTCTCTCTCTCTCTCTCTCTCTCTCTCTCTCTCTCTCCCTCCCTCCCTCTTGCTCACTTGCTTGCTTGCTTTTTCTTTTTTTTCTGTTTTGATTGTTACTTTTTATGTCCAATGGCTAGGGTATGGTGCATAGTTCTTTAGTCAAAACTCGGTCTAGATGTTGCTGTGAAGATTTTTTTAAAGATGAAGTGAACATTTTATTCAATACATTTGATTATAGCCAATTACCTTCCAGAATGTGGGTGGGCCACATCCAATATTTGAGGGCCATTAGGAGCAAAGACTAAGGTGTGTGTGTGTGTGTGTGTGTGTGTGTGTGTGTGTGTGTGTGTATCATTTCAGATTTTGATTTTATTATTTCTTAGGTGGACAAAGAGCAATGCTTTAGGGTTAATTATTTTACTCTACTGGAGTAGACCTTCATGAATTATGAGTTTATGAGTTTTTCTGCTCTCTGTGCACAAAGTGGCACAATTCCTGCCTCTATTTGAGTTCTGGGCACTGCTGTCTTTAATCCTTTCAGATTAATTTTTTCTTTAGCTGTAGGTGTTTGTTTACCAGTTACTTGTGCTATCAGTAGTTCTGAGGAGCAACTGAAAAGGATTCCTTGCAGAGATCCACCTTCCTTTCTCTGTGAAGCTCCTTATCTTTGGTACTCTGTCTTGCAATTCTAGCTACCTTGAGTTCACTGGACTCTCAACTCTCACTCTTCAACTGAATGCTTCTAGGTTTCACTTAAGTTTGCCCATATGGCAGTGCAGCCTGGAATCTCTCTTAGACCAGAAAGGATGGGCAATCATAAGATTCACGTATATTGTTCTTCGTCTCTCAGGAAACTGTCCATCATTGTCTGATGTCAATGTTTTGAAACTGTTGTTTCTTATAATTTTCTTTATGTTTGGTTGTATTTTTCTTATTCTAATGGGAGGTTAAATTCAATCTCTATTACACTATATAAGTTGTAAACAGAATGAGTTTTTGGCATGCCTTCAGGTGAGCTCTGGAACTCGATTTTCTATTCTTTTATGATTATTAATCTTCTTTTACAGCATCTAAAAAACCACATAAATATAAAGAAATATTATGGACCTCTTCTTAGAAATATGCCAAGATTCTAATCATTTTTCATTCTCTAACTTTCTATGCTGGCTTAAGCCTCTGTTCTCTCTCAAATTATCACAACCAAACGCCTTCAGTTTTTTCTATTTCCAAGTCTTGATATTCCACTGTCTATTGTTTACACAGCAGTCAGAGCTATCATTTAACAAAAGATAAATTAAATCACTCTTTCACTCTAAATCTTCTGGGGTCTTTCATCAATCAGAAGAAAGGGCAAGTTTTACAAGGGTCTATATGGTTCTACAGGATCAAAATCTGTTACAAGTCTATCTTTATCTTCTCCATTTCCTAATCATATTTTATGCTCCCACTGTCTTTGATTCTTATGTTTCTTAACAAAACATTAATATTGTCACTTAGGAACTTTTTCAGTGATAGTTCTCTCTCTGTGGACCAGAAAAACCTACATCTCTTCCTCTACATGTCCTTATAGTCTGCTCACTATCCTTCTCAAGTGTTCTTTTAAATGTCATCCTCACAGAGGTCTCAGAGACAACCTTAGCTAATATTGAAACTCTGTTCTTGTTTCTTTATTTAATTTTCATATTGCTCAATACCCTCTATTTCACTATATAGCCCTCTTAGCATTCTGCCTGTATTTTGTGTTTTCTATAAGCTCCATAAAGCAAATGATTTTTGTTATTAAATTTAAAAATACACGTTTATTTCCTCAAATGTATACACTAATATAAAATCTATCGGCATCTTTTTTTATTGTCATTTTACCATGTTAGACAATATAGATAAAATGGTGAATGTAAAATACAGGCTGGCTTTATAAAAATAAATATTTAGTGGCAGCAAATAGACTACATGTGAGAATATGTAAGAATGGCATCTGGTCTAAATTTGACAGTAATTGTTAGTATTTAACGTAAGAACAGAGTGTAGTCATCAGTTAGTGAAACATTTTGTTTGAAAATGATAAATGATTTCTTTATTTCTGTGCTTATCATACATTATATCTCGTCCTTCTCATGGAGGTAAAAGCACATGGTTAAACAGTCCAGTTAAAATATGCATTGTCTTATACATAATCAATTGCTAATACATCTTACAGTGAATTTTCAATAGGATATTTACGCACAAGGTCCAGGTTCTAGTCAGGGCATTTTTCACCTCTTTGTTTCTCAAACTGTAGACCATGGGATTCAGCATGGGTATCACCAAAGTATAAAACACAGAGGCCATTTTATCAGTATCAAGGGAATTTTTGGACTTGGGCTGCACATACATGAAGAAGAGAGTGCCGTGAAATACGACCACTACTGTCAGGTGTGATCCACAAGTGGAGAAGGCCTTGTGCCTGCCCTCTGCAGAGTGCATCCTGAGGATGGCAAGAAGGATCAACATATAGGATCCAAGGACTATCAGAAGAGACAAAACCAAGTTTAAGGCTGCAAATATGAGAATCATCAATCTAATTTCATGTGTGTCTGAGCACAGCAAAGATATCAATGGTAAACTATCACAGTAGAAATGCCTGATGACATTGTACCCACAAAATGACAAAACAAAAATTTTTATAGTGATCAGCAAAGACAATAAGACACTGTATAGAAAAGGTATTGCCACCAGCAACTGACATAATCTTTGTGACATGATGACTGTGTAGAGTAGAGGGTTGCAGATGGCCACGTACCGGTCATAAGCCATTGTTGACAGAAGGAAAATTTCACTAGTAATAAACATATTGAAGAAAGTGAGTTGAGAAGCACACCAATTATATGAGATTGTATGTTGATCTACAACCAAACTTACTAGCATTTTTGGTCCTACAGCAGTCGAATAACCAAGGTCAGTAAATGCCAGGTGTGTGAGAAAGAAGTACATGGGTGTCTGTAGCCTGGAGTCCACCTTGGTGAGGATGATCAAGCCCAAGTTGCCCACCACTGAGACCGCATAAATGATGAGGAACATCCCAAAGAAGGGGGCCTGCAGCTCAGGGCGGTCTGTGATTCCCATGAGAATGAATTCTTTCAGCACTGTTAGGTTTTGCTGATCCATTTAAGCCATTAAGGGAAATTGCTGTTGGAAAACCATCAGAAGAGTCATCAGCTTTCAGAAGATATCATCTGGTAATCTTTTAGTATGCAAACCCATCATGGCTAACTCAAATCCAAGGTTTTAAATGCTATGATTTAAATTGAGACCCACCTCCATCAGTAAATGTAGGACCAAATTTAGAAACCATTGTAACCTAACATATTCAGAAACAATTTTATTATTTGTGCCACATACTGCCTATCATTGCAAAGTATATACAATCATTAATAGTTCGTTCTGTAAACAGAATATCATTAGAAATATAAAGAAATATAGACACAGATGATAAATCAGAGGTTATTAGCAAAAAGGGGTGGAAGGTGATGTAAATAATGGTATAAAGGGTCAAATATATGGTGATGGAAGAAAATTTAACTTTGGATGGTGAACATTCAATGCAATATAAATATGATGTGTTATTAAATTGTACACTTGAAACCTATATACTTTTATTAACCAAAGTCATCCTAATACATTTAATTTAAAAAAAAAGTTTAGATTACATTTGGAATCCTGATATTTTTAAAAAATGTTTCATAATTAAAAGACATATATTTGGTTAAATAGATTTTAAGAAAATTTTAGAAGAAATTCTAATTAAAAGTAATATAGCCTTTTGTCTCTTGACCCTGCAACTTCATTCTCACTCTCTAAAGAAAATTATTATTATCTCATTTAATAGACTTTGATTTACTTTTCTTCATTATAACTCCCATATCAAAATGGCATTCTCATACCACTATCCATTTGATTTTCTACATAAATTCCATATGCTTTTATGAGTTTTAAATTTAATTTAAAGATTGTATTTTCTTTACCTCTATTTCTTTAACTTTTTTTCTTTTAGATTGTATTAAAGGCAGATCCTTCTAATATTTTATGAAAAAAAATCATCTAAATTTTGTACAAAACTTTCAGAGTATAAAAATGACAACAACACTGAATCATATTAAGAGGACAGCAAAACCCTGAATTTAAAAAATATATATAATAAAAAGCAATATATTTATATCTACCATTTCCCTTATATAGATATTAATATCCTGAACAGTATGCCCATGTCATTGAGATCTATTCCAAAAATGTATAAAAATACTATGTTCAAGCTTGGTTGATTGAGTTTGGCTGAATGTTTGAGTTTTGGAAAATCTATATCATTTACTATATTATTAGATTGAAGTAAAAAAATATGAGTATTTAATAGATGAATAAATAGTACTGTTTAGAGTGTACAAAAACAATGAAATTAGGAAGTAGAGGGACATTCTCAACTTAATAGAATATCTCGTAAAACTAGACAGAACCTACCCTTAAAAGAAAAAGAATTAAAATTTTTGAGAAACATTATTAAAGTCCTAAATAAGTGGGTAGAAATTCTATTGGATTGTACTATTCACTACTATAAAAATGTGAATTCTGCTTAAATTAATCTATTTGTTTAATATAAAGAATAAGCAATAGTTTTGAAAAGACCTGAATTATCAGATATTAAAACTTACAAAATTAGATGTGTTGAGACAATGTGGCATAGACACAAAAATGGGCAAACATACTAATGGATCAAAATTAACAACTCAAAAAACTCATGATGACAGAAATATGGTGTGTGACAGAGGTGGAAAGTTAGACAGTCAGACAAAAAATGGTCTTTTCAAAACATAGAGCTGGAAAAGGTGATTATCTCTGTAGGAAATGATAAAATTGAATGTTTACTTCATCCATATAAAATTAATTCAACACAGATCAAGAACTCAATGTCAAAAAAAAAAAGTTAAACTCTTATAGCCTAAAAACATTAACTTCTGAATGTCACCAAATAAATGTAAATTTCAAGAAAACCAGAATAGACATTCAAGATTAAATTAAAAGATTAAATCTGCCTCAAAAATTTACTCTTTCTAAAACTCTATTCTGAATTTTAACAAAATATTTACAAAAAAAGTAAAAAAAAAATTATTAGCAGCAACCAAATAAGTAAAATGACAAAACTTAATGTTTTAAGCTATAAAAAATTATACCCAAAGAAAGACAGATTCCACATCAGTTTGTATTTTTGGCAAACCGCTTCATCCTGACATCCACCTTAATATACAAATCCCTGAAGTACTTCTGAAACTCAACTGAGTTGACAGTTTTATGTGACCTACACTTCCCCACCACTGCTACCCAAGCACTAGTTGGAAAGAAATAAGAGACTGGAGCAACAAGACTGACCCTTTTGTGAAGGAAGCACAAATTTCAGAATTGCACCAGCACATAAGAAATGGACCTGAAGCCCAAGGATGTCTTCCTTTGCAAATGCAAACTTCCAATCACAACTAAGTATTCTCTAAAATTATGCAAATAACCTTGATTGAGTTAAGTGGATGATCAGCTTCAGAACATTGTATTCTCATTCAAAGAAGTGAGAGAAAGAAAGAAGGATGATAAGAAAAAAGAATTTTAGTTTTTCACCAATAAGTATGATGTTGGCAGAGAGTTTGTCATATATTTTTAAATGGCTCTAAGAATATGTCAAGTCAGCAGTCTTTGGATTAGTTAGAATCAGCAGAAATATACACCTATTATTTTAAAATAATAAAATATGGACACACAACATACTTCTCTCATCCAACACAGCTAAAAATGCCATGCGCCCCTCTACACCTTTCTATTTCATGGTGTGTGATATAATACACTACATTATCTCAATAAGAGACCACTAAATCTGCAATTATGTGACAGCACCAACAAATATAAAACCGACGTTAATCTTTTCTAGTTATAGCTTTGGAATCTGACAAAATATAATTGCTTGGCACATCTTACTTAGCAAATATCCACAACTTGCATCTTAAGACATGCAGTGGTAAACTTGTTGGCTGTGGAATTCAACACCAATGCCCAAACCACTATTATGTGGCTTGTCATAATTGTTGAAGATTTTTTTAAAACTCTACTTATTCATTTTAATTATATTCCATTAGACTAGATTCTCAACATGTTGGCAAAATTTAGTGAGCCCAGTCTCATGGTTTGTGTTGTACCTTTCATGTAACTAGGACTCGTGAAGAGGTATGGGAAGGTCTCTTACATTTTTCTTTCCAACCTCCAAACAGTTTTTTTTCCTCTTCACTTTTGATATGTGTGATTTATACCAAGAACAACAGATTAAGAAGAAAACTTTCCTAATGCATTTCAGCACATTCAAGAGAAGAAAGTGAGTAATGAAGCTGAAAACTCTGAAGTGTGTAAGGAGTAGTACATTGACCAATACTGACTGTAGGACACCTGTGTCCGATTAATAATTTTTCGAAGAATTGATCTTGCTTGACGCTTTAATTGTACTGATTTAAAACTTGATTTTACCCATACTGTAAATGTGTTAAGAGCTCCTTCCCAGCTTTTATCCTCAGGATCCATATGAAAAAAAAATTTAATGCAAAGATATTAGGAACATTATGGTGCCATGGGCATATTTGTGTAAGTCAAAGAGACTAATCTATATCATTTTGGCTATGCCTTCAACTTGGACTTGCAAATATCACCATAACAGACTCATTTGTCTTTTCATTCCTTGTCACTTTGTGCCACTTCTGACTTGGCCTACAGCCACAATAGACTTTTGTTAGAATCCTGGCAGCTTCCCATATCATTTTTTTTTTTTTTAATCTACTGAGGTGTGACATTGGTTAATAAAATTATATAGCTTTCAAGTGCATCTGAAGTGTTTTACTTCTTTTTCTGAGGGCAAACTGTCTTGAAAGCCTGAAAGTCCGTATGAAAGGCATGCTGGAAGTACCTGAGATTTATCGTGTCAAGGAGCAGTGAGCCACAGATAAGGACATGGATCGATGTATGAACACCCAAGCTTTCCTAGCCTTCTAGAAGAACCCCGAAAGACACTTCACTGCACCTCCAGTGATAAAACCTTAACTGCTTACAGCAGTAATCTATGCTCTATTCAAACTTCATTGGCTTTCTCCCTTCCCATTCTTACTTCCTTATTTCCTCATGTTTGTATCCTGAAATAACCTACTAAATTAAAATAAAATACCCATGCCTTCACCTCAAGCTTTGCTCTTGGAGTATTGTGTAAATTCTAGTCTTTTACAAGGTATTAATAACACATAGTCACAAATAGCTATAGCACAAGTGAAACTCTGCATGTTATAAGAGATTGTGAATATATCATATTACTATATAATTGGAGGTCTTATCAGAAATCTATTAGTAATTGAGGCACAGGTACTCATGGTGCATTCATAACTTTGTCCTAACTATCAGCATATTACTTAGATGGCATTATAGGTAGAGCTTTCCAAAACTGTTTATACCTACCTCAGAAGGTTTATGATTTAGTATCCTCATATAAACCAAAATCATAATAAATAGAAATTAGGAAGCTTAAATCCCTCAAAGAAAAAAAAAATAATATTGGAAAAACTCTTTACTAGAAAATATAGTGATAAAAAGTTATTATTAATACATGTGTTATAATTTACTGAGTCTGACATTGGTGATTATACTCATTTCTCAAATTTAATTGAAGACTGGCATCAAAAATTGTCAAAGCAGCTAATCTAGTGATCAGATGATCATTGCTATCAACTCACCTAAAATGAAGTATGGCTTTGTGTTTCCCCACATGATAAATAATTTGAGTGCAGTCAGAAGAATTTATGATTGTTTCTCTCCTTTGAGACTCTCCCATGGGAGCTAGACTGCAAGTTCTTGCTTATTCCCAAATATTGGAAATCAGAAAATTATGCCAGAGTCTTGGTTAATTATTTAAGGTACATTTGATTTTTCTATATACACTATATACAAAGTGTTTTTTACATATAATGTACCTACATTACTTTGTCATTTGTTTATTTTTACTGCATCACTAAAATATTTGGATATAAGTATATTTTTTGTTGGACATGTGTTTTATTTATCCATAAATTATTTCACATTCAGCATATTATACAATTATTTCTTTCAAGATTTGTCTGAGGATGAAGACAAAAATCTTTTTAAATGTACTATACTATTTTAAAAATCCAGAAGGGATAAAAATTAAGAATTTATGTGTTACTCATTTTTTTAACATACACAATACTAAATTGAGTTAAGGATACCCTCATTCCATATTCATAATCATCATCAGTCTTTATTTTATATTTTCACTTCAGTTTCCCAGGGAAGTTGATTATCTCTTTTTTTAAAAAGACAGGTTTATAAAGTAAATATATTTTTTAATGTGCATATCTATGGTGTTATGTAACTCATATTGATACTTAAATATGCTCACTCAAGTAAATGTTTTTGAAGTATATTCATTTTAGTACATATACACCAGTATTTTCTTACTTCCATTTAATAAATTGCTCTCTAATCTGGGTCTATTCCTATTTAATATATGTTTGTTTGCATCGTAATAAATATTAACTTACCAACTCTTAAAATCTACATGTACCACTACAGTTAACAGCTTAATGTGTGTCCCCACTGATCCATGAATGAATATATCTGTGAAATTACCTCATGGAGTTGGTTGCTGATTTGAGAAAAATGAGCACTTTTAATTTATTTAAATAAGGATAAATCTATATAACACTTCTTTTATCAATATACATTCTACCATCAATATATACGAATTTCATACACTTGATATCTAACTTATAAATATATCTTGCTCACTCATATAAGGGATTACAATAAATAATTAAATCAGATTTAACTTTAGAGAGTGAATATAGCCTTATTGTCTTACTGCAATATTTTTAACAAAAATCTATACTAACCTGGATTTAAAAGAGACAGATACAGTAAGCACAATATATGCCAAGAAAAAAGTTTAAAAATTACAATAGATGAATAAACACATAATTTGAATATTTGAATGTCCATAACAATGTTAAGAATGACAGTTTGGTTACTGCTAATGAAGTAGTACTGAAGTGACACAAAAAATTGATGTCCACCCAACAGCAGAAAAAGGTTGATTGACCATCAGACGTCTTTACTTTTCTTCCTGGGCACGTGGCTAGATTAATTAATAATATACTTTCATGACTCGATGTCTCAATCAGTTTTTATGATTTTGTAAACATTAATAATCTTTATCATTTGGTCATGTATTATTCTAGATCTTTGCCATGTACATTTTATAAAGTGTGTTTTAAATATGGTTAGTAAACTTTTCTTACCACTATTGCTCAAACGGCTTTAGCTGTTAGAATCACTTTATAAGAAGTATCTATTTTGATATTTAGTTATATATTATATATTTTAATATTCAGTTTTGTAAGTTAGTTAACTAACAATGCATGTTCATTTTGTGAGATGAAGTAAAGAATTTGTTATCACAGCTGTTTTTGTCAACAAAATTGCTCCAACCCAGATAATGATTGTTGTTTATAAAAATACTTTCCAAGTATAGAAGAGTCAAAAACAATCCTGTACAGAAGCTTGGAACAGAAGGTGACAAGGAGGGCCATCATTGATGGAAGTATCTCAAGCTTCATAAAGGAATAGCTGTGTTTACTAGAATGGAAGAACACTTATACAGGCTTTTTCATTTCCATGGAGATAGAATTTTACCTGAGGTAGTTTTATCTTTGACTTTAAAATTTTTCTATTTTACCTTTAAAGTGAAAAAGTTCTGAATTCTGTAAATTTTTATAACCTTGACCTCTCATGTCACACCCTCTCTTTCTCACTCCATTGTATATTAGCAGTGTTTTACATGTACAGACAGAGGTATGGCACACAAGAACTGTTAATCTTTTTTTCCTTGCTTGTGTCATGAATAACATTGAGAATTGTTGTCACTTTCAAGACAATTACATATTGTTGGTCTAATAACATTTTACTCCAAAACACACTGAAAAAAAATTATAAATGATTTTATAACAAAGAAAATTAATTCTACGTTATAGTTTTTAATCTGAAAATATAACAGGAAAAAGTTTATTTTACTTTATCTTTTGATAAATATCAACATTTTGCTTTGTTTATGAGCACCACGTGAGATGGATAGAAAGTATATACACTTTTCAGTTTGTTTTGCCACATCTTATTTCCATATATATGTAAGCTTTTTTATTTCATTTTTATTTTCACTTAGAGGCTTATTTTTTGTTACATAAATTTGTTTTTTTTTTTTTTTGCACAAGATAAAAAATAATGGATCCAAAATTTATGGATAAAATGGGTCCAAAATTGATGGATAAAATGTTGCAAAAATAAGAATACTTTATGAGTTGAACAAAGGATAGCTGTGGCAAAGATGAACTTACATTTCAGAGAAATGAGTCTCGGTTACTTCCCCCACCACCTATCAGGCCTTCTCTGTTTAGAAATGATAAAAACTCTTCAGAAACTTACCATTGATTTTAATCTGTATCTTCAAACTATTGTTTATTACTTATATAATGGCTTTCTTTAGTCAAATAATGCATTCTTCTGAATAGAAAATTGAGTATTTGAGGTTGGAATAAAAAAGATGAAGATCTTTCAAATTGATATTAATGGGACTTTCAACTATTTATTGTCTCTTCACTGAACAGCAGGATTTTCAGGAGCAAAAGGAAATTGTTAAATGATGATAACTGTAGTTTTAAAGTGACATGGGTTTGAACGATAGACATGGGTTATCCAGGAATCTCTTGAATGTGTCCTTCACATCTGTGTTTCTTAAGCTGTAAATGAGGGGATTCAGCATTGGTATCATTAGTGTGTAGAAGACAGAGGTAATTTTATCTGTATCTAACAAACAGTTGGTCCTCGGATGCAAATGCATGAAGAGAAGAGTCCCGTAGAACACAGTGACAGCCGTCATGTGAGATGCACAGGTAGAAAAGGCTTTTCGTCGCCCCTCTAAGGAACGTATCCTCAAAATGGCAAGGATGATATTGAAGTAGGCTATTAAAACAACAATCATAGAGAAAAAGAAATTGGTCCCCAAAAAGGTAAACAAAGGTGTTTCTAGAATGTAGGTATCAGAACAGGACAATGCCAACAAAGGGATATTATCACAGTAAAAAATGATTGATTAAATTGGAAGAGCAATAAGACACTGAAAATACACAGGTAAAGATGTTCAGTGCTGTGGTCAGATTGTAGAAGGATGTGAGGCACACCAGCAGAAGGCATATCTGTGGAGACACCACCACCATGTAGCATAGGGGGTTGCAAATAGCCACGTAGCGGTTATAAGCCATTGCGGCCAGCATGAAAATCTCGGCCACAATACAAACTAAGAATCCACCCAGCTGGGCTGCACATCCATAGTAGAATATGGTTTTCTTCAAAATCAAAAAATTAATTAGTATTTTAGGGGCAATGACAGTAGTTTCCAAGGTTGATGATGGTCAAGTGCTGGAGGAAAAAGTACATGGGCGTCTGAAGTTGAGAGTACTGGTGAGGGTAATGATGCCCATGTTCCCTGCTACGGTCAGCCCATAAATGACCAGGAAAACCAAGAAAAGGGGGATCTGGAGTTCTGGATGTTCTGAGACTCCCATGAGAACGAACTCAGTCACCTGAGTGAGATTCCCTGGAACCACTGACTTTGTTGCTTTTATCATTGATGGGGAAAACAAAGAGATTAATAGACAGTGAAATAGTTTTTGTTAGATGCCAACTTATTAAATGTTTAAGTGTTCACAGATATTTTGTTCACAAAATTTCAAATTTTGTTTCTCACCCAAATTCTACTGCACTACTCTGCTTCAATGGCCCACAGACTGCATCTTAAAATCATTCAGAAACTTGTGTCTTCTTCAATTAATTATATTTCTTTTCCTCAACTAAATCAGCCAGTCCTGCCCTATATCACTCTGACTTCTAGTTGTTCTGACTCTTCTCTTTTATTTTATTCTGATAGCAATTCCTCCACTTTCAAGCTTTTACGTTCTCCTTTAAATTGTTTAAGCCCTATTCTTATTTTTTCAAAGTTATTACTTAAAGTTTTGATTTGTTAAAGTTTGATCACTTCAATTGGATAGAGTAGTGATAGGGGAAAGTGCTATCATTGCTTAGTGTGTAATGTTCTGTGTCCAGCACTGAGCCTGGCATTTTGAAACAATGTTCTCCTTATTCTCACGGAGTGTCTTAGAAGGTGGATGTAATTATTTGTATATCTGATGAGACAATTGAGGCTCAATGAAAGTAATTTATTTGAAGAGTTTATATAAGATATTGATTAATGAAAATATTTTATGGTTTTGTTTGCTTGTTTGGTTGGTTAGTTGATTAGTTACCTATTCCTTCACTATTTACCAGCTATGTGATGTTCTTCAAGTAAACCTTTTCTTGTCTTGTGTAAATTAAATGAGATAGTGCACACATGTAGGTCATTTGGCACAAAGCCTGCTAACAATAAATGCAAAATAATTGGTACCAATAATATTATTATTAACATGTTTTGCATACTTTTTTAAACAGGATTTTTGTTTTTTATTTGTCTCAGTAACCTATTCTGTCTGACTAAGTGCTTTAATAGTTGACATAAAAATAGCTAGTGAATTACTATTTTTCATCTTCAAAAACCTGAAATACATAATGTGTTATCTCACAATCTAATTCTCTTAACTCTATAGTGTTTGTCTTAATTCAAAGATGCTTAATTTTGTGCATCAAATATGTGTCTGATGAACTCATCTGATGGTGTTGCACAAGTTCTCCCACACATCTTGTCTTACACCACTGCATCTGAAAAGAATTGCACAAGTAGGTTCTTGGTGTAAAACATTGTGGCATCACTCACTTTGATCAAAATATTCCCTGCACATTTGGTAAAATTCAAGCAACTCGGAACGTGTTTCACTCTAAGGCAATATATCTGATAAACTTATCCTTAATTTAACAAGAACAAAAAAAGCATCGACAGTTTCAATTATTAATTGTCTACTATTAATTCATTTGTATCCTTAGGTGTTATGAATTTCATCGTGTACTGAAATTTAACTGATGGCAAAGCTAGGGTTGCTTTTTATTCTTATAAGTACATGCCACTGAAATAAAGTTTCTGATAAAAGCAATTTTAATTTTACATAAATTGCTTTTTCAAATTTGTTTTTTAAATTAAATTCATTGGTGTGACATTTTTAATAAAATTACATAGCTTTCAAGTATACAATTCAATAATATGTCATCTGTATATTGCATACTTAACTTTGGGTGATAAATTCACTATCAAATTTGCTTTTTAATATAAACCTTTTATAGGTCTACTAAAATAATATTCTCAGGAAAAATGTTAAATACAACTATATTAATCATTTGACTTTCAATTTGCATATGAAATGATATTTAAACAATTTTTAAATATCTTCTGATATGATTTCAAGAGTATGTTGATTACTAACTGTAGACTTTGTCTTAAATTTATTTAGACATCAGTTATGCTAGGAACAAACACTGCATCCTGATTGAGCTCCCAGTGTCCCCCAGAAACATCCAGATGAACTATTGACACCAGAGAAATTTGGTCTTTCTTGAAGACATAGATCTTATTTTATAAAAACAATTAAGAATCTTCTTGAGTGGCACAGAGTGGTCTCTAAAACATCTATCAATCTGCCAGTTCTATGACAAAAAGCATTCCTTTTTATATTAAGATTAAATATACTCCCTGTAATACTATTCAGTGTTCTATATTTATGCTCAAGCAGTCCAATTTATCACTAAGGTTACTGTGTGCTATTTTTTAAGTCAGTTCAGCATCACATTTAGTTAACAGTGAGTGGGCAGAGATGAAAGTCTTTTATAAAAGGGAACAGAGCAGATATCATTTTGGTCCTGGGTCTGATTGGAATTAATAAAGCTTCCAAGATTTTGGTCCACACATCCAGAATTAGTAGTAAGTAAAGTATTTGGTTTACCCTACCTGTACAAAGACATCTGCTGAGACCCACTCCTGAGGTCCCTACATGAAGCATGCTAAAGAGTTTTACAAGTGTTTGTAGTCCCCAAAGCCATTTCCACTGAAATATGTTTGTATATGGTCCTGGTCCCTGAACATGAGATCCAGAATCTCCAGATCAAGTTGTGATTCTCTGATTCCCCAGGGAAAAGAAGACAAATTAAATGCTCGTTAATCAAGTCTCCATGCAAAAATTTTACCCAAAGAATGAAAAATGTGGAGACAGCCTAACGACTCTACTCAATATTCATGCTGAATAAAAATCGCATGCAATGACTCCTCACTTTGTGTGTTTTGAATTGTAGTCCCATATCTGGGAAGTGTTGTTGCTGGGCCCAAGATGGAGATAATTCAACAAAACACAAGGCTCTGGCCCCAGTGTTCAATTTCAATGTGAATATGTGGAATACACTGAATGGAAAGCCTTTATTTCTGTGTCAAGAACATGCCATGGTATACTTGCCAGAAATATCAGATGACATGCAACAAAATCAAAATATGAATGGTTATAAGCAAACTGATATAAATATTATTATTAAATTAATAAGGTACCCATCGTGAACCTGATCTTACTTATAGTTTTTAATTAAAGTTATTTGATTAAAAATATATATTTATACAATTTCTAACTTTTCCTCAAGCATAATAATTCTAATTAAATATACTAATTTTTAATTTTTCTTTTTGTGAGGTATATTTTAGTCTATGAGCTTTATGAGTGAAAAGGCCATATCTAAATAGTTTTCCTTTGTGTTAACAGTCTCTAGACTAATATCCAGGTAAAAGTAGATGTTCAAAAAATATTTCAAAAGACTGATTGACAGGATAAATGATAAATGAATGAATAAATGCACTATCCATCTTAAAATTCTGAAATAAAATAAAAGGAATTTGTTTCCAAGACCATAATCTGTCTTTAATTTGAGTTTAGCTTTGATAAAGAAGTAGTAACAACCTACATGCTGTTCTCTAGAGTATTCTCTATAGTAGGGCATAACAAAAATATTTTTTCTTCATTTGGTGTTTCTAATATTTAATAAGTTTGTAGCATATTCTAAGCTCTAAAATTAATGAGGCAAAGACAAATTCTGGACAACAAAGAGAAAATTACAAAGCTTTTTATCATTCTCAAGTTCTCATTACAATATATTTAAATCCTTGAGGTTCTTCCCAGAGCCCACATGAAGTTTTCGTGGTAGCTTCCTCTGCAATGTCCATTGAGTATTGTCCTCATTTAACCAAAGATACAGGCTGTATTATGCTTCATTTGATACTTCATTCTCTCATAAGCTCTGTCAACTTATGCATCTGTTTAGTATTCCTATAATATTGCAAAGATTTAAAAATGCAAGTATTTCTTTCATAATTTTTGCTGTTATTGACTCTGTTTTGACAACTTGGTTTCTCATTCAAATCTTATTCTTTGTTGTATATAGAGTTCTATTTTTCATTTTCAAATGAAATATGCTTTTGAAAATATCCCTTGGTCAAGCAGACAAAACTTTAAGATAATACCATCACTGAATCACAAAATTTCACCTTTCAAAATATTTGGAGTATATGTACACATCTACATGCACACAAACATAAGTACGTAGAAAAATGACATGATTGATAATATGTTTTCATTACTCACATTATATAATAGTTTTATCTTATAATTTTATTATTTTCAAGTAATACATAATTACATAAAAAATAAATTTCCATTGATTTGATGCTGTGAGAGATGCCTGCAGTCCTGGCAAAATGCCTGGTGCTTGGAGCATCCAGGTCATCAGAAGCAGGTGTGGACTTGCACACAAAGACACATTGCAGGGAGGGAGGGCACACACGCCTGACTAATTCTGAGACTTCTTGCTCTAGGGAAGGGGATGGGAAAAGGATACTTGAGAAGAAATAGCTGAAAACACGGTGGTATCTTTGAGGCTGAATGTGGGAACTGGCTGTAGTTTGCAATTACTAACCTGATAGTAATTAATAATAACTACAAGGCTAATATTGTAAGAGAGAATAAAAAGCCATGAAGACAGGGGTGGGGAATGCTAGCATTGCCATTTCTTGCCATTCCTACTCTTCCTTATCCACATTAGTAAATTTCCAGACTCCTGTTCTTCTTCCAAACCATCTCCGCAACATTGATACCCATTCTCAGCCCCTCTGTCCCACCTAGAAGCAACAGCTATCAACTATTATAACCTTTCGCTATTTTCCCAAATCTTTTTATTTATTTTTGTTGTTGTAAGAATGCTTCACGTGAGATCTACTCTTGTAACAGAATTTTAAGTATACAATAGAGTAATGGTAATTATAGGCACAGTGATACATAATAGATCTCTAGAATTTAATCATCTTGCATACTTATTGAATAGCAACACCCATTTCCTTGATCCCCAAACCCCTAGCAACTACCATTCTACTCTCTGCTTCAATGTGTTTGACTATTTTATATACCTCTCATTAATAGTATCATGCAGTATTTGTCTTTCTATACTATATATAATTGCTAGTTATGTGGTTTTATAAGTGGATTTAAGATGTTTACATCATTCTATGCTTGGTGTGTATATATATATATATATATATATATATATATATTGCTTAACTATCCTACTTTGAGATTTAATTATCTTAATTGTTATGCATTTAGTTCATGTAATTAAATTAGATAAGCATTTTGGTTACTTCTGAATCCCTTCTGTAACAGATAATAATGAAGTTTACATAATTTTATTCCTCACTTGACAGTCCCAGATTTTTTAACGTTTGCTAATTTTATGAGTGTGGAATATTGTTTCATATCTTTTTACACTCACATTTTCCAGACCATTATTAAAGTTAAGTGTATGCATTAGTCTAAAAATGTTTCTTTTTTTGTGAACTGTCCATGTGTATTCTTTGTTCATAGTTCTATAAAATAGTAGCCCCGCATTTATTAATTTAAAAGATGCATAATTTTATCTATTTTCTTTGTCTATGGCTAGTTCTCTTGGTTTATTTGTAATTTTTTTAAATTCAGAACATAATAATAAAGCATAAAACATCTATCTTTGTGATTTTGAGTTGCTTTTAAGGATGTTTTCATTACCAAATCTCTCTCTGTCTCTCTCTGTCTCTCTGTCTCTCTGTCTCTCTCTCTCTCTCTCTCTCTCTCTCTCACACACACACACACACACACACACACACACACACACACACGCACACACACACAAACACACACACACACAGGGGTGGTCCCCATCTCATGGTTGGATATACAAAGATAATGAGTATCAGTGACCATGGTTTAGTTTTGACTTTGTGAGGAAGGAACCATGTGAATAATGGGAAAGGCCTCTAAACAGTAAAAAAATAAATGCGGAGAATCTATGGTACAAATACATAGCAGTAAGAAGTATTCCGTATAGAAACTGGGAGATTTTTAAACTTATAACCCTAATGTAGAGAAATATTCTTAAGTTGAACTCTAATTTCTAGCAGATTGTTTTGTTGGATTAATAAATATGGATATCCCCTGCTGAAGAGAATACGTTTTTATAAAATAATAATTAAAAGTTAATAAATAAAAATGAAGAAAGGGAAGAAGGAAGGGAAAAAATAAGTTAAAATTGTTTTTGATAGAAACATAAGTTTGCACTGAAAATGAGGTCTTTTGAAGCATCGCTAAACCTGAGTTAAGAGAAACCCTCTCTGTACCTTCATTATTGTGCCTGAGCACTGAACAATGGTAGCATGTGCAAAAGGATCACAGAGGGGCAGGGATCAAAGGAAAAGAGAGCTGGACATTGAGTCAGGACCAAGTCCACAAGAATTTTTGTAAAGATGGACCAGGCTTACTTCTGGAAAGAGCTCAATCTGCCTGTTACTTGTACATTTTTTTGTTTGTTATAATCTTTTTTTTTTTTTGCCATGCTTAAATTTAAATCTGATTTTGATAAATGCTAATGCCTAGACTTTTGTTTCCTGTGAGATATTAAAGATGGGTACAATAACCATGCTGTGGATGAAATAACAAAGTGGGGAGAAATGAACCCACACATATAGGACGGTAAGGACACTAGGAATTTGAATACTTTTTCTGTGATCTCCAAGCCATGGATTGTGGTTAGATTATTGGCAACACATGGATCCAAAAATGTGGAGAGTGCTTTACACTATAATCAGAGAGCAATGACTTTATGGAAAGTGTTCTGGACTAATGTGAGCTGTGATTTTATTATTGATTAGGTGGTTTTTGATTAAGCTAGCGAGATATAATTATAATGTTATTTAAGACTACAGCTATTGAAACTTATATACATTGTTACATGGAGATGAAAAGAAACAATATTCAACATCCTAAGCAATGATTGTGAACATGTATGTCTGGGCATGTGCACTGGTGTTAAGTGATCAGTATCAGCATCCACATACATATATGAGTGTACATATATATATCTCAGGAATAACATAGTAAGGAGCAAATTGATGGCAGTGATTTTTACATCTAAAGACACTATAAGTAGATCGTTGAATATGATCTTTATATTAAAATATCCAGGTTAATAAAAATATATTAGTAAACTAAAATAAAACATTATAATCATACCTCTTAAATACTGAAGTAAAATATATCACTCACTCACAATTTTTAAAATTTACTTTTTACTGTAAAAAGATACTTTATTGATAAGCCAATTTTTCCTAAGCACACTTTTCATGGCCTCTTTAACATCTTTGTTTCTTAAACTGTAGATGACGGGATTCAGCATGGGAATCACAATGGTGTAAAATATCGATACTATCATGTCATGATCCAAAGCGTAGTTGGAACTTGGTCTCACATACATGAAGAGAACTGTACCATGAAAAACGCACACTCTGGTTAGGTGAGAGCCACATGTAGAAAAGACTTTCCATCTCCCATCAGCAGAATGCATCTTCAGAATGGCCAAAAGGATGAAACCATAGGAGATTAGGATGATCAGAATAGTGACTATCTCAACAGAACCCACAAAGTAGAAGAGTAGAAGCTGGTTCGTGTGAGTGTCAGAACAGGAAATAGCAAGGAGAGGAGGGATGTGGCAAAAGACATGCCTTATTTCATTGGATGCACAGAAGGATAGGCTAAATGTGGCCACTGTGTGTATAGAAGCATGCAAAATGCCTCCAACATAGCAAGCGATGATGAGTGCCACATAGACTCTGGGTGACATGTCAACTGAGTAAAGAAGAGGATTGTAGATAGCTACATAGCGATCGTATGCCATTGCAGCCAGGAGAAAGCAATCCATAGTCCCAAAAGTAACAGCAAAAAACATCTGTGCAGCACATATAAGGAGGGAAATGACTTTACTCTTTGACATAAAATCTACCAACATATTTGGGACAATAACTGAAGAACTGCAGGCATCCACAGATAACAACACACTCAGAAAATAGTACATGGGGTTGTGAAATCGGGGATCCTCCATGACCAGTACGATCAGTCCTAAATTTCCTATCAGAGTAAAGAGGTAAATTACTAGAAACAGAAAGAATAAGATAATCTGCAGTTCAGTGGTAAAAATTTTAATTCGGGAAAGATCCTGATTTCATAGATGTGGGCAGAAGCTACCAGCATCGAAATTCCCTCCCACGTTTCATTATAAAAATGTTCAACCTGAATGAAAAATGGAAAGTTCACAGTAAATGCCAACACACTCAGCACCGAGATTCTCCAATTAACATTTTATTACACTTATTTTACCGCGAATCTATCCAGCTGTCCCTCCCGCTGTCCATCCGACAAGCCGTCTCATTTTTGGATGCGTTTCAAAACAGGGGATTCCACCCCAAAGCACTTCTGCATAAATATTATCGACTCGAATCCGATATTTGTCGCCAGTCCTTTTTTTCCTCTTGAGGTAAAAAGGCACAGAATGAAACGCACCAAACTTAGATGTACCTTTCACTAGGTTCCGGACAATGCACGTACCCGTGCGACGCATATTCCATCAAGACAGAACAGAAAATTCACCCCCGAAAATTCATTCCTGCTTCTTCCCAGTCACTCCATCCGCCCTTTTCTTCCGGCAACCCTGTTCTAACTGTTCCCGTCACAGGCCCGTCTTTGCCTGCTCTAGAACTTCATATAAACGGACTTGTGAAGTGTGGGCTCTTTGGTGTGGCAGCACCTGAACTCGAAAAGCTGCCCGGGTGGTTCTGATGTGTCTGTCAGCAGAGCTAGAAACTTCTGCCCAGGCTCAGGCCTGTCTTACACTGCAGATGGGGAAACCGGGGCTCGGAGCGATTCGGTGTGAGGTCACAGACCGGGAGCAGAATTCGGGTGTCCTGGCTGACAACCCTCAGTTTACCGCACAGCAGTGGGGCTTGGAGGATAGTGGTTCTCAGACATGAGCATCATCAGACTCCCTGGAAGGTTGTGGGTCTGGGCTGGGGCACAAGAATCCTCATTTCTAAGAAGTTCCCAGGTGATGCTGATGCCGACGCTGCTGGTCCAAGGACCGCAGCCGAGAACCACCGTGAAAAGCCAGGTGGCAGACAGACTGTTAGGAACTGACGACGTCAAGGCCACAGCTGGCCCAAACGGGGGAGCATCTTAACGGAAAAGAACTGGAGAGAAGTGAGACGAGGTTGGGGATCCCCTTGCAGCGGGGTCTTCTCATCCTACCTGGCTTTTTTGAGACCTTTCTTGAAATGTTGACTGGGAAACTCCTCTACAGGACCTGGTCAGGTGCATTTCAGCAAAAGTGTCCTTACTTCCTCTCTCTGCTGGATCAGTGTCCCACTGATGCCAGGCTCCCATCTCCCCTCAGCCTCGCTTACCTAGGTGTTTTCTTTCTTTATGTATTTTGATTAATTTATTTTTAATTATGACGATAACCTACCTAGATGTTTTCAAGGCTCACCTGCTACTCCTGAAGACAGGGGGCAGCCCTGTAGATAGCTACCCACGTGTGGGCATCCTGGGGTGCAAAAGATACTTTTAAGGGAACACAACATATCGTTTTTTAATTTAATGCTGATTAATTGGTTTTCATGTGCATTAAGAAAATAGCCAACCTATGAATTCACACCTGCTCTTATTTAAACTGTTTCCTCTTTAAATAAAGTCTAAAAGAGGCATGGATTTGGAGAACCAATATCGACAAACTAACAAAGCAGGTGCTTCTAAGTGTGTGGCAAAGCGAAGGCTTCTGAGGCCGACTGAGGTCTGAGAATCAGTAAATCAGCTTCAGTAAATTCCAGTCCCAATAAGAAAATTTATTCTCTTTCCTAGTTATTTTGCATCTGTATCTTGTGACTTTTTTGCATGTTATTCTCACTATCTTATGATAACTTATCTTCTTTAAAATATGTGAATTTACATATTTGTTGCAATTTCAAAGTGGGATGTTTATAACATTTTGGAAGGAGACTTCTTTTGCCTTGAGGAACGCATTTTCAATTTTGTAATGAAAGTCGGGCTGTAAGACTATGCATATAGAAAACTACTTTAGAGAAAAAATTTCAATATCCTTTTTACTTAAAAGTGAGTTTTGTTGTTATTAAAAAGCAACTTTATTCAATTACATTTATTTGTCTTTATTTGATGCTCTCTGTCTATATTCCATATAGATTTGAGATGGCTCTAGAAAGAATACGTATGATAAAATAAAATATAAGGTAAAATAAAATAAAATAAAATAAAATAAAACTAAGACTAAAAGTAGGACGTCAATGTGAAGAAAAGTAAAAATACAAACATGCAGGCTCTAGAGACCCACGTGGTTAACATAGGATAGCTGAATTTCAAATCCAGCTTGGAGCTCCCTGGCGGCTGAAGAGAAAAGAGACACAATCTTTTCATGTTTTTTATTTTGGGGAAAGAGGAAGCGTGTCAGCAGAGCTTTTCCCCGGACATAGCACAAGATGAACATTATTATGACGAAATGAGCGTTGCGTGGGGGAATGGATCGTGCCCTTGGCATTCCTAAAGTGAAGAGAACAGAGCCCCTTCCCCGACACCGTCACATGTGGACAGCAAGTTGACCACATCGTTTTCCGTGATACTCATATAAGTCCTGTGCATAATGCCACACCTAAAATTTCTCTTTATAACCAAATACAGTGTGTTAAGGCATTGAACTGTTGACACCATCTTTCCATCGGCGACCTCCAAATTTATGTTCTCCCAACTGCAGACTCACACCGGTGCCTCCCATACATCTCCCCTGGGGCTCTACGAGACATTTCAAACTCAGCACGACCTGAACTCCTGCTCTTCGCCCACAAGCAGGCTCCATCTGCAACCTCCGCCACCCAATCTCATGACTCCATCTTCAAAACACATCCAGCATCTTCTCACCGCCTCTGCTGTCACCACCCCACACTCAGCCACCGATGGCTGTCACCTGAAACATGCAGCCGCCTCTTACTAGGCGTCCCCACATCCACCGTGCCCCTCATCCTCACTGTCTAGTCAGGCCAGATGCCCTAGACTCATCCTTTGAAAACATACATCATATTACGACCTGGGCTCAAACCCCTACGAGAGGAAGTCCTTGCCTGGTGACAAGACTCCACGTGGTGAGGCCCTGCGACTTCTCAGACCTCACCCCACACTTCGCTTCAGTCACAGCATCCTTTGCTGCTCCTTGAACCCATCAGACATGCCTTCTATCTTTGCCCTGGCTGTCCCCCTTCTCTGGGACACTTTTCTCCAGATTTCTACACAATTTAGTTCCTTTCCAAAGGTCAGTTTCTCAGCGAACCCTCCCTCAATTGCCATATTTTAGATTCCATCTTCCTCTCTCCCCACCACTACCCCTTCCGAAACCACTGATCCTGCTCAACTTTCCCTTGTGCTTCTAACCCCCTTCTGGCAATCTGTGTAACTTCGTTACATAATTTATTTATTATTGTATCAGTCAAAATAGGCCAGCTTATGCTGCAATAACAAACACCCTGATATCTCAGTGACTTTTTTTAAAAAAAAGTTGATTTCTCACTCATGCCACAGTCTCAGGGACCTAGGCTGACCAGCAGGTCTCTGTCAGGTACAGTACTGGAACCCACGACTGATGTAAATGAGGGCCTCAAGGCCAGCAGGGGAGTCACTTCACCCCCTCCGTGCCTCGGTTCCCTCGTCTATGCTATGCGTTGGGCCTGCGGTCAGGATCCAATGAACAAGCGACTCTCAGCAGCTGGGATCGCCCAGGGGAGATGAGCCGTGCTCACCTGTGCGGTCAGCGCACCATCTAGTGGGCACAGAGGCAGCTGCCACCTAGGAAGGCAAACCAGAGGGAGGACAGGCCTTTGGTCTTCACAGCCGGGCATCATCTCCTCTGTCCAGCCACAACACCTGGGGCTCTTTCAGGAGGAACCAGACTAGACAAGGGAGGCGAGGGAGACAGTTGAGTCAGCACCCCGCCGCTAGGCCCCGCCCACTCCATCCGCTAGGCCCCGCCCACCTCGCCAACCTCAGGTGGGCGCCCCGCCCAGTCGGCCCTCCTCATCTCGGCCCCGGCCCCCAGGCCGCCCGGCCCCACCCCTGCCCCCGGGGCCGCCCTGCCCTCCAGTGAAAGCTTCTGGTGTGACGAGAAGATGGGGCAACACGTCAGAGTGACAGCTCAAGTCAGCAAGAAGGGGTGGGCCCAGAGCTGGGGGACACAGCTGGCTCCGCGGTTCTTCCATCGTGACCGTGGCCGTGGAGGGATGAGGTGCAGGTGGCAGGGGGAAGGTGGAAGCGCTCGCTGCTAACGTCTGGGTGCGATTAGAGACGTGGGCCTCTGCTGCACGGGGTGGGGGCGGTGTCGTGGGGGCTTGAGGAGGGACAGGACTGTGAAGTCATCGTCGCTCAGAGTGGGAGAGCGAGCCTGAAGCCGTGGGCTCGCGGGCAGCGCGGGGCGCCCACCCATCTGACGCTCGTCATCACGAATTGAAAGTGAAGGGAGTGGAGCTGCTCGTGTGCTTCTCCCCGGGGATGCTCAGCCGCCTGGGTGTGGGGACGGCAGAGCCACGGTGTGTGTCATCCACGCCGGGCTTTGCTCACAGGGAGAGAGAGGCGAGGGAGTTGACTAAATCAGGAACATGAGTAAAGAAGGGAGTAAATGGTTCCGGGAGGAAACGGTGGGAGAAGCCGGCGGAAGTGCTGGAGCAAGTGGGGGTGGGGGGGCTGGGTCTGCTTCCTAGAGGACGGCAGGGTCCCAGGTGTGACCGTCGGAAGGGGTGGCTGGGTTGGAGCAGTGGGAAGATCACTGGACGTGAAATGGTGAGAGATCAGGGGGTAGGATGGCCAGCCCCGTGGGCCACTGAGCATAAGACAGGAGGATGGAGGAAGCAGGGGGCCAGGGGTGGAAATCATCGGTGACTGACCAGATGGCCAGCAGATGGCAGTCACCGAGCGGGACAACAGGTGATGTGGCTGGATTTTGACTGAGAAAGGAAGAGAAATATCGGAGAAACAGCCATGGCAAGCAGGGAGGGGACAGCCGTGCATCAGATTCTGCAGTTTGTGGGGCGCGGTGAGCCAGCTAATAGGGGGGAGAGCCTACCCATGGAGGGCCAAGCCCCAAAGGGGGGTCGCAGGCCTCAGATCTGCTGGTGTCAGTTAGAGAAGGCGAGAGGGATGGAAGCTGGGGAGGCGGGCTGAATCAGAGCAGAGAACGCGCAGATCTAGAAAGAGGGTCCGTGAGCTGGAGGCTGGATCGTTTGGGGTGAGCGAATGAGCAGGGCCAGCAGGGCGTGCTGAGAACAGCGCTGCGTGACGCTCAGCTGTAGGGTCTGAACACTGTGGGAGCTCCAGGCGACGGTGGGGTGGCACCTCCCCCTGGTGGCTGCGGCAAGTAGGAGTTCCGTGGCCCTCACCCCCAAACTGCACCTGGAGAATGAGCAGGTGGCAGAGCCAGGGCACCAGATGCCTGCAGCTGCGGAGCTGCAGCGGCTCGAACCATGGCAACGGAGCCCAGGTGCCCAACATGCCCTGAGTTACCTGTAGGGAGATTCCGGACCAACAGATTCATTGGCAGGAATAAAGACCAACCCTATCCCAACGTGTCCCCTCTCCCCAGCAGATCTGTCCAGGAATGGCTTAAAGACTGTTACCCTTGGGAAAGGAAAATATCTCCCTCTGTGAAACCCTTCAGTACAAACATGGTAACTTCAGTGGCATTCTGCATGTTGACGTCTCATGAGACTTAGTTAAAGAGATTTGTAAAATTATAATCATCTACTAAAAAAAAAAGCAAAATGTGACAGTATTGTGACACAAGGGGAAATATGCTATCTTCTCATATTCATCTGTTGACAATGTGAAATTTCTCAGTTGCAGATCAGAAGAAAGTGACGATACAGTGGAGTAAGGGTTTATGTCACTCACTGCAAAATCAAATGGAACAGATCAGTGTTCACTCACTGGCTGAATTTATGTCATCTCTAAAGGGATCGGGTCACCTGGTTAATTAGGTCACCATTGCATTCTTTTAGCTATTTTTCTATTAAATCACATTAAAACAGCAAGTGCTTGGCTAAAGAATAATTTGCCCTTGACATGAAACATGTGAGATAGAATATCAGTGTACAGCACACTGGGATAGAATAGAATGTCAGCATTCTAGACATTTCAGTAATTGTATACAATTATTCGCTATCATCTACTCTCCCGTAGAAAGAGGACATTTATATATACTTTTTTACAATATGAGAGTAAATATTGAAAAACAAAAAATATGTCAATAAAATTAAGTCTTTACAATTTTGTTAAATAGAGAATGTGCTTAAATTTGGTTTATCCTACAGAGTAGAGACAATCTAAACTGTAACATTTTATGGTTTTAGTTCTTAAAATTTTATTATTCCATTAGACCTTAATGGTTATATCTAAAAGAATTCATCAAGATTTTTTCCAGATAATGGCCCATGATTTAATTAAGCCAAAATAAGAAATGAAATACAGCTGACCAGGCCAGAGACAAAATGAAATACTGATATTTGAAACAATATGGATAGATCTTGAGATAATCATGTTAAGGAAAATAAGTCTGACAGAAAAAGTCAAAAATCACATGGTTTCACTCATATGAAGGATATAGTCCTGAAAACAACAAACAAACAAGACAAAACAAACTCAGAGAGACAGATAATAGTTTAGTGGATACTAGATGGAAAGAGGTTTGGGGGTAGGTAGAAAGGGTAAAGAGATCAAATGTATGGTGATGGAAGACTTGACTTTGGATGGTGAACACACAAAGCAACATACAGATTATGTACTATTGAATTGTAGACTTGAAACCTATATAATTTTATTCACCAATGTTACAACTTTATATTTAATAAAAAAGTTAATGGAAAATATATCATGTTCTTAAAAGACACTTAAGCCATACAAATAGGTTGAAATATATGGATCTTACTTGGATCTTGATTCAAATCAACTATGGGAAGGAGGACATGTAAAAGAATTCTTAATATTAAGAAATTTAAAAACTTTAGCAGTAATAATTATGATGTGCTTACATTTATTAAACAATTATTTTTGTTAGAGAGCGTAATGAAATGCTTATGGATGAAACAGTAAATACTCAGGATAGTGGAAGTTTAAAGACAGGACTGGCCATGATTATAAATTGCTGAAGCAGAGTGACAGGCACATGGGAATTCATTATACCATTCTGTCTGCTTTTATTCCATGCTCAAAATTTTCAAAATAAAATCAGACCTAAGAATAAAAAAAAAAATGAAATAAAAACTTTGGTGAATATGATGAAATCTATTTATAAAAAAAAGTGATTAGCAGTCACAAGAGAAAATCAGCCCCAGTATAATTCTTGATATTTATCTATTCAATGATAAACTTATTTAAGACAAAGAGCATAGGACTTAGATCTGAAAGTGTGTGTTCATTGGCAAAGTTCATGATTAAAAGTCATATGTGGTGAGGGCTTCTTCTCCTAAATTTACTTCTCTTTAGAATAATAATGTGTTTAAATGATCAAACAGATATAATAATATAAATGAGGCAGACTACTTAAATATATAGAGCAATAAATATATGAAGTAATTTCATTTAAGTATGTCAGTATTTGGCTACAAATTGAAAATAAACATGTAGCTGAACTTTGGTCATCAGATTCATTTATTTTAAAACATTAGTAAATATTGGGCCATAAAATTAATATAATTGATGAAGAATATATACAGCCAAAGTTTTGAGACAGATATTTCATCCTCAAGTTGCATTTAAAATATTTGTTTTGTGATTATCAGTACACACTGAAACATTATTCTATCAGGACTAAGTCCAATTAGTCATATTTTCGTTATGATATTTTCTCTCTACCCACACACAGATCACCATAATTCTATTTGCCACATTACTATGGGCTGAATTTTACTTTGATAAGTAAGATAGTGAAAGACTACAATGTTAAACACTTAAGCTAAATTTTTCTTGAATCACGTATTTCTACAAGATGACAAAATAAAAGTGATTCTGGGTCTAGATAAATCAATGTTAAAATATATAAAAGGGACTCAGAGTTATAAAATGAAAATGACTATGATTTCTGAAGAGTTTAATAACATAGCGTCAGCTTTTAAAATGAATATGAAACCCCATCTGAAAATACAATTTTAATAGAAAGCAGACCATTTCAAATATTTTACGCTCAACATTGAAATACTAAGTTTTTAACAGAGGAGAAAAATAATAATGGCGTATATAGAGCACAGGAATAGACTTTGGGGCACATTACTTTATTTCATCTTTCTAACAACTCTCACAGCTCATAAGGACCAAAACACAGATCCAATCCCTGGGCTCCCTCAGAATGCATGCACTTTGCAGATTTACATTATTTTACATTGTTACAGCTTTATTCTGTAACTGACTCTTGATCTACAACGCCCAGTAAAATAAAACGTGATTTTTGATATATATTTAGATACGTTGTAATCATTAAGACTAGAGAAACATGAAACAACAGTAATATGAAGTGCCTTCTACATCACAAAGCTGGGGAAATAAATGGTAATTGATTGCTACCTTTTAAGAGCAAAATACAAGCTCCCAGGTAGCTGAGTAAGTCAAACGCTTTTGTGCCTTCCACTGATAAATTCTCTGTATTGTTCTTGCTATAGTTCTATCTGTCTTTTTCCATTGGAAAAATGAAAGTATACACTCTATAGGGAACACTCTTACTTAATTCTAAAAAAGTAAGTTTAATATTAAATATTTGCTTACTTTTATTTATTTACTGATGTGATAATCAACAACTAGAAAGTTTAGTAGTGGGTATTTCATAATGCATTTGAAATTTGAGGTCCCTCTTCATAAAATGTTTTGCAAATGATTTGGAATTTTCTCTTATCTGTGGAATGGCAAAAGTGGGTTTACATACACTACAAATGTGATTAATTTAGATTGTTTATATCCACTTACTCAGTTGTTGATGAAACCGCAAGAAATGCTCCTAGGGGAATATGCCTCAATTATCTTCTGGTTCAAAATAGCCACAAAATGATTTCTTCAATAATGAAAAAAATAATGTTCCTGGAATAACTTGCTACATATTGATATCTATTGAATAAATGGAGTTTCACGGCCTCTATTTATTTGCATCTTCTTGATAATTAGTGAATGATGTTAAGTATGCTTTCTTATTGGTCTCCTGGCCATGTGTATGTCAGACTGTAGATGATGGGATTCAGCATGGGAATCACAATGGTGTAAAATATGGACATTATCATGTCATGATCCAAAGCTTTAGCTGGAAGTTGGTCTCATGTACATGAAGAGGATGGCTCCATCATAAACTGACGCTCCAGTCAAGTGACAGCCACATGTAGAAAGACCTTCCATCTCCCCTCAGCACATTATATCCTCAGAATGACCAACAGGATGAAACCATAGGAGATCAGAATGATCAAGATAGTGACTATCTCAGTAGAGCCCACAAAGTAGTAGAGTAGAAGCTGGTTCTTGTCAGTGTTGGAAAAGGAAATACCAAGGAGATCAGGTATGTTACAAAAGACATGCTTAATTTCATTGGATGCATAGAAGGATAAGCTAAATGTGGCCACTGTGTGTACAGGAGAATGCACAATGCCACCACATAGGAAGCAATGATGAGTGGCACATAGACTCTGGGTGACATCCTAACTGAATTCAAGAGAGGATTGTAGATTGTAGATAGTGTTCATATACCATTGCAGTAATGAGAAAGCAATCCGTAGTCCCCAAAGTAATAGCAAGAAAAATCGGTATTGCACATGCAAGATAGAAATGACTTTGTCCTCTTTCAGAAAATTAACCAGCATTTTGGGAATGAAAACTTAAGAATAGCAGGCATACAAGAATGATAACACACTAAGAAAATAGTACTTAATGTTGTGGAGTCAAGGATCCCTAATGATCAATAAAACCATTCCCAAATTTCTCGTAGATTAAAAAGATAGATTGCCAGAAATGGTAAAAATACAAAAACTTGAACCTCATAATTATCTTTGAATCCCATCAATATAAACATAATGTCTTTGATCACATTGTTTTACCTGAATCCTGTGTAAATCTAAATCTGATATCAACTGTGGCATTTTTATTTTATTTATGTTTTAGAGCAATATCTTAAAAGGAGCATCCACCCTATTGTATCCTCTTGTTTGTTTCTTAGGAAGGCGTATTGAAATCCTTGACGGTGAGGATATAGGCAGTGATGAAGACACTGGGTCCAATAAAATGTATTATCCTGTTAAATTTAGAAATTTTTATTAAGTGGTTGGATAAATATTTTATGGTAAAAATGGCAATTTATGAGGTTTAATTTTCAGTTTATTTTCTGTTAAGTTTACTACCATGTAGTTTCCTGTTTCATCATTCTAAAATGTACAAAGATGAATAAATATAGAAATTTTAAATCTAAAAATATTGTAATAAAATGTATGCGTCTGAGTACTAAACCTAGTTTTCTATAATATGCATAAAATACCTTTCCTTAGTTGTTATAATTGTTAAAATGAAAGTGACCATCACAAAGTGTATGAAATGAGAATTGTATTTGAATGAGAAAAACAATATAGAAATTGTTTTGTTTTAAAATAGTCCCAGATGGCTAGAAAATGAGCTAAGATACACTCACATTTCAGCTGGTCATATGGCGCAAGTTTTTCCTACAAAACTATGTGTATCCCCTTTTTTGGCTATTCTTCCATTCCACTAGTACTTCTGGAACCCTGGTGAACAGACAACAGATACTATTCCAGAGGTAGATGCACCTTGTAAGCAAATAACAGAACATGGGTTTTCTTTCTATTTCAGTTTTCTCTCTTGATACACACACATATCACCATGTTGTCTATTTAGGCCTGGGTTTATTATTCTGTTAATGTTTTTCCAATTTAACTTAATACCAATACGACGTTTTTTCTATGAATATATTCCTTATCCTTGCAAAGCCATTGGGTATATTTTTTAGGCATGTTTATGTCAAAAAGAAATCATGACACTTCTTTAATATATTATAATTTCTTAAGGATTCTCTAAAATTATTATAAAGGAAAAATCACCAATAACAGTTCATAAAATTTATAGAAGCTATTGCTAAAAGAATACAATCACTACATAAGTCACAAAGTAGTGTTTTATTTCTGGGATATTTTCCTATACTCTCAGACTGTTTCTCATTCAGTGGAATATAAACAAAATGAAAATGTACCTTAAAAAACTGGAGTCACCTGCATCTAGAACAAAAGTATTTATGGTTTAAGCAAAATTAAATATAGCATCTACCATATTTAGAAGCCAGATTTCAGCACTGTGACTCCTGTTATTTCCTCTGTGTGTCATAGTTCAAATTGTGTTTAAAGGGGTGTCATGAGCCAGGGACATACAAATGATTTATATTGGTGACATGGAACACACTACATTTTTGTTATACTGAGATTTTTGTACATCAAGAAAAAATGAGAAAATCAACTTAAAATTATTCTTAGAAAAAAAAAGATACGTCTTTATTTTCCCACAATGTTTTTCCCAGAACCATGTGGTCAACAACAAAACAGGAATTCGGCAGATGAGCAGCACAATGAAAACAAATAAATATGGGCAAGCAATTATAGAAAAATGTACCAATAGGAAGTCTACTAAAGGTACCCATTACAAAACACAAGTTGCCTATTACACATAGGAAAAATTTTAGCAACATTACAGCTCTAATATTTAACTGATGTGTCTGAGATGATGCAATTATGGATTAAGAACAGTATATTTGTGCTCTGAAACCCTGAGTTAAAATCCAGATTTAGCACTCACTGACAGTGTAACCTTGGAAAAAATAGGTTTATCTTTCCAAACTAAATAGTAACTAAGCTTGACCAAATTTTCAGGCATCTCTTGCTTAACTATCTGAACATGGTATGATTGTATAGAGATTATTTCATTAAATTCACTAAAATATGCTTATTAAGTGAAAGTGTTTTAATTACATGTGAAAGATACACAAATTTAAAATATAACTTCTAAATTTTAACTACAAAATATAAATAGGTTGTTATAAAATCAGTTTTTCATCAAAACATTGAGCAATGAGTAAGCACCAAACCAGAAGCTTTGTATTTCTTCTAGTTATACATATGTTTAAGTTACATGACACTTAAGATATATTTAAATATTTTTCTCATGAGATTAAAACCAGTTAACCTCAATATTCTGTGGTATAAGTAACTTTAAAAATATATCCTGTCGTTGCATTCTTCCTCTGAATATGATAGTGAAATAATGATTTATTTGCTTAAATTTCTCTGATAATTTTGCCCATAGTAATATTCTCATAACTTTGGATTTCCTTGATTTTATCTGTAGTATAAGAAGGTGATTAATAAATGAAGGTATATTATAATCCATATTATATCCCATTAGGGCAATTATCTACTTCACTGTAGGAAACTGGAAGAAAAATAAACAGAAAATATAGGGTTCATCTACTCCATTAAAGATGCTCTTCAAATAGGCATTTCTGTAAACTTAAGGACATTGGAACTGATTGTATTTATGCCTAACTGATTCACGTTAAGAGACACAGGTTAGAAAACAAATATATAGATCTCAAATTTTAACAGAACACGATTGTTCTGGAAAACTAAAATCAAACTAGTTCTTCAATCCTTATACAGTCAGAACACATAAATTTCCTTTTACCCATGAGAACAGTATTACAAACACTAAGCTGAGAAAAAGGAAAGCTATGATTGCAGCTACAACATGTTGTTAAACAGCTACTAGGTGTTAGAAACTTTGGGTACATTATCTTATGCAATCTGCATAGCAACCTACAAACTAATTCAGTGTCCTTTCATAGATCAGAAAACCGAGAACCGGCCTGAGCTGTTACTCCTTCATCAAGGTCACTCATTTAGTTACTAGCAGAGCTAGGGTTTAATGACAGGTTCCTCTGTCTCCAAGCACTAAGCCATTTTCACTTGAGTATATCACAGACTCATTGTAATACGCCATAAATTTATAAATATTATCCCTAGAAGCAGCATGAAATAACATCCCTAATGTTTGAATTGTTTTACAAAAGAATTCTTTTACAGAAGCTTAAGCAGAAATTATATTTAAAAGAAACTGACAGGACTTCTAGATCAGTTAGATACTTTGTAAAATAAATTTAAAATTCAGTTATATTCCTGCATGAGAAATAAAAATTATAATCTCAAAATGGTATAAACTTAATGGTAGCTTGTTAGTAACCAAGTGTAATATTGTGAAAAAAAAACTTACATTTCTTATTTCTTCTTATGATTTTCCCATTTTTACCACAGAATTTTGAGTAGAAAAAGGTATAGATTATCAAGAATTTAGATATTCAAAAAAGTGCAAATAACTACATATTTACCCCCCAAAAGACAATATAATACTAAGTATTAGAAAAACAAATGGAACAAAACATAAATTATACAATTTGATATTTGATTATGATCCATGTTTTTCAAAAATCTTGAGTTCTTTTCAGAATACCTAAATTAAGTTGAAAAATTTTAGAGAGATTAATTCATAAAATATTATAATTTATTCAGTTTTTAGTCTGTCAGACAAACTTAATTCAACATATTCTACATTTAAAGTTAAAGTAATTTCTCAATTGTCTCTGAAGAATGTGAAAACTTTGCAGCATGCAAAGTGTGGTGTATTTTAATTGCCTAGAACAATATGTGTTCACTAGAGAATTAGCTTTATTTTTTCTGTCTGTATTATGTTCTTACTTTTACTCTTGATTCACTTTTTTTTTCTGCTTTGATAGTTAATTTTTTGTGTCCAATGGCTAGGTTATGGTGTCTAGTTCTTTGGTCAAAGCTTGCTCTACATGTTTCTGTGAAGATTTTTTTTTAAAGACAAGATTAACATTTTAATCAATACATTTAATTACAGCCAGTTACCCCCCAAAATTTGAATGGGCCTCCTACAATCATTTCAGGGCCCTTAGGAGCAAAGATGAAGGTGTGTGTGTGTGTGTGTGTGTGTGTGTGTGTGTGTGTGTGTGTGTGTGTATGTCCTTTCAGATATTGCTTTTATCAATAGCAATGCTCGCTTTAGGGTTAATTATTCTCCTCTACTGGAGTAATCTTTCTTGATTGTTCAACATAAAGCCCCATAAGTTACGAGTTTTTCTATTTTCAGTGCACCAAATTGACACAATTCCTGTCTCTGTTTGAGTTCTGAGCACTACTGTCTTTAATCTTTTCAAATGATTTTTTTCTTTAGTCTTAGGTGTTTACCAGTTGCCTGTGCTGATCAGTTGTTCTGTTGAGAAATTGAGATTCTTTTCAGAGATCCACTCTCCTTTCTCTATGAAGCTCTTTATCTTCGGCAGTCTGACTTGCAACTCTAGCTATGTTGATCTTACTGGACTCTCAGCTCTGACTCTTCAACAAACTTCTTCTAGGTTTCACTTAAGTTTGACCATATGGCAGTGCAGCCTGGAATCTCTCTTAGATCAGGCAGGATGTGTAATCATAGGAGACACCTCATTTGTTCATCATCTCTCAGGGAAACTATCCTTCATCACCTGATGTCAGTGTTTTGAAAACTGTTGTTTCTTATATCTTTCTTTATGTTTTGTTGTATTTTTCTTATTTCTTACATTAAAATCAGTCTCTATTACACCATATATTTTGGAAGCAGAAAGAGTTTTAAATATGCCTTCAGGTGAACTCTAGAAATCATTTTTCTATTCTTGTAAATTTATTAAACTCCTCTTAAAGCTTCTAACAAACCACACAAATATAAAGAATGTTATTGACCTCTTCTTACAAATATGCAAAGGCTCTAAACATTTCTTATTTTCTGACTTTCCATGCTGTCTTAAGCCTCTGTTCTCTCCCAAATTGTCATGAGTGAACATCTGCAGGATTTCCCACTTCCAAAATTTGGTATCCTACAGTCTATTATTTGCATAGCAGTCAGAGCTGTCATTTAATGAAAGATGCATTAAATCACTCCTTCACTGTAAATCCTCCAGGGGTTATTTTATCAATCAGAAAACAGGGCAAGTTTTCTATATATAGTCTATATGGTCCTACTGGGTCAAATCTGTTATACAAGTCTATCCTTATCTTCTCCAATTTCTAATTACATTTTATGCTCCAACCATCTTTGACTCTGATGTTTCTTAACATTAATATCATCACTTAAGAACTCTTTCATTGACAGTTCTCTCTCTGTGAACCAGTGAAGCCTAGGTCTCTTCCTCTACATGTCCATATAGTTTGCTCACCATCCTTCTCAAGCATTTATTTAAATGTCATCCACACAGAAGTCTCAATGACAACCTTAGCTAAAATTTGAACTCCATTCTGGTAATTTGCTTTATTTCATTTGTATTGCTCAATACCAGTTATCATACTGTACAGTTTACTTCTCATTCTGCCTATATGTTGTGTTTTCTCTAAGCTCCATAAAGGGAGGAATTTTGATTGTTAACTTAAGAATACATGTTTATTTTCTTGATGAATACACTTGTATAAAATCAATCAGGCATCATTTTTATTGTCTCTTTACATGTTAGGCACGACAGATAAAATTGTGAACATAATATATAGGCTGGCATTATAAAAATAGATATTTAGTTGGAACAGATAGACTACATGTGAGAATAAGTAACAATGGCACTTTATCTAAACTTCAGAGTAAAAATTACATTTAAAGTAGAATCAGAGTGTAGTCATTTGTTAGTGATACATATTGCTTAAAATGATGAATGATTTTTTTTATTTCTGTACTTAGCACATTGAATCTGGCTCACCCAAGGAGGTGAACGCATTGTTAAACAATCCGGTTATAATATATATTGACTAATACATAATGTATTGCTAGCATAACTTACAATGAATTTTCAATAGGATATTGGCACACATGTTCCAGGTTCTAGTAAGTGCGTTTTTCACTACTTTGTTCCTCAAACTGTAGATTGTGGGATTCAGCATGGGGATCACCAAAGTATAAAATAGAGAGGCCATTCTATCAGTATCAGATGAATCTTTGGACTTGGGCTGCACGTACATAAAGAAGAGAGTACCATAGTATAAAACCACCACTGTCAGGTGCGATCCACAGGTGGAGAAGGCCTTGTACCTGCCCTCTGCAGAATGCATCCTAAGGATGGCAAGAAGGATCAGCATGTAGGACCCAAGGACTATCAGAAGAGTTGACACCAAAGTAAAAGCTGCAAATATGAGAATTATCAATTTAATTTCATGTGTGTCTGAACACAGCAAAGATATCAATGGTAGACTATCACAGTAGAAATGCCTGATGACATTGTACCCACAAAATGACAAAACAAAAATTTTTACAGTGATCAGCAAAGACAAAAAGACGCTGTATAGATAGGATATTGCCACCAGCAACTGGCATAATCTTTGTGACATGACGACTGTGTACAGCAGAGGGTTGCAGATGGCCACATAACGGTCATAAGCCATTGCTGAAAGAAGAAAAATTTCACTAGTAATAAACAAACTGAAGAAAGTGAGTTGGATAGCACACCAATTATATGAGATTGTATGTTGATCTACAACCAAACTTACTAGCATTTTTGGTCCTACAGCAGTCGAATAACCAAGGTCTGTAAATGCCAGGTGTGTGAGAAAGAAGTACATGGGTGTTTGTAGCCTGGAGTCTACCTTGGTGAGGATGATTATGCCCAAGTTGCCCACCACTGAGACTGCATATATGACAAGAAACACCCCAAAAAAGGGAGCCTGCAGCTCAGGGTGGTCTGTAATTCCCATGAGAATGAATTCTTTCAGCACTGTTAGGTTTTGCTCTTCCATCTATGCCATTAAGGGAAATTACTGTGGAGAAAACCATTAGAAGAGTTGTTAGATTTCAGAAGATACCATCTGGTAAACTTTTAGTACGCAAACCCATCATGGCTAACTCAAATCCAAAGTTATTAATAGCAATAATTTAAGTTTAGCCCCACCTCCATCATTAAATGTAGAACCAGATTTAGAAACTATTGTAACCTAACATATATAGTAGCCATTTTATTGTTTGTGTCACATCCTGCTTATCATTGCAAAGTATATACGATCCTTTGTGGTTCTTTCAACAGACTATCTTTAGAAATACGAAGAAACATAGTTTCATACAATGGTTCAGTGGTTATTTGAGGGTATGGGAGGTAGATAAGGGTTTAGATGGGCAAATATAATTGATGGAAGACAATTATCTTTGCATGGTGAACATTCAATGCAATATACATAAGACATGTTATTAAATTCTACATTTAAAACCTATTTTATTAACCAATGTCACCTTAATACATTTAATTAAAATAAAGAAAAATTTGAGTTACATTGGAAAACAATATTTTTTTAATTTAAATGGTGCATGTTTGCTAAATAGATTCTTAAAATTTTTTAGAAAGAATTACAATACAAAGTAATATAGCCCTTTACCTCCTGACCCTGCAACTTCAATCCCAACCTCTAAGGAAAATCATTATTAAATTGTTTAATACATTGATTTGCTTCTCTTCATTATAACTCCCAAATCAAGATGGTATTCTCATTCCACTCTTCTTTTGATTTTCTAAATTTAAATTCCACTATGCGTTTATGAGTTTTAAATTTTAAATTAATGGTTGTGTTTTCTTTACCTCTGTTTAACTCTTTTTCCCTTTAGATTATTTTAAAGGTGGGTCTTTATAACCTTTTATGGAGAAAAAATTATCTAAATTTTGTACAAAATCTTTCAGAGCATGAAATTGATGACTGCACAGCAAATCATCCTAAGAGGAAAGCAAAATCATGATTTAAATAAAAGGATATTGTAAAAAGCAGTATATTCATGGCTACCATTTCACTTATATAGATATTAATAACCTAAAAAGCATGAATATATTACTGATGTCAAATCCAAAGATGTATAAAAATACAGTATACTATGTTCAAGCTTAGTTGATGGAGTTTGGCTGAATGTTTGAGTTGAAAAGTCTAAAGCATCATTCACCACATTATCAGATTGAATTAAAAATGTGAACATTTGAATATATGAATAAATATTACTGTTTAGAATGTACAAAACACATCAAATTAAGTTTTCAAGAAAATTCTCATCTTGATAGAATATCATAAAAACTAGACTGAACCTACTCTTAAAATAAAAATTAAAAATTTATGAGAAACATTATAGAAGTCCTAAATAAATTAGTAGAAACTCTATGCTCCTGGATTATACTATCCATTATTATATAAATGCCAATTCTCAAATTAATCTTTTCATTTAATGTCTTTTCAATCAAAATCTCATGAGAGTATTTCATAGACTTTAACACCAACTTAAATGTATTTTTAAGATACAAATTATAAAGAATAAGCAAGATAGTTTTTAAAAGACCTGCATTATTAGATATTAAAACTTAAAAAACTAGATTTGTTGAGACACTGTGACATGGATATGAAAATGGACAAATGTATTAATGGTTCAAAATACACAACTCAAAAAATTCATGATAATATAAAACTGTGGTCTGTGAAAAGAGGTGGCATATTGAAAATTCAGAGAAAAATGTTCTATTCAATACAAAAAGCTTAAAAAAGAGAGTATCTCTATGGAAGATGGTGCAGTAGAATATTTAGTTCATCCATATAAAATCAATTCTACACTGGTCAAGAACTCATGTCAAAAGAAAATGTTTAAGCTTGTATAGCCTTAAAAACTAGAACTTCTGAATGTCACTGAATAAATGTAAGTTTCAAGAAAATCAAAATAAAAATTCAAGATTAATTTGACTGATTAAATCTGCCTCAAAAATTTACTCTATCTAAAAAGCTATTCTCAATATTAACAAAATATTTACAAAAAAATAATAATTTATTAGCAGCAACCAAACAAGGAAAATGAAAAAACTTGAATGTTTTAAGCTACAAAAAGTTATACCCAAAGAAAGACAGATTCCACGTGTTTGTATATTTGGCAAACCTCTTCAATCTGACATCTACTGTATTCTACAAATCACCTAAGTTCTTCTGAATCTCAAATGAGTTGGTCGTTTTATCTGACCAAACCTCTTCATCCCCAGCCCAAGCACTAGTGGGAAAGAAACTAGAAATTAAGCAGAGCCTCACTCTTTTGTGAAGGAAGCACAAACTTCAGAATTGCACCAGAACATAGGAAATAAACCTGAAGCCCAAGGATGTCTTCCTTTGCAAATACAAACTCCTAATCTCAACTAAGTATTCTATAAAATTATGCTAAAAACCCCAAAAAAGATAAATAGAATGGTCAAATTCACAACATCATATTCTTATTCAAAGAAGTGACAGAGAGAAGAAAGATTTTTTTAAAAAGACAGAATTTTAGCTTTTCACCACTAAGTATAATATTGGCTGAGGGTTTGTCATATATTTTTAAATGGCTCTAAAAATATGTCAAGGTCAGCATTCTTTGGGTTAGTTAACATCAGAGAAATACATATATATTATTTTCAAATAATAAAACATGGACACAGAACATACTTTTCTCATCCAACATAGCTAGAATGGCCGTGAGACCTTCAATATTTTTCCATTTCTTGGTGTGTGAATACACTACATTATCTCAATAAGGGACCACTAACTTCATGATTATGTGGCAGCAACAACAGATGTAAAACCAACATTACTCATTTCTAGTTATACCTTTGGAATCTGACAAAATGTACTGCTTGTCAAATCTTACTTAGCAAATATCCACAATTTGTAACTTAAGACATGCAGTGGTAGACTTGCTGGCTGTGGGATTCAACGTCAATTTCCAAACCACTATTATGTGGCTTGTCATAATTGCTGAAGAGATTTTAAAAACTGAACTTCTTCATTATAATTATATGCCATTAGGATAGATTTGCAACAATTCTGCAAAATTCAGTGAGCCAAGTCACGTGGTTTGTGCTGCACCTGTGTCTTGTAACTGGGACTCGTGGAGAGGTATGGAAAGTCTCTTACCCTTCTCTTTCCAATCTTCAAACAATACTTTTTCTTCTTCACTTTTGATATGTGTGATTTACAACATGAAGAGCAACAGAATAAGGAGAAAATATCCCCTAATGCATTTCAGCAAATTGCAAGGGAAGAAAGTTGATAACCAAGCCAAAAACTCTGAAGTGTTTACGGAGTGGTATCTTCACCAATACTGACAGTAGGATGCTTGTACTCAATTAATAATTTTTCCAAGAATCGACTTTGCTTGACCCATGAATTGTACTGATTATATTGTGCTTTTTTCAACAGTATAAATGTGCTAAGAGATACTTCCCAGTTTTTATCCTCATGATCCATATGTAAAGAAATTTAATGAAAAGACATTAAGGGCAAAAGCCATCCTATCATTATGCTGCCATGGACATATTTGTCTAAGTCAAAGAGTTTATTATATGTTATTTTGGTTTTGCCATCGACTTGGTCTTGCAAATATCATTATAGCAGACTCACCTGTGTCCCATTCCTTGTCAACTTTTGGCCACCTCTGACTTGACCAATAGCCACAGTAGATGTTTGCTAAGATGCTGGCAGTTTCCCATATCATTTTTTAAAAATTTATTAGGTGACATTGGTTAATAAAGTCATATAGGCTTCAAGTGTTTTACTTCTTTTTCTGAGGACAAACTGACTAGAGAGTTGCTCAGAACATATGCAAGGCAGGCTGGAAGTGCATGAGATTTAATGTGTCAAGGAGCAATGCTCCACTGATAAGGAAACGAATCAATGGATAAACACCCAAGCTTTCCTAGCCTTCAAGAAGAGCCCAGAAAGACACTTCACAGCGCCTCCAGTGATAAAACCTTAGCTACTACATTCTAGTAACACTTTACTGGCTTACTGAATAATTAGAGGTCTTATCAGAAATCTGTTAGTAATTAAGGCATAGGTACTCACAGAGCATCCATAACTTTGTCCCGACCATCAGCATTTTGCTTAGACAACATTGTAGGTGGTACTTTCAAAAATTGTTTATACCGCTTCAGATGTTTATGGTTTAGCGTCTTTATATAAATATCAAAATCATAACAAATAGAAATTAGAAACTTATGACCCTCAAAGAACAAAATAATCCTGGAAAAACACTTTACTAGAAAGCATAGTTATAAAAAGATATTAATACATGTGTTATAATTTCCTGAGTCTGGCATTGATGATTATGCTCATGTCTAAAATTTAAATTGAAGACAGGGATCAAAAATTTTCACTGGAGCTAATCTAGTGATCAGGTGATCAGTGCCATCTACTCACCTAAAATGAGGTACGACTCTATGTTTCCCCATGTGATGACTAATCTAACTGCTGGCAGAAGAATTTATGATTGTTTCTCTCCTTTGAGACTTTTCCCTAGTAGCTTTACTGAAATTTCTTTCTTATTCCCAAAGTATCAGAGGACAGAAAATTATGCCAGAATCTCGGTTAATCATTCAAGGTAACTTTGATTTTCCTATTGACAAAGTGGGTTTTTTTACATATAATTCATCTACATTACTTTGTTGTTTATTTTTTACTACATCCCTCAAATATCTGGATGTAAGTATATTTTTGTTGGATATGTGTTTTGGTTACTCATAAATTATTTCGCATTCAGCATTTTCCACAATGGCTTCTTGCCAAGCTTTATGTCTGAAGATGAAGATACTTTAAACAGGTTCTATAGTATTTTTTAAGATGCATAAGGAATAAAAATTAATAATACATGTGCTACTCTTTTTTTTAATGTCAGAGACTAAATTGAGTTACTGATACCCTCATTCAACATCTATAAACATCATCAGCCTTTATTTGATATATTCACTTCAATTTCCTTTCTCCACATTGGGGAAGTTAATATATGTCTTTTAAAAAAACAGGCTTATAAAGTAAATATAATGTGTGTTTTCATGTGCATACCTATGGTGTCATGTAACTCACTTTAATAACTAAATGTATTCACTCAAACATATTTTGAAGTTTATATTCTTTTTAGTACATACACACCAGAAATTTTACTTACTTCAATTTAACAAAATTACTCTAATCTGGGTCTATTAACATTTAATATATGTTTGTTTTCATAGTAATAGGAATTACCAACTCAATATCTACATGTATCACCACAGTTAACAGCTTTGTGTATGTTGTCCCAATTAATCCTTGAGTGAACATATCTGTGAAATATCTCCTAGATGGGTCACTTAATTGAGAAAAATAAGCCCATTTAATTTATTTAATAAGGATAAATGTATGTAAGATTTCTTTTATCAATATAAAGTCTACCATCAATATATGAGAATCTCATTCTGGACATCTAATTTCTATATATATATTGCTTGCACATATAAAAGATTACAATAAAAATTAAATCACATTAAACTTTATAGAGCTAAAATTGTCTTCCTTGTCTTATTAAATTATTTTTAACAATAATTCAAATACTTGCCTAGATTTGAAAGAGAACAATGCAGTAAACACAATTAATGTCAAGAGAAAAAGTTTTAAAATTATAACGGATTAATAAACACATAATATTAATATTTCAATGTCCACAATAATGTTAAGATCGACAGTTTGGATAGTGCTGATGAAGTAGGTACTGAAATGACACAAAAAACTGACATCCACTCAGCAGCAGAGATGGGTGGGCTAACTATCAGACATCTCTATTTTTCCTCCTGGGCACGTGGTTAGACTTGTTAATAATATAATCTCATGAGTACATATCTCAATTAGTTTTTATGATTATGTAAACATTTACAACCTTTATCATTCAGTAATTTATTATTCTAGATTTTTGCCATGTACATTTTATAAAGTGTGTCTTAAAAATTGTTAGTAACCTTTTTTGACCATTATAGCTCAAACTGCTTTAGTTGTTAGAATCACTATATAAGAAGTATATATTTTGATATTGTTATATATTATATATTTCAATATTCAATTTGGTAAGTTAGTTCACCCCAATACATGTTCATTTTGTGAGATGAAGTAAAGAATTTATTATCACTGGTGTTTTTGTCAGCAAAATTGCTCCAACCCAGATAATGATTGTTTATAAAACTATTTTTCCAAGTCAAAAGTGATCCTATACAGAAGCTTGGAATAGAAGGTGACAAGGAGGGCCATCATTGATGGAAGCATCTCAAGCTTAAACAAGGAATAGCTGTGTTTATTGAATGGAAGAACATTTTTATAGCCTTTCAATGAAATACAGAAAGAAAAAAGGGGAGAGAGAGGCAAAAAAGAGTAAAAGTGAGGAGGCAGCATGATAATTTCAGGTTGGAGAAATATTTGAGAAGGGCATGTGAGAAGTTCTTTTGCAGTATAGCCGTGAAGTTACTTTAAGAATAAAGAGACCTGAAGCTATTTGACCTCCTTCCAGCCATGTCTGTGGTTTCAAATGATTTCTTTGAAAGGGCTCTTTCATTTCCATAGAGATAGAATTTTGCCATTGTGACAGAGGTAATTCTACCTTTGTCATTAAACAATTTCAATTTTACTTTTGAAATTAAGAAGTTCTGAATTCTGTCGATTTCTATTATCTTTACTTCCCATGTTACTCCCTGTCTTCCTCACTTCATTGTATGTTAGTGGTGTTTTACATGTACAGACAGAGGTACGGCACACATGACTGTTAATTTTTATTTCTTAGGGCAAGTGTCATGAGTGCCATTGAGAATCGTTGTCACTTTCAAGACAATTACATATGTTGGTCTAATAACATTTTACTCCAAGACACACTGAATAAAAATTATAAATGATTTAATAACAAAGAAAATTAATTCTACACAATAGTTTTTAGTATAAAAATATAACAGGAATAAGGTTATTTTACACCATTGTTTGATGAATATCAACATTTTTTTTTGTTTCCCTGTACCAAGTGAGATGGAGAGAAAGTAGGATCTCCTTTTAGATATGCTTTTCAGTATGTTTTGCCACATGTCTTATTTCCATGTAAATGTAAGCTTTTAATTTCATTTTTATTTTCATCTAGAGGCTTATTTTTTTGTTACATACATTTGTTTTAAGCACAAGATAAAAAATAATGGATACAAAATTGGATGTAGAAAACACGTCCAAAATTGATTGATTGAAAAAATGATGCAAAAATAATAATACTTTTATGAGCTGAAGAAAGAATATCTGTGGCAAAGTAGATGAACTTACATTGACCACTTTCAGAAACATGGGCCTCGCATAACTCCCCCACCAACTATAAGGCCTTCTCTGTTTAGAAATGATAAAAACTCCTCAGAAACTTACCTTTGATTTTTAATCTGTATCTTCAAACTATTGTTTATTACTTATATGAGTGGGTTTTCTTTGGTCAAATAATGCATTTTTTCTAAAAAGAAAATTGAGTATTTGAAAATGGAATAAAAAAGATGAAGTTTTTTTTTCCATTGAAATTAATGAAACTTACCTATTTACTAATGCTTCACTGAACAGCAAAATTTTTAGGAGCAAAGGGAAATCCTTAAATGACGACAGCTGTAGTTTTAAACTGACATGGGTTTGAACGATTGACATGGGTTATTCAGGAATCTCTTCAATGCATCCTTTACATCTTTGTTCCTTAGGCTGTAAATAAGGGGATTCAGCATTGGTATCACTAGCGTGTAGAAGACCGAGGCCATTTTATCTGTATTTAATGAGTGGTTGGTCCTCGGTTGCAAATACATGAAGAGAAGAGTCCCGTAGAACACAGTGACAGCCGTCATGTGAGATGCACAGGTAGAAAAGGCTTTTCGTCGCCCCTCTGAGGAACGTATCCTCAAAATGGCAATGATGATATTGAAGTAGGATATTAGGACAATAATCATAGAGAAAAATAAATTAGTCCCTGAAAAGGTAAACACAGCTGTTTCTGGAATGTAGGTATCAGAACAGGACAATGCCAACAAAGGTATGTTATCACAGTAAAAATGGTTGATTACATTGGAAGAGCAATATGACACAGAGAACACACAGGAAGAGACAGTCAGTGCTGTGGTCAGACTGTGGAAGTACGTAAGGGACACCAGCAGGAGGCAGATCTGTGGAGACACCACCACCATGTAGCGCAAGGGGTTGCAAATAGCCACATAGCGGTCATAAGCCATTGCGGCCAGCATGAAAATCTCGGCCACAATACAAACTAAGAATCCACCCAGCTGGGCTGCGCATCCATAGTAGGATATGGTTTTCTTCGAAATCAAGAAGTTAACCAGCATTTTAGGGGCAATGACAGTAGAGTTTCCAAGATTGATGATGGCCAAGTGCCGTAGGAAAAAGTACATGGGCGTCTGAAGTTGAGAGTCAATACTGGTGAGGGTGATGATTCCCATGTTCCCTGCCACCGTCAAACCATAGATGACCAGGAAAACCAAGAAAAGGGGGATCTGGAGTTCTGGATGATCTGAGACTCCCATGAGAACGAACTCAGTCACCTGCGTGAGATTCCCTGGAGCCATTGACTTTGTTGCTTTCTACATTGAATGGAAAAAAACAAAGAGATTAATAGAAATTGAAATAGTTTCTGTTAGATGTCAAATTATTAAATGTTTAAGTGTTCACAGATACTTAAAACTTCAGATTTTGTTTCTCACCCAAATTCTACCACACTACTCTGCTTCAGTGGCCCACAGACCCCATCTCAGTACTGTTCCTTCTTAGTATCATTCAGAACCTGATGTCCTCTTCGATTAGTCACATTTTCTTCAGCTAAATCAGCCAGTCTTTTCCTATATCACTTTGACTTCTATTTGTTCTGACTCTTTTCTATTATTTTATTCTGGTAACAATTCTTCCCCTTTCCAGCTTTTACATTTTCCTTTAAATTTTTTAAGGTCTTTTTTATTTTTTCAAAGTTATTACAGTTCTGATTTATTAATGTTTGATCACTTTAATTGGATAGAGAAGTGATAGGGGAGAGTGATAGCATTGCTTTTAGTGTGTAATGTACTGTGTCCAGCACTGAGCTTGGCATTTTGAAAAAATGTTCTCCTTATTCTGCAGGAGTGTCCAAAAATCTGGGTATAATTATTTCTATACCTGATGAGACATTGAGGCTCAATGAAAGTAAGTTAGTTGAAGAATCTTTATAAGATATTGGTTAACAGAAATTTTATGGTTTTGATTTATGTGTTTTGTTTGCTTGTTTTGTTAGTTAGTTGGTTAATTGCTTGTTACTTCACTAATTACCACCTATGTGAATTTTCTAGTATTTCTATTGTCTTCTGTGAATTAAATGAGTTAGTGTACACATAAGTCAGTTAGCACAGAGCCTGATAACATTGAATTCACAATAATTAGTACCAATACTTATTATTATTAGCATGTTTTGAAAATTTTTTAAATGGGATTTTTGCTTTTTATTTCAGTCTCAGTAACCTATTCTCCCTGACTGAGTGCTTTAATAGTTGTCATAGAAATAGCAAGTGAATTACTATTTTGCATCTTCCAAAACCTGGGACACATAACATGTTATCTCACAATCTAATTCTCTTAACTCTGTAGTGTTTGTATGTCTAAATACAAAGATGCCTAATTTTATGCATCAAATATGTGTCTGATGAGCTCATCTTATGGTGCTACACCAGTTCTCTCACATCTTGTTTTCCAGCACTGCATCTGAAAAGAATTGCATAAGTAAGTTCTTGGTGGAAAATACTGTGGCATCACTCACTTTGATCAAAGTATTCCCTGCACATTTGGTAAAATTCAAGCAACTCAATACGTGTTTCACTCTAAGGCAATATATCTGATAAACTTATCCTTAATTTAACAAGAACAAAAAAAGCGTCGACAGTTTCAATCATTAATTGTCTACTATTAATTTGTTTGTATTCTTACGTGTTATGAATTCCATTGTATATTGAAATTTAACTGATGGTAAAGCTAGGGTTGTTTTTTATTCTTATATGTACATGCCACTGCAATAAAGTTCCTGATAACAAGCAATTTTAATTTTATAAAATTCCTTTTTCAAATTTGTTTTTTAAATTAAATTTATTGGGGTGACATTTTTAATAAAATTGCATAGTTTTCAAGTATACAAATCAATAATATATCATCTGTATATTGCATATTTGACTTTGGGTGATAAATTCACTATAAAATACAGTTTTGAATATAAACATCTTATAGGTTTACTAAAATAACATTCTCAGAAAAAAATGTTAAATACAACTATGTTAGTCATTTGACCTTTCAACTTGTATATGAAATGATTTTTAAACAATTTTTAAATATCTTCTGAGATGATTTCAAGAGTATGTTTCATTAATTACTAACTGTAGATATTGTCTTAAATTTATTTAGACATCAGTTATGCTAGGAACAAACACTGCATCCTTATTGAGCTCCCAGTGTACCCCAGAAACATAGAGATGAACTATTGACACTAGAGAAATTTGGTCTTTCTTGAAGACATAGATCTTATGTTACAAAAACAATTAAGAATCTTTTTGAGTGGTGCAGAGTGATCTCTAAAACATCCATCAATTCTGCCAGTTCTATGACAAAAACATTCCTTTTTATATTAAGATTAAATATACTCCCTGTAATGACTATTCATTGTTCTATATAAATGCTCAAGTGGTCTAATTTATCAGTAGGGTTACTGTGTCCTATTGTTTAAGTTAGATCAGCATCACTTTTAGTTAGCAGTCAGTGAGCAGAGATGAACGTCTTTTGCAAAAGGGAACAGAGTAGATATCATTTTGTCCTGGGTCTGATTGGAATTAATAAAGCTTCCAAAATTCTGGTCTACACATTCAGAATTAGTAGAAAGTAAAGTACTTGGTTTACCCTACCTGTACAAAGACATCTGCTGAGACCCACTCCTAAGGTTCCTGCATGAAGCATGCTAAAGAGTCTTACAAGTGTTTGGAGTCCCCAAAGCCATTCCCACTGAAATATGTTTGTATATGGTCCTTGTTCCTGAACATGAGACCCAGAATTCCCACATCGAGTTCTGATTCCCCAGGGAAAAGAAGACAAATTAGATTCTTGTTAATCAAGCCTCTATGCAAAAATTTTACCCAAAGAACGTAAAATGTGAAGACAGCATAGGAACTTTCCTCAATATTCATACTGAATAGCAATCACATGTAATGATGCCACACTTTGTGTGTTTTGAATTATACCCCTATATCTGGAAGTGTTGTTCCTGGGCCCAAGATGGAGATAATTCAACAAAGCACAAGGCTATGGCCCCAGTGTTCAATTTTAGTGTGAATATGGGAATACACTGAATGGAAAGCCTCTATTTTAGTGTCAAGAACATGCCATGGTATACTTACCAGAAATATCAGATGACATGTAACAAAATAAAAATATGAATGGTTATAAGCAAACTGATATAAATATTTTTATTAAATTAATCAGGTACCCATCATGAACCTGATCTTACTTATAGTTTTTAATTAAAGTTATTTGATTAAAAACATATATTTATACAATTTGTAATCTTTCAAGCATAAATTCTAATTAAATATACTAATTGTTAATTTTTTGTGTGTGAGGTATATTTTAGTCTGTGAGATTTATAAGTGAAAAGTGCATGTCTAAATAGTTTTCCTTTCTATTAACAGCCTCTAGAATAATACCCAGGTATAAGTAGATGTTCAAAAAATATTTCAAAAGACTGATTGACTGATAGAATAAATAATAAATGATAAATGATAAATGAATGAATGAATACAATATCCATCTTAAAATTCTGAAATAAAATAAAAGGAATTTGTTTCCAAGACCATAATCTGTCTTTAATGTGATTTTAGCTTTGATAAAGAAGTAGTAACAACCTGCATACTGTTCTCTAGAATATTCTCTCCTCCAGGGCATAACAAAACTATTTTTTTTCTTCATTTGGTTTTTCTAATATTTAATAAGTTTGTAGCACATTCTAAGTTCTAAGATTAACTAGGCAAAAAACTAATATGGACAGTAAAGAGAAAATTACAAAGCTTTTTATCATTCTCAAGTTCTCATTACAATATATTTAAATCCTTGAGGTTCTCCCCAGAGCCCAAACAGCCACATGAAGTTTTTGTGGAAACTTCCCCTGTAATGTCCATTGTGTAGTGTCCTCATATAACCAAAGATACAGGCTGTATTATGCTTCATTTGATACTTCATTCTCTCATAAGCTCTGCCAACTTCTGCATCTGTTTAACATTCCTATAATATTGTAAAGATTTTTAAAAAGAAAGTATTTTTTTTATAATTTTTGCTGTTATTGACTTTGTTTTTACAACTTGGCTTTTCATTCAAATCTTATTCTTTGTTGTATAAGAGTTTTATTTTTCATTTTCTAATGGAATATGTTTTTGAAAATATCTCTTGGTCAAGCAGACAAAACTTTAAGACAATACCATCACAAAATTTTACCTTTCAAAATATTTGTGAGGCATACACACACATTACATGCACACGAACGTAAATATGTAAAAAATAACATTACCGATAATATGTTTTCATTGCCCACATTAAATAACAGTTTTATCTTATAAATTTATTATTTTCAAGTAATACATAATTACATAAAAATTAAATTTTCATTGATTTAATACCAATTCTCAGCTTCTCTACCCCACCTAGGCAACAGCAATCAACTATTATAACCTTTCGCTATTTTTCCAAATCTTTTTATTTATTTTTGTTGTAAGAATGCTTAACATGAGATCTACTCTTGTAACAGAATTTTAAGTATACAATAGAGTAATGGTATTTATAGGCACAGTGATACATAATAGACTCTAGATTTTAATCATCTTGCATAACTAAAACTTTTGACTTATTGAATAGCAACACCCATTTCCCTGATTCCCAAACCCCTAGCAACTACCATTTTATTCTCTGCTTCAATGTGTTTGACTATTTTATATACCTCTCATTAATAGTATCATGCAGTATCTGTCCTATGATGAACTTATTTGACAGTATAATGTGCTCAAGTATCATCTATGTTCTTTTTTTAATAAAATGCATTTATTCTTATATATATTATATATATGTATATATAATACTATATATAATTGCTAGTTATGTGGTTTTAAAAATACATAAGTGGATTTAAGATGTTTACATCATTCTATGCTTGGTATATACATATTGCTTAACTATCCTACTTTGAGATTTAATTATCTTGATTGTTATGCATTCCGTTCATGTAATTAAATTAGATAAGCATTTTGATTACTTCTGAATCCCTTCTGTAACAGACAATAATGAAGTTTACATATTTTTATTCCTCACTTGATAGTCCCAGATTTTTTAACGTTTGCTAATGTTATGAGTGTGGAATATTGTTTCATATCTTTTTCCACTCACATTTTCCAGACCATTATTAAAGTTAAGTGTATGCATTAGTCTAAAAATGTTTCTTCTTTTGTGAACTGTCCATGTGTATTCTTTATCCATAGTTCTATAAAATAGTAGCCCAGCATTTATTAATTTAAAAGATGCATAATTCTATCTATTTTCTTTGTCTATGGCTAGTTCTTTTGGTGTATTTGTAATTTTTTTAAATTCAGAACTTTATAATAATAAAGCATAAAGCATCTATCTTTGTGATATTGAGCTGCTTCTAAGGATGCTTTCATTGCCAAATCTCTCTCTGTCTCTCTCTGTCTCTCTCTCTCTCTCTCTCTCTCTCTCTCACACACACACACACACACACACACACACACACACACACACACACAAGGGTGGTCCCCATCTCATGGTTGGATATACAAAGATAATGAATATCAGTGACCATGGCTTAGCTTTGACTTTGTAAGGAAGAAACCATGTGAATAATGAAAAAAGCCTCTAAACAGTAAAATGTAAATGCAGAGAATCTATGATATGAATACATGGCAATAAAAAGTATTCCATAGAGAAACTGGGAGGTGTTTTAAACTTATAATCTTAATATAGAGAAATATTCTTAAATTGAACACTAATTTCTAGCAGATTGTCTTGTTGGATTTATAAATATGGATAATCCTTGCTGAAGAGAATATGTTTTCATAAAATAGTAATTAAAAGTTAATAAATAAAAATGAAAGAAAGAAGGAAGAAAATAAGGTAAAATTATTTTTGATAGACATATACGTTTGCACTGAAAATAAGGTATTTTGGAAGCATGGCTAAACCTGAGTTAAGAGAAACCCTCTTCTGTACCTTGATTCTTGTGCCTGAACACAGATTAATGGTAGCATGTGCAAGGGCATCACAGAGGGACAGGGATCAAAGGAAAAGAGAGCTGGACATTGAGTCGGGACAAGGTTTGTATGAAATTTTATAAAGATGTGTTGGGCTTAGTCCTGAGAAGACGTTAATCTGCCAGTCACTTGTACATTTTTTTGTTTGTTATTATTTATTTTATTGCCATTCTTAAATTTAAGTATGATCTTGATAAATGCTAATGCCTAGACTTTTGTTTTCTGTGAAATATTAAAGATGGGTGTAATATCCAAGCTGTAGATGAAGTAACAAAATGGGGAGAAGTGAACCCTCACACACAGGACTGTAAGGACACTAGGAATTTAAACACATTTTCTGTGGTCTCCAAGCCATGGGTTATAGTTAGAATTGCCAATACACAGATCCAAGGATGGGCAGAGTCCTTTACACTGGAATCAGATAGCAATGATTTTATGAAAAGTGTTCTGGGTTAATGTGAGCTGTGATTTTGTTATTGATTAGGTGGCTTTTGATTAAGCTAGCGAGATATAATTATAATAGTATATACGACTGCAACTATCCGAACTTATATACAATGTTACATGAAGATGAAAAGAAACAATATTCAACATCCTAAAGTAATGATTATGTACATATATGTCTGGGTGTGTGCAGTGGTGTTATAGAGACCAGTATCAGCATCCACATACATATATGTATGTACACATATATCTCAGGAAGAACATAGTGAGAAGCAAATGAATGACGGTGTTTTTATACATCTAAAGTTATCATAGGTAGATGGTTGAATATGATATTTGTTTTAAAATATCCAGGAAAAAATATATTAATAAACTAATACAAAACATTTTAATCATACCTCTTAAATATTGAGGTACAATACATCACTCACTCACAATTTTTAAAATTTACTTTTTACTGTAAAAAGATACTTTATTGATAAGCCAATTTTTCCTAAGCACACTTTTCATGGCCTCTTTAACATCTTTGTTTCTTAAACTGTAGATGACGGGATTCAGCATGGGAATCACAATCATGTAAACTATTGAAACTATCATGTCATGATCCAAAGCATAGTTGGAACTTGGTCTCACATACATAAAGAGAACCGTACCATGAAAAACGCACACTCCGGTTAGGTGAGAGCCACATGTAGAATAGACCTTCCATCTCCCCTCAGCAGAATGCATCTTCAGAATGGCCAACAGGATGAAACCATAGGAGATTAGGATGATCAGAATAGTGACTATCTCAATAGAACCCACAAAGTAGAAGAGTAGAAGCTGGTTCGTGTGAGTGTCAGAACAGGAAATAGCAAGGAGAGGAGGGATGTCGCAAAAGACATGCATAATTTCATTGGATGCACAGAAGGATAGGCTAAATGTGGCCACTGTGTGTAAAACAGCATGCAGAATGCCTCCAATATAGCAAGCAATGATGAGCGGCACATAGACTCTGGGTGACATGCTAACTGAATAAAGGAGAGGGTTGTAGATTGCTACATAGCGATCGTATGCCATTGCAGCCAAGAGAAAGCATTCTGTGGTCCCAAAAGTAACAGCGAAAAACATCTGTGCTGCACATTCGAAGAGTGAAATGACTTTACTCTTTGAAATAAAAACTACCAACATATTTGGGGTAACAACTGAGGAACTGCATGCATCCACAGATGACAACACACTCAGAAAATAGTACATGGGGTTATGAAGTCGGGGGTCCTTCATGACCAGTACAATCAGTCCTAAATTTCCTATCAGAGTAAAGAGGTAAATTACTAGAAACAGAAAGAATAAGATAATCTGCAGTTCAGGCTTGTCTGTGAAACCCTTCAGCACAAACATGGTAACTTCAGTGGCATTCTGCATGTTGACGTCTCATGAGACTTAGTTAAAGAGATTTGTAAAATTATAATCACCTACTACAAAGAAAAATAAGCAAAATGTGACAGTATTGTGACACAAGGGGAAATGTGCTATCTTCTCATATTCATCTGTTGACAATGTGAAGTTTCTCAGTTGCAGATCAGAAGAAAGTGACAAGACAGTGGAGTAAGGGTTTATGCCACTCACTGCAAAATCAAATGGAAAAGATCAGTGTTCACTCACTGGCTGAATTTATGTCATCTCTAAAGGGATCGGGTCACCTGGTTAATTAGGTCACCATTGCATTCTTTTAGCTATTTTTCTATTAAATCACATTAAAACAGCAAGTGCTTGGCTAAAGAATAATTTGCCCTTGACATGAAACATGTGAGATAGAATATCAGTGTACAGCACACTGGGATAGAATAGAATGTCAGCATTCTAGACATTTCAGTAATTGTATACAATTATTCGCTATCATCTACTCTCCCGTAGAAAGAGGACATTTATATATACTTTTTTACAATATGAGAGTAAATATTGAAAAACAAAAAATATGTCAATAAAATTAAGTCTTTACAATTTTGTTAAATAGAGAATGTTTAAATTTGGTTTATCCTACTGAGTAGAGACAATCTAAATTGTAACATTTTATGGTTTTAGTTCTTAAAAATTTCTTAATCCATTAGACCTTAATGGTTATATCTAAAAGAATTCATCAAGATTTTTTTCCAGATAATAGCCAATGATTTAATTAAGCCAAAATAAGAAATGAAATACAGCTGACCAGGCCAGAGACAAAATGAAATACTGATATTTGAAACAATATGGATAGATCTTGAGATAATCATGTTAAGGAAAATAAGTCTGACAGAAAAAGTCGAAAAACAGTTGGTTCCACTCATATGAAAGATATAGTCCTGAAAACAACAAACAAGCAAGATGAAACAAACTCAGAGATGCAGATAGTAGTTTAGAATTTACTAGAGGTAAACAGGTTTTGTGGAAGGTAGAAAAGGGATAAGGGGTCAAACGTATGGTGATGGAAGACTTGGCTTTGAGTGATGAATATAAAAAGCAATATACAGATTATGTACTATTGAATTGTAGACTTGAAACCTATATAATTTTATTAACCGAGTCACCCCATTAAAATTAATTTAAAAATAATGGCAAAATATATTGTGGTCTTAAAAGACACTTAAGCCATACAAGTAGGTTGAAATATATGGGTCTTACTTGGATCCTGATTCAAATAACCTATGGGAGGAAGGACATATATCAGAATTTTTAATATTAAGAAATTTTAAAAAGTTTGGCAGTGATAATGATGACGTGCTTAGGCTTAAAAAACAGTTACTATTGTTAGAGACACATAATTAAATACTTATGGATAAAACTATAAATACTTAGGATGGTGGAAATTGGGAGAGAAGACGGGCCATGTTTGTAAATTGCTGAAACAGAGTGATGGGCACTTGGGAATTCATTATACCATTCTGTCTGCTTTTATTCCATGCTCAAAATTTTCAAAATAAAATCAGACCTAAGAATAAAAAAAAAAATGAAATAAAAACTTTGGTGAATATGATGAAATCTATTTATAAAAAAAAGTGATTAGCAGTCACAAGAGAAAATCAGCCCCAGTATAATTCTTGATATTTATCTATTCAATGATAAACTTATTTAAGACAAAGAGCATAGGACTTAGATCTGAAAGTGTGTGTTCATTGGCAAAGTTCATGATTAAAAGTCATATGTGGTGAGGGCTTCTTCTCCTAAATTTACTTCTCTTTAGAATAATAATGTGTTTAAATGATCAAACAGATATAATAATATAAATGAGGCAGACTACTTAAATATATAGAGCAATAAATATACGAAGTAATTTCATTTAAGTATGTCAGTATTTGGCTACAAACTGAAAATAAACATGTAGCTGAACTTTGGTCATCAGATTCATTTATTTTAAAACATTAGTAAATATTGGGCCATAAAATTAATATAATTGATGAAGAATATATACGGCCAAAGTTTTGAGACAGATATTTCATCCTCAAGTTGCATTTAAAATATTTGCTTTGTGATTATCAGTACACACTGAAACATTATTCTATCAGGACTAAGTCCAATTAGTCATATTTTCGTTATGATATTTTCTCTCTACCCACACACAGATCACCATAATTCTATTTGCCACATTACTATGGGCTGAATTTTACTTTGATAAGTAAGATAGTGAAAGACTACAATGTTAAACACTTAAGCTAAATTTTTCTTGAATCACATATTTCTACAAGATGACAAAATAAAAGTGATTCTCGGTCTAGATAAATCAATGTTAAAATATATAAAAGGGACTCAGAGTTATAAAATGAAAATGACTATGATTTCTGAAGAGTTTAATAACATAGCATCAGCTTTTAAAATGAATATGAAACCCCATCTGAAAATACAATTTTAATAGAAAGCAGACCATTTCAAATATTTTACGCTCAACATTGAAATACTAAGTTTTTAACAGAGGAGAAAAATAATAATGGCGTATATAGAGCACAGGCCCCAGGAGTAGACTTTGGGGCACATTACTTTATTTCATCTTTCTAACAACTCTCACAGCTCATAAGGACCGGAACCCAGATCCAATCCATGGGCTTCTGCAGAGCGCATGCACTTTTTAGATTTACAGTTTCCTGTAATATCACTGCTTTGTTATGTAACTGACTCCCGACCTGCAACTCCCAGTGAAATAAACATGATTCTTGATATATATTTAGATAAGTTGTATCATTAAGACTAGAGAAACATAAAACAACAGTAATATAAAGTGGCTTTTACATCACAAAGCTGGGGAAATAAATGGAAATTGACTGCTTTCTCATAAGAGCAAAATACAATCTCCCAGGTAGCTGAGTAAGTCAAATGCTTTTGGGCCCTTCACTGATAAATTCTTTGTATTGTTCTTGCTATAATTTGATCTGTCTTTTTCCATTGGAAAAATTAAATTATACACTCTATAGGGAACACTCTTACTTAATTCTACAAAAGTAAATTTAGTATTGAATATTTCTAAGTTTTATTTATTTACTGATGTGAAAATCAACAACTAAAAGGCTTAGTAGGGGCAATTTCATAATGCATTTGACCTTGAAATTTGAGGTCCCTCTTCATAAAATATTCTGCATATGATTTGGAATTTTCTCTTACCTGTGGAACAGCAAAAGTGGGTTTACATACATTACAAATGTGATTAATTTAGATTATTTATATCTACTTACTCAGTTGTTGATGAAACCATAAGAGATGCTCTTAGGGGAATGTGCCTCAATTATCTTCTGGTTCAAAATAGCAACAAGATGATTTCTTCAACAGTGAAAAAGAAAATGTTCCTGGAATAACTTACTACATATTGATATTTATTGAATAAATAGAATTTCAAGGCCCTTGATTATAAGGATGCTTTAGACTTGCATCTTCTTGATAATTAGTGAGTGATGTTAAATTTGCTTTCCTATTGGTTTGCTGGTCATGTGTATGTCTTTTTTTGAGAGCATCCTATTCAAGGGGATTGCAAGTATTTCATCCTATTCTGTAGGTTGCCTCCTTATTGATTATTTTCTTTGTTCTGCAGATGTTTTTTAGTTGGGTGTATTCTCATTTATCTAATCTTGTTTTTGTTGTTTGTACCTATGATGTCACATCCATGAAATTCTTGCCTAGTCCAAAGTTGCGAAGTTTCTTTCCAGATATTTTTTTCAGGAAACTTAAATTTTCAGATCTTATGTTTAATTCTTTAAGCTACTTTTGTTCATGGTTATAGATACAGGTCAAATTTCATTTTTTGCATGTAGATATTTAGGTTTTCCAGCACAATTTGTTCAAGTGACTGTCCTCTTCCCTTTGTGTATTATTGACAGCCTAGTTGAAGATTAATTGAACACGTATGGGTGGGTTTATTTCTGGACTGTCTTTTCTATTCCCTTGGTCTCTATGTCTATTTTTATGCCAATGCCAGACTCTTTAATTACTGTTGTTTTTTAATATATTTCAAAATCAGTGTGATGACTAGAGCTTTGTTCTCTTTGCTTAATGTTTCCTTGGTACCATATGAGCACTAAGATTGTTGTCTTCTATTTCTGCAAAAATAACACTAGTATTTTGATAACGAATTTCCATTGAATCTTTAGATCATTTTTTGTAGTATGGACTCCAAAAGGATTTGAAAACTTTTGCCCATGCATAAACCTGCACACAGATATTTATAGCAGCTTTATTGAAAATTGCCAAATTTATGTAAATACTCATGCAGTATACTCTCTAATATATATATATTGATATCCTGACCTCCTGTAACTTGGAATGTGATATATTTGCTGACAAGGTCTTTGTAGAGATAATTAACTTAAAATGAGATCTTTATTTTGCTGCTCATCCAATATAAATTGGTGTCCTTATAAAAACAGGAGATGACACAGATACACAGAGAAATGATGACAGGAAAACAGAGAGAGAAGACTGCTATCTACAAGTGAGAAAAAGACTCAAAAAAATCATCCCTGTCTTCACATTTACCTTGATCTCAGATTCCTAGATTCCAGAACAATGAACAATAAATTTTTGTTTTTTTAGCTAACAATCACTGGTACTAATGCAATCACTATCGGAATATATATGCATGTGTGTGCGTGTGTGTTCATATCTGATTTGAATGTAGTAAGAAACAAATGGATTATACAGTTTTTCTGCATGTTTGACAACTAGATTGGTGGAGGTATGACTAGGATCTTTATATAAAATGTCTAATAAGAATAGAATGACACTAATAAAAGAAAACACCACATTTTTCTCACTTTGATATTGAAACAATAAATATTATTCTTCACTCATTTCAATTTAATAGTTATTGTAAAAATATACTTTGTCCTTTTTTGCCAAACACTCTTTTCGTGGCCTCTTTCACATCTTTGTTCTCAGACTATAGGTGACAGGATTCAGCATGAGAATCACAATGGTGTAAAATATGGACTCTATCCTGTCATGGTCCAAAGCGTAGCTGGAACTTGGTCTCACATACATGAAGAGGATGATTCCATGATAAACTGACACTCCAGTTAGGTGACAGCTATATATAGAAAAGACTTTTCATCTCCCCTTGGCAGAATGCATCCTCAGAAAGGCCACAGGATGAAACCATAGGAGAATGGGATGATCAGGATAGTGACTATCTCAATAGAGCTCACAAAGTAGAAGAGTAGAAGCTGGTTTATATGAGTGTTGAAACAGGAAATAGCAAGAAAAGCTGGGATGTCACAAAAGACATGCCTAATTTCATTGGATGCACAGAAGGATAGGCTAAATGTGGCCACTGTGTGTACAGAAGAATGCACAATGCCACCAACATAGGAAGCAATGATGAGTGGCACATAGACTCTGGATGACATGCTAACTGAACACAGGTGAGGGTTATAAATTGCTACCTAGCAATCGTATGCCATTGCACCAGGAGAAAGGATTCAGTGGTCCTAAAAGTAACAGCAATAAATATCACAGAGTTGCACATGCAAGAGAAGAAATGGCTTTGTCTACTTTCAGGAAATTGACCAACATTTTGGGCGTGAAAACTGAAGAATAGCAGGCATCCAAGAATTATAACACACTAAGATAATAATACATAGGGTTGTGGAGTCGAGAATCCCTAAAGGGCAATAAAACCATTCCCAAATTTTCTATCAGAGTAAAGAGATAGACTGCTAAAAACAGTAAAAATAGAAAGGGTTGCACATCATAATTATCTGTGAAGCCCATCAATATAAACGTAATGACTTTGGTCACAGTTTTTTACCTGATACCTGTGTAAACCTAAATCTGACGTCAACCATGACATTTTCATTTTATTTATATTTTAGATCAGTATTTTAAAAGGAGCATCCATCTTATTATATCCTCTTCTTTGTTCCTTAGGAGGGCGTACTGAAATCTTTGACAGTGAGGGAATAGGCTGTGATGAAGATGCTGGGTCCAAGAAAATGTGTTAACTTGGTAAGTTAAGAAATTTTTATTAAGTGGTTGACTAAATTTGTCACATTGAAAAAATGTCAGTTTATGAGGTTTAATTTCCAGCTTATACTGTTAAATTTATTACCATCTATTTTCATATTTCATCATCCTAAAATGTATAAAAATGAATAAATATAAAAATTTTAAATCTAAAACTACTGTAAAAAATGTATGTGTCTAATTATTAATCCTAGATTTATTAATCCTAGTATGTAAGAAAAGCCTTTCTTTAGTAATTTTAATTGTTAAAATAAAAGTGACCACTTGTATATCACAAAAGTGCATGCAAGTGAGAATTGTATTTGAATGAAAAAACAATATAGAACCTATTTCATTTTAAAATGTTCCTGGATGACTAGAAAATGTGCTAATATACCCTCACTTTTCAACCAGTCATATGAGACAGACTTTCCAACCAAACTATTGCATATTCCCTTTTTTGACTATTATTCCATTCCACTAGTACTTCTGGAACCCTGGTGAGCAGACAACAGATATTCCATAGGTAGATGTACCTTGTATGCAAATGATAACAGAGCATTGGTTTTGTTTCTTTGTCAGTTTTTCTCTCTTGATACACACACATATCACCATGTTGTCCATTTAGTCCTGTACCAATCATTATTCTGTTTATAGTTTTTTTCCACATTTAATACCAATATGAGTTTTTTCTCTTAATATATTACTTATTCTACATATTATGATGCTGAATATGTAGAAGAGCTTTATGCCTCACAAAAAGAGACCAATTGATTCATTTTTTGTATCATATATAAAAGTTGTCTTAAAATGAATCTTAGATCTTAATACAAAAGATAATACTATAAGAATTTCCAAAGAAAAACTATGACAACATTTGTGTGGCCATAGGTTAGTTACAAGTTTTTGTATAAAACACATAATCCATGAAACACAGGAGCAAAATATGATAAATTGTACTTTATCCCACTTAAAATCTACATTGTGAACGACACTGTTGAAGGAGTGAATTGAATAATACGAGCATTTGATTAGATGAATAAATAATATTGTTTAGAATGTACAAAAGCCATGAAATTAAGTTTTAAAGGAAATTCTCAACTTAATGGAATATCTTATAAAAACTGGACTAAACCTACTCTGAATAGGAGAAGAATTAAAAGTTTATGAGGAACATTATAGAAGTCCTAAATAGATGAGTAGAAATTCTATGCTCCTGGATTGTTCTATTTACTATTATAAAAATGTCAATTCTGCTCAAATGAATCTATTTGTTTAAAGTCTTTTTAGTCAAAATCTCACTATAAAATTTGACACTGACTGAAAAGTATTTTTAAAAGAGATTATAAACAATAAGCAAGACAATTTTGAAAAGACTTGCATTATAGGATATTAAAACTTATAAACTCATGAACATGGACTAGTGATAACCAGAGGGACTATAGCCTAGCGGTTACTAGTGGGATGAAGGAGGAATGTGGAGGTAGATGGGGTAAAGGGAGTCAAATACAGGGTTTACGGGGAAGGGGAAGCATGTAAAGGAGATCAAATATATGGTAGCTGAAGGAAACTGGACTTTGGATAATAAACACAATATAATATACAGATTTAAAAAAATAATGTACACTTGAAAATTATATAATTGTATTAACTAAAGTTACCGCAATAAACTTAATTAATATTTAAAAGAAAATTTATCAATTTAGATTTATTGAGACAATGTGGCACAGACACGAAAATGGGCAAACATACTAATGGATCAAAATGCACAACTTCAAAAGCTAACAATAATATAGAACTGTGGTCTGTGATAGAGGTGGCATGTTGGACAGTCAGACAAAAATGGTCTATTCAATACATAGAGCTGAAAAAAGAGATTACAGAAGGTGATGAAATCGAATGTTTAGTTCATTCATATAAAAATCAGATTTACACTGGTCAAGAACTTAATATCAAATAAAAATGTTTAAGCTCATATAGCCTTAAAAACTAAAACTTCTGAATGTCACTGAATAAATGTAAGTTTCAAGAAAATCAAAATAGAAATTTAAGATTAATTTAACAGATTAATCTGCTTCAAAAGTTTACTCTTTAAAACTCTATTCACACTATTAACAAAATATTTACAAAAAAAAAGAATATTTAATTAGCAGCAACCAAACAAGGGAAATGATAAAATTTAATGTCATAAGCTATGAGAAGTTATTCCCAAAAAAAGAGAGATTCCACATCAGTTTGTATATTTGGCAAACTTTTTCAACCTGACATCCACCGTATTCTACAAATCCCTGAAGTTCTTCTGAAACCCGACTGAGTTAGTAGTTTCATCTGACCACAACTACCACCTCCACCTCCAGCCCAACACTAATTGGAAAGAAACAAGAAACTGAGCAACAATCCTGACCCTTTTGTGAAGGAAGAACAAACTTCTGAGTTGTATTAGGACATAAGAAATGGACCTGAAGCCCAAGGATGTCTTCCTTTGCAAATGCAAACCCCCAATCTCAACTAAGTATTCTATAAAATTTTGCAAATAGCCTCACCTGAGATAAATGGGATGGTCAAATTCAGAACATTGTATTCTTATTCAAAGAAGTGAGAAAAAGAAGAATGGAAAAGAAAAAGAATTTTAGTTTTTTGCCATTAAGTGTAATGTTGGCAGAGGGTTTGTTGTATATTTTTAAATGATTCTAAAAATATGTCAAGCTCAGCAGTCTTTAGACTAGTTAGAATCAGCAGAAATATTCATATATTATTTTAAAATAATAAAACATGGACACACAACATACTTCTCTCATTCAACAGAGCGAAAAAGGTCATAAGCCATTCTATACATTTTTATTCCTTGGTATGTGAAATACATTACATTATCTCCATAAGGGACCACTAAATCTGCAGTCTATTAGTATTTGAGGCACAGGTACTCATGGAGCATTCATAAATTTGTCCTGACCATCAGCGTTTTGCTTGACAATATTCTAGGTGGAGCTTTAAAAAAATGTTTATACCTATCTCAGATGTTTATACTTTAGCATCCTTGTATAAATATTGAAATCATAACAAATAGAAATTAAAAGCTTACGACCCTCAAAAAACAAAATTATTGTAGAAAATTATTTCTAGAAAACATACTTATAAAAAGGCATTAATAATATGTGTGTCAATTTACTAAGTGTGACATTGGTGATCATACTCATTTCTAAAATTTAAATTGAAGACAGGGATCAAAAAGTTCAGAGATACTTCCCAGCTTTTAACCTCAGGATCCATTACGAAAAGAAATTTAATGCAAGGATATTAGGGACATGTCACTGTAGCTAATCTAGTCATCAGATGATCAGTGCCATCTACTTACCTAAAATGAGGAATGGCTTTGTGTTCCCCCTTATGATGACTAACCTAACTGCAGTCAGAAGAATTTATGATTGGTTCTCTACTTTGAGAGTCTCCCTTGAGAGCTTGACTGCAAGTTCTTGCTTATTCCCAAAGCATTGTAGAACAGGAAATTATATCAGAGTCTTGGTTAATTATCAGGGTACCTTTGGTTTTCCTATTGACAAAACATTTTTTTACACATAATTCATCTACTTTACTTTGTTATTTGTTCACCTGTTACTGCATCACTCAAATATCTAGATGTAAGTATATCTTTTGTTGAATATGTGTTTTGGTTACCCATAAATTAATTCACATTCAGCATTTTACACAGTGGCTTTTTGCCAAGTTTTATGTCTAAAGATGAAGACAAAACTTTAAATGTGTCCTATAGTATTTTAAAAGATCTAGAAGGAATAAAAGATTATGTGTGTTAATCATATTTCTTTTTTAACATAAAGGACTCAATTGAGTTAATGGTACCCCGATTCCATATCCATTTACATCATCAGTCTTTATATTTTCACTTCAATTTTTTCCCCATACATTGGGGAATTTGATATATGTCTTTTAAAAAGAAGACAGGCTTATAAAGTAAATATAGTGTATGTTTTAATGTTCATATCTATGGTGTTATGTAACTCATTTTGATACCTAAAAGTTCTTACTCAACTAAATGTTTTTGAAGTATATTTCTTTTACTACAAACACACCAGTGTTTTGCTTACTTCCATTTAATAAAATTGCTCTCTAATCTGGGTCTATTCACATTTAATATATGTTTGTTTCCATAGTATTAAGAATTAATTTACCAACTCTTAACATCTACATATATCTCCACAGTTAATTACTTTGTGTCTGTGGTCCCCACTGATCCTTAAATGAACATGTCTGAAATATCTTCTAGAGAGGGTCACTGATTTGAGAAAATCGAGGACTTTTAATTTATTTAAATAAGGATAAATTTACATAAGATTTCTTTTATCCATATACATTTTACCATCATTATACAAGAATTTCATACTCTGGACATGTAACTTATCAATATATATTGTTTGCACATATAAGGGATTACAATAAAAAATTAAATCAGATTTACCTTTATAGAAGTAAATTGTCTTACTTGTGTCACGACATTATTTTTAACAATAATCCAAACTTACCTAAATTTGAAAGAAAGAATTCAGTAAGCATAATCCATGTCAAGAAAAAAGTTTAAAAATTATAACAAGTAAATAAATACATAATTTTAATATTCAAATGTCCATAACAGAGTTAAGATTGACAGTTTGGATACTACTGATGAAGTAGTTACTGAAGTGACACTGAAAACTGATGTTCATCCAGAGCAGAGACAAGTTGACTGATGTCCAAATGTCTTTACTTTTCCTCCTAGACACGTAGCTAGACTTATTAATATTATAATCTTGTGAGTTCATATCTCATCAGTTTTTATGATTATTGAAATATTAATAACCTTTACCATTCATTAATATATTCTTATGAATCTTTGTGATATACTTTTTGTAAAGTGTGTTTTAAAAATTTTTAGTAACCTTTTCTTGACTATTATAGTTCAAACTGGTTTAGTTATTAGAATCACTTTATCAGAAGTATACATTTTGAAGTCATGTATTATATATTTTAATATTCAGTGTGGTAAGTTAGTTAACCCCAATGCATGTTCATTTTGTGAGATGAAGCAAAGTATTTGTTATCACAGATGTTTTTGTCAACAAAATTGCTCCAACCCAGATAATGGTTGTTGTTTATTAAACTACTTTTCCAAGTATGGAAGAGTCAAAAGCAATCCTGTACAGAAGCTTGGAATAGAAGGTGACAACTAGGCCCATAATTGATGGAAGCATCTCAAGCTTCATAAAGTAATATCTGTGTTTATTAGAAGGGAAGAATATTTTCATAGCTTTTCATTGAAATGAAGAAAGACAAAAAAAAGGGGGTGGGGGACAGAGAGAGAGAGGTAAAAAGGATTAGAGTGAGGCACCAGAAAGATAATTTCAGGCTGAAGGGCATGTTGGAAGTTCTTTGGCAGCGTGGTCATGAAGTTACTCTAAGAATAAGGCGGTATGATACTATATGACCTTCTTCCACCCATATCTGCAGTGAGTTTATTTTATTTTTGAGTTATTTCTTTGAAAGGAATTTTTCATTTTCATGGCGATAGATCTTTACCTTTGTGGCTGAGGTAATTTTACCTTTGAACTTAAAAAGTTCTGAATTGTGTTGATTTCTATTATCTTTACTTCCCATCTCACACATCCTCTTTCTTATCACATTGTATGTTAGCAGTGTTTTACATGTATAGATGGAGGAATGGAACATAATAATTGTTAACTTTTTTTTTTTTTGTCATGAGGAATGAGTGCCCTTGAGAATCAGTGTCACTTTCAAAAAAATTACATTTTTTTCTAATAACATTTTACTCCAAAAATACTTGATACTAAAATAAGTGGTATTTATTGTCATGATTTCATAACAAAGACAATATCTCTACACAATCATTTTTAGTAAGAATATATAATAGGAGAAAGTTTTGATGAATATCAACATTTGCTTTATGTACATGCATGAAGTGAGATGGAGAGAAAGTAGAATCACCTTTTATATATGCTCTTCAGTCTATTTTGATGAATGTCTTATTTCCATGTATATGTGAGCTTTTTTAATTTCATTTTTATCTCCCCCAGAAGCTAATTTTTGTTATATAAATTTGTTTTAAGCACAAAATTTTAAAAAGTGTCTAAAATTGATGGATAAAATGGGTCCAAAATTGATGGATAAAATGCTGCAAAAATAACAAAACTTTTAAGAATTGAACAAAAAATATCTGTGAGAAAGAAGAAAATCTGACTCTTGACCACTCTCAAGAGAAATGAGTCTCATACACCTCCACCAGCAGCTATTAGGCTTTCTGTGATTAAAAATTATAAAAACCCCTTCAGTAACCTACATATGATATTAAACTGAGTTTGCCTTTAGGATGGAATAGAAACAATGAAGATTTTTCCCATTGAAATTAATGAGATTTTCAACTATTAATTGCCTCTTTACTTAAAGACAGGATTTTCAGGAACAAAAGAAATCCTTAAATGATGATAGCTGTAGTTTTAAGTTGACATTCATTTGAATGATTGACAAGGGTTATCCAGAGATCTCTTCAAAGCATCCTTCATATCCTTGTTTCTTAGGTTGTAAATGAGGGGATTCAGCATTGGTAACACTAGCATATAGAATTCCAGGACCATTTTATCTGTATCTAATGAGTAGTTTGTCTTTGGTTGCAAATACATGAAGAGAAGAGTCCCATAGAACACAGTGGGAACCATCATGTGAGATGCACAGGTGGAATAGGTTTTCGTCACCCCTCTGATGAATGTATCCTCAAAATGGCAAGGATAATGTTGCAATAGGATATTAGAACAATAATAATAGAGGAAAACAAATTGGCCCTTGAAAAGTTTGTTTCTGGAATGAAGGTATCAGACAGGACAATGGCAACAAAGGGATATTATCACAGTGAAAATGACTGATAACATTGGAAGAGCAATAGGACACAGAGAATACATAGGAAGAGACAGTCAGTGCTGTGGTCAGACTGTGGAAGTACATAAGGGACACCAGTCGAAATCAAATCTGTGGAGACACCACCCCTATGTAGCGTAGGAGATTACAAATAGCCACATAGTGGTAATAGGCCATTTGCGACCAGCATGAAAATCTCAGCCACAATACAAACTAAGAATCCACCCAGCTGGCCTGCACATCCATAGTAGAGTATGTTTTTTGTTGTGGTGGTGGTTTATTTGTTTGTTTGTTGTTCATTCATTTTAAAATCAAGAAGTTAATCAGCATTTTAGGGGCAATGACAGTAGAGTTCCAAGATTGATGATGGCCACATGCCAGAGGAATAAGCATATGAGAGGCTGAAACTGAGATTGGCACTGGTGAGGGTGATGATGCCCATGTTCCCTGCCACAGTCACCCCATAGATGACCAGGAAAACCAAGATAAAAGGGATCTGGAGTTCCAAACAGTCTGAGACCCATGAGAATGAATTCAAGTCACCTGGGTGAGATTCCCTGGAGCCACTGACTGTTGCTCTCATCACTGAATGGTGACTTTATTTTAAATTTTAGTCCCAGAAACCTATTCTACCTGACAGAGGGCTTTAATGATTGACATAGAAACAGCAAGTGAATTATAATTTTACATATTCAAAAAACTAGGCCACATAATATCTAGCTATATGCTACCCGATAACCTATTTCACTAAACTGTGTGTTGTTTCTTTCTCTTAATTCAAAGATGCTTAATTCCATTTATCAAATATGTATCTCATGAGCTCATCTGATGATGTTGCACCTAGTTTTCTATACCTCTTATCTACTATCAATACAACTAAAAAGAATTAACCTTCCTGTACACAGACATCTGCTGAGACCCAATCCTAAGGTTTCTACACACACACAAAAAAAAAAAATGCTAAAGAGTTTTACAAGTGTCTGAAGTCCCCGAAGACATTCCCACTGAAATATGTTTATATATGGTCCTGGTCCCTGAACATGAGATCCAGAATCCCCAGATCAAGTTCTGATTCCCCAGAGAAAGAAAACCAAATTAAATGCTCATTAATCAAGTCTCCATGGAAAAACTTTACCCAAAGAATGAAAAATGTGGAGACAGCTTAGGGACTTTCCCAGATGCTCATACTAAATAACAATCACATACAATGACTCCTCTCTTTGTGTGTTTTGAATTGTACCCTTGTATCTGGGAAGTGTTGTTGTTGGGCCTAGGATGGAGAACATTCAACAGTCAGAAAGCACAGGGCTCTGGCCTCAGTGTTCAATTTTAATAAGAATTGGGGAACACACTGAATGAAAAGCCTCTATTTTTCTGTCAAGAACATGCCATGGTATATTTGCCAGAAATATCAGATGACATGTAACATAAAATCAAAATATGAACAGTTATAAACAAACTTATATAAATATTTTTATAAAATTAATAAGGTACTCATCATGAAACTGATCTTACTTATAGTTTTTAATTAAAATTATTTGATTAAAAACATATTTATATAAACTTGTGACCTTTTCTCAAACTTAAATATTATAATTAAACATACTAATTTTTAATTTTATTTTTTGTGTGGAATTTTCTAGTCTATGAGCTTTATAAGTGAAAAGGGAGTATCTAAATAGTTTTCCTTTGTATTAACAGCCTGTAAAATAATACCCAGGTAAAAATAGATGTTCAAAAAATATTTCAAAAGACTGATTAACTGATGAAATAAATGATAAATGAATGAATAAATAGAATATCCATCTTAAAATTCTGAAATAAACATGAGGATTTTGATTCCGGGGCCATAATCTCTCTTTAATGTGATTTTAGCTTTGGTAAAGAAGTAGTAACAACCTGCATATTTCTCCCTAGAGTATGCTCTACTCTAGGGCATAACACAACTGTTTATTCTTCATCTGGTGTTCCTAATATTTAATAAGGTTGTAGCACATTCTAAGCTCTAAAATTAATGAGACAAAAGATAAATTCTAGACAATAAAGAAAAAAATTACAAAGCTTTTGCCAACTTCAAGTTCATCAAAATGTATTTAAATCCTTGAAGTTCTTCCCAGACCCCAAACAGCCACATGAAGTTTTTGTAGTAGCTTCCTCTGTAATGTCTGTTGTGTAGTGCCCTCATGTGACCAAAGATGCAAGCTGGTCTATGCTTCATTTGATACTTCCTTCCCCTATAAGTTCTGCCAACTTTCCCATCTGTTTAGCATCCCTATGACATTGTAAAGATTTTAATAAAAAATACTATTTCTTTTCCACTTTTTGTTGCTATTGATGCTTTTTAAAAAAATTTTGAGCTTCATTTGAATCTTATTATTTATTATGTAGGAGATCCATTTTCCATTTTCTAAGCTTTGAATACAGAATTTAATGAACTTCCCTTGGCCAAGCAGACAATACTTTGAGACAATACTATCACCAAATTACAAAATTTCACCTTTCAAAATATTTTTAAGAGAGATATACACACATCTACATGCACACAAACATATATATGCAGAAAAAAATAACATTATAGGTAACATGTTTTTATTACCCACATTAAACAATAGTTTTATAAGATTTATTATTTTAAAGTAATACATAATTACATAATAGCTAAATTTTCATTGATTCAATACCCATTCTCACCCCCTCCACCCCATCTCAAGGCAATAACAATAACTATTACAACCTTTTATTGTTTTCCAAATCTTTTTATTTATTTTTATTCTGGTAAGAACACTTCACATGAGATCTACTGTCTTAACAAAATTTTAAGTACACAAGAGAGTAATGCTAAGTATAGCCACAGTGATACATAACAGATCTCTAGAATTTAATCATCTTGCATAACTGAAAATTTATATTTATTGAATAGCAAAACCCATTTTACCATTCCCCTAGCCCCTGGAAACTACCATTCTACTCTCTGCTTCTATGTGTTTAACTATTTTATATACCTTACATAAATGGTATCATGCAAATTTGTCCTTCTATGAATAGCTTATTTCACTTAGTATAATGCTGTTAAGTTTTATCTATATTCTTTTTTTTATAAAATACATTTACTCATGTATATACATTATAGATATCTAGGTGTGTATATATATATGGATATTTTAAGATGGATATTCTATTTATTCATTCATTTATCATTTATTTCATCAGTCAACACATACATATATATACACATATATATGTACATATATTAGCTAGTCGTGTGGTTTAAAAATTATATAAGTGGATTTAGGGTGTTTATATCATTCTGTGCTTTGTATATATATTGCTTAACTATCCTACTCTGAGATTCAATTATCTTGATTGTTATGGATTTGGTTCATGTATTTAAATTAGATAAGCATTTGATTGCTTCTGAATCCTTTCTGAAACAGACAATAATGAAGTTTACATATTTTTATTTCTCACTTTTTAATATTTACCAGTGTTATGAGTGTGGAATATTGTTTTATGTCATTTTATACTCATATATTCCAGACCATTATTAAAGTTAAGTGTATGCATTGGTCTAAAGAGGTTTCTTCTTTTGTGAATTTTCCATGTGTATTTTTTGTCTATAGTCTATGAAACTCTAGCCTAGTATTTATTAATTTAACACATGCATTATTGTACTTATTTTCTTTGTCTATGGCTACTTATTTTACTATATTCATGATTTTTTTATTCAGAACTTTAAAATTTTAAAGCATAAAATTTATCCATCCTTGTGAATTTGTGTTGTGTTTAAGGATCCCTTCAATGATAAATCACCCCCACACTCACACATAAATGGTGCAGTTTTCATTGGCATGGTTGGATATGAAAATATAATGAACGTCAGTGACCATAGTTTAGTTTTGACATGTTAAGGAAAGAACCATGTGAATAGTGGTGGAGAAAGCCTCTAAACAGAAAAAAATAAATGTAGAGATTCTGTGGTAGAAATATATAGCAGTAAGAGGTATTCCATATAGAAACTGGGAGGTGTTTTTTAAACTTAATCCTAATTTAGGGAAATATTTTTAAATTAAACTCTAATTCTTAGCAAATTGTCTTTTTGGATTAATAATATGGATATCACTTGGGGAACAGAATATATTTTCATAAAATAATAATTAAAAATTAGTAAATAAAAATGAATGAATGAGGGGAAGAAAAGGAGAACATAACAACTTAAAATTGTTTTTCATGGAAACATACTTTTGTACTGAAAATGAAGTCTGTTGGAAGCAGGGCTAAACTTGAGCTTAGGAGAGACCCTCTTCTGCACCTTGGTTCTTGGACCTGGGCACTGAGCAGTGGTAGCATGAGCAAGAGCACACAGAGAGGCAAGGGTCAAAGAAAAGAGAGCTGAAAGTTGAGTCAGGGCCAGGGCTGTAAGAAATTTTGTAACAATGGGCCAGGCTTAGTTCTGGGAAGAGCTTAATCTGCCAGTCACTTGTTCTTCTTTTTTTTTTTTTTTTCCATTGTCCTCTTTTATTATTATTATTATTATTTTGTATTTCTTAAATTTAAGTATAATCTTGATAAAAGCTAATGCCCAGACTTTAGTTTCCTGTGAGATATTAAAGATGGGATGCTGTGGATGAAGTAACAAAATGGGGAGAAATGAAGCCTCACACATAGGACAGTAAGGACACTAGATATTAGAACACAGTTTCTATGTTCTCTTAACCATGGAACATGGTTAGTTTGTTGCCAATGCATAGATACAAGGATGGGGCAGAGTGCTTAGCATTGGAATCAGACAGCAATGACTATATAGAAAGTGTTCTGGGCTAATGTGAACTGGGTTTTGTCATTTATTAGATGGTATTTGATTAACTAGTCAGACAAAATTATAGTGTTATTTATAATTGCAACTATTGGAACCTATATATTTTGTTACATGAAGATGAAAAGAATCAATATAAATCATCTTAAAGAAATGATTACATACATTTGTATTATAATGATCAGTATCAGTATCCATATACATATATGTGTGTACACATATATCTCAGAAAGGTCATAAGAACCAAATTGATAATGGCAATGTGTTTTTTCACATCTAAACACAGCATAAGTAGGTTGATTATGATATTTATTTGAAAATATCTAGGAGAAAAAAATATATTAATAAACTAAAACACCACATTTTAATCATATATCTTTAATACTGAGGCACAACACATGACTCACCATTTTTTAAATTTATTTTTTACTATAAAAGTTTTTCCTAAACACTCTTTTCATGGCCTCTTTCACATCTTTGTTCCTCAGACTGTAGATGATGGGATTCAGCATGGGAATAACAATGGTGTAAAATATAGACACTATCATATCATAGTCCAAAGTGTAACTGGAACTTGGTCTCACATACATGAAGAGGAGTGTACCATGAAATATGGACACTCCAGTTAGGTGAGAGCCACATGTAGAAAAGACCTTCCGTCTCCCTTCAGCAGAATGCATCCTCAGAATGGCCAACAGGATGAAACCATAGGAGATAAGAATAATCAAGATAGTGACTATCTCAATAGAGCCCGCAGAATAGAAGAGTAGAAGTTGATTCATGTGAGTGTCAGAACAAGAAATAGCAAGGAGAGGAGGGATGTCACAAAAGACTTGCCTAATTTCATTGGATGCACAGAAGGATAGGCTAAATGTGGCCACTGTGTGTAAAGAAGCGTGCAAAATGCCTCCAACATAGCAAGCGATAATGAGTGGCACATAGACTCTGGGTGACATGATAACTGAATACAGGAGAGGACTGTAGATTGCTACATAGCGATCGTATGCCATTGCAGCCAAGAGAAAGCATTCCGTGGTCCCAAAAGTAACAGCGAGAAATATCTGCATTGCACATCCAAGGAGTGAAATGACTTTACTCTTTGACATGAAATCTACCAACATATTAGGGGTAATTACTGAGGAATAACAGGCATCCACAGATGATAATGCACTCAGAAAATAGTACATGGGATTGTGAAGTCGAGGATCCCCCATGACCAGTACAATTAGTCCTAAATTTCCTATCAGAGTAAAAAGGTAAATAACTAGAAACAGGAAGAATAAGATGATCTGCAGTTCAGGCTTGTCTGTGAAACCCTTCAGCACAAACATGGTAACTTGAGTGGCATTTTGCATCTTGACACCTCATGGGACAAAGTTAAAGAGATTTATAAAATTACAATTCATCTACAACAAAAAGAATGAGCAAAAAGCGATAATATTGTAACACAAAGGGAAATAAACTACATTCTCATATTTATTGTTTGACAATTTTTTATTTGTAGATTAGAGACAGTGACAAGACAATGATTAATTATTTATGCCATTCAATGCAAAATCAAATGGAAACGATGGGTATTCATTCACTAGCTGAATTCATGTTACTTCTAAAAGCAGCAGATCAACTGGTTCATTTACTACTGTACTGTATTAGTTGTTTTTCTACTAAATCACATTTAAACAGCAAGTGATCAGCTAACACATAATTTGCTTTTGATATCCAAATACATGAGATAGTATATCAGTGTACACAGCATTGTATTAGAATAGAATGCCAGCATTCTAGACCTTTTAGTAATTGCATAAAAATATTTCTATAATGTAGAATGAGAACATTTATATTTATTTTGCAATACTAGAGTAAATATTGAAAGACAAAAAAATATGCTGATAAAATTAAATCTTTAAAAGTATTTTAAATAGAGAATGTGCTTAATTTGGTTGATACTACAAAGTAGTGACAATCTAAATTGTAATATTTTATAAGCTCATCTCTAAAAATTTTCTAAGTCCATTATATCTTCTTGGTTATAACTAAAAGAATTCATTAAGATTTTTCTCAGATAACAGCCTATGATTTGATTAAGCCAAAATAAGAAATGAATTACAGTTTAACAGGCCTGAGAAAAATGAAATACTGCCACTTGAAAGAACATGGATATATCTTGTGATAATCATGTAAAATAAGTCTTACAAAAAAAGTTGAAAACCACATGATTTCAACTCAAAACTGGGATATAGTACTAAAAACAACAAATGAGCAAGACAAACAAAACATAGACACAGATAACTGGTTAGTGGTTACTAGAAAGAAAGTGGTTTGGCAGGAGGTAGAAAAGGGTAAATGGGTCAAATATATGGTGATGGAAGACAACTGTAGGTGGTGAATACACAAAGCAATATATGATGTACTATTGAATTGTAAACTTGAAACCTATATAATTTTATAACCAATGTCACCCCATTATATTTAATAAAAAAATTAATGGAAAAATATATTGTGGTCTTAAAAAACACTTAAGCCATAGAAATTTGTTGCAGTAAATGGTTCTTACTTGGATCCTGATTCAAATAAATTATGAGAGAGAGGACATTTATAAAAATTCTTAACAATAAGAAATCTTTCAAAATTTAACAATGATATTGATGAAGCGCTTAGGTTTATAAAACAATTATTTTTGTTAGAGATACATAATGAAATGCTTATGGATGAAGTTAAAAATAATCAGGATGGTGGAGTTTGGGAGAGGGGACTGACATGTTCATATTATTGAAACAGGGTAATGGGCACATGGGAATTCATTATACCCTTCTGTCTGCTTTTATTACATGTTTGAAATTTTTCAAAATTAAAAATAAGAAACAGACCTAAGTAAAAGAAAGAAATGATGCAAAAACTCTCATGTATATGATAAATCTATTTTTTAAACAAGGATAAGGAGTCACAAGAGAAAATCAGCCCCAATACAATTCTTTACATCTTTCCGCTCAATGATAAACCTATTTAATAAAATAGCTAAGGACTTAGATCTGAATGTGTGTGCTCATTGGCCAGGTTCATGATTAAAAGCCATGTCTGATGCTAGGCTTTCTCACCTAAGTTTACTCCTCTTAAGAATAATAAGATGAATAATGACCAAGCAGATATAATAACATATAACCAATTAAACCAATTAAATGTGAAGGGCAATAAATATATGAAGAAATTTTCTTTTAATATGTCCATTTTGGCTTATACATTTAAAATAACTACATAATTAACTTTTGTCATCAGATGTATTTATTTTTAAAACATTAGTAAATATTGGGCCACGAAGTTAATATTATAACTAATCATTGAAGAATATATCTGTCCAAAGCCTTGAGACAGACATTTCATCCTTTAGCTTCATTTAATATGTTTGTTTTGTGATTATCCATACTCACTAAAACATTATTCCATCAGAATTAAATCTATTATATCATATTTCAATTATGATGTTTTTTTCCCTCTACCCACACACAGATGACCACAATTCTATTTGCTACATTACTATGGGCTTAATTTTACTTGGATAAGTAAGATAGTGAAAAACTGCAACGTTAAACACTTCAGCTAAATTTTTTTGAATTGGATATTTCTACTAGATGACAATATAAAAGTGATTCTGAGTATAATGAAGTCAATATTAAAATATATCAAAAGGACTGAGAGTTTTAAAGTGAAATGCGTATGATTTCTGAAGAGTTTGATTTCTTTTAAAATGAATATCAAACCCCATCTGAAAATACAATTTTAACAGAAGGCAGACAATTCCAAGCATCTTTGGCTCAACATTGCAATACTAAGTTTTTAACAGAGAAAAATAATAACAATCATGTATAGAGCACAGGCAGCAGGAATAGACTTTCGGGCACATTACTTTATTTCAACTTTATAACAGCTCTCATAACTAGCTACTAAAAACAGAACCAAGATTAATCCCGGGTCTCCCTGAAGCGCATGCACTTTGCTGCTTTACAGTTTCCTGTACTATCACAACTTTATTCTGTAACAGCCTGCCATGTAGCAACTCCCACAGAAATAAAACACAGTTCTTGATATATATTTAGATAAGTTTTAAACATTAAGACTAAAGAAACATGAAACAACAGTACTACAAAGTGTTTTCTACATCGCAAAGCTGGGAAAACAAAAGGTAATTGCTGCCTCATAAGACCAAAATTCAAGCCCACAGGTAGCTGAATAAGTCAAATGTTTTTGTCCCCTCCACTGATTAATTTTTTTATTAATTTTATTTTATTATTGCTTTAATTTGATCTATCATCTTCCATTGGGAAAGTATACACTCAAAATGGAACACTGTTACTTAACTCTACAGACTTACATTTAATATTTTATATTTTCTTAATTTTATTTAATTTACTTATGCAATAGGCAACATCCAGGAGGTTTAGTACTGGGGATTTTATAACGTATTTGACCTTGAAATTTTACATCCTTCTTCATTAAAATATTCTGCAAATGACTTGGAATGTTCTCTTACCTATTGACAGCAAAAGCCAGTTTAGATACACAGGAATATAATTAATTTAGATTATTTATATCCACTTACTCAGTTGTTGATGAAATGATAAAAAATGCCCCAAAGGGAATATGCATTAATTATCTTCTGGTTCAAAACAGCAAAAGGAGGATTTCTCAAATAATAAAAAATAAAATGTTCCTGGAGTAACTTACTACATGTTGATATTTATTAAATAAATACAGTTTTAAGGCCTTGATTATAATGATGCTTTAGATTTGTATTTTCCCAATAATTAGTGAATGATGTTAAGTATGTTTTTATATTGATCTGGTGACCATTTGTATGTCTTCATTTGAGAATTGTCTATTCAAGGAGTTTTCAAGTATTTTATTCTATTCTGTAGTTTGCCTCTTTAGTGATTGTTTCCTTTGTTCCACAGATGGTTCTTAGTTAGGTGTATTCCCATTTATTTAATCTTGCTTTTGTTGCTTGTGATTATGGTGTCATATCCATGAAATAGTTGCCCTATCCATAGTTGTGAAATTTACCCTGATATGTTTTTTTAGGAATTTTAAAGTTTCAAATCTTATGTTGACATCTTTAAGTTACTTTTGTTCATGATGTAAAATAAGGTACATATTTCATTCTTTTGCATGTAGATATCCAGGTTTTCCAGGACAATTCATAAAATGACTATACTTTTACCTTTGTGTGTTATTGATAGCCTAGTTGAAGATCAATTGACCATATATGGGTGGGTTTATTTCATGCCAGTATTTTCTGTTCCCTTGGTCTTTATGTCTATTTTTATTCCAGTGCCATACTATTTTTATTACTTTAGTTTTATGATATATTTTGAAATCAGGAAATGTGATGACTCTACCTTTGTTATTCTTGCTTAAGCTTTCCTTGATACTACATGAATGTTTTATCGTATTTTTCTATTTCTGTAAAAATACCACTGGTATTTTGATATGAATTTTCTTCAGATCTTTAAATCTTTTTGAGTAGTATGGACTCTAAAAGAATTTGAAAACGTACATCTATGCATAAATCTGCACACAGATATTTATAGCAGCTTTATTCATAATTGCCAAATTTGTCTAACTTCGTGTACCTTGGAATGTGACTATATTTGGTATAAGCTTTCTGTAGAGATAATTTATTTAAAATGTGGTCTTTAGTTTGGCCCCTCATTCAGTATACAGAGAAAAGATACATGAAGAAAGAGGGAGAAGAGTTGTATCTACAAGTGAATGAAAAAACTTCAGAAGAAATCAGGCTTGCCTTCACCTTCACCTTGATCTCAGATTCCTATATTCTAGAAGAATGGACAATATATTTCTGTTTTTTAAAGCTACCAGTCTGTAGCACTTTGTTATGGCAGCCTTGATAATCTAATGCAATCACTGTCAGAATTTATATACATGTGTGTGAGTCTATGTGTATGTGTGTGTATTCACACATGAGAGTGAATTATGTAACAAACAAATGGATTACACATTTTTTCTGCATTTTGGAAACTGTATATGTGGAGGTATGACTAAAATCTTTATTAAAAATGTATGAGAAGAATAGAAATACACTAATAAACTAAAATACCACATTTCTTCTCATTTTGATTTTGAGACAATAGACATTATTCTTGATTCATTTCAATTTAATAGTTATTGTGAAAAAATACACTTTATTAATACAACTATTTTTATCAAACAGTCTTTTCATGGCCTCTTTTACATCTTTGTTCCTCAGACTGTAAATGATGGGATTCAGCATGGGAATCACAATGGTGAAAAATATCAACACTATCATCTCATGGTCCAAAGCGTAGCTGCCTGGCTTGTGCCCAAGTTAATCCAAAGAAGGGAAAGAGAGAAGAACATAGGCATAGGGAAAGAGGAACATATCTGGGAGACTACTGTGAATTAGATTTCACTGAGGTAACCCCAAATGTGGAGGGCTACAAATATTTTCTTGTTTTTATATACACCTTTGCAGGATAGGTCTTTGTAAAGGTTATTAAGTCAAAATGAGGTCAATAGGGTGGAGCTTAATTTAATATGGCCAGTGTCTTTATAAAAGGATATTGGGAAATAGACATTCAGAGAACCAAGACACATAAAGACAGAGGAAGAAGACTGTCATCAATAAGCCAAGGAGAAAGGCTCCAGAAGAAATCAACCCTGCCACCACCTTGATCTCAGACCTCTAAATTACAGAACACTGAGAAATAAATTTCTGTTTTTATGCTACCAGTCTCTGGTACTTTTTATCATAGCCCTGATAAACTAATAAAATCAATATAACCATATATATATATATATATATATATATATACACACACACACACACATGTGTGGGTCTGAGAATGAATTAAATAAGGAAATGAATGACAATGCAGAGGTGGAGGTATGACTAGGATCTTGATATAAAAATGTCTAAAAATAGAAAGACACCAATAAAGACATTTTTATTATAATTTCTTGATATGCAGACAATGGTCATTATTCTTAATTTATTTAAATTCGATAGTTATTGTGAAAAATATACTTAATCAATACATACATTTTTACCAAACACTCTTTTCATGGCCTCTTTCACATCTTTGTTCCTCAGACTATAGATGACAGGATTCAGCATGGGAATCACAATGGTGTAAAATAAAGACACAATCATGTCATGGTCCAAAGCGTAGCTGGAACTTGGTCTTATGTACATGAAGATGATGGTTCCATGATAAACTGATACTCCAGTTAGATGAGAGCCACAAGTAGAAAAGACCTTTCGTCTCCCCTCAGCAGAATGCATCCTCAGAATGGCCAACAGTATGAAACCATAGGAGATCAGGATAATCAGGATAGTGACTATCTCAATAGAGCTCACAAAGCAGAAGAGTAGAAGCTGGTTCATGTGAGTGTCAGAACAGGAAATAGCAAGGAGAGGAGGGATGTCGCAAAAGACATGCCTAATTTCATTGGATGCACAGAAGGATAGGCTAAATGTGGCCACTGTGTGTACAGAAGCATGCAAAATGCCACCAACATAAGAAGCAATAATGAGTGGCACATAGAGTCTGGGTGACATGCTAACTGAATAAAGGAGAGGATTGTAGATTGCTACATAGCGATCGTATGCCATTGCAGCCAAGAGAAAGCATTCTGTGGTCCCAAAAGTAACACCGATAAATATTTGAGTTGCACATGCAAGATAAGAAATGGCTTTGTCCTCTTTCAGGAAATTAACTAACATTTTGGGCGTGAAAACTGAAGAATAGCAGGCATCTAAGAATGATAACACACTAAGAAAATAGTACATAGGATTGTGAAGTCGAGAATCCTTAATGATCAATAAAACCATTCCCAAATTTCCTATCAGAGTAGAGAGATAGATTGCTAGAAACAGTAAAAATAGAAAGACTTGCACTTCATAATTATCTGTGAAGCCCATCAATATAAACATAGTGACTTCAGTCACATTTTTTATCTGAATCTTGTGTAAATCGAAATCTGCTGTCAACTGTGACATTTTCATTTTATGTTTTAAAGCAATATTTAAAAGTAGCATCCACCTATTATATCCTCTTGTTTTTTAGCAGAGAGTATGGAAATCCTTGGCAATAGGGAATGACAGTGATAAAGACACTGTGTCCAAGAGAATGTATGACCCTGTTAAATTAAGAAATTTTTATTAATGGTTGGCTATATTTTTCATATTAAAAATGTCAGTTTATGTTTTAATATCCAACTTATTTTTTATTAAATTTACTACCACATTGTTTCAATTTTATCTTCCTAAAATGCACAAAGAGGAATAATATAAGACTTCTAAATCTAAAAATACTGTAATAAAAATTATGCATCTGAGTACTAAACCTAGATTTTCTCCAGTATTCATCAAATGCCTTTCCTTAGTGTTTCTAATTGTTAAAATGAAAGCAGCCACTCCTATACACAAAATTGTACGCAAATGAGAAAGTATTTAAAAAAAAAAACAATGTAGAACTTATTTCATTTTAAAATATTTCCAGAAGTCCAGAAAATTGGCTAAGAAACATTGACATTTTAACTTGTCCTGTGGGGCAGCCTTTTCCAACCAAACATTTGTGTATCCCCTTTTTTTGGCTATTCTTCCATTCCACTAGAACTTTTAAATCCCTGGTGAACAGATAATAGATATTATCACAGAGGTAGATGTACCTTGTATGCAAATGATAACAGAACATTGATTTTGTATCTTTTTCAGCTTTCTCTCTTGATACACACACATATCGCCATGCTGTCCATTTAGGCCTGCACCATTTATTATTCCGTCAAGGTTTTTTGCAAATTTAACTTAATGGCAGTGTAACATTTTTTCTATTAATATATCCCTTAACCTGGAAAAATCTTTGGGTATATTTTTATGACATGTTTAAGTAAAAAAAAAATCATGACCATTTTTTTAAATATATTATAGTTTCTTAAAAATTCTCTAAAATTATTATAAAGAAAAAATCATGCAATAACAGCTCATTAAATTTATAGAAGCCATTGCTAAGAGAGTAGAACAACTACATAAGTTATAAACTAGTGCTTTTTTTCCTGGCGTATTTGCTTTATACTCTTTCTCATTCAGTGGAATATGAACAAAATGAAAATGCACCTTAAAAATCTAAAGAGTCACCTGCATCTAGACTGAAAGCATTATGGTTTAAACAAAATTAAATATAGTATCTATCATATTTGAGAGGCAGATTTCAGCACTATGACTCCTGTTTTTCCCTCTGTCAGTCCTAGACTAAAATGTGTTTAAATGAATGAAAACTCTGCAGTGCAATGAGCCAGGGATGTACAAAGGACTTATATTTCTGACATAAAACACACTACATTTTTGTCATATTGAGATTTCCATACTTCAAGAAAGAATGAGAAAATCAACTTAAAAATATTCTTAGAAAAAAAAAAGATACATTTTTATTTTCCCACAAAGGTCTTCCCATATTTATGTTGGTGATGTTTTTAATAAAGACAATAAATATTTTTTAGTATGAAAAATATCACATCCTAAAATGCTCAATTAATCCTTAGAGAATTTTAAAGTGAAAAATATAATTAATCTAAATTTTTACTTCGGTATAAATACTAACAACTCACACATTTCTCTTGAGAACACACACACAAATGCCTTAAGCAATTTTCAGATTTAAATGGTTACATTACTAAAATAACATAAAATCATCAATAAATAGTATGAAATTATTTTGATGTTTGTGCATTACATGAATTTTGTTTTTATTTTTTAAAATTTCTCATTCTCTCTCTTTATCCCTCTATTTATTTCTCCACCCCACACACACTACCTTCATACATGGGTTATACAAACATTTATGAAAGTCACCAACAAAGCAGGAATTACACAGATGTGCAGCACAATGAAAACAAATATGTGCAAGCAATTATAAAAAAATATACCAATAGATAGTCTACAAAAGGTGCGCATTACAAAACACAAGTTGTCTATTATATACAGGAGAAACTTTAGCAACATTACAGCTCTAACTTTTAACTGATGTGTCTGAGATAATGTAATTGCTGAGAATTAAGAACAGTATATTTGTGCCTTGAAACCTTGTATTAAAATCCAGATTTAGCATCTAGTGTCATTGTAACCCAGAAAAATAAGTTTACCTTTTCCTACTAAAAAGTAATTAAGATTGACCAAAATTTCAGGTATCTCTTGTTCAAATACATGAACATGATATGATTGCATACTGCTTATTTTATTAAATTCACTAAAATATGTTAATAACTGAAAGTGTTTTAATTGCATGTGAGGATACATACATGTAAAATATGACTTCCAAATTTTATTTAACTACAAAATGTCAATAGGGAGTAATAAAATCTGTTTTTATCAAAAATTGAGCAATGAGTGAACACCAACCAAACCAGAAGCTCCATATTTCTTCTAGTTATACATACTTCTAAGTTAAATGATACGTAAGATTTATTTAAATACCTTCCTCGTGAGAGTAAAACCAGTGAACCCAAATATTCTATGGTATAAGGAACTTTAAAGATAGATCTTTTCATTGCATTCTAACTCTGCTTATGACAGTAAAATAATGGTTTATTTGCTTAAATTCCTCTGATAATTTTGTCCATAATAATATTCTAATAACTTTTTATTCTTCTGATTTTATCTGCAGTGCAAGAAAGTGATTTATAAATGAAGAAGGTATATCTTAATCCAAATTATGTCCCAGTAGGGCAATTATCCACTGTAGAAAACTGGAGAAAAAATAGAAAATATATGGTTCGTCTACTTCATTAAAGATGGTCTTCAAGCAGGCATTTCTGTCAAATAACATTTAAGAATGTAGAAACTGTTTGTATTTATTTCTAACTCATTTCACTTTAAGAAAGAGATTAAAAAAACAAATATATAGATCTCGAATTTTATCACAACATGATCTTTTTGGAAAACTAAAATCAAACCAGTTCTCCAATTGTCATACAGCCAGAACACAAAATACCATTTACCCATGAGAACAGTATTACAAATACTAAGCTTGAAAAGAAGGAAACCTAAGATAACAGCTATGACATGTCATTAAACAGCTACTAAGTGTTAGAAATTTCAGGTGTATTATCATATGTAATTTGCATGACAACCTACAAACTAATTCAATGTCCTTACATAGATGAGAAAACTGAGAACCAGTCTGACCTGCCTTGAACAAGGTCATGCATTTAGTTACTAGCAGAGTCAGGATTTAAGGACAGTTTGCCCTGTCTCCAAATCCTAAGTTATTTTTACTTGACCATATCATAGCTTCATTGTGATATGCCTTAAATTTGGAAATATTATTCCTTAGAAATATCACAAAATAATATCCTCATGTGTTTGAATAGTTTTAGAAAGCCACAAGTATAAGCAGAACATTCTATGTAAAAGAAACTGAAGTGAATTCTAGATCAGTTAGCTAACGTGTAAAAGTAATTTTAAATTCAGTTATATTCCTCCATGAGAAATAAAAATTGCAATCTCAGAATGGTTTAAACTCAGTGGTTGCTTGATCATCAATTTTTTCTCCATTTAACAATTTTTCAAAAATTAAAATATAGCCCCTTATTTCTCCTACCCTTATTCCATTAGATTCCATTATGAAAATTAAGCTCATTTCTAAATTAAAAATCTATTGACCAAAATATATAGAGCTTTTATTATTGTCGCTGAAATTTATTTCTCTGAAATTTCCTCATTCCATTTCTAATTCAGCTCTGTGTTCTTTTGTAATATTTATCTCAGTTTTATGTGAAAGCGTATGATCCAATTTGAGATTTAAGGTTCTAAATTCTGCCATATTTTTGTAGTAATGAAAAACCTTTCCTCTTACCTGAGGAAATGAACTTCTTACTCAATTAAGGTATGCTGTAAATATTAAGCATTTGAACTCTCATACCAGGTTCTCAAGTGCTTCTTGAAATCCTCAGGGATGCTCACTTCAGGAATAAAACACACTGATTCTCTTCAGGGAAAACAAAGTAACAAGTCAACTTTAGTTGTTTTGTGTTTTCTTCCTTTTTTTATATTAAAGAAGAATTATTCTGAAGCTCTAAACTACATGATGAAAGTGATTACATGAATGCACTTTGGCCTCTGATATAAAATGATCATTCAGTGGAAAAAGAATTGCACTAGAACTGAAAAAGAAATTTAATGATACACAACATAGACCTAGCTCTGATACTAAACAGCCATGTATCATTGGATTGATAAATGAAATTCTCTGAAATCCAGTATCCTATTCCTGGCAATATAACCAGTTACTTTTCTCAAATCCTCTAAAAATATACATAATAAAATAATCTAAAAGCATATGTTATGACAGATTTTACAATAATTTAATGAAGATTACTATACTTATTTAACTTTTTAAGTTCTACTCTTTTAAGAGGTATGAGAGATATATTTAAGCTCATTAATAGAGCAGATAAGATGAATACATGAATAAGAAGTATTGACAATAGAGATGGACAGTATACCAGGAACTGTGGCATTCTATGTAATGAAACATTAGAACATTAGAGTCTGGCAGAGGTGAAGGTCAAAAATTGAGGCTAATAGAGTCTTTATTATTTTATTGTCCCTATATACTAATCTATAGACTGCTATGCAGCTGTATACTTAAAGAAATTATTTAAAAGTTGCACAAAATTCTCAACAAAATATTAGCAAACTGAATTCAGCAATTCATTAAAAATATTATACACCATAATCAAGATGAATTTATTCCTGGGATGCAAAGTTGGTTCCATATCTGCAAATCAATTAATGTGATACACCACATTAACAAAAGATAAAAATCATATGATTACGTCAATAGATGAAGAAAAAGTGTTCAACAAAATTTAGCATACATTTATAATAAAAACTCTCAGCAAATTGGGAATAGAGGGAACATACCGCAACATAATAAAGGCCATACATGACAAACCTACAGCTAACATCATACTCAAAGGTGAAAGGCTAAGAACATTTTTCTTAAGATCAGGAACAAAACAAGAATGCCCACTTTCAGCACTCCTCTTCAACACTGTATTGACAGTCTTAGCCACAGCGAAAAGACAAGGAAGAGAAATAAAAGGCATTCGATTTAGAAAGAAAGAAGTAAAATTCTTATTTGCCAATGACATGATACTATATACAGAGAACCCTAAAGAGCCTACCAAAAAACTGTTATAACTGAGCAATGAATTCAATAAAGTAGCAGGTTACAAAATAAATATTCAGAAGTCAGTGGCATTTTTTACACCAATGATGAACTTTCAAAAAGAGAAATTAAGAAATCAATTCCATTTACAATTGCCTCAAAAACTATAAAATATTTGAGAGTCACATTAATCAAGAAGATAAACCTGTTTTTAGAAAAATTATAGGTCATTGAAAAAAGGTATCAAAGACAATACAAATAAATGCAAGCATATACCCTGTTAATGGGTAGGAAGAATCACATTGTTAAAATGGCCATATTACCCAAAGCAATGTATAGATTCAATACCTTCCCTATGAAATACCAATGGAATTTTTCAGAGAGCTAGAACAAAGAATCCTAGAATTTACATGCACCCTAAAAATTTCTGAATAGCCATGGCAATCTTGAGAAAGAAGAACAAAGTTGGAGGTGTTACACTACCTGATATCGAATTATACTACAAGGCTACAGTAATCAAAACAGCATGGTACTGGCATAAAAACAGATATACTGATCAATGGAACAGAATAGAAAGCCTAGAAATAAACCCATGCCTATACGCTCACTTAATATATGACAAAGGAGGTAAGAATATACAATGGGTTAAAGACAGTCTCTGCAATAAATCATATTGGGAAAATTGGACAGATACATAAAAAAAAAGAAAAAGAAGCTGGACCATCTTTTTTACACTGAATACAAGAATAGACTCAAAATAGATTAAAGACTTAAATGTAAGACTCAAAACCATAAAACTTCTAGAAGAAAACATAGGCAGTAAACTCTGATATTACTAACAGAAATTTCTTTTTAGATATATCACCTTGGACAAAGAAAACAAAAGAAAAAATAAACAAATGTGACTACATCAAACTAAAAAGATTTGTACAGCAAAGGAAACTGTCAATGAAAAAGAAAAGGCAATCAACTGAATGGGAGGAGATATACACTAATGATACATCTGATAATGGGGTAGTATCTAAAATTTATAAAGAACTTATACAAATCAACAACAACAACATAAAATAATTCAATTAAAAAATGGGCAGAAGACCTGAACAAATACTTCTCCAAAAAGGAAATACAGTTGGCTAACAGACATATGAAAAGATGCTCAAGGTCACTAATCATCAGAGAAATGCAAATTAAAACCACAATGAGATACCATTTCACACTTTTCAGAATGGCTATCATCAATAAATTAAAAAACAAGTGTTGAGGATCGGAGAAAAGGGAACCCTCATGTATTATTGATCAAATTGCAAATTGGTACAACCATTATGAAAAAGAGTATGGAATTTTCTCAAAAAATTAAAAATGAATATACCTTTTGACCAAGCAATTGCATTTCTGGGTATTTATCAGAAAATAAAAAACAATAATTTGTAAAGATCTATGTACTACAATATTCACGGCAGCACAATTTATAATAGCCAATACATAGAAGCAAGCTAAATGCCCATCGAAAGATGATCGGATAAAGAAATTATGGTTTTTATATACAATGGAATATTCACCAGCCATTAAAAAAGTGAAATCCTAACACTTGCAATGACATGGATGGACCTAAAGGTAATTATGCTGAGTGAAATAAGTCAGGCAGAGAAAGATAGATAACATATGATTTCATTTATATATGACATCTAAGGACAAAAAGAACCAACTAACCAAAAATAGACTCACTAATATAGTGGACAATTTGGTGATGGATGGAGGGGAGGATTGTTGGGAAGCTGGAGAATGAGGCAAACTGTTAAAAGACAAATTAGTAGTTGATAGTTGGGCACAGGGAGCATGGAAGAGGGAGTGCACTTAGCATGAATATGATGGCTAAATGGATGGCCAGGGGAGAGAGTGAGCAATTGGGAGGATCATTCTCTGAACATAATAGATGTCTAACTGTGTACTATATACTGAAAGTAACTTATATAAATAAATTTATTTTTAAAAATTTAAGAAAAAAATTGTGAAAAAGAAATAAATAACTAAAACTCTATACCCAGAGATTCTAAATTAAAAGGTGGGGAATGTTGGTATAAAATTTGAATTTTAAGAGAAGGTAAAAAAGTAAAAAAGAAAGAAGAAAGGAAGGAAGGAAGATACTGATAGGCAGCTTAATTGTTAATCATCTGCGAACTAAATACAATTGAAATGATCTATATATTTAATGCAACACTACTTCAAAGTAACCAGCATTTTTTTTGCAGAAATTGACAAGTTAATTCTACAATTTATAAAAAAGGCAAAGAAACTAAAGTAGGGAAAGCAATTTTGAAAACGTAGAATAAAGTAGGGCTCATAATCTGATTTTAAGCTATACCACAAAGCTAAAAAAATCAAGAAAGTATGGCATTGGTGAAAAAAATAGATGTCTACATCAATAGACACTACACAACTAGAACAGAATAAACTCTTTAGCAGTAGAGACAAGTAATATAGTCAATTGATTTTTGACAAAGTTATTAAGGAAAATCCATGGAAGAAGGGTAGTATTTTTATGCTGTATATTATGATGCTGAATATGGAGAAGAGCCTTATGTCACAAAAAAAGACATTGATTGACTCTTTTTTTGTATAATATATAAAATTGTTATATATAAATGTTGTCTCAAAATGAATCTTAGATCTTAATATAAAAGCTATTACTATAATATTTCTAGAGAAAAACTATGACAAGTTTTGTGTGGCTATAGGTTAGTCACAACTTTTTCTGTAAAACACACAATGCATGAACCTTAGGAGCAAAAAATGATATATTATATTTTATCACATTTAAAATCTGCTTTGTTGAAGACACTGTTAAAGGAATGAATAAACCACAGATTTTTACAAAATATTTGCTAGATATTTGATAAAGAACATGAATCCAAAATATATAAAGAACACTAAAATCTCAAAAATATGAAAAAATAGCAGTAAAAAATGTGTATAAACTTGAATAGATATTTTCCCAGAGAAGATACCTAGGTATTATTTAAGCATATTTAAAAAATATTCTACATCATTTGTAATTAAGGAAATATTATTTAAAACTACATCATGCTCCCTGCACTTTGTCATCAGAATGACTAGAATTTTAAAAGTATAATAATAAATCACAGTCCAAAAGATTTGCAACAATGGAGAGAAACTGGTGTTTTCATCCATTCTGGTAGGAAAGCAAAAGGGTGCAGGTGACCCAGGATCTCACTCTGTTATTTACCTGAGACAAAAGAAGACATGCAATGACACAATGACCTGTTCGCCAATGTTTATAACAGCCCCAGCCACTATATTCTAATTTAGGAAACAGTCCAATGTCCAGAAACTATTGAATGAATAAACTGATCTCATGCAACTTTAAAATGGAACACTGTCCGGTAATTAAGAGGAACATAGGCTGATATGTTCAAGGATAAGGATGACTCTTAAATATATCCTGCTAAGTGAAAGGAACTAAATTCCAAAGTTTGCATATAATGTTATTTCACTTCAATCACCTTCTAGACCAGGCCAAGTTGTGACAATGAAAAACACATGAGGTGCATCTGTTTGTGTCAGAACTGGTGGGGGTCAGGGATGTAAAAGGAACTGAATGACTACAAAATGGTAAAGAGGAGACTTTTTAAGGTGACAAAAATGTGCTGTTATGTGATTATGTTTACACAATCACATATGTCTATTAAAATTTCTACTACTGACACCTATAAATGGTAAATTTTATGTATATTAAAACTCAATGACCCCAACTTTTAAAAAAGCTAACAATTACCTAAATTAATCATTGCTTCAGAATAAGGTTATCTTTACAGGGAAGATAGTAACTCCAAGACAGAATAAGGGAGGCTTCTGGGGTGCTCTTGCATTGTTATGATGGTCTTAAAATATTATTGTATGGCCACTTTAGTTCTCAGAGTTATGCTTGCTTCAGGAGTATCTTCTAACTGCTGTTTCTTATGTCTCAACAGATCTTGCCAGCTGGGGCGTACTGTGTACTTTAGACAATAGATATTGTTGCAATAGTACTTTCGGAAGTACTTGCCTACGTCTTCCAGAAGGTACCTTCCTGCTGATGCTTTCTTTCTGTATCTGCCCTACTCAAGTGACATTCTCTTCTACATTTTTTCCCTCCAGGTGAAGTCCTGTCTTTTTCAAGTAGAGTATGTGTTGCGTATTCCTGAGATCCTGAGTGGTTTATAACAGTGTATCAGTTTCTCATAGTCTTTTTTTAATAACCTGATTGAGCCTGTGTGAGGGTGGGAGCTTCTGGAAAACTGATGAAAAATAAAAAATTTTACTGGGTCACCTGCCTATCAACGCTAAATTTTTCTCTTTTGGTTCTAGGTGCACTGTACATGTGCTTATTGTTTGTGCATCTATTTCCTGATTGAACAATTTATAGATGATTTTTATTTAATCTGAGTAAACCATGGATTGGTATTCAGAATTGACAAAGTAATATGGCTTATAGTCCTACAGAGCTTTAAGCTTTTAATGTTTCCACCATACTCTTATGGCTTTTGGGATGCTTTTTATTACTTGTAATTTATTATTACTAACAATAATCTAATAAGTTCAAATATATGCTTTCTTCATTTAAACAATAGCACTTTATCATTTAACAGAGTAAAAGTGCAATGAATTTGGTTGACTATAAATGCATCTGTTAGATTCTGCAAGAGGTATATTGTGGTTTCATGTTGTCATACTTTACCATTTATATGGATTGTTGCAATATAAAATGGCTTATTTTGTCAGGATGAGGACATTGGTTCTCAGAGAAGTTAGCGCCAACTCAGTGTCAGAGCTAAGTATAAGTATGTCTCATATAATTTTCTATCTACTCTTAAAACGTGTTTTATTCTTAAGGCGTTATTTAAAACCAGACAAATAGCTTTATTCATTTGACAAATACCAACGCATAGTACATTTGTCCAGAACCATTTATTATTTTGTTATTGAGTAAATCATCATGTTGCTATTTTGAAATGAAAGGTAATTGAGCCATAATCCCGTTTGGGCGTCTCCTATGGCTTTTAACAAGATTGAGTAAGTAGATATAGACAACCTCAACAAACCACATTCATAACGTGCCTAAACATGCATTTGCTGTTCTATAGGTAAGAGAAATTTTTAGATCATTTTTGGAATATTTTAGGAGGCAAGACCTAAAATATCAAGTTCAAATATGTTATGAAATCCCCAGTACTAAACTCTTCAGTTGTGTACTATTTATTGCATAGGGGACTCATCACAATCTGATTTATGCAGCATCTGCCAAAGAATTGAAAAATAATTTTTCCTTGAATAAAACAAACAGAAATACTGAAAATATTGGATTTATGTTTGTAGGAGTAAAGAGGATGCTCCCAATGCAGTGTATGTTTGCATTTTCCAGATGAAAGAAGGCAGACTGACTCAAAATTTAAAAAATCAGAAAATTTAACAGTAGAGAGCAAGAAAACATTTGACCTATACAACTAACTGGGGGCTTATATGTGTATATTTTTTTCATTTTTTTTTTTTATTTTCCAGGCAAGACAACCTTTGTTTGACCTCACAGATTGTAATGGTCTTGTCAGTTTACAATCCCTTATTTCTTAATTTTTTTACACCTATAGTACCTGTTCTTCCTATGTGGTCTCCCATCCAAGTACTAACTGGGCCCAACCAAGCTTAGCTTCAGAGATAAGATGGGATTGAGCTTGTTCAAGGCTGCATGGCTATAGACTTATATATTCATATAATGAGGAAAATAATCAGTTCTCTTGCTTATTTTTTCTATGTATATAATTTAGAGCCACTTCAGATTATTACTTAATTCAAAATGTTTCTCTAGCCTTAATGTCAGTAAATATCCAAAGGCATCAAGGTTAGTGTTTTGTTTATTTCAGTGGGGGTGGTGAGAGTGTTCAGTTGCAGAATGAAGACATGGTATAACAAGCGGCAGTAAAAAATTGTGAAAAGTGCATGCACCATTAGGGAGACCCAGTATTAAATCTTGGCTCTGACACTACTTAACTATGAGAGCTGCTATAATGGAAAAATAATGTGTGTCAACATCCATTCCTACAGCTTAGTGAGTGACTGCTTTTGGTTCTCCGCCCCTTTGAAAACTTAATGTTTCATATTAAGCTCAAGACTTTTGCAGAATTCTGCCCTCTATTAAAATATGTATATATATATATATATAAATTTTATATTAAAATTTATATATATATAAATTTTATATCCTTTTTTTAAATTTAATTTTATTTTTAGTTGAAAGTATACAATATATTGGTAGACATTTATAGAGTTTATGAAGCGATCCCCCTGCCTGCTCTTTCTCTCCTCTGGATAGTTATAATTTTGAATGTGGGTTTACATTAATTAGAAAATTTGTTTCTATATCATTAAATTCTTCAAGAATCATAGTCATTTTCTCTTTATAACTCCTGGTCTTTTTTGTATGTACTAATATTAATTCCATCGTGCTCATCTAACAATGAACAATTTTAAGAGCAATTATCAGGTATTTAACATTGTCATTTTTTATTATTTTATCACCCAAAGCAAAATAAGCCCACAGCAATGTGGTATATGGGAATGTGATGATCTGTGTGTATGTTTTTGCATTTTTGCTTTTTTGTTATTAACAAATTATACGAATCACAAAGCTTTGTTTTCTAATCCAGACACTTAAAGAGTACACAGAGGAAATATCTGAATCATAATAAAATTTGTTGGATTTAATCTGATAGAAAACTGTTTACATGTGTTATATTAATAATCACTAAGTGAATATGGTACATGTAGATGAAAAATAAAATATCTAATTAAAGGCTCTAGTCAACAAAATGTTTCAGTGATGTAGCTATAATATTAGTACTGTGGCCAAGATTTGGCAATTTTTAAAACTAAATATATTTAATGACAAAAGTTCAATTATATGGGTACCTTAAGTTTATAACAAAATTAACACATAGAAAAGAAATTGCTTTAAATATTTATTATTTTACATATTCATTCAATCTGTCTACCAGCATATTCTTGGGCCTGTTTCATCATATAAATTTCTGCTTTTTGAAAGAGGAGTAAATTTTGGAGGAAAAGCTGAACATCACAAATAACTTTTAGTTTTGGAGCTGGGTGAGGAGCACCCAGATTCTAAATATTGTGTAACTTTCCTTGTACCAGTACATCATTGAAAGGACAGCAAGAATTGTATTGGGGTTGACCTTTTGCAAGTGACTCCTACTTGCACTAAAACATAAATTAATTTTATCACATTTATTAAAGTTTGCTCTTATTTCTATCATTTCTCTTTGACCTCATCTACATAAATTCCTTCCTCTGCTGCAAGTTACTTTGTTTAATAGGCTTGTCTTCCTTCTCCATGGCACTTTTTGCATTTAAAAAATATATTCGAGCTTATTCCAATCAATTTAATATTTTTTTAAAAAATTAACTGATATATTTAAAGCATTTTGCTGTTAGAGCAGCTCAAAATATTTAGTTAATTAAAATAAGTGGTTCAATTACCCTGTTATTTTGTTGTAACCTCTATTTCCTATATGTAAAATTCAAATTCTTCTTTGATATTTCATATAAATAGATCTTGTTTTCTCTGCCTTGAATTTTTACAATAATTCAATGAAAATGTTTTCTCATGATATAATTCTTCTAGGTAATCCTGAGTTCTTCTTTCTCAGAAGATTGTTAATAATTGATTTATTCTCCTTCTATCATTATTCTATTCCAAATGGCTCTCTCTCTAACTGATGGGATCATGTTGATATATTGAAACTGGAGCTTCACTTGCATTATGAATTTAAATATTGTACAGGATATTGTTTGCAGCAGATTGTGTGCCATGCCATTAAGACTGACTCAGATTTTCTATAGATGGATATATAAAATATTAAATAAATAACTTGAATTAAATATATCCTCAAACTAGTGTTATTAGATATGCTAATCATAAAAATTTATATTCAAGTTCAGGCAATACTTTTATTCTTAATTTGATTAACAATGGGGCTATGCAGGAAAAATCTTTTTCCTCTAACTACAGATTTTTTTTTACTTTTAAATATTAAATTTTATGTCTAGGTGCAATGATTATTTATTTTACTGCTATTGTTATAGTTTTAAATACTGATCTAAATAAAGTTACTTAATTATTACTTTTAAATAATAGGGAACTAGTTATGACTTCACTGAATACAAAATCAACAATATATAACCAAGTATAATAGTGTGAAATAAAAATTACATTTCTTATTTTTCTTATAATTTTCCCATTTTTACCACAGAATTCTGAGAGTAGAAAAACATAGATTATCAAAAATTTAGATTTCTAAAAGCAGTTCAAATGACCAAATATTTACCCATAAAGGACAATATAATGCTAAGTATTATGGTCCTTTTTCTTCAAAAAAATCTTGAGTTATTCTCAGAATACCTGAATGGAGTGGGAAAATTTTAGAGAGATTAATTCAAAAAATATTACAGTTCATTAAGTTTTAATCTGTCAAAAAATTTAGCTAAATACATTATACATTTAAAATTATTTTAAAGATTTAATTTTATTTTGCCCTTTGATATTAATTATATTCCTTAGAGATAAAAATTAAGGCCATTATTATATGAGTTATTATTAGCTGTTTACTTAAGTTTTAATGTGAATCAATAGAAAAAGATAACATAAAATTCAATGGTAAATAATCCATTTGAATTGATGGTTTTATTAATTTCATGATAATTAATTTCATGATAGTAAATGACATCAAACTTTGATCTCTTGTCTTGTCACTGACTCCAGAACTGCTGCTAGGAAATTATTCATTGACGATAATGAATTATGAAGATATAGTTCACATTCACCGAGCCACAGTATTGCTCATTTTTGTCACAGCAATATGAATTATAATTTTATTAATCTCTTCAAGTTTGTCCCATGAGGTGTCAACATGTGGAATGTCACAGAAGTGAAAATGTTCATACTGAAAGGATTCACAGACAAGCCTGAACTGCAGATCATCTTATTCTTTCTGTTTCTAGCAATTTACCTCTTTACTCTGATAGGAAATTTAGGACTGATTGTATTGGTCATTGTGGATCCCCGACTTCACAACCCCATGTACTATTTTCTGAGTGTGTTGTCATCTGTGGATGCCTGTTTTTCCTCAATAATTACCCCAAATATGTTGGTAGATTTTATGTCAAAGAGTAAAGTTATTTCACTTTCTGGATGTGCAACACAGATGTTTCTCGCTGTTACTTTTGGGACCACAGAATGCTTTCTCTTGGCTGCAATGGCATATGATCGCTATGTAGCAATCTACAACCCTCTCCTGTACTCAGTTAGCATGTCACCCAGAGTCTATATACCACTCATCATTACTCCCTATGTTGGTGGCATTCTGCATGCTTCTTTACACACAGTGGCCACATTTAGCCTATCCTTCTGTGCATCCAATGAAATTAGGCATGTCTTTTGTGACATCCCTCCTCTCCTTGCTATTTCCTGTTCTGACACTCACATGAACCAGCTTCTACTCTTCTGCTTTGTGAGCTCTATTGAGATAGTCACTATCCTGATTATCCTGATCTCCTATGGTTTCATCCTGTTGGCCATTCTGAGGATGCATTCTGCTGAGGGGAGACGAAAGGTCTTTTCTACATGTGGCTCTCATCTAACTGGAGTGTCAGTTTATCATGGAACCATCCTCTTCATGTACATGAGACCAAGTTCCAGCTACGCTTTGGACCATGACATGATAGTGTCCATATTTTACGGCATTGTTATTCCCATGTTGAATCCCATCATCTACAGTCTGAGAAACAAAGATGTAAAAGAGGCCATGAAAAGGGTATTTGGTAAAAAATGTTTGTATTGATTAAGTATATTTTTCATAATAACTATCGAATTTAAATAAAGAATAATGTCCATTGTCTATATATTGAGAAGTTATAATAAAAATGTATTTAGTCTGCTAGTGTCTTTCTATTTTTCTATACCATTTTTATATCAAGATCCTAGTCATACCTCCACCTGTGCACTGTTATTCATTTATTTCTTATTTAATTCATTCTCAGACACACACATGCATATACGCATGTGTATACAAATATATAAATATATGGTTATATTGATTTTATTACTTTCTCAGGACTGTGATAAAGAGTACCACAGACAGGTTGTTTAAACAACAAAAGTTTATTTCTCATTGTTCTGTAATCTAACGGTCTGAGATCAAGGTGCTGGCAGGGTTGATTTCTTTTGGAGCCTTTCTCCTTGACTTATAGTTGATAGTCTTCTTCCTGTGTTTTCCCATGTCTTTCTTCTCTATATGTCTGTGTCTCAATATCTTATTATAAAGACACTGGTCATATTGGATTAGGCTCCACTCTAACGACATCATTTTAGCTTAATTACCCTTACAAAGACCTATCTCCAAATACAGTTATATTTTGAGGTACGAGGTTAAGATTTCAGCATATGAATATTGGTACATATGATATGTATATTTATATTCACATAGTTACATATCCATGTAATATTTTCTTTAAAATGTATAATACTAACTTACATCTCAATGTGGCTTGAAGCAGATAGGATTCCAGGTTGTAATTACAATTATCTTCATAATTATATCTGATAAGCTTTAAACAATGACACCTAACTGATATCAAAACTATGGCTGACATATTCCAATGCCACTTTCCATGGAACCATGGTATCTGACTTCTGTTGACAACATTCTGCTCCATGTTACAACTATGCATTGGTGGCAATCTAAGTACGGGCTGTGATGCAGCAACCACAGATGTTTTCAAATTCCTGGTGTGATCACCATGGTGTTTGTGAGGGTGCTTTTCCCTCTATTACTTCACCTAGAGCACAAATATGATCCTCATTATCTAATTTCTCTCAGAATACAGACTAGGCATTAGTGGTTATAAAGATTATACTTAAACTCAAGATTAACAAAACACAAACACAATTTGGAAAGTCAGTTACAACTGGCTGGCATATTGGGATCTTCTCACAAGTAAGCCTCATCCCATGTTTATGGGTTTCGCAATAGGCCTGATCCAGACTCAACTTTGGCTGTCTTTTACTTTGACTTCCTTTATTCTGTGTGACACTTGCAGGTGCCACAACTCTCCAGTCCTCAAAATCAAGAACCAAGGTACAAAAAAGCATACCTACAATGTTCACATTTAGCCTTGCTTCCAACAAACATCTTTTTATTGCAAGGACATTTGTCCTTCAAGTATAACTTGAAATGACAGTGTCCTTTCCTTCCTTTCCTCCTTCGCTCCCTTCTTCCTTCCTTCCTTCCTTCCTTCCTTCCTTCCTTCCTTCCTTCCTTCCTTCCTTCCTTCTCCTTTCCTCCTTTTCTCTATTTTTTCTTCTTTTCTTCCATTTCAGTTATTACTGATATTATTTTATTTCATGAAACCCTGTAGATTCCAACCAAAAATAATCTCTTTAGAAACATAGAGTACTAAATAAGGATATTTAGGATAATCCTAAAGTAGGATTATCAAGTTTAAATAACACCTCAACAGTACAAAACCAGAGAGCCTGTTATCACAATTTATTCTTCTTCAATTTTCTGCTTTTTCTTGCTTCTGTTTGACAGGCTCTCTCCACTGCTATTCATCCAATTTCCTCCTATAAATGTTTTTTTTTTTTTTTTGGTGGGTTCTCATTTGTTACATTATGATTTTCTACACAATTCTTTGTTGAATAAATGACTCTTTTTATGAAACCTCATTTTTTTACACATACACATTGCTGATATTTTCTATATGCCATTATCAATATAGCTTAGATTTTTTTAAATTAGTTTGTGTGTATATATGTTTACTTTATGGTATATTTATCTGATAAACTTTTATTATCAATAAATATTGAAAACATTTTTAATTTTTTACAATATGTTTATGAAATCTATAGATGATATATTATAAAACTGTACACTTGAAACCTATATAATTTTTTAATCATTGTCATCTCAATAAATTTAATAATTTTTTTAAGCCAGGATCAACATACTTGATAGAAGGTAACCTTAATAATTAAGCTAAATGAGAGACTAGTGGTAATTTTCAATGTCAATGCCACCTCAAAAGGCATGATGACTGCAAAATAACAAGGGGCAAGTTTTTCTTTCTTAAAGTTTTCCCAATTTTAAAACATTTTTATTTATATTCATAGCTATTTATGATCACAGGGTTATTTTTGTATCACTTTTTCCATCATAGCAGAAGCCAAATTCAGATCAGACATTTTAAACCTCTTTTGATTTAATGATAATATAGTTTCATTCCCTACCTGATCACATTTTTAATTATACTTCTTAAATTTTTTTTCTTTTTTCTCTCCTGGATTATTCTTGTCATTTATTTGTGTGAGTTCTTTCTTTCTTTCTTTCTTTCTTTCTTTCTTTCTTTCTTTCTTTCTTTCTTTCTTTCTTTCTTTCTTTCTTTCTTTCTTTCTTTCTTTCTATCTTTCTTTCTTTCTTTCTTTCTTTTCTTTTCTTTTCTTTTCTTTTTTTCTTTCTTTTTTTCTTTTCTCCTTCCTTCCTTCCTTCCTTCCTTCCTTCCTTCCTTCCTTCCTTCCTTCCTTCCTTCCTTCCTTCCTTCCTTCCTTTCATCCTTCCTTCCTTTCTCTTTCTTTCTTTCTTTCTTTCTTTCTTTCTTTCTTTCTTTCTTTCTTTTAAATTTTTTGACTCAAAAAATGGTTCCATTATCTTTTGGATAAATATTGTTCAATAATTTTTTGCTTTCTAATTCATTATTTGTTAGCTATGTCTTATCATTTTGTCCCTCTTTTATTTAGGTGAATTCATTGTACTTTTTTTATCACTTAGTAATAACTGCTTATTTTACTTTTTTTTTTTACCCATTCAATAATACAAAAATATAACATTTGTATTATTTATCTGACAGTCACTTTGCGTTTATCTTTTCTGTAGCAAAAGAATTATTTTTATTGTGGTAAATTATACAAATATTAACGTTAATTTTTAAAATTTTCATTTGACTGAGTATAATGAGATTATTTTTTAATTTTATCTTTTAATTTTCTACTTAAAAGTTTTTTCTTTTAGATCTTAATTTAAAATTTTATTGCATAACAGTCAGAAAATTTGACTCCTTTAAGTTAATTTTTATAAATTGATTAAAATCTCTGGATTAATTTTAATCAACTAGTAAAAATGACTCATAGATGCTAAAAAAAGATTCAAATGTTGATATAAAAGTATGATCTTAACAAGTATAGTATTTTCAGATTATAAATTCTCAGCTGAGGGAAACAGAAAAAATACAAAACATTAGTGATACAACATGTGAAAAGGTGAAGATTATTATTGAAAAAAACAAACAAACAGAATTTAAATCATTGTAGGAAATGGGGGTGCTACAGTTCTTGATCCTTAGTGTCCCTGTCTGCAAAGTTACAATAGTAGTAACCTGTGTCATGTGTTTGTATAAATGAAATTAATTCTATATATTTAAAACATTTTGAATGTTTTATTAATAACATGATAAGTATTCAATCAATAATTATTTTACATCCTTAATATAAATGACATAGTAATCTATTATACCTATACATGCACATTTATTAAACTGTTACTACATCCATTAGGCAATTACATTAATCATGATTTTTTTGTTTACTTTTTTAAAAAGTAATACAGAATACGGATTGATTTGTTTCCTTCAAATAAATATTTGAAGTAGATTTGTGGGCCAAAACTACAACTTCCTTCTACATATTAGCAACAGGTAGTCAAAAGTGCTCTGGTAAGTTTTTATTTCTATAAACACTGTCCCCGATCATCAGTTTTATCATCTTAAGCTCCATATTTAACAGAGCTTAGTAAGTAAAGATTATCTTACTAGCTATTTATTTCATTAGTATGCATGAAGAACACTTTCTCATATGTTTTTTTATTATTTATACTCATCACTTTAAAAATTATTGAAAACTCAATTCGAATAAGTAGCTGATTTTTTGTACTATATTAGATGAAAAAAAGTAATTTATTTATTTATATACTTATTTATTTATCTATTTACTCACTCTTTGTTATCCAATATGCTAGTACATGATAGGCAAGAAAACAATCATTTGAAGTAATTAATGACCAATTATTAAATAAATGAGTATTGAGCACCTACTATGTGATAATCACTTTCCCACTTATCCTGGAACTATGAAGTCAAATAAGGTGCAGTCTTTCCTTATAGGAATAAACATTCTAGAAGAGGAGTCAGAAGTTAAAATGAAAATTCACAATTGATTTTTACACTGCAATGTCTAAGGATAGAGCATTGAAGGAAGAAATTAACTTTTCTCAAAAAAATTATCAAGTAAACCTTTAGAGAAGAGGAAATTCTTATTCTTGGTCCTGGGATAGCATCTATTGCAAAATCTTGATACAATGAGTTGAAATGTGTTTTCAGGTAGCTTCTAACTAGTCAGAATATTGTTAAAGATACATTTCTTTGATTTTTCAAATGCATTTAGCTCAAAACTTTTATAGTTCTTACAACTGTACTCCTTCAAACTCTATAAAACAAATCTATCCTTTTTCTCCCTCCTTTAAAGATATTTTTCAATAATGAGTCAAATGTAATATGTGCTCCAACACTTTCAATTTCATATTTCTCAACATAATAGGCTTGTATTATCCTTTTGCTTTCCCTTGCTTATAAATTTAAATAAATTGTAGCATTTAAATATGTAATTGTCATACCTACAGATATTTAGTGTTGCTTGACCACTGTGAATTAGAGTAGAATCTAACATCATAATACCTTAATCTTATCATACAAACTGTGTATAAGTAGATGTATGGATATAGAGACAGAGGCAGATACAGATTATTATCAGCACTGCACTGCCAGCAGAGGCTTTTAATAGCAATATAATCAAACTCATATCTTCAGGCTGAATATGGAGACAGTATTCACCCACGTAACATAACATTAGATTAAATAACTGGTTTAGTTGAAAAAGTCTTATCAGAAACAAAGACACCACAAAGTACAGGAGAAAAAACAAAGTTCATGGAAGTTTTTGTATGGTTCTTTAGTGATTGTTGGAGAAATATCTTTAGTAAAGATAAGGTCTTCTTAGATCTAAGAAGTTAATTTTTGTTATCTCTTTATATCACAGTCTCAAACTATTGAGAAAATTCACCATACCAATTTGCAGCTTGACTAAGAAATATTTGAAGACATCTGGTTCCTTCCTTATTTAGTATACCCAAATAATCCCTTTATCTTAACTTTAGACCTCAGAACATCTTTCATTTTGTTTGATTTAATATGCTTTTGCTTTCTTGATTTTTGTCCAAAGACCATGTTTTGAAATCCTTAAAAATAACATTGTTTTTCTCTCCAACGAGTCCCACAGGTATTTAACAATGTACTTGCCTGTAGCATCAATAAACATTTCTTAAATGTTTCTACTCATGGTCACTCAGCAAATATTTTTCTCATAATAATTCTTTTCATTGCTTCTTTGGCCTCTGTGTTTTTCACACTGTATATCAGAAGGTTTAGTATTGGCAGCAAAAGGGTATAAAACACGGACAGGATTTTGGCTCTGTCCTGTTGGTAGCTAGAACTGGTTCCCAGATACGTAAATATCACCGTTCCATAGAAGAGGGTCACCACCGTCAGGTGGGAAGCACATGTGGAGAAGGCTTTGTATCTGCCCCTCATAGAGTGTATCTTCAGAACGGTGAGAAGGATCCTCAGATAAGAACTCACTACTATCAGAAAGGTAGTCACTGATGTTGTTCCAGAGAGGACAATAAACAGAGTCTCACTGTATCGCGTGTCAGAACATGAAAGTTGAAAGAGAACAGCGGAATGTCACAGAAATAATGGTTAATGACGTCGGGCCCACAGAAAGACAGACTGAGCAAGTCACTCAGGTGAATGAGTGAGTTAGCACAACCTAGTAGGTAGGAAGCGGTCACCAGGTGGATGCACAACGTGGAGGTCATGAGACCTTTGTAGTGAAGTGGGTAGCAGATGGCAACATACCGATCATAGGCCATTGCAGCCAGGAGAAAGCATTCGGTGGTCAGGAACATACTGACAAAGGAATACTGAAGGAGGCAACCGTGATAGGAGATGACCTTCTGTCCTGCTATGTAGTTCGCTAACATTTTAGGAATAAAGACTGAGGAATAGCAGAAATCTAAGAAAGCCAACTGGCAAAGGAAAAAGTACTTGGGAGAATGAAGCTGGGCACTAGCTAGAATTATTGTGATAACCCACATGTTGCCCACCACAGTAATGAGATAGATCAAGAGAAACAGCACAAAAAGGACAGCATTCACTTCAGGGTTGTCAGTCAACCCTAGGAGAACAAATTCCGTTATCACACTGACATTTCTGTCAGCCATTTACGTGGTTGCCCCTAAGAACAACCTGTAAGGAGAAAGAGGGAAAAGAAAATAACCAAACTGCATACAGTTCAATCTATCAGCATCTTTAGAAATCTTCATGGTTTTCATTATTCATCATCATCATCATCATCATCATCATCATCATCATCCACTTGAATTCAATTATTGCAAGTATGAAAAGTTATTTTGAGAGAAAACTTGAGGTGAATTAAAGTCTCACCAGGGAATATAAACTGGCATTATGCACAGCATAAAAATCCTGAAGAAATTACCAGCCCCTAGGAGAGCCCTAAAAGAATTTGGGGCTTGGAACCTGGGTAACAGTATACTCAGGATTCCAGAACAGAAGGCAAGGATCTCATATTTAAGAAAGAACATTCCAAAACAAAGAACAAGTGGTTAATATTTAATAGGTAATATTTGACACATCTAGTAAAATTATTTTCTATGACATCTTTTTAATTTAGACAAGCAGTACATAGGATGAATATGTTTAAAATAAAAACAATAAATAAATAATATATGTTTATGTTTTTATTTACATATGTGTTTCTCTGTGTTATATAAATATGTATTTCTGTAAATATTTATTGGGTATATATGTACCCAATAATATCTAATAAAACTAATAGATTATCCATAAAAATTAAAAATGGAAATTAGGGCTGTCTAAAAGAGTGAAATAAAATCAAACATTTTGTCTCATAACATTTATTTGATAAAACTCACTTGTTCCCAGAAGTCTTTGCTACTCCAGCAGATATATATCAATTCATTCTTTGATTTTCTATAGTATTTATTATCCAATAGCTTGGGTTAGTCGATATCAGATTTTTTCATTACAATTTAATCTGAAAGCTTTTTCAATATGGTTTTCTCCCTTCAGTCAAAAAGTCTTTTAGCATATCTGATCACTCAGGAAAAGTCAGATCATTAAATCAGTTTTATTTAAGCTTGATTATATAAACTAAAATTTATGAAAAGGTAGATTCTGCTATCTAATATATTTGGAAAGCACTTGGTGAAATGACTTTTAAGGAAAGTTTTCTTTACTGAAGGTCTTATAGAAAAACACAATGTGCTAATATGCTTTAGAAATTTCCAGTAAGAAAAAAAATAATATAGGGCATGTTTGATAATTGAATATATTTTCACTGAACATTATGAATGCGGTAAACTACATTCTATGCTTTGGGAGTAATAGTTGCCTGATATTGTATAATGAGTGAAAAACACATGGGCTGAGATGTCTACTTTTACTAATGGTCTAATGCAAGTTATTCAATAACAATTCAAATACTGTAAACTGTGCTACACAAGAGGTTTGATTATGTCCATTTTTCTGAAACAGCAGAGTTTGAAAAAAATGACTAGTCACCTTTTACCACATTAAGTTGTTATTTTATGTCTCTCAGTTTTCTATTCTTAGTTTTATCTATAAACCTTTCTCAAGAGGTAGTCATGAGAAATAAATAGGAAAACATCTAAAAATTGCCTGCCACTCATATGTACTCTCTGTGTTTGCTGTAATTTCAAAGTAAAAAAAAAATAAAGAAAATAGAGACTGAGTGATCTGTTCACATGCTGAACAAATGACTTTTGACTAAAATGGTTTTTTTTTATTGTTGTTTTATATAATTAAGCTTTGCTGTAACTGACTTTGTAAACAAGACAATTTTTTACTTTGACTAGAGTTGCTTCTTTTTTCACTGATTTCATACATTTATTGCTTTAATTTTAATAAATAACAATTTCTTTTAATTTTTGATAAATAGTAATTAAATATTTGCTTCTTTAATTTTAATAAATAGTAATTTTTATCTGGACTGTCTGTTACATGGTGTGTTTCTTTTTACTGCAAAGCCAATTATATAAAATATATTAATCTCTGAGTACAAAAATTAGCTCTGGGAACAGGGCCAAATAAAATGCTGCTCTTTTCTTCAGATTTAACAAAATTCAGCAGTTTGTAATAATCAATCTTAGATTTTAAATAATATCTTTGAGTAAATTTCTTCTTGCAGTTCACATAATTATATGCACATAAATATATGAAGCTTTAAATATAGTGGCCTAAGTAAATATGGACTACACCCACTGATTATTTGAAGAGAGCCAATTGACTTGAATGTTCTAATTCTATATCACTTATGCCAATAATGAGAATGGAGTTGAGGTAGATTATTTTTCTTCAAGTTCTATTCACAGCATGTATTGAGAGCTGCTGTTTTTGGAAACCAACTGAAAAAGGCATTTATAATTTCTTTGTTGGAAAACATAAATAACACTTACCTGGTTTTGAGAGGAGGCTGAGCTCTTTCTCCTAATTTCCTAACTTGGTTTATATTTGGCTCAGGTCCTTTGGAGAATGGAATCCCCAGTGATTCTGTGACCACTAGGTCTCATTAAAACAGCTAAATAGAGCCCGGGGGAAAGTAAGGCCTTAGTGATAATTTCTAAATTATAGCAGTTCATGCATTTGAACTTTTCTCAGTTTAATTTACACAGTTTAATTATATATGCATGTCATCCATGATATATAATTTCTCTTAGTTTTAAGGAGTGCTAAGTTCCATTTGTTAATGACTAATGTGCTTTTACAAATACATTATTATTGGTAGTAATTATGGAAAATATGTACATATTTCAATGTGAGGCAACCCAAAAGAAATGGAAGCAATTACTAAGTAGAATCAGGTGTGTGTGTGTGTGTGTGTGTGTGTGTGTGTTTTCATAAACTAGATTGCCTTTTAACATTAGTGGTGACTTTGCCAGTTATGACACAAAGATAAATTTCTTGTTCAACATTTTTTCCACTTATTGGCAGAACATAAAAACAATTATTAGAAACATTAGGTAGGCTGATACTTGGAGGATAGAATGAAAAACATAAAAAGAGGTAAATACAGGTAAAATGGCAGGCTCGATTTTATAAAGGAGCGAGGCAAATAACAATTAATGTCATAACAGGTCAAATTCAACCAAATCAACACATGCAAATGCCCAAGAACAAGGTGGTGAAAATCTGCAGTGATTTTAAAATGAAGCAATAGTGAAAACAGACTAGCACACAGAGAATGTTATAAGTAGTTTTATTAAGAAAAGTATTTTTTTTCTTTGGCAAGCAAATGTTAACAAAAAATTTTAATTGGAATAGTTTTTATTTCTTAAATACCTAGCATGTTCCAGGGCTGCATAAATATTATCTTTAATCATTATATGACTTTATTTAAATATTCTCATTCACATGATTCATATTATAGGTGGCACAGCATAATTAATGAAATTCTCCAAATTTGCACTTTAGAAAGTAATAGAACAGTAATTTTAATACAATGGTTGTCTTATGCTAAAATTTTGTTCTCCTACTACTACTTATTCCACACAGCTTTTCAATATTGATGAAGTGAGGAGTGAACTTAATAATGATGGAATTTGAAACCTAATTGCATGAAGAGCAGTGAAAAATATAGGAAATGTTGTGTGTAAAAAATTAGACTCAGGATGGTATCTCAGCAAAAACCAAATATCTGAGGAGCCTAAGAATGAAGAGTGAGAATATATTAATCCTAAGACTTTATATAACAGTTAAGACTGATCAATGTAAGCTCTAAGCAGAGACATATGTCTTGCTTAAATTTAACAAATAGTCATTATTTAAGTGGTAAAATTTAATAAATGCTTGTTTTGTGGGGAAGGTAAACAACCATTAGAGTATTTTTAAAGTATTCTATATCGAAATAGGGTTTCAATAATATGGTAGTATGATCCTTAGATGTCCATGTTTCTGGGAATTCTAATTTGTCCACAGGTCATATTTGACTTAAGAAGACTAAAAATAGTCATCAAAGCTGGGTTTTATAAAATCATCATGTGCTCACAACACAGGACCAAATCCCATATCTTAAGAATGTAAACTCATTGCATTGGCTCCTGGGTTTCTTCTTAGCATCAAACATGATGCCAATGGAAATGGAACTAATTTTCTTGATGAATTAGGCCATTTTCAAATCACAAACTCCAAGGCTACACACATAAATTAAAAAATTAACACATATTTGATAGAGAGTCTCTGAGGGTAAAGAGGAAAATTATGTGAAATAAACATTTGTTGATTTCTGAATTCCCTGATGGTTGAGGTTGAACAGTAATTGATCTTACGAATGAGGTGAAGGAATGGGTGCTCCGAGTCCCCAATCTCAATTTTTGTCTGGATATTTCACATGACTATTGATGGAATAGCATCAGATATTTCATTGATGAAGTCCTCATTTGTTTCCTCATAACTAATTATATCTACCATTTAAGGACATTTGGAATCTACTTTACTTATTTCATTTACTTGCAGAGTATATAAATATATTACTCACTTTCCAATCTAAATCCTACGAATCTGCCACACACCTTCCTTTTGCCTCAGAATTCTGAGAGGCTTTATTTTTTTAGTTCTCATTTTAGCATCTAGTTCTGATTTAATAAAATAATTTAATAGTTATTTGTTGAGATGAATATCAAAATTAGGTTAGCATCTTTCCATAAATTAATTCCCCTCTCACATATACATACTTAATAAACTGTGTTATTTTACCTGCATATTGGGAGTCTATGACCTTTTTTAATAGGGTATGTACTGTAACAGAATTTATTTAAAATTGTAAATAGTTCGATTAATATTTTTGAGTTCAGTCATCTTGCCTGTATATCATTCCTTGTGTTTCATGCTGTAGTATATAAGATATTTTATGTTGTTGAAATTGTAAAGAACTATATAAAATTTACTTTATTTATTATCATACATAATTGTCACATGTATGTAGCCTTATGAGGTCCAATTTCAAATAATATCTTGGAAAATCATGAAGGGTTATACAGATGTTATTTAATATTATCAGTGCTGTTGGTGGTGGTAGTATTTTTTCATTATGAAAGGTAAATTTTTATATGAATTTCTTTGTATAATTTTCTAACATAATAAGCATTTCAATTTGCTACTTCACAGAGCTGAAGCCATTCACTTATATGATTTTGGATGTCAATGAGAGGAAGAAAATTTAATCTAGCCTGCCATGTAATAACACAAGTTAATAGTTATACAGCATTCAGATATCTCATAATGCTGCTTAAAATATTTACCTGTGGTTATTTCAGTATTTAAAAACAAACTCAAAAATTAAATTTAATTTTATTTAGACTGACCATGAGTGGAAAGGTAATCTAGAACTAAGTTCTCTTTCTATTTTGGGGTGTTTATATTTCTTCTGAAGAATATATGATTATAACTAGTCCAGGCTAATTTCAGAAACATGTTATCTGTCAGCTTTATGGAATAATTCAAGTTCTAAAATTTTTGCTTAAAAATTACTTTATTTTTTCTGCACTCAACAGAGGGACTCAGTTAAAAGATATTATTTTTTAATTTGTTTGTATCTTTTTATTTGTGTGTTTTGTGTGTGTGTGTGTGTATGTGTGTGTGTATCCATACTTCTACCCACATGTAAGAATTAAAATGTCAACAATTGTCAGTTAAGCCAGATCTTCATATGTTTTTTAGGTTAGTTTACACAATAGCCAACTATACGTACTATGACATTTAATTTTGTAGGCCTTTTTCTTCCACTGTAAAACAGAGGGTTCCAATTATATAAACTCTAAATTTTCTTAGAGATCAAAGTTTTAATAAATTCATACAGGTATCATTATCTCAAGTACTTGTTGGTATACTAATTTAAGGTATGTATGATGTAAATATTAACAAGGGATATATTTCATTTCTAGGGCCCTTTTTACAGCATCCTTCACTTCCTTGTTTCTTAGGCTATAAATCAATGGGTTTAACATCGGAATCACCAGGGTATAAAACACAGATACCACCTTTTCTTGTTCTAAGGAATATTGGGAGCTAGGTTGAATGTAGCTAAAGCTTATAGAGCCATAAAATAAAGTCACAGCTGTTAGATGGGAAGCACAGGTAGAGAAGGCTTTGTTTCTTCCTGCTGCTGAGCGGATCCTCAGGATTGCAGCAACAATGAAGATATAGGAGATCATCACAGTCAAGAAAGTGATCATGGCAATAATGCCAGAGAAGATTAAAAGCAACAATTCATTCATGGATGTGTCAGAACATGACAGCTTCAAAAGCGGAGGAAGGTCACAGAAGAAGTGACTGATGACATTGGGCCCACAGAAAGACAGTTTCATCAAGCCAATTGTGTGTGTCAATGAGTTGATTATACCTCCTACACATGATCCAATGACCAGGGCAACACAAACTATTTTAGTCATAGCCACTGTGTAAAGTAAAGGGTTCACAATAGCCATATAGCGGTCATAGGCCATTGCAGCCAGCAAGAAGCCCTCAGTGGTAAGAAGTGACACAAAAAAAAAATATTGCACAATGCATGCAGAAAATGAGATTGTTTCCCGTTCAACAAAAAAGTTCAGCAACATTTTGGGTGCAAAGACTGATGAATAGCAGGCATCAACAAAGGACAGGCTGCTAAGAAAATGATACATAGGCGTTTGGAGTTTGGGAGTTATTCGGATTAGAAAGAGCATTCCTAGATTCCCCACCAAGGAAATGGTATAGATAAGCAGAAACAACACAAAGAGGACCACTTTCAGTTCAGCACTATCTGTCAGTCCCAAGAGAATAAACTCAGTAACCAATGTAAAATTAACATCAGCCATGTGTTAGTTTTCCTTGGTACCTGTTAACAATAAGATGGAAATAAATGGAGAATAATCATGCTCCACTAGCTAAGCTACTTTGAATCCTCAATGGGTTGTGCACCTTGAGTTTGACTTCTCTTCTCTGGTTGTTTCAGCTATAAAATTAGAAAATTGTAAGTAGAGTCTCCAGTCTTTTCATGCACTGTATCTGCCTGTTCCATAAGGGAATTCCATGCATGAAAAATGAAAACACGTGAGCCTTAGCTTCAGGATGCATTTAAAATGACGATCCTGGTGCAAAGGGGGAAAAAAAAGAGTAAGTTTCATTGTACCACATGGAAGGAAAGGTTTATTTGAATAAAATGCAATAATTGAAGTTGAAAATTTAATTAAAGTTACCATGAAAGTCTCTTAAACTTCTCACTTTGGAGTTAATAGTAGCTAATGCCAAATCTATCAAGATATAAGAATAAACTAGTATGAAATTTAAATCAAGATATTTTACTTACACTTTTATTTTTAGTTCATATTCCACATTTTTTTAATTTGGGTGTGATAAAAGGCAAAGCCTTTAAATCCATAATCTCTGGAGCCAACATTAGTAAATATTCAGCGGCACTGGCTTTGGAGAAGAGTGCCCTCTGGAGATGGGCAGAGAGAATACTCTAATCTGGAATATGAAATATAATGAACAGTAATGTATAATTAACTTTAAATATTTAATAGAAATACCTTACTCAGAAAAAAGAGTCTTTATACTTGAGAAAAAAACATAGCAAACTTATAAAATAAAGAGAACCTATAAAACTTCTTCATATTTTAGGTTTTTTTAATATTGTGACACAGTTCTTAAAATATGCAATGTCTTTTTCCACTTAGTCAATACAAATTTGTTGATTATTACTACATTTAACCTGAAAATTTTCACGTTATTTTCACATTTATATAAAAATAAATGTTTTAAACCATTCACAGTACTAAAACTTTATCTCTATTGAATAAAAGATAATGTTTTTGGTGACTTTATTCTTTCACTTGCAAGACATTATTTCTTGAGTACCATAGATAAAATTTGAAAAACAGCGTTGCCAGATTAGTGAATAATAAGAAATAAAAAAGAGAACTATATTAGATCTAAAATATCTACAGTGACAGATTAGTAATCCCTGGGAACAATGTAGTTATGACACACTATAATTAATACTTTAGGGTAAAAAATATTTCAAATTAAATTAAAGCATTAATTTTTTTATTGTTCCAGTAGAAGTTGCATAACAACTTTGATGTTAATGTAAAAAGAAGAGTTTTAAGTGTTGGTTAGGGTTAGGAATAAACAACCAAATTACAAATTCTTCCAACCCCTGAAACTTGAAGTGTTTATCAAATTAAATCCAAATATCATCTTTTATTCTTTCCCATCTTTCTTCTTTTATATTTACCTGCTTTATTATATTATGTATATGGGATATTCAAATAAGTAAATTTAACTTACCAGTGGTAGAAAAATAAATGCTCTACACCTTAGCTCATTTAAGAGCCTCATGACCACTCATTCTCATGGTTTACTTCTCTATCCTTAGGCACAAAACAGAAACAAAACTACAGGAGGTGAACACACAGCATAAACATATATATACCTTACTGTTAATGTGTATAGCTAAAACTTAATAGTTTTTGTTAACCAATGTCACCATAAAAATTGGTTGATTAATTTAAAACTCATACACAAAAATAGCTAAATTTTTCTGATGATTAGTTATACATGAATTAATTAAACTATAGCAGTTATAGGTAGCAGATTTGAAACTGAATCTTCTCCTTTAATATACTAGAAGAGCCTCCATGGTGTGGAAGGAAGAGCGAGATGCTCAAAACACAATTGTTTCAAGAGATAGGTTTAAAACAAATGGTTATATATTTACCATAATTCAAACGGGAATAGAGTCCCTGGAGTAAAACTTCTCATTAAAAAAATATAATGAACATATTATTTAAAGTTCCTCTGTGTTTCTTGAGAGATTTAGGAAAATCTCAAGAATTTAATGACTCTCTTAAAGCATTCAATTTTCTGAATGTTGCAATGAACAGAGAAAAATATAGAAAAAGAGTAGGAAAAAAACAGAATATTTATCTCTGAAAAAAATGCAAAAGAATTGATAATGATGGCAGTTCAATGCCTTAGCAATGGAAGCTTTACAGGATATGTCATCTGGACCTAATTTTCAGAAACACACACACACACACACACACACACACACACACACACACACACACAGTAAAACCCAACTTCAATAAGATTTAAATTAGTAGAGTAAGACCTGGTAAAAAGCAATTCCAGTCTTTATTTTCTTGAATGATGAAAATGGTATCAAAGAAAATTAAAACTACTGCTACTTTGAGATTTCTGGTCAAGATGGCATAGTAGGTAGACACTAGCTTCGTCTCCTCTTACAATCACATCAAAATTACAACTAAACTGCAGAAGAACCGTCATCAGGAATTACCTGAGGTCTGGCTGAACAGAAGTCTTGAAATGGGGGATGTATGTAAGAGGCTGCCTTGAGACCTTGATTTCTCTGCAATGAAACTTCTCAGTCCCTATGATTTAAGACTTTGCCCATAGTGCCTAAGAATCTGGGCTGCGGGCACACTAGTTCTCATTCTCATTCCAACTGGGCTGAATTTGTAAAGAGATAATTGCAAGCTTGGATGGTCTTCATTTTCAAGAAAACTCAGGATTCGTGTTCTCTCTATATGCAGATGTCATGTCAGCAGGAAGGACAAAATAAAGGGGAAGAAATGACAGTGGTGGAAAGAACTGCATCTCAGGTTTTGAGAAATCACCACATGTCACTTTTGCTTATAATACATTGCCAAGTTTTTGTCTAGGCTATCTACAAAGGAAGCTGTAAAGTGAAGTCTGTATTCTTTACGTTCGTTTCAGGATTTAATATCAATCTTTTAGTGGTCCTACAAAATTACTTGTTTTCCTTTTTTTCTTTTCTCTCTAAAAGAATTTTAGAATGATATTCTTTATTATCTCTATATCAGGAATTTTCTTTTAGAATATGTTTTATCATTATGGAATCAATATCTTAAACATATTCAGAATTATTTAGATATTCTAATAATTTATACTTGTTGTGGTAAGTCCTGTTTCTCAAGAAACTTTGTTTTATATAAGTTCTCATCTTATAAACTTTTTAATTGTTATAAAACCTCTAATGATATTCTCTTTTTCATTTATGGCATGAATAATTTATTGTAGATTAAAATGTAGATTATCTATGAAGGTGTTGAATAATTTCCAACCTTCTGAAGATTAATTGTTTGGCTTTTTGTAATTGCTTAAAGAAAAAATCCTTTGACATCAGAGAATACCTTCTATATGATTTCAATTATTGATATTTTTTATGACATGCATAAAATCAGTTTTTAAAAGTTTCATGTGTATTTTAGAGAATTACTGTTTTGTAGTTTCATAATGTTCAATGTGTTTCTACCAGGTCAGTTAAATTGATCATTCCGTAATGTTATTTGAATTGACCATTATCTGTCAATTACTCAGAGAGCTAATTTAAAACCTCCAGAAATATCTGTGAAATTTATGTCGCTTTCATCAGCTTCTTGATAAGTATTTTGAAGCAAATTTTTAGGTAAATATAAATTTAAGATTCTTTTTCTATTACCACATAAATTATCTTTTTCAATAATAATAAATTCCCCTTAAGGTTTGTTTTTATCAGGTGTGAATATAGTGACATAAGCATCCTCTACATACGTTGCATGGTATGAATTTTTCCATCTTTTTGCTTTTAATTTGTCTGTGTCCTTGCACTTCTTGTCAAAAGCATATATTTGCTTCTTTTTTTAAGTCCACTCTAGTGGCTCTCAACATAGACAATTTTGCACCCTCACTTCCCAAGGTGTATTTGACAATGCCTAGGTACGTTTTTGATTGTTCTAAAGTTAATATACACTGAACAGAATGACCTAAACGACAGAAAGTCATCTAATGCAAAAGAGCACTAGGTAAGGTTTAAAATTCTAATTTAGTTTGCCAATCTTCATTTTTGTATGTATTAGCACAGCTCCTTCTGCATGAAGCATCTCACTATCGGATTTATCTTTTCCCTTCCAAATTTTATTTCTTCCTTCTGTACTAGTAAATTAATCAAGACTTTACTATTACATTTTATCTTATTTATTGGAGTCTTTTATCTCACTATTTTGAAATTTCTTTCTGAGTAGCAAGAGAAATTGTAATATATCTTTTCCCAATCAGAAACTCTTAAATCAATAACTTACCACATGTAACACTAGAGAAACTTTCAACACTTTATCTCTTTCTATCATTTATGTCTTTTTCCTACTTTTTTGCTTCTCCATGTGTTCTAATTCTCTTAGAAAAGCATTTTTGGTATGACTGTAATCAGTAAATGTTCTTTAAAAAATTTTTATTTTTAATTATATTTGACATACAGTATTATATTTGTGTCAAATGTACTTCATAGTGATTTGACATTTATATACCTTACAAAGTGATCACCACAATAAGTCTAGTAACTGTCAGTGTACATAGTTATTAAAATATCATTGACTCCATTCCCTGTGTGGTACATTACTTCCTTATGACTTGTTTTATAACTTGAAATTTGTACTTCTTAATCAGTCAGTATTCTTTACAATTGTTTATATATTTGCCCTTGTGGATGTTTTTCTTCATTACCTTCTGTATTTATATTGGGATAATTTCTTGTTGCTTAAAACATTTTTCAATGTGTCTTATTATATAGTCTGAAAGGTCCTCCCAGCTTTTTAAAAATAATATCTTTATTTTTTCCATCTATTTTTGAAGAATATTTTCCCCTGAAAATAGAATATTAGATATTTACTTTCTCTTTCTAGCATACTTGAAAAATGTCAATTCATTTGCCCTACATTTTATAATTTTTTTGAAAAGTTGTCCTGAAATCTTAACTGTTCTTCCATTGACCAAAAAGCACCTATGTATGGGTTTCTATGTACTTTTTGACTTGGGGTTTTTCTTCCCTTTTTAAATATATTTGCTGAATACGTATCAGTTTTGAATAAAATCAGATATTTTACCATAAAGTATTTATTTTATCCATTTTCTCCTTTTTTTCTAGAATAGTAATTATATGTATTTCATATTATTTGTTTGGGTCACACATGTTTCCCATGCTCTGCCTGTATCTTTTAATTTTTTTCTCACTGTGTTGCAGTTTAATTTATATTGGAGTGTGTTTGAGTTTATCAGTCCTGTCTAATGCTTTATCTGACATGCATTAAATTCTTGCTGTGAGTTCTTACTTTTAAATTTGTGGAATGTTATTTTTTTCATTTCAGAATGCCATTTGTTTATTTTTTTTAAAAAAAGAATATTACTAGGTATAATGGGCATGCAAAAAACTGCACATATTTAATACAGAGAATTTAATGTATTTGGACAAGTGCATATACCCATGAAACCATAACCACAATTAAGATTAAAGACATCTTGATCACCTCTAAAAATGTCTTCATGTCTCTTTATTTTGTTCTGTTTTGTTTTATTAAATTTACTGGGGAGATGTAGATTAATTAAATTATGTAGATTTCAAATCTAAAGTTGAATAATACATCATATGTATATGGCATTGTGTGTTCGTCACCCCAAGCTAAGACTTTTGTCACCATATATTTGATGCTTTTAACCCTCTTCTGCCTTCCCCCATGCACTTTCCCTCTGGTAACGCCCATACTGTTATCAGTGTCTATGAGTTTTCATTTATCTTATTTCTTCATTTGTTGCTTTCAGTTTTATAACCCACACACGAGTGAAATTATACAGTTCTCCACTTTTTCCATCTGACTGTTTTCACTTAGTATGATATTCTCAAGGTCTAATCATTTGTTATAAAACGTAGTATTTCATCTTTTCCTATGGCTAAGTAGTATTCTTTTGAGTTGGAGGAACAGTTAACATAAGATCTCACCTTTTAATAAATGTTTAAGTAAGTAAAGAGTATTAATAATTACAAGCAATATGTTATACAGCAGATCTCTACAACTTATTCATCTTGCAGAATGAAACTTTATGCCCATTGAACAGCTTCTCATTTCCCCCTCATTCCCAGGAAGATAGCTGCACACTCATGTCCACCCCATGATTTCACACAATAGCCAAGATATAAAACAACCTACATATCTATCACCCAAAAAAACAAAATTAAAAAATGGTATATTCATAGAGAAAAGTATTATTCCACCTTTAAAAAGAGAGAAATCCTGTCATTTGTGATACAACAGGTCAACCTGGAGGATATTATGTAAGTGAAATTAGCAAGACATAAAAAAGACAAAGACTGTGTGATTCCATTTATAAGAAGTTGCTAAAGTAGTGATTTTATAGAAGCAGAGGATAGAATGATCCTGTTGAAATTTATAACCCTCTTTTGAAATATTTCAATTTAACCCTTTTGTAACTTTTTATCCATTTTATTTAAAATATTAAACATAATATTTTTAAGTATTTTTTATAAACAAGCATGTACCTCTTCTATGGTACAGCTTATATTTTGTGCTTTCTTATTTTTTTATACTTTATGGCTTTTTACATGTAATGTAATTAGGTGGCCTTACAGCTAATGCGGGTTTCTACCTCTGGAGGGACATTACTTACCAAGCACCTAGAGGCTGAGAAAGATATCACGGTCATTTGAACTCATTCTGAATCTCTAGAGTAAGTAATCATCTTCTATTTCTGTGGAAAGAAAATTCTCGCCCTTCTGTGCTTGACTTAAATCATGATTAATGTCTCGCAAGAGTATTGAGAAGAAAACCTACATTATATTTAATTCTGGCTCCTCTCTCTGATAGGACTGTGTGTTTTCTAAGTAGAGCAAGAGTGCAGGAGACTTCAACCTGCCTCTGTGGCCCTCCAACCCTGCCCCTTCCTGCTTCCAGTAAAAAAAAACAGCTATGTGCTCAAGCTTCTATAAAATATACTTCATCAAGTCAGTCTACATAACTAATACAGGTTCACAGTTTTCTATTTCACTCAGAGAAGTCAGAAGTCACAAGTTCAGAATCAGTTGCTCCTTGTTCTGGTATATCACAATCTTTAATTTTTGTATTGTTTGAGACACCGCTAACAGTTCCCCTCTATTTCTCAGATGTTCTCCACTTAAAACTGTTGAACTATTTATAATCTGTTATCTATCAATCATGTATCATCTATCTAGCATCTATCATGTATTTATCTCCCTATAGTCATCATCACCAGTCTACATTCTATCCATCTAACATTTGTCTGCCATTAATTATCTGTTTGTCCTTATATCTATTATATGGTCTCAGACCAGTTCAGGCTCATATATGGCTGAAGCTCTCAAAGGAAATGCAATCATGTGTGATCTAGGCATCAAATTATCTGCCAAAAGCTCGAGGGTTGCTCTCAAAGCTGGCAGAGCCCTCCATGTATAAAGCCAGCATTTTCAAGGTTGCCCTGAGTCACTGAGATAAACTCAGATCACCTCTACATGTCTCCATCTCTTTGAGTTCTAAACCACTCCAGTTCTGTTTATCTTAATAACCACTGAGTTATATCAATACATAAAGTCGATATCTTCCTTTTCTCTTGTTACCTTTGAAAAATGCTGTTTTAGTAAAAAGCTACTCCCTCCATCAAAAGTAAGAATGTTTTATTATTTTAAAAACACTTTTACCTATGTCTTCTGAATTTTTATTTTTTGAAACATTTTAAACTAACCAAAGATATTCAAGGATAATACAAATTTGCAAAAATAGTTAACTATTGTTTATGTGTCAAATTGCATAAAAGTACCTCCACTACCATTCTATTTGAGATTATATCTGTGATATAATTTTCAAGAAGTTATGCACAGGATACTGTTATTTTAACAAAGCCATAGACGATATTGAGTCAAGTTGAGGTTCTCTTCCAGCATATAGTCCGTTTTGCTGCTTCTTTCACATCCTTATTCCTGAGGCTATAAATCAGTGGGTTTAGCATGGGAATCACCAAAGTGTAAAACACAGCAGAGACCTTCTCCTGTTCCAGGGAATACTGAGAGCTTGGCTGGATGTAACTAAAGGTTCCAGATCCATAGAATATGGTCACAGCGGTCAAGTGAGAGGCACAAGTGGAGAAGGCTTTGCGCCTCCCCTCAGCTGAACGAATTCTCTGGATGGCAATGGTGATATGAATATAAGAGACCATGATGATAATAAAAGTGAATATTGCAATTACCCCAGAAAATATCAAAATCAGCATCTCATTTTTATGTGCATCAGAGCAAGAGAGCTTCAGAAGAGGGGGAATGTCACAGAAAAAGTGATTCACAATGTTAGGACCACAGAAGTCTAGTTTGAGCAAACCTATTGTGTGTGTCAGAGAGTTGATGAGGCCACCCAAGTAAGATGCAAGGACCATCTGGATACAAACCCTTTGGGTCATAATGACTGCATACAACAAGGGATTGGCTATTGCCACATAACGATCATAGGCCATCATAGACAGGAGGATGCTCTCGGTGGTTACATACACTGCAAAAAAGAAACTCTGTAAAACACAACCAGAAAAAGTGCTGGACTTGTGTTTTGATAGGAAATTGACCAGCATCCCAGGAACAATGACAGTAGAGTAGCAGATATCACAAAAAGAGAGGTTGCTAAGAAAGAAGTACATGGGAGTATGAAGTTGAGCATTTAACCAGATCAGAGCGATCATTCCCCAATTACCTACCATAGTGATAAAATAAATAAAGGTAAAAAGCAGAAAGAGAGGGATCTGCAAATTTGGATTTTCCGTTAAACCTACCAGAATAAATTCCTTCACACCAGTATGATTCCAACCTGCCATTCATTCAGGTTTATTCAGCTCTTTAGCTACAAAACTGATGACACCACTCAGATGAAATAGTATGATTTCCGCCATGATCTGGTATTCATGATAGCAAAAACCATTGACCTTTAGCCTGTAGTTAGATGAGAAAAAGAAATTAACTTCAGCAACAGAACATATGTGTACTAGAAACTTCACCTGTAGTGATTCAGTTCATAGGAACTAGAGATTATTTTTTTCTCTGCTTCTCAGTTTCCCCATCCTAAAATTGGAGTAAGAAAACCCTCTTAGAGTACAAAACTATTAATTTATAAAACTTGCTTTGCAATCCAGATACCAAACCCCATATTTACTCATTTTGTGACTTATATAACTCTTTCGCTTACACGTGATACAAACGGTGGCCTTCTGTGATAGAAATTATTTTCATATCATGTGGATAACTGGTCTCTCCATTTTGACAGATAGTTAACTCATGATGCTCACTTTTATAACATGCAATTCTCTTCCTTTCTAAATCTCAGACATCAGAACTGCCTCACCTTCTGTTCACATTCTGCAATTCGCACAACAGTGCCTGTTTCCCTGAAGAGCTGAGTCTGGAAAAGAGGCATAACAACTTTGTCATTTGCTATTTCATATTTAGGCCAATCAAAACATAGCCGTGCAATTTACTTGAAAACTCTTCCCTTTTGCATCTTTGTATAACTTTACATTCACATTTTGATTTCTCTCAACATTAAAACAAGAACTCTTAAGCATCCATGTAGAGAGACCAGGTGTGAGTATGGGGTACCAAACTATATCTATGAGATGCTTTCAGCTTTCACAAATGTCGACTGCGTATTTGTTTCACTTGTTTTCTGACATTATACTAATGTATAATGGTTCAATATTAATTTAACAATATTTTGGTTAAATATTAATAAATTAATGAATTTATGCTTTCACGCATTCAATATATGTACATAGTATTCTGTACCAAGATATGTTATATTTGGTAGAGATAAAACAGTGAATAAGAAAAATGTCATGCTTTCAGTGAGATTATTTTTTATTAAGAAAAGAAATATCTATTGATATACTATATATAATGGTGATAAGTACAATGATCAAAAGAAGGAGAGGTAAATATAAAATGACAGCGGGCATTCTACTATATAGTTTATTGGTTTCCTATTGCTACTATAACAAGTTGCCACAAATTGATGGCTTAAAAGAACAACCATTCCTTTTAATGCTGGGCACTTTGTTAGGCATTAGAGATCTCAAGAAGGATCTAAAAGTTGTGCACTCATGGAACTTGAAATCTACGGAGGTCAGGATTGGTAAGCTTGGGATGTAATCTGCAGGATATTACTAAATGAAAACCAAAATCTTCATCTATGAATATATATGCTCATCTATAATAAACTGAGGTTGTATAATAGATTCTGTCTCTATAAATATACATAGCTTATCTTTTTTGTTTCCTTTTTTTTTGTTTTTAGATCAATGGCTTTGGGGAGCATAACGAATCCAAGTCTAACTTCATTCAAGGAAAGAAAAATGACTTTTCGGAAGTGACAAGAATGTTTCTTCCTGTCGATGAAAGCAGTATGCAAAATCCAGAATCAGAGTTTCATAACCCGGAAATAAAATCAATTAAGAAAAACTCTGGAGATGAAAGGGTTTGTATGTGTTTTAATGAGAAGCTCTCTCTTCTGCAAGTCTGTGTAGTGTAATGAGAACACCATCACTGGTGTGTATTAGAACTGAGAAGTTTTGAGTTCCAATGTAGCTCTGCCCTTGGCCTGCGGTACATTTCACCATGTATAGCAAATCATGAAAAAAAAAAAACAACACTGTTTGTCTAATATTCTCTTTATCATTTAGAGAAAAAAGGAAAAAACCAAGTTGTTGCCAATTTAATTGCTATGAGGTTTCATGTGGTAGACATAAACTGATATGGTATTGATGAACAAGATTGAACACCAGGACCCAGAAAAAACAAGTGTGATTCCAAAAATCTGGTAGTAAGGTTTCTAGTAACAACTTTATTGTTGAACTCATAATAGAAATATATAAAGAGAGAAATGTGTTACCAAGGATCGAGGTATGACATTCTCCCCTCAAATAAGACTTACAATAAGATACGGATTCATTCTGTCACTAAATGCAGGGCTTTTGATATCAGTCACTATCATCTTCCTGATTCAGAGACTGCTTTAGAATATTAATAAGTGTGAATATTTTCTTAGAAAAACAAATACTGGAAATAACAGTTTTATAACATGATATGCCCAACTGCAATTTTCCAGCTTTAAGATTACTGTCTTGAAATGTCAGAACGAAAAAGTGGTATTTGTTTAAAATATGTGAAATTCCTTCACAGTAATTTATTTTTGATTTATGACTCTAAAGGGATGTTGAAAAATATATAACCATTATTGAGGAAAGACATAGTTACTGATAAGAACATTGGAGAGAAAAAAAGAAAGAAAGAAAAATCATATCATTATACTGAAAAAATGAACCCAGCCAAATGTTTATCTAAAAGGTAATGGTTTTCAAAATTGTGACCTCCCCATACTGTAGGTCCATAGTTGTTCATAATCACGTAAATGTACTTATACTTTAAAATACTGTATACTGAATGGTTCATAAATAAAATGTACAGAATACAAAAGCAAACTATCAAATAACACACATAAAACTTTACATGAATCACAGATTAAAAATTTAAAAACCTACATTCAAAAACAACAAATTTAACATTCTAAAAGACCCAAAACTATTTAGGTAACAGTCTAATTTGATAGTCTAATTTGAAAACAATATTTTCTGAAATGAAACTATTATATTCAGACACACTAGAGTTGTAGTGGGAAGTAGCAGCTTGTTGTAGAAAAACAGTTGTGCCCTGGGAAAAAAGTGTGTGTTTATATGCTCAGGTTTGTAGAGACAAACTCCAGAAAAATAGAAAATCATTCTTAAATATTATTATTGGAATCATAAAATAGAATTATATGTAAAGGATTTCAAAAACTATTATATAAGTTTGAGAAGAAAAGATCTTCTTTTTATAATACCTAAAACACATTACAATTCTTGATGTCCTGTATTCTATTTTCCTGAAAATGTCTGAAATTTCCTGTAAATATGCAAGTAGCTTAAGTTTCTGTATGAACCATCTGTTAAATAATATAAAAATACACACCCTCTCACACCCAAATATTAAGTATAGATGTTAAGAAAATATTGCTTATTTCATAAAAAAAAGGACATTTGAAAGATAAATAAACCACAGATTAAGACATTTTCTGACTGTTTGGGGAAAGCACTGAAATCGTATAGCTGGTAATAAATTCTTTTAGTGTGGAATATCAGGAAATATCAAGAGCTTTAATAAACCTGCTTTACCACTCCCTAAACATACTCACAACTAAGCCAAGTTCTGAGTAAGCAGAGAAGCGACAGAAGACCAGGTTTTCATGGGTTTTAAAGGACTTATTGCTGAGAGTAGAGACTTTTTTTATGTTTGTTTTCTATTCTTCTGGGGAAAAAAAAAACTGTGGTTCATTGAGTAGATGTGAATCTCAGATGTCCACAGGTTGGATAATTAGCATCTTTCCTGATCTCTTGAGACTAGAACTAATCAGAGTAGTGGGTCCTCTCAAGAGCTGTTCAGTAGATGCCTGTGCTTTCCCTATGAAATGGCGTTCCAGTCACATACATGCTACTCAGACTAGTGTTCAAAGGTCCTAATGATCAAATAACCGAAGTTTCCTTCTTCCTCTAAAATAGTTACATGCATATGTGTTCTATCTACCGCATTGTTTCATAATAAAACTGATATAAATTAATGCATGACACTATGCTCCAAAATTTTTAGTAGTCATTCACATGAAAGCTTTATGAGAGATTACATAAACACATGCACAAAATTAATTGAACTGTAGGCACTGCTTAGGACTTATTTATGCTAAAATCTATGTCTTTCTTCCCTATAATAATTTGACAGGCATCCTTGATTTGTGTACAGGGTGATTATTTTGCGTAATTTCACATAGCTTTATTAGCTCTCTACATAATTTTGTAGTTAGCTCTCTCCAATCATACAGATAATATAGGTACTATTTATGTGTTTGAAAAAGGAAAAAAGATGGTTTTACTAAGTTCTGTTGTTTATCTTTTAGCCTGTCTTAGGTATTTTCACATAAAAATGAAGTAAGTTATAATATATGCAGAGTAATAAAATAATGAATTCTTGTATCAATCCAAACATTGTACCAAATTTAAAGAATTGTGACAGTATTATTATATAGTTATGAAGATCCTCATAGAACAACATTACATGACTTCAGATACAGGAAGGAAAATATTACCATGCTATAAGAGAACGAATTTAGTTAGTACTGATACCAATGTATTATTATAAATTATGGCATGTCTTCATCATGGTTAACAGTATTAGCAGCTGAATAAGAGAAAGTTGGATTTCATTTGAGACTCACTCTCTCTATCTTTATGCTATCAATGTCATGAGTATTTTCTCATGTATTTAAAAAAATAATTTTTACTATGAGAAAAACTATTTATGGATATATTCCTTTGGAGATAAATATTTATTATATCTTTAATTGTGATCTACTAATGATTTTGTTTGATGTCACTAGAAAATTGGCATTTTTCTACTCATGCCATAAAATTCACTTGCCCCAAACCTCCCATTCTCAATGTAAAATCATTAAAGGTGCAGAGTTGTCACTCAGACTTCCTTAGGACTTGAATTAAATGCATATTTTTTAAAGAGGGAACCCCAGTTTTAGTTTTCACATTTGTGTAGTATATTATTTGCGTGAATATAATGTAATATATCTTCTTAGCATTTTCTCTCTCTGCCCATAGACAAAAGCAGAAAAATAAATTTACTTACATGTAATTGTGACTAATATCCTAATTTATTATAGTTTCCTCTTAATCATGGCCTACATCAGAAAACATATATGTTCAGCTTTACTTCTACATGTTTGTTTTTGTTGAATCTGTATGTTAATTTTCTCTTCTCTTGTTATAGGCATTATCAAACTAGATCTCACAACATAGAAATTAAGAAAATAATGCAGAACAAAATTAATAAAATGACATCTGAAGTCTTGTCACCAAATTATTACGATGATTTCGCATCTGGCCGTGTCTGCGCTCAAATATTTTCAATTGTCACATTGACAAAGAAATAACATTGATCATATTTAGTGATCATCTCTTAGAGATAATTTTGGGTTTCTGTGAAAATCTGGCAAACCTCACATACATTTTGGTAATCATATTAGGTTGAAGGTAACCAGTATCTAGTGAGTAGATACTAAAGCAGCTACCAAACACCTTAAAATGTACAGGGTAGTCCTCTCCCATGGCCTGCAGTCCCATTTCCAAATGAAGTATTGGCCCAAAATATCAATACTGCTACTTTTAGAAACTATGGGGCAGATAAACTCATAACAATTTTATGCTTTCAAACACATTGTATTTTACTTATTTTAAAACAACTACTTTTGGAAAATGAAAAATATGTCTTATATGAAATGGGTCTCTATTAAGGAACCTGATGTGCATAGTCATGCAAATTTGTGTCCAGGAAGACCATGGAAGGATGATTAATAGTCAGTTCATTTTATAATAGTCTCATCCATTTTCTTAAAAAAGAGTGCACTAAAATTAAAAAGAGTAATTCAAAATACCCCATCTGTTTCAGAAACCTCACAAAAAAACAAGAACAAATGAATGGCATTCTACTCTGTACTTTGACAAAGTCTTCCTAGTAAGGCAAATGTTTTATTATGATGAAGAGTCACTAAGTTGGAGAGTAGATTCCAGTGTTTTTTTCTCTCTGGCAATATCTCACATCATTTGGAAAGCCTCATAGATATTTTTCAAATGCCTTATCTCTTGGGAGTCAAAACCTGATTGTTGCCTTAAATTTAAGTGGTAAAAAATTGAACAATTATGTGCCATTCCATTGCAACCAGCACTATGCTGAAGCTTTACAAACACAGTATTCTAGGAGATTTATACATATATGATCTCAAATCATACATATACTAGTAGCTTTACCTATACTCACTTATTTAAATCTCCAAACAATCCATTTCATTGCACACTTTCTAATGATTTCCATCTACAAGTTTAGGTTTAGTATAAAATAATCTAGTCATTTATTTTCATAATAACTAAAAACTACACACTATATATTCATGTGTATACAATTTACTCCTTCAAATTTTTTTAACATAAAACAAAAAAAAATGACTAAAAGATCAAATGCAACTGCAGAAAATGTCTGCAAAATTTGATCATTGAAATTGATCCCAGAGAAAGAAATACATATGCTTTCAACTGGTTTATTTTTTCAATTTGTAGAATAAAATTATCAAAGTAATCTTTTACCTTTTCTTGAAGATAGAGCTTTAAAGATTATGTCAGTTACATGCGTGCAAATAGTAATGTATATAGTTTACTATCTTGATGATATTTATAAAGTTAGTTGTTTTTCATATGTACCCACTGTAAATGAAGAGTAGAGGATCCTTTATAACAATAAATCTAGCCCACAAAGAAAGCATGTGTTATAACTTGATTCTTTTAATATAAAAGGCTTTTGCTATGATTGATATCTAATTTTCTGAGTGTTAGTGAAACCACCATTGCCATTATGAGTAATATTAAATTTCTCCAATGGTATATAGTTCTTTAAGTACAGAATGAACAAATATTATTTCAAACATAAAACTAGATTTCCTCACTTATCTATACATTTATCTCTCTACCCATCCATTTATCTATCCATCCATTCACCCATTCATTCATCCATCCATACATACATTAGTCCATTCATTTATTCATCCATCTATTTATTCATCCATTAAACACACATGCAATGAGAATGTGCCATATACCAAATGCTCAGAAATATTAAATATAAATCAAAATATGTACTCCCTGCCACAAGAGAGCACCCAATATGGGTGAGCTAATAAAAAACTCAATATATACTTTCAATACAACATGAAAAAGCAATAGTGAATCACTATACAGAGATTGTTAAGAACACTAATTGGAGAATAATTATTACTATTTATTTTAATCAGGAAGGTTTCATGAAGTAGAAGAATTTTGGAGAGAACATTTCTGTAAGAAAAGACAAAAGCATTTTAAGTACTGAGAATGAAAAGCTGTCTTTATTCTGGAAAATGAAGATAAATTTAAAATAGTTGACATATGTGGTGTTCATAGCATAGTGCTGGTAATGAGATGGAAGGGTAGGTTACACTTTAAAAATTTTTCAGTGATTCAAATTTTTATTCATTTGAAATCTGGTTTATTTTCAATATTTTTTGCAGGGCATTTTTTTACACCCTTGTTTCTTAAGCTATGGATTATTGGTTAAACAAGGAGAAAAAAGAAAGCAGCATAAAACACTGTAACTATCTTATCGGTGTGTGGGGAATAGCTGGTGGTAGGACGTAAGTACATAAACAGGAGTGTTCCATAGAATAAGGTGACTGCTATAAGATGAGAAGCACAAGTGGAGAATGCTTTGCTTCTGCCACCCGAGGACTTGATGCTCAAAACAGTGATAAGGATACATAAGTACGAGATAAATATGACCACGAATGTGCTGGTCTGGATGAAGCCACACAAGGCAAAGAGCAGAAGCTCATTGACATGGGTATCTGCACATGACAGAGCCAGAAGAGGCGGAATGTCACAGAAAAAATGGTTGATGATATTGGAGCCACAGAATGGCAGCCTGAATGTGAGGCAGACATGGACCATTGAAGTGATACTTCCACTAAAGTATGCCAACACAATGAAGCAGATACAGACTCTCCTAGACATCAGTGTACAATAGAGCAATGGGTTACAGATGGCTGCATAGCGGTCATATGCCATTGCTGCCAGGATAAGGCACTCAGCATCAGTAAAACAGCAAAAGAAAAACATTTGTAGAGCACAACCATAGGGAGAGATGCTTTTTTGGATGTTAAAAAATTCACCAGCCTTTTACGAGTGATTGACGTAGAATAGCAGATGTCTAAGAAAGACAAGTTGCTGAGCAAATAATAATACATGGATGTTTGCAGTTTTGAATCGATATTAACGAGGGTTATTAAACCCACATTTCTCACCACAGTTAGTATATATGCTATGAGAAAGACCAGGAATAATGAGACTCTGAGAGGTAGATAACCTGTGAATCCAACAAGGAGGAACTCAGTTGGCATGGATAATTGCTCTTCAATAACTCCTTGGTTTTCTTGTTTTTCTCATCCAAAATAGATGATGTCAGAATACAGGAGTTGACTTGAGTGATCAATGAACCAAAAATATCTTTACTCTTCCTTCTAAGGAAGCAAATGGAAGGATAATAAAACCAATTATGGTGTACTCTGTGACATATTTGGTTTTTTTTTCATTTTTATCATTTTTTAAAGAAGTAATGAGAAATAATCATTGAACCATAGGATGTTATCTAGAGGTGGTGTACCAAATTGCAGTAGCTCTTTAAAGCTGTGCACCTTAAGAGATGATATTAGTTTCTTTCAGGATGAAAAGCAATGCATGTGACTCAGTTGGCAAGACCTGCTAGAATTATAATTGGAAAAATTCTTAGTTAGATTTAAAGATCTTTTTTTCCAATCCTAAAATCCCCTTTCTCCATGTAAAGAAAAAAAGAGTTGAAAAACATGCTAGAAGAATTCACTCACAGGTAACCTAGGTATGTCCATGGAAGAATGTCTATGTACTTGGAAGGTATTTTAAAACAAAGGTTAAGCACACAGCAGTTACAGAAGAGATGATGGTTTAAATCTAGCTTTGCTACTTACTGATCATGTAGTTGATAAAGATATTTAATCACTTCTTGATGGTGAGAGGAATAAACAAGTAGATCTTTGTCAAACAGTTATGTAACTGGCACATAATAAACACTAATATGTGTGTTTATTAGGTGAAATTTATTAAACAATTAAATTGATGCTTGTGTCCTTTTTTAATTGCATCTCAAGAGCTTGAAAGACCAATTTGGTTGTCTCAAAAATTTTTCTTATCTTTAGCATCATGGATACATGATCTGTGCTATAAAAAAATCATCGTGGTCATGTGTGTGCACATTCTATATAAAAGTATTGTTTGGTAGTAATAAATCTTCAAACATGCCTTAAAATTCTTTCTTCTGCAGGTTCATGTATCTTTCTTATTTCTGAGTTATGACAATGTCCAGTGTTAGATCCCAAAAACATTAAGTGTTTTGAGGAACCACTGCAACTCTGCAGTTATTACTAGACTTCTTAACTGGGGCTGTATGGAAAAATATGTATTATATACCCAGAAGGAAAAATAAATAAGAAAGATGAACAGAATGGGTGCAAATAAAAATAAGTCATAGTGAGATGGAACATTCAGCAAATGTTCCAAGATTTATAATGTTAAAAGTAGACTGAGAAACAGTGTCTCAGGTTATAAGTTTCAACAAAAGAGCACTTGGGGTTGATTAGTACTGATCAGCAATCCTGAGGTTGCTTTATATTTGTAGGTAAATTTAGAGACAATTGATATAATGAGCCTTCCAGGCCAAAAACACGGTATCTCTCTCCATTTGCATAGTTTTCTTTTTTCATATCTATCATCATTACTTTGTTGCATACAATATTTTATTTCTATAGAGTTCTTACACATACTTCATTATATATGCCCTATGGATTTTCTGTTTTGATGTCATTAGTGCTGATTTTTACATTTAAAATATTAAATTAAGGGACTACTTTTACCTTCTTTCCAAACTTTATTATTTCTTTTACTTGTTCTTTTTTTGCCTTATTACTCTGGTAGAGCCATCAGTGCCATGCACAAGGTTTCCTATAGAGTTTCATATATGCCCATTATCAGGTTCTGGACATTCTATACTGTTTTTAGTTTGCTGACCTATTTGCTTTAAATAAATGTTGAATTATATAAAATAATTTCTTCTCCATCCTTTGTGATTATTATTTATTTTTCTTTTTTAGAATTATAATATCATGAATTGCACTGATTCATTTTTGAATGTTAAATAGGCATTAGAAGTTATTAAAGCAAATCCTACTTGCTAAAGATTTCTTATTTTTTCATCAGTGTGTGTGTGTGTGTGTGTGTGTGTGTGTGTGTGTGTGTGTGCTATACTTGGAAAAGCAAGAGAAAGCTAACAGTCTTTATATGAGTACCATCTGCTGAATAAGGGGCTAGGTATTTCCAGGTGTTATCCCAATCCTCACAGGAGTCTGATGAGGTAGGCAAACATTAAATATAATTTAAAATTTAATAAGAATAAAAATAAATAAGGAGCTCAAAGACTCACAGTTGTGAAATAGCAAAACTAACATTCAAATTCCAGTTGCTTGAGTCATACAGCTTATTTCATTTCAGTCACTCAGATAATTGAGAAACTAAAAGAAACAGGGTGCCTGGGATTCTTTTCAATAACATTAAGCTTATACTTTAGAATTCCTTCACATAAATAAATACTTTAAAGTATATTCAAATAGCTCATAGAAATCATAGCCTTTAGAGGAGATATTATTGGCCAGTGTAATCTGAGGATTTTTTTTTTGTTCTTGTTATTTTGTAATGAAATACCTCCCAGTGAAGGGGGTGTACATTACGTTGTAACTGGCTACATTACAGTCAAATAAGTTACTGTTCTTCATCTTTTTCACTTAAAATAGACCATCAAACTATACCCCCAGAATGAATGTAATTGCTCATCCAAAGTCCTCCTGTAGGTGGCGATTATCATGGGGTAGTGTCCCACTTATCACAGGCTAGAAGATAAATACTCACTCTTTATATGACCGATTGGTAAAATCTTAAGAGAAATAATGTCAGCATCTTGTGCAAAGTTCTACAAGTCAAAATGCCAGATGGTACTGAGGTAGGTGACTGATCCCTGAAGCATCTACAAAATGGCTAGTGTGAGTATAATACAGATAATGTTACCTTAGATGTGATGTAGTTAAACTGAATAACTGCAGGCTGGAGAAGTGGGTAGGGGATAGTGAGGACACAATCCTGACCTTACTTTACCCATGACAGTTTCCAAAAGTCACTACCTAATTCATGAGGCTCCTGACTGCCAAAACGGGAAGGCAGATTGTACCTATTTGGGAATCTTGGGGAATTTAATGGTTTAATCTATTTGGGCAAGCAAAATTCACTTAGCTAGACCTCCATCAAGAAGCCAAACCTCAGTTTCTATGAGCATATACATGTAGTCACATACAGTATGCTTAATTTGTGTTTGTTCCTTGTTTTGTCTACAGGTAAATTATGCTCAGAGATTGACACTGTTAAATAATGTTTTTAACACACGTCCACTACAGGAATTGTAATTTATAACAAAAATATTTTATAAGCAAATAGCATATAGGATAACATTCTTTAATAAGTCAATAGCAAAGTAGCATACTATAAACTAAACATAGATTATACTACTGTTCTAAGAAAAGGGAAGATAAAAGAAATAAAGTCCAACTTTAGTCGAGGTGTATGTAGCTTTCTACAATTTGTTCTTGGAAAAGTCAGCTTAGCCCAACATAAGCTGACATCCAGCTGCCAGCACTAATTGAAGTCCCTTGAAGCTAGAGCATGGTACTAGTGGAATGAAGGCGCTGGTTTTGGCAGACATCTCCATCGTGATACCGCTAAAGGGTTTTACCACTGCCGGCAAAGACTGTCTTGCCACTATATCCCAAGGTGTTCAGAGAGCTATTCAGATTAGCAAATAATAGCCTTGTGCAGACAAAACACTCTAAGTCCTCATAATTTTTTTGTATTTAAAGCATAAATGTTCATCGTGTCATAGTCATTCCTCCACATGTTGATGTCGATAAAGCCTATCACAACAATTTGATGACATCCTCCTGGCATGGTGTCCCCAAATAGAGAAATTTACCTTTAGATTAAAACTATTTCACGTTAGCATTAAACAAGTACAACACATCCTACAATAGCACTGTTTGTCAATGTCATTTCATTATAATGTTGATGAGATAATTTAGGAACTTCACTCTTATGGAAGTTAGACTAGGGTAAAACTCCTTTTATTATACCTCGTTAACCAAAGTTTTAAGAACCTGTTTATGATGTAAAGTGAAAATTTTTTATAGATTAAAACAACCCTATTTAAGCTGTAAACAAGTAGGTCAAAATGACTTTACTTAAGTCATTAACAAGTATACTTGATATCATAACAATACAAAAGACAATGTTTTATAACTGTCAATAGGGGACCTTATGATTTTGGTATTAGATGTTGAATTATCAATAATCATAAACCCAAACCTCAGTCAGATTCAGGGTAGTAGAACAAGATCTGGTAAAAAGCATTTCCAGTCTTTATATCCTTGAATGATGAAAATGGCATCAGAGAAAATTAAAACTACTGCTACTTTGAGATTTCTGGTCAAGATGGCATAGTAGGTAAATACTAGCTTTGTCTCCTCTCACAATTACATCAAAATTACAACTAAACTGCAGAAGAACCATCATCAGGAGTTACTTGAGGTCTGGCTGAACAGAAGTCTTGCAACGGGGGATGTATGTAAGAGGCCGCCCTAAGACTGTGATTTCTCGGGGATAAACATTCTCAGTCCACATTATTTAAGACCTTGCCTGTAGTATCTATGGATCTGGGTTGCGGGCACACAGTTCTCATCCCATTAACCTGCATTCATAGGAAGCGACACATTGGGCTGAATTCCAGCTGGGATGGCGTTCAGTTTTCAAGAATACTCAGGAGCCGAGTTCTCTCCATTTGCAGAAGTCATGTCAGCATAAAGGAGAAAATAAAGGAGAGGAAATGACCAAGGTGGAAAGAATTGTGTCTCAGGTTTAGAGAAATTGCCACGTGTCAACTTAGCTGATAGTACATTGGCCATGTTTTTGTCTAGGCTATCTACAAAGGAAGCTGCAAAGTGGTCTTTATTCTGAGTAGCCACAAGATTGACTAAAATTTCAGGGTTCCATTGCTTTGAGGAAATAAGAGAGTAGATTTTGGGGAAAAAAACTACTGGTCTCCAATGCGAGGTATCATGATAGATAAATGATAGAACTTAAAGAACATGATAGTAGTAACTTCTATCTACTACTAACTCTGCTTTAAAGGCTTGAACAATAATGTAATGAGATTATATATATAATGAAACTAGCTTATTTCATAGGCTGACAAAAAAAAAAAACTACTCCTTCTTTGAAGGCTGCTATGAACCCTACTGCCCGTCTCTTCAATGTTTATTTCTCCATCTAGCTTGTGTTTGTTGAAAGAGAATTTGAGGGTTTTGTTTTTATCTTAAAATGGATTATGAGGGATTCTGATAGCAATATTTACACTGTTCCCATATGTCTGTGTGTATTAATATATATATGTATGTTTTGTGTGTGTACATGAATACATGTTTATACATATGTATGTGTGTATATATGTGTGTGTGTGTGTGTGTGTGTGTGTGTGTGTGTGTATGCATTCTAAATGCATATTTCCTTAATTTCTAAATTAACAGTTATTGGGGCAGGTGGTAGGAGTAGAAACTAGGAAACATTCTAACTAAAAATGTTCGATGCCATTATGCATACACTTCTGACAGGTGTATGAAAATGGCTCGGGCACTTTGGAGAACTGTTTGCAAGTTTGCTGAATATGTGTCTCACTTATGTCCCAGGCCTTACAATTAGAAATGAGTGTGTATTTCCACAAACATACATGAACCAAAATGTTCTTTTATTCTTTTTCTAGACTTTATTTGCTGGCCGGTTTCTTCTCTAATTTCACATACAAGTGGTTATTGTGAATATCCTCAACTAGCACTCAATTTCAGTCATGGGTGTGGTGATGCTTGCTATCTTATCATTAACGTTAACTATAATGTTGCTGTGGGTATTTAAATTCTACAAATATCTCGCTGAGTTTTTATCATTATGAGATGTCAAAATTTATAAAAATTGTAAAGCATCTTTATGTTTCCTCTGTTCGACCAATTTAAACCACACTCTTTTTCTAGAATAAGGCCCTCGTGTCAGTATTTTGGCTTCTCTGGAATAATATATACTAGCCTGTAATTACCTCTTTACGTAACATTCATTTCAAGATTTAATATCAATCTTTTAGTGGTCCTACAGAATTAGTTGTTTTCCTTTCTTTTTCTTCTCTCTGAAAGTATTTTAGAATGATATTCCTATTGTCTCTATATCAGTAGTTTTCTTTTAGAATATGTTTTATCATTATAGACACAATATCTTAAACATATTCAGAATTATTTAGATATTCTAATAATTTATACTTGTTGTGGTAAGTCCTGTTTCTCAAGAAACTTTGTTTTATATAAGTTCTCATCTTATAAACATTTTAATTGTTATAAAACCTCTAATGATATTCTCTTTTTCATTTATGGCATGAATAATTTATTGTAGATTAATATGTACATTATTTATGAGTGTGTTGAATAATCTCCATCTTCTGAAGACTAATTGTTTGGCTATAATCATTGCTTAAAGAAAAAATCCTTTGAGATCAGAGAATACCTTCTATATGATTTCAATTATTGATATTTTTTATGACATGCATAAAATCAGTTTTTAAAAGTTCCATCTGTATTTTAGAGAATTACTGTTTTGTAGTTTCATAATGTTCAATGTGTTTCTACCAGGTCAGTTAAATTGATCATTCCGTAATGTTATTTGAATTGACCATTATCTGTCAATTACTCAGAGAGCTATTTTAAAACCTCCAGAAATATCTGTGAAATTTATGTCACTTTCACCAGCTTCTTGATAAGTATTTTGAAGCAAATTATTAGGTAAATATAAATTTAAGATTTTTTTCTATTACCACATAAATTATCTTTTTTAATAATAATATATTCCCCTTAAGGTTTGCTTTTTTCAGGTGTGAATATAGTGACACAAGCATCCTCTACATATGTTTGCATGGTGTGAATTTTTCCATCTTTTTACTTTTAATTTGTCTGTGTCCTTGTACTTCTTGTCAAAAGCATATATTTGCTTCTTTTTTTAAGTCCATCTAGTGGCTCTCAAGGTAGGCAATTTTACACCCTCACTTCCTGAGGTGTATTTGACAATGCCTAGGTACGTTTTTGGTTGTCCTAGAGTTAACATACACTGAACAGGATGACCTAAATGACAGAAAATCATCTAGCCCAAAAGGGCACTAGGTAAGGTTTCAAAACCCTAATTTAGTTTGCCAATCTTCATTTTTGTATGTATTAGCACAGCTCCTTCTGCATGGAGCATCTCACTATCGGATTTATCTTTTCCCTTCCAAATTTTATTTCTTTCTTCTGTACTAGTAAATTAATCAAGACTTTACTATTACATTTTATCTTATTTATTGGAGTCTTTTATCTCACTATTTTGAAATTTCTTTCTGAGTAGCAAGAGAAATTGTAATTTATCTTTTCCTAATCAGAAACTCTTTTAAATCAATAACTTACCACATGTAACACTAGAAGAAACTTTCAACACTTTATCTCTTTCTGTCATTGATGTTTTTTCCCCGTTTTTTTCTTTTTTTTTTTTTTGCTTCTCTATGTGTTCTAATTACGTTAGAAAATCATTTTTGTTGTGGCTGTAATCAGTAAATATTTTTTAAAATTTTTATTTTTAATTATATTTGACATACAGTATTATGTTTGTGTCAAATGTACTTCATAGTGATTTGACATTTATATACCTTACAAAGTGATCACCACTATAAGTCTAGTAAGTGTCACTGAACAAAGTTATTATGATATCACTGACTCTATTCCATGGGTGATAAATTACCATCCTTATGATTTGTTTTATAACTTGAAATTTGTACTTCTTAATCAGTCAGTATTCTTTACAATTGTTTATATATTTGCCCTTGTGAATGTTTTTCTTCATTACATTCTATATTTATATTGGGATAATTTCTTAAAACTTTTTTTAATTTCTTAAAACATTTTTTTAATTGCTTAAAACATTTTTCAGTGTGTCTTATTATATAGACTAAAAGGTCCTCCCAGCTTTTTAAAAATAATATCTTTATTTTTTCCATCTACTTTTGAAGAATATTTTTCCCCTGAAAATAGAATATTAGATATTTACTTTTTCTTGCATACTTTAAAAACGTCAATCCATTTGCCCTACATTTTATAATTTCTTTGAAAAGTTGTCCTGAAATCTTAACTGTTCTTTCATTAACCAAAACAAAAAGCACCTATGTATGGGTTTCTACACACTTTTTGACTTGTGGGTATTCTTCCTTTATAAATATGTTTGCTGAATACTTATCAGTTTTGAATAAAATTAGACATTTTATCATGAAGTAGTTATTTTATACATTTTCTCATTTTTTATTAGAATAGTAATAACATGTATTTCATATTATTTTATTGGGTCACACAAGTTACTCATGGTCTGCTTTATCTTCTAATATTTTTCTCACTGTGTTGCAGTTTAATTTATACTGGATTGTGTTTGAGCTTATCTAATGCTTTATCTGATATGCTTAATTCTTCCTGTGAACTCTTACTTTTAAATTTTGTGGAATGTTATTTTTTTTCATTTCAAAATGCCATTTGTTTACTTTTTAAAAAATACATTAATAGGTATAATGGACGTACAAAAATCTGCACATATTTAATACAGAGAATTTAATGTATTTGGACAAGTGCATATACCCATGCAACCATAACCACAATGAAGATTAAAGACATCTTGATCACTTCTAAAAATGTCCTCATGTCTCTTTATTTTGTTTTGTTTTGTTTTATTAAATTTATGGGGTGACATTGGTTAATAAAATTTGTAGTTTTCTAATGTACAACTGAATAATAAATCATATCTACATGGCTTTGTGTGTTCATCACCACAAACAAAGTCTTTTGTCACTATATATTTGATGTTTTTTACCCTCTTTGCATCCCTCATGCACATTCCCTCTGGTAACCCCCACACTGTTAGCAGTGTCTATGAGTATTCATTTATCTTATTTGTTCATTTGTTGCTTTCAGTTTTATAACCCACAAATGAGTGAAATCATACAGTTCTCCACTTTTTCTATCTGCCTGTTTTCACTTAGTAGTTCATCTTTTCCTATGGCTAAGTAATATTCCTTTGAGTGAGAGGAACAGTTAACATAAGATCTCACCTTTTCACAAATGTTTAAGTACGTAAAGAGTATCACTAACTACAAGCAATATGTTATACAGCAGATCTCTAGAACTTATTCATCTTGCAGAACTGAAACTTTATGCCCATTGAACAGCTTCCTATTTCGCCCTCATTCCCAGGAAGATAGCTGCTCACTCATGTCCACCCCATGATTACACACAATAGGCAAGATATAAAAACAACCTAAATATCTATCACCCAATAAATGAATTTAAAAAAGGTATATTCATAGAGGAAAGTATTGTTCAAAATAAAAAAGAGAGAAATCCTGTCATTTGTGATACAACGGAACAACCTGGAGGATATTATGTAAGTGAAATTAGCAAGACATAAAAAGACAAAAACTGTGTGATTCCATTTATAAGAAGTTTCTAAAGTAGCGAATTTATAGAAGCAGAGAATAGAATGATCCTGTTGAAATTTATAATCTTTTCTTGAAATATTTCAACTTATTCAAGTTTTCTAACTTTTCCCATTTTATTTAAAATGTTAAACATAATATTTTTCTAAGGCTTTTTCATAAACCAGCATGTACCTCTTCTATGGTACAGCTTATATTTTGTGCTTTCTTATTTTTTTATACTTTCTGGCTTTTTACATGTAATTAAAACCTTCATAGCCACTGGAGATGACATTGCTTTCTACAGGGAAGGGTTTCACTTTCCTGAAAAGGCGTGAAGAATGAGCCTGATTATGTTAATAAATTATTAATTGGATTTCCAGTTTTCTTATGCTTTGCCTCTGTTTCAGGAGTCTAGATTTCTCAAAAAGTGAATTAAGAACTGAGACTCTCTCCTTCCAGCCTTTGAACATGGCAGGAAACGCACTTCTAATTCTTCGAAGGTTAGAACTTAGCCTCTGGCCCTACACCTCTTCAAACTGCAGCAAATATCTAGAGGGGACTGCTGGCCTTACACCTAATGCAGGCTTCTACCTCTGGAGGGACATTACTCACCAAGCACCTAGAGGCTGAGAAAGATATCACGGTCTGTTGAACTCATTCTGAATCTCTAGAGTCAGTAATCATCTTCTATTTCTGTGGAAAGAAAATTCTCGCCCTTCTGTGCTTGGCTTAAATCAGGATTAACATCTTGTAAGAGTATTGAGAAGAAAACCTACATTATATTTATTTCTGGCTCCTCTCTCTGATAGGACTGTGAGTTTTCTAAGTATATCAAGAGTGCAGGAGATTTCAACCTGCCTCTGTGGCCCTCCAACCCTGCCCCTTCCTGCTTCCAGTAGGAAAAAACAGCTGTGTGTTCAAGCTTCTGTATAATCTACTTCATCATGTCAATCTACATAACTAGTACAGGTTCACTGTTTTCTATTTCCCTCAGAGGAGTCAGAAGTCACAAGTTCAGAATCAGTTGCTCCCTGTTCTGGTTTATCACAATCTTTAATATTTGTATTGTTTGAGACACCGCTAGAAGTTCCTCTCTATTTCTCAGAAGTTCTCCACTTAAAACTGTTGAACTATCTATAATCTGTTATCTATCTATCATGTATCTTCTATCTAGCATCTATCATGTATTTATCTCCCTATTGTCATCATCACCAATCTACATTCTATCCACCTATCATTTGTCTACCATTCATTATCTGTTTCTTCTTATATCTATTATGTGGTCTCAGGCCTGCTCAGGCTCAGATATGGCTGAAGCTCTTAAAGGAAATGCAATCGTGCGTGGTGTAGGCATCAACGTGTCTGCCAAAAGCTCAATGGTGGCTCTCAAAGCAGGCAGAGCCCTCCATGTATGAAGGCAACTATTTGAAGGCTGGCCTGAATCACTGAGATAAAGTCAGATCACCTCTCCATGTCTCCATCTCTCTGAGTTCTAAACGACTCCAGTTCTGGTTATCTTAATAACCACTCAGTTATATCAACATATAATGTCTATATCTTTGTTTTCTTGTTTCTTTTGAAAAATGCTATTTTAGTAAAAAGCTACTCCCTACATCAAAAGTAAGAATGTTCTATTATTTTAAAAAAACTTTTACCTATGTCTTCTAAACTTTCATTTTGAAACATTTTAAACTAAGCGAAGAGATTCAAGGATAATACAATTTTCAAAAATAGTTAACTATTGTTTTTGTGCCAAATTGCATAAAAGTACCTCAATTATAGTTCTGTATGTGGTCCTATCTATGATACTATTTTCAAGAAATTGTGCACAGGTTATTGTTATCTTAAAAAAGCCATGGACGATATTGAGTCAAGTTGAGGTTCTCTTCCAGCATATAGACCGTTTTGCTGCATCTTTCACATCCTTATTCCTGAGGCTATAAATCAGTGGGTTTAGCATAGGAATCACCAAAGTGTAAAACACAGCAGAGACCTTCTCCTGTTCCAGGGAATATTGAGAGCTTGGCTGGATGTAACTAAAGGTCACAGACCCATAGAATAAGGTAACAGCAGTCAAGTGAGAGGCACAAGTGGAGAAAGCTTTGCGCCTCCCCTCAGCTGAACGAATTCTCTGGATGGCAATGATGATGCGGATATAAGAAACCATGATGATAATGAAAGTGAAGATTGCGATGACCCCAGAAAATATCAAAAGCAGCATCTCATTTTTATGTGCATCAGAGCAAGAGAGCTTCAGAAGAGGGGGAATGTCACAGAAAAAGTGATTCACAATGTTAGGACCACAGAAGTCTAGTTTGAGCAAACCAATTGTCTGTGTCAGAGAGTTGATGAGCCCTCCCAAGTAAGAAGCAAGGACCATCTGGATACAAACCCTTTGGGTCATAATGACTGCATACATCAAGGGATTGGCTATTGCCACATAACGATCATAGGCCATCATAGACAGGAGGATGCCCTCTGTGGTTATATACACTAAAAAAAAGAAACTCTGTAAAACACAACCAGAAAAAGTGCTGGACTTGTGTTTTGATAGGAAATTGACCAGCATCCCAGGAACAATGACAGTAGAGTAGCAGATATCACAAAAAGAGAGGTTGCTAAGAAAGAAGTACATGGGAGTATGAAGTTGAGCATTTAACCAGATCAGAGCGATCATTCCCCAATTACCTACCATAGTGATAAAATAAATAAAGGTAAAAAGCAGAAAGAGAGGGATCTGCAAATTTGGATTTTCCGTTAAACCTACCAGAATGAATTCCTTCACACCAGTATGATTCCAACCTGCCATGCATTCAGGTTTATTCAGCTCTTTAACTACAAAACAGATGATACCACTCAGATGAAATAGTATGATTTCCGCCATGATCAGGTATCCATAATAGCAAAGACCATTGAACTTTATCCTGTAATTAGATGTAGAAAAGAAATTAACTTCAGCATCAGAACGTATGTGTACTAGAAAATTCACCTGTAGTGATTCAGTTCATGGGAACTAGAGATTATATTTTTTCCCGCTTCTCAGATTTTACACCTTAAAAATTGAAGTAAGGAAAACCTCTTAGAGTACAAAACTATTAATTTATAAAACTTACTTTCAAATCCAGATACCAAACCCTATACAGACTCTCTGTGACTTATATAACTCTTTCGCTTACATGTGATACAAACGGTGGCCTTCTGTGATAGAAATTATTTTCATATCATGAGGCTAACTGGTCTCCCCATTTTGACAGATAGTTAACTCATGATGCTCACTTTCATAACATGCAATTCCCTTCCTTTCTAAATCTCAGACATCAGAACTGCCTCACCTTCTGCTCACATTCTGCAATTCGCACAAAAGTGCCTGTTCCTCTGATGAGCTGAGTCTGGAAAAGAGGCATACCAACCTTGTCATTTGCTATTTCATATTTAGGCCAATCAAAACATAGCAGTGCAATTTACTTGAAAACTCTTCCCTTTTGCATCTTTGTATAACTTTACATTCACATTTTGATTTCTCTCAACATTAAAACAAGAACTCTTAAGCATCCATTTAGAGAGACCAGGTGTGAGTATGGGGTACCAAACTATATCTACGAGATGCTTTCAGCTTTCACAAATGTCGACTGCGTATTTGTTTCACTTGTTTTCTGACATTATACTAATGTATAATGTTTCAATATTAATTTAACAATATTTTGGTTAAATATTAATAAATTAATGAATTTATGCTTTCACGCATTCAATATATGTACATAGTATTCTGTGCCAAGATATGTTATATTTGGTAGAGATAAAACAGTGAATAAGAAAAATGTCATGCTTTCAGTGAGATTATTTTTTATTAAGAAAAGAAATATCTATTGATATACTATATATAATGGTGATAAGTACTATGATCAAAAGAAGGAGAGGTAAATATAAAATGACAGTGGGCATTCTACTATATAGTTTATTGGTTTCCTATTGCTACTATAACAAGTTGCCACAAATTGATGGCTTAAAAGAACAACCATTCCTTTTAATGCTGGACACTTTGTTAGGCATTAGAGATCTCAAGAAGGATCTAGAAGCTGTGCACTCATGGAACTTGAAATCTACGGAGGTCAGGATTGGTAAGCTTGGGATGTAATCTGCAGGGTATTACTAAATGAAAACAAAAATCTTCATCTATGAATATATATGCTCATCTATCATAAACTGAGGTTGTATAATAGATCCTGTCTCTATATATACACATACATAGCTTATCTTTTTTGTTTCCCTTTTTTTGTTTTTAGATCAATGGCTTTGGGGAGCATAACGAATCCAAGTCTAACTTCATTCAAGGAAAGAAAAATGACTTTTCGGAAGTGACAAGAATGTTTCTTCCTGTCGATAAAAGCAGTTTGCAAAATCCAGAATCAGAGTTTCATAACCCGGAAATAAGATCAATTAAGAAAAACTCTGGAGATGAAAGGGTTTGTATGTGTTTTAATGAGAAGCTCTCTCTTCTGCAAGTCTGTGTAGTGTAATGAGAACACCATCACTGGTGTGTATTAGAACTGAGAAGTTTTGAGTTCCAATGTAGCTCTGCCCTTGGCCTGCGGTACATTTCACCATGTATAGCAAATCGTGAAAAAAAAAAAAACAACACTGTTTGTCTAATATTCTCTTTATCATTTAGAAAAAAAAGGAAAAAACCGAGTTGCTGCCAAATTAATTGCTATGAGATTTCATGTGGTAGACATGAACTGATATGGTATTGATGAACAAGATTGAACATGAGGACCCAGAAAAAACAAGTGTGATTCCAAAAATCTGGCAGTAAGGTTTCTAGTAACAACTTTATTGTTGAACTCATAATAGAAATATATAAAGAGAGAAATGTGTTACCAAGGATCGAGGTATGACATTCTCCCCCAAAATTAGACTTACAATGAGATACGGATTCATTCTGTCACTAAATGCAGGGAGTTGGATATCACTCAGTATCATATTCCTGATTCATAGACTACTTTAGAATATTAATAAGTGTGAATATTTTCTAAGAAAAACAAATACTGGAAATAACAGTTTTATAACATAATGATATGACCAACTGCAATTTTCCAGCTTTAAGATTACTGTCTTGAAATGTCAGAACGAAAAAGTGGTATTTGTTTAAAATATGTGAAATTCCTTCACAGTAATTTATTTTTGATTTATGACTCTAAAGGGATGTTGAAAAATATATAACCATTAGTGAGGAAAGACATAGTTACTGATAATATTGGTGAGAAAAAAAAGAAAGAAAAATCATATCATTATACTGAAAAAATGAACCCAGCCAAATGCTTATCTAAAAGCTATTGGTTTTCAAAATTGTGACCTCCCCATACTGTAGGTCCATAGTTGTTCACAATCATGTAAGTGTACTTATTCTTTAAAATACTGTATACTGCACGGTTCATAAATGAAATGTATAGAATACAAAAGCAAACTATCAAATAACACACAATAAACATTACAAGAATCGCAGATTAAAAATATAAAAACCTATGCTCAATGACAACAAATTTGACATACTAAAAGACCCAAAACTATTTGGCAATAGTCTAATTTAATAGTCTACTTTGAAAACAATATTTTCTGATTTGAAATTATTATTTCAGAGTTATATTGGGATGAAGTAGCAGCTTGTTGTAGCAAAAAGAGTCGAGCCCTGAGAAACAGTGTGTGTTTATATGCACAGGTTTGTAGAGACAAACTCCAGGAAAAGAGAAAATCATTCTTAAAATATTATTATTGGAATCATAAAATAAAATTAGATGTAAAGGATTTCAAAAACTATTATATAAGTTTGAGAAGAAAAGATCTTCCTTTTATTATACCTAAAACACATTATAATTCTTGATGCCCTGTATTCTATTTTCCTGAGAATATCTGAAATTTCCTGTAAATATATAAGTAGCTTAAGTTTCTGTATGAAACAATGTTAAATGCCATAAAAATACACACTCTCTCACCCCCAAATATTAAGTACAGATGTTAAGTAAATGTTGCTCATTTCACAATAAATGACATTTGAAAGATAAATAAACCACAGATTAAGACATTTTCTCCCTGGGAAAAGCACTGAAATCGTACAGCTGGTAATAAATTCTTTTAGTGTGGAATAACAGGAAATATCAAGAGCTTTAAATATCAAGTGTTTTACCACTCCCTAAACATACTCACAACTAAGCCAAGTTCAGAGTAAGCAGAGAATCTACAGAAGACCAGGTTTTCATGGGTTTTAGAGGACTTATTGCTGAGAGTAGAGACTTTTTTTTATGTTTGTTTCCTTTTCTTCTGGGGAAAAAAAAAACTGTAGCTCATTGAGTAGATGTGAATCTCAGACGTCCACAGGTTGGATAATTACCATCTTTCCTGATCTCTTGAGACTAGAACTAATCAGAGTAGAAGAGCTGTTGAGTAGTTGCCTGTGCTTTCCCTATGAAATGGTGTTCCAGTCACATAAATGCTACTCAGACTAGTGTTCAAAGGTCCTAATGATAAAATAACTAAAATTTCCTTCTTCCTTTAAAATAGCAATATGCATATATGTTCTATATACCTCAGTTTCATAATAAACGTGATATAAATTAATGCATGACACTATGCTCCAAAATTTTTAGTAGTCATTCACATGAAAGTTTTATGAGAGATTACATAAACACATGCACAAAATTAATTGAACTGTAGGCACTGCTTTGGACTTATTTATGTTAAAATCTATATCTTTCTTCCCTATAATAATTTGACAGGCATCCTTGATTTGTGTACAGGGTGATTATTTTGCATAATTTCATATAGCTTTATTAACTCTCTACATAATTTTATAGTTAGCTCTCTTCAATCATACAAAAAATATAGGCGTTATTTATGTGTTTGAAAAAGGGTAAGAGATGGTTTTATTAAGTTCTGTTGTTGATCTATTCGCCTGTCTTTGGGATTTTCGCATAAAAATAGAATGTTATAATATATGTAGAGAAATAAAATAATGAAATCTTGTGTCATTCCAAACATTGTACCAAATTTAAAGAATTATGACAATATTATTATATAGTTGTGAAGATCTTGATAGAACAACATTACATGACTTGAGATACAAGATGGAAAATATTACCATATTATAAGAGAACGAACTAAGTTAGAACTGATACCAATGTATCATTATAATTTATGAAATGACTTCATCATGGTTAACAGTGTTAGCAGCTGAATAAGAGAAAGTTGGATTTCATTTGAGACTCACTCTCACTATCTTTATGCTATCAATGTCATAAGTTTTTTCTCATGTGTTTCAAGAAAATATTTTTTACTCTGAGAAAAAAAATTTATGGATATATTCCTGTGGAGATAAATATTTATCATTTCTTTAATCATGATCTACTAATGATTTTGTCTGATGTCACTAGAAAATTGGCATTTTTCAACTCATGCCATAAAATTCATTTGCCCCACACCTCCCATTCTCAATGTAAGAGCAATAAAGAAAGTTGCAGAGTTGTCAATCAGACTTCCTTATGACTTGAATTTAATGCAGATTTTTTACAGAGGGAACCCCAGTTTTAGTTTTCACGTTGGTGTATTAGATTATTTGTATGAGTAGAATGTAATTTAGCTTCTCAGCATTTTCTCTCTCTGCCACAGACAAAAGCAAAAAAATAAATTTACTTACATGTAATTGTGACTAATATCCTAATTTATTATAATTTCCTCTTAACCATGGCCTACATCAGAAAACATATACATTCAGCTTGACTACGACATGTTTGGTTTTGTTAATTTGTATGTTAATTTTCTCTTGTTATAGGCATTATTAAAGTAGATCTCACAACATAGAAATTAAGAAAATAATGCAGAACAAAATTAATAAAATGACATCTGAAGTTGTCACCAAATTATTACGATGATTTAGCATCTGGCAGTGTCTGAACTCAAATGTTTTCATTTGTCACATTGACAAAGAAATAACATTGATCATATTTAGTGATTATCTCTAAGAGATAATTTTGGGTTTCTGTGAAAATACAGCAAACTTCATATGTATTTTGGTAATCATATTAGGTTGAAGGTAACCAGTATCTAGTGAGTAGATACTAAGGTGGATACTAACCCCTTAAAATATACAGGGTAGTCATCTCCTATGCCCCGCACTCCCATTTCCAAATGAAGTATCGGCCCAAAATATCAATACTGCTACTTTTAGAAACTATGGGGCAGATAAACTCATAACAATTTTATGCTTTCAAACACATTGTATTTTACTTATTTTAAAACAACTACTTTTGGAAAATGAAAAATATGTCTTATATGAAATGGGTCTCTATTAAGGAACCTGATGTACATAGTCATGCAAATTTGTGTCCAGGAAGACCATGGAAGGATGATTAATAGTCAGTTCATTTTATAGTAGTGTCATCCACATTTTTAAAAAGAGTGCACTAAAATTAAAAGAGCAATTCAAAATACCCCATCTGTTTCAGAAACCTCACAAAAAAACAAGAACAAATGAATGGCATTCTGCTATGTACTCTGACAAAGTCTTCCTAGTGAGGCAAATGTTTTATTATGATGAAGAGTCACTAAGTTGGAGAGTAGATTCCAGTGTTTTTTTCTCTCTGGCAATATCTCACATCATTTGGAAAGCCTCATAGATATTTTTCAAATGCCTTATCTCTTGGGAGTCAAAACCTGATTGTTGCCTTAAATTTAAGTGGTAAAAAATTGAACAATTATGTGCCATTCCATTGCAACCAGCACTGTGTTGAAGCTTTACAAACACAGTATTCTAGGAGATTTATACATATATGATCTCACATCATACATATACTAGTAGCTTTACATATACTCACTCATTAAAACCTCCAAACAATTCATTTCATTGCACAGTTTCTAATGATCTCCATCTACAGGGTTACATTCAGTATAAAATAATCCAGTCATTTATTGTCATAATAATTAAACAGTTATGTAACTGGTACATAATAAACACTAATGTGTGTTTATTAGGTGAAATCTATTAAAACAAATAAATTGACCCTTGTGTTGCTTTTTAATTGTATCTCAAGAGCTTGAAAGACCAATTTGGTTGTCTCAAAAATTCTTATCTTTAGCATCGTGGATACATGATCTTTGCTATAAAAAAAATCATCATAGTCATGTGTGTGCACATTCTATATAAAAGTATTATTTGGTAGTAGTAAATCTTCTACACATGCCTTAAAATTCTTTCTTCTGCAGGTTCATGTATCTTTCTTATTTCTGAGTTATGACAATGTCCGGTGTGAGATTTCAAAAACATTAAGTGTTTTGAGCAACCACTGCATCTCTGCAGTTATTAGTAGACTTCTAAACTGGGCTGTATGGAAAATATGTATTATACACCCAGAAGGAAAAATAAATAAGAAAAATGAACAGAATGGGTGCAAATAAAAATAAGTCATAGTGGGATGGAATATTCAGCAACTGTTCCAAGATTTATAATGTTAAAAGTCGTATGACAAAAACTTTCTGTTTCAGGTTATAAGTTTCTGCAAAAGGGCACTTGGGGGTTGATTAGTACTGATCAGCAATCCTGAGGTTGCTTTATATTTGTAGGTAAATTTGGAGACAAGCAATGTAATGAGTCTTCTAGGCCAAAAACACGGTATATCTCTCCATTTGCATAGTTTTTTTTTTCATGTCTGTCATTATTTTGTTGCATATAATATTTTATTTGGATAGAGTTCTTACACATACTTTATTATATATCCCCTATGGATTTTCCTGCAGAGTTTCGTATATGCCCTTTATGGGGTTCAGGAAGTTCTATTCTGTTTTTGGTTTCCTGACCTATTTGCTTTAAATAAATGCTGAATTATATAAAATAATTTCTTCTCCATTCTTTGTGATTATTATTTATTTTTCTTTTTTAGAATTATAATATCATGAATTGCACTGATTCATTTTTGAATGTTAAATAGGCATTAGAAGTTATTAAAGCAAATCCTACTTGCTAAAGATTTCTTATTTTTTCATCAGAGTGTGTGTGTGTGTGTGTGTGTGTGTGTGTGTGTGTATGCTATACTTGCAAAAGCAAGAGAAAGCTAACATTCTTAACAAGAGTATCATCTGCTGAATAAGGGGCTAGGTATTTCCAGGTGTTATCCCAATCCTCACAGGAGTCTGATGAGGTAGGCAAACATTAAATATAATTTAAAATTTAATAAGAATAAAAATAAATAAGGAGCTCAAAGACTCACAGTTGTGAAATAGCAAAACTAACATTCAAATTCCAGTTGCTTGAGTCATACAGCTTATTTCATTTCAGTCACTCAGATAATTGAGAAACTAAAAGAAACAGGGTGCCTGGGATTCTTTTCAATAACATTAAGCTTATACTTTAGAATTCCTTCACATAACTAAAAACTTAAAGTATATTCAAATAGCTCATAGAAATCATAGCCTTTAGAGGAGATATTATTGGCCAGTGTAATCTGAGGATTTTTTTTTGTTCTTGTTATTTTGTAATGAAATACCTCCCAGTGAAGGGGGTGTACATTACGTTGTAACTGGCTACATTACAGTCAAATAAATTACTGTTCTTCATCTTTTTCACTTAAAATAGACCATCAAACCATACCCCTGGAATGAATGTAATTGCTAATCCAAAGTCCTCCTGTAGGTGGCGATTATCATGGGGTAGTGCCCCACTTATCACAGGCTAGAAGATAAATACTCACTCTTTATATGACCGATTGGTAAAATCTTAAGAGAAATAATGTCAGCATCTTGTGCAAAGTTCTACAAGTCAAAATGCCAGATGGTACTGAGGTAGGTGACTGATCCCCTGAAGCATCTACAAAATGGCTAGTGTGAGTATAATACAGATAATGTTACCTTAGATGTGATGTAGTTAAACTGAATAACTGCAGGCTGGAGAAGTGGGTAGGGGATAGTGAGGACACAATCCTGACCTTACTTTACCCATGACAGTTTCCAAAAGTCACTACCTAATTCATGAGGCTCCTGACTGCCAAAACGGGAAGGCAGATAGCACCTATTTGGGAATCTTGGGGATTTTAATGGTTTAGTCTATTTGGGCGAGCAAAATTCACTTAGCTAGACCTCCATCAAGAAGCCAAACCTCAGTTTCTATGAGCATATACATGTAGTCACATACAGTATGCTTAATTTGTGTTTGTTCCTTGTTTTGTCTGCAGATAAATTATGCTCAGAGATTGACGCTGTTAAATAATGTTTTTAACACACGTCCACTACAGGAATTGTAATTTATAACAAAAATATTTTACAAGCAAATAGCATACAGGATAACATCCTTTAATAAGTCAACAGCAAGGTAGCATACTATAAACTAAACATAGATTATACTACTGTTCTAAGAAAAGGGAAGATAAAAGAAATAAAGTCCAACTTTAGTCGAGGTGTATGTAGCTTTCTACAATTTGTTCTTGGAAAAGTCAGCTTAGCCCAACATAAGCTGACATCCAGCTGCCAGCACTAATTGAAGTCCCTTGAAGCTAGAGCATGGTACTAGTGGAATGAAGGCGCTGGTTTTGGCAGACATCTCCATCGTGATACCGCTAAAGGGTTTTACCACTGCCGGCAAAGACTGTCTTGCCACTATATCCCAAGCTAATATCCCAAGGTGTTCAGAGAGCTATTCAGATTAGCAAATAATAGCCTTGTGCAGACAAAACACTCTAAGTCCTCATAATTTTTTTGTATTTAAAGCATAAATGTTCATCGTGTCATAGTCATTCCTCCACATGTTGATGTCGATAAAGCGTATCACAACAATTTGATGACATCCTCCTGGCATCGTGTCCCCAAATAGAGAAATTTACCTTTAGATTAAAACTATTTCACGTTAGCATTAAACAAGTACAACACATCCTACAATAGCACTGTTTGTCAATGTCATTTCATTATAATGTTGATGAGATAATTTAGGAACTTCACTCTTATGGAAGTTAGACTAGGGTAAAACTCCTTTTATTATACCTCGTTAACCAAAGTTTTAAGAACCTGTTTATGATGTAAAGTGAAAATTTTTTATAGATTAAAACAACCCTATTTAAGCTGTAAAGAAGTAGGTCAAAATGACTTTACTTAAGTCATTAACAAGTATACTTGATATCATAACAATACAAAGGAAATGTTTTATAACTGTCAATAGGGGACCTTATGATTTTGGTATCAGATGTTGAATTATCAATAATCATAAACTCAAACCTCAGTCAGATTCAGGGTAGTAGAACAAGATCTGGTAAAAAGCATTTCCAGTCTTTATTTCCTTGAATGATGAAAATGGCATCAGAGAAAATTAAAACTACTGCTACTTTGAGATTTCTGGTCAAGATGGCATAGTAGGTAAATACTAGCTTCGTCTCCTCTCACAATCACATCAAAATTACAACTAAACTGCAGAAGAATCATCATCAGGAGTTACTTGAGGTCTGGCTGAACAGAAGTCTTGCAACGGGGGATGTATGTAAGAGGCCGCCTTAAGACTGCAATTTCTCGGGGATAAACATTCTCAGTTCACATCATTTAAGGCCTTGCCTGTAGTATCTAAGGATCTGGGCTGCGGGCTCACAGTTCTCATCTTATTAACCTGCATTCATAGGAAGCGACAAGTTGGGCTGAATTCAACTGGGATGGCGTTCAGTTTTCAAGAATACTCAGGAGCCGAGTTCTCTCCATTTGCAGAAGTCATGACAGCAGAAAGGAGAAAATAAAGGGGAGAAAATGACCGAGGTGGAAAGAATTGTCTCAGGTTTAGAGAAATTGCCACGTGTCAACTTAGCTCTTAGTACATTGGCCATGTTTTTGTCTAGGCTATCTACAAAGGAAGCTGCAAAGTGGTCTTTATTCTGAGTAGCCATAAGATTGACTAAAATTTCAGGGTTCCATTGCTTTGAGGAAAGAAGAGAGTAGATTTTGGGAAAAAAAACTACTGGTCTCCAATGTGAGATATCATGATAGATAAATGATAGAACTTAAAGAACACGATAGTGATAACTTTTATCTACTACTAACTCTGCTTTAAAGGCTTGAAGAATAATATAATGAGATTATGTCTGTAATGAAACTAGCTTATTTCATAGGCTGACAAAAAAAAAAAAAAAGCTACTCCTTCTTTGAAGGCTGCTATGAACCCTGCCGCCCATCTCTTCAATGTTTATTTCTCCATCTAGCTTGTGTTTGTTGAAAGACAACTAGTGGGTTTTGTTTTTATCTTAAAATGGATTATGAGGGATTCTGATAGCAATATTCACACTGTTCCCATATGTCTGTATAAATATATATATGTCTGTTTTGTGTGTGTGTACATATATACATGTTTATACATATGTATAAATATATAAGTGTGTATATATGCATTCTAAATGCATATTTTTTTAATTTCTAAATTAACAGTTATTGGGGTTAGGTGGTAGGAATAGAGACTAAGTAACATTCTAATTAAAAATGTTCGATGCCATTATGCATACACTTCTGACAGGCGTATGAAAATGGTGCGGGCACTTTGGAGAACTGTTTGCTAGTTTGCTGAATATATGTCTCACTTATGTCCCAGGCCTTCCAATTAGAAATGAGTGTGTATTTCCACAAACATACATGAACCAAAATGTTCTTTTATTCTTTTTCTAGACTTTACTTGCTGGCCGGTTTCTTCTCTAATTTCACATACAAGTGGTTATTGTGAATATCCTCAACTAGCACCCAATTTCAGTCATGGGTGTGGTGATGCTTGCTATCTTATCATTAACATTAACTATAATGTTGCTGTGGGTATTTAAATTCTACAAATATCTTGCTGAGTTTTTATCATTATGAGATGTCAACATTTATAAAAATTGTAAAGCATCTTTATGTTTCCTCTGTTCGACCAATTTAAACCACACTCTTTTTCTAGAATAAGCCCCTTGTGTCAGTATTTTGGCTTCTCTGGAATAATATATACTAGCCTGTAATTACCTCTTTACGTAACATTCATTTCAAGATTTAATATCAATCTTTTAGTGGTCCTACAAAATTAGTTGTTTTCCTTTCTTTCTTTTCTCTCTGAAAGTATTTTAGAATGATATTCCTGTTGTCTCTATATCAGTAGTTTTCTTTTAGAATATGTTTTATCATTATGGAACCAATATCTTAAACATATTCAGAATTATTTAGATATTCTAATAATTTATACTTGTTGTGGTAAGTCCTGTTTCTCAAGAAACTTTGTTTTATATAAGTTCTCATCTTATAAACTTTTTAATTGTTATAAAACCTCTAATGATATTCTCTTTTTCATTTATGGCATGAATAATTTATTGTAGATTAAAATGGAAATTATTTACGAGTGTGTTGAATAATCTCCATCTTCTGAAGATTAACTGGTTGGCTATAATCATTGCTTAAAGATAAAATCCTTTGACATCAGAGAATACCTTCTGTATGATTTCAATTATTGATATTTTTTATGACACGCATAAAATCAGTTTTTAAAAGTTCCATCTGTATTGTAGAGAATTACTGTTTTGTAGTTTCATAATGTTCAATGTGTTTCTACCAGGTCAGTTAAATTGATCATTCCGTAATGTTATTTGAATTGACCATTATCTGTCAATTACTCAGAGAGCTAATTTAAAACCTCCAGAAATATCTGTGAAATTTATGTCGCTTTCATCAGCTTCTTGATAAGTATTTTGAAGCAAATTTTTAGGTAAATATAAATTTAAGATTCTTTTTCTATTACCACATAAAACATCTTTTTCAATAATAATAAATTCCCCTTAAGGTTTGCTTTCTTTTCAGGTGTGAATATAGTGACACAAGCATCTTCTATATATGTTTGCATGGTGTGAATTTTTCCATCTTTTTCCTTTTAATTTGTCTACGTCCTTGTACTTCTTGTCAAAAGCATATATTTGCTTCTTTTTTTAAGTCCGCTCTAGTGGCTCTCAACATAGACAATTTTGCACCCTCACTTCCCGAGGTGTATTTGACAATGCCTAGGTACGTTTTTGATTGTTCTAAAGTTAATATACACTGAACAGGATGACCTAAACGACAGAAAGTCATCTAACGCAAAAGGGCACTAGGTAAGGTTTAAAATTCTAATTTAGTTTGCCAATCTTCATTTTTGTATGTATTAGCACAGAGCATCTCACTATCTGAGCATCTCACTATCGGATTTATCTTTTCCTTTCCAAATTTTATTTCTTCCTTCTGTACTAGTAAATTAATCAAGACTTTACTATTACATTTTATCTTATTTATTAAAGTCTTTTATCTCACTATTTTGAAATTTCTTTCTGAGTAGCAAGAGAAATTGTAACATATCTTTTCCAAATCAGAAACTCTTTTAAATCAATAACTTACCACATGTAACACTAGAAGAAACTTTCAACACTTTATCTCTTTCTGTCATTGTTGTTTTTTTTTCCCGTTTTTTTTTTTTTTTTTTTGCTTCTCCATGTGTTCTAATTCCCTTAGTAAATCATTTTTGTTGTGGCTGTAATCAGTAAATATTTTTAAAAATTTTTATTTTTAATTATATTTGACATACAGTATTATATTTGTGTCAAATGTACTTCATAGTGATTTGACATTTATATACCTTACAAAGTGATCACCACAATAAGTCTAGTAAGTGTCACTATACATAGTTATTACAATATCATTGACTCCATTCCCTGTGTGGTACATTACTTCCTTATGACTTATTTTATAACTTGAAATTTGTACTTCTTAATCAGTCAGTATTCTTTACAATTGTTTATATATTTGCCCTTGTGGATGTTTTTTTCATTATGTTCTGTATTTATATTTAAATAATTTTTTGTTGCTTAAAAATTTTTCAATGTGTCTTATTATATAGTCTGAAAGGTCCTCCCAGCTTTTTAAAAATAATATCTTTATTTTTTCTATCTACTTTTGAAGAATATTTTTCCCCTGAGAATAGAATATTAGATATTTACTTTCTCTTTCTAGCATACTTGAAAAATGTCAATCCATTTGCCCTACATTTTATAATTTCTTTGAAAAGTTGTTCTGAAATCTTAACTGTTCTTCCATTGACCAAAAAGCACCTATGTATGGGTTTCTATGGACTTTTTGACTTGGGGGTTTTCTTCCCTTTTTAAACATGTTTGCTGAATACTTATCAGTTTTGAATAAAATTAGACATTTTATCATAAATTATTTATTTTATCCATTTTCTCCTTTTTTTTCGAGAATAGGAATTACATGTATTTCATATAATCTGTGTTGCAGTTTAATTTATATTGGAGTGTGTTCGAGTTTATCTGTCCCGTGTAATGCTTTATATGATATGCTTTAAATTCTTCCTGTGAGTTCTTACTTTTAAATTTTGTGGAATGTTATTTTTTTCATTTCAGAAAGCCATTTGTTTACTTTTTTTTTTTTTAAATTATTTTAATAGGTATAATGGACGTACAAAAAACTGCACATATTTAATACAGAAATTTAATGTATTTGGACAAGTGCATACACCCATGAAACCATAACCACAATTAAGATTAAAGACATCTTGATCACCTCTAAAAATGTCCTCATATCTCTTTATTTCGTTTTGTTTTATTTTATTAAATTTATGTGGGTGACTTTCTTAATAAATTTTGTAGATTTCAAATGTACAATTGAATAATATGTCATATCTACATGGCTTTGTGTGTTCATCACCACAAACAAAGTCTTTTGTCACTATATATTTGATGCCTTTTAACCTCTTGGGCCTCACCCCATGCACTTTCCCTCTGGTAACCCCCATACTGTTAGCAGTATCTATGAGTTTTCATTTATCTTATTTGTTCATTTGTTACTTTCAGTTTTATAACACACAAATGAGTGAAATTATACAGTTCTCCACTTTTTCTATCTGCCTGTTTTCACTTAGCATGATATTCTCAGGATCCATTCATGTTGTCGTAAAAGGTAGTATTTCATCTTTTCCTATAGCTAAGTAGTATTTCTTTGAGTTGGAGCAACAGCTAATATAAGATCTCACCTTTTCACAAATGTTTAAGTACATAAAGAGTATCGCTAACTACAAGCAATATGTTATACAGCAGAACTCTAGAACTTATTCATTTGCAGAAATGAAAGTTCATGCCCATTGAACAGCTTTCTATTTCGCCCTCATTCCCAGGAAGATAGCTGCACACTCATGTCCACCCCATGATTACACACAATAGCCAAGAAATAAAAACAACCTACATATCTATCACCCAACAAATGAATTTAAAAAAGGTATATTCATAGAGAAAAGTATTACTCCACCTTAAAAAAGAGAGAAATCCTGCCTTTTGTGATACAACAGGTCAACCTGGAGGATATTATGAAAGTGAAATTAGCAAGACATAAAAAAGACAAAGAATGTGTGATTTCATTTATAAGAAGTTTCTAAAGTAGCGAAATTATAGAAGCAGAGGATGGAATGATCTTGTTGAAATTTATAATCCTCTCTTGAAATATTTCAACTTAATCAAGTTTTCTAACTTTTTATCCATTTTATTTAAAATGTTAAACATAATATTTTTCTAAGGCTTTTTCACAAGCGAGCATGTACCTCTTCTGTGGTACAACTTATATTTTGTGCTTTCTTATTTTTTTATACTTTCTGGCTTTTTACATGTAATTAAAACCTTCATAGCAACTGGAGATGACATTGCTTTCTACAGGGAAGGGTTTCACTTTCCTGAAAAGGCGTGAAGAATGAGCCTGATTATGTTAATTCAATTTTTAATTGGATTTCCAGTTTTCTTATGCTTTGCCTCTTTTTCAGGAGTCTAGATTTCTCAAAAAGTGAATTAAGAACTGAGACTCTTCCAGCCTTTGAACATGGCAGGAAACGCACTTCTAATTCTTCAAAGGTCAGAACTTAGCTTCTGGCCCTACACCTCTTCAAACTGCAGCAAATATCTAGAGGGGACTGCTGGCCTTACACCTAATGCAGGCTTCTACCTCTGGAGGGACATTACTCACCAAGCACCTAGAGGCTGTGAAAAATATGACATTACTCACCAAGCACCTTGAGGCTGAGAAATATATCATGGACTTTTGAACTCATTCTGAATCTCTAGAGTCAGTAATCATCTTCTATTTCTGTGGAAAGAAAATTCTCGCCCTTCTGAGCTTGGCTTAAATCAGGATTAACATCTTGCAAGAGTATTGAGAAGAAAACCTACATTACATTTATTTCTGGCTCCTCTCTCTGATAGGACTGTGAGTTTTCTAAGTATATCAAGAGTGCAGGAGATTTCAACCTGCCTCTGTGGCCCTCCAAACCCACCCCTTCCTACTTGCAGTAGGAAAAAACAGCTGTGTTTTCAAAATTCTATATAATGTACTTCATCTTGTCAGTCTACATAACTAGTACAGGTTCACTGTTTTCTATTTCCCTCTGAGCAGTCAGAAGTCACAAGTTCAGAATCAGTTGCTCCTTGTTATGGTAGATGACAATCTTTAATTTTTGTATTCTTTGAGATACCGCCAAAAGTTTCTCTCTATTTCTCAGAAGTTCTCCACTGAAGTATCTCCATCTATTTATATTCTGTTATCTTTTTATCTACTATCTATCTATCTATTTATCTATTATCTATCATCTAAGCTATCATCTATCTATTATCTAGCAATCTATTATCTATCTGCCATCTATTACATTATTATCTACCTATCATGCTTATCAATAATCTACCATCTATCATTTATCTACCATTAATTATTAGTCTGTTCTTACATCTATTATTTGGTCACTCACCTACTCAGGCTCAGATATGGCTGGAGGTTTCAAAGAAATGCAACCATGTGTGCTGCAGCCTACAAAATATCTGCCCAAAGCTCTACTGATTCCTCTGAAAGCTGTAAGAGTCCTTCATGCATTAAGTCTGCATTGTCAAAGGTGCCCTGAAAAACTGAAATAAAGTCAGATCACCTCTCTATGTCTACATCTCTCTGAGTTCTAAACCAGTTCAGTTCTGGTTATTTTAATAACAACTTAGTTATATTAGTATATAAAGTTGATATCTTCATTTTTCTCTTGTTACTTTGAAAAATGCTATTTTAGTAAAAAGCCACTCCCTGCAATAAGACGTAAGAATGCTCTATTATTTTATAAGTACTTTTATCTTGTTTCCTAACTTTTTATTTTGAAACATTTTAAATTAACAGAAGAGTCAAAGATAATATATAATTGAAAAAATAGTTAACTATCATTTATGTGTCAAATTGCATAAAATTACCTCGATTATCATTCTATTTGAAATCATATCTGTAATATGATTTCAAGAAAGTATCTATGCACAGGTTAATGTTACATTAACAAAGCCAGAGATGATATTGAGTCAAGTTGAGGTTCTCTTCCAACATATTGATCTCTTTGCTGCATCTTTCACATCCTTATTCCTGAGGCTATAAATCAGTGGGTTTAGCATAGGGATCACCAAAGTGTAAAACACAGCAGAGACCTTCTCCTGTTCCAGGGAATACTGAGAGCTTGGCTGGATGTAACTAAAGGTCACTGACCCATAGAATAAGGTAACAGCAGTCAAGTGAGAGGCACAAGTGGAGAAGGCTTTGCGCCTCCCCTCAGCTGAACGAATTCTCTGGATGGCAATGATGATGCGGATATAAGAAACCATGATGATAATGAAAGTGAACATTGCAATGACCCCAGAAAATATCAAAAGCAACATCTCATTCTTGTGTGCATCAGAGCAAGAGAGCCTCAGAAGAGGGGGAATGTCACAGAAAAAGTGATTCACAATGTTAGGACCACAGAAGTCTAGTTTGAGCAAACCCATTGTGTGTGTCAGAGAGTTGATGAGGCCACCCAAGTAAGATGCAAGGACCATCTGGATACAAACCCTTTGGGTCATAATGACTGCATACAACAAGGGATTGGCTATTGCCACATAACGATCATAGGCCATCATAGACAGGAGGATGCCCTCTGTGGTTACATAAACTGCAAAAAAGAAACTCTGTAAAACACAACCAGAAAAAGTGCTGGACTTATGTTTTGATAGGAAATTGGCCAGCATCTTAGGAGCAAAGACAGTAGAGTAGCAGATATCACAAAAAGAGAGGTTGCTAAGAAAGAAGTACATCGGAGTGTGAAGTTGAGCATTTAACCAGATCAGAGCGATCATTCCCCAATTACCTACCATAGTGATAAAATAAATAAAGGTAAAAAGCAGAAAGAGAGGGATCTGCAAATTTGGATTTTCCGTTAAACCTACCAGAATGAATTCCTTCACACCAGTATGATTCCAACCTGCCATGCATCCAGGTTTATTCAGCTCTTTAGCTACAAAACAGATGATATCACTCAGATGAAATAGTATGATTTCTGCCACGATCAGGTATCCATAATAGCAAAGACCATTGACCTTTACCCTGTAGTTAGATGAAGAAAAGAAATTAACTTCAGCAACAGACCTTATGTGTACTAGAAAATTTACCTGTAGTGATTTAGTTCATGGGAACTAGAGATTAATTTCTTCCCTGCTTCTCGGTTTCCACGTCCTAAAAATTGTAGTAAGGAAATCTCTTAGAGTACAAAACTATTAATTTATAAAACTGACATTTAAATCCAGATATGCCCCATTCCAAAAACCTGACTCATTAAGTGACTTAGATAACTCTTTTGCTTACACGTGATACAAACTATGGCCCTCTGTAACAGAAATTATTTCCATATCCTGTGGCTCACCTGGTCTCTCCATTTTGACAGATAGTTAACTCATGATCCTCCCTTCCTTTCTAAATCTCAGACATCAGAGCTGCCTCACCTTCTGCTCAAATTCCTCAATTCCGCAACAGTGCCTGTGCCCTTGGAAGCGTTGAAACTGGAAAAAGAGGTAAAACAACCTTTTCATTTGCTATTTCATATTTAGGCCAATCAAAACACAGCAGTGCAATTTACTTGAAAACTACCTCATTTTGCATCTTTGTATGTCTTTGAATTCATATTTTGGTTTTTGTTAACTTTAAAACAAGAACCCTTAAACATCCAATTAGAGAGACAAGGTGTATGAGATACCAAAACTATATCTACGAGATGCTTCCAGCTTTCAAAAATGTAGGCTGCCTCTTCATTTCCCTTGTTTCCTGATTTTATACTAATATATAATGGTATAATGTTAAATTAACAATATTTTGGTATATATTAATAAATTAATAAATATATGCTTTCATGCATTCCATAATTGGACATTACTACTCTGTGCCAAGATATGTTATATTTGGTAGAGATAAAGCAGTGAATAAGAAAAATGTCATGCTTTCAGCGAGCTTATTTTTTATTAAGAAAATAAATACCTATTGATACACTATATATATATATATATATGTACACACACACACACACACATATATATATGTGTGTGTATGTATATATATATATATATATATATATATATATATATATATATATATATAATGGTGATAAGTACTATGATCAAAAGAAGTGGAGGCGAATAGAAAATGACAGTGGGTACTCTACTACATAGTGTATTAGTTTCCTATTTGTACTATAACAAGTTGCCACAAATTGGTGGCTTAAAAGAACAACCATTCCTTTTAATGCCAGGCACTTTGCATTAGGGACCTCAAGAAAGATCTAGAAGTTGTGCATCTTTGGAACTTGAAGTAAGTGGAGGTCAGAATTTGGGTAAGCTTGGGATGTAATCTTCAAGGTATTAGTAAATGAAAAGCAAATCTTCATCTATAAGTATATAAGTTCATCCTCACAAACTGAGGTTGTTGAATAGATCCTGTCTCTATATATACACATACACAGTTTTTCTTTTTGTTTCCCTCCCCCCGCATTTTTTTTGTGTTTTTAGATCAATGGGGATCAATTGGGAAGCACTATGAATCCAAGTCTAACTTTATTCAAGGAAAGAAAAATGACTTGTTGGAAGTGACAAGAATGTTTCTTCCTGTCAATAAAAGCAGTTTGCAAAATCCAGAATCAGAGTTTCATAACCTGGAAATAAGATCAATTAAAAAAAAAAACTTTAGAGAAGAGACATTTGTATGTTTTTTAATGAGAAGCTTTCTCTTCTTCAAGTCTGTGTAGCGTAATGAGAACACCATCACTGGTGTGTATTAGAACAGAGAAGTCTTGAGTTCCAATGTAGCTCTGCCCTTGGGCTGCTATATATTTAACATCATGTATAGCAAATCACGAAAAGGAACAAGGACAACACACTTTGTATAATATTCCCATTTATCATTTAGAGAAAAAGAAGAAAAAACTGAGTTGCTGCCAATTTAACTGCTATGAGGTTTCATTTGGTAGACATGAACTGATATGGTATTGATAACAAGATTCAGCACCAGGAACCAGGAAAAACAAGTGTGATTCCAAAAAACTGGCAGTAAGATTTCTAGTAACAACTTTATCTATTGAACTCATAATAGAAAAATATAAATAGAGAAAAGTGTTACCGAAGATCGAGGTATGACTTTCTCCCATGATATTAGAATTACAACAAGAATTCTGTAACTAAATTCAGGGCTTTTGATATCACTCGGTGTTGTCCTGCTGATTAAGAGACTGCTTTAGAATATTAATAAGTGTGAATATTTTCTTAAAAAAACAAATATCAATTTTATAACCTAATGGTATGCTCAAATGCAATTTTCCAGCTTTAAAATTAATGTCTTCAAATGTCAGAATAAAAATGAATTATTTTTTAAAAAACATATGAAACTCTTTCAAAGTAATTTATTTTTTATTTATGACTCAAAAGGATGCTGAAAAATACATAACCATTAGTGAGGAAAAACATAGTTACTGATAAAGATATTGGTGAGAAAATAAAACATAAAGAAAAATAATATCATTATAGTGAAAAATGAACCCTGCCAAATGCCTATCAAGATAGTTAATGATTTTCAAAATTCTGACCTCATCATTCTGTAGATCTATAGTTGTTAAACAGATTTGAACTGCCTATCTATATGCTTTTGTGGAGATTTGCCCACAGAATATGATTACGTTGACACAATATTTAGCACTGAATTTATTATAAAATGTTATAAATATATATTTTATATTATTTCTTATTCATAGTATTGCTCATGTTATTATGGAATATTATATATAAATAAAAGTATAATTGTTTAATTGTTATGTGAAATATTATGTTATACATGTAAATTCCCAAGCATGTGTACTTATACTTTAAAACACTGTATACTGCATGGTTTATAAATAAAATTGTTTACAAACACAAAATATCAAATAACACACACAAAAAAACTTAACAATAATCACAGATTAAAAATGTAAAAACCCACTATAGACAACAACCATACATACAAAAAGACCCAAAACTATTTAGCTCAGATAGTCTAATTTGAAAACAATATTTTCTGATTTGAAACTATTATATTCAGACACACTAGACTTTTAGTGAGAAGTAGCAGCTTGTTGTAGCAAAAACAGTCGAGCTCTGGGAAACAAGTGTGTGTTTATATGCACAGGTTTGTAGAGACGAACTCAAGGAAAATAGAAAATCATTCTTAAAATATTATTATTAGAATCATAAAATAAAATTAGATGTAAAAGATTTCAAAAACTATTATATAAGTTTGAGAAGAAAAGATCTTCCTTTTAGTATATCTAAATCACATTACAATTCTTGATGCCCCGTATTCTATTTTCCTGAAAATGTCTGAAATTTCCTGTAAATATGCAAGTAGCTTAAGTTTCTATATGAACCATCTGTTAAATAATATAAAAATACACACTTTCTCACACCCAAATATTAAGTATAGATGTTAAGAAAATATTGCTTATTTCATGAAAAAAGGACATTTGAAAGATAAATAAACCACAGATTAAGACATTTTCTGACTGTTTGGGGAAAGCACTGAAATCGTATAGCTGGTAATAAATTCTTTTAGTGTGGAATATCAGGAAATATCAAGAGCTTTAATAAACCTGCTTTACCACTCCCTAAACATACTCACAACTAAGCCAAGTTCAGAGAAAGCAGAGAAGCTACAGAAGAACAGGTTTTCATGGGTTTTAGAGGACTTATTGCTGAGAGTAGAGACTTTTTTTTATGTTTGTTTCCTTTTCTTCTAAAGAAAAAAAATGGTAGCTCATTGAGTAGATGTGAATCTCAGATGTCCACAGGTTGGATAATTAGCATCTTTCCTGATCTCTTGAGACTGGAACTAATCAGAGTAGTGGGTCCTCTCAAGAGCTGTTCAGTAGATGCCTGTGCTTTCCCTATGAAATGGCGTTCCAGTCACATACATGCTACTTGCACTAGTGTTCAAATATTCTAATGATGAAATAACTGTTTTCCTTTTTCCTTTAAAATAGGAACAGGCATATATGTTCTATCTACCACACTGTTTCATAATAAAAGTGCTATAAATTAATGCATGACACTATGCTCCAAAATTTTTAAGTCATTCGCATGAATGCTTTATGTGAGATTACATAAACACATGCACAAAATTAATTGAACTGTATGCACTGCTTTGGCCTTTTTATGTTAAAATCTATGTCTTTCTTCCCTATAATAATTTGACAGGCATCCTTGATGTGTGGACAGGGTAATTATTTTGCATAATTTCACATAGCTTTATTAGCTCTCTACATAATTTTGTAGTTAGCTCTCTTCAATCATACAAATAATATAGGCATTATTTATGTGTTGGAAAAGGATAAGAGATGGTTTTATTAAGTTCTGTTGTTAATCTTTTAGCCTGTCTTAGGTATTTTTGTATAAATATAGAGTAAGTTTTAATATATGCAGAGAAATAAAATAATGAAATCTTGTGTCAATCCAAACATTGTACCAAATTTAAAGAATTATGACAATATTATTATATAGTTGTGAAGATCTTGATAGAACAACATTACATGACTTGAGATATAGGATGGAAAATATTACCATATTATAAGAGAACGAACTTAGAACTGATACCAATGTATCATTATAAATTATGGCGTGTCCTTATCATGGTTAACAGAGTTTGCAGCTGAATAAGAGAAAGTTGGATTCTCAATCAATATTCATTCCCAATATCTATCTCTATGCTATCAGTGTGGCAAGTTTGTCTCTTGTATTTTAAGAAAATTTTTTTTACTCTGAGAAACAAAATTTATGGATATATTCCTTTGGAGATAAATATTTATTATATCTTTAATTGTGATCTACTAATGATTTTGTTTGATGTCACTAGAAAATTTGCAGTTTTCAACTCATGCCATAAAATTTGTTTGCCCCAAACCTCCAATTCTCAACGTAAGAGCAATAAAGTTGCAGAGCTGTCACTCAGACTTCTTTTTGACTTGAATTAAATGCAGATATTTTTACAGAGGGAACGCCAGTTTTAGTTCTTAAGTTTGTGTATTGCATTATTTTTATGACTAGAATGTAATATAGCTTCTCAGCATTTTCTCTCTCTGCCCATAGATAGAAGCAAAAAAATAAATCTACTTACATGTAATTGTAACAAATATCCTAATTTATTATAATTTCCTATCAATCATGCCTACTTCATAAAACATATATATTCAATTTTACTTCAGGTTTGTTTTTGTTAAATTTAAATGTTAATATTCTCTGGTTATGCATATTATCAAAGTAGATCTCAAAACATAGAAATTAAGAAAATAATGCAAAAAAATTTTAATAAAATGACACCTGAAGTCTTGTTACCAAATATTATTCTGATTTAGCTTCAAGCAGTGTTCTCACTCAAATGGTTTCATTTGCCATTTGGACAAAGAAAAAACATTGATCATATTTAATGATTCTCTTCTAGCAATAATTTTGCCTTTGTAAGAATATTTGGAAAACTTTGTATACATTTTGGTAATCATAAGTAGGTTAAATGGTACTAGTACCTAGTGAGTGGATACTAGAGAGGCTGCTAAACACCCTAAAATGTACAGAGTAGTCTTCTTTTATGTCCTGTGCCCCATTTTCAAATGAAAAAGTATTGGCCCCCAAATATCAATACTGCTACTTTTAGAAATTCCAGGATAGATAAACTCATAGCAATTTTATGCTTACAAGTACGTTGTAATTTCCTTATTTTAAAACAACTTCTTTTGGAAAGTAAAAAATAAGTCTTATTTAAATTGGTTCCTATTAAGGAAGCTGATGTGCATATTCATGCAAACTTATGTCCTTGAAGACAATAGGAGGATGATTAAAAGAAGTCAGGTCATTTTATGATAGTCTCTTCCATTTTTTAAAAAAGAGTACACTAAAATTAAAATAGCAATTTAAAATACCCCATCTGTTTCAGAAGCTACTCAAAAAAACAAGAACAAATGAATGGCATTGTGCTCTGTACTCTGACAAAGTCTTCACAGTGAAGCAAATGTTTTATCATGACCAAGAATCACTAAGTTGAATACTGAGTTCCATTTTTTTTCTCTGTGGCAACTTCTCACATCATTTGGAAAGCCTCATAGATATTTTTCAAGTGCCTAATCTCTTTGTCTCAAAATTAAGTGGTGGTAAAATAATGAACAATTATATGCTATTACATTCATTGTAACAGGCATTGTGTAAAAGCTTTACATACATAGTATTCTAGGAGATTTATACATATACAATCATTTAATTTTCAAATCATACATATACTAGTAACTTTACATATATTCATTCATTTAAACCTCCAAACAAACCATTTAATGCACAATGTCTAATTGTCTCCATCTACAGGGTTACATTCAGTATAAAATAATCCAGTCATTTATTTTCATAATAACTAAAAACTGTGCACTATATATTCATGTGTATGCAATTTACTTCTTTGGTTTTATTGACATAAAACAAAAAGAAAATGGAGACTGAAAGATCAAATGCAACCACAGTAAAGGTCTACTAATTTGATCATTAAAATTGATCCCAGAGAAAAAAGTGTTCATAATTTTAGTTGGTTTATATTATTAATTTATGAAATAAAATGATCAGAGCAATTTTTCACTTTTTTTTTGCAGTTTGACATTTAAAGATTATGTCAGTAATGTGTGTGCAAATAATAATATATATAGTTCATAATCTTGATGATCTTCATAAACTTGGTTGGTTTTTACTTGTACCCACTGTGAATGGGAGAGTAGAGGATCCCTTATAATAATAAACCTAGCCAAAAGAGAAACAATGTGTTATAACTTCACTTTTTTAATATAAAAGACTATTACTATGTGATTTACATACAATTTCTGAGAACTAGTGAAACTACCATTGCTATTATGAGTAATATCAATTTTCCCTGATGATTTATATTCTGTGAGCACAGAATCTAGACATAGTTTCCCAAACACAGAAAACTAGATTTAGTCACTTATCTATTTATCCACCATCCATTCATCCATCCATCCATCTATTTATCTATCAGTCCATCCTTCTATTTATTAATCCATGAAACACACATACAATGAGGATGTGCCATATTCCAAATGCTTAGAAGTATTAAAAAATAAACTAAAATATATATTTTCTGCCACCAGAGAGCATCCAATATGGGTGAGCTGATAAAAAACTCAATGTATACCTTCGATACAACATGAAAAAGCATATAGTGAATCATTATACAGAGACTGTTAGGAACACTAATTGAAGAACAATTATTATTATTTATTTTAATTCAGGATTGTTTCATGAAGTAGAAGAATTTTGGAGAGAACATTTCTGTAAGAAAAGACAAGAGCATTTTAAAGTACTGAGAATGAAAAGCTGTCTTTAGTCTGGAAAATGAAGATAAATTTAAAATAGTTGACATATGTGGTGTTCATAGCATAGTGCTGGTAATGAGATGAAAGGGCAGGCTATGCCTTAAATATATTTCAGTGATGCAAATTCTTATTCATTTGAAACCCAGCTTCTTTCCAAGAGTTTTCTCAGGGCATTTTTCACATCCTTGTTTCTTAAACTATAGATTATTGGGTTAAACATGGGAAAAACAACAGTATAAAACACTGCAACTACCTTATCGGTGTTTGGGGAATAGCTGGTGGTAGGACGTAAGTACATAAACAGGAGTGTTCCATAGAATAAGGTGACTGCTATAAGATGAGAAGCACAAGTGGAGAATGCTTTGCTTCTGCCACCCGAGGACTTGATGCTCAAAACAGTGATAAGGATACATAAGTACGAGATAAATATGACCACGAATGTGCTGGTCTGGATGAAGCCACACAAGGCAAAGAGCAGAAGCTCATTGACATGGGTATCTGCACATGACAGAGCCAGAAGAGGCGGAATGTCACAGAAAAAATGGTTGATGATATTGGAGCCACAGAATGGCAGCCTGAATGTGAGGCAGACATGGACCATTGAAGTGATACTTCCACTAAAGTATGCCAACACAATGAAGCAGATACAGACTCTCCTAGACATCAGTGTACAATAGAGCAATGGGTTACAGATGGCTGCATAGCGGTCATATGCCATTGCTGCCAGGATAAGGCACTCAGCATCAGCAAAACAGCAAAAGAAAAACATTTGTAGAGCACAACCAGAGGGAGAGATGCTTTTTTTGGATGTTAAAAAATTCACCAGCATTTTAGGAGTGATTGATGTAGAATAGCAGATGTCTAAGAAAGACAAGTTGCTGAGCAAATAATACATGGATGTTTGCAGTTTTGAATCAATATTAGCGAGGGTTATTAAACCCACATTTCCCACCACAGTTAGTATATATGCTATGAGAAAGACCAGGAATAATGAGACTCTGAGAGGTAAACAACCTGTGAATCCAACAAGGAGGAACTCAGTCGGCATGGTATAATTACTCTCCAACATCCTCTTGGTTTTCTTGTTTTTCTCATCCAAAATAGATGATGTCAAAACATGTGAGTTGACTTGAGTGATCAGCAAACCAAGAACATCTTTATTTTCACTTCTAAGGAAGCAAATAGAAGGATAATAAAACCAATGATGGCATACACTGTGACATATTTGTTTGTTTGTTTTTTTCATTTTTGTCACTTTTTAAAAAGAAGTTATTAGAAATGATCATTGATACCACAGGATGTTATTCAGAGGTGGTGTATTGAGATACAGCAAGTCTTTAAAAGCTGTGCACATTAAGAGATGATATTAGTTCTTTTCAAGATGAATAGAAGTGCATATTAGTTGAAAGGAACTTCTGGAATTATGATAATTGGCAAAATTCTTAGAAGCAAGGTTTTATTTTTCCAATTCTAAAATTACCTTCCTTCATGTAAAGAAAAATAGAGTTAAAAACATTTTTCGGAAAAAAGCACTCACAGGTAAACTAAGTAAGTCTACAGAAGAACATCCATGAACTTGGGAGGTATTTTAACATAAAGGATAAGAGCACAGTAGTTACAGAAGAGATGATGGTTCAAACCTCAGCTTTGCTACTTACTGACGGTGTGAGGTTGATAAAGTTTTTTAACTTCATGATGGTTAGAATAATAAATAAGTAGATGTTTGTAAACCATTTCTGTAACTAGTACATAATAAACACTAATATGTGTTTATTAGATGAAATTTATTAAAACAAATAAATTGACCTTTGTGTTTCTTTTTAATTGCATACTCAAGAATTTGAATTACCCATTTAATTGTCTCAAAATTCTTATTTTTAGCATCATTGATACATGATTTGTGCTATAAAGAAAAGCCATTATGGTCATGTATGTATTCATTCTATTCAAATGAATGGTTTGGCAGTAATAAATCTTTTACACATACATTAAAATTATTTTTTTCTTCCATAGGCTTATGTATCTTTCTTACTTCTGAGTTATGGCAATATCTGATGTGAGGTCCCAGAAACATTAAGTGTTGTGAGGAACCACTGTGTCTCTACAGTTATTAATAGATTTCTATACTTGGACTATATGAAAAAATATGCATTATATACCCAGAAGGAGAAATAACCAAGAAAAATAAACAGAATGGGTGCAAATAAAAATAAGTTAGTTGGATGAAATATTTAGCAAATACCCCAAGATTTGTAATATTAAAAGTAGTTGGAGAAATGTTGTAGTGAGTAATAAGGCAACAAATAATGAAGACCTTTTCTCACTGCCATTCCTGGTAACCTCCAAATTTCCCCTCTCCCAACAGCATAATCTGCAATCTTTTAGGTGAACAGAGTCAGTCTGCTTTGTGAACCAGATCTTAAGAACTTGACTGGGAAAATGAAAGGTGAAAGAATTCAAACTTAAAAGAGGAAAAGAGTTTATGTGTCTATTTTCTACAAATGTTATTTCTAAACTTATATAACATTTAATTTTTTAATATTCTCACATTTATTTTTTTTTCTAAAATAAGGGATATAATATCAATGCAATGGTTAAAGAATCTGTAACTAATTAATCCACTGTATGTATATCTACCTGAGAGTTTAGAGAAAGTTTGCACAGATATAATGGTTAAAGAATTCACTAACCATAAAAAGATTCTTTTAAGTTATTTTTGCCAAACTCTAGCTGAAGAATTAACATTAAATAATTGATGAATATCAAAAGCATGACATAACTAGAAGATTCTGTATCACTGATTTCCAAAGATTATATCTAGCAAGGTAGTACTATTAGCATTGCCCTTTGGATTACAAGGGTAATAGCATTCTACACTGAGACTTTCAGATTGTCATATTTGCCTGCATATCAGGCTTGATTTGGTATCACTGGTACAGAAAAGACAATGGCAAGGAAGGATAAGAAAAAGTAAGTATCTGGAGATCCAGAAAATGAATCTGGTTCTACTATCACAAATCATTTCATCTTTATGTCATCACATCCTTATTTATTAAATCAGACCTTCCCTATTTACTATGTGGAATTGTCATCTAAGGCAAATAAGACTGTATATATTCAAATGCTTCATAATTGCTTAGTATACTTTTATATTTGTTTAAAGATTATTGATAGAAGTCAACATTAAGTAATTTTTTTTTCAAAACGTGTTTCATTTTATCACTGGAAACAGACAAATTAGCAGACACATAAAAATTAAAAACTACACAAACTCTCAACACAGATAAATGAAGTATATCTCCACCATCACAATAAAGACAAATTATAACTTTTTTTTCTTTGAACAGTTTTCTATGAACTACTTGGGGTTTCTATGAACTGAAGACCTTTTATATTCTAATGTAATACCTAGTTATATTAATGGCAATGATAATGATGATGATGATGATGATGATGATGATGATGATGATGAAGCAACAGTAATAACTAAAGTTATGGCTAGCGGACCAATAATATTTTCTAAGTATTTGATATGCATCATTTTAATTTTTATTTTGTCCTATGAGATGGATATTATTTCTGTCTTTACAGATGATAACACTGAAGAACAGAGATGTAATCAAGTTGCCCAAGTATATATAGACAGAAACCAGTTCTTACATCGTAACCAAAATACTACTGTGCCAGTGATCTTGAAATATTTTTTATTGCTGTAAGCGTGTTATATTATTTAAAAATAGAATGTTAGCATTGGAAAGAACCTCAGCAATGATCTAATCCATATCCTTATTTTTCAAATGGGGTGACTGAGTCACATTCAAAAGATTATCCAAGTGATGTATCCACTAATGATTTGAATGAATGTAAATCATGTCCATAAACAGCTTATGAATCAGTCTGATTTTTTTCCTTGAGTTCCCATAAAACCTGCAACATTTTAGAGAGTCTCTGTAATCAATTGTTGCATGAGACCCTAAGTATTCCAGAAAAATTTCACTTCTCTTAAAAGATTCATGTCTCTCTACTTTAACCTGAAAGCAGAATAATTTTCTTAAATAAGTTGAACCTACTGATTTTCAAGAAAATCTCACCTAACAAAGCACTGTTTCCAAATGGTGCCCAGAAATAGATTTATCTCTGCTACTCTGTTTGAAGCATGCATGTAGAACTTGCTCTCTCTCCTTTTCTAAAAGCTTTGTTCTATAGCAGTTAAACACACGGGGTTTAAAATTAGGCAAAACTGAGTTTAACTTTAGATGTGATATCTAATGTTCTATAAGTCACTAAAATTTTCTATGCCTAAACTTCTTTGTTTTTTTAATTAACATAATCATATACCATAAGGTTTAAACCAGGATTAAACTATACAATTTATATTATTGTTTACAGGGCTCTTTATATTACAAATACATAAAAATGGATCCATTATCTATTATTAATATTAATGTCATTATGATTATTGATAATTCAACATCTGATTTCAAAATCATAAGTTCTCCAATATGATCGCTATAGAAATGTATATTGATTTGTTATGATTTCAAGTATACTTGTTAATGACTTAAGTAAAGTCATTTAACCTACTTGTTTATTGCTTAAATGAAGTTGTTCTGATCTATCGTAAGTCCTCACTTAACATCATAGATAGGTTCTTCAAATTTTGGTGAAACGAGGTATAATGAAACAAGTTTTACTCTAAGCTAATTGATATAAAAAAGAGTTAAGTTTCTATAATCAACATTATAACAAAATGACATTGAACAAAACAGTGTTATTAGAGAATCTGCGGTACTTGTTTATGGCTAAAAAAGCTGTTTTTATCTAAGTATGAATTTGTATATTTTGGGGAGGCCATGTCAGGAGAATGTCAGCAAAATTGTTGTGTTACTGAGTGTTTATCAACATGAACGTGTGGAGTGACTATGATATAAAAACATTTACACTTCAAATACAAAGGAATTATCAGGACTTAATTACAGTGTTCTATCTGAACAAACCTATTCTTTGCTGATCTAAATAGCTTGCTGGACACCTTGGGATATTAGTTCCTACTGTGGCAAGACAGTCTTTGCTGGCAGTGGTGAAAACTTTAACGGTATCATGATGGAGATGTCTGCCAAAACCAGCATCTTCATTCCACCAGTACCATGCTCTAGCTGCAAGGGACTTCAATTAGTGCTGGCAGCTGGATGTCAGCTCATGCTTGGCTAAGCTGACTTTTCCAAGAACATGTTGCAAAAAGGTACACTTCAACTAAAGTTGGACTTTATTTCTTTTATCTCTTCTTTTCTTGGAACAGTAGTATATTCAATCTCTCTTTAGTTTAGAATATGATATTTCAATATTGATTTATCAAAAGATGTTATCCTGTATGCTATTTGCTTGTGAGATATTTTTGTTATAAGTAACAATTCCTGAAGTGGACCTGTGCTAAATAAATTATTTAACAATGTCAGTCTCTGAGCATAATTTTGCTGCAGACAAAACAAGGAACAAACACAAATTAAGTATACTGTGTGTGACTGTGTGTCTGTGCTCATAAAAACTGAGGTATGGCTTCCTGATGAAGGTTTAGCTTACTGAATTTTACTCACCCAAATTATCTAGACTGTCACATTTCCAAAAATTTCAAAATAGGCACAGTCAGCCTCCTCCTTGTGGTAGTAAGGAGCTTAATAAATCAGGCAATGACTTTTAGAAAATCTCATGGGTAAAGTAAGGTCAGGATTGTGTCCTCACTATCCCCTATCCACTTCTCCAGACCACAGAGAGTCAGTTAAAATACATGACATCAAAGGTAACATTATCTGTATTATACTCACACTAGCCATTTTGTTGATGCTTCAGGGGATCAGTCACTTACCTCAGTACCATCTAGAATTTTGAATTGTAAAATTTGTACAAGACACTGACACTATTTCTCTTGAAGATTTTACAAATAGGTCAAATGGAGAGCGAGTATTTATCTTCTATTCTGTGATAACTGGGACATTATCCCAGGATAATCTCCAACCCCAGGAGGGCTTTAGATAAGCAATTACTTTCATTCCAGTGGTATGGTTTGATGGTTTAATTTAAATGAGAAAAATGAAGAACAGTAACATAATTGACTGTAATGTAGCCAGTTACAACATAACAAACATATGTTTCCTTCACTGGGAGATATGTCATTAAAAAAATAACAAGAACAACAAAATCCTCAGATTACACTGGCCAATAATTTATCCTGTGAAGACTATGATTTCTATGAGCTATATAAATACATTTTAAAGCATTAATTATATGAAGGTATTCAAAAGTATTAATTCAATATTATTGAGGAGAATCCCCAGGCACCCTATTTTTTTTTGTTTGTTTCTCAATTATCTGAGTGACAAAAATTAAATATGTCATAGGAGTCAGGTAACTTAGATTTGAATGTTAGCTTTGCCATTTCACAACTGTGAGTCTTGAAGCACCTTATTTATTTTTATTCTTATTAATTTTTAATATATGAAAAATAGTTGCCCACCTCATCAGATTCTTGTGAGAATTGGGATAACACCTGTAAATACCTAGCCCCTTATTCAGCAGATGGTACTCATTTAAAGACTTTAGCTTTCGCTTGCTTTTGCAATTATAGCAAATATATATACACACTTCAGTGAAAAAGTAAAAAATTATTAGCAAGTAAGATTTGCCCAAATAACTTTTAATGAATATTTAACATTCAAAAAATAAATCAGCACAATTTACTATATTATCATTCTAAAAAAAAATAATAATCTCAAAGGAAGAATTTGATATAATTCAGCATTTATTCATAACAAAATAACTCAACAAATAAAAAACACAGTAAAATTCTTGAACTTCCTATGCAAAACTCTACAGTTAACATAATAGGAAAAAAAGGAGACATGCATGCCCTCATCACTTCCATTATACATGGCATTGATGGCTCTACAAGTGCAATAAAGAAAAAAAAAAGTAAAAAAATAAAGTTTAGAAGAAAGAAAAAATAGCACCTTAATTCGAAGTATTAAATGTAAAAAATCACCATTTGTAATAACATCAACCCCCAGGAGTCCTTTTGTAGACACTTAACCTGAAACTAAATAGTAAAAGGTATTAAAATAGCCAAAATTTTGGAAAACTGATTATATGACAGTAACTATCTGATTTTATCATGTGCTACAAAGCTACAATAATCAAGATAGTAATCAAGAAAAGCATACAAAGTTCAGAAATTGATTTGAACACATATTGTCAATTAAATTTTACACATAAATAAAAAAAAAACAGCAATAACAGTCTGTAGACAAAGGATTGCCTTTTGAAAAAAAAGAGTAGTAGATGAATTTAGCATCAATTTGCACTGAAAATAGATGAAAAAAGAAAAGGAGAAAAGAAAGAGAGAGAGAAAAAGGAGGGAACAAGGGAGAGTGGAAGGAAGGAAGGAAGGAAGGAAAGAAGAAAGGAAGGAAGGAAGGAAGGAAGGAAGGAAGGAAGGAAGGAAGGAAGGAAGGAAGGAAGGAAAAAGGGGAGGGAAAACTTTACATCTAACCCTAGAATAAAATCAAAAAAGAAAAAGAAAAAATAATAGATCTAAATGTAAAACTTAATTTCAAATTTTTTAAATAAAACAGAAAAAATTTGAGAAAATTGTTTAAGATATTACACAAAAGCACAAATACATAATTAAGCATTAATAAAATGAACATACCAAAACTTAGGATATGTTTCTTAAAAGATACTGTCAAACATATAGAACCAAACCACAAGCTGAAAAAAATATAAGCGAAGTACATATCTATGCATATCTGTTACAGGATTTGTATTCAGAATATATAAAGAATTCTTATAACTCAATAATAATAAAATAGGCAACCACATAAAATAAACAAGAGATTTTCACAGATATTTTACTAAATAAAAATAGCAAATAAACACATGGGAAATGTTAGAAATGATTAGTAATTAAAAAAATTAAAATTAAAATCACAATGACATATAACTATGTGTCTATTAGAAGAGATAAAACTAAGAAAAATGCTAAATGTTGGCTTTGATTTAAAGCAACAGGAATTTTCAGACCTTGGTGGGGGCAATACAAAACAGTGCATCAATTGTGTTAGTTTGTCAGACTCTTAAACAGCTTATGTTGAATTACATAATTTAGCAATTCTAATACTATTTACCAAAGATAAATAAAAACATTGGTCCCCACAAAGAGGAGCTTTACACATGATTTATCTGAACTGGAAACACACCCAATGGCATGGACAGAATGTACTACTTTTTATTAAAAGGAAAAAATAGTATAAAAGCAGGACAACAATTGAATCTCAAAATAGTTCAATGAGGAACAGAAGCCAAGTCAAAAGGCTATACACTATATGCTTCCATTTAGGTTACATTCTGTAAAGAACAAAAGTATTACATAAATTATATCAATGCTTTCTCAGTGATCATTAGCATCTGAGGGAGAGAATAAAAGTATCTATAAAAGAGCATAAAAAATTTATTAGAGTGAACAAAACGCCCTGTCATGATTGTAGTAGTGGTAACAAGACAGTAGCTGTTTGTCAAAATGTGCCAAACTATACACCTGCAACCAGTGATGTTTTTTCTCCTCTCATTAATTTAATAAGGATTAAATTAACCTGGCTAAAAACCTGATAGTTTTCAACTCATTATTTTAAACATTTTAAAACTTTTTTTAATGAAATATTTTTTATTTATTGTTCTTTCTGCTTCTTCCTGAATGAAACTCCTTTCAAGATTTTCATTTATAATATTTTAAAAGTTCAATAAATTAGACCTCCTTTTTTGATCTTTTTTTGAGGGTTTAATAATATTATTTCCTTCTTTATAGCATTCTTTTTTTCCCGTGATCCAATGAAAACTTGCTATGTTAATTCTTAACCCACATTTCTGATTTTTAAATTACAATTTATTTTAAAGGACTTACATTACTTTAATTTGTTAATTAAGTTTCATACACTAGTAAATAAAGGTTATATATTCAATAAATGTCAGTCAGGGAGTAGATTTTTTTTAGTTTTTAATGGCCTCATAAACAAAAGTTTACAGGTCAAGTTTTTAAACAGTATCTTTCATGATGTTATAAATCTTTCTTTAGGGATATATTGAACCAGCTTAGAAGTTTATAAGGACTGGATATACAAGAAGATACACACAGGTATATATATTTATATATACATATAGGGATATAAATGAATATGCATATATATGTTTATGTGCCTGTTTGTACAATCTTCTAAGTAAGATAAAAGGTAAAATGGAATTGGACAGGAAAATTAAGTAGCTTGGTTTTCTTTCTGTATAAGGTTGTGTTAAATTAACTCTTCCACTTCTTAGCAGTTTGTCCACTGGAAAGTTATTTAATAGCTTTACATCTTATTTTTCACATCTACAAAATTTGTAAAATGATAATGTCAATGAAAAGACTTCAGTTGAGTTAATCAAGAATTTAAATAGAAAATCATAATATAGTACTTCACAGATGCATTATTACTTTATATGCAAACAGACTTTTCATGCACCTTGTTTCACTTGTGAATCTGGATCTCAAATAACTGTAATTTTATCTCCTTTTAGGATCAGAATCAGAGAAAATAGTTGTGAAAGACCAGCCCAGTTTTAAAATCATAAAAATAAAATTAGAATTTTTTGGTCAATATCTTCTTTGCTTAGGGTATAAATCTTTTTTAAACATTGTATAAAGAATGTGTTTTTTCTTCTCATTATTTTTACTCCAGAACAGAGTTGGATTAGAGGTAAAGTTACCCAGACAAAGAGAGGAACACAAACACACACACACAGAAAAAAAAGAACTGATTGTTGGATATGTGCCTTTGGAGTAAGCTGAAAATACAATAAAGAGGGAAAAGTAAATACAAAATTAATTTGCTTTTATTTTGGCGAAGCCTTTAAAGTAACATAGAGACCTGGGACCTCTTCATGATGTAATGTGTGACTTCATATATCTCCATGTGATTATATTTTTTTTCCTTTTGAGACTGGAAGTTTCTGCCTTTAGAGATTTGACTCCACAATTAAATGCTATAATGGAGTACCCATGGTTACTCAATTCTCTTTAAAGAAAACAAGGAGGAGCAAACATGTATTTACTGAGAGGTAATCTCAACATGTTATAAATAGGTAATTCAAATATCCATTGCATTTTGTTAGAAAATGAATTATTTTCCTTAAAAATGTTTGAGCTACAACTGAGAACTGATGATAAAAACATGACAGATTACACAGGTAAGACACAGGGAAGAAAGCTATAAAGAGTTGGAGCTGTTATACACTGAGGTAGACAGATTGTCTGTCTGCTGTAACATGACATTATTTCGCTAGCATACCTTGTGACTGAAACAATAGTTTTGTTCTAGTAAAAAAAAAAACATTTAAAATATCTCAAAATCATTCTTTAGGGTATTGGTCAAAATATCGGTTATTTGGAATGGTCACTATTTTGGCTGCATGGGGAATAGAAGGTGTATTTACAGTGCACAGTACATACATTTGGAGTTGAAGAATGAACAGAGTGGTCTTGAGGGGAAAGGTATGGATTTGAGTCAAACTCAAACACCTATTCAGAGAATGGGAGATACTTCAGCAGGTGATTTGTATCCTTTGTATTTGGAGCATGGGAGGGTAGAGAAAAATTAGAACAACATATGTCCATTTGCAGAAACTGAAATGGAATGTGTGGACTTGCCCAGTGCTTTCAGAGGACTACAACGAGATTTAGTAGACAATTGCTTAATAAATGTACCCATTTGTCCATTTATCCACTAATTTTCCTCTTTCTTCAGTCACTCTATTTACTACACTATGTTATCCTAGGTTGCTTTCTCCCGTATGTGAATATCTACATCAACGGTTTTACTATTTCCTCGGACTGTTTGGAGAGAGAAATATCTACACCTAATGCAAGTTTAAGGAGATAGATACTATTTGTAATAAATGACTAGAACAAATTATACTGTGGTGACTGAGTTCATCCTGTTGGGATTGGCAGACACGCTGGAGCTACAGATCACCCTTTTCTTGCTGTTTTTCATGGTATATACGCTTACAGTTTGGGGGAATGTTGGCATGATCCTCTTAATCTGGGCTGACTCCAGACTTCACACACCCATGTACTTCTTCCTGGCCAACCTGTCCTTTGCAGACGTTTGTTATTCTTCCACCATCACCCCAAAGATGCTGGTGGATTTACTGTCGGAGAAGAAAACCATCTCCTTTGTTGGCTGCTTTGTGCAGTTGTATTTCTTTCTTGCATTGGCCACTACTGAGTGCATCTTGTTCGGGTTAATGGCTTACGACCGTTATGTGGCCATATGCAACCCTCTGCTTTACCCCATGCTTATGTCCAGGACCGTCTGCCTTAAAATGGCAGCAGGGGCTTTTACAGCAGGGCTGTTGAACTCCATCGTTCACACAAGTTATATAAGTAGCTTGTCATTCTGTAGCTCCAATGTCATCAACCACTTCTTCTGTGATTGCACTCCACTTTTTAAGCTCTCATGTTCTGACACATGGATGAATGAAAGCACCATTTCGACTTTTGCTGGTGTGAATATGGTTGGGACTCTGCTGGTCATCCTCACCTCCTACTTCTACATTCTCTACTCCATCTTTCGCATGCATTCAGGGGAGGGCAGGCGCAAAGCGTTCTCGACATGTGCCTCTCACCTGACAGCCATAATTCTGTTCTATTCCACGGCCATCTACACTTATCTGAGACCCAGTTCCAGCTACTCCCTAAGTCAGGACAAAGTGGCCTCTGTGTTCTACACAGTGGTGATCCCCATGTTAAATCCTCTGATCTACAGCCTCAGGAATAAGGAAGTAAAGGCAGCTTTTGGGAATGTAATTACCAAGAAAAGGATTTCCTCTGTTCTGTGACTGTTTGGTTAAATTTCTGAACTAGAGTATTTATTGAACTTTCAAAGGCTGATTCAAGCCAATAGTTTTTTATTAGAATAGTTGCTAAGTAGTTGCCATCTAAAATATTCGAGTATATGTATTTGATTTGAGTATAAGGTAAATTACCAAACTTATATGAGACAATGAGATCTTTATTTCATCATTTTATATTTTCAGAAGGAAAATATGTGAGGTTTATTACTCAAGAAAAGGAAGGTATTGACTGTTTAGAGACAAAAGTCACAAAATCACATAAAACTAGTCATTTAAAATATATGTAATTATCTGTGTACTTTTCCCTGTGAATTATTTTTTAGTGTTTGTGATTTTTAAATTGTCATATATTGCATTTATCAAAAATGCTTTAAATTTAAAGTATATTTTAATTATAATTTATTGTATTATGTCTGGGGAGGACACTTAAATAAAACTTCATAACTGTAGCCTTAATTCCAACTGTAAACCCATCTATTTCCTTTTCTCTCCATGCACATACATGTTTATTAAAGAATAAAGTGAGTCTGTTTAAAGGTGTGCTACCAAGAAAACTGCCATCTGACTAGAATGCACAAGTTACATCTCTCATGTTCTCTTCTCAAAAATTTCCAGCCCTTCTCTTGCTTTCCCTCTCATGGCACTGGTATATGCACACAAACTACATACATACACATTTAGCTATAGCAAAGAGTTCATTAAGGACATTGCTCTGCCGGGGATAAATCAATGCTCTGTACATGAACTTAAGACATATTCTTTTTTTATTTTCATTTTTTGATTAGTGTTGACATGCAATATTATTTTATATTTGTTCCAGGTGTACTGCATAATATTAGACATTTAAATAATTTACAAGTGACCTCCAATTAGTCTAGTACCCACCTCACACTATTTGTGGCTGTTATAATATTATCGACTATATTTCCTATGCTGTACTTTAGAACTCTGTGACTATTCTGTAACTATCAATCTGTACTTCCTAATCCCTTTACCTTTTTTTTTTACACAGCTTCCTGGCCCCTCCTATCTGACAACCACCAAAATGTTCTTTGTATTTATGAGCCTGTTTTCATTTTGTTCATTTAGTTTGTTCTCTAGATGCCACACAACAGATATTCTTTACAATGAACCATCTGCTCATAGAAATCTCCTATCAATTGCCAATAAAAATCAGTTAAATTTAATATTAAAGCTAAGTAAGTGAAAAGGTACAAACTTCTAATTAGAAAAGCACTGAGTCATGGGGATGTAATGTACATCATGATGATTATAGTTAATATTACCATATTGCATATTTGAAAGTTGCTAAAGAGCAGATCTTAAAACTTATAACAAGGGGAAAAAAATGTGTTAGTATGTACGGGGATGGATGATAGCTAGATTTGCTGTGGTGATCATGTCACAATATATACAAATACTAGATCATTATCTTTTTACACCTGAAACTTATATAATGTTATATGTTAGTTAGACCTCAATTACAAATAATAATAATAATAATAATAATAATAATAATAAATCTGAAAAGAAAATTTAAGTGTAATGAATATGGAGGTAAACAGGAACTTGGTTTAGCAGAACTGTAGAACTGTAGAGGAGGCTGAGTGGGGGTCGGGGCTTGATCAAGGGACAACCACATGTCATTTGGGGAGAAATATCTCTCACGATGTTTCCCTTGATCTTATTGCTGAAGTCACACTTGATCGAAGAGTTGATGTACATGTCATCTGGGATGTGGCATAGCAGTCATTATGGCCTATCACAAACAGGTCATCTGCTCGACTGTTCGATACCCATAATGGTCCATGTAGGTGACTTTGGCCAGCCAGATAGACATTCGTGAAGGTATCACTGGTATCTGAGCACCCATGGGCCATGTTCTCAGCCCACAGTTCGCAGGGTTACCTGGCCCCAGAGGCCTGTGGTAGAATGGCCAGGCTGTTCTCAGAGATGTTCACTCTTTCCCTGCGTAGCCTGCCTGCTTCTTATGCACCAGCTCTCAGCTTTTGGCTGCATGCTTTCCGCTGTCCCTGTCCTGGGAATGTAATGAAATCATACATAAAAACAAGATGTTTCCCTAGTAAACACTAATTTGCATATTAAAAGCTTTAATTTGCAGTGAAACAGAAATAGAAACAATGTTTTAGATGTGAGTCCAGTTATTCTGAAATTTGGGGATTTAGACTTATCATAATTTGAGCCATGTTCTCTACTCTCTAGTTCAGCTTTCTTACATTGAATTATTCTAATGTACAAGGTCTCCAAATGTTTTCAAATTTGGGAGCTATTATCACTAATGGTTTTGCTACTTTTTAATTTATTGAATATAGGCTTTTTGTATATTTTGATTATTTTTTAAACTCATCATTGTTTATAAAAATATATTAATTATTCTATTTTCTTATGTTCAATTCATTTGTGTGAAAAAATGTTTTAAATATTTTATTTTACTTTCTTTAACTCAAAATAAATTTAAATTGTAAAATCTAAGAGATTTTTAAGTTCTATATTGAGTGTAATTGCACCATTCTTTTTCTTTTAGGACATGACAATATTTATTAAACCCTCCTTTAAGAGTGTAATTTTTTTTTTTGCTAATTCTCTTTTGCTTTTTGTTTTCTATTGTTCTAGTCTTTTGTTTCACTTGGGTGTTTATTGTTAACACACTCCCAAAATATCTAACAATTTTGCTTTGTATCATTGGCTTTGAGTAGTTTATTTATTAAAATTTTGAAAACTGTTCGAAATATATACTTTTAGGCTATGTTTAGTCAATATTTTTATTAATGGGACAAAACAGAGAATAACTACAAAACCTGTGAATTAATCAATAATTAAGAATTACATAGATCTAAATAAATAACAAAAAATATATAATGTTATTAATAGATAGAGTCTTGAATTAAATATTTGCATATGTGGGACTGTGTAAGACAAGTAACTATGGACAGTTATGTCATGTTTCCAAGTCTGTGTACTGACTCCCAATAAAATCAAAGTTGCACACCAACTCTTAGATAAGCATTTCTGGTTGACAACCCTTCACAGGAGTTTTCAGACCACTCTGCTGGAAGCTTTAAGTGCTATCTGCGTGATTCTACCCAAAAGGACAAGTGGAAGCTCATGCCTGGTTCTTTTTGACACAGCTCTACACACCTTTATCCTCTGCTAATTTTTATTGTTATTTTTAGCTGTAATAAATTATAACCATAAGTACTAAGGTTCTGAGTTTTATTGATCATTGAACCTGATGATAATCTTGAGCACCATAGACACAACCACTAAATTAGCAAATTTTTCTCAACTTTTTTTGTTTTAATTCTTTATTTTTATAGTACATAAAATATTAAACATTAGTTTATTCTAAAATGTAAAATAAATACGTAAATTAGGAAACAAAGTAAGTGAACACATATAAACTCACCTCTCAGATTAAATGAAAAGGAAAGTAAGTATTGCTATAAATGTAAGTTCCCTGTGTTGACTCCCATTATCCTATTTTCTTGAGAGTGACAACTACTCTTGTGAATTTTCATTATTCCCTAGCTTTCACTTTTAAAAACAATTTCATTCGTATTCTTAAAACTATACTTTCAATGTGATATCATACACAGTTTGTCTTCTATATTGCTTATATTTTTCTTCATTATGTTTCTAGTATTTGACCACTTTTGTATATATTCCTGCCCACTAAAAAATTACACAGCTTCATAGTATTCTCTTTCTTTGATATGTCATAAATAAATTGTCTGTTATCTTTTATTATGACCGATGTGGATATGAATGTTACTTTACATGTCACTCAAGCACAGATACAAAAATTCATCCAGGTATATCCCTAAATGTAACACTGATTGTGTATGTACTGAGGATAAACATATGTGCAACTTCAAGACATAACATATTCTTTTCTAAATGTTTTCCTTACATTTATACCCTCAACAACAGCACATAAGATCTCAGGTTCCATATCTTTGCTAACACTTATTATAGTCATTTAACTTTCTTTCTCCAAGGTAGTGGGGGTGAGAGATATATAAATGTTTAACACATCTGAGATTATTTTTGCTCCATTGTATTAGGTGGAGATCTTTTATGAATGTAGACACAATATTTTCCCCCACCACTTTTTTTTAAACATACATTCTCCATTTATCTTGAATGACACATTATGATATAATAAATTTTTCATTTATGTGTGAAACTCTCTAGACTATTGTAATCAACAGTTTTACTATTTCCTCAGAACATTTGGAAAGAGAAATATCTATACCTAATGCAAGTAATCAACAGTTAATGTTATATTTTCTTCTTTGGCAAGCTTTTTTTTTATAATGGCATTAGTTCCTCCTAGATATTTATTCAGAAACAGCATAGTCTTTTTTTCTGGGTAATTTTACAAAATTCCCAATTATTGTGTATGGATGCAAAAGTTGGACAGCGAAGAAGGCTGATAAGGAAAAAAAATAATTCATTTGAAATATAATGTTGAAAAAGAGCTTTCAGGATACCCCAGACCACCAGAAAGAGTAAATGGCTCCTAAAGCAAATTAGTTGAAACATGCTAGAGGCAAAATGACAAAACTGAAGTTCTCCTATTTCAGGCACATCATGAGAAGGCAGTGTTCTTTAGAAAAGACAATAATTCTGGGAAAAATAGAAAGCAGCAGGAAAAGAAGAAGACCAAATAGGACATGAATCGTCTTCATAAAAGCCATAGACGTGAGTCTAGAGTTGCTGAGCAGGGATGTTGAGGATAGGACATTATGGACATCTTTCATTCATAGGGTCACCAGGAATTGAAGCTGACTCGAGGTCACATAAAACAACAATTTCACATAAAATTTTATCCTTAACTTTGCTCTTTCAGAACATTCTTATAATTTTGTTTTTAAATGTGTTTTATTTACAGACTAATATTTTAAAGCTTATGTCTTTAAAATATTGAACCTTCCTCATAAATGTAGTATCACTATATTATTTATTTAAAATATTTTAATGATGTTTTATAATCTCCATGTTATAAGTAATTATTGTTAAATTAATTTTCCTAAGGACCTTGTATATTGTTAATGTTACCTTTAAAAAATTTAAATCCTAAATATTTTCTGTAGTGATGTTGCAATGTAACTAATTTTTAAGTTAAATGTTAATCTTATAGATAACAACTCAGAAAAGCTATTTTATTATTTCTCATAATTTATCTTATCCCTTTTCATGAGTCACTTTCTTATATACATATATTCTGAATTTTATTTTGATTTATTTTTCTTTTGCTAGCAGCTCCCTTCAAAGAACTTTGACCAGCAATTGACAACTATAGACATCACTTTTACATAATCTTAAAGCAAATATCACTAACTTTCTCTTTATTATCTTTGATCATGAGGTGTCAATTAAACCTTAAACACTAATTGAAATTTTGTTTGAGCCTCCAAATGCAATATGTCTGATTTATCCCACCTCATTATTAATGTAAAAGGAAATCAAAAAAGTTTCTGATAATAAATTTATGGGACAAAAATTTAAGCAAATCAATCATAAAACTTTAACCATTAAATTGCAAAAGAACACATAACATTAAACGTGTCTGTCCACTGTTTTTTAAGGTATCTTCATGTCACCTTATTAATCTACAAACTTGTGATGCTAATATTACAACCTTTTGATGCAAACTAACCATTCAAAATGAATGCACAATGAGCCTCATTAAGAAAAACCTTTGGTGAAATTTTTAGGTTCAATGCAAAGAGAATACAGAGCAAGTATTAATGAAGAGATAAATACTATAAGCAAAGATTATCCTGAGAGAAAATTGATGAATATGTGATAAAGAGATGAGAACTCCTTCCCAACTCTTTTTACTCAAGTGTAATGAATCCCTTGATAACGACAAATTCCTACCTTTTGCATTGGGGCTAATACAAGGCTCAACATCAGAATAGATCTTAATTATGTTTTTTCTTATTGACTCTCAAGAGAAATCTATTAGCATTACAGTTATTTAATCAACATGTTTTTCAGTCTTGTATATAGAAAGGCAAACCACATATGCACTTTAACATAAGAAATTAAATAAATTATTGATCCTACATGCTTAATTTACAACTTATTACATGCATTTGCCTTAATTTGAATAAAAAGAGTAAAATATTAGCATCTTGAACTTATTTCTTAGATAAGTGATATAGAGAATAATTTTTATAGTCTAAAATGTTATGAATCATGAATCTCATCATTGAGAAAAACTATATATTTTAACTTGCTACTGCTACAGTAGCCTATGCTGCTCTCTGTTTTTCTTGTATTATCACAACAAGAGTTACTGGTCGCAGAACAGTAATATTTATATTTTTGAACATATACCCTCATTAAGAAAATGATCCCATAAGATGTTTCTTTAAGACTGAAAAATTCAAAGAAGTCATGGGTACTTCAATTAGTTATTGTGGTGAGGAAGGTGAAGGCAAACCCTACACCACTTACTTGAGGTTAAGAATCAGGATTTGGGAGAGGCTTAGAAGCCAGAGGTCTTCAGTAGAGGAAACATCAACATATCCTTCTCACCTCATCATTCATCCATGGAGATATGAGAAAACTGCTAAACATATGTATAGCAGGTTTGCATTCCAGTAGACAGCCCTACCCCTGTTGCTTACATTTTTATGAAGTCAGTATGTGTGTGTGTGAAAAAGGTTGTGGAGAAAAAAATGATTCATTTAAAATCTGGTGTTGGAAGAGAGTTCTAGAGATATCTTGCACTGCAAGAAAGATGAACAAATGGTTTCTGGAGCAAATTCAGTCTGAAACATTAGTTGAGGCAAAAACAACAAAACTGAAGTTGTCCTACTTCGGGCACATCATGAGAAAGCACAATTCTTTAGAAAAGACAATAATGCTGGAAGAAATAGAAGGTAGCAAGAAAAGAGTACGACCAAGGATGAGATGGATTGACAGCATAAAAGAAGCCATAGGTGTGAGTCTGCAGGAGCTGAAGACAAGACAAATGTTGAGGACAGGACATTGTGGATGTCACTCGTTCTCCGGGTCACCAGGAGCTGAAGCCGACTCAGCATCCCATAATAACAACAACATGCATTGGGTCTTATCATTAAATGCAGATTTAATGAACAAGAAAACACTTAAGAGACTTATCTTGGGTGGACATAAAAAGAATAAATGTCCACAGATGCCATCCGGACAGTTTTGATAACACTTTGCCCTCTCAGGTGCATAATTGAAATAGCTGCTAGCAGGTGAATAGTAGGTAGAACATACTCTTCAAAGATAGGGGAGCGTGAGCTAAGAGCCCTTAATTGCCTGGGTCATGCGCAAGGGTCAACTGATGCTTGTGTCCACTCTCTAAATGTCCTTCTTCAACAACTGTGTGATTTCATTTTCATCACATTCTGGAAAGGGCAAAAAGCATAACATTATTCACACCAGTGGTTTCCTAGTGATTATCAGAGGATGAGGGAGGGGATGGTATTGTCTATAATGATACATAATAGAATTCACTAGGCTGGAGGAAATATTCCATCTTGATTGTGGTGGTGGTTACAAGACTGCATGTGTTCGGCAAAACTCATTAGTGTTCACCTAAAAACAGTAATCAATTACTGTAAGAAACTTATTATACAATAAAATTGACTTTAAAAAACTGGAGGTTTTTTATATTACATTATTTTATATTAACTTATTATATTCCTAGTTTTAACTATATTTTAAATTGCAATATTATAATAGATTTGTTTCTGCTCTTTGTGAATAAAACTCCTTTCAAGATTTTTGATTATACTATTTGTTCAATAAATTCAATCTCCTTGTTGATCCTTATTTTCCTTAGAGTTTAATAATCTTTTTCTTTCTTCATAACATTTTCTCCTTCTTCTTCTCCCATGGTAATTCTCTGTGCTGATTCTTCTCCTGTCTCTCTTAATTCACATTTCTGGCTGCTCAATTATAAATTATTATGAAATATTTCCATTTCTTAAATTGTTAATTAAATTTTATATGTAGTAAATATATATAATGTATTTGATAGATGTCATTTGGGAGTGCTTTTTATTGGCATAAAAGTGGAATTTTTACAAGTCAAGTTTTTAAGTAGTATCTTTCATGATGTTGCAGATTTGTCTTTTGATACAGACATATTTTGCCTACTCTGATAATTGAAAAATTGAATTTGCTAGAGGAAACTCACACATACACACACATGTGTATACATATATAATCTTCTAAGATAAAATAAAACTAGACAGGAAAGCAAGGTAGCTGGGTATTAACACTTTCTTCTGAAGACTGTGCTCAAGTATATTCTACCTCTTAACAATTTGTACTTTGGAAAGAGTTTTTAACAGCTTGAAGTGTTGCTCACTTCATCTGCAAAATGTGTAATATAATGCTTCTTCAAAGACTGGTGTAGATAATAAATTGAGAATATAAATGGAAAAGAATAATGCAGAATGATGTATGATGCATTCTCTATGCAGGCAGATTCTCTATATACATGGACGTTCAGTGTGTTTTATTTCACTTTGTTTTCTTTCTGTATTTAGGTCTATAAAGATTGTACATTCATGTCCTTGTAGGATCACAATCAGACAATAATTGTAATAAGCCAACACAAATCTGGCAAAATAAAAAAAGTTAGATTTTCTTATTTATTGTTCTTTTTTGCTGGAATATTTCTTTAAACGTTATACAATGAATATCTTTAGTTCTTTGTCATTAATTTCACTGAAGAACAGAGTTGGTGCTCACTTTGGCAGCACATACGCCCAAATTGGAACAATAGAGAGAAGATTAGCATAGCTCCTATACAAAGATAACACACTAATTAGTGAAGTGTTCCATATGTTTCTTTGGTTCATATATAAAATGGAATATTACCCAGTCATTAAAAAATAAAATTTTAACCATTTGCAAGAACATGGATGGACCTGGACGTTCTTATGCTGAATGAAATAAGTCAGAGAAAGATAAATACCATATGATCTTACTTACATGTGGAATTTAAGAAACAAAAAGAACAAACTAATCAAAAACAGACTCACAAACATAGAGAATAATCTGATGATGACCAGAGGGAAGGGGATTGTGGGGATTAGGAGAAAGGAGTGAAGAGTCAAAGAAGTAGAAAGTAGTTGATTGATGGTCACGGGGATGGGGAGCACTGCATAAGGAATGCAGTTAGCATTAATATAATGGCTAGATGTAGAAGCAGAGGATAGAGAAACTATATAAATGTCTACCCAATTTACTGTATACTTGAAACTAATAGTAAAATAAAATTTTAAAGAATGGAGTTGAACTGAAGGTTGAACTTACCCAGAACACACATAAACGCATACACACACACAGACACACACTCATTAGCAAAGGGAAGAATAATAGTAAGATAATAAACAGTTAGTGGGCTAAGTATCTATGAGAAATAGGCTAAAATACAAAAAGAGAGATAAGGTAATGAGCAATTACTTTTTTCTTTTTACTTTGGCAAAGACTTTAAAGTAATACAGATCAGGATCGACTTTGTGATGCAATGCATGATTCCATCTATTTCCATGTGACTATATTTTCTTTTCTCTTGAGAATGGGAGTTTCCTTTAGGACTGACTTTACAATTAAACCCCATCTTCTCATCCCCATGATTACTCATTTTTCTTTACAGAAAACAAAATAAAAGTGCAGCAACATGTATTTACTCAGAAGGTGTCTTAATCTTTCAAATAAGTCATGCAAATTTTACTGTATTTTATTTCACTTGAAAAATTAAATTCTTTTTTTTCATTTTTAAGATCCAATTGAGAACTCATATTAAAATAAAAAAAATCACAGTTTACACGAGTAAGACTGGACTGGAAGCTACTGAGGATTTGGTGCTGTTATTCACTGTGGTGGACAGGTACAGTGTCTGATGCTACATGACATTGATTAGATAATGTGCTTTGTAATGAGAACAATTATATGGTTGCTTTTTAAAAATACAAATCATTCTTAGGATATAATGGATGTCGAAATAGCAATTATTTGAAATCGTCACTATTTACACTGCTTAAATTATATAAGAATTTTGGAGTTAAAAATTTAACAGAGTGATCTTGAGGGAAAAAAATAGATTTGAGTTAAACCCACACACCTGTTCAGAGAATGGGAGAGACTTCAGCAGATTATCTAAATCCTTTGTATTTGGTGTGTGGAAGGGTAGAGAAAAACTAGAACAACATATGTCCATTTGCAGAAAGTAAAATGGAGTGTGTGAACTTGCCCAATGCTTTCAGAGGACTACAATGAGATTTAGTAGACAGTTGCTTAATAAATGTACATGTTTGTCCACTTTTCCACTAATTTTCCTCTTTCTTCAGTCACTCTATTTACTACACTATATTATCCTAGGTTGCTCTCTCCCATGTGTGAATATCTACATCAATGGTTTTACTATTTCCTCGGAACTTCTGGAGAGAGAAATATCTACACCTAATGCAAGTTTAAGGAGATGCTAATTGTAATAAATGACTAGAACAAATTATACTGTGGTGACTGAGTTCATCCTGTTGGGATTGGCAGACACGCTAGAGCTACAGATTACCCTCTTCTTGCTGTTTTTCGTGGTATACACACTTACAGTTTGGGGGAATGTTGGCATGATCCTCTTAATCTGGGCTGACTCCAGACTTCACACACCCATGTACTTCTTCCTGGCCAACCTGTCCTTTGCAGACATTTGTTATTCTTCCACCATCACCCCAAAGATGCTGGTGGATTTACTGTCGGAGAAGAAAACCATCTCCTTTGTTGGCTGCTTTGTGCAGCTGTACTTTTTCATCGCATTGGCCACAACTGAATGCATCCTCTTCGGGTTAATGGCCTATGACCGTTACATGGCTATATGCAACCCTCTGCTTTACCCCGTGCTTATGTCCAGGACCGTCTGCCTTAAAATGGCAGCAGGGGCTTTTACAGCAGGGCTGTTGAACTCCATCGTTCACACAAGTTATATAAGTAGCTTGTCATTCTGTAGCTCCAATGTTATCCACCACTTTTTCTGTGACAGCCCTCCACTTTTTAAGCTCTCATGTTCTGACACATGGATGAATGAAAGCACCACTTCCATTTTTGCTGGTGTGAATATGGTCGGGACTCTGCTAGTCATCCTCACCTCCTACTCCTACATTCTCTTCTCCATCTTTCGCATGCATTCAGGGGAGGGGAGGCACAAAGCGTTCTCAACGTGTGCCTCTCACCTGACAGCCATAACTCTGTTCTATTCCACGGCCATCTACACTTATCTGAGACCCAGTTCCAGCTACTCCCTAAGTCAGGACAAATTGGCCTCTGTGTTCTACACAGTGGTGATCCCCATGTTAAATCCTCTGATCTACAGCCTCAGAAATAAAGAAGTGAAGGCGGCTTTTGGGGATGTAATTACCAGGAAAAGGATTCTTCATTTCTGAGATTGGTTAAATTTTGAACTAGATAGAGTATTTAATAAACTTTCTAAGCTGATTCTAGCCAACAATTGTTTATTATAATATTTGCTAAGTAATCATGTTTTGTAATACTCAAGTAAATTAAAAAACTTATGTGAAATGATGAAACTTTCATATCATCAATCTATCAACCTATCTCTTTAGTAGGTCTTAAAAATTGAGCATTATCTGTAATAAAATCTTGCATTGGAACAGGAAGATATTGACTGTTTAGAGACAAAATTCACAATATCACATGAAACTATCCATTGAAATTACTTGTAATATCCATTTGTTAGTTCCTCATACATGCCTTTCTACCATTTATGATTTGAAATTGATTGTTATATACCACTTATGTCAAATGTGTTAAATTTAAAATAGCACTTTTTAAGTATTAAATGATCTCCTGAGAAGATAATTTTAAATAGAACTGTAGTTTTAATTGCTACTGTAAAATACCTAGCTTTTATTGCTCTTATAGCCCTTATACACATACATATTTCTTAAAGAACAAGTGTGATTTTGTGCAATTGGGAAAACTGTTGCTTGATTAGAATGTATCAATTAAAACATTTCACCTATACCCTTCTCTTCTCAAAAATTTCCAATTTTCTTACTTTGTCTCTCCCAGACTGACATACACACACAATTTATGTGCACACATATTCAGATGCTTCAAAGTGTTCAGGGCATAAAAAGTTCAATGGATGAATTTGACATATATTCTTTAAAATATGCTTTTAGATTTCCTGAGTATAAACATCTCCTAACAATTTCCAAAAATATATATATAAAACTAATCTTATTATTAAAGCTAAGCATTATTAATATGAAGGTAGACAAGAAATTGCCTTAGGAGAATCGGGATAGACCTGAGAGGGAGCCAGGCCTTGCTCAGGACACAGCCAAATTTACAGCGTTGAGTGGGGGATATTTCTCAGTTCTCTTCTTTACCATTGTCATTGAAGTTGCACACAATAGAAACTGTTATGTACACGTCATCTGGAATGTGGCACAGCAAACATGTTTTGTCACACAGAGGTCATCCAGCTTGACCATTCAATAATGTCCTCAATGGTCCATGTAGGTAAGTTTGGCCTGATGGATGTTTGTGAAGATATCAGTGGTTTCTGAGCACCAATGGGACATGCTCTCAACCCACAGGTCCACAGTGGTTACCTGGCCCTGGAGACCTGTGGTAGAATGGCCAGGTTGTTCTCAGAGGTGCTCGTTCTTTCCCTGCATAGCCTGCCTGCTTCTTATACACCAACTGGCTGCTGTTGGCTGGATGCTTTCCACTTTCCCTGTCCTGAGTATTTAATTAAATCATACATGAAATCAGGATGTTTCACTAGTAAACACTGTTATTATATTCTTTTCATTAAATGTTTTAATTTTCAGTAAAACAGAAATAGAAACAATATTTCAGAGATGAATCCAGTTATTCTGAGATTTGTGGTTTTAGACACTTCATGATTTGAGCCATGTTCTCTGCTCTTGAGTTCAGCATTTCTACATTTTAATTAATGTCATGAATGGACCATGAGATGATCATGCTAAGTGAAAAACACCAAAGAGAATACATTGAAAACCTCAGGATATCACTTATATGTGGGATATAAACCTAAAAGCAACAAACAAACATGGCAAACAGAGACTCATGGACATGATCAGTGGTTACCAGAGGGTATGTGGAAGAAAGCTGGTATATGAGATAATAGGTTTCAAATATGTGGTGACAGAAAGAAATCTATGGGAGGGTAACATAAAATGCAATATATATATGACTTATGGATGAGTTATACATTTAAAATACTAGATTTTGTTAACTGATGTCATTATAATGAAAAAATAACCTTAAAAAATAATCTCACGCACAAGATCTACAAATATTTTCAGCTTTGAGAGCTATTATCATTAATAATTTTGCCACTTTTTTAATTTATTGAACATAGACTTTTTATATAAATTTTGATTATTTTTGTTAGCCCAATATTATTTATAAAAATATTTTAACTATCATATTTTCTTGCTTACCGTTCAATATATTTGTGTGAAAAATGTTCCAAATAATTTTATGACTTTATTCAACTCAAAAAATTTTAAATTGTAAAAGTATTAAGAGTTTTCTAATTTTTACATTGAGTGTGATTTTATCAATCTCTTCTTACCTGACATTATTTATTAAACCATTCCCTATGAATATAATTTTCTTTTTGCTTCTTTGCTATACAGCCATTATTGCTTTCTGTTTTTCTCATATCCTGTTTCTTTTATTCTACTTTTATATTTAATGTTACTACATTCCCCAAATATACACATATCAACCAATAATTTGCCTTATTCAGTTTTGTGTAATTTCTTTATTAAAATTAATGATGTTGAAATGTATGACTTTTAACTATTTTAATCAATATGTTCATCTGTTTCTAGATGATGTCAAATAGTGAACAGCTAACAAAACCTGTGATAGTCATGACATTAAAAAAATAAGCCTACGAGATGGAAGGAGTGAAAGAATCAATATTTAAGAATCACAGAAAGCCAAAAACAACTAAAAAATCATTAATAGATATAGTCCTCCATTTAGGCAGAAATAATGTGTACAGTGTGTTATGAATATATCAAAGTAATTTTGTATTTAGCTTGTTAGATGTAAAGTAACATAACCCATGTAATTTTCATAAGCCTATTAAAAATGGGAAGACATACTTACTCTAAGCAATAATTAGATAAAGGCTAGTGGGAAGATAAAATGAAGTAGTAGTAATCCCAGTCATCTCCACACTGGTTAAATAAAATTAGAGAGAGTGTGTTAATTCATAGCACAGTTTAATAGACAGAGATAAACAATATTATTTCAAGGAGGTAATGCCTAAGTGGCAGGGGTGTAAAAAATAATATCAAATACAAAGTGGTTGAATTGATGTGAGAATACATAGTCTGTGGAAGAGGAACGTACAAAGAGCTTTAGGGAAAACATATAGCTTTAAACTAATCAGAATAGTATTTCTGTTCAACTTACTGACAAATGTTACACACTTTTAGAGAACAAAATTATGTAACATATTTACAAGCAATGTGTTCACTGACATACAATTTGATATTTAACTGTTAAAAATAAAATATATAGTTTTAAAAAACAATGTTAAGACAAATAGCTTTATCAAAAATAGATGAAATGAGTGTCAAATAGTATGTTTCATCAGAAAGCAGAAATGTGGATATTTGTTGCTAAACTTACATATAATTTACTACTTTGGCTGAGAAACTGAAATGTATTGTTTCTAAGATTTTCTTAAAATTTTGTGTTATATTCGTGAAATTGTTGAATATGTCCATGCATCACTCCTGCGTCTCAGAAGACACCTTGGGATATTTCAGCCATTTAGAAAAACTTATTGCTTACCGATTTGTTACTAAAGAAAGAGGTGGTGATTACCGGCCAAGAAATTTTGAAATTTCACCAATGGGAGATCAATCTGATGAAGACATCTGTCCTGTCACAAACTTTGATTTCATGACTTGGGCTCCAAACCTCAACATGATTTTATGATTTGTAAAATAAGACATGTTACATAAGATCATGTGTTACATAAGAAGACTGTGTGTCACAGTAATCTGAAGTGCTGAATTTGGTAAGAGCTGGTGGAAAAAAATGCTTTTAAAGAGCAAATGATAAAGATATATCTACAGTCCATTGTAAAGACATGCTTATCTTCCAATAGTTGTGCCGAATACCGACAGTGTGAGCTCACAGAATGGTGCCAACAGAAGTCAGAAGCAGAGTGACAAGGAACAGGTTTTTATTTTTAAATGGGTCATTGAAATTGATTTATTTCAATGCTAACAAAAATTGCAAAATAGAGTTTACTTATTTTTTATTTTTTATTTTTCTGTATAAACATGCATACATATTACATTTCACCCCTAAAGATAAGGCTGGTATCTTCATAGGAGACTCATATTAAGTATTCACTATAGATCTGTTCAGATGAATATAATATGTTTGATATGAATTTTACCCCATAGCACACACAAACATGTTATATTTTCTAATGTGGTTGTTTTATGTATGATTAAAATGAGAATCAAAACAGAAGGAAATGTTTGAGCATAAAGTCTATGTAAATCCTGTGACCTATTCTTACAATATATACATGACTGCAACCTTGATCCGCGCCACCTTTATCTTCTAAACAGGTCATTGCAATAACTTCCTATCTGGTCTCCCTGCTTTCACTCCTGCTCACACTAAAATATATTGTGTTCTTATTCACACTCATTTTCAAACATTTTACTTTCTGCTAACAATGTAAGAGACACAACATACATGATTGTGATTATGAAAGATTAAATGAATGGGCGTATATTATTGGTCTTCAATATGGGCCAAGTGTTCTAGGTAGATGACTCTATTCTTAGAGCTGGATGTTCACCATAAAGTAAAGCATACAAATACCATGGAATTAAGGAGTTTCTGAAAGAAAAGGGAGTCAAATTATAAAATAAAAAATAAAACACGATATAATGAGGTTGAAATAGAAATTACATTGGGAAGATATGAGAGTATTATATTAGAAAGATTTAACTTTACATATGAGAATAGTGGGTCACCTTTGGGACATACCAGCTTAGTCCAAAAGATTAACAGATGTTTTGCAGACATACTGACAAATTTGGAGGGTCCAAAATTTTCTGTACATTTTGAAGAATATAGTGCAGCACCCTATATAGTTATATGACAAAAGAAATCTGATTCCTTTTTATCTTATTTGAATACCTGTACCTAAAAGAACCAAGAAACTTAACAAATAAACAATCTAGATGAAGCATGAAATCTAGATAATTTCCAAGTTACATTCTTTCAGGTTAAGATAAATCGAGAAATAACCCAAAATCAAGAAACAACCCAAATTCCATAAAAGATAAGTAAATGAACAAAATAAAGCTTGAGGTTCAAATCTATACTGACAACAAATGACTGAAACATAGGAAGAACATAGATAAATCTTAAAATCCTTACAGTGAGCAAAGACATCAGGATAAAGAATACATTCTTATGGATTATAAATGATCGATAGCAACAGAAATCTTACCTGCGGTTCTGTGGGTTAGGATAAAGAAAAGATGAATTAGGAAATGTTTGAGATAGTATGAATGTTTTGTACCATCATTGTGAAAATGCCTTCATGAGCATATATATTTCACATTTGAAATCTTATTAAATCTAGTTGAATGTTTATACTCTATTTTCTGTAAATTATGCTTCAGTAACTTATAATTTAAAATTAAAATTATAATAACATTGCAATAGAAACAATATTGTCTAAAAATTCAAATAAAATACATAACTATGTACCATACATAATTATTCTGTTATGTAAATGACCTGTTAAAACTTAAATCTAACTATACATATGTTACAGCATGCTGTTGTACATTTTAGTTACCAAACTGAGGACAGTTGCAGATTATGGTTTATGCTCTCCAAATATGTTTCTGTGATTCTGACACACAGTAAACAACATTAACTAGCCCTCTTATGTTTTCGTTAGACATGTGATTAGTTCCTACAATGATGTGTGGGTAGATATGTTGTGTCTCTCCTGTCCTGAGGCGCTTAAGAGTGCACTTCTTTCCTTATTTTGTATCTGTCTGTAACTCTCAGCTTTCTGAATGCTAAAAGTGTGAAAGGGGACCACAAAGTATGAACTAGGAAACTGTGGGATTCTGACATGAGAGAAACCAATATTTCCTTATATCTGACTACATAATTGTTCTGTCAAAAAGTATAAGAGGTTTCTTTATATTGTTAAGCCACTGATATAGCTGAGGAATATTTTTTTACTTTTTACTTATTTTTCAATGGTTGTGATATTAAATTAAATAAGAAAATATCCAAATTCTCCATCTTAACAAGGGTTTGACATTCAATTTGTCCTAGTCTATAAAGAAGTGACATAATTCCTGGAGACAAATCATGCAAGCAGTTCTCATTTGTAGATAAGCGTGATGGAAACCCCATAAAAATGCCATATCAGTCATAATAAAGAACACAGAGGGCCACTGTAAAAGAGCTGTGTTGTACAAAAGAGAAGGAGGCTTAAAATAAAAAAAAAAAGAAATGTGTTTAGAAACACAGTTATATACTCAAAGAACATTGAAACAGGAAGAAACAAACATAATTACTAGTAGAATAACATGTACGTTAATGTTAATTCCATACCTGCTTCGAAGGAGCTGAAATGGGATAAGAACTTCAGCATAAATTTTGTTTGTTCATTTTCTGTCATAAATATTCTTGTTTAAAATGTTTGTCTTTATGGTAGTTTACATTTTGATTCAGCTAGAAACCTTCCCTGATGCCTGAGAAGATGTTATAAAATAAACAAAAGCATCCAATTTTTCATCAACACACAAAACATGCTGTAATTTCCATAAAAGTTAATCTATTGACAGAGTTCCAATTCTGAAAAGGGCTCTCACCACCCAGTGTGTTGAAGAGATCAAGCATGCCATGTTCATGCGATACAACATGTGACATTTTTGTAATGGTGTGGATGATCTATATTTGGATCAATTATTGGAATAAAAGTAAGAAAGGGAAATCCACACTAACTATTAAGAGTTGAAATAAAATTTGAAGAACAATTTTTAACTTTCTTCTGAAAGTAGTACTTGACAGTTAAAAGGTGTTTCTTCACCAAGGGACACACCCATTGAAGGGAGCTTCATGCCAAGAATGGGTGAAGAGATGGGCAAGCCATCTATAAGGAAAGTAGTTTTAAAAAATAAACCCAGCTGATTGCAAAAAAACAAACAAAAAAAAAAACAGAGTTTGGAAATTTAATTGTCACACAAGAGAAGATTCCCCCAGGTGAGTGTGACTGCTTTCTATTTAAGAGCATCCAATGTTTGACACCAGCAAGAATATCGTAGAGTTACAGTGGCTCCTCAACATGACAGAAATTCTTAAAAACTTTGCAAGTTAATAATCACCTCCACTCACATAAACATCTTCATGCAAATTTATAAAAGTAAACTGTAATTATTTTATTAGACTATTTTATTTAAAGATAGCTCTTAATTGCAGGATCAAGATACAAAAAAATAAGAGAAAGACAAAATTTTAAGATCTTTCTTTGAAAATGAGTTAGTTTCTTATGATAACTCACATAGTTCCTTACTTTTTTAATTATAAAGCAATAAAAATAAGATGTAGGTCAAATAAAGTTAATAAAGACATTTATAATCACCATTATTCATTAAAGGTAATTGTGAGAACCAGTACTAATAAAATAGGGAAATGTAAGAGACTGAATGTAAGTCTGAGTTTACTTACCAAAGTATTAATGAAAAATATCCGGTGTTGGGGCTAACAAGTGAAGACATGTGTAGTAGAGTGATGAGATAAAAAACATAATCCTTGTCATGTATTTGTTTTAGAAAGCTAAAAATCAAATATTAATAAACTGTAGTTTAAATAGTCAAGCAGTATTGACTGACTGATATTGAATGGAATTAATATGGAGTAAAAAAACATAGTGTGTGTATGTATGTGTGTGTTTAAGTTTCATTTATAGGCTCCAGTCATTTGTTTTTCCAGAATAAATACCAATTGGACTTATTCAAAGTTACACTTTATTAGGCAAAGTTACAAGGGGAAACTAGAGAAAGGGAATTGTTAGTTCAATAGAACTCTTTGATACTAGAATATTACATAGGAAGAGAGGGTAATATAAAAAAATATTGGGATGAATGGGTCATATTTATTGATTGAGTTAAAGTTAATTGATATTTATCATATACTGTATAGTGTTGTTAATAGGAAAAGTTATTGAATAGTATGCTAGAATTAATGGTTTCCATAGTTAACAAAAAATGAGGGGAGAAGTGCATAAAGTAGCATGATAAAATTGCATATGCTTATTCCTTCAATAACAAAGAATTGGTCTAAGAAAATTAATTCTCATTAGACTCTAAATAAAAGAATTTAAAACTCATTTTAAATAAAAGTTTAAAAAAAAACCTTTAAGGAAAACACTTTCAATTGAAAGAAGGTGGAATAAATCAATCAATTCAGAAAAAACTGGTGAACCCACACAAATGCAAATGGAGAAGTCTGTACCATAATTCCGGTATTTAAGGGTAAAATAATAAGAAATTACTTCTGCATGATAAGCTCTAAATAATAATGCACACTTCTCATTTTTTCTCATATTATTTCCTCATTGTACAAAAAAACCTATGTTAGGTTATATTTCTTGGACTGATTTCAAATCCTTTCTGAGGTTTCAAAATCCATTTTCCAGAAACAGAGCACAGTGATATTAGACATGACTTTAGAAATTATAGAAATATATTCATGCATCCAAAGCAGTAAACAGAAGAGGAAAATGTGGTTCAACAACATAAATGAATAACCATCTTGAAATGACCATATATGCAGATGGAGAAACATTTGAAAATAAAAAAATCAAATATGACTTCAATAACAATTTGTTCTTGTGGGGTATTCTGATATTTTCAATAGCCAATGATTCTTTTTGGGATATTTTTTGTCAACTATCTGACTATCCTGATATGCAATAGCATCATAATTATAATAACAAGAATTGACTTTGTCCTCCAGACCCCCATGTATTTCTTTCTTAACAATTTTTCTTTTTTAGAAATCTGTTATGTAATAGTCACTATTCCAAGAATGCTCATGGATCTTTTGACCTAGAAAGGAAAAATTTCTTTGGTTCCTTGTACTGCACAAATATGTTTTGTCCTTACATTTGGAGGCTCAGAATGTCACCTCCTGACAGCGATGGTCTATGACTGCTATGTGGTTATTTGTAACCCTCTGCACTACTGTTGGTCATGAACCACAAGGTCTGTGTTCAGCTGGCCATTGCCTCCTGGGTCAGTGGAGTTCCAATTGCAATTGGACAAACATGTCAGATATTTTTCTCTGTCCTTTTGTGGGTCTATCAGAATTAATCATTTTTTGTGACCTCTCCCAGTTCTCAAACTTGCTCGTGGGGACACATTTCTGAATGAGATCACAGTCTATCCAGCTGCAGTGGTATCTATTGTGGTTACATTTCTATTAACTATTGCTCCTATGAAAAAATTATTGCTAACATTCTCAAAATATTATCAGCCAGTGGGAGAGCGAAAGCCTTCTCCATCTGTTCTTCTCACCTGATACTTGTGATCTTATTCTATGGAATGGCTACTATCAATTATTTGCAACCAAAATCACATTAATCTGAAAGAACCAAAAAAGTAATTACTCTTTTCTACCCATTTTGATGCCAACATTGAATCCTACTATATACACTCTGAGGAACAAAGACATTATGATGGCACTGAGAAAACTAAGTAAGTTATTATGATGATGCAAAGACTTGAAATTACAGAAAAGGACATTCTTGTAGGTTTGTCATATAGCTACAACAGGAAAACAATAGAGATTTATGTCTATGCTTCTAAATAATAATGATGAATATCATCATAACGACCTCACATTATGTTAAGGGACCTTAATTTCATAGAATTAAATAAAGGGTTTCTTTGTAATATAAGCACAAATTATCTTTATTGTAACAATCTAATTTGAACATCCCTGTTTCATCTCACTGTGAACTAGTGAGTTAAGAGGTTACCTGAGCAATACAACAGAGTGTGTTATATAATCAGAGACTAGAGTCATGCTCTGTGATGTATTTTCTTAACCTTCCCATCCCTTCAGATTTCTTTACCATCCTTCTTCATACTCTGATTTGATTTAGCCAATGTAAGAAATCAGCAGCAGCTGAGATGGTGGAAGCAGGGTAATCTTAGCATTATTTTTGCATTTTTTAAATGTTTTTATTTTGTCGCTGTCCACAGTGCTTTAAGACTACAATCCTCCTCCCTTATTATCCCAAATTTCACTGTCCTCTGATAATGTCATTTATTCACCTTGTAGCTTCAGGTTTTGCTTTGGTTAGATCTATTAGTGTTAGAAGTTTTCAGAGTTTCATTCTAAACCATCCACATCAAAGTGTATTGAGTTGAATGTTGTCCTCTTAAGTATATGTTCATCTAGACCTGCAGATGTGACCTTATTTTAGAAAAAGAAAAAAAGCCCCTTGCAGATGTAGTAAATTAAAGAAATAAGATCATCCTTGCCTAAAGTTGTTGCTAAATTCTATGACCAGTGTTTTTATGAGACAGAAAAGCACAGGGCATTTAGAAAAGCAGTTAGAAATAAACAGAAAAGAACATGTGAGGATGCAGGCAGAGATTGGAGTGTTCAGGCCAAAAATCCAAGAATGCCAAGAGACATTGAAAGCTGGAAGAAGCAAAGGATGATTCTGTCTTAGATCATGGCCAGCACTGTTATTTGGACTCTACATTCTAGAAATGTGAGAAAATGATCTTTTATTATTTTAAGCCACTCCATCTGTAGTATTTTATTACAGTAGATCAAAGAAAATAATATACCACATAAATGTTTTTATTATTGTCTTTATTTGAATCACTTGAAATAATTTTTTTATAATTTTGAGCATTAATTTGGCATTTTTTTCTTTTTGAAAATAAAAACAAAATACTTATCCTTCTGTTTTAAAAAACTGTGTCAATATAACCTTATATAGCATAAATATATCTGTTTAAGAAAGAGTATGACATGTGTTTCTTCAAGTGCTTATTAAAGATTTTTTTTTCTAGAGCAAAAAAAAACTAAAAGTGAAAAGAAGGTCCTCTCAGTTGAAGCTTATTAAGACACTGGAGAACATCTACAATGTACAACCCTACAGAGACTCTTAAGACAATAATTTAGATTCACATCACTGAAAGCTTTCCAAGCTTTCCTGACATGTGAGAAAGAATGTATATGTGTGTGTATAAATTGTAACTCTTTATTAAGAAAAAGAATACTGCTTCATACTTTTACATAATATTTTGCATGTGCATTTCTGTAGTGAATGTTTATTCATAGCAGTGATATCTGGGAGTATGTGGGTCAAAAGAGAACACTGATTTCCTCACAGCAGTAGAATTTCAAATAATTTCTGATTTACTTATTATATTTTTATACATAGTTTGAATTTATTATAAAGTAAATGTGATATCTAAATTACAAGGCATAACCTTATATTCAGTAAATGTAAAACTACATAGCAAGGAAAAGTCCTACTTTTCACCCTTGCTTATTATTACTAAATGTCTGAAGGAATATTTAGCATCCAGTAGAGAAATTTCAGAATCAACCAAATCATCTTTGATTCTTGAAAGAAAAAAAACAGGTTTTTATGAATAGAAAAAATCCCTTTTTAGAATTATTTATTTAAAAATAAATAAAAAGGCTTAACAGTAGATACAGAGATAGACAAATTCAAGATTGTAGAATTGGACATAGTAAAACTTAATGACTGTCATTGGCCACTGAATGATCATAAATTAAATAATCCTCAAATCCAAAAAGGATAAAGAGGTTGTGGTACATGTATACAGTGGGATATCACTCAACCATAAGATAAAATGATATACTGCCATTTGTGACAACATGGATGAATGGATCTTGAGACAGTCATGCTAAGTAAGATAAGTCAGACAGAAAAAGTTGAAAACCATATGATTTCATTCATATGTGGGGTGTAAAACTGCAAACAAAGATACGTGACAAACAAACAGAGAATCATGGCACAGACAGTAGATTAGTGGTTACCAGAGGGAAGGGGGGACTGAGGAGGAAATTAGGAGAAAAGGGTCCAAATATTTGGTGACAGAAGGAAATCTAAAGTGCAGTGGTAAACACAATACAATATATATACAACACACTTGAATTTTACACTTGATATATATTTGATTTTATTAATCAGTCAGCCCAATAATTTTAATTTTAAAAAGAAGGGAAAAAATCCACAACATTAATGAAAAAATTTTTCAGCATTTGAAAAACCAGAATGATAAATACATGATTTAATTATATACAAACAATGATAAATACAGTTTTTTGATCTTTGACAAATTAAAGAAAAAAATTAAATGTGTATAATTTTCAGAGATTACATTAGTGGTAAATTTATAAAATGAAAATTATGTCTCCTTTTTAGTATAAAAAAAAGTATGAAAATTGTTTCATGCACTTGCCAAAAAATAATCTTAAATTTTTAAAATTTCAAAAATAACAATGTAAAGCAAGAAAAAATTCAAATACTTTACTAAAAATGTAGAAAATTAAAATTATTAAATCTAGTCAAAATAAAGGGAAATAAATAGGTATCTTAAATTTTTTGAGATTTGACCATGTTAAGTCAATTAGAAAAATATTTTTGTTGAATATGTCAAATCTTCAATCGAACAAATGTCGTCTTTCCATAAAATGTTATTTTTAGTCCTACACTTGCAAGCACACAAGCAGAGGGACCTTCAGGAATCACATGAGGCCACACGGAGCCTCTCTGCATGTGCCCTTTCCTCTAACACAGGCCAGCATTGGAGGCCTGAGATACACTCAGCAGCAGGGCTTCCCAGCACCCTTTTTCCCCCTCCATGCAAGACTGCAGGCTTCCTTGAAATGAGAACTGTGTTAGGAGGACTTTAAATTATGGAGAGTTGAGAGAGCCAGGAGAGTTGGGGTGGGGTTGCCATTTATTTTGGTAATGAAGCCAGTATTGTCAAACCCAGTAGGCCAGTCACAGACCATCAGTAAAGAAACTGACTGGGGTCTCCAGAGTAGTGTTAGACCTTATGGAGCCTGTCATAACACTCACTGGTCTTATTTGAGCCAAGAGATATGAGTTTCTATTTTGAGAAAAAAAAATATTTCTTATTAAAACAAAAGTTTCTTATATGTAAAAGCAAACACCTGTGTACATAACCTACTGAACAGAAAAAAAACAACTATAATTAGATCTAGACTACAAAGTATAAATTAATTTGTGTCAATATGATTTTGTATTAACATTTGTAATTTATTTTAGAACACCATAGAATTCTGAGAATCAAGAATCCACAGATACTCACCAAAGACAGAAGTTTTTAAACTCAAACTTGGCACTCAAAGCTGAAATTTTGGATTTGTTACTTTCATTGTGATAGGAGAAATTGAAAACAAAACTGATGCAAAAATACTTTGAAGATCATTAAAGCCTAGACAAAGACAACATGTTTGTATTAATAATTCATCAGGTATAGATCTAAAACTTATTTGTACCAAACTATTTTGAATAAGCAAAGTACTGGTTTGGTTTATCTTTATATATGCTTCTATGACTTACTGCAGAAAACAGATGTATGCTGTATTAAGGAAGAATAAATCTATCATTTCCCCCCTAAAACGTATCATTTTCTAGAATCAATTTTCTTATTAAGAATGGAATAATTAAAATAATAATATGTAAATGTGAAACTTCTCTTTCCTTAGTCATTTTTCCTTCAAGGAAATTTTTTTATTGACCTTAAAAATAAAGACGCAAATGAGACACGATAGCATTTGAGGTCAAAGAATAGCTGTTTGGGAAACACTGATTCAGGCAGAAACCCAAACAGTGTTCCAGTTAAGAGGTAAAGGCAATGAGTATTCATGAGAAAGGAAAGGGAAATAATTACATAAATAGAAGAAAGTAATTTCTATAGATGCAAATACACTAAGTTATTTTTAGCCACGTGTGGTGGTGCTAATTCTAAGGAATGTTTAATTTTCTGCTGTCTTGTTAGCTCTGAAAACAGTTATTTGAAATACAATATTGCTTTGGCTCAAATAAAAGGTTATTTTGCCTGTTCAAACATTCCAAGTTTCTAGGAGTAAGTATTCAAGGCAATTCCTCTGGGTTAGTGGCTTTGTCAATAGTATTTTTTATAGTTTCTTATATTTTAAAAGGAGAACTAAACTAATCTTTAAGCCAACACTTCATTATTTAATCTTTTAGGCAAATATGTGATAATTGCATTTTATAATAACTTATTCTGTTCAATTTGGATTCCTATCTGTATCATCTCAGATATTAAAATGAGAACTTTTTAATGAGAACAACTATTCTCACAGATAATGAGTCACTTCATGTTATAAGAACTAGGCAGAGTTCCTAAAATTATATCATCTATGCAATTCACTCCATACAGTCATTATTAATAAGCCAATCAATTGGTATAATGAAAGATATCAAGTACTGCTGCAAGATGGGATATGACAAATGAAAGTTCTTGATATAAAATGCCTGGAGATAATAATTTTATTTGATCTTGATAGCTCAATTAAATAGGAATACAATTTTAAAGCAAAGTCCATGCAGAATGAGGAAGAGTTATAGCAGAACCCTAGTTAAGGAAAGGCATGTGATGTACTTGGAAAAGGATGATGGAAGAGTTGAGTTATGAAGAAATGCACTTTATAATTTTATGGTGACCAATCCGCTGAGAATAGTGACAGATATAAATCTTTCTGTTGTGGGACTCAGTTTGTGAATATATAGAGTAAAATGACTCACTTTGCTCTGTACCCAAACAAATGATAAAAATGCGCATGTCTAGAACCCTTCAATTCTATTAAAATACAAACTACTATTATGTGTGAATTGGTTGATATGGTTAGAATTTAGCATATCTTCACATTAGATCTGACTGGGAAAATTGAAGGTGAAAGAATTTACACGTAAAATAAAAGAGAAAAAGTTTATGTGTCTGTGTTATACAAATGTTATTTCTAATCTTTGTATAACATCCACCTTTTAAATAGTCTCACATTGATTTTTTTTTCCTTTTCTTTCTTTTTTCTAAAATAAGGAATGTAACATCATGTACTGGTTAAAGAATCTGTAATTAATTTGCTGTACATACATTCTATGTGGAAGTTTAGATAAAGAGTTTGCACAGATGTAATGGTTAAAGACTTCGATAACCATAAAAAAAAGATTCTTTTAAGTCATTTTTGTCAAACAACTCTAGCTAAAGAATTAACATTAAAGAATCAGTAAATATGAAAAGCATACCATATTTAGAAGATTCTACATTGAATCTCAGAGATTATATCTAGCAAGATAGTTCTATTAGCATTAGCCTTTTGATTACAAGGGTGATAGCACTCTACACTGAGACCTCCAGAGCATCATATTTGCCTGCATTTCAAGCTGCATTTGATATCACTGGTGTAGGAAAGGCCACAGTAAGGAACACACACAAAAAAGTAATTGTCTGGAGTCCCAGAATCTAATTCTGGTTCTACTACTACAAACAATTTCATCTTTATGTCACCATGTCCTTCTTTATGAAATCACACCGACTGTGGAATTGTTATGTGGAATTGTCATCTAAGGCAAGTGAGACTGTAGATATTCAACAGCTTCATGATTGCTTAGTAAACTTTTATATTAACTTAGAGATTAATGATAGAAGTTGTCAATATCTGGCAAGATTTTTTTTTTCAAAACGTGTTTTATTTTCTCATCAGAAAAAACAAATGAGCAGATACATAAAAATTAAAAACTACACAAACTCTCAGCAGGAATAAATGAAATATAACCATCACCATTATCACAGTAAGGGCAAATTAAAACTTTTTTAACAGTTTTCTATGAATTATTTGGGGCTTCTAAAACTGAAGCCCTTTTATATTCTGAGGTATTGCTCAGTTACCTGCATTAATGGCAAGAATTATAATAATGAAAGCAATCAATGATAACTAAAATTATGGTGAGTGGGCCAATAGTATTTTCGAAGCATTTGACGTGCATCATTTTGTTTAATCCTCATATTATCCTGCAAGAAGAATATTATTATTTTTATCTTTACAGATGATAACACTGAAGAACAGAGACATAATCAAGTTGCCCAGGTATATAGACAGAAACCAGTTCTCACTTCTTAACCAAAATACTATGGTACCAGTAATGTTGAATTATTTTCTACTGGTCTAAGAATGTTATAATAATTAAAAATAGAATGTTAATGTTGGAAAGAACCTCAGTAATTATCTAAACCACATCTCTATTTTTCAAATGAGGTGACTAAGTCACATTCACAAGATCATCCAAGGGATATATCCACTAATAATTTTAATGAATATATATCTTATATCCATAAACAGCTTATGAGATCAGTCTGATTTTTTTCTTTTGAGTCCCCAGGAAACTTTCAACTGTTTAGAGAGTTTCTGTCATTAATTGTTACATGAGACCCTCAGTATTCCAGAACAATTTCACTTCTCTTAAAAGATTCATGTCTCTCTATTTCCTAATCAAGATTAACCTACCGATTTTCATGAAAAATTAGCTTAAAAAAGCTCTTGTTTTCAAAAGGTGTCTAGGAATAAGTTTATCTTTGCTATTCTGTTTGAAACATGCATGTAGAGCTTGCTCTCTCTCCTTTTCTAAAGACATTGTACTATAGCAGTTAAACATGTAGGATTTAGAATTAGGCAGAATTGAGTTTAACCTAAGATGTGACATCTAATGTTCTAAATCACTGATATTTTCTACACCTAAATTTTTTGTTTTCTTTAATTAACATAATAATATACAATAAGGTCAAAACCAGGATTAAACTAGATAATTTATAGCATTGTTTACAGGGCTCATTATATTACAAATGTACACAAATATATCCATTATTATCTATTATTACTATTTATGCCATGATGATTATTGGTAATTCAACATCTGATTTCAAAATCATAAATTCCCCAAGTCAACAGTTATAGAAATGTTGTTCATTGGCTTGTTATGACTTCAAGTATAGTTGTCAATGACTTAAGTAAAGTCATTTTGATCTACTTGCTTATGGCTTCAAGTTGTTTTAATCTATTGTAAATCCTCACTTAATATCATAGATAGATTCTTGAAATTTTGGTGAAACAAGGTAAAATGAAACCAGTTTTACCCTAGGCTAATTGATATAAATAAGAGTTAAGTTCCTATGTCATCTCATCAACATTACAACAAAATGATATTGAACAAAACAATGTTATTAGAAGATCTGCTGTAATTGCATATGGCTAAAGTAAAGTTGTTTTAATATAAAGGTGAGTTCATTTATTTGTGGAAGTCCATGTCAGGAGGATGTCATCAAAATTGCTGTGATACTGAATATTTATCAACATGAACGTCTGAAGGAGTGACTATGATATAATGAACATTTATGCTTCTGATACCAAGGAATTATGAGAACTTACTCAGTGTTTCATCTGCTCAAGCCTACTCTTTGATGATGTAAATAGCTCTCTGAACACCTTGGGATATTAGCACCTATTGTGACAAGACAGTCTTTGCTGGTAGAGGTAAAAAACATGCAGCAGTATCATGATGGAGATGTCTGCCAAAACCAGTTTCTTCATTCCACTAGTACCATGCTCTAGATACAAGGGACTTAGTTCTGGCAGCTGGATGTCAGCTCATGTTTGGCTAAGCTGACTTTTCTAAGAACAAATTGTAGAAAAGTACGCACACCTCAACTAAAGTTAGACTTTATTTCTTTTATCTCCCCTTTTCTTGTAGCAGTATTATATTCTATCTATCTTTAGTTTGGAATATGTTATTTCACTATTGACTTATTAAAAGATGTTATTCTGTATGCTATTTGCTTATAAAATATTTTTGTTATAAATTACAACTTCTGCAATGGACCTGTGCTAAATAGATTATTTAACAATGTCAGTCTCTGAGCCAAATTTTGCTGCAGACAAAACAAGAAACTAACTCAAAAGAACTATTCTTTGTGTGACTACGTGTATGTGCTCGTAGAAAGAGAAGTGTGTCTTCCTAATGGAATTCTACTTTATTGAATTTTATTCACCCAAATTAACTAGACCATTACATTTTCAAAAATTCTAAAACAGGTACAGTCGACCTTCCCCTTGTTCAGTAAGACGCCTAACAAATTATGCAGTGACTTTTGGAAGCTCTTATGGATAAAGTAGGGTCAGGATTATGTCCTCACTATCCCCTACCTATTTCTCCAGCCCACAGAGAGTCAGTTTAACTACATGACATATAAGGTAACATTATACGTATTATACTCACACCAGCCATTTTCTTGATACTTCAGGGTATCACTTACTTACCTCAGATCCATCTAGAATTTTGAATTGTAGAATTTATTTTATACAAGACACTGACACTATTTCTCTTGAGATTTTACAAATAGGTCATATAAAAAATGAGTATTTATCTTCTAACCTGTGACAAGTGGGACACTGTTCCAATATAATCACCAATCACAGGAGAACTCTGGATAAGCAATTACGTTCATGCCAGTGGTATTGTTTGATGGTTTGTTTTAAATTAGAAAGATGAATAACAGTAACATAATTGACTATAATCTGGCCAATTACAACATAACATATGTCTCCTTCACTAGGAGATAGTTCATTAAAAAATAACAACAAAAAAAATATCCTTTGATTACACTGGCCAATAATATGTCCAGTAAAGGCTATAATTTCTGAGCTATTTAAATATACTTTAAAGCATTTGGTTATGTGAAGGAATTCTAAAGTATAAGCTCAATGTTATTGAAAAGAATCTCAGCCACCCTGTTTCTTGTTGTTTCTCAATTATCTGAGTGACTAAAATGAAATAAGTAGTATGACTCAGGCAACGTAGCATTTATACACACACACACACACACACACACACACACGCACACACATATTCATATATATGCAAACACACACACACACACACATACACATACTTTGATGAAAAAATAAGAAATCATTAGCAAGTAGGATTTGCTCTAAATAACCTTTAATGACTATTTAGCATTCAAAAATAAATCAGTGCAATTCAGGATATTATATTTCTAAAAAAGAAGAAGAAATAATAATCACAAAGGATGGAGAAAAAATTATTTGATATAATTCAGTATTTATTTAAAACAAATAGGTCAGCAAATTAAAAACAGAATACAACTTCCTGAACTTGATAAAGGGCATATACAAAACTCTACAGGACATGCTGTACATGGCACTGATGGATCTACCAGCACAATAAGGCAAAAAAAGAAAACAAGTAAAAAAAAATAAATAAAGTTTGGAAAGAAGAAAAAAGTAGCACATTAATTCAATATTTTAAATGTAAAAATCACCACTAATAGCATCAAAACAGGAAATCCATAGGGGAAATATAATGAAGTATACGTAAGAACTCTATACAAATAAAATATTGTATGCAACACAATAATGATGACAGATACAAAAAAAAAAAGCTACTAAAAGGAGAGTGTTTTTGGCCTGGAAGACTCATTACATTGATCGTCTCCAAATTTATCTACAAATACAAAGCAACCCCCAGGAACACTGATCAGTACTGATCAACCCCAAGTGCCCTTTTGTAGAAACATATAACCTGAAACACTAAGTGTTTCTCAGACTATTTTTAACATTACAAATCTTGGAACATTTGCTGAATATTCCATTCTACTATAACTTATTTTTATTTGTACCCATTTTGTTTATTTTTCTTGTTTATTTCTCTTTTTGGTTGCATAATACATATTTTTCCATACAGCCCCAGTTTAGAAGTCTAGTAATAACTGCAGAGATCCAGAGTTTCTTCAAAACACTTAATGTTTTTGGGACCTCAGAGCAGACATTGTCATAACTCAGATATAAGAAAGATACATGAACCTACAGAAGAAAGAAATAATTTTAAAGCACATGTAGAAGATTTATTACTGCCAAACCATGCTATTGAATAGAATGTGTACACACATGACCACAACGATTTTTTTATAGCACAGAACATGTATCAATGATGCTAAAGATAAGAAGAATTTTGAGACAACTACACGGGTCTTTCAAGCTCTTGAGATGCAATTAAAAAGGAACACAAGGGTCAATTTATTTGTTTTAATAAATTTCACCTAATAAACATGCATATTAGTATTTATTAAGTACCAGTTTCATAAATGTTTTATAAATATCTACTTGTTTATTCTTCTATCAAGAAGCTGTTATTTTTCAATACTCATAAGCATTTGGTATATGGCACATCCTCACTGCATGTGTGTTTAATGGATGAATAAATAGATTAATGGACTGATGAATAAATGGACTAATGGATGGATGGATGGATGGATGGATGGATGGATGGATGGATGGATGGATAGATTGAGAGAAAGATAAATGTATAGATTAGTGTGAAAATTTAGATTCTATTTCAGATAATATTTGTAAGTTCTGTACTTACAGAACATATTCCATCAGGGAAATTTGATATGATAATAATGGCAATGGTGGTTTCACTAACTCTCAGAAAATTAGATATAAATCACATAGCAAAAGCCATTTATATTAAAAGAGTGAAGTTATAACACATGGTTTCTCTGTGGTCTAGATTTATTCTTATAAAGGATACTCTACTCTTTCATTTACAGTGGGTACATATGAAAACCAGCCAAGTTTATAAAGATCATCAAGATTATAAACTATGTGCCTTACTATTTGCATACACATTATTGACAGAATCTTCAAAGCTGTACAAGAAAAGATGAAGAATTGCTCTTATCACTTTATTCAATAAATTGACAATATAAACCAATTGAAAATATGAGCACTTCTTTCTCTGGGACCAATTTCAATGATCAAATTAGCAGACATTTTCTGCAGTTGCATTTGATCTTTCAGTCTCCATTTTCTTTGTTTTATGTTGACAAAATTAAAGGAGTAAATTGTATACACATGTGAATATATATGTGCATTTTTTAGTTATTATGAAAATAAATGACTGGATTATTTTATACTGAATGTAACCCTGTAGATGGAGATCATTAGAAACTGTGCAATTAAATGGATTGTTTGGAGGTTTAAATGAATGAATATATGTAAAGCTACTCATATATGCATGATTTGAGATCACATATGTATAAATCTCCTAGAATACTGAGTGTATAGCTTTAACACAGTGCTGGTTACAATGTAATGGCATATAATTGTTCATTATTTTATTACTATTTGATTTTAAGACAACAATCAGGTTTGAGTCCCAAGAAGAGATTGGGCATTTCAAAAGCATCTGTGAGGCTTTCTAAATGTGAGAAGTTCCCACAGAGCAAAAAACGCTGAAATCCAGTATTCAATTTAGTGACTCTTCATTGTGACAAAACATTTGTCTCGTTATGAAGCCTTTGTCAGATTACACAGTATAATGCCATTCATTTGTTCTTGTTTTTTGAGTAGTTTCTGAAACAGATGGGGTATTTTAAATTGCTCTTTTAATTTTAGTGACTCTGTTTTAAAAAGTGGAAGAAACTATCACAAAGTGAACTGAATTCTTCTAATCATCACTCCATTGGACACAAGTTTGCATGAGTATGCACATCAGCTTCCTTAATAGGGACCCATTTAATCTAAGACTTATTTTTTATTTTCCAAAAGTAGTTGTTTTAAAATAAGTAAAATACAATGCACTTGTAAGCATAAAATTGTTATGAGTTTATCCTGGAATTTCTAAAAGTAGCATTATTGGCATTTTGGCCAATACTTATTCATTTGAAAATCGGGGTACGGGGCATGGGATAAGACTACTCTGTACATTTAAAGGTGTTTAGCAGCCTCCCTAGTATCTACTCACTAGATACTAGTACCATTCAATCTACTTATGATCACCAAAATGTATACAAAATTTGCCAAATTTTCTCACAGAGCAAAATTATCACTAGGAGAGAATCATTAAATATAATCAATGTTATTTCTTTGTCCATGTGGCAAATAAAAACATTTGAGTGAGGACACTGCCTGAAGCTAAATCATAATAATAATTTGGTGACAAGACTTCAGATGTCATTTTATTAATTTTGTTCTGCATTATTTTCTTAATTTTTATGTTTTGAGATCTACTTTGATAATACATATAACAAGAGAAAATTAACATACAAATTTAACAAAAACAAACACGTAGAAGTAAGGCTGAATATGTATGTTTTATGATGTAGGCAACCATTGAGAAGAAATTATAATAAATTAGGATATTTTATTATATACATGCAAGTAGATTTATTTTTCTGCTTCTGTCTATGGGCAGAGAGAGAAAATGCTGAGAAGCTATATTACATTCTAGACATAAAAATAATGCAATACACAAACTTAAAAACTAAAACTGGGGTTTCCTCTGTAAAAATATCTGCATTTAATTCAAGTCATAAAGAAATCTGAGTGACAATTCTGCAACTTTATTGATCTTACATTGAGAATTGAAGGTTGGGTGCAAATAAATATTATGGCATGAGTTGAAAAATGCCAATTTTCTAGTGACATCAGACAAAATCATTAGTAGATCACAATTAAAGATATAATAAATATTTATCTCCAAAGGAATATATCCATAAATATTTTTTTCTCAGAGTAAAAATATTTTCTTAAAACACAAGAGACAATACTTGCCACACTGATAGCATAGAGATAGACATTGGGAGTGAGTATTGATTGAGAATCCAACTTTCTCTTATTCAGCTGCAAACTCTGTTAACCATGATAAGGACACGCCATAATTTATAATGATACATTATAAATTCTAAGTTCATTCTCTTATAAAATGGTAATATTTTCCATCCTGTATCTCAAGTCATGTAATGTTGTTCTATCAGGATCTTCATAACTATGTAACAATATTGTCATAATTATTTAAATTTGGTAATGTTTGGTTGACACAAGATTTCATTATTTTATTTCTCTGCATATATTAAAACTTACTCTATTTTTATACAAAAATACCTAAGACAGGCTAACAGATTAACAGAACTTAACAAAACCATCTCTTACCCTTTTCCAAACACATAAATAACGCCTATATTATTTGTATGATTGAAGAGAGCTAACTACAAAATTATGTAAAGAGCTAATAAAGCTATGTGAAATTATGCAAAATAATCACCCTGTCCACAGCTTGAGGATGCCTATCGAATTATTATAGGGAAGAAAGACATAGATTAACATAAATAAGTCCAAAGCAGTGCATACAGTTCAATTAATTTTGTGCGTGTGTGTGTATAATCTCTCATAAAACTTTCATGTAATGACTGTTAAAAATTTTGGAGTATAGTGTCATGCATTAATTATATCAATTTTATTGTGAAACAATGAAGTAGATAGAACACATATGCATCTTTCTATTTTAAAGGAAAAAGGAAACTTCAGTTATTTCATCATTAGAACCTTTGATAACTAGTCTGAGTAGCATATATTTGATTGGAACACCATTTCAAAGGGAAAGCAGAGGCATCTAATGAACACTTCTTGAGAGAACTTGCTACTCTGATTAGTTCTAGTCTCAAGAGACCAGAAAAGATGCTAATTATCCAACCTGTGTACGTTTGAGATTCACATCGACTTAATGAGCTACAGTTTTAGTTCCCAGAAGAAAAGGAAACATAAAAAATCTCTATTCTCAGAGATAACTCCTTTAAGACTCATGACAACCTGCTCTTCTCTAGATACTGTGCTTACTCTGAACTTGGCTTAGTTGTGAGTATGTTTAGGAAGTGGTAATGCAGGTTTATTAAAGCTCTTGATATTTTCTGTTATTCCACACTAAAGAAATTTGTTACCAGCTGTATTATTTCAGTACTTTTTTAAAGCAGCCTATTTATCTTTCAAATATTCTCATTTTGTGAAATGAGCAATATTTACTTAATATCTGTACTTAATATTTGGGTGTGAGAGAGACTATGTGTATTTTTATGGCATATAATATTTGGTTCATACAGAAACTTAAGCTACTTGCATATTTACAGAAAATTTCATATATATGAATGGGTAGAGAATGGGGTAGCTGAGAATTGTAATGTATTTAAAGTATACTACAAGGAAGATCATTTCTTATCAATCTTATGTAACAGTTTTTGAAATCTTTTACATTAATTTTAGTTATGATTCCACTAATATTTTAAGAGTATTTTTTCTATTTTCATTGAGTCTGTCTGGGCATATACACACATACTTGTTCCCCAGAGCTCAACTGTTTTTCTTACAACAGTAGCTACTCCCCTACTACAACTCTAGCATGCCTGAATATAATAGTCTTCAAATAAGAATATATTGTTTTCAAATTAGACTATCTAAGCTAAATAATTTGGAGTCTTTCAGCATGTGTGGTTGCTGTTGTCATTGATAGTGGGTTTTTACATTTTTTATCTGTGATTGTTGTTAAGTTTTTGGTCTGTTATTTGCTATTTTGATTCTTTTGTGTCTTGTAAACATTTTATTTATAAACAATGCAGTATACATTATATTGAAGTATAAATACATTTATATACTTATGAATTTATATGTACAACATATTTCACATAAGAATTAATCAGTTATATATTTATACATATATAATATTCTATAATAAAATAGGCAATACTATAAACAATAAATAATTCATAATATTTATTTATAACATTTTATCATAAATTCAGTTACAAATATTATGTCAACATAATAATATTCTTTGAGCAAATCTCCATGAAGGCATATAGGGAGATAGTTTAATTTTGGTTAACAACTATGAACCTACACTATTTTGAAAATCATTAATTTTTTTGATATGCACTTTGGACTGGTTAATTTTTTCACTATAATGATAAATGCTTTTAATTTATGATTTTTTCACCAGTATCTTATCAGTAACTATATCCTATCTCACTAATTATTATATATTTTCCAACATTTCTTTAGAGTCATAAATCAAAAATAAATTACAATGAAGGTATTTCATATGTTTTAAACAAATACCACATTTTCACTTTGACATTTCAAGACATTAATCTTAAAGTTGTAAAATTGCACTTCAGCATAATATTAGGTTATAAAATTGTTATCTCCAGTATTTGTTTTTCTAAAAGAATATTCACTATAAGGATATGATTTTTTCTTTTGTTTTTTTTTACTCACCAATATTCTTATCAGTAACTATGTCTTTCCTCACTAATGGTTATATATTTTTCAACATCCCTTTAGAGTCATAAATCAAAAATAAGTTACTATGAAGGAATATTACATGTTTTAAACAAATACCACTTTTTCATTCTGACATTTCAAGACATTAATCTTAAAGCTGGAAATTTGCATTTGAGCATATCATTATGTTATAAAACTGTTATTTCCAGTATTTGTTTTTCTAAGAAAATATTCACACTTTTTAATATTCTAAAACAGTCTCTTAATCAGGAAGATGACACTAAATGATATCAAAAGTCCTGAATTTAGTGACAAAATTCTCGTTGTAATTCTAATATCATGGGAAAAAGTCATACCTCGATTCTCGGTAACACTTTTCTCTTTTTATATTTTTCTATTATAAGTTTAATAGATAAAGTTGTACTAGAAATCTTACTGCCAGGTTTTTGGAATCACACCTGTTATTTCTGGGTCCTAGTGTTGAATCTTGTTCATCAACATCATATCAGTTCACATCTACCACATGAAACCTCATAGCAGTTAAATTGGAAGCAACTGTTTTTTTTTCTCTCTAAGTGATAAATGAGAATATTATTCAAACTGTATTGTTTTTGTTTCTTTTCATGATTTGCTATACATGGTTAAATGTACAGCAGGCCAAGGGCAGAGCTATATTGGAACTCAAACCTTCTCAGGAAAATGCATATTATGAAGTGAGCATCATGAGTTAACTGCCATTGAAAACATAAGACCTGTTACCCACAAGATATAAAAATAATTTCTATCACAGAAGGCCACAGTTTTTATCACATGTAAGCTAAAGAGTAACATGTCCTAGAATGAGTCAGAGGTTTAGTATGAGAAATACCTGGGTTTGAATGTCAGCTCTACAATTAATGCTTTTATAGTCTAAGAGGGTTTCCTTACTCCAATTTTTAGGATGTGCAAACTGAGAAACAGGGAAGAAAATACCTCTAGTCCCAATAAGTTGAATCACTACAGGTGGATTTTCTAGTACACATAAAGTCCATTGCTGAAGTTAATTTCTTTTCTTCATCTAACTACAGGATAAAGTTCAATGGTCTTTGCTATTATGGATACCAGATTGTGGCGGAAATCATACTATTTCATCTGAGTGGTATCATCTGTTCTATAGCTAAAGAACTGAATAAACCTGAATGCATGGCAGGTTGGAATCATACTAGTGTGAAGGAATTCATTCTGGTAGGTTTAACGGAAAATCCAAATTTGCAGATCCCTCTCTTTCTGCTTTTTATCTTTATTTATTTTATCACTATGGTAGGTAATTGGGGAATGATCGCTCTGATCTGGTTAAATGCTCAACTTCATACTCCCATGTACTTCTTTCTTAGCAACCTCTCTTTTTGTGATATCTGCTACTCTACTGTCTTTGCTCCTAAGATGCTTGTCAATTTCCTATCAAAACACAAGTCCAGCACATTTTCTGGTTGTGTTTTACAGGGTTTCTTTTTTTCAGTGTATGTAACCACAGAGGGCATCCTCCTGTCTATGATGGCCTATGATCGTTATGTGGCAATAGCCAATCCCTTGTTGTATGCAGTCATTATGACCCAAAGGGTTTGTATCCAGATGGTCCTTGCATCTTACTTGGGTGGCCTCATCAACTCTCTGACACACACAATAGGTTTGCTCAAACTAGACTTCTGTGGTCCTAACATTGTGAATCATTATTTCTGTGACTTTCCCCCTCTTCTGAGGCTCTCTTGTTCTGATATTCATAATAATGAGATGCTGATTTTGATATTTTCTGGAGTCATTGCAATGTTTACTTTCATTATCATCATGGTCTCTTACATCCGCATCATCATTGCCATCCAGAGAATTCGTTCAGCTGAGGGGAGGCGCAAAGCCTTCTCCACTTGTGCCTCTCACTTGACTGCTGTTACCTTATTCTATGGGTCAGTGACCTTTAGTTACATCCAGCCAAGCTCTCAGTATTCCCTGGAACAGGAGAAGGTCTCTGCTGTGTTTTACACTTTGGTGATCCCCATGCTAAACCCACTGATTTACAGCCTCAGGAATAAGGATGTGAAAGATGCAGCTAAAAGGTCAATATGTTGGAAGAGAAGCTCAACTTGACTCAATATCATTTATGGCTTTGTTAACATAACATTAACCTGAAAATGGATAATTTCTTTAAAATCATATCACAAATATGATCACATATAGAACTATAATCCAGGTATTTTTATGCAATTTGAAACATAAATGATATTTAACCATTCTTACAAATTTGTATTATCTTTGAATGTATTCTGTCAGTTTAAAATGTTTCAAAATTAAGAGTTCGAAAAACATAGATAAAAGTACTTATAAAATAATAGAAAACTCTTACTTTGTAGTGGGAGTAGTTTGTTATTACAATAGCATTTTTCAAAAGTAACAATAAAAACAAGGCAAGATACAGACTTTACATGTTGATAAAACTGAGTGGTTATTAAGGAAACCAGGACTGGAGTGGTTTAGAACACAGACAGATGTAGACATGGAGAGGTAAGCTAACTTTATCTCACTCGTTCAGGGTACCCTTAAAAATGTAGGCTTGATACATGGAGGACTCTGCAAGCTTTCAGAGTAACCAGTAGATATTTTGGCAGATACTTTGCTGGCTATACCACAAATAGTTGTATTTCCTTTGAGAACTTCAGCCATATCTGAGCCTGAGCAGACCTGAAGACTAAATAAGAGATATAAGAACAGACAGATAATGGATGATAGATAAATGGTAGATTGATGATGAAGATGATAAATAAATAAATAAATACAGATAGGTGACAGATAGATGATAGCTAGCTAGCTACCTAGCTAGTTAGATGATAGATAGATTAGATGATGATGATGATGATGATGATGATGATGATTGATGATGATGATAGATAGATGATAGATAGATAGATAGATAGATGATAGATAGATGATAGATAGATAGATGACAGGTTATAGACAGATGGACAGTCTTAAGTGGAGACTTCTGAAAAGTAGAGGTATCCCCAACAATACAAATATTAATAATTGTGATCTACCAAAACAAGGAGCTACTGATTCTGAACTTGTACCTTGTGACTGTTCTGAGGAAAGAGAAAACAGTAGAGCTATAACCAGTTATGTAAACTGACAAGATGACCTGGATTATATAGAAGTTTAAACACCACTGTTTTTCCCTTCAAGAAGTTGAAAGAGGTGTGGGGTGGAGTGTGAAAGAAGCTGGTCTGGGCCACAAGGGCAGGTTGAAATCTTCCCAACTCTTGCTGTGCTTAGAAGACACACAGTCTTGCAACAAGGAGCAGACAGAAATAAATATGATGTAGGTTTTCTTTTCAAGACACTTGCCAGATTTTGAACCTGCTTTAAGTCAAGCACAGAAGGGCTAGAATTTTCTTTTCTCAGCACTAGAAGACAATCACTGATGCTAGAGATTCAGAATGATTCAGCCTCTAGGTATTTGGTTAATAATGTCCCCACAGAGGTAGAAGCCTGCATTAGATGCAAGGCCACCAGCTCCCTCAAGATATTTGCTGCAATTTGAAGAGGTATAAGAACAGAGGCTAATTTGAAAGAATTAAAACTGTGTTTCCTATAGTTTTTAAGGGCTGGAGGTAGAGACTTGGCTCTCAATAAACTTTTTGAGGAATGTATACTTCTGAAAAAGGGGCAATGCTTAAAAACTGGAAGCTCAACTAATAAATGAATTCATACAATCAGTCTCATTCTTCATGCCTTTTCAGGAAAGTGAAACCCTCCCCTGTAGAAAGTAATTTCATCTCTAGCTGCCATGAAGGTTTTAATTACATGTAAATAGCAAGAATGTATTTGAAAAAAATTAAAAAGCATAAAATATAAGCAGTACCAAAGAAGAGTTACATGCTAGAGTATGAAAAAGGCCAAAAAAATACTATATTTTACATTTTGAATAAAATAGATAAAAAATTAGAAAACTTGGTTAAGATGAAATATTTCAAGAGAGGATTAATACATTTAAACAGGAACAGTCTTTCCTTTGCTTCTATAAATTCGCTATTTTAGAAGTTCTTATAAATGAATCACACGGTTTTGTCTTTTTAATGACTTGCTTATTTCACTTACATAATATCCTTCAGATTGATTTGTATCACAAATTGCAGAATTTTCTCTCTTTTTTAAGGTGGAATAATACTTTCCTTTATGAATATACCACATTTTCTTTAGCCATTTATTGGATGATGGGCATTTAGGTTGTTTTCATATCTTGGCTACTGTGAATAATACTGGGGTGGTTGTGAGTGTGCAGCTATCTCTCTGGGAGGGAGGGGAAAATGGGAAGCTATTCAATGGGTATAAAGTTTTAGCTCTGCAAGATGAATAAATTCTAGAGATCTGCTGTATAACATACTACTTATAGTTGACAATACTCTTTTGTGTACTTAAACATGTATTAAAAGGTGAGATCTCATGTTAACTATTCCTACAACACAACGAAATATTACTCAGCCATAGGAAAAGATGAAAAACTACCTTTTGAGACAATGTGAATGGATCTTGAGAATATCATGCTAAGTGAAAACAGGAAGATAGAAAAAGTAGAGAACTGTATGATTTCACTCATATGTGGGTTATAAAACTGAAAGCAACAAATGAAGAAATAAGATAAACAAAAACTCATAGACACTGATAACAGTATGGGGGTTACCAGAGGGAAAGTGCATGGGGTAGGTAGAAGAGGGTAAAAAGGGTCAAATATATTGTGACATGAGACTTGGCTTGGGGTGATGAACACACAATGCCATGTACATATTATGTATTATTCAATTGTACCTTTGAAATCTACATAATTTTATTAACCATTGTCACCCCAGTAAATTTAATAAAATAAAAGAAAACAAAATAAAGAGACATGAGAAAAATTTTGGAGGTGATCAATATGTCTTTAAACTTAATTGTGGTTATGGTTTCATAGGGGTATGCACATGTTAAATTCTCTGTATTAAATATGTGTGGTTTTTGTACGTCCATTATGCCTATTAACATTCTTTTAAAAAAAGAAAGCTAATGGCATTCTGAAATAAAAAAAAATTCTCCAAAATTTAAAAATAAGAACTCACAGGAATGATCTAAAGCATATCAGATAAAGCATAAGACAGAACCGATAAAATCAAACATATTCTATTATAAATTATCTAACTGCAACACAAAGAGAAAAAAATTAAAGATAAAGCAGAGCACACAAATTATAAGATAAAGAGTGACCCAATCAAATGTGTAACCCAATCAAATACATGTAATTAATGTTCTAGAAAAAAGGAGAGAATAGTAAAATAAGTATTTTATGATAAAATAACTATTTTTTCAAAAGTGATGTTTTCAACAAACATATTTAAGAAGGGAAGAATATCTCAACTTAAAAAGTACAGAGAAATCCATATATAGGTACTTCATGGTCAATGGAACACAATTAAGATTTCAGGTCAATTTTTCAAAGAGATTATAAAGTGTAGGACAGATGAATTGAAATTTTTTAAATATGCAGAAAAAGAAAGTAAATATTTAATATTCTATCCTCAGGGGAAAATATTCTTCAAAAATAGATAGAAAAAGTAAAGATATTATTTTTAAAAAGCTGGGAGAAACTTTCAGACTATATAATAAGACACACTGAAAAAAAGTTTTAAGCAAAAAGAAATTATCCCAATGTAAATACAGAACATAATGAAGAAAAACATTCACAAGGGTAAATATATAAACAATTTTAAAGAATACTGACTGATTAAGAAATGCAATCTTTAAGATATAAAATAAGTCACAAAGATGTATACAGTCAATAATATTATAATAACCATGTACAGTGACAGTTACTAGACTTGTGGTAATCACTTTGTAAGGTATATAAATGTCAAATGACAGTGAAGTGCACTTGACACAAATATAATGCTATAGTCAACTATAAGTAAAAATAAATTTTTTAAAAAAATATTTACTGATTACAGCATCCCAAAAATGATTTTCTAAGGAAATAATAACATACAGAAAAGCAAAAAAAAAAAAAAAAAAAAAAAAAAAGACAAAAACAACATAAATAGAAAAAAAGAAATAAAGTGTTGAAAATTTTTTCTAGTGTTACATGTGGTAAGTTATCTATTCTGATAAGGAAAAGATATATTACAATTTCTCCTGCCACCAAAATGAGATTCCAAAATACCTAGATAAAATACTCCAATGAATAAGATAAAATTTAGTGTAAAGTCTTGATTAATTTACTAGAACAGAAGAAAGAAACGAAGTTCAGAAGGGAAAACATAAATCTAATAGTGAGATGCCCATGCAGAAGGAGCTATGCTGATATTTACATACAAAAATGAAGATTGGCAAACTAAATTAGGGTTTTTAAACCTTACTTAGTGCCCTTTGGGGCTAGATGATTTTCTGTTGTGGAGGTCGTTTATTGTATGTTAACTCTAGGGCAACCAAAATCGTATCTAGACATTGTCAAATATGCCATGGGAGGTAGCGGTGCAAAATTGCCTATGTTGAGAACTACTAGAGTGGACTTAAAAAAAGAAACAAATATATGCTTTTGACAAGAAGTACAAGGACACAGACAAATTAAAAGTAAAAAGATGGAAAAATTACACTATGCAAACATATGTAGAGGAAGCTGGTGTCACTATATTCATACTGGAAAACGCGAACTTTAAAGGAAAATTATTATTATTTGAAAAGGTATTTTATGTGGTAAAATAAAAAGAATCTTAAATTTATATTTACCTAATAATTTCTTCAAAGTATTTATCAGGAAGCTGATAAAAGTGAGATAAATTTCACAGATATTTCTGGAGGTTTTAAAATAGCTCTCTGAGTAATTGACAGATAATGGTCAATACAAATAAAATTACAGCATGATCAATTTAATAAACCTGATAGAAATACATTGAGCACTACGAAACTACAAAATAATAATTCTCTAAAATACACATGGAACATTTAAAAATTGATTATATGTATGTCATAAGAAATATCAATAATTGAAATCATAGAAGGTATTCTCTGATTTCAGCAAATTTTAACTTTAAGCGATGACAAAAAGCCAACTAATCAATCTTCACATGGTTGGAAATATTTTAACACACTCATAAATAATCTACATTTTAAAAGATTCCAATGTAAAGTTTACAATATTTTTGAAATAAAACAAATGGAATAAAGTAAGTGGAAAGTAAATAAAAATAGAACATAAAAATAAAATAGAAATTACATAATGAAAGAAAATCAACAATCATTTTTTTAAAAGAATAACAAAAATGATGAAATTGTAGCAAAACTGATCAAGAATAATGACAGTAAACATAAATTACTAATACCATAAACAAAAAAAAAAATCATTAGAGGTTCTATAACAATTAAAAGTTCATAATATGAAATCTTAGATAAAATAAAAAGTTTCTTAAGAAACAAGACTTACCAAAACAAGTACAAATAATTAGAATATTTAAATAATTCTAAATATGTTTAAAATATTGAATTCATAATGATAAAACACATCCTAAAGGAAAATTTCAGGTTCATCTGCTCCCTGGTGATGTGTTCCTGATATACAGGTAATAAGAAACATTATTCTAAGATTCTTTCAGAGAGGGAGGAAAGAAAAAAATTGCTAATTTTGTGGGACCACTAAAACATAGATAGTAAAACCTGAAAAGGACATTACGTAAAGAGATAATTACAGGCTAGTATATCTTATACCAGAGAAGCCAAACTTCTGAAGCAAGGGGCTTATTTTAGGGAAAGAGTGTAGTTTAAATCATTCTAACAGAAGAAACTTAATTATAAAAGATGCTTAAAAATATTGATAAATTTTGAAATCTCATGATAAAAACTCAGCAAAATATTTATAGAATTTAAATACCTACAGCTACATTATAGTTAATGTTAATAAATAAGATAGCCAGCATTACCACACCCACAATTGATTTGGGGTGCATGATGGGGATATTCACAATAACTACTTGTATTTGAAACTAGAGATGATACCAGCCAACACATAAAGTCTAGAAAAAGAACAAAAGAACATTTTTTTCATGTATATTTGTGGACATACATACTCCATTCTAAGTGTAAGTCCTGGGACATAAGTCAGACACATATTCAGCTCACTGCCAAACAGTTCTCCAAAGTGCCTGCATCATTTTTATACACCTGTCAGAAGTGTATGCATAACAGCATTGAATATTTTCAGTTAGAATGTCACCTAGTCTCCACTACTACCACCTGCCCCAATAGCTGTTAATTTAGAAATTTAGGAAATTTGCATTTAGAAAGAAAAAATATAATAGTTTTTGGAATAAGGAGTAAAGAATCTTTCATATATATATATATGTGTGTGTGTGTGTGTGTGTGTATACAAAGTATGTATATGTACATATATATGTCTATGTATAAATATGTGTATATGTATATACATAAACATATACACATATATATGGGAACACTGTGAAATATTGCTATTAGAATTTCTCATAATTCATTTTAAGATAAAAACAAAATCCCCCAAAATTGTTTATCAGCAAACACAGGCTAGATAGAGAAATAAACATTCAAGAGATTGGGCAGTCAGGTTCATGGCAGCCTTCAATCAAGCAGTAGTTTTTTGGTTTTTTGGGTTTTTTTTTTTTTTGAGCCTATGAAATAAGCTAGTTTCATTATAGACGTGATCTCATTACACGATTCTTCAAGCCTCTAAAGCAGAGTTACTGTGTTAGTACATAAAAATTACTACTAATGTGTTTTTTAAGATCTATCATCTATCTAACATGATATCCCATGTCAAAGACTGATAGTTTTTTCCCAAAACGTACTCTCTTATATTCTCAAAGAAATAAAACCCTAAAATTTTAGCTGAATTTATGGCTACTCAGAATACAGACTTCACTTTACAGCTTCTTTTGTAGATAGCTTCGACAAAAACATGGCAATGTATTGTAAGCTAAAGTGACATGGACGATTTCTCTAAACCTGAGATGCAGTTCTTTCCACCTCTGTCATTTCCTCCCCTTTATTTTGTCCTTCCTGCTGACATGACATCTGCATATAGAGAGAACTCGAATCCTGAGTTTTCTTGAAAATGAAGACCATCCCAGCTTGCAATTATCTCTTTACAGATTCAGCCCAATTTGTCACCTCCTACAAATGCAGGCTAATGGGATGAGAACTGATGTTCCAATAGCCCAGAACTTTAGGTACTACTGGCAAAGTCATAAATCACAGGGATTGAGAATGTTCATTCCGTAGAAATCACAGTCTGAAGGCAGCCTCTTATCTGTGTTCCCCATTGCAGGACTTTTGTTCAGCCAGACCTCAGGTGATTCCTGATGATGGTTGTTCTGTAGTTTAGTGACAATTTTGATGTAATTCTTAGATTATGCCATCTTGACCTGAAATCTCAAAATAGCAGTAGTTTTAATTTTTTTGTTGCCATTCTCATAATTTAAGAAAAAATAGAATGGAATTGCTTTTTACCAGGTCTTGCTCTACTAGTTTAAATCTCGCTGAGGTTTGGGTTTGGGTTTGGGTTTGGTGTGTGTGTGTGTGTGCACGCGCACATGTGTGTGTGCATGCATGTGTGTGTGTCTGTGTGTGTCTGTGTGTGTGTGTGTTTCTGAAAACTAGGCCCAGATAACATGTCCTGAAAAGCTTTCATTGCTAAAACATTGAACTGCCATCATTATCAATTCTCTTGCATTTTTTTCAGAGGTCATATGTTCTGTTGTTTTTTTTTCCACTCTTGCCCTATATTTTCCTCTGTTCATTGAAACATTTAGAAAATTGAATGCTTTAAGAGAGTCATTAAATTCTTGAGATTTTTCTAAATGTCTCAAGAAACACAGAGGAAATTATTAAATCAGAACTAGATGCTAAAATGAGAAAAAAATCCTTCAGATTTCTGAAGCAAATGGAAGGTGTGTGGCAGATTCATAGCATTTCATTTGGAAAATAAGTACTATATTTTCTATATTCTATAAGTAAATAAACCATGTTAAGTAGATTTCAAATCTCCTTAAATAGTAAATATAATTAGTTAATAGGAAACAAATGAAGGCTTCATCAATAAAATATCTGATGCTATTCCATCAATAGTCATGTGAAATATCAGGACAAAAATTGAGTTTGAGCACTTGGAGCACCCATTCCTTCATCTCATACATTACTGTTCAGCCTCAACCCACAGAGAAATCAGAAATCAGTAGATGCTTATCTCACATAACTTTCCTCTTCACCCTCAGACACTCTCTACTAAATATGTGTTAATCTTTAATTTTAGGTGTGTAGCTTTGGAGTTTGTGATTTGCAAATTAGCCTAACTCTTCAGAAAAATAGGCTGCATTTGCATTACGGTCATGTTCAATGCTGACTAAGAAAAGACCCAGGAGCCAATGCAATGAATTTATATTCCTAAGATTTGGGATTTGGTCCTGTGCTCTGAGCACATTGTGATTTTATAAGACCCATTTTTAATGACTATTTTTAGTCTTCTTAGGTCAAATATGACCTGTGGACAAATTCAAATACCCAGAATCATGGACATCTAAGAATCATACTACCATGCTATTGAAACCCTATTCCAATACAGAATACTCTCTAAAAATTCTCTGATGATTGTTTACCTTCCCCTACAAAACAAGAATTTATTAAATTTTACCAATTATGTAATGAATTTTTTTTTTAAATATAAGCAAGACATATGTCTCTCCATAGAGCTTACATTGGTCAGTCTTAACTGTTATATAAAGTCTTAGGATTAATATATTCTCACTCTTCATTCTTAGGCTCCTCGGATACTCGTTTTTGCTGGGATGCAATTCTGAGTTTAATTTTTCTCACACTGCATATTTCCTATGTTTTTCACTGCTCTTCATGCAATCTTATTTCAAATTTCATTATTATTAAGTTCACTCCTCACTGTATTAATATTGAAAAGCTGCATGGAATAAATAGTAGTAGGAGCACAAATTTTAACATAAGACAATCATTGTATTAAAACTACCACTTCCTAAAGTGCAAATTTGGAGAATTTCATTAATTATGCTGAGCCATCTATAATATGAATCATATGAATGAGAACATTTAATTAAAATCACATAATGATTAAAGATAATAGTTATGCAGCCCTGGAACATATTAGGTATTTAAGAAATAAAAACCATTCCAGTTAAGATTTTTCTTAACATTTAGTTGCCAGGAAAAAGAAATACTTTTCTTAATAAAACTACTTATAACATTTTCTGTGTGCTAGTCTATTTTCACTATTGCTTCATTTTAAAATCACTGCAGATTTTCACCACCTTGTTCATGGACATTTGTATGTGTTGATTTGGTTGAATTTGACCTGCTAGTGACCTATTAATTGTAATTTACCTCACCTCTTTTTAAAATTGAGCCTACCATTTTACCTGTGTTTACCTCTTTTTACATTTTTCATTCTATCCTCCAAGTATCAGCCTACCTAATGTTTCTAATAATTGTTTTTATGTTCTGCCAATAAGTGGAAAAAATGTTGAACAAGAAATTTATCTTTGTGTCATAACTGGCAAAGTCACCACTAATGTTAAAAGGCAATCTAGTTTATGAAAACACACACACACATACACACACACACACACACACACACACACACACACACACCTGATTCTACTTAGTAATTGCTTCCATTTCTTTTGGGTTGCCTCACATTGAAATATGTACATATTTTGCATAATTACTACCAATAATAATGTATTTATAAAAGCACATTGGTCATTAACAAATGGAATTTAGCACTCCTTAAAACTAAGAGTAATTATATATTATGGACGATACGTATATATAATTAAGCTGTGTAAATAAAACTGAGAGAAGTTCAAATACATGAATTGCTACAATTTAGAAGTTATCACTAGGGCCTTACTTTCCCCCGGGCTCTATTTAGCTGTTTTAATGAGACCTAGTGGTCACAGAATCACTGGGGATTCCATTCTCCAAAGGACCTGAGCCAAATATAAACCAAGTTAGGAAATTAGGAGAAAGAGCTCAACCTCCTCTCAAAACCAGGTAAGTGTTATTTATGTTTTCCAACAAAGAAATTATAAATGCCTTTTTCAGTTGGTTTCCAAAAACAGCAGCTCTCAATACATGCTGTGAATAGAACTTGAAGAAAATAATCTACCTCAACTCCATTCTCATTATTGGCATAAGTGATATAGAATTAGAACATTCAAGTCAATTGGCTCTCTTCAAATAATCAGTGGGTGTAGTCCATATTTACTTAGGCCACTATATTTAAAGCTTCACATAATTATGTGCATATAATTATGTAAACTGCAAGAAGAAATTTACTCAAAGATATTATCTAAAATCTAAGATTGATTATTACAAACAGTTGAATTTTGTTAAATCTAAAGAAAAGAGCAGCATTTTATTTGGCCCTGTTCCTAGAGCTAATTTTTGTACTCAGAGATTAATATATTTTGTATAATTGGCTTTGCAGTAAAAAGAAACACACCATGTAACAGACAGTCCAGATAAAAATTATTATTTATTAAAATTAAAGAAGCAAATATTTTTAATTACTATTTATCAAAAATTAAAAGAAATTGTTATTTATTAAAATTAAAGCAATAGATGTATGAAATCAGTGAAAAAGAAGCAACTCTAGTCAAAGTAAAAAATTGTCTTGTTTAAAAACAGTCGGTTACGGCAAAGCTTAATTATATAAAACAACAATAAAAAGAACCATTTTAGTCAAAAGTCATTTGTACAGCATGTGAACAGATCATTCAGTCTCTATAATCTTTATTTTTTTTTAGTTTGAAATTATAGCAAACACAGAGAGTACATATGAGTGGCAGGCAATTTTTAGATGTTTTCCTATTTATTTCTCATGACTATCTCTTGAGAAAGGTTTATAGATAAAACTAAGAATAGGAAATTGACAGACATGAAATAACAATGTGGTAAAAGGTGGCTAGTCGTTCTTTTCAGACTCTGGTATTTCAGTAAAATGGACATAATCAAAGCTCTTGCTTAGCATGGTTTACAGTATTTGAATTGTTATTGAATAATTCAAATTAGACCATTAGTAAAGGTAGACATCTCAGCCCATGTGTTTTTCACTTTTTATCCAATATCAGGCAATTATTACTCCCAAAGTATTGGATGTAGTTTACCACATTCATAATGTTCAGTTAAAATACATTGAATTATCAAACATGCCCTATATTATTTTTTTCTCTTACTGGAAATTCCTGAAGCATATTAGCACATTGAGTTTTTCTGTAAGAACTTCAGTAAAGAAAACTTTCCTTAAAAGTCATTTCACCAAGTGCTTTCCAAATATATTAGATAGCAGAATCTTATTTTTCATAAATTTTAGTTTATATAATTAAATAAAACTGATTTAATGATCTGACTTTTCCTGAGTGATCAGATATGCCAAAAGACTTTTTGACTGAAGGGAGAAAACCATGTTGAAAAAGCTTTCAGATTAAATTGTAATGAAAAAATCTGATATCGACTAACCCAAGCTATTGGATAATAAATACTATAGAAAATCAAAGAATGAATTGATATATATCTGCTGGAGTAGCAAAGACTTCTGGGAACAAGTGAGTTTTATCAAATAAATGTTATGAGACAAAATGTTTGATTTTATTTCACTCTTTTAGACAGCCCTAATTTCCATTTTTAATTTTTATGGATAATCTATTAGTTTTATTAGATATTATTGGGTACATATATACCCAATAAATATTTACAGAAATACATATTTATATAACACAGAGAAACACATATGTAAATAAAAACATAAACATATATTATTTATTTATTGTTTTTATTTTAAACATATTCATCCTATGTACTGCTTGTCTAAATTAAAAAGATGTCATAGAAAATAATTTTACTAGATGTGTCAAATATTACCTATTAAATATAAACCACTTGTTCCTTGTTTTGGGATGTTCTTTCTTAAATATGAGATCCTTGTCTTCTGTTCTGGAATCCTGAGTATACTGTTACCCAGGTTCCAACCTCTCCTAGGGGCTGGTAATTTCTTCAGGATTTTTATGCTGTGCATAATGCCAGTTTATATCCCCTGGTGAGACTTTAATTCACCTCAAGTTTTCTCTCAAAATAACTTTTCATACTTGCAATAATTGAATTCAAGTGGATGATGATGATGATGATGATGATGATGATGATGATGAATAATGAAAACCATGAAGATTTCTAAAGATGCTGATAGATTGAACTGTATGCAGTTTGGTTATTTTCTTTTCCCTCTTTCTCCTTACAGGTTGTTCTTAGGGGCAACCACGTAAATGGCTGACAGAAATGTCAGTGTGATAACGGAATTTGTTCTCCTAGGGTTGACTGACAACCCTGAAGTGAATGCTGTCCTTTTTGTGCTGTTTCTCTTGATCTATCTCATTACTGTGGTGGGCAACATGTGGGTTATCACAATAATTCTAGCTAGTGCCCAGCTTCATTCTCCCAAGTACTTTTTCCTTTGCCAGTTGGCTTTCTTAGATTTCTGCTATTCCTCAGTCTTTATTCCTAAAATGTTAGCGAACTACATAGCAGGACAGAAGGTCATCTCCTATCACGGTTGCCTCCTTCAGTATTCCTTTGTCAGTATGTTCCTGACCACCGAATGCTTTCTCCTGGCTGCAATGGCCTATGATCGGTATGTTGCCATCTGCTACCCACTTCACTACAAAGGTCTCATGACCTCCACGTTGTGCATCCACCTGGTGACCGCTTCCTACCTACTAGGTTGTGCTAACTCACTCATTCACCTGAGTGACTTGCTCAGTCTGTCTTTCTGTGGGCCCAACGTCATTAACCATTATTTCTGTGACATTCCGTTGCTCTTTCAACTTTCATGTTCTGACACGCGATACAGTGAGACTCTGTTTATTGTCCTCTCTGGAACAACATCAGTGACTACCTTTCTGATAGTAGTGAGTTCTTATCTGAGGATCCTTCTCACCGTTCTGAAGATACACTCTATGAGGGGCAGATACAAAGCCTTCTCCACATGTGCTTCCCACCTGACGGTGGTGACCCTCTTCTATGGAACGGTGATATTTACGTATCTGGGAACCAGCTCTAGCTACCAACAGGACAGAGCCAAAATCCTGTCCGTGTTTTATACCCTTTTGCTGCCAATACTAAACCTTCTGATATACAGTGTGAAAAACACAGAGGCCAAAGAAGCAATGAAAAGAATTATTATGAGAAAAATATTTGCTGAGTGACCATGAGTAGAAACATTTAAGAAATGTTTATTGATGCTACAGGCAAGTACATTGTTAAATACCTGTGGGACTCGTTGGAGAGAAAAACAATGTTATTTTTAAGGATTTCAAAACATGGTCTTTGGACAAAAATCAAGAAAGCAAAAGCATATTAAATCAAACAAAAATGAAAGATGTTCTGAGGTCTAAAGTTAAGATAAAGGGATTATTTGGGTATACTAAATAAGGAAGGAACCAGATGTCTTCAAATATTTCTTAGTCAAGCTGCAAATTGGTATGGTGAATTTTCTCAATAGTTTGAGACTGTGATATAAAGAGATAACAAAAATTAACTTCTTAGATCTAAGAAGATTTTATCTTTACTAAAGATATTTCTCCAACAATCACTAAAGAACCATACAAAAATTTCCATGAACTTTGTTTTTTCTCCTGTACTTTGTGGTGTCTTTGTTTCTGATAAGACTTTTTCAACTAAACCAGTTATTTAATCTAATGTTATGTTACGTGGGTGAATACTGTCTCCATATTCAGCCTGAAGATATGAGTTTGATTATATTGCTATTAAAAGCCTCTGCTGGCAGTGCAGTGCTGATAATAATCTGTATCTGCCTCTGTCTCTATATCCATACATCTACTTATACACAGTTTGTATGATAAGATTAAGGTATTATGATGTTAGATTCTACTCTAATTCACAGTGGTCAAGCAACACTAAATATCTGTAGGTATGACAATTACATATTTAAATGCTACAATTTATTTAAATTTATAAGCAAGGGAAAGCAAAAGGATAATACAAGCCTATTATGTTGAGAAATATGAAATTGAAAGTGTTGGAGCACATATTACATTTGACTCATTATTGAAAAATATCTTTAAAGGAGGGAGAAAAAGGATAGATTTGTTTTATAGAGTTTGAAGGAGTACAGTTGTAAGAACTATAAAAGTTTTGAGCTAAATGCATTTGAAAAATCAAAGAAATGTATCTTTAACAATATTCTGACTAGTTAGAAGCTACCTGAAAACACATTTCAACTCATTGTATCAAGATTTTGCAATAGATGCTATCCCAGGACCAAGAATAAGAATTTCCTCTTCTCTAAAGGTTTACTTGATAATTTTTTTGAGAAAAGTTAATTTCTTCCTTCAATGCTCTATCCTTAGACATTGCAGTGTAAAAATCAATTGTGAATTTTCATTTTAACTTCTGACTCCTCTTCTAGAATGTTTATTCCTATAAGGAAAGACTGCACCTTATTTGACTTCATAGTTCCAGGATAAATGGGAAAGTGATTATCACATAGTAGGTGCTCAATACTCATTTATTTAATAATTGGTCATTAATTACTTCAAATGATTGTTTTCTTGCCTATCATGTACTAGCATATTGGATAACAAAGAGTGAGTAAATAGATAAATAAATAAGTATATAAATAAATAAATTACTTTTTTTCATCTAATATAGTACAAAAAATCAGCTACTTATTCGAATTGAGTTTTCAATAATTTTTAAAGTGATGAGTATAAATAATAAAAAAACATATGAGAAAGTGTTCTTCATGCATACTAATGAAATAAATAGCTAGTAAGATAATCTTTACTTACTAAGCTCTGTTAAATATGGAGCTTAAGATGATAAAACTGATGATCGGGGACAGTGTTTATAGAAATAAAAACTTACCAGAGCACTTTTGACTACCTGTTGCTAATATGTAGAAGGAAGTTGTAGTTTTGGCCCACAAATCTACTTCAAATATTTATTTGAAGGAAACAAATCAATCCGTATTCTGTATTACTTTTTAAAAAAGTAAACAAAAAAATCATGATTAATGTAATTGCCTAATGGATGTAGTAACAGTTTAATAAATGTGCATGTATAGGTATAATAGATTACTATGTCATTTATATTAAGGATGTAAAATAATTATTGATTGAATACTTATCATGTTATTAATAAAACATTCAAAATGTTTTAAATATATAGAATTAATTTCATTTATACAAACACATGACACAGGTTACTACTATTGTAACTTTGCAGACAGGGACACTAAGGATCAAGAACTGTAGCACCCCCATTTCCTACAATGATTTAAATTCTGTTTGTTTGTTTTTTTCAATAATAATCTTCACCTTTTCACATGTTGTATCACTAATGTTTTGTATTTTTTCTGTTTCCCTCAGCTGAGAATTTATAATCTGAAAATACTATACTTGTTAAGATCATACTTTTATATCAACATTTGAATCTTTTTTTAGCATCTATGAGTCATTTTTACTAGTTGATTAAAATTAATCCAGAGATTTTAATCAATTTATAAAAATTAACTTAAAGGAGTCAAATTTTCTGACTGTTATGCAATAAAATTTTAAATTAAGATCTAAAAGAAAAAAACTTTTAAGTAGAAAATTAAAAGATAAAATTAAAAAATAATCTCATTATTCTCAGTCAAATGAAAATTTTAAAAATTAACGTTAATATTTGTATAATTTACCACAATAAAAATAATTCTTTTGCTACAGAAAAGATAAACGCAAAGTGACTGTCAGATAAATAATACAAATGTTATATTTTTGTATTATTGAATGGGTAAAAAAAATAAAGTAAAACAAGCAGTTATTACTAAGTGATAAAAAAAGTACAATGAATTCACCTAAATAAAAGAGGGACAAAAATGATAAGACATAGCTAACAAATAATGAATTAGAAAGCAAAAAATTATTGAACAATATTTATCCAAAAGATAATGAAACCATTCTTTGAGTCAAAAAATTTAAAAGAAAGAAAGAGAGAGAGAGAGAGAGAGAGAGAGAGAGAGAGAGAGAGAGAGAGAGGAAGGAAGGAAGGAAGGAAGGAAGGAAGGAAGGAAGGAAGGAAGGAAGGAAGGAAGGAAGGAAGGAGAAAAAAAAGAAAGAAAAAATGAAAAAGAAAGAAAGAAAGGAAGAAAGAAAGAAAGAAAGAAAGAAAGAAAGAAAGAAAGAAAGAAAGAAAGAAAGAAAGAAAGAAAGAAAGAAGAAAGCTCACACAAATAAATGACAAGAATAATCCAGGAGAGAAAAAAGAAAAAAAAATTTAAGAAGTATAATTAAAAATGTGATCAGGTAGGGAATGAAACTATATTATCATTAAATCAAAAGAGGTTTAAAATGTCTGATCTGAATTTGGCTTCTGCTATGATGGAAAAAGTGATACAAGAATAACCCTGTGATCATAAACAGCTATGAATATAAACAAAAAAGTTTCAAAATTGGGAAAACATTAAGAAAGAAAAACTGCTCCTTGATATTTTGCAATCATCATGCCTTTTGAGGTGGCATTGACATTGAAAATTACCACTAGTCTTTCATTTAACTTAATTATTAAGGTTACCTTCTATCAAGTATGTTGATCCTGGCTTTAAAAAATTATTAAATTTATTGAGATGACATTGGTTAAAAAATTATATAGGTTTCAAGTGTACAGTTTTATAACATATCATCTATATATTTCATAAACATTATTTAAAAATTTAAAATGTTTTCAATATTTATTGATAATAAACTTTATCAGATAAATATACCATAAAGTATATATATATACACACAAAGTAATTTTAAAAAATCTAAGCTATATTGATAACGGCATATAGAAAACATGAGCAATGTGTATGTGTAAAAAATGAGATTTTATAAAAAGTCGCTTATTCAACAAAGAATTGTGAGGAAAAATCATAATGTAACAAATGAGAACCCACCAAAAAAAAAAAACATTTATATGAGAGAATTGGATGAATAGCAGTGGAGAGAGCCTGTCAAACAGAAGCAAGAAAATGCAGAAAATTGAGGAAGAATAAATTGTGATAACAAGCTCTCTGGTTTTGTACTGTTGAGGTGTTATTTAAACTTGATAATCCTACTTTAGGATTATTCTAAATATCCTTATTTAGTACTCTTTGTTTCTAAAGAGTTTATTTTTGGTTCGAATCTACAGGGTTTTCTGAAATAAAATAATAGTAGTAATAATTGAAATGGAAGAAAAGAAGGAAGAATGAAGGAAAGGAGGAAAGGAAGGAAGGAAGGAAGGAAGGAAGGAAGGAAGGAAGGAAGGAAGGAAGGAAGGAAGGAAGGAAGAGAGGGAGGGAGGGAGAAAGAGAGGAAGGGAGGGAGAAGGGAGCGAAGGAGGAAAGGAAGGAAAGGCCACTGTCATTTCAAGTTATACTTGAAGGACAAATGTCCTTGCAATAAAAAAATGTTTGTTGAAAGCAAGGCTAAATGTGATCATAGTAGGTATGCTTTTTTTGTACCTTGGTTCTTGGGCTTGAGGACTGGAGAGTTGTGACACCTGCAAGTGTCACACAGAATAAAGGAAGTCAAAGTAAAAGACAGCCAAAGTTGAGTCTGGATCAGGCCTATTGGGAAACTCATAAACATGAGCTGAGGCTTACTTGTGGGAAGATCCCAAGTGACTCTCAAATTGTGTTTGTGTTTTTTGTTATTCCTGAGCTTAAGTATAGTTTTTATAAACACTAATGCCTAGTCTGTATTCTGAGATAAATAAGACAATGAGGATCATATTTGTGCTCTAGGTGAAGTAAGAAAGGGAGAGAAAAGCACCCTCACAAATACCATGGTGATCACACCAGAAATTTGAAAACATCTGTGGTTGCTGCATCACAGCCCGTACTTAGATTGCCACCAATGCATAGTTCTAACATGGAGCAGAATGTTGTCAACAGAAGTCAGATACCAATGGTTCCTTGGAAAGTGGCATTGGAATATGTCAGCCATAGTTTTGATATCAGTTAGGTGTCATTTGTTAGAGCTCATCACATATAATTATGAAGTTAATTGTAATTGCAACCTGGAATCCTATCTAATTCAAGTCACATTAAGATGTAAATAAGTACTGTACATTTTAAAGAAAATATTACATAAATATGTGACTATGGATATTAATATACATATAATATGTACCAATATTCATATGCTGAAATCTTAACCTCGCACCTCAGAATGTAACTGTATTTGGAGATAGGTCTTTGTAAAGGTAAATAAGTAAAAATAAGGTCATTAGGGTGGACCTTAATCCAATATGACCAATGTCTTTATAAAAAGATATTGGGAGACATACAGAGAACAAAGATATGTAAAGACACAGGAAGAAGACTATCATCTATAAGCCAAGTAGAAAGGTTCCAAAAGAAATCAACCCTGCCAGCACCTTGATCTCAGGCTTCTAGATTATAGAACAATAAAAAATAAATTTCTGTTGTTTAAACCACCAGTCAGTGGTACTTTTTATTGCAGTCTGACAAACTAATAAAATCAGTATAACTGTGTGTGTGTGTGTGTATATACACCTATATATATGTATACACATGTGTATATGCCTGTGTGTGTCTGAGAAGGAATTAAGAAGTAAATGAATGACAGATCACAGCTGGATGTATGACTAGGATCTTGATATAAAAATGGTTAAGAAGAATAGAAAGACAATGACAAACAACACATTTTTATTATAACTTCTTAATATGCAGACAATGAACATTATTCTTAATTTATTTGATAGTTATTGTGAAAAATATACTTAATCGATACACCAATTTTTACCAAACACTCTTTTCACAGCCTCTTTTACATCTTTGTTTCTCAGACTGTAGATGACAGGATTTAGCATGGGAATTACAATGCTATAAAATATCGAAACTATCATGTCATGGTCCAAAGCATAGCTGGAACTTGGTCTCACATACATGAAGAGGATGGTTCCATGATAAACTGACACTCCAGTTAGGTGAGAGCCACATGTAAAGACCTTCCATCTCCCCTCAGCAGAATGCATCCTCAGAATGGCCAAAAGGATGAAACCATAAGAGATCAGGACGATCAGGATAGTGACTATCTCAATGGAGCCCACAAAGCAGAAAAGTAGAAGCTGATTCATGTGAGTGTCAGAACAGGAAATAGCAAGGAGAGGAGGGATGTCACAAAAGACATGCCTAATTTCATTGGATGCACAGAAGGATAGGCTAAATGTGGCCACTGTGTGTAAAGAAGCATGCAGAATGCCACCAACATAGGAAGCAATGATGAGTGGCACATAGACTCTAGATGACATGTTAACTGAGTACAGGAGAGGGTTGTAGATTGCTACATAGCGATCGTATGCCATTGCGGCCAGGAGAAAGCATTCTGTCGTTCCAAATGTAACAAGGAGAAACATCTGTGTTGCACATCCAGAAAGTGAAATAACTTTACTCTTTGATATAAAATCTACCAACATGTTCGGGGTAATTATGGAGGAAAAACAGGCATCCACAGATGACAACACACTCAGAAAATAGTACATGGGGTTGTGAAGTCGGGGATCCACCAGGACCAACACAACCAATCCTAAATTTCCTACGAGAGTAAAAAGGTAAATTGCTAGAAACAGGAAGAATAAGATGATCTGCAGTTCAGGCTTGTCTGTGAATCCTTTCAATATAAACATGGTAACTTCCGTGAGGTTCTGCATGCTGACACCTCATGGGACAAATTGAAGAGATTATTAAAATTATAATTCATATTGCTATGACAAAATGAACAATATTGTGGTTCAAGGAAAATGAATTATGTCTTCATAATTAATTCTTGTGTATGAATAATTTATCAGCAGCAGTTCTGGAGTCAGTCACAAGACAAGGGATCAAAGTTTGATGCCATTTACTATAGAATCAGATGGAAGATTTGGGTTTTAAATTACTGGCTCAACTCATGTCATTAATAAAACCATCAAATCAAATGGTTAATTTACCACTGAATTTTATATATATACACATATATATAATTTTAATAGAGGGCAGAATTCTGCAAAAATCTTGAGCTCAGTATGAAACACTAAGTTTTCAAAGGAGCGGAGAACCAAAAGCAGTCACTCAATAAGCTGTAGGAATGGACGTCGACACACATTATTTTTCCTTTATAGCAGCTCTCATAGCTAAGTAGTGTCAGAGTCAAGATTTAAAACTGGGTCTCCCTCATGGCGCACACACTTTTCACAATTTTTTACTGCCACTTATTATACCATGACTTCATTCTGCAACTGAACATTCTCACCACCTGCTCTCACCACCCCCACTAAAATAAACAAAACACTAACCTTGATGCCTTTGGATATTTACTATCATTAAGGCTAGAGAAACGTTTTGAATTAAGTAATAATCTGAAGTGGCTCTAAATTACATACATAGAAAAAATAAGCAAGAGAACTGTTATTTTCCTCATTATATGAATATATAATAATATATATGTCTACAGACATAAAATATAAAAATATAAGGGATTATAAATTGACAAGATTATTACAATCTGTGAGGTCAAACAAAGGTTGCCTTGCCTGGAAAATAAAAGGAAAGAAAGAAGAAAAACATATAAATATATATAGAAACTCCAGATAGTTGTATCAGTCAAATGTTTTTTTTGCCCTCTACTGATAAATTTTCTATTTTTTAATTTTGAGTTGGTCTGCCTTCTTTCATCAGAAAAATGCAAACGTACACTTCAATGGGAGCATTCTCTTTACTTCTACAAACATAAATCCAATATTTTCAATTTTTCTGTTTGTTTTATTCAAGGAAGAATTATTTTTCAATTCTTTGGCAGATGCTGCATAAATCAGATTATGATGAGTCACCTATGCAGTAGTACACAACTGAAGAGTTTAGTACTGGGGATTTCATAACATATTTGAACTCGACATTTTAAGTCTTGCCTCCTAAAATATTCCAAAAATGATTTGAAAATTTCTCTTACCTATAGAACAGCAAATGCATGTTTAGGCACATTATGAATGTGGTTTGTTTAGGTTGTCTATATCTACTTACTCAACCTTGTTAAAACCCATAGGAGATGCCCAAAGGGGATTATGGCTCAATTACCTTCCATTTCAAAATAGCAACATGATGATTTACTCAATAACAAAATAATAAATGGTTCTGGACAAATGTACTATGCGTTGATATTTGTAAAATGAATGAAGTTATTTGTCTGGTTTTAAATAATGCCTTAAGAATAAAACACATGTTTTGAGAGCAGGTAGAAAATTATATGAGACATACTTATGCTTAGCTCTGACATTGAGTTGGTGCTAACTCCTCTGAAAATCAGTGTCCTCATCCTGACAAAATAAGCCATTTTATATTGCAACAATCCATATAAATGGTAAAGTATGACAACATGAAACCACAATATACCTCTTGCAGAATCTAACAGATGCATTTATAGTCAACCAAATTCATTGCACTTTTACTCTGTTTAAATGATAAAGTGCTATTGTTTAAATGAATAAAGCATATATTTGAACTTATTAGATTATTATTAGTAATAACAAATTACAAGTAATAAAAAGCGCCCCAAAAGCCATAAGAGTATGGTGGAAACATTAAAAGCTTAAACCTCTGTAGGACTATAAGCCATACTACTTTGTCAGTTCTGAATACTAATCCATGGTTTACTCAGATTAAATAAAAATCATCTATCAATTGTTCAATCAGGAAATATATGCACAAACAATAAGCACATACAGAGTGCACTAGAACCAAAAGAGAAAAAAATTTAACATTGATAAGCAGGTGACCCAGTAACATTTTTATTTTTCATCAGTTTTCCAGAAGCTTCTCACCCTTACACAGGCTCAATCAGAGTATTAAAAAAGAACTGTGAGAAACCAATACACCGTTATAAACCACTCAGGATCTCAGGAATATGCAACACATACTCTCCTTGAAAAAGACAGGGCTTCACCTAGAGGGAAAAAATATGGAAGAAAATGTCACTTGAGTAGGGCAGATACACTAGGAAGGAAAGCACCAGCAGGGAGGTAGCTTCTGGAAGACGTAGGCAAGTACTTCAGAAAGTACTATTGCAGCAATCCTCTAATGTCTAAAGTGCAAAGTATGCCTCCAGCTGGCAAGATCTGTTTAGACATAAGAAACAGCAAGTACAAAGTACTCCAGAAACAAGCTTAGCTCTGAGAACTAAAGTGGCCACACAATAATATTTTAAGACCATCATAACAACGCAAGAGCACCCCAGAAGCCTCCCTTATTCTGTCTTGGAGTCACTATCTTCCCTGTAAAGATAACCTTATTCTGAAGCAACGATTAATTTAGGTAATTGATAGCTTTTTTAAAAGTTGGGGTCATTGAGTTTTAATATTTAATAACATAAAATTTACCTTTTATAGGTGTCAGTAGTAGGAATTTTAATAGACATATGTGATTTATAGCCACAGACATTCCTTAAAAAGTCTCTTCTTAAACAATTTGTAGCCAGTCAGCTCCTTTTACATCCCTAAACCTCACCAGTTCTGACACAAACAGATGCATCTCATTTATTTTCCATTGTCACAACTTGGCCTGGTCCAGAAGGTGATTGAAGTGAAATAACATCATACGCAACCTTTAGAGTTTGGTTTCTTTCACTTAGCATGGTGTATTTAAGTGTCATCCTTGTCCTTGAACATATTAGCATTTGTTCTTCTTAATTACCCAACAGTATTCCATCTTAAAGTTGCACCTAGGTCGCTTTATCAGTTCAATAGTTGCTGGACATTTGGACTGTTCCCTATTTTAGAACATAGTGGTTAGGGCTGTTATAAACATTGGCGTACAGGTCATCGTGTCTTTGCATGACTTCTTTTGTCTCAGGTAAATAACACACAGTGAAATAGCTGGGTCAGTTGCATCCTTTTGCTTTCCCACCAGAATGGATGAAAACAGCAGTTGCTTTGCATCATTGCAAGCCCTTTGGACTGTCATTTATTATTATACTTTTAAAATTCATTCTGATGATGAAGTGCAGGGAGCACAACATGGTTTTAAATCATATTTTCTTAATTACAAATTATGTAGAATATTTTTTAATATGCTTAAATAACATCTATGTGTCTTCTCTGGCAAAATGTCTATTCAAGTTTATACGCATTTTCTATTGTTTATCTTTTGTTTTTACATATTTTTGAGATTTTAGTGTTCTTTATATATTTTGGATTCAGTTCTTTATCAAATAACCATCTAGCAAATATTTTGGAAAAGTCTGTAGTTTATTCATTCCCTCAACAGTGTCTTGGACAAAGCAGATTTTAACTATGATAAACTATAATAAATCATTTTTTGCTCCTAAGGTTCATGCATTGTGTGTTTTACAGGAAAAGTTGTGACTAACCTATGGCCACACAAAACTTGTCATAGTTTTTCTCTAGAAATATTATAGTAATAGCTTTTATATTAAGATCTAAGATTCATTTTGAGACAACTTTTATATATAACAATTTTATATTTGATACAAAAATGAGTTTTTGTATGTAAAAAATAAGTTTTGTATTTATGATACAAAAATGTCATTTTTGTTTTGTAAGGCTCTCTACATATTCAGCATCAGAACATATAGCATAAAAATACTATCCTTCTTCTATGGATTTTCCTTAATAACTGTCCAAAATCAATTGACTGACTGTATTGCTCGTCTGTACTGCTAAAGAATTTATTCTCTTCTATTGATGTAGATATCTATTTTTTCACCAATGCCATACTTTCTTGATTATTTTAGCTTTGTAGTATAAGTTAAAATCAGATTATGAGCCCTACTTTATTCTACATTTTCAAAATTGCTTTCCCTACTTTAGTTTCTTTGCCTTTTTTTATAAATTATAAAATTAACTTGTCGATTTCTGCAAAAAAATGCTTGTTTAGTTTGAAGTAGTGATGCACTGAATATATTGATCAATTCAATTGTATTCAGTTAACGGACCATTAACAAGCTGCCGATCAGTATCTCCTTTCCTTTTTTTCTTCTTTCTTTTTTACATTTTTTCCTTCTGTTAAAATTCAGATTCCATACCAACATTCCCCACCTTCTAATTTAGAATCTCTGGGTTTAGAATATTAGCTATCTACCTCTTTTTCACAATTTTTTCTTGAGTTTTTAAAAATAAATTTATTTATTTAAGTTAGTTTCAAATATACAGTACATGGTTAGACATCTATAATGTTCATAAAATGATCCCCCCAATTGCTCACTCCCACCCTTGGCCCTCCACTTAGCCATCATATTAATGATGCTAACTGCATTCACTCTGCCATGCTCCCTGTGCTAATTTGTACTTCTTTAACCATTCACCCCATTCTCCCAGCCTCCTAACTCCCCTCCTCTCTATCCATCACCAAATTGTCCACTATATTTGTGAATCTATTTTAGATTAGTTGGTTCTTTTTGTTCCTTATATACCACACATAAATGAAATCATATGATATCTACTTTTCTCTGTCTGACTTGTATCACTCATCATAACTTCTAGGTCCATTCATGTCATTACAAATGTTATGATTTCATTTTTTAGTGGCTGAGTAATATTCCATTGTACATAAAAACCATTATTTCTTTATTCAATTGTTTGTTCATGGGCATTTAGTTTGCTTCCATATCTTGGCTATTGTAAATTATAAATTGTGCCACCATGAATATTGAAGTACATAGATCTTTACAAATTATTGTGCGTTTTGATGACTAATAGCCAGAATTGCAATTGCTGGGTCAAAAGTTATATCAATTTTTAATTATTTGAGAAAACCCTGTACTGTTTTCCATAGCAGTTGTACCAGTGCAATCCCACCATCAATGCATGAGGGTTCCCTTTATTCCGATCCTCGACAACACTTGTTTTTAATTTATTGATGATAGCCATTTTGACAAGTGTGAGGTTATATGTAATTGTGGTTTTAATTTGCATTTCTCTGATGATTAGCACCTTGAGCATCTTTTCATACGTCTATTAGCCATCTATATTTCCTCTTTGGAGAAGTATCTGTTCAGGTCTTCTGCCCATTTTTTAATTGGATTGTTTGTTTTTTTGTTATAAATTTTGTTTGTTTTGTTATAAATTTTGGATATTAACCCCATTGTCAGATGTATCATTAGTGAATATCTCCTCCCATTCACTTGATTATGTTTTTGTTTTGTTCATGGTTTCCTTTGCTGTACAAAAAATTTTTAGTTTGATGTAGTCGCATTTGTTTATTTTTTCTTTTCTTTTCCTTGTCTGAGGTGATATATCTAAAAAAAAATTCTGCTGGTAATATCAGAGAGTTTACTGCCTATCTTTTCTTCTAGAATTTTTATGGTTTGGGGTCTTCTATTTAAATCTTCAATCGATTTTGAGTCTATTCTTACATATGGTGTAAAAAGATGGTCCAGTTTCTTTTGTTTGTTTGTTTGTTTGTTTTGTTTTTGTTTTTGCATGTATTTGTCCAATTTTCCCAACACCATTTACTGCAGAGACTGCCTTTAACCTATTGTATATTCTTACCTCCGTTGTCATATATTAAGTGAGCATTTAGGTGTGGATTTATTTCTAGGCTCTCTAATATGTTCTATTGATTAATGTATCTGTTTTTATGCAGTACCATTACTATAGCCTTGTAGTATAGTTTGATAATAGGTAGTAAATTACCTTCAATTTTGTTTTTCTTTCTCAAGATTGCCATGTCTATTCAGGGATTTTTAGAGCACATATAAATTCTAAGATTTTTTGTTCTAGCTCTAGGAAAAATGCCATTGGTATTTTGATAGGAATTGCATTGAATCTATAGATTGCTTTGGGTAGTATGGCCATTTTAATAATGTTGATTTTTCCTACCCATGAACAGGGTATATGCTTCCAATTATTTGTATCTTCTTCAATTTCATTTTTCAATGACATAATTTTCTAAAAACAGGTCTACTTTCTTGGTTAGTTTGATTCTCAGGTACTTTATCATTTTTGATGAAATTGTAAATGGGATTGTTTTCTTAATTTCTCTTTCTGGAGTATACATCTGCATACTAGTCTATAGATTAGTATATAGGGACAGTAAAATAATACTCTATAAGCCCCAATTATTGACCTTAACTTCTGCCAGACTCTAATATTCTAATGTTCTATTACATAGAATGCTATAGTTCCTGGTATACTGTCCCATCTCTATTGTCAATACTTCTTATTCATGTATTCATCTTATCTGCTCTATTAATGAGCTTAAATATATCTCCCATACCTCTTAAAAGAGTAGAACTTAAAAAGTTAAATAAATATAGTAATCTTCATTAAATTATTGTAAAATCTGTCATAACATATGCTTTTAGATTATTTCATTATGTATATGTTTTGAGAATTTGAGAAAAGTAACTGGTTATATTCCCAGGAATAGGATACTGGATTTCAGAGAATTTCAGTTATCGATCCAATGATACATAGCTGTTTAGTATCAGAGCTAGGTCTATGTTGTGTATCATTAAATTTCTTTTTCAGTTCTAGTGCAATTCTTTTTCCACTGAATGATCATTTTATATCAGAGGCCAAGGTGCATTCATGTAATCACTTTCATCATGTAGTTTAGAGCTTCAGAATAACTCTTCTTTAATATAAAAGAAAAGAAAAAAAAACACAAAACAACTAAAGTTGACTTGTTACTTTGTTGTCCCAGAAGAGAATTAATGTGTTTTATTCCTGGAGCGAGCATCCCTGAGGATTTCAAGAAGCACTTGAGAACCTGGTATGAGAGTTCAAATGCTTAATATTTACAGCATACCTTAATTGAGTAAGAAGTTCATTTCCTCAGATAAGAGGAAAGGTTTTTCATTACTACAAAAATATGGCATAATTTAGAACCTTAAATCTCAAATTGGATCATATGCTTTAACATAAAACTGAGGTAAATATTACAAATGAACACAGAGCTGAATTAAAAATGAAATGAAGAAATTTCAGAGAAATAAATACCAGCAAAAATAATAAAAGCTCTACATATTTTGGTCAATATATTTTTATTTTAGAAATGAACTTAATTTCCATAATGGAAGGTAATGGAATAAAGGTAGGAGAAATAAGGGGCTATATTTCTTTTTTGGAAAATTGTTAAATGGAGAAAAAACTGATGATCAAGCAACCACTGAGTTTAAATCATTTTTAGATTGTAATTATTATTTCTCATGGAGGAATATAACTGAATTTTAAATTTCTTTCACACGTTAGCTAACTGATCTAGAATTCACTTCAGTTTCTTTTAAATAGAATGTTCTGCTTATGCTTGTAGCTTTCTAAAACAATTCAAACACATGAGGATATTATTTTTTGATATTTCTAAGGGATAATATTTCCAAATTTAAGGCATATCACAATGAATCTGTGATATGGTCAAGTAAAAATAACAGGGTTTGGAGACAGAGCAAATTGTCCTTAAATCCTGACTCTGCTGGTAACTAAATGCATGACCTTGATTCAGTCATAAGTCAAACTTGTTCTCAGTTTTTCATCTATGGAAGGACATTGAATTAGTTTGTAAGTTGTCATGCAAATTACATATGATAATATCCCCAAAATTTCTAACACCTAGTAGCTGTTTAATGACATGTCATAGCTGCTATCATAGCTTTCATTCATTCCAAGCTTAGTGTTTATAATACCATTCTCATGGGTATGTGGTATTTTGTGTTCTGACTATATGACAATTGAAGAACTGGTTTGATTTTAGTATTCCAGAATTGTCTTGTTGTGATAAAATTTGAGATCTATATATTTATTTTTTTTAACCTCTTTCTCTTAAAGTGAAATCAGACAGACATAAATATGATCAGTTCCAATGTTCTTAAATGTTAGTTGACAGAAAAGCCTGTTTGAAGAACATCTTTAATGAAATAGGTGAACCATATATTTTCTATTTTTTCCTCCAGTTCCCTACATGGATAATTACCATAATGAGACATAATTTGGATTAAAATATATTTTCTTCACTTATAAATCATTTCTTGCACTACAGATAAAACCAGAAATATTAAAAGTTATGAGAATATTATTATGAACAAAATTATCAAGGAATTTAAGCAAATAGACCATTATTTTACTGTCATACCCAGGTTAGAATGAAATGACATGAGGTATTTTTAAAGTTACTTATACCATAGAATATTGTAATTAACTGGTTTTAATCTCATGAGAAAGATATTTAAATAAATTTTAAATGCCATGTAACTTAAACATATGTATAACAGGAAGAAATACTGAGTTTCTGGTTTGGTTGGTGCTCACTCATTGCTCAATGTTTTGATAAAAAACAGATTTTATTACTTCCTATTGATATTTTGTAATGAAAGAAAATTTGGAAGTCATATTTCACATGTAATTAAAACACTTTCACTTAATAAATGTATTTTAGTGAATTTAATGAAATAAGCTCTATGCTATCATACCATGTTCATGTAGTTGAACAAGAGATAACTGAAAATTTGGTCAACTTTAATTACTCTTTACTAGGGAAAAATAAACTTATTTTTCAGGGTTACAATGACATTAAATGCTAAATCTGGATTTTAATACAAGGTTTCAGACCCCAAATATACTGTTCTTAATTCTCAACAATTGCATCATCTCAGACACATCTAAAAGTTAGAGGTTTAATGTTGCTAAAATTTCTCCTGTGTATAATAGGCAACTTGTGTTTTGTAATGGGCACCTTTAGTAGACTACCTATTGGTATACTTTTCTATAATTGCTTGCACATATTTATTTGTTTTCATTGTGCTGCACATCTGCCTAATTCCTATTTTATTGCTGACTTTCTTTCATAAATATTTGTTTATATAACTCATATATAAAGGTAGGAGGAAAGGAAGAGAGAAAATAGAGGAATAACAACAGAGAAGGAGAAATGTTTTAAATAGAAATAAAATTAGTGTGATACACAAACAACACATCAAAATAATTTTATATTATTTATTTATGATCTTATAAGTTATTTTACTAATGTAACCAATCAGAACTGAATATTGCTATAAGGCATTTGTGTGTGTGATCTCAAGAGTAATGTGTGAGTTGTTACTATTTACAAAAGAAAAATAAATGATGCAGACCTAAATGGACAACATGGTGATAGGTGTGTGTATTCAGAGAGAAAACTGAAAAAGAAACAAAACCAATGCTCTGTTATCATTTGCATACAAGGTACATTTACCTCTCAAATAATATCTTTTGTCTGTTCACCAGGGTTCCAGAAGTACTAGTAGAATGGAAGAAAAGCCAAAAAAGGGAGTACACAATTGTTTGGTCAGAAAAGGCTGCAACATATGATCGGTTGAAATGTAAGTGTAACTTAGCCCATTTTCTAGTCATCTGGGAATATTTTAAGATAAAATAATTTCTACATTCTTTTTCTCATTCAAATACAATTCTTATTTACATACAATTTTGTGATATATGAGTGGTTTCTTTCATTTTAACAATTAGAAACACTAAGGAATATATTTCATGCATACTGGAGGAAATCAAGCCTTAGTACTCAGATGCATACTTTCTATTATAGTATTTTTAGAATTAAAATTCCTATATTATCATATTTGTGCATTGTAGGTGATAAAATATGAAGCTAAATAATAGTAAACTTAACAGAAAATAAGCTGGAAATTAAACCTTATAAACTGACATTTTTTAACATGACATATTTAGCCAACCCTTTAATAAAAATTTTTTAATTTAACAGGATAATACATTCTCTTGGACCCAGAGTCTTTATCACTGTCATTCCCTATTGCCAAGGATTTCCATACTCTCTGCTAAAAAACAAGAGGATATAATAGGTGAATGCTACTTTTAAAATATTGCTTAAAAACATAAATAAAATGAAAATGTCACAGTTGACAGCAGATTTCAATTTACACAGAATTCAGATAAAAAATGTGACTGAGGTCACTATGTTTATATTGATAGGCTTCACAGATAGTTTTGAAGTGGAAATCTTTCTATTTTTACTGTTTCTAGCAATCTATCTCTTTACTATGATAGGAAATTTGGGAATGGTTTTATTGATCATTAGGGATTCTCGACTCCACAACCCTATGTACTATTTTCTTAGTGTGTTATCATTCTTAGATGCCTGCTATTCTTCAGTCGTCACCCCCAAAATGTTGGTCAATTTCCTGAAAGAGGACAAAGCCATTTCTTATCTTGGATGTATAGCACAAATGTTTCTCTTTGTTACTTTTGGGACCACAGAATGCTTTCTCTTGGCCTCAATGGCATTTGATCGCTACGTAGCAATTTACAATCCTCTCCTGTATTCAGTTAGCATGTCACCCAGAGTCTATGTGCCACTGATCATTGCTTCCTATGTTGGTGGCATTCTGCATGCTTCTTTACACACAGTGGCCACATTTAGCCTATCCTTCTGTGAATCCAATGAAATTAGGCATGTCTTTTGTGACATCCCTCCTCTCCTTGCTATTTCCTGTTCTGACACTCACACAAACCAGCTTTTACTCTTCTACTTTGTGGGCTCTATTGAGATAATCACTATCCTGATTGTCCTGATCTCCTATGGTTTCATCCTGTTGGCCATTCTGAGAATGCATTCTGCTGAGGGGAGAAGAAAGATCTTTTCTACATGTGGCTCTCACCTGACTGGAGTGTCAGTTTATCATGGAACCATCCTCTTCATGTACGTGAGGCCAAGTTCCAGCTATGCTTTGGACCATGACATGATAGTGTCCATATTTTACACCATTGTAATTCCCATGCTGAATCCTATCATCTACAGTCTGAGGAACAAAGATGTAAAAGAGGCCATGAAAAGAATGTTTGGTAAAAATAGGTGTATTGATAAAGTACATTTTTCACAGTAAACATTAAATTGAAATAAATCAAGAATAATATTCATTGTCTCAAAATCAAAATGAGAAGAAATGTGGTTTTTTAGTTTATTAGTGTCTTTTTATTCCTCTTATACTTTTTAATAATGATTTTAGTCATACTTCTATATATACAGTTTCCAAACATGCAGAGAAACTGTGTAATTCATTTGTTTCTTACTTAAACCATTCTCAGATATAAACACACACACATACACAAAGATACATACTCACACGTATATATATATATATATTCTGACAGTGATTACATTAAATTGTCAGGGCTGCTATAACAAAGTACTACAGACTGATAGCTTAAAAAACAGAAATTTATTGTTTATTGTTCTAGAACATAGAAAGCTGAGATCAAGGTGAAGGTGAAGGCAAGGCTGATTTCTTCTGAAGCTTTTCATTCACTTATAGATATCAGTCTTCTCCCTCTGTCTTCACATATATTTTCTCTGTATATATATCTGTGATCTATTTCCTCTTCTTATGATGACACCATTCATACAGAATTAGGAACCAAACTAAAGACCTCATTTTAAGTAAATTATCTCTACAGAAAGCTTATACCAAATATAGTCATATATGTGGAGTTAGACAAATTTGGCAATTATGAATAAAGCTACTATAAATAACTGTGTGTAGATTTATTCATAGACATGAGTTTTCAAATCCTTTTAGAGTCCATACTACTCAAAATGATCTAAAGATTCAAAGAAAGTTCATATCAAAAAAAATGGTATTTTAACAGAAATAGGAAAAAATAATCTTAATATTCATGTAGTACCAAGGAAATCTTAAGCAAGAAGAACCAAGCTGGAGTCATCACACTTCCTAATTTCAAAATATATTATAAAACTAAAGTAATTGAACAGTATGTTATCGGAATAAAAATAGACATATAGACCAAGGGAAAAGAAATTGCAGGCCAGAAATAAACCCATCCATATATGGTCTATTGATCTTCAACTTGGCTGCCAATAAGACACAAAGGGAAAAAAAATGGTCACTTTAACAAATTGTGCTGAAATACCTGGAAATCCACATGAAAAAGAATGAAATTTGACTCATCTTACACCATCAACAAAAGTAGCTAAAAGATATCAACATAATATCTGAAATTATATATATTTCCTGAAAAAATATATAAGGGAAAAATTTTATGACTTCGGACTAGAGAATAATTTTATGTATGTGGCACCAGAAGCACAAGCAACAAAAGCAAGATTAGAGAAATGGGGATATACCCAACTAAAAAACATCTGCAGAACAAAGAAAGTAATAAAAACACTACCTACAGAATAGGATTAAATGTTTGAAAACCCCTTGGATAGACAATTTTCAAAAGAAGATATACAAATGGCCAAATCAATACGAAAGCATACTTAGTTTAACATCACTCACTAATCATCAGGAAAATGCAAGTCTAAAGCATCATTATAATCTAGGGCCTTAAAACTCTCTTTATTCAATAAATATCAACATGTAGTAAGTTATTTCAGGAACATTTTCTTTTCTATTGAAGAAATCATCTTGTTGCTATTTTGAACCAGAAGATAATTGAGGCATATTTCCCTAGGGATATCTCTTATGGTTCATCAACAACAGAGTAAATGGATATAAATAATCTAAAAGAATCATATTTGTAGTGTATCTAAACACGCTTTTGCTGTTTCACAGGTAAGAGAAAATTCCAAGACCTTTCCAGAATATTTTATGATGAGGGACCTCAAATTTCAAGGTCAAATACGTTATGAAATACTCAGTACTAAAATGTCTGTATGTTGCTTATTGCATAGGTAAATAAATAAAACTAAGAAAATGTTAAATTTTCTTTTGTAGGGTTAAGTACAAGTGTTCCATATTGAGTGCATGCTTTCCTTTTCCCAATGAAAGAAAACAGATCGAATTAAAGCAAGAACAATAAAGAAAATTTATCAGGGGAGGAAACAAAACCCTTGGACTTATTCAGCTACCTGGGGGCTTGTATTTTGCTCTATGCGGAAGCAAACAATTACCAGGGAGTCAGTTACAGAATAAAGCTGTGGTATTACAGGAAACTGTGTAAAGCTGCAAAGCGCATGCACCCTGAGGGAGACCTGGAATTGGATCTTGGCTCTGGTTCTTATGAGTTGTGAGAGTTGTTATGAAGGGGAAATAAAGTAATGTGCCCAAAACACTATTCCTGCTGCCTGTGCTCTATACATGGCTGTTATTATATTTCTCTGGTGTTAAAACCTTAGTGTTTCAATGTTGAGCCAAAGATACTGGGAATTGTTTGCCTTCCATTAAAATTAGATTTTTCAAAGGTGGTTTAACATGCATTTTAAAAGTTGATGCTACGTTATTAAACTTCAGAAATTATACTCATTTTCAGTTAATAACTCTGTGTCCTTTCAATATATTTTAATATTGACTTCATTATACCCAGGATCACTTTCATTTTATCATCTAGTAAAAATGTCTCATTCAAGAAAAATTTAGCTAAAGTGTTTAACATTGTAGTCTTTCACTGTCTTACATGTCCAAGTAAAATGAGCCCACAGTAATGTAGAAAATGGAATTATGGTGATCTGTGTGTGGGTAGTGGAGGAAAAATTATAATCAAAATATGATTTATTGGATTTAATGCAGATAGAATAATGTTCAGTGTGTACTGATGATCACAAAATGAATATTTTAAATGCAGGTTAAGGATGAAATTTGTCTCAAAACACTTTTCATATATATTCCTCAATGATTAGGTATAACATTATATTTAGTGGCTCAATGTTTACTAATGTTCTAAAAGTAAATATATATGATGACAAAAGTTCAATTATATGGTTATTTTAAATTTGTAACCAAACATTGACATGCTTAAAAGAAATTACTTCATATATTTATTGCTCTACCCATTTAATTAGTCTTCCCTGTTGTATATTATTATGTCTGTTTTGTCCTTTAAACACATTATTCTAAAGAAGAGTAACTTAAGGAAAGCCCAGCACCTCACATGGATTTTAATTATGAACCTGGTCAATAAACACATACTTTCAGATCTAAGTCCTTGACTATTTGTCTTAAACAGGTTTATCATTGAACAGGTAGATGTCAAGAATCATACTGGCCCTAATTATTCTTGTGACTCCTGATCACTTTTTTTATAAATAAATTTCATCATATGCATCAAAGTTTTCATTTCTTTCTTATTCTTAGGCCTGTTTTTTTTTATTGTAAAAAGTTTTGAGCATGCAATAAAAGCAGATCAAATAGAATAATGAATTCCCATGTGCCATCACACAGTTTCAACCATTTATGAACATGATTAGTTTTCTCTCCCAACTTCCAGCATCCTGAGTGTTTATAGTTTCATCCATAAGCATTTCATTATGCATCTCTAACAATAAAAATTGTTTTGCAAACCCAAGCACATCATCAACATCACTGCTAATTGTTTTATAATTCCTTAATATTAAGAATTCTTATAAATGTCCTTTCTTCCATAATTTATTTGAATCAGGATCCAAGTAAGATCCATATATTTCAACAGATTTGTATGGCTTAAGTATCTTTTAAGTCCACAAAATTTTTTCTACTAATTTTTAAATAAAATTTAATGTGGCGACATTGGTTAAAAAATTATATATGCTTCAAGTCTACAATTCAATAATATATCACCTGTATATTGCTTTTGTGTACAACACCCAAAGTCAGGTCTTCTTCCATCACCATGTGTTTGACTCCCTCTACCATTTTCTACCTCCCCATCTCCCACTTAACCTCTCTTAACCACAAAACTGTTATATGTGTCTATGAGTATTTGTTTGTTTTTCTTACTCCTATGTTGCTTTCAGTACTATGTCTCACATATGAGTGAAACTATGTAGTTTTCAACTTTTTTTGTCAGACTTATTTTTCTTAACATGATTATCTCAAGATCTATCTATGTTGTTTCTGAAGGCAGTATTTCATTTTTTTTCTCAGTCCTGTTAAGCTGTATCTAATTTCTTATTTGGCTAAATTAAATTGTGGACCATTATCTGGGAAAAATTCTTGATGTGTTCTTTTAGATTTAACCGAGATCTCATAGTGTTAGAAAATGTTTAGATATGAGCTCATAAAATGTTACAATTTAGATTGTCACTACTCTGTAGGATCAACCAAATTAAGCCCATTCTCTAACAGAATTGTAAAGATTTAATTATATTGACATGTTTTCTGTCTTTCAATAATTACTCTAATATTGTAAAATAAATAAAATGCTCTCATTCCACAAGAGAGTAGATGATAACAAATAGTTTTACATAATTATTAAAAGGTGAGGAATGATGACATTCTATTCTATTCCAATGCACTGTACATTGATATACTACCTCATGAGTTTGGATGTCAAAAAAAATTATTCTTTAGCCTATCACTTGCTGTTTTAATGTAACTTAACAGAAAAACAGTTAAGAGAATGAAGCGGTAAATTAACCAGGTAACATGATGCCTTTAGAAATGACATGAATTCAGCCAGTGAGTGAACACCAATTTTTTCCATTTGATTTTGCAGTGAGTGGCGTGAACACTTACCTGATTGTCTTGTCACTGTCTCCTGAGCTACAACTGGAAAACTTTACATTGTCAAAAAATAAATACAAGGACAAGCTCACTGCTCACTTTCTCCTTGTAACCCAATATTATCACAATTTTGCTTATTCTTTTTGTAGTTATTAAATTGTAATTTTACAAATCTCTTTAACTTCGTCCCATGAAGCATCAACATGCAGAATGTCACTGAAGTTACCATGTTTGTGCTGAAGGGTTTCACAGACAAGCCTGAACTGCAGATTATCTTATTCTTCCTGTTTCTAGCAATTTACCTCTTTACTCTCATAGGAAATTTGGGACTGGTTGTACTGGTCATGGGGGACCCCCGACTTCACAACCCCATGTACTATTTTCTGAGTGCATTGTCATTCGTGGATGCCGGCTATTCCTCAGCAATTACCCCAAATATGTTGGTAGATTTTATGTCAAAGAGTAAAGTCATTTCACTCCTTGGATGTGCAACACAGTTGTTTCTCGCTGTTACTTTTGGGACCACAGAATGCTTTCTCCTGGCCGCAATGGCATATGATCGCTATGTAGCAATCTACAACCCTCTCCTGTACTCAGTTAGCATGTCACCCAGAGTCTATATGCCACTCATCATTGCTTCCTATGTTGGTGGCATTCTGCATGCTTCTTTACACACAGTGGCCACATTCAGTCTATCCTTCTGTGCATCCAATGAAATTAGGCATGTCTTTTGTGACATCCCTCCTCTCCTTGCTATTTCCTGTTCTGACATTCACATGAACCAGCTTCTACTCTTCTACTTTGTGAGCTCTATTGAGATAGTCACTCTCCTAATTATCCTGATCTCCTATGGTTTCATCCTGCTGGCCATTCTGAGAATGCATTCTGCTGAGGGGAGAAGAAAGATCTTTTCTACATGTGGCTCTCACCTAACTGGGGTATCCATTTCTTATGGTACAGCTTTCTTCATGTATGTGAGACCAAGTTCCAGCTATGCTTTGGATCATGACATGATAGTGTCCATATTTTACACCATTGTGATCCCCATGCTGAATCCCGTCATCTACAGTCTGAGGAACAAAGATGTGAAAGAGGCCATGAAAGCAGTGCTTAGGAAAAATTGGCTTATCAATAAAGTATCTTTACATGTAAAACAATAAATTCAAAAACTTGAGTGTGATATTTTGTGCTTCACTACCAAAGAGGCATGATTAAAATGTTTTTTTTTTAGTATTTTCCATTATATTGTAAAATAAAGATCATAGTTAACCATCTACCTATGCTGTGTTTAGTTTAAATATTTAAAAAACTTTCCTTTATCAATTCACTTCTTACTATGTTCTTCCTAAGGTATGTGTGTACACACATTTATGTAGATGGATGCTGATACTGACACTTATAACACAAATGTACATAATCGTTACTTTTAGATCTTGTGTATTGTTTCCTTTCATCTCTATTAATGAAATATTTAGGTTTCCATAGTTGTGGTTGTAAATAACATGATAATTTTGTCAGACTAGCTTAATCAAATACCACCTAATCAATAACAAAATCACAGCTCACATTAGCTGGGAACACTTTCCATAAAGTCATTGCTGTCTGATTCCAACGAAAATCACCCTTCCCATCCTTGGGTCCATGCACTGGTAGGAATCTCATCACAACCCATGGCTCAGAGACCACAGAAAATGTGTTCAGATTCCCAGCGTCCTTATTGTCCTGTGTGTGAGGGTTCGTTTCTCCCCATTTTGTTACTTCATGCAGAGCATGGCTACTACACTTATCTTTAATATCTCACAGGAAACAAAAGTCTAGGCATTGGCATTTATCAAGTGCATACTTAAACTTAAGAATGACAAAAAAAAAAGGACAATAACAAAAAATAAAAAGTACAAGTGACTGGCAGATTGGGCTCTTCCCAGAACTAAGTCCAGCCCATCATTACAAAATTTTTTACAGGCCTTGTCCAGACTCAACTTTCAGCTCTCTTTTCCTATGACCTCTGTCTCTCTGTGATGCCCTTGCACATGCTACCACTGCTCAGTGTCCAGGCACAAGAACCAATGTACAGATAAGGGTCTCTCCAAAGCTCACGTTTAGGCCTGCTTCCAACAGATCTCATTTTCAGTGCAAAGGTGTGTTTCCATCAAAACAATTTTAAATTGTTATGTTCTCCCTTAGTTCCTTCTGTTCTCTCATTTTTATTTATTAATTTTTAATTATTATTTTATGAAAGTGTATTCTCTTCCCATGGGATATCCTTATTTATTAATTCAACAAGACAATCTTCTAAGAATTAGAGTCCATCCTAAGACTATTTTCTAAATTAAAATTAAGTTTAAAAACCACCTCCAAGCTTTTATATAGAATACTTCTTATTGCCATATATTCCTAACACAGACTCTCTCTACTTTTATTTTCTACTGTTTAGAGGCTTTCGCCACCAGTGTTCACATGGTTCCTTCCTTAACATGTCAAAACGAAGCCATGGTCACTGATATTCATTTTCTTTGCATATCCGACCATGAGATGGTGGCTATTCGTGTGTGTGTGTGTGTGTGTGTGTGTGTGTGTGTGTGTGTGTGTGATTCAGCATTGAAGGAAGCCTTAAACACAACTCAAATTCACAAAGATGGATAAGTTGTATGATTTAAAATTTTAAAGTTATAAATAAAAAGAAATCACAAGTATATTTTAAAAAATAGCCATGGACAAAGAAAATAGATACAATTATGCATCTGTTAAATTAATAAATGCTAGACTAGTGTTTCATACAACTATGGACAAAGAACACACATGAGCAACTCACAAACGAAGAAACATTTTTAGACCAATGCATAACTTTAATAATGGTCTGGATAATGTTAGTATAAATTGATATAAAACAATATTCCACACTCATAACTTTGGCAAACATTATAAAGTCTAGGAATATCAAGTAAGGAGTAAAAATATGTAAAGTTTATTATTATTTGTTACAGAAAAGATTCAGAAGCAACCAAAATACTCATCTACTTTAAATACATGAACCAAATGCATAACAACCAAGATAATTGAATCTCAAAGTAGGATAATTAAGCAATATATATACCAAGCACAGAATGTTGTAAACATCTTAAATCTACTTATATATTTTTAAAACCACATAGCAATTATATATAGTATAATGTATATACATAAGAGTAAATGCATTTTATTGAAAAAATATGGGTGATTCTTGAGGACATTATGCTAAGTGAAATAAGTTCATCATAGAAGGACAAATACAGCATGATACCATTTATGTGAGGTATATAAAATAGTCAAAACATAGAAGCAGAGAGTAGAATGGTAGTTGCCAGGGTCTGGGGAAACAGGAAAATGGGAGTTGCTATTCAATAAATATAAAGTTTCAGTTATGCAAGATAATTAAATTCTAGAGATCTGTCATGTATCACTGTGCCTATACTTAGCATTATTCTATTGTATACTTATAATTTTGTTATAAGAGTAGATTTCATATGTAGCATTCTTATCACAATAAAAATAAATAGAAAGATTTGAAAAAACAGTAAAAGGTTATAATAGGTAATAGTTGTTGCTTCTAGATGGGGTGAAGGGGCAGAGAATGAGTATTGAATCAATGGAAATTTAGCTTTTGTGTAATCATGTATTACTTGAAAATGATGATTATTATAAAATTATTTTTAAAGTGGATAATGAAAAGATGTTATCTATAATTTAATTTTTTTGCATATTTATTTCTGTGTGCACATAGATGTGTATGTATGTCTCTTATGAAAATTTTGAAAGGTGGAATTTTGTGATTCAGTGATGGTATTGTCTTAAAGTTTTGTCTGCTTAATCAAGGGAAATTTATTAAATAGCATATTCAAGATTTATAAAATGGAAAATAGACCTGTTATACAATAAATAATAAGATATGAATGACATGTCAAGTCATAAAAAAGCATCAATAATAACAAAAAGTATTTAAAAATAGTTTCTTTTTTTTTAATCTTCAGAATGTTATGTGAATGCTAAACAGATAGGGAAATTGCAGAGCTTATAGGGGAAGGAAGTATCCAATGGAGCATAGAACAGCCTGTATCTTTGGTCACATGAGGGCACTACACAATGAACAATACAGAGGAAGCAACTATGAAAACTTCATGTGGCTGTTTGGGCTCAGGGAAGAACCTCAAGGATTTAAGTAGATTGTAATGAGAAATTGAAGTGGGTAAAAATCTTTGTAATTTCCATTTTTGTCCACAACTTGTCTTTTGCTTCATTAATTTAAGAGCTTAGAATGTGCTATAAGCTTATTTAATATTAGGAACACCAGATGAAGAAAAAATAGTTATTTTGTGCCCTGGAGTAAAGAATACTCTAGGGAACAATGTGCAGGTTGTTACTACTTCTTTATCAAAGCTAAAAATCACATTAAAGACAGATTATGATCCTGGAAACAAAATCCTTACATTTTATTTCAGAATTTTAAGATGCACATAGTATTCATTCACTTATTCATTCATTCATTCATTCTTTTATCAGTCATTTCATCAGTCAATCAGTCTTTTGAAATATTTTCTAAACATCTACTTTTGCCTGGGTATTATTTTAAAAACTGTTAATACAAAGGAAAAGTATTTAGACATGTCTTTTTCACTTATAGAGTTAGCCCATACACTAGAAAATTCCACACAAAAAGAAAATAAAAATTAGTATATTTAATTAGAATTTTTATGATTAAGGAAAGGTCACAAGGTTATACAAAAATATGTTTTAATCCAATAATTTTAATTAAAAGCTGTAAGTAAGATCAGGATCATGATGAGTGCCTTATTAATTTAATAAAAATATTTATATCGGCTTGCTTATAACCATTCATATTTGGGTTTTATGCTGCATGTCATCTGATATTTCTGGCAAATATACCATGATATGTTCTTGACACAAGAACAGAGGCTTTCCTTTCTGTGTATTCCCCATATTCACACTAAAAATGAACACTGGGACCAGAGCCCTGTGCTTTCTAACTGTCGAATGTGCTCCATCCCAAGTTCAGCAACAATGCTTCCCAGATACAGGGGTACAATTCAAAATGCACAAAGCATAGAGTCCTTGCATGTGATTGTTATTCACTATAAGCATCCAGGAAGGTCTCTAGGCTGTGCCACATTTCATTCTTTGGGTAAAATTTTTGCATGGAGAATTGATTAATGAGCATTTAATTTGTCTTCTTTTCCCTGGGGAATCAGAACTAGATGTGGGAATTCTGGGTCTCACGTTCAGGAACCAGGACCATATACAGTGGGAATGTCTTTGGGGACTTCACACACTTGTAAAACACTTTAGCATGCTTCATGCAGGAACCTTAACAGTGGGTCTCAGAAGACATCTATGTATAGTGAAGGTAAACCAAATATTTTACTTACTACTAATTCTGGATGGGCAGACTGGTATCTTGGAAGATTAATTAATTCCAATCAGACCCAGGACCAAAATGATATTTGCTCTGTCCTCTTTTTCAAGAGAATCGCATCTCTGCCCACTGACTGCTAAATAAAAGTATACAGCAACCCTACTGATAAATTAGACCGCTTGAGCATTCATATAAAATAATGAATAGTCATTACATGGAGTGTGTTTTATCTTAATATAAAAAGGAATGTTTGTTGTCATAGAACTGGCAGAATTGATGGATGTTTAAAGATTACTCTGAGCCAGTCAAGAAGATTCTTAATTGTTTTTGTAACATAAGATCTATGTCTTCAAGAAAGACCAAGTTTCACTGGTGTCAATAGTTCATCTCTATGTTTCTGGTGGACACTGGGAGCTCAATCAGGATGCAGCGTTTGTTCCTAGCACAACTGAAGTCTAAACAAATTTAAGTTCACAGTTAGTTATCAATGAAACATACTCATGAAATCATATCAGATGATATTTAAAAATTGTTTACAATATCATTTTTATGCAAATTGAAAGATAAAATGATTAACATTTGTTGTAATTAATTTTTTGCTGAAAATATGATTTAGTAGACCTATAAAATGTTTCTATGTAAAGACAAATTTGAGAGTGTATTTACCACTCAAAGTCAAATATTCAATATACAAATGGCATATTATTAAAAAACAAATTTGAAAAAGAAATTTATAAAAGAATAAAGTTGCTTTTATCTGGAAATTTATTTCAGTTACACGTGCTTACCAGAATAAAAAGCAACCCTATCTTTGTCATCAGTTAAATTTCAGTAGATGGTAGAATTCATAACAGCTATGGATAGATAAAAATTTATAGTAGACAATTAATAACTGTTATTGTTGATCTTTTCTTGTTTTTGTTAAATTAAGGATAAGTTTATCAAATATATTGTCTGAGTGAAACATGTACTGGTTTGCTTGATGTGCAGCAAACGACCAGGGAATATTTTGATCAAAGCAAGTGATGCCACAGTATTTTCCACCAAGAGCTTACTTGTGCAATTCTTTGTAGATGCAGTGGTGGAAGACAAGATGTATGGGAGAACTGGTGCAACACTATTAGATGAGCTCATCAGAAACAGATTTGATGCACAAAATTAAGCATCTTTGAATTAAGACAAACAAACAAACACCACAGAGTTAAGAGAATTACACTGTGAGATAACATATTATGTGTCCCAGGTTTTTGATGATGCAAAATAGTAAATCCCTTGCTATTTCTATATCAACTATTAAAGTACTCAGTCTAGCAGAATAAGTTACTGACACTGAAATAGAAAACAAAACCCTGTTAAAAAATTATTCAAAACATGTTAATAAAAATAACTATTGATATCAATTATTTTGCATTTGGTGTTAACAGGCTCTGTGCTAACTGACCTATATGTGTGCACTATCTCATTCAATTCACAGAAGACAATAGAAATACTTGAAAAAAATCACATAGCTAGTAATTAGTGAAGTAGCAGGCAAACAACCAACGAATCAACCAAATAAGCAAACAAAACTCATAAAACAAAACCATAAAACCTTTTCATTAACCAATATCTTATACAGACTCCAACTAACTTACTTTCATTGAGCCTCAATTGTCTCATCAGATATACAAATAATACATCCACCTTCTAGGACACTCCTACAGAACAAGGAGAACATTGTTTCAAAATGCCAAGCTCAGTGCTGAACACAGTACATTACATACTAAGCAATGATAGCACTTTTCCCTATCACTTCTCTATTCAATTAAAGTGATCAAATTTTAACAAATCTAAATTATAGGTAATAGCTTTGAAAAAATAAGAAAAGGGCTTAAACAATTTAAAGGAAAATGTAAAAGCTGGAATAGGGAAGAATTGCTATCAGAATGAAATAATAGAGAAGAGTTTGAACAGCTAGAAGTCAGAGCAATATAGAGCAGGACTGGCTGACTTAGTTGAAGAAAAGAAATGTAATTAATTGAAGAAGACACAAGTTTCTGAATGATACTAAGAAGGAATAGTATTGAGATGGAGTTTGTGGGCCGCTGAAGTAGAGTAGTGTGTTAGAAATTGGATGAGAAACAAAATCTATATTTTTAAGTAGCTGTGAACACTTGAACATTTAATAATCTGGCATCTAACAAAAACTATATTATTGTCTATTAATCTCTTTCCTTTCCCCATTCCATGATGAAAGCAGCAAAGTCAACGGCTCCAGGGAATCTCTCTCAGGTGACTGAGTTCATCCTCTTCAGTCTCAGACCGTCCTGAACTCAGTTTCCTCTTTTCTTGGTTTTCCTGGTCATCTATAGTTTGACCGTGGCAGAGAACATGGGCATCATCACCTTCACCAGTGTTGACTCTCAACTTCAGATCCCCATGTACTTTTTCCTCCACATTCGGCCATCATCAGTCTTGGAGATTCTACTGTCATTGCTCCTAAAATGCTGGCTAGCTAACTTCTTGGTTTGGAAGGAAATCATATCTTACTATGGATGTGCAGCCCAGCTGGGTTGATCCTTAGTTTTTATTGTGACCATGATTTTTATGCTAGTTGCAATGACCTATGATTACCATATGGCTTTTTGCAAACCCCTGCATTATAAGGTGGTGGCATCTCCAAGATCTGTCTTCTGCTGGAGTCCCTCACATACTCCCACATTTGACCACAGCACTGACTGTCTCTTCCTGTGTATTCTCTGTGTCATATTGCTCTTACACTGTAATCAACCAGTTTTACTGTGATAATATCCCTTTGTTGTCAGTGTCCTGTTCTGATACCTACATTCAAAAACAGCTGTGTTTGCCTTTGTAGGGCCCAATTTCTTTTTCTCTTTGATTACTGTTTTAATATCCTTCTACAACATCATTCTTACCATTGTGAGGATACGTTCCTCAGAGGGGCGATGAAAACACTTTTTCACTTATGCATCTCATGTGACATCTGTCACTGTGTTCTACGGGACTCTTCTCTTCATGTATTTGCAACCAAGGTCCAAACACTCATTATATACAGATAAAATGGCCTGGGTCCTCTACACACTAGTGATACCAATACTGAATCCCCTCGTTTAAAGTCTATGGAACAAAGATATGAAGGACACATTAAAGAGATCCCTGGATAACCCATGTCAATTGATCAAACCCATTTCAGTTAAAAACTATAGCTGTTGTCATTTAAGGATTTCCTTTTGCTCCTGAAAATCCTGCTATTAAGTGACAAGTCAATAAATAGTTGAAAATCCCCTTAATTTCGATGGGAAAAATCTTCATCCTACTTATTCCAACCTCAAATGTTCAATTTTATCTTTAGAAAAATACATTATTTGACCAAAGAAAACCACTGACATAAGTAATAAACAATAATTTGAAGATACAGATTAAAATCAAAGGTAAGTTTCTGAAGCGTTTTTATAATTTTTAAACAGAGAAAACCTGACAGATGATGGGGGAAGTATGCGAGATTCATTTCTCTGAAAGTGGTCAATTTAAGTTTGTCTACTTTGCCACAGATATCTTTTGTTCAACTCATAAAAGTATTTTTATTTTTGCAGCATTTTATCCATCAATTTTGGACCTATTTTATCCATCAATTTTGGACCCATATTTCTTTATCTTGTGCTTAAAACAAATTTTAAAAAAATATAAGCCTCTAGATGAAAATAAAAACAAAATTAAAGAGCTTACATTTACATGGAAATAAAACATGTGGCAAATAGACTGAAAAGCGTATCTAAAAGGAGATTGGACTTTCCGTCTTACTTGGTGCACATAAATAAAGCAAAATGTTGATATCCAACAATAGATGGTGTAAAAATAAACTTTTTCCTGTTATATTTTCATACTAAAAACTATTGTGTAGAATTAATTTTCTTTGTTATGAAATCATTTAGAATTTTTGTTCAGTGTGTTTTGCAGTAAAATGTTATTAGATCAACAAATATGTGTCTTGAAGTGACAATGATTCTAAAGGGCACTCATGACAGTCGACCAAAAAACAAAAAAAAAAGTTAACAGTCATTGTGTGCTATATCTCTGTCTGTACATGTAAAATACTGCTCATTTACAATGGAGTGAGGAAGAAGGGGTGTGATATGGGAAGTAAAGATAATAGAAATCGACACAGTTCATAATTTTTTCATTTCAAGGGTAAAACTGAAATGTTTGAAAGTCAAAGGTAAAACTATCTCAACCACAGAGGTAAAGTTTTAGCTCTATGGAAATAAAAAAGCCCTTTCAAAGAAATCACTCAAAAATTAAGTAAATTCACTGCAGACATGGATGGAAGGAGGTCAAATAGCATCAGTCCTCCTTATTCTTACAGTAACATCACGACCATGCTGCAAAAGAATTTCTCACTTGCTCTTCTCAAATCTTCCCCTAACCTTAAATTATCATGCTGGCTCCCTTCTCTTATTCCTTCTTGCCTCTCCTTTTGTTTCTTTCTGTATTTCAGTGAAAGGCTATAAAAATGTTCATCCCTTCTAATAAACACAGCTATTACTTTATGAATCTTGAGATGCTTCCATCAATGATGGGCCTGGTTGTCACCTTCTATTCTAAGCTTCTGTAAAGGATCACTTTTGACTCTTTCATACTTGGAAAAGTAGTTTTATAAACAGCGACTATGATCTGGGTTGGAGCAATTTTCTTTACAAAAACATCTGAGATAACAAATTCTTTACTTCATCTCACAAAGTGAACATGCATTGGGATTAACTAATTTACCAAAACTAATATTAAAATATGTAATATAACTAAATATCAAAATATATAGTTCTTATAAAGTGATTTTAACAACTAAAGCAGTTTCAGCTAAATGGTCAGTAAAGATTACCAATGATTTTTAAATCACACTTTATAAAATGTACATGGCAAAGATCCAGAAGAATATATTACTGGATTATAAAGATTATTAATGTTTACATTATCATAAAAACTAATTGAGACATGAAGTCATGAGATTACATTATTAGTAAATCTAGCCACATGCCCGTCTCTGCTGCTGGGTGGACCTCAGCTATGTGTGTCACTTCAGTAACTACTTCATTAGCAGTAACCAAACAGTCATTCTCAACATTGTTATGGACATTCTAATATACAAATGATGAGTTTATTCACCTGGTATAATTTTTAAACTTTTTTCTTGACATGCATTGTGCTTACTGTGTCTTTCTCTTTCAAATTCAGCTAAGTATAAATTTTTGTTAAAAATAATGTAGTAAGATAACAAGACAATATTCACGTTATAAAGTTAAATCTGATTTAATTATTTATTGTAATCCCTTATATGTGCAAGCAATATATATTTATAAGTTAGATGTCCAGAGTATGAAATTCTTGTATATTGATAGTAGAATGTATATTGATAAAAGAAGTGTTACATAGATGTATTTTTATTTAAATAAATTAGATGTGCTCATTTTATTCAAATCAGTGACCTTCTCTGAGAGATGTTTCAGAAATATGTTCATTCAAGGATAAATGGGAACCACACACACAGAGTTGTTAACTGTGGTGATACATGGTAATGTTAAGAGTTGATAAATTCACTTCTATTACTATGAAAGCAAATATATATTAAATGTAAATAGACACACATTAGAGAGTATTTTTATTAAATAGAAGTAAGCAAAATACTGGTGTGTATGTGCTAAAATGAATATACTTCAAAAACTTTTACTTGAGTGAGAACATTTAAGGAGTTTTATAACATACATTATATTTACTTTATAAGCCTGTCTTCTTGTTAAAAGATATATACCTACTTCGCCAATATGGTGATGAGAAATTGAAGTGAAAATATATAATAAGGACTGATGCAGATTATGAATGTAGAATAAAAGTATCATTAACTCAATTTAGTTCTTTTTGTTAAAAAAAAACGAGTAATGCACATATTTAATTTTTATTCTTTCTGGATTTTGAAAATACTATAGGACATGTTCAAAATGCTGACTGTGAAGGACTTTCTGGGTAACTAAAACACATATCTAACAAAAAATATATACTTACTTCCAGATATTTTAGTGATGCAGTAAAAAAATAAACAAATAACAAAGTAATGTAGATGCATTATATGTAAAAAGAACCTTTGTCAATAGAAAAATCAAAGGTACCCTGAATAATTAACCAAGACTCTCACAAAATTTCCTGTTTTCCAATGCTTTGGGAATAAGCAAGAATTTGCAGTCAAGCTCCCAAGGAAGAGTCTCAAAGGAGAGAAACAATCATAAATTTTTCTGACTGCACTCAAGTTATTCATCATGTTGAGGAACACAGAGCCATACCTCCTTTCAGGTGAGTAGATGGCACTGATCACCTGATCACTAGACGAGCTGCAGTGACAATTTTTGATGCCTGTCTTCAATTTAAATTTGAGAAATGAGAATAATCACCAATACCAGACTCGGTAAATTATAAAATAGGTATTAATAATAACTTTTTATGATGATATTTTCTAGTAAAGTGTCTTTCCACTATTATTTTGTTCTTTGAGGGTTGTAAGCTTTCTAATTTCTATTTGTTATGATTTTGATATTTATATGAGGACTCTAAATCATAAACCTTCTAAGGTAGGTTAAGCAATTTTGGAAAGCTCCACCTTAAATATCATCTAAGCAAAATATTGATGGTCGTGACAAAGTTACAAATGCTCCATGAATACTTGTGCCTCATATACTAATAGATTTCTGATACAACCTCCAATTATTCAGTAATATGATATATTCACTAACTTTTATTATAATACAGAGTTTCATTTGTGCTATAGATATTTGTGACTGGAATGTCCACAATTCCCCAAGAGCAAACCCTGAGGTGAAGACTTGGGTATATTATGTTTATTTGGTAGGGTACTTCAGGAAACAAACATGAAGAATTAAGGTAGTAAGGAATGGGAAGGGAAGAAACCAATAAAGTGTGAAAAGAGTGTGGATTACTGCTATAACAGCTAAGGTTTTATCACTGGAGGTGCTGTGAAGTGTCCTTCAGGCATCTTCTAGAAGGCAAGGAAAGCTTGACTATTCATCCATTGATTCGTGTCCTTTATCAGTCGAGTACTGCACTTTGACATGTTTAAATCTAGGGCACTTCTCGCCTGCCTTCCATATGGACTGAGCAAGCTCTCAAGATGGTTTGTAAAATAAGTAAAACACTTGAAATCTATATAATTTTATTAACCAATGTCACCCCAATAAAGTAAAAATAAAAACAAGAGATGGGAAGCTGCCAGCATTCTTTAAAATGTCTACTTCGGTTTCAGGCCAAGTCAGATGTGGCCCAAAGTGACAAGAAATGGGGAGACAGGTGTGTCTGCTATAGTGATATTTACAAGACAAAGATGATAGCAAAGCCAAAATAGTATACAGTAGACTCTTTGACTTAGACAAATATGTCCATGGCACCATAATGATAGGATGTCTTTTGCCCCAAATATCTTTGCATTAAATTTCTTTTCATATGGATCATGAGGATAAAACCTAGGAGGTATCTCTGAACACATTTATAACATAGGCAAAGCAAAGTTTTAAATCACGACAATTAAAGGGTCAAGGAAGATCAATTCTTGGAAAAATTATTAATTGGTATATACATCCTAATGTCAGGATCAGTGGATGTACCAGTCCTTCAGAACTTCAGAGTTCTCACGTTGGTTATTCACTTTCTTCTCTTGTAATGTGCCAAAATGCATTAGGGGAAGCTTTCTTCCTCATCAGTTGTTTTTAATGTTATAAATCACACATATCCAAGTGAAGAGGAAAAAATATTATTTGAAGGTTGGAAAGAAAAAGGTAACAGACCTTCTCATAACTCTACATGAGTCCCATTTACTGTCACTGATGCAACACAAACCACGTGACTCGGCTCACTGAATTGTGCCAACGTGTTTGAGAATCTAGCATAATGGCATATAATTATAAAAAAGAAGTACAGTTTTTAAAAATCTCAAACAATTATGACAAACCACATATTAGTGGCTTGGAGATTGTCATTGAATCCCACAGCCAGTGAGTTTACTACTGCATGTCTTAAGTTACAAAATGTGAATATATTCTAAGTAGGATTCACCAAGTAGAACATTTCATCAGATTCCAAATCTATGACTGGAAAATATTAATGTTGGTTTTACGTCTGCCGCTGTCACATAATTGCAGTTAGTATTCCTTATTGAGATAATGTAGTGTATTTCACATACCAAGGAATGAAAATGTATAGAGGGACTCATGGCATTTTTAGCTGTGTTGGATGAGAGAAGTATGTTGTGTGTACATGGTTTATTTAAAAATATATATATATGTGTGTATATTTCTACGGATTCTATCCAACCCAAAGGCTGCTGAGCTTGACATATTTTTAGAGCCATTGAAAAATATATGACAAACCCTCTGCCAACATTACACTTACTGGTGAAAAACTAAAATTCTTTTTTCTTATCATCCTTCTTTCTTTCTCTTACTTCCTTAAATGATAATTTGCTGTTCTGAATTTGTACCATTTCATTTTTCTCAGTTGAGGTTATTTTCTAAAATTTATAAAATACTTAGTTGAGATGGGTAGTTTGTATTTGCAAGGGAGAACATCCTTGGGCTTCAAGTCCAATTCCTATGTCCTGGTACAACTCTGAAGTCTGTGCTTCTTTCACAAAAGAGTCATTAAAGGCGTTAATAATGATTTCACAAGAGATTGGGACTGAAGTTACAGGGTCAGTAGGCAGAGTCTTTATTAATTTTTATTATAATTCCTTCTAAAATTTATTTAAAATCTATTTAAACATGTGTGTTTTCAATAGAAAACATTTTCAAAAAATATTCAGGATTCCAAATGTAAGCTAAACTTTTCTCTTTTGTAATTAAATGTATTAGGGTGACATTGGTTAATAAAAGTATATGGGTTTCAAGTGTACAATTAATAAAATGTTATAGGTATATTGTATTGAATGTTCACCATCCAAAGTTTAACTTTCTTCCATCACCATATATTTGACTCCCTTTATCCTTATCTAACATTCCTTCTTTCCCCTTCCCTCTAATAACCTCTGATCTGTTGTCTGTGTCTATGTTTCCTTATATTTCTAATGATATTCTGTTGACAGTACCATAAAGAATGGTATATACTTGGCAATGAGAAGCACCATGTGGCTTGAAAAATAAAACGGTTTCTGAATATGTTAGGCTACAATGGTTTCTAAATTTACTTCTACATTTAATGATGGAGGCGGGTCTCAGTTTAAGTCATTGCATCTAAAAACCTTAGATTTGAGTTAGCCATGATGGTTTCCATGCTAAAAGTTTACCAGATGGTATCTTCTGAAATCTAATGACTCTTCTAATGGTTGTCCCCACAGTAATTTCCCTTAATGGCCTAGATGGAACAGCAAAACCGAACAGTGCTGAAAGAATTCATTCTCCTGGGAATCGCAGACCGCCCTGAGCTGCAGGCCCCCTTCTTCGGGGTTTTCCTTGTCATCTATGCAGTCTCAGTTGTGGGCAACTTGGGCTTGATCATCCTCACCAAGGTGGACTCCAGGCTGCAGACACCTATGTATTTCTTTCTCACGCACCTGGCTTTTACTGATCTAGGTTATTCGACTACTGTAGGACCAAAAATGCTAGTAAATATTCTTGTAGATCAACACACAATCTCCTATAACTGGTGTGCTACCCAACTCACTTTCTTTAATATGTTTATGACTAATGAACTTTTCCTTCTGTCAGCAATGGCTTATGACCGCTATGTGGCTATCTGCAACCCTCTGCTCTACACAGTCATCATGTCACAAAGATTATGTCTGTTGCTGGTGACAATACCCTATTTATATAGTGTTTTCTTGTCTTTGGTGTTCACCATAAAAATTTTTGTTTTGTCATTTTGTGAGTACAATGTCATCAGGCACTTCTATTGTGATATTCTACCATTGATGTCTTTGCTGTGTTCAGACACACATGGAATTAAATTATTAATTCTCATATTTGCACCTTTTAACTTTGTTTCATCTCTTTTGATAGTCCTTGGGTCCTACGCCCTAATTCTTACTGCCATCCTCAGGATGCACTCTGCAGCGGGCAGGCATAAAGCCTTCTCCACATGTGGATCACACCTGACAGTGGTGGTTGTATTCTATGGTACTCTCTTCTTTATGTACATGCAGCCCAAGTCCAAAGATTCACTTGACACTGATAAAATGGCTTCCTTATTTTACACTTTGGTGATCCCCATGCTGAATCCCATGATCTACAGTTTGAGGAACAAAGAGGTGAAAAATGCCCTGACTAGAGCCTGGACCTTGTATGCAAATATCCTATTGAAAATTCATTGTAAGATATGATAGCAACAGATGATGTATTAGTCAATGTGTGTGTGTATGTATGTATATATATATATATATATATATATATATATATATATATATATATATATGTAATTGAATTGTTTAATCATGTGCTTTTAGCTCTGTGGGATCAGCAACGTTTAATGTTTGATAAGCACAGAAATAAATAAAATGATTCATTATTTTCAAACAAAGTGTATCACTAACAGACGACTACACTTTTCCTAATTTAAATAGTAACCTTTATTCTCAAGTTTAGATCATGTGCCATTCTTACATATGATCGATTTGATGCCACTAAATATTTATTTATATAAAACCAGCCTGTATATACATTCTCAATTTTATCTGTAGTTCCCAACATGGTAAAAGGACAATAAAAAAAATGCCTGATATATTTTACATAAATGTATTCATTCAAAGAAATAAACATGTACTGTTAAGTTTAACAAAAATCAGTCGCTTTATAGAGCTTAGAGAAAACAAAAAACAGAGGCAGAATGAGAAGTGGGCTATATAGTATGATAGGTGGTATTGAGCAATATGAAAATGAAAGCAAGTAACCAGAATGGATTTCTAATTTTAACTAAGGTTGTCATTGAGACCACTGTGAGGATGACGTTTAAAAGAACGCTTGAGAAGGATAGTGAACGGACTATATGAACATGTAGAGGATGAGACCTAGGCTGTCAATGAAACAGCTCTTAAGTGAGCATATTAATGTTATGTCAAGTAACATCAGAGTCAAAGACTGTTGGAGCATGAAATGTGATTAGGAAGTGGAGGAAATAAGGGTAGACTTGTAACAGATTTTGACCTAGTAGAACCATATAGACCCTTTTCTTCTGATTGATAAAAGACCCATGGAGGATTTAGAGTGGAGTGATTTAATGTATCTTTTGTTAAGTGATAGCTCTGACTGATGTGTAAATAATAGACTGTAGAATACCAAGACTTGGAAATGGGAAATCCTGCAGGGGTTTATTCATGATAATTGGGGAGAGAACAGAGGCTTAGCAAGCATGGAAAATCAGAGAATGAGAAATGATTAGAATCTTGTCATATTTGTAAGGTCAATAATATTTCTTCATATTTATGTGGTTTGTCAGTGGCTCAAAAAGAAAATTAATAATTGTAAAAGAATAGAAGAACGAGTTCCAGAGCTCACCTGTATACATGCTGAATACTCTTTCTTCTTCCAACTTATGTGGTATAACAGAGACTGAACTTAACCTCCCATTAAAAAAAAAGAAAATGAAAAGAAAACATAAAGAAAGAGATAAGAAATAACACTTTTCAAAACATTGACATCAGGCAATAAAGGACAGTTTCTGTGAGAGGTGAGGAACAAATGAGTTGAATCCAATGATTTCCCATCCTTCCTGGTCTAAGAGAGATTCCAGGCTGCACTGCCATATGGGCAAACTTAAGTGAAACCTAGAAGAATTCAGTTGAATGAGAATTGAGTTCAGTGATATCAAGGTAGCTAGAGTTGCAAGACAGAGTACTAAATCTAAGGAGCTTCATAAAGAAAGGAAATTGGATCTCTGTGAAGAATCTTTCTCTAGTAGAGGAGAATAATTAACCCTAAGGTGAGCATTGTTCTGCATCCATATAAGACATGATAAAAGCAAAATCTGAACACACACACTCACACACACACACACACACACACACACACACACAGATGTCAGCCTTTGCTCCTAAAGGCTCTCCATTATTTAATGAGGCTCACCCACATTCTGTAGTATAACTAGCTGTAATCAAATGTATTGATTAAAATGGTAAGCCCATCTTTTAAAAGATCTTCACAGCAACATCTAGACCGAGCTTTGACACAAGAACTAGGCATCATAATCTAGTCATTGGACACAAAATTAAGTGTCAAAGAAAAAAATAAATAAAAATAAGGGTCAAAAGTAAAAACGTAATACAAAAAGAAAAATAATAAATCTAACTCTCTGGTGAATATATATAGTCAATTAATACACAGCCCACTTTGTATGCTGCTAAACTTTGAAATTCTTCAGAGACAATTAAGGAATTGTTTGGCATCTCTAAATGTCAAATTAAATTTGTTTGACAGACTAAAAACCTAATGAATTGTAATAGTTTATGAATTAATTTCTCGAAACTATTACAACTTCATTTAGGTACTCTGAAAAGAACTCAAGATAGTATTACAGGACACAGATCATAATCAAATATAATAATTTTATAATTTATATTTTGTTCAATTTGTTTTTCAAATACTTAGCAGTATATTATCTTTTTTGAGTAAATGTTTAGTTTTTTGCACTACTTTTGTAAATCTAATTTCTTGATAGTCTATGTTTTTCTACTCAAAATTCTGTGGTTAAAATGGGAAAATGATTAGAAAAAATAAGAAACATAATTTTTCTTTTAAAATATTAGACTTGGTTATAAGTTTTTGATTTTGGATTCAGTAAAGAAAAAACCAGTTAACTATTATTTAAAGGTAACAATTAAACAACTTTATTAAGATCAGTAATTAAAACCATAACAACAGCAGAAAAAAAATCATTGTACCTAGACATAAAATTTAATATTTAAGAATAAGAAAAGAAAAAAATTAGTATCTATTAAAAAAGAATTTGTCCCTGCATAGTTCCATAGTTAATCAAATTAATAATAAAAGTATTATCTGAACTTGAATTTAAATTTCCATTGTTAGCCCATCCTATAACACTAGTTTGAAGATATATTATTCAAGTTATTTACTTAATGTTTTACATATCCATCCATAGAAAATCTGAGTCAGTCTTAATGACACAATACGCAATCTGCTGCAAACAATATTCTGTACATTATTTAAATTCATAATGCAAGTCAATTTCCAGTTTCAATATATCGACATGATCTCATCTGTTAGAAAGAAAGCCATTTGCGATAGAAATAATGATGGAAGGAGAAGAAATCAATCTTCTGGGAAAGAACTCAGGATTATCCGAAAGAATTGTATCAAGAGAAAGCATTTTCACAGAATGATTAGAAAAAAATGAAGGAAGAGAAAACAAGAACTATTCATATAAAACATCAGAGAAAAATTTGAATTCTATGTGCTGGAAATGAAAGTTACAATGAAATGACTTAGGCAATTGAACCACTTATTCTAATTAACTGAGGATTTTGAGCTGCTGTAACACAATAAAATGCTTTTAAATATATCATTTCATTTTTTTTAATTTAAATTGGAAAATGCTCAAACACATTTTTTTTCATTTAAAAAGTGACATGGAGAAGGATGACAAGCCTATTAACCAAAAGAAGGTACAGAAAAAAGAATTTATATAGATGAAGTCAAAAGAGAAATAATAGAAATAAAAGCAAACTTTAATAAATGTAATGAGATCTATCTATGTTTAAATGAAATTAGGAGTCACTAGCAAAAGCTCAACCCTAATTGAATTCTTGCTGTCAGTTCAACAATGTACCTGGCATGAGGAAAGTTATACAATATTTAGAATCTGGGTGCTCCTCACCTACCTCCATAACTAGGGTCATGTGTGATGTTAGGCTTTCCCCAAAAAATTTTCTCCTCTTTCAATAAGCCGAAATTTAAATGACAAAACAGATCCAAGAATATGCAAGTAGGCAGATTAATTAAATATATAAAATAATAAAGATCTAGGGCAATTTCCTTTAAGTTTTTTTTTATTTATTCTTTATTAAGTTTATTGGGATAACATTGGTTAATACAATTATATAATTTTCAGATGTACATTATAATTTGACATCTGTATATTCTATTGTGTGATTACCACCCAAAATCCAGTATCCTTCAGCTACCATATATTTGATCCCCTTTACCCACTTTACCCTCCCCCTATTTCCCTATATTTGACCCCCTTTATCCAGTCCCCTCTCCCCTCCTCCCTTATGATTTTCTACCTTATCAGTCTGGCTTATCTAGCTTAGCATGATCATCTCGAGATTCATCCATGTTGTCAGAAATGGCAGTATTTCATCTCTTCTTATGGCTGAATAATACTCTATTGTATATATGTACAACAGCTCCTTTATCCAATCATCTATCATAAGACACTGGATGCTTCCATGTTCTGGCCACTGTGAATCATGCTGCCATGAACATCGGTGTACAAATATCTTTCTAGATATGGGTTTTCAAGTCTTTGGGGTAAATACCAAGTAAAAGGATTGCTGGATCATATGGTAGATCAATTCTTAGTTTTTTGAGGAACCAACATACTGTTTCCATAGTGGCTGTACCAATTTGCAGTCCCATCAGCAGGATATGAGAATTCCTTTTTCTCCACGTCCTCTCCAAAATTTGTTATGACTTGCCCTGTTGATGATAGCTGTTCTAAAAGGTACGAGATGGTATCTCATTGTGGTCTTGATTTGCATTTCCCTAGTAGCTAGTGATGTTGACCATCATTTTATATATTTGTTGGCCATTTGTATGTCCTCGAAGGAGAAGTATCTATTCAAGTTCTCTGCCCATTTTTAGATTGGATAATTTGGGTTTTTATTGTTATTGAATCATTGAGTTCTTTGAATACTTTGGATATTAGACCTTTATTGGAGGCATTGCTTGCAAATATATTTTTCCATTCAGATGGGTTCTCTTTTTACCTTGTTGAAGGTTTCTTTTGCTGACCAGAAGCTTTTTAGTTTGATGTAGTCCCAATCATTTATTTTTGCTTTTACTTCCCTTGCCTTTAAGGTCAAACTCATAAAATCCTCTTTAAGTCCAAGGTCCTTGAGTTTAGTTCCTAAGTTGTATTCTATGCATTTGATTGTTTCAGGTTTATATTCAGGTCCTTAATCCATTTTGAGTTCATTTTGGTGTGTGGTGCTAGACAACAGTTTAGTTTTATTCTTTTGCAGGTGGCTTTTCAATTTTTCCAGCACCATTTATTGAAGAAGCTTTTCTTTTTTCCACAGTATGTTTTTAGCTTTTTATGTCAAAATTATTTGTCTATATAAATATGGATTTACTTCTGGACTCTCGATTCTGTTCCACTCGTCTGTGTGTCTGTTTTGCTGTCACTACTACACATTTTGTTTACTGTCACTTTGTAGTATAATTTGAAGTAGGGAAGAGTGATCCCTCTAGCCTCATTCTTTTTTCCTCAGGATGGCTTTGGCATATCAGGGTCTTTTGTGCTTCTATATAAATATGAGGATTTTTCATTCTACTTCTTAAAAATGCCAATGAGATTTTGATGAGGATTGCATTAAATCTGCATAATGCTTTAAGCAATATAGTCATTTTAACTATATTGATTCTTCCAATCTAAGTTCACAAAATGTCTCCATTTCTTTGTATCTTCTTCAATTTCTTTTAATAGGGTTTTGTTTTTATTATACAGATTCTTCACATGTTTCATTAAAATTATTCATAGGTATTTTATTCCTTTTCTTGCAATTGGAAAAGGAATTATTTTTTCCACTCCTTTTTCTGACACTTCATTATAAGAGTATAGGAACACTATGGGTTTTTGAACATTGATTTTGTATACAGATTCTTTACTGTATTTTCTTATTGTTTCTAGTATTGTTCTTGTGGAGTCTTTAGGATTTTCTATATAGAAAATCATGTCACCCATAAATATTGACAGTTTGTCTTCTTTATCTCCTATTTAGATGCCTTTTATCTCTTCCTCTTGCCTGATTACACTTGTTATGACCTCCAATGTTATATTAAATAACAGTGGTGACAGTGGACAAAGGAACAGACTTGCCTTGTTCCTGATCTTAGAGAAAAGGTTTTTAGTTTTTTATCATTAAATATAATGTTGATTGAGGTTTTTCATAGATGGCCATAGAAGGTACATTTCTTCTATTCTGATTCTATTAAGTGTTTTGACTGTAAATGGATGCTATACCTTATCGAAGACTTTTTCTGCATCTATTGATATGACCATATGATTTTTATTTTTTAATTTGTTTATGTGGTATATCACAATAATTGATTTGCATATGTTGAACTATCTCTGTGCCCTGCAATGAAGCCCATTTGATCGCGGTGTATAATCTTTTTAATATGTTTCTGTATTTGGTTCGTTGGTATCTTATTTAGGATTTTTAGGATATTGATCTGTAGTTTTCTATTTTTGTGTTATCTTTACCAGGTTTGGGGATCTGAGTAACACTGGCATCATAAAATGTTTTGGAAAGTATTGACTCCCCTGATTGTTTGGAAGATTTTGAGGAGAATTTGTACTAAGTCATCTTTGAATGTTTGGTTGATATAATTCACTGGTGAAGATATGTGGTCCTGAACTTCTACTTTTTAGTAGGCTTTTGATAATTATTTCAATTTCCACACTGCTAATTGGTCTGTTTAGATTTTCCAGTTCTTCTTGATTTAGTCTGGGAAGATTGTATATTTCTAAGTACTGGTCCATTTTTATTAAGTTATGGAATTTGGTATTATATACTTTTCCATAGTATTCTTATATGATCCTTTGTATTTCTGCAGTGTCCGTCATAATTTCCTCCTCTTTCATCCCTGATATTGTTTATTTATGTCCTTTCTCTTATTTCTTTGGTGAGTCTAGCCAGGGGTTGGTCAATTTTATTAACCTTCTCAAAGAGCCAGGTCTTTGTTGCATTTATTTTTTCTATTGTTGTTGTTGTTGTTGTTGTTGTTGTTGTTGTTGTTGTTGCTATTTTCAATTTTATTTATTTCTGCTCTAAGTCTGATGATTTTTTTTTCTTGTGCTGACTTTAGGTCTCATTTGTTCTTCCTTTTCAAGGTTTTTTAAGATGAAGCTCTAGGTTGGTTATTTGGGCTCATTCTTGCTTTTGGAAATAGTCCTGTAATGACATGAACTTTCCTCTTATGACTGCTTTTGCCATGTCCCAAAAGTTTTTATATGTTTTATTATCATATCATTTATTTCTATATATCTCTTTGTCTCTCTTTTTAATTCTTCAGTAGCATTTTGTTTAATCTCTATGTATTTGTGGTTTTTTTCTGCTTTCTTTATACAGTTGAACTCTAGTTTCAAAGTGTTATGATCAAAGAATATGGTTGGTATGATTTCAACCCTCTTAAATTTGTTGAGGCTGTCTCTATGTCCCAGTGTGTGAATGATTCTTGAGAATGTTCCATGTTCACTAGAGAAAATGTGTAGCAGCTGTTTTGGGATGAAAGGCTCTGCAAATGTCAATTATGTCCAGCTGGTCTAAGGTATCATTTAAGGATGTTATTACCTTATTGATTTTCTGTTTGGATGATTTATCCAAATCTGACATTGGGGTATTTAGGTCCTACTACAATAGTGTTTTTGTCTGTTTCTCCTTTTAGTTTCATTAGTAATTGCTTTACATATTTTCGGGGCTCCCTGATTGGGAGCATAGATATTAATGTGTTATGTCTTCTTGTTGCAAGATTCCCTTTATCACTATGAAGTGTTCCTCAGTATCTTTCTTTACCTTTTTTATTTTGAAGTCATTTCTTCTGATATTAGTCTCACTACTCTTGCTTTTCTCTGAATGCCATTTGCTTAAAATATCATTTTCTACCCTATCACTTTGAGTCCATATTTGTCTTGAAGCTGAGACGTGTCTCCTAGAGGCAACATATGGTTGGCTTTGCTTTTTGATTCATCCTGCAACTGTGCCATTTCATTAGTAAGTTCAGTTCATTTACATTTAGGATGATTATTGAGATATGAGGTCTTCTTATAGCCATTTTCTCTTTTGCTTTCTGGTAACTCAGTGTTTCTATTGTTTCCTTGTCCTTGTGTTTCTGTTTTCTTTATTTGTTTGGCTTTATGGGTTTTGCCTCTAGTTATTACTGTTTTATGTTATATGCTTCAGTTCTGAATCTTTGGCATGTGGTTACCATTACAAATATGAAAAGGATAGTTACGTATATACAGTCATCTATTTTCTTCTGTGTGTGCCTTATCTCCATTCCCCTTTGTAAATTTGCATCTTTGAATCCTCCCCTTTTCTGACATTGTTATCTCAATTTGTCCTTATGTATGCTCAAAGTTCATTACTATATTGCTACAGCAATTCTCTTGCTGTTATTTAAGCTTATAATGCCCTATTCTTAGTAAGGATTGCACTCCTCCTCTGCTTTATTTGCCTGACAGTGACTTTACTCCTAATTATCTATGTTTTTCGTTATTCTTTTGTTTTAGATGAGGTGACCTCTTTCAGTATTCCCTGCTGTGCATGCCTCATAATAGAGAACTCCCTCAATTTTTGTATGCCTAGAAAGGTCTTAATTTCTTCTTCATATCTAAAGGAGAGCTTAACTGAATACATTATTCTAGGCTGGTAGTTCCTTTCACTTAATAGTTTAAATAAATATTTGATTCCATTCATTCCTGGTTTGTAAAGTCTGCACTGAGAAGTCTGATGATAATTTCTTTATAAGTTACTATTTTCTTCTCCTTTGTTGCCTTGAGAATTCTAGCTTTGTTGTTGATTTTTGATAACTTTAATAGAATGTGTCTTGGTGAAGGCCTTTTTGAGTTGAGAAAATTGGGGGTTCTGTTAACTTCTTGAATTCCAAGCTCCAACTCATTTTTTGGATTTGAGAAATTCTCATCCACTATGCTTTCTAGTCCCTGATCCTTTTTCTTGCCTTCAATAATGCCCATCATATTTATGTTTCCTCTCCTAATAGTATCTGTTAGTTCTTGTATTTCTCTTTCTTTATTTTTCATTCTTTGTTTTCTCTTCTTCCTTCTGATTTATTTCTAGATTTCTATCTTCAATATCACTTATGCGTTTCTCTACTTGGTCATCTCTGTTTCCCAAGTTTGCTATTTCATTTTTTCACTCTTGTAGTGGAAAAATGTTTTTTTTATCTCCAGGATATCTATTCTGTTCTTTTAGAGAGTTTCAATCTCCTTGCTCTGCTCATCTAGTTGTTTTTACAATTCCTGAAATTCTTGATATGACTCATTTCAGAACTCACTGAATTTTTTCAGAAGTGCATCCTGAATTCTCTGTCATTTAAGTCATATATTTCTATGTCTGTAAGCTTATTTTCCGGAGAGTTTTCTCTTTCTCTCTGAGATTCCTTGTCATCTTGGTTGTTCATGGTATTTAGTAGACTATTTCTCTGCCTTGGCATTAATAAAAGAGTATACTGTTGTTTTTCCAGAAAGATTCTTTACCTGCTATAAAGAAGGTGCTTTTCTTCTGGTTTCCAGTAGGTGATGCTCAAGCTTCTTAGGTCCCTGCTTTATATAAAGCCTAAATAAAGTTTTTTTTTAATTTTCTTGTAGAAATTTAATCACACTTACTACTCTCAGCTTCAGTCCCTGTCAGTGTTAGCAATAGTTTTGACAGCGTTTGCTCAGATTCCCCTGGGGCTCCATGGTGGTCAGTTTCAGATGGTGGTGATGGGTCCCTCTAGGTTGGGAGTTGGGGGTTGCATCTCAGCCTCAGTTTTGCAACAATGTTCTGCTTCTCTGCTTTCTGCCATGATGACTGGGCCTTGCTGCAGGCTGAGTAGAAGTCCTGGAACTTCCAGGCAGGGCTGTTCAGGGAAGTCACCGCATGTTCTCTCCTCCCCTTTCTCCTGCAAACATTTCTGGCAGTTGTGAAAGGCACCTTCTTTCTTCCAGTCCACCACCTAACACCCAGGGTCCTGACCTGTGGTAGCTCTTATGCTCAAATCCCACATACAGATGTGCTCATGTGCAGTTTGGGTGACTTTTGTTGAATTTTAGATGTTCATCTATTTGTTTCAAGTGGAGAGATATGGGGACATCTCTCATTCCGCCATGCTTCCCAGCTCTATAATTCATCAATTTCTTTTAAATATGTTAATTTTATTGTAAAATTAAGATACCCATTTTATTGAACTTTTGTGATCATATATATTTTTAAAAATTAGCAAATATTGGGCCACAACATAAACATTATGACTACATCACTGAAAAACATTGTTGACTAGAGCCTTAAAAAGATGTTATCTTTCAACTACATTTTACTACATTTACTTTGTGATTATTAATATAATTCATTTCAACATTTTTTCTATCAGATTAAATCAAACGAATTATGTTATGATTCAAGCTTTCCCTCTGTATGCTCTTTATGTGTCTGGATTAGATGACAAACCTTTGTTAGCTGTATAAATTGTTGATAACAACAGAAAAAGCAAAAATGCAAAAACATATACACAGATCACCACACTTCCATATGCCACATTGCAGTGGGCTTATTTTGTTTTGGGTAAATGAAATAATGAAGGATTACAGTGTTAAATACTCATTAATTTCTTTTAAAACTGTTATTTCTGTTAGATGGGCATGACTGAATCGATATTAGTACATACTGAAGAGACCCAGAGTTATAAAAAGAAAATGTCTATTACTCTTGAAGAATTTAATAATATAAAATAAACTTTTCTAATTAATGTAAACCCACTTTCAAAAGTATTACCAGCCAGATGGGAGAAAAAGCAATGAATGGGATAGTTTCTTAAACTATATAAATGTCTAACCAATGTAGAGTGTATTTGAACAGTAAATGCATGTTTAGGCACATTATGAATGCTGTTTGTTTAGTTTGTCTATATCCACTCACTCAACATTGATAAAACTCTAGGAGATGCCCAAAGGGGAATATGCCCAGTCATCTTCTGGTTCTAAGCATTTACTCAATAACAAAAAAGGAAATGGCTCTGGAGTAATGTACTATGTGTGGATATTTATGAAATTAAGGAAGTTATTAGTCTGTTTTAAAATGATGCCCTAAGGAAAAAAGAAAAAACACATATGTTTTAATAGTAGATAAGAAATTATATAGCTCTGACATTCAACTGGCAGTAACTTCTCTGAGAACCAATGTCCTCATCCTGGTAAAATAATTCATTTTATATTGCAACAATCTGTAAAAACTGGTAAAGTATGATAACATGAAGCCACAATATACCTCTTGCAGAATCTAATAGATGCATTTATAGTCAATCAAATTCATTGCATTTTTACTCTGTTTAAATGATAAAGTACTGTTATTTAAATGATAAATGCAAATATTTAAACTTATTAGAAGATTATTATTAGTAATAATAAATTACAAGTAATAAAAAAAATGCCATAGAAATGAGGAGGAAAATTAAAGTATAAAGCTTTGTAGGTCATTTATTTTGTAAGTCAAATTGGATCTTTTGCTTTAACATTTAAACCTGAGAGAAATATTTCTAATTAACAGAGCTGAAATAAAAACAGAATGAGAGAATTCCAGAGAAATAGCAGGAATAATAATAAAGGTTCTAAATATATTTGTCAATATTTTTAATTTAGAAATTGACTTAATTTCTTTAATGAAAGATAACGGAATAAAGGTGGTAGAAAAAAAGGCTATATTTCAAATTTGGGGAAATTATAAATGAAAGAGAAAGTTGACTGTCAAGCAACCACTGAGTTTATACCATTTTGAGATTATAATTCTTATTTCTCAAGGAGGAATTTAACTGAATTTTAAATTTATTTTACACGTTATCTAACTCATCTAGAAGTAACTTCAATTTCTTTTAAATAGAATGTTCAGCTTAAGCTTGTGGATTTCTAAAATAATTCAAGCATATGAGGATGTTATTTCATGTTGTTTCTAGGGAATAATATTTCCAAATTTATGCCATATCACAATGAGTCTGCAATATGGTCAAGAAAAATAGCTTAGGGTTTGGAGAGAGAGGAACCTGTAATTAATCCTGGCTATATTAGTGACTAAATGCGTGACCTTGATCATGTCATATATCAGGCTGGTTCTCAGTTTTCTCATCTATGAAAGGACACTGCATTAGTTTGTAGGTTGCTAAGCAGATAATGTACTCAAAATTTCTAACACCTATTAGCTGCTTAATAGCATATCATAATTGGTATCATGATTTTTCTTCTCCATTTGAGTGTCTGTAATACTGTTCTCATGGGTAATTGGAATTTTATGTGCCCTTACTGTATAATAATAGAACTCATTGGATTTTAGTTTTCCAGAATGATCATGTTGTGACAAAATTTGAGATCAATATATTTGTTTTTCTAACCCGTGTCTTAAAGTGAATAAGTTACATAAATACAATCAGTTTCAATATTCTTAAGTATTAGTTGACAGAATGCTTGTTTGAAGAGCATCTTTAATGAAATGTTTAAGGAATCCTATATTTTGTGTCTATTATTCCTTAAGTTCCCTACAGTGAAGTAGATAGTTGCCCTAATGGGACGTAATTTGGATTAAAATATACCTTCATTCATAAATCATTTTCTTGCACAACAGATAAAATCAGAGAAATCAATACTTATGAGAATATTATTATGAACAAAATTATTAGAGGAATTTAAGCAAATAGACTATTATTTGACTGCTATACCCAGAGTAGGAATGCAATGGCAGGATGTACTTTTAAATTTTTTTATACCATAGAATATTAGGATTCACTAGTTTTAATCACATGAGAAAGGCATTTAAATATATCTTAAGTTTCATGTAATTTAAGCATAAGCATAACTAGAAGAAATACTGAGCTTCTGGTTTGGTGCATACTCATCACTCAATGGTGAAAAACTGATTTTAAAACTCTCTATTGATATTTTGTAGTTAAATAAAATTTGGAAGTCATACTTCATGTGCATGTATCCTTCACATGTAATTAAAACACTTGCTTAATAAACATATTTTGGTGAAATTAATGAAATAATCGCTATGCAATCTTACCAAATTCATATAGTTGAACTAGAGATGACTGAAAATTTGCTCAACCTTAGTTACTCTTCAGTTTGGAAAGATAAATTTATTTTTCCAAGGTTATACTGTCACCAGGTACTAAATCTGCATTTTAATACAGGGTTTCAGAGCCAAATATACTGCTCTTAATCCTCAACAATTACATTATCTAAGACATTTTAGTTAAAGGTTAGAGTTGTAATGTTGCTAAAATTTCTCCTGTGTGTTAATAGTCAACTTGTACTTTGTAATGGGTACCTTTAGTAAATTACCTATTGGTATATTTTTCTAAAGTTGTTTGCATATATTTATTTGTTTTCATTGTGCTGCACATCTGCCTAATACCTGTTTTGTCCTTGACTTTCTTTCATAAATATTTGATTGTATAAACCATATATGTAGGTTGGGGAGGGGGTGGAGAATGAAAATGGAGAGATAGAGAGAATGAGAAATATTTTAAATAGAAATAAAATTCTTGTAATGTCCAACATCACACTAAAATAGTTATAGATTATTAATTACTGGTTTTGTAAGTTATTTTACTAATTTAACCATTCAAAACTGAAAATTGCTATAAGACTTTTGTATGTGTGCTCTCAAGAGTAATGTGTGAGTAGTTGTATTTACACCAAAGTCAAAATTTAGATTAACAATATTTTTTACTTCAGAATTCTCTAAGGATTAAATGAGCATTTTAAGGGGGTGATATCCCCACACTTAAAAATATTTATTATCTTTATTAAAAAAACATTGCCCACATGTATGTGGAAAGACGTTTGTGGAAAAATAAAAACACGTATCTTTCTTTTTTTCCTAAGAATCGTTTTAAGCTGGTTTTCTCATTCTTTCTTGATGTATGGACATCTCAATATGGCAAAAATATAGTGTGTTTCATGTCACTAATATAAATTATTTGGACATCCCTGACTAACGACACTGCTTATTTTTCACTTCTTTAAACACATTCTGATCTATGACACATAGAGGGTAATGGGAGTCATAGTGCTGAAATCTGGCTCCTAAATATAATAGATGCTATGTTTAATTTTATTTAACTCATACATACTTTAAGTCTAGATGCAGGTGACTCTTGAGTTTTTTAAGGTACATTTTTATTTTGTTCATATTCCACTGAATGAGAAGCAGTATGAGAGCACAGGAAAATATTTTAGAAATAAAGCACTAGTTTGTAAATTATATGGTGGTTTTACTCTTTTAGCAACAGCTTCTATAAATTTTATGAACTGTAATGGAATGACTTTTTCTTTATAATAATTTTAGAAAATCCTAAAGAAACTGTAATACATTAAAGAAATGGTCATGATTTCTTTTTGACATACACATGTCTTAAAAATATACGTAAAGATTTCACCAGGATAAGAAAAATATTAATAGAAAAAACCTTACATTGGTATTAAGTAAAATTTGGAAAAACCTTTATAGGATAATAAATGGTGCAGGCCTAAATGAACAACATGGCAATATGTGTGTGTATCAAGAGAGAAAACTGAAAAACAAACAAAACCAATGCTTTATTATCATTTGCATACAAGGAACATCTACCTCTGGAATAATATCTGTTGTCTGCTCACCAGGGTTGCAGAAGTACTAGTGGAATGGAAAAATAGCTTAAAAAGAGGATACACAATAGTTTGGTAGGAAAAGGCTGCCCCACATGACCAGTTGAAATGTGACTGTATCTTAGCACATTTTCTAGTCCTCTGGGAATATTTTAAAATGAAATAATTTCTACGTTGTTTTTCTCATTCAAATACAATTCTCACTTGCAATTTTCATTTTGTGATATACAAGTGATCACTTTATTTTTAACAATTGTAACCACTAAGGGAAGGGATTTCATACACACTATAGAAAATATAGAATGAGTACTCACACACATGCATCCTATTACAGTATTTTAGATATAAAATTCTTATATTTATTCTACTTTGTGTATTTAATGATAAAATATGAAACTAAACAGTAGTAAACTTAACAGAAGATAAGCTGAAAATTAAACCTCATAAATTGACAATTTTTAACATGACATATTTAGCCAAAAACTTAATAAACATTTCTTAATTTAACAGCATAATACATTCTGTTGGACCCAGTGTCATTATCACTGTTATTGCCTCACTTCCAAAGATTTTAATATACCCTGCTAAGGAACAAACAAGAAGAAATAATAGGTGGATGCTACTTTTAAAATATTGCTTAAAAACATAAATAAAATGAAAATGTCACAATTGACAGCAGATTTTGATTTACACAGGATTCCAGTAAAAAATGTGACTGAAGTCACTATGTTTATATTGATGGGTTTCACAGATGATTTTGAAGTGCAAGTCTTTCCATTTTTACTGTTTCTAGCAATCTATCTCTTTACTATAATAGGAAATTTGGAAAATTTTTTTTGATCATTAGGGACTCTCAACTCCCCAATCCAATGTGCTATTTTCTTAGTGTGATATCATTCTTTGATGCATGCTATTCTTCAGTCATCACCCCCAAAATGTTGGTCACTTTCCTGAAAGAAGACAAAGACATTTCTTACCTTCGATGTGTAGCACAAATATTTCTCTTTGTTACTCTCAGGACCACAGAATGGTTTCCCTTGGCCACAATGGCATATGATCGCTATGTAGTAATATATAATCCTCTGCTCTACTGATGTCAGTATGTCACCCAGAGTCTATGTGCCACTCATCATTGCTTCCTATATTGGAGGCATTTTGCATGCTATTTTACAGACCGTGGCCACATTTCCTTCTGTGCATCCAATGAAACTAGGTAAGACTTTTGTGATATCCCTGCTCCCCTTGCTATTTTCTGTTCTGACACTCACAGGAACACCTTCTACTCTTCTGTTTTGTGGGCACTATTGAGACAGTCACTGTCCTGATTGTCCTGATCTCCTATGGTTTCATCCTGTTCGCCATTCTGAGAATGCATTCTGCTGAGGGGAGACAGAAGATCTTTTCTACATGTGGTTGTCACCTGACTGGAGTGTCAGTTTATCATGGAACCATCCTCTTTATGTATGTGAGACCAAGTTTCATCTACGCTTTGGACCACGACATGATAGTGTTGATATTTTACACCATTGTGATATTTTACACCATTGCTGAATCCTGTCATCTACAGTCTGAGGAATAAAGATGTGAAAGAGGCCATGAAAAGGGTATTTGGTGAAAATGAATGTATTGATAAAGTTTATTTTACACAGTAGCTATTAAATTAAAACAAATTAAGAATCATGTCTATTGTCTCAATATCAAAATCAGAAAAAATGTGGTTTTACTTTATAAGTACCTATCTGTTTTACACATTTTTAACAAAGATTTTAGTCATATCTCTACATATACAGCTTCCAAACATGCAGAAAAACTCTGTAATCCATTTGTTTCTTTCATAATTCACTCTCAGATACACACAACCCCCACACACACGTGTGTATATATATATATGTATGTATGTATGTATGTATGAATGATGTATGTGTATGTATGTATATATATATATATATATATATATATATATATATATATATATATATATATATATCCTAACGGTGATTGCATTAGATTGTCAGGGATGCCGTAACAAAATACTACTGACTGGTAGCTTTAAAAAACAGAAATTTATTGTTCACTTTTCTAGAATATAGGAAGCTGAAATCAAGGTGAAGGTGAAGGCAAGGCTGAATTCTTCTGAACTCTTTTTTCTTCACTTGTAGATAACAGTCTTCTCCCTCGGTTTTCACGTATCTTATCTCTGTATATCTCTGTGTCCTATCTCCTCCTAGTATAAGGACATCGTTCATATTGGATGAGGGATTAAACTAAAGGCCTCGTTTTAAGTAAATTATCTCTATGGAAAGCTTACACCAAATAGAGTCACATACCAAGGTACATGGAGTTAGACAAATTTGGCAATTGTGAATAAAGCTGCTACAAATATCTGTGTGTAGAAATATTCATAGACATGAGTTTTCAAATTCTTTTAGAGTCCATACTACTCAAAATGATCTAAAGATTCAAAGAAAATTCATCTGAAAACACCAATGGCATTTGAACAGAAATAGAGAAAAACAATTTTAACGTTCATGTGGTAGCAAGGAAATCCTAAGCAAGAAGAACCAAGCTGGAGTCAGCACACTTCCTCAATTCAAAATATGCTATAAAACTAAAGTAATTGAAGAGCATGTTTTCAGCATAAAATTGACATATAGACCAAGGAAACAGAAAATACAGGCCAGAAATAAATCCATCCATATGTGGTCTATTGATCTTCAACTTGGCTGCCAATAATACACAAAGGGAAAAAGTTGGTCACTTTAACAAATTGTGCTGGAACACCTGGATATCCACATGAAAAAGAATGAAATTTGACTCATCTTACACCATCAACAAAAGTAGCTAAAAGATATTAACATAATATCTGAAATTTTAAATTTCCTGAAAAAAATATATAAGGAAAAAATTTTATGACTTTGGACTAGAGAATGATTTTATGTATGTGGCACCAGAAGCACATGCTACAAAAGCAAGATTAGAGAAATGGGGATATACCCAACTAAAAAACATCTGCAGAACAAAGAAAGTAATAAAAACACTACCTACAGAATAGGATTAAATGTTTGAAAACCCCTTGGATAGACAATTCTCAAAAGAAGATATACAAATGACCAAATCAATATGAAAGCATACTTAGTTTAACATCACTCCCTAATTATCAGGAAAATGCAAGTCTAAAGCATCATTATAATCTAGGGCCTTAAAACTCTCTTTATTCAATAAATATCTACATGTAGTAAGTTATTTCAGGAATATTTTCTTTTCATTATTGAAGAAATCATCCAGTTGCTATTTTGAACCAGAAGATAATTGAGGCATATTTCCCTAGGGGTATCTCTTATGGTTTCATCAACAACAGAGTGAGTGGATATAAGTAATCTAAATGAATCATATTCATAGTGTATCTAAACCCGCTTTTGCTGTTCCACAGGTAAGAGAAAATTCCAAGACCTTTGCAGAATATTTTATGAAGAGGGACCTCAAATTTCAAGGTAAAATACGTTATGAAATCCTCAGTACTAAAACGTCTGTATGTTCCCTATTGCATAGGTAAATAAATAAAACTAAGAAAATATAAAATGTCAAATTTCCTTTTGCAGAGCTAAGTACAAGTGTTCCATATTGAGTGCATGCTTTCCTTTTCCCAATGAAAGAAAACAGATCGAATTAAAGCAAGAACAATAAAGAAAATTTATCAGGGGAGGAAACAAAACCCTTGCACTTATTCAGCTACCTGGGGGCTTGTATTTTGCTCTATGAGGAAGCAATCAATTACCAGGGAGTCAGTTACAGAATAAAGCTGTGGTATTACAGGAAACTGTGTAAAGCTGCAAAGCGCATGCACCCTGAGGGAGACCTGGAATTGGATCTTGGCTCTGGTTCTTATGAGTTGTGAGAGTTGTTATGAAGGGGAAATAAAGTAATGTGCCCAAAAGTCTATTCCTGCTGCCTCTGCTCTATACATGGCTGTCATTATATTTCTCTGGTGTTAAAAACCTTAGTGTTTCAATGTTGAGCCAAAGATACTGGGAATTGTTTGCCTTCCATTAAATTAGATTTTTCAAAGGTGGTTTAACATGCATTTTAAAAGTTGATGCTACGTTATTAAACTTCAGAAATTATACTCATTTTCAGTTAATAACTCTGAGTCCTTTCAATGTATTTTAATATTGACTTCATTATACCCAGCATCACTTTCATTTCATCATCTAGTAGAAATGTCTCATTCAAGAAAAATTTAGCTAAAGTGTTTAACATTGTAGTCTTTCACTGTCCTACTTATTCATTTAAAATGAAGCCCACAGTAATGTAGAAAATGGAATTATGGTGATCTGCGTGTGGGTAGTGGGAAAAAATCATAATCAAAATATGATTTATTGGATTTAATGCAGATAGAATAATGTTCGGTGTGTACTGATAATCACAAAATGAATATTTTAAATGCAGGTTAAGGATGAAATATCTGTCTCAAAACTTTTTCCATAAACATTCTTCAATAATTAGGTATAACATTGTATTTAGTGGCTCAATGTATACTAAAATTTTAAAAGTGAATATATCTGATGACAAAAGTTCAATTATATGGTTATTTTAAATTTGTAACCAAATATTGACATGCTTAAAAGAATTTACTGCACATATTTAATGCTCTAACCACTTTATTAGTCTTCTCTGTTATATATTATTATGTCTGTTTGGTCATTTAAACACATTATTCTAAAAAGGAGAAAACTCAGGAGAGAAAGCCCAGCACCACACATGGCTTTTAATTATGAACCTGGCCAATAAACACATACTTTCAGATCTAAGTCCTTGGCTATTTGTCTTAAACAGGTTTATCATTGAACAGATAGATGTCAAGAATTCTAGTGGTTCTGATTTTCTCTTGTGACTGTTGATCACTTTTTTCATAAATAGATTTTATCATATGCATCAAAGTTTTTACTTCATTACTTTCTTATTCTTAGGCCTGTTTTTTTTTTATTTTGAAAAGTTTTGAACATGCAATAAAAGCAGACCAAATAGAATAATGAATTCCCATGTGCCATCACACAGTTTCAACCATTTATGAACATGGCCAGTCTTCTCCCCCAACTTCCAACATCCTGAGTGTTTCATCCATAAGCATTTCATTATGTATCTCTAACAATAAAAATTGTTTTACAAACCCAAGCACACCATCATCATCACTGCTAATTGTTTTATAATTCCTTAATATTAAGAATTCTTATAAATGTCCTTCCTCCCATAGTTTATTTGAATCAGGATCCAAGTAAGAACCATATATTTCAACAGATTTGTATGGCGTAAGTATCTTTTAAGACCATTGGTCAATAAAATTATATAAGTTTCAAGTCTACAATTCAATAATACATCTTTTGTATATTGCTTTTGTGTTCACCACCCAAAGTCAAGTCTTCTTCCATCACCATATATTTGACTCCTTCTACCTTTTTCTACTCCCCGCCTCCCACTTAACCTCTCCTATTCACAAAACTGTTATCTGTGTCTATGAGTTTCTGTTTGTTTTTCTTGCTCCTATGTTGTTTTCAGTACTATATCTCACATATGAGTGAAACTATGTAGTTTTCAAATTTTTGTCAGACTTATTTTCATTAACCTGATTATCTCAAGATCTATCTATGTTGTTTCTAAAGGCAGTATTTCATTTTTTTTTCCTCGGGCCTGTTAAGCTGTATTTAATTTCTTATTTGGCTAAATTAAATTGTGAACCATTATCTGGGAAAAATTCATGATGAGTTCTTTTAGATTAAACCAAGATCTCATAGCATTAGAAAATGTTTAAATATGAGCTCATAAAATGTTACAATTTAGACTGTCACTATTCTGTAGGATCAACCAAATTAAGCTCATTGTCTAACAAAATTGTAAAGATTTAATTTTATTGGCATATTTTCTGTCTTTCAATAATTACTCTAATATTGTAAAATAAATATAAATGATCTCATTCTACAGAGAGTAGATGACGACAAATAATTTTAAACAATTATTGAAAGGTGAAGAATGGTGACATTCTATTCTATTCCAATGCACCATACATTCATATATTATATCATGAGTTTGTCAAAAAGAAATTATTCTTCAGCCAATCACTTACTGTTTTAATGTGACTTAACAGAAAAACAGTTAAGAGAATGCAGTGGTAAACTAACCAGGTGACCTGATGCCTTTAGAAACGACATAAATTCAGCCAGTGAGTGAACACCAATCTTTCCCATTTGATTTTGCACTGAGTGGCATGAACACTTACCACATTGTCTTGTCACTGTCTCTTGATCTGCAACTTGTAAACTTTATATTGTCAAAAAATAAATATGAGGACAAGCTCACTTCCCCTTGTAACCTAATATTATCACAATTTTGCTTATTCTTTTTGTAGTTATTCGATTGTAATTTTACAAATCTCTTAAACTTTGTCCCATGAGGCATCAACATGCAGAATGTCACTGAAGTTACCATGTTTGTGCTGAAGGGTTTCACAGACAAGCCTGAACTGCAGATCATCTTATTCTTCCTGTTTCTAGCAATTTACCTCTTTACTCTCATAGGAAATTTGGGACTGGTTGTACTGGTCATGGGGGACCCCCGACTTCACAACCCCATGTACTATTTTCTGAGTGCATTGTCATTCGTGGATGCCGGCTATTCCTCAGCAATTACCCCAAATATGTTGGTAGATTTTATGTCAAAGAGTAAAGTCATTTCACTCCTTGGATGTGCAACACAGTTGTTTCTCGCTATTACTTTTGGGACCACAGAATGCTTTCTCCTGGCCGCAATGGCATATGATCGCTATGTAGCAATCTACAACCCTCTCCTGTACTCAGTTAGCATGTCACCCAGAGTCTATGTGCCACTGATCATTGCTTCCTATATTGCAGGCATTTTGCATGCTATGTTACAGACCGTGGCCACATTTAGCCTATCCTTCTGTGCATCCAATGAAATTAGGCAAGTCTTTTGTGACATCCCGGCTCTCCTTGCTATTTCCTGTTCTGACACTCACATGAACCAGCTTCTACTCTTCTACTTTGTGGGAGCTATTGAAATAGTCACTATCCTGATTGTCCTGATCTCCTATGGTTTCATCCTGCTAGCCATTCTGAGAATGCATTCTGCTGAGGGGAGACGGAAGGTCTTTTCTACATGTGGCTGTCACCTGACTGGATTGTCAATTTATTATGGAACCATCCTTTTTATGTACGTGAGACCAAGTTCCAGCTATGCTTCGGACCATGACATGATAGTGTCAATATTTTACACCATTGTCATTCCCATGCTGAATCCCATCATCTATAGTCTGAGGAACAAAGATGTGAAAGAGGCCATGAAAACAGTGCTTCAGAAAAATTGGCTTATCAATAAAGTATCATTATAGGATAAAAAATAAATTCCAAAATGGAGAGTGATATGTTGTGCCTCAGTATCAAACAGGTATGATTAAAATGTTTTGTTTTAGTGTATTAATGTATTTGTGTTTTCCAGGATATTTTAAAATAAATGTCATAGTTAACCATCTACCTATGTTGTGTTTAAATTAGAAAAAAAAATTTTTTTCCTCATCAATTTGCTTCTTACTCTGCTTTTTCTGAGATATGTGTGTACACACTTATATGTAGATGAATGCTAATACTGACAGTTATAACACAAATGCACATACTCATTACTTTTCGATGCTGTGTATTGTTTCCTTTCATCTCTATGTTATAAAATATATAAGTTTCTATAGCTGCAGTTGTAAATAACATTATAATTTTGTCTGACTAGCTTAACCAAATACCTAATCAATAACAAAATCACAGCTAACATTAGCTGGGAACACTTTCAATAAAGTCATTGCTGTCTGATTCCAGTGCAAAGCACTCAGCCCATCCTTGGATCCATGCACTGATGCACAGTCAGGAAACTCATCACAACCCATGGCTCGGAGACCACAGAATGTGTTCAGATTCCTAGCGCCCTTACTGTCCTGTGCGTGAGGGTTCCTTTCTCCCTATTTTGTTACTTCATCCAGAGCATGGCTATTACACTCATCTTTAATATCTCACAGGAATCAAAAATCTAGGCATTAGGATTTATCAAGATCATATTTAAAACTTGAGAATGACAAAATAAAAGGACAATAACAAAAAATAAAAAAATACAAATGGCTAGCAAATTGGGCTCTTCCCAGAACTAAGTCTAGCACATCATTACAAAATTTCTTACAGGCCTGTCCAGACTCAGCTTTCAGCTCTCTTTTTCTTTGCCTATGTGCCTATGTGATGCCCTTGCACATGCTACCACTATTCAGTGCCCAAGAAACAAGGTACAGATGAGGGTGTGTCCGAAGCTCATGTTTAGGCCTGCCTCCAACAGATCTCATTTTCAGTGCAAAGGTATATTCCCATCAAAAACAATTTTCACTTATGTACTCCCTTAGTTCCTCCCATTCTCTCATATTTATTTATTAATTTTTAATATTATTTTATAAAAATATTTTCTCTTCCCCAAAGGATATCCTTATTCATTAGACAATTTCCTAAGAATTAGAGTCCATCCTAAGACAATTTCCTTAAATTAAGATTATTAAGTTTTAAAGCCACCTCCCAGCTTTTATATAGAATACCTCTTACTGCCATATATTCCTACCACAGACACTCTCTACTTTTATTTTCTACTGTTTAGAGACTTTCTCCATGACTGTCCATGTGGTTCCTTCCTTAACATGTCAAAACTAAACCACAGTCACTGATATTCATTTTCTTTGCATATTCGATCATGAGATGGTGACTATTCGTGTGTGTGTGTGCGTGTGTGGGTGGGTGGGTGGGTGGGTGTGTGTGTGATTTAAAATTGAAAGGAGACTTAAACACAACTCAAATTCACAAAGATGAATAAGTTGTATGATTTATAATTTTAAAGTTTTAATAAAAAGAAATCACAAATATATTTTTTAAAAATGGCCATGGACAAAGAAAATAGATTCAATTATGCATCTGTTAAATTAATAAATGCTAGACTAGTGTTTCATACAACTATGGACAAAGAACACACATGAACAATTCACAAAAGAAGAAACATTTTTAGACCAATGCATAACTTTAATAACAGTCTGGAAAATGTGAGTGTACATTGATATAAATCAATATTCCACACTCATAATGTTGGCAAACACTAAAAAGTCTGACTATCAAGTGAGGAATAAATCTATGTAAACTCTATTATTATCTGTTACAGAAGAGATTCAGAAGCAACCACAATACTCATCTATTTTAAATACATGAACCAAATGCATAACAAGATAATTGAATCTCAAAATAGGATAATTAAGCAATATATATACCCAGCACAGAATATTGTAAACATCTTAAATCCACTTATATATTTTTAAAACCACATAACTAGCAATTATATATAGTACAATGTATATACATAACAGTAAATACATTTTATTAAAAAAGGAATATGGGTGATTCTTGAGGACATTATACTAAGTGAAATAAACTCAACACAGAAGGACAAATACAGCATGATACCATTTATGTGAGGTATATAAAACAGTCAAACTCATAGAAACAGAGAGTAGAATGGTAGTTGCCAGGGTCTGGGGAAACAGGAAAATGGGAGTAGCTATTTAATAAATATTAAGTTTCAGTTCTACAAGATAATTAAATTCTACAGATCTATTATATATCACTGTGCCTATACTTTTCATTACTTTATTGTATACTTAAAATTTTATTATAAGAGTAGATCTCATGTGAAGGAAGCATTCTTACCACAATAAAAATAAATAGAAAGATTTGAAAAAACAGTAAAAGGTTATAATAGGCAATAGTTGTTGCCTGTAGGTGGGCTGAAGGGGCTGAGAATAGGTATTGAATCAGTGGAAATTTAGCTTTTGTGTAATTGTATATTATGGGAAAATAATGCTTCTTATCAAACATTTTTAATGTGGATAATCAAATCATATTATCTATAATGTAATTTTCTGCATATTTATTTTTGTGTGCACATAGATGTGTGTGTATGTCTCTTACAAATATTTTGAAAGGTGAAAATTTGTGATTCTGTGATGGTATGAAAGTTTTGACTGCTTAATCAAGGGAAATGTATTAAATAGCATATTCAAGATTTATAAAATGGAAAATAGACCCGTTATACAGTAAATAATAAGATTCGAATGAGAAGTCAAGTCATAAAAAAGCATCAATAACAACATAAAGTATAAAGGAAATAGGCTTTTTTTAATCTTTACAATGGTATAGAAATGCTAAACAGATGAGGAAGTTGTAGAGCTTATAGGGGAAGGAAATATCCAATAAAGCATAGAACAGCCTGTATCTTTGGTCACATGAGGGCACTACACAATGAACAATACAGAGGAAGCTACTATGAAAACTTCATGTGGCTGTTTGGGCTCAGGGAAGAACCTCAAGGATTTAAATACATTGTAATGAGAAATTGAAGCTGGTAAAAATCTTTGTAATTTCTTCTTTCTTGTCCACAACTTGTCTTTTGCCTCATTAATTTTAGAGCTTAGAATGTGCTACAACCTTATTAAATATTAGCAACTAGAAGAATAAAAAATAGTTGTGTTGTGCCCTGGAGTAGAGGATACTCTTGGGAACAATGTGCAGGTTGTTACTACTTCTTTATCAAAGCAAAAATCACATTAAAGACTGATTATGGTCCTGGAAACAAAATCTCCATATTTTACTTTGGAATTTTACAATGGATATTATATTCACTCATTCATTTATTTATCATTCATTCCATCAATCAATCAGTCTTTTCAAATGTTTTTTGAACATCTACTTTTACCAGGGTATTATTTTAGAGACTGTTAATACAAAAGAAAACTATTTAGACATGCCCTTTTCAGTTATAGAGCTAGCTCATAGACTCTAAAATTCCACACAAAAAGAAAATAAAAATTTAATTATAATATTTATGTTTGAAGAAAGATCACAAGGTTATATAAAAATATGTTTTAATCAAATAATTTTAATTAAAAACTATAGATAAGATCTGGTTCATGATGGGTACCTTATTAATTTAATAAAAATATTTATATCAGTTTGCTTATAATCATTCATATTTGTGGTTTATGTTGCACATCATCTGATATTTCTGGCAAATATACCAAGGCACATTCTTGACACAAAAATAGAAGCTTTCCATCCAGTGTATTCCCATATTTACACTAAAATTGAACACTGGGACCAGAGCCTTGTGCTTTCTAACTGTTGAATTTTCTCCATCCTAAATCCAGCAACAATGCTTCCCAGATACAGAGGAACAATTCAAAATGCACAAAGCGTAGAGTCCTTGCATGTGATTGTTATTCAGTATGAGCATCAAGGTGAGTCCCTAGGCTGTTCCATATTTTTATTCTTAGAGTATAATTTTTGCATGGAAACTTCATTAATGAGCATTTAATTTGTCTTCTTTTCCCTGGAGAATCAGAACTTGATCTGGAGATTCTGGATCTCATGTTCAGGGACTGGGACCATACATATACAAACATATTTTTGTTGGAATGTCTTTGGGGACTTCAGATACTTGTAAAAATCTCTTTAGCATGCTTCATGCAGAAACCTTAGGAGTGGGTCTCAGCAAATGTCTGTGTACAGTAAGGATAAACCAAATATTTACTTACTACTAATTCTGGATGTGCGGACTTGTATCTTGGAAGCTTTATTAATTCCAATCAGACCCAGGACCGAAATGATATTTGCTCTGTTCTCTTTTCCAAGAGAATCGCATCTGTACCGACTGACTGCTAAATGAAAGTGATGCCAATCTAACTTAAACAATAGTACACAGTAATCCTATTGATAAATTAGACTGCTTGAGCATTAATATAAAATAATGAATAGTCATTACAGAGAGTATATTTCATCTTAATATAAAAAGGAATGCTTTTTGTCATAGAACTGGCAGAACTGATGGATGTTTTAGAGATCAGTCAAATAGTTTCTTTATTTTTGTAACATAAGATCTATGTCTTTAAGAAAACCAAGTGTCGCTGGAGTCAATAGTTTATGTTTCTGGTGGACACTGGGAGCTCCATCAGGATGCAGTGTTTGTTCCTAGCACAACTGAAGTCTAAGCAAATTTAAGATCACAGTTAGCAATCAATGAAACATACTCTTGAAAGTATATCAGACGATATTTCAAAATTGTCTGCAATATCATTTCTTATCCAAATTGAAAGATAAAATGATTAACATTAGTTGTAATTAGATTTTTTTTTACTGAGAATGTTATTTTAGTAGACCTATAAAATGTTTATATGTAAAGACAAATTTGAGAGTGTATTTACCACCCAAAGTCAAATATTCAATATACAGATGGCATATTATTGAGCTATATACTTGAAACCTATATAATTTTGTTAAAAAATGTCATCACAATAAATTTAATTTAAAAACAAATTTGAAAATGAAAATTGTAAAAAAATAAAATTGCTTTTATCAGGATCTCTATTTCAGTGACATGTATTTACCAGAATAAAACGCAACCCTAGCTCTGCCATATGTTAAATTTCAGTAGACAATTGAATTCATAACAGGTAAGGTACATAAGAATTTATAGTAGACAATAATTGTTATTGTTGATACTTTCTTTGTTCTTGTTAAATTAAGGATAAGTTTATCAAAAATATTTTCTCGGTGTGAAACATGTTCCGAGTTGCTTCACGTGCAGCAAATGACCAGGGAATATTTTGATCAAAGCGAGCGATTCCACTGTGTTTTTCACCAAGAGCTTACTTGTGCAATTCTTTTCAGATTCAGTGATGAAAAATAAGATGTATGGGAGAACTGGTGCAACACTATTAGATGAGCTCATCAGAAACAGATTTGATGCACAAAATTGAGCATCTTTGAATTAAGACAAACAAACACCACAGAGTTAAGAGAATTACACTGTGAGATAACATGCTATGTGTCCCAGGTTTTTGGAGATGAAAAGTAGTAATTCCCTTGCCATTTCTATATCAACTATTAAAGTACTCAGTCTAGCAGAATAAGTTTCTAAAACTGAAAAAGAAAACAAAAACCCTGTCTAAAAAATTATTCAAACATGTTAATAAAAATAACTATTGATACCAATTATTTTGCATTGGTGTTAACAGGCTCTGTGCTAACTGACCTATATGTGTGTGCTATCTCATTTAATTCACAGAAGACAATAGAAATACTTGAAAAAAATCACATAGCTGGTAATTAGTGAAGTAACAGGCAAACAACCAATGAATCAACCAAATAAGCAAACAAAACTCATAAAACAAAACCATAAAACCTTTTCATTAGCCAATATCTTATACAGACTCTTCAACTAACTTACTTTCATTGAGCCTCAATTGTCTCATCAGATATACAAATAATTACATCCACCGTCTAGGACACTCCTGCAGAACAAGGAGAACATTGTTTCAAAATGCCAAGCTCAGTGCTGAACTCAGTACATTACACACTAAGCAATGATAACACTTTCCCCTATCACTTCTCTATCCAATTAAAGTGATCAAATTTTAACAAATCTAAACTATAGGTAATAACTTTGAAAAAATAAGAAAAGGGCTTAAACAATTTAAAGGAAAATGTAAAAGCTGGAATAGGGAAGAACTGCTATCAGAATAAAATAATAGAGAAGAGTTTGAACAGCTAGAAGTCAGAGCAATATAGAGCAGGACTGGCTGATTTAGTTGAAAAAAAGAAATGTGATTAATTGAAGAAGACACAAATTTCTGAATGATACTAAGAAGGAACAGTATTGAGATGGAGTTCATGGGCCGCTGAAGCAGAGTAGTGTGTTAGAAATTGGGTGAGAAACATCTGAAAGTTTAAGTATCTGTGAACACTTAAGCATTCAATAATCTGGCATCTGACAAAAACTATATTATTGTCTATTAATCTCTTTCCTTTCCCCATTCAATTTTGAAAGCAACAAAGTCAATGGCTCCAGAGAATCTCACTCTGGTGCTGGAGTTCATTCTCATGGGAGTCTCAGATTTCACTTTTCTTGATTTTCCTGGTCATCTATGGACTGATGGTAGCAGGAAATGGCATCATCACCTTCATCAGTATTGACTCTCAACTTCAAACTCCCATGTACTTTTTCCTCTGGCACTTGGCCATTATCAGTCTTAGAAACTCTACTATCATTGACCCTAAAATGCTGGCTAACTTTTTGGTTTCAAAGAAAACCATATCCTACTATGAATATGCAGCCCAGCTCGGTGGATTCTTAGTTTGTATCGTGGCCAAATTTTCATGCTGGCTGCAGTGGCTTATGACCCCTACGTGGCTATTTGCAACCCCCTGAGCTACATGGTGGTGGTGTCTCCACAGATCTGCCTTCTGCTGGTGTCCCTCACATACTCCCAGTGTCTGACCACAGCACGGACTGTCTCTTCCTGTGTATTCTCTGTGTTCTATTGCAGTCAACCAGTTTTATTGTGATAACACCCCTTCGTTGTCATTGTCCTCTTCTGATACGTACATTCCAGAAACAGCTGTGTTTGCTTTCTCGAGGACCAATTTGTTTTTCTCTATGGTTATTGTTCTAATATACTACTTCAATATCATCTTGCCATTTTGAGGATACCTTTCTCAGAGGGGCGACAAAAATCCTTTTCTACCTATGCATCTCACATGATGGCTGTCACTATGTACTATGGGACTCTTCATGTATTTGCAACCGAGGATCAACAACTCATTAGATACTGATAAAATGGCCTGAGTATTCTATAAGCTAGTGATACCAATGCTAAATCCCCTCATTTACAGTCTAAGGAACAAGGATATGAAGGATACATTGAAGAGATTCCTGGATAACCATGCCAATCGATCAAACCCATGTCAATTCAATACTACAGCTATCGTCATTTAAGGATTTCCCTCTCACTCCTCAAAATCCTGCTGTTAAGTGAAGAGTTAGTAAATAGTTGAAAATCTCATTAATTTCAAGAGAAAAAAAAATATTCATCCAATTTATTCCATCCTTAAATACTCAATTTTCTCTTTTAAAAAATGCACTAGTTGACCAAAAAAAAAACCCCAATTAAATAATAATATACAATTGGAAGATACACACAGATTAATATCGAAGGTAAGTTACGAAGGGTTTTATAAATTCTAACAGAGAAAAGCTGATAGCTGCTGGTGGAGGTGTGTGAGACTCATTTCTCTGAAAAAGGTCAAGAGTCAATCATCTTCTTTGCCACAGACATCTTTAGTTCAACTCTTATAAGCTTTGTTATTTTTGCAGCATTTTATCCATCAATTTTGGACCCTTTTTTACGTTGTGCTTAAAATATATATATATATATATATATATATATATATATATATATATATATATATATATAACAAGAAATAAGCTTCTAGGGGAAAATAAAAATTAAATTTAAAAAGCTTATATATACACATAGAAATAAGACATATGGCAAAACAGACTGAAAGCATATATAAAAGAAGATTGTACTTTCCATCTCACTTGGTAGATCTATACAAGGCAAATGTTGATATTCATCAAAAATGGTATACATAACTTTTCATTTCATATTTCTATACTAAAAACTATTGTGTAGAGTTAATTGTCTTTGTTATGAAATCATAACAATAATAACCACTTATTTTACATTTTCATTCAGTGTGTTTTGGAATAAAACTTTATTAGACCAAAAAATATGGATTTGTCTTGAAAGTGACACCTATTCTAGAGGTCACTCTTGCCCCTCAACCAAAAAAAAAGAAAAAAGTTAACAGTCACTGTGTCCTATTCCTCCATCTGTAAATGTAAAACACAGCTAACATACAATGGAATGAGGAACAAGATATATGACATGGGAAGAAAAGGTAATAAAATTAGCACAATTCAGAGCTTTTTATTTTCAAAGGTAAAATTTATGGGTAACCAAAACACATATATAACAAAAAATATACTTGTATCCTGATATTTTAGTGATGCAGTACAAAATAAACAGATAACAAAGTAATGTAGATGCATTATATTTAAAAAAACAAAACAACAACAAAAACAACAACAAAAAAAAAACCTTTGCCAGTAGGAAAATCAAAGATACCCTGAATAATTAACCAAGACTCTCACAAAATTTCCTGTTCTCCAATGCTTTGGGAATAAGCAAGAACTTGCAGTCAATCTCCTAAGGGAGAGTCTGAAAGGAGAGAAACAATCATAAATCCTTCTGACTGCACTCAAGTTATTCATCATGTTGGGAAACATAAAGCCATACCTCCTTTCAGGTGAGTAGATGGCACTGAACACCTGATCACCAGACTAGCTGCAGTGACAATTTTTGATGCCTGTCTTCAATTTAAATTTGAGAAATAAGTACAATCACCAGTGAAAGACTCAGTAAATTATAACACACATATTAAAATAATTTTTATGATGATATTTTCTAGTACAGTGTCTTTCCACAATTATTTTGTTCTTTGAGGGTTGTAAGCTTCCTAATTTCTATTTGTTATGATTTCGATATTTATATGAGGACTCTAAATCATAAACCTTCTGAGGTAGGTATAAGCAATTTTGGAAAGCTCTACCTAAAATATCATCTAAGCAAAATGCTGATGGTCATGACAAACTTAAAAATGTTTTGTGAATACTTGTGCACAATAGATTTCTGATATATAATATATTCACTGTCTCTTATTATAATACAGAGATTCATTCGTGCTATAGATATTTGGAAACTTGTTTTACTAATACCCTATAAGAGACTGGAATTTACACAATTCCCCCAAGAGCAAACCCTGAGGCAAAGACTTGGGTACATTATGTTGATTTGGTAGGTTATTTCAGTAAACAAAATGAGGAAATAAGGAAGTAAGGACTGAAAAGGGAGGAAGACAATGAAGTGTGAATAGAGTGTGGATTACTGCTGAAGCAGCTAAGGTTTTATCACTGGAAGTGCTATGAAGTTTCCTTCAGGGATCATTATGAAGGCTAGAAAAACTTGATTGTTCATCCTTTGATTGTGTCCCTTATCAGTCGAGCGCTGCTTTTGACGTGTTAAATCTCAGGCATTTCCAGCCTGCTTTGCACATGGACTGAGCAAGCTCCCAAGACAGTTTACCCTCAGAAAAATAAGTAAAACACTTGAAACCTATATAATCGTATAAACCAATGTCACCCTAATATATTTTTAGAAAATGATATAGGAAACTGCCAGCATTCTGAAAAAAAGCCTACTGTGGCTGTAGGATAAGTCAGAGGTGGCGCAAAATGACAAGAAATGGGGAGACAGATGAGTCTGCTATAGTGATATTTGCAAGACCAAGTTGATGGCAAAGCCAAAATGATATATAATAGATTCTTTGACTTAGACAAATATGTCCATGGCACTATAATGATGTCTTTTGCCCCTAATTTCTATGCCTTAAATTTCTTTTCACATGGATCCTGAGGATAAAAGCTGGGAAGTACCTCTTAACACATTTACAGTATGGTTAGAACCAAGTTTTAAATCAAGACAATTAAAGGATCAAGGAAGATCAATTCTTGGAAAAATTATTAATTGAGTACATGCGTCCAGCTGTCAGTATTGGTAAAAGTATAACTCCTTAAACACTTCAGAGTTCTCGGTTTGGTTATTCACTTTCTTCTCTTGTAATGTGCCAAAATTCATTAGGGAAAGTTTTCTTCTTAATCTATTTTTCTACATGTTATAAATCACATGTATCGAAAGTGAAGAGGAAAAATTATTGTTGGAGGTTGGAAAGAAAAAAGTAAGAGACCTTCCCATACCTCTCCACGAGTTCCAGTTACATGGCCCAGATGCAACACAAACCACATGACTCAGTCACTGAATTGTGCCAAGATGTTTGAGAATCTAGCATAATGGCATATAATTATGATGAAGAAGTAGTTCTTTAAAATCTCCAACAATTATGACAAGCCACATAATAGTGGTTTGAAGATTGGCGTTGAATCCCACAGCCAGCAAGTTTACCACTGCACCTCTTAAGTTATAAAATGTAGATATTTGCTAAGCAGGATTTGCCAAGCAGTACATTTTGTCAGATTCCAAAGCTATAACTAGAAAAAATTAATGTCGGTTTTACATCTGTTGCTGCTGCCACATAATTGCAAAGTTAGCGGTCCTTTATTGAAATAATGTAGTGTATTTCACACACCAAGGAATGGAAAAGTATAGAGGAACTCATGGTATTTTTAGCTGTGTTGTATGAAAGAAGTATGTTGTGTGTTCATGTTTTTTTTTTAATTTTAAAATAATATGTGTATATTTCTGCTGATTTTAACTAACTCGAAGACAGCTGAGCTTGATATATCTTTAGAATCATTTAAAAATATACGACAAACTCTGCCAACATTATACTTAATGGTGAAAGACTAACATTTTTTTTATCTTACTTTTTTCTTTCTCTTACTTCTCTGCATGAGAACGCACTGTTCTGAATTTGACCAATTCGTTTAACTCAGTCGAGGTTATTTGCATAATTTTATAGAATACTTAGTTGAGATTAGGGATTTACATTTGCAAAGGAAGACATTCTTGGGCTTCAGGTCTATTTTCCTATATCCCCAGTGCAACTCTAAAGTTTGTGCTTCCTTCACAAAAGGCTTATTGCTCAATCTCTTGTTTGTTTCCAACTAGTGCTTGGGCAGAGATGTGGGTCAGTTAAAACTATCAATTTAATAGAGTTTCAGAAGTACTTCAGGGATTTGTAGAATACAGTAGAAGTCAGGTTGAAGAGGTTTGCCAAATATACAAACTGATGTGGAATCTGTCTTTCTTTAGGTATAACTTTTCATAGCTTAAGATATTAAATTTTGCCATTTTCCCTATTTGGTTGCTGTTAATAAGTATTTATTTTTACTTTTTTGATAAATATTTTGTTAATATTGAGAATAGAATTTTAGGAAGAGTAATTTTTGAGGAAGATTTAATCTGTCAAATTAATCTTGAATTTTTATTCTGATTTTCTTGAAACTTGCATTTATTTAGTGATATTTAGAAGTTCCAGTTTTTAGGCTATAAGAGCTTAAACTTTTTTTTTTTTTGACATTCAGTTCTTGAACAGTGTAGGATTTTTATATGGATGAATTAAACTTTCAATTTCATCATCTTCTATAGAGATAATCACTTTTTCCATCCAGCTCTATGTATTATTAAATAGACCATTTTTGTCTCACTGTCCAACATGCCACCTCTGTCACAGACCACAGTTCTATATCATCATGAGTTTTTTGAGTTGTGCATTTTGATCCATTAATATATTTGCCCAATTTCGTGTCTATGCCACGTTGTCTCAACAAATCTAATTTTGTAGGTTTTAATGTTGGTGTCAAATTATAAATTACTCTAGTATTTTATTTTTAATAAATTTTTATATTAAACAAATAGATTAAACAGAATTCACATTTTTATAATAGCAAATAGTACAAGCCAAGATCATGGAATTTCTACTAACTTATTTAGGATCTTTGTATTGTTTCTCATAAATTTTTAATTCTTCTTTTAAGGGTAGGTTCTACTTTTTATAAAATATTCTATCAACTTGAGAATTTCCCTTTACTTCTTAATTTCATTATTTTTCTATTCCCTAAACAGTACTATTTATTCATCTATTAAATGCTCAATTTTTTCCTAATTCAATCTGATAATGTAGTAAAAGATATGGATTTTCCAAAATTCATTCAGCCAAACTCGATCAACCAAGCTTGAACATAATATAATGTATTTTTATATATTTTTGGACTTCATATCAATAATATGTACATACTATTTAAGATAATAATACCTATATAAGGAAAATGGTAGTCACGAATATATTGCTTTTTATTATATCTTTTTTTATTCAGGATTTTGCTGTCCTCTTAGGATGGTTTGCAGTGTGGTTATCATTTTTATACTCTGAAGGATTCTATACAAAATTCAAATAATTTTTTTTTCTTTGAAAGACTGGAAGGACCTGCCTTTAAAACAATCAAAATGAAAAAGGAATTAAAGAAACAGAGTTAAAGAAAAGACAACCTTTAAATTAAAAATTAAAACCCATAAAAGCATAGTGGAATTTAAATCTAGAAAATCAAATGGATAGTGGAATGAGAATACCATTTTATATGGGAGTTATAATGAAGAGAAGTAAATCAAAGTCTATTAAATGAGCTAGTAATGATTTTCTTTGGAGATTGAGACTGAAGTTGCAAGGTCAAGAGGCAGAGAGCTATATTATTTTGTATTATAATTCCTTCTAAAATTTCTTTAAAATCTATTTAACCAAATTTGTGTCTTTTAAATATGAAACAGTTCGGAAAAATATCAGGATTCCCAATGTAAGCTATACTTTTTTTAATTAAATGTAATAGGGTGACATTTATTAATAAAAGTATACAGGTTTCAAGTGTACAATTTAATAACATGTCGTTTGTATATTGTATTGAATGTTCACCATCCAAAGTTAAATTTTCTTCCATCACCATATATTTGACTCCCTTTAACCTTATCTACCTCTCCACTCCTCCCCTTCCCTCTAATAACCTCTGATCTATTGTGTGTGTCTGTGTTTCTTTATATTTCTAATGATATTCTGTTGACAGAATGAACCATAAAAGATTGTATACCCTTTGCAATAATAAGCAATATGTGGCACAAAAAAATGGTTACTATGTATGTTAGGTTACAATGGTTTCTAAATTTGATTCTACATTTACTGATGGACGTGGGTCTCAATTTAAATCGTTGCACCTAAAATCCTTGAATGTGAGTTACCTATAATAAATTCGCATTCTAAAAAGTTACCAGATGATATCTTCTGAAAGCTGATGACTCTTCTGATGGTTTTCCAACAGCAATTTCCCTTAATGGCTTAAATGGAACAGCAAAACCGAACAGTGCTGAAAGAATTCATTCTTATGGGAATCACAGACCGCCCTGAGCTGCAGGCTCCCTTCTTTGGGATTTTCCTTATTATCTATGCAGTTTCAGTTGTGGGCAACTTGGGCTTGATCATCCTCACCAAGGTGGACTCCAGGCTGCAGACACCCATGTACTTCTTTCTCACACACCTGGCATTTACTGATCTCGGTTATTCAACGGCTGTAGGACCAAAAATGCTAGTAAATTTGGTTGTAGTTCAACATACAATCTCCCACAATTGGTGTGCCACCCAGCTCACTTTCTTCAATATGTTTATTACTAGTGAAATTTTTCTTCTGTCCTCAATGGCCTATGACCGTTATGTGGCCATCTGCAACCCTCTGCTCTACACAGTCATCATGTCACAAAGATTATGTCAGCTGCTGGTAGCAATACCCTATCTATTTAGTGTTCTTTTTTCTTTGGTGATCACCATAAAAATTTTTGTTTTGTCATTTTGTGGGTACAATGTCATCAGGCATTTCTACTGTGATAGTCTACCATTGGTACCTTTGCTATGTTCAGACACACATGAAATTAAATTATTAATTCTCATGTTTTCAGCTTTTACTTTAGTGACTTCTCTTCTGATTGTCCTTGGGTCTTATGTGCTGATCCTTGTTGCCATCCTCAGGATGCACTCTGCAGATGGTAGACTCAAGGCTTTCTCCACCTGTGGATCACACCTGACAGTGGTGGTCCTATACTATGGTACTCTCTTTTTTATATACGTGCAGCCCAAGTCCAAAAATTCATCTGATACTGATAAAATGGCCTCTTTATTTTACACTTTGGTGATCCCCATGCTGAATCCCATGATCTACAGTTTCAGGAACAAAGTGGTGAAAAATGCCCTGACTAGAATATGGGCCTTGTGTGCAAATATACTATTAAAAATTCACTGTAAGATATGCTAGCAATAGATTATGTATTAGTCAATGTTTTCCATTGCTGTTATTACTACATGTATACCTTCATGGGATGGGCAAGATTCAATGTGTGATAGGTACAGAAATAAAGAAAATTATATATTATTCCAAACCAAAATATATCACTAACAGCTGGGTGCTTTCTGCTCATCCTTTATATATGAACTTATATTTGCTTTCAAGTCTGGTGCCATTCTTACAAGTCTTTCATGTAGCCTGCTTGCATTTCTCTTCCACTAAACTTTTATTTCTATAAAGCCAAGGACTCTGTATTCCATTTATAGTTTTATCTGTAGTGCCTAACATGGTAAAGGCACAAAAAATCTATTAGGATGCCTAATAGATTTTATATAAATAGATTCATTCAAATAAATAAACATATATTAAGTTTAACAACCAAAATCTCTCTCTTTATGTGACTTAGAGAAATACAGAAAATAGGCAGAATAAGAAGTGGATAATATAAAGGAGCATTAAAATTATTTTTTAAAATTATTGCGAAAATTTTCAACTATGATAAAAATTTAAAACCCTCAGATTGAAGAAGATTACAATCTCCAGTTAAAAGTAACATATAGACAACTACTTGAAGGCACGTCATAATCAAGTTGTCAAAGCTATTGATAATAAAAAAAAATGTAAGCAGTCAAAAAAAAACCAATTTGAATATAGAGGAAAAAAGAGTTTATAGACATGATATCAAAAGCATAATCTATAAAAGTACAAAGTAATAAATTGGACTTTATCAAAATTAAATAACCTACCAATCATATTCTTGGACACTTCTTTAAAGGGAATGAAAATTTATGTTCATACAATCCTCTTAAGCGAATATTCAGGGTCGTTTTATCCATTATAGTTTAAAAACTGGAAAGAACCCACATGCCTTTTAGTGAGTGAACGGATAAGCAAATTGTATTATCAATACATTGGAATACTACTCGTAACAACAAAGGAACAAATAAATTTCACACACACAGTACTAATAAATCTCAAAAGATTTATCTTGAGTGAAAAAAAGAAATTCCCAAAGATCGCAAGTGGTATGATATTATTTATAAAACATTCTTCAAATGACAAAAGTATACTGATGTAATACAGATGTGTAATTCTCAGGTGTTAAAACCAATGGCAGAGGAAGAGGAAGTGGGTGTGGTGTAATATAAATCCTGACTTTCTTTTTTCCTTTTGCTCTTTTGTAATGCGAGCGACTGATTTAAGATTTGGTTGCTCAGGCATTCAATTCAAAGAGGTATCTACTTCAAAAGATGGTTATCTCCGAAGGATATATTGCCCACCTCACCACCAGCCACACTGCCTTCCTCCACTAAGGCTCCTTTGCTTTGGACATCTTGATTGATTTCAATAACTGACCATTTGGGCCACTTGTTTGTTTTTTCTTACCCAGCTTTAATTCATACATTTTAAATTCATCAATAATGAGTGAGCCTATAAAACCCCAGTAAAAGTTGAACCCCAAGTCTCTTTTCTCTCTCTCTCTCTCTCTCTCCTCTCTTCCCTCCCACCCAGGACCTTGCTATGTGACCTAGGTTTGCTGTATAATTTTCAGGTCCTATAAATAATGACACTGTGTCATTCAAATTTTCCTGGAGGTTATCATTGAAGGGTATCTTGTGGTGATGGAATAGTCCTGTATTGAAGTGGGTTTTCACAGAACAAAATAACTAAAATGATACAATATGCAATAAAGAAAAAAAAACGTAAGAGAAGTGATAGATATAATAGAAACTCACAATGAAATGAGAAATAACAGTAATTAATTTCTATCCTTGAAGAAAAAGTAAAAACAACATGAGCAACAAATCAAGGAAGCAATACCTATTTGCATAATCTATTATTTTAATTCCCTAAAAGATTTAAAATAATACAATAGAATTTAAACATTTCTACACTGTGTCATTCACTTAGGAGATCACTGTGTAAAGGTAGACTTTTGATGGCCATGGCCTATAGATACAGCATTTTAGTGTAGAGTCCTGTATGGTACAAAAGGGAAGTTAACCAAAAGTAAAATAGTAAGGAAGAAAGAAAGGGAGGAAGGGAGGGATAAAGGGAAAGAGGAAGGGAAGTTGGAAGGAAGCAGAAAGAGAGAGAGGCGGGAGGAAGGAAAAGATGGAGGGATGAAGAAGGGAAGGAGGAAGGAAAGAAGGAAGTGGGGAGAAAGGAAACATGGGAATACCAATTGCCACTGACAATTAAAGGACAACCTCCAGATAGTTGTGCTCACAAATACCTTAGGGACAATCAACAAATTGCTTGGCATCTCCTCAGGGAAGTTCTCAAAAAGTGAAAAAAATCCATAAATTGTTCTCGGTAAGCCATGTAAACAAATGAGGGAGTCAAGTGAGAATCTTCATTACAGGTAAAAAGAATATTCTATGTGGTCTCTGATGTTACCAGTATTGGTCATGTTTCAATGACATGTGCAAAATTCCACTTTAATGACAAACACTAGCAAAATGTTATCATTTCTGATTTAGTTCTCTTTGCTTTCTACTCTTGTACGATGCCTGAGCAGGATTAGGATCCTTCTTTTTTTTTTCTCATCATATTAATGTTTTTGAGTATTTTCTCATGAATTGACAGACTAAATACTCAAAAGCATCTTTGAAAAATCATCGTACTGTCACTTATAATGCATGTTTTATATAAATATTATAGTTCTAATGCAGGCCAAAACTGAGAGCAAATGAAGCCTAACTTTATAAAGAAACATGATTTCTTAAAAAATTGCTAAAATTAAGGAGCTGCAGGTATTCAATCTATCATTTTGATGTCCTTCGAAATTCTTGGTTATTTAGTGGCCCTAGGCTCTTTTCTGTGACCCTCTCAATATAACTCAATAGTTAATGATTATTTAAATAAATGTACCAATAGGACAAATAGGATTCTTTCCAGTTCTCTTCATGAAACATAAAGAGACTTCCACCTCTCATTGAATTGTGAAAGGCAGGATTTGGATATTGGAAGACTTTTAAGTACTCAGTTTTATGGTAATAGTACAATGTTCAGCATGTTTTTCAATTTCAAATTGAATGTGATAGACAGCAGATATAGTTATCTCAAAGAGTATAGTTTTTTTTAAAGTAACAGTGGTTATTCAACAAAGATGTTAACTATGGAAAAACAATTTAGTTCTTCCCATAGAACAGTAAGGCTTATAAGAGGAGGAAAAAAAAAAACATTGATCTTTCTTACCCTACAGGAAAATTGGAACTTACCATGTATGATTTTTCTCAACCTTTCATGTTTGCGAAACAAAACAAACAGAAAGCAAGATTTATACTACTTCTTATTATATTTACTGAAGATATTTTTCTAAAATTACTATCTACTGATGCCCATTTCACATGTCTGCTTTAAGAAAGGTATGTGCATTTGGGCAGGGTAGGAAATCAGGAGGTCACAAAATTATAAGCAATATTTTAAGTGATTTAAATGGAAAATTTATGTAATCACTTTTGTATTTAATGTTATACAATTCTATGTTTATATTTATTTTCTTACAGATCACTCAGAGACTGCTGCCACTGGAATTTTTATTGTAACCAGTGTTTTTTTTTTAAAGATATCATTCATGCTCACAATATTTTAAAGCTAATAATTCTCTTACCTTAATCTGCCATCCACCATTTACTCAGGTATATCTTTAATCTGTATATTATTAGGGATATTTAGGCACATTTATATTCAATTACACAAAATGTTTATCTGTGCTTTATATTAATTAGATCATAGTTTGAAAACATTCCTGTGGCCTTAAGGTGTAAAAAAATTTGAAGTAATATTAAAGAATCCACATATATCTCTTTAGTGTATTTATGTGCTGAGGTAGGAAATTCTATACATTTTTTAAATTTGTCGTTTTAAATTTTTATTATAATTATTATATAATTTTATAATTTAATTTATTATATAAATGGCACATGTATTAAGCTATATTATTAAATGTATCTTATGTGTCACTGTGATTGCAATTATATAAGTGACTAATAAAAAACTAAATAGTACAATAAGAATTTATATATGTAACATAAATTTTTAACAGTTTTAAGTTTTTTCATGTTTTCTTTATGTACCTATGTCTATATGTCTGAATCTATATCTATATATTTATATATATCTATATTTATGTGCTTTATACCTATCTATATCTTTATATCTATCTATTATCTATCTATGTACCTATCATCTATCTATCTATCTATCTATCTATCTATCTATCTATCTATCATCTATCCATCTGTTGTCTAACTATATTACACCATCCTGGTTTCTCTACTTTGGCACTATTGATAGTTTGAACTGGATATTGGGTATTATAGGATATTTAGAAACATTACTGACCACTACTATAAATGCCAATAATATCCTACCTCTCAGTTTTGACAATCAAAGTGTCTTCTAGACATTGACTAAAGCTTATTGGTTAATAAAATCACTTCCAATTAAGAATCATTAACAATATCTGTCTCTATCTCTATTTATGTATATTATTATTTGTGGGAGATGAGTTTATTTTCATATATCCTAAATTATAAAATTTGGGTGTATCTTATTTATACTATTTTTGTATACTAAAACTAACCCAGGTAATAATACATAAAATCTATTGACTGTATTGATGTCTTTTTCTAGACAGGTTTCTTGATAAATCTGCATGGAAACACAAAATCTAACATTGTTGAATGAATTTGTTCTCATGGGAATTACAGACCACCCTGAGCTACATGCTCCATTATTTGGGCTCTTCCTCATCATCTATATGATCTCGGTGGTGGGCAACTTGGGCATGATCATCCTCACCAAGGTGGACTCCAATCTACAAACACCCATGTACTTCTTTCTCAGGCACCTGGCTTTTACTGATCTTGGTTATTCAACAACTGTAGGACCCAAAATGTTAGTAAATTTTGTTGTAGCTCAAAATACAATCTCCTATTATTTTTGTGCTATACAATTAGCTTTCTTTCTTGTGTTTATTGTTAGTGAAATTTTTATTCTATCAGCAATGTCTTATGACCGCTATGTGGCTATCTGTAACCCTCTGCTCTATTCAGTTATCATGTCACAAAAAATATGTCAGCTGCTGGTGGCAATCCCCTATCTCTACAGCACATTTGTTTCTCTTCTAGTTACTATAAAGATTTTCAATTTATCCTTTTGTGGCTACAATGTCATCAGTCATTTTTACTGTGACAGTCTCCCATTGTTATCTTTACTCTGCTCAGATACACATGAAATTGAAACAATTATTCTGATTTTAGCCGGTTTTGATTTAATTTCATCTCTTCTGATAGTGCTTGTGTCTTACCTGCTCATACTTGGGTCCATTCTTAGGATGAACTCTTCTGAGGGTAGACACAAGGCTTTTTCTACCTGTGGATCCCACCTGACTGTAGTCATAGTATTCTATGGGACTTTGATATTTATGTATGTGCAACCTAAGTCCAGTCATTCCTTTGACAGTGATAAAGTGGCTTCCATATTTTACACTCTCGTCATCCCCATGTTGAATCCCTTGATCTACAGTTTGAGAAACAAAGATGTAAAATGTGCACTACAAAGGGTATGGAAAAAACTATGTAATCTTTTTTCTTAAAGTTTACACACAATATTATTCCTATAAACTAGGTTATGGACTTGAAATTTTGCTCTATGTGCCTCTGAAGAAATAGCAAGCACAAATAAGTTCAATATATATTTATCAATTGTCTTTTATATGCTAAGCACTTCTAATTGTTGTAAATAGATTAAGTAACAAAATAGTAAAAATATTTGCTTTCCTCAAGGGGGCAGATGGATTATATACATAAATTAAGTAAATGTTATAGTACACTAGAATGTGTTAGGTGGATGTAAGTAAACAAAAAGCTGTCAAGGATTCTGGTACTTTTTTCATGTATTAGGATAAAATTACAGTGTGTGTGTGTGTGTGTGTGTGTGTGTGTGTGTGTGTGTGTGTATGTGTGTGTCTGAGAATGAGAGAGAGAAGGGAGAGAGAGAGAGGGAGAGCCCTTTCCTTTGGTTTTAGCCTTCATACTCGTCCCTGGTATATTTTAATATAATTTGATTATTAGTTTCAAGTATCCAGTACATTAGTGTACTTTATGAAACAATCCCCCTGATTGCTCTTTCTCTCCTTTGGCTCTCCACCTAGCCATTATATACTTCTGGCTGTATTCAATATGCCATGCACCCATCCTTGTGACCATTTATCAACTACTAGTATGTACTTCTTTAACCCTTTACCGCTTTCTCCCAGCCCCTCAACCCCCTCTCCTCCAGCCATCATCAGATTGTCCCAGTATGTCTTAGAATTATATTTAATAATGGTGTGTCTTTGATATCTGACAATTTGAAGTACTCGGTCATATTTTTTGCTCAAATACCCCTCTTCTAAACATTGAGATCCCACTTTTTCCTCTCATTGCCTCTCCTCCATATATGAGTCCATTAACTGAATATACTATGTAATTCAGCAATCCCTAAGTTCTGATTGGCACCTGATTTTGTCTTAATCAGTCCATTTTATTGATATAAAAAATAGTAAATTAAGATAGATCTTTGAGGCTAACTAGAAGCTCTCAAGTTTGTACTGTTTTTATTTTCTCCCAAGTGGTTCTTAATAACTGCCCGTTCAGTTTTGAAGAGCTTATGTTCTAGTTGTTTTTGCATTTTTATATGTTTCCCAATTTTTGATCAATGTTGATTATGCACTGTTTTAACTGCCTTTCATTGTTTAACTGCATTGTTTGATTATTCTATTGTGAGAAGCAAAGGGAAATAATCTGTTGTTTGCACATGTTATATTTCTAATGTAAGTGAAGCCTGATACATGACGAAGACATAGTTATCTAGCTTTCTGTATAAAGCTGACTCATGTGCTTTGGGAAATTATTTTAAGGACAAGAGAATATATTGACTTTGATATTATTGACCTACTGAAGCAATAAATACTATGAAAATTAACATGTGATCTTTTTATTTTAAATTAAGCCCTCTTCCTTGACTCAGTGTTTATTTAATGACATTATATGCATGGGAAAACATTCCTAAATGATACAATGAGGAAAGGCAGAGTACCGCACGCAGTTGTGAAGGTTGGGCACCTTTTTATTTTAAGGTGTTCTATTCAGATAGACTAAGATATGAGAAATCCTGCCCCAAACATCCATGACTTATTTAGTATTGTCCTTATTCACGTAAACAAGCAAAAGCTGTCCATCACAGTGATTAGACAAATAAAAGAAATAACATTCATCTCGGGAATATATATCAACGCCATGAGAAGAAAATTCACTAATCAACATAGAGTTAATCATTGAAAGAGCTCCTGCAATACCAGAGATAATACTAATTGAGAAGTATGAGTATAAAAGTTAAATGTTATCTTTAGAATAAAAAATGATCTGTGATTCATTTAGTTCTTAATGATTCACAAGAATAATATTCAAATTTCATCTTTGAACAGAAGTTTACATTGTACTTCCAGTAAATCTTACCTTTATTCTTACCTTTATTAGCTCTTTGATAATAAGAATTAAAATATTTTGTATGATAGTCTTTAAATTCTCACAAACTTGCATGCATTAAACATGAAATAATAGTAAAATATATGATCCAATGCATCTGTCTACTTATATGATTCATAGCTCAATATATTTATTTATAACTCAGGTAAACAGAAATCAATCAACCATAGAGCAGACAAAGCAAAAATTTAGTTTTTATTTTGTCATAGCAACTGTTGGTATTTTTAAAACTTACCTCTTTATGAAATTATTTCTTAGCCATCACAGCCAACTTTAATTCTATAGAAATTATGTACTTAGTTTTTAAAAAATTGATTTAGGAATAGAACAATACAAAGATTTCTTTCAATGCTTTTGTTGTGTTTGTTTTTTTTTTTACAAAGTCCTTAAATTTTCATATATTTTGTCTGGCCATAAAAAATTTCATACCTATTGAATAAAAGTAGTCTCTATTTCTTGCAGACTGTATTATACCTAGATTAACCTCTTGATTTCAGAGCTGGCAATAGTCACATAAATCGTCTCTAGTTGCTAATTTAATTTTTTATTTTTATTTTTATTTTTAATATTGAGATATAATTCACAAACTATATAATTTACTCATTATAAGTGTTCAATTTAATGATTAAGGTATATTCAGAGTTGTGTAACCAACACCATAATTTTAGAATGTTTTCTTTGCCCTTGAAAGAAACCTTATGTTCATTAGCAGTTAGGTTTCTTGTTAACACCCTCAATCCTCAGCTTCAAGGAACCAAAAATTTCTTTCCTCTCTCTATTAATTCACCCATCTGGGCATTGCATATAACAACTCAGTATTTGGATCCATGTGTCTAGCTTTTTTCACATAGCATAAACTTGAATGTTTTTGTATTATAAGACTTTGGATGTTATTTTATATCATCAGCTTAACTGGCTTTATCTGACATTGCTCTGGCAGGGAAAAAAGGGAACTACTTATGACTTCTGGGTAGAGGTGGAAATCCAGAACCCCACTCAGTCTTCATTAACACCTCTGATTCTCAAGAACTCTTTCAATGACAAGCTTTATGGTTGATTAATAGTTTCTTTTCATGAGGTAAATAAACATTCCCAAGTTTTGTATCTCTATTTGAAGATTTCATAATTTTATACAGAAAATCAATATGCAAAAGTATAATTGACTATAGCAAAGTCACAGTATGCAAGGGCAACATATAGCATTCTACTGTATTTTTGTATATACACAATAAACAATTGGAAGTTTAAATATACATTTATTGCAATAAAACCAAAAAGCGTGAAATATTTATAAATCTAACAAAATATGCACAAGATCAAGATGTTGAATGTAACAAAAGACTGATAAGATAAACTGAAGATATGTAAACAGTGAGCTATATTTTGCTCATGGATTGGAAGACACAATATTATTAAGATGTACAACATTTAATAAATGAATCAAATAATCTGTAAGCTTACTCTAAAATGTACATAAAAGGGCAAAGAAATTAGAATAGGCCAAAGAATTTCAAAAAAGTAAATAAAAATATAGTTGAAAGACTCACATACTACCTTTATTTTTTTCTTATTGTATATGTATAACATACTTATAGTAAGGCAAAATGGGAGCTAATTATTTAAAATATAATAAAAACATATAGCAAAATTAAATAGTCACAGAAATATAAATGTAATCCAAGACTTCTAAAGAGATTTAGTAAACCATTTTGTAACCTAAGACTTATTTTAAATATAATTTCGGCTATACCTAACATCATGATTCTTATGAGATTATCAGAGCATCAAAATCTGTTCAAAATCTGTTCTACTCTGTATTTATACTATCATCATGTATTATTAACAATATTTTAATTATGATGTTATTTTTGAAAATAATTCTATGGCATCAACTTCTTATCCCACATGAGTGCTCATTATATATTTTTTTAATTAATTTATTTCTATGTCATATACATTCCAATAGCTATTTGTAAAAAACACCATTTTATAATTGTATTTTATATTATAGGAATAACTAAATTGTTTTTTATTTTTATCTGGAAATTTTTATTAGCAAGTTGAATATATTTGTCCTGTCAACTATAAACCAACAACAGTATTGAAATTTTTGAGTTATTTGAATATTTCTTCAACTGTTTCTTGGTTTTTAAGTACTCCAGATTTCCTTTATTAATCTTGACAGTCAATGAAGCTCAAAAATATAAATATATTTAAAAATAATTTAATGTTAATTTTTTCCCACACATTTTTAATGTTAAATACATTTTCCTCAGATTTCTTTTTGTTTGTTAAAGATAAAAGTTATTATAGTATGAAAAAAAGTCAATAGGATCATGGACTCAGTATTTATAGAATTGAATCAATATTAGGTATTTGCCTACATAGTCTGATTTTAAGTACATTCAATAAAATTTCTGTAAATGGTAAATTTCCAGAATGTGAAATATCTTCTTGGCAATACTTCATTTGAAATCTTGAATAAAGAGAAAGAAGATTCTTAAAAAGAAACATGGAATTGGTTTTGAACTTAATGTCAAAATTATTAAAGTCTTTATAAATGCAATACCATATTTTATACTGATTTAAAGATTAACAACCTAGAATATCAGAAGACTTATGTGATAGGCTATTGTTTTTATAATGCAGCTCTATGAATTAAATATGGGATTACTGAAGGTGAGAACCAACTAGTAGAATGTGATAAGATTAACGATGATTTGAAGATAATAGAGAAAATATTTCATTTCTAAGGCCCTTTTCACAGCATTCTTTACCTCTTTGCTTCTCGGACTGTAAATCAGTGGATTTAGCATGGGAATCACTTGTGTGTAGAACACAGACACCACCTTTTCCTATTCTACGAAATACTGAGAGCTTGGCTGAATATAACTAAAGCTTAAGGTACCATAGAATATGGTCACAGCAGACAGGTGAGAGGCACAGGTGGAGAAGGCTTTCTGTCTGCCTGCTGCTAAGGGGATCCTCAGGATATCAAAAACAATGAACATATAGGAAATGATCACAATCAAGAGGGTTGCCATGGCAATGACTCCAGAGAAGGTTAAGAGCAGCAACTCATTTACAGAGGTATCAGAGCATGACAGCTTTAGGAGTGAAGAAATATCACAGAAGAAGTGACTGACAACATTCAACCTACAGAAGGACAGCCTACCCAAGCTTACTGTGTGTATTAATGAGTTAATTTTCCACATATCTATGATCCAATGACTAACCCTACACACTTCCTCTTAGGCATGGCTACACTATAAAGCAAAGGATTTGCAATGGCCACATAATGGTCATATGCCATTACTGACAGCAAGAAACCTTCTGTAGTTACAAACACCCCAAAACACAAATGTTGTATCATACAAGCAGAGAAAAAAAAATGGTTCCCTTCACAACCAGAAGGTTTACCAGCATTTTGTGTGCAATTGCAGATGAATAGCAGACATCTACAAAAGAAAGACAGCTAAGGAAAAAGTACATAGGTGTATAGAGTTTGGGAGAAAGTTGGATTAAGAAGATCATCCCCAGATTCCCCACAAGAGTAATGGCATAAGTCACCAGAAACAAAATAAAAAAACACAACTTTCAGTTCTGCATGGCCTGTCAATCCCAAAAGAATAAACTCAGTCACCACCGTATAATTCTTTTCAACTATCTGCTTCTTTTCATAAAATCTGTTGTGGAAAAAAATTCAGAGATTACAATTACACACACACACACACACACATATGTAATATGTGTGTGTGTGTCTATATAATGTATATAAATACATGTACATAAATAACTGATATCAGTCTTGGGGAAAAAAATTTCTTCTTTGAATCTGAGTTTTTAATCAATAAAATTACCAATAATAGACTAAAGAGTCTCTAATTTTCATTCTATAAATGTGTTTTATAGGATTATATTCCATAAAAATCATACGTAAAAAAAAAATCACCACTCATACCTTCAGTCTGCCTGTAAAAGGTCTACTTCAATACCAAAATTATACTAGCACTAAGAAGATACTAATGACAATTGAAATTAATAGCATGTTTAATATATACCATTGGAAAATTAAATAGTTATTCAATGAAATTCCTTTCAGATATTGTTTGTGTTTGTTTTTAAGTAAAAAAAATACTGAGAAGAGTCTCTAAAATTATATTTATTTTGAGCTAATATATGGAATCAGTTGACAAGTGCATTCCTATAGACAGCACAGTGTTCACGTCATGAAGTAAGACGATGGCTCAGTTACCTACAGAGATGACATTTTAAAATACCAAGGATTCTGGCTTCTGTTTCCTTGGGAGGCATTGAGTGCCAACAACTAACTCTACAACTCATGAAACACAAGCCTGCTTCTTGTGTGATACCTATTGAAAGTAGCCAGGATTCCTGCTGTGGGACAATCTTCCCCATATTCATGGTAGAAGTTCTGAAAGATCATTAAGTCTGAGAGCTAGAACACAGAATCCCATATCTTGCACATATGGATCATATAAAGGCTTCCTGTTTTTTTTTCTGAGATCTCAAATAATTTCAAAAAATTAAGAAGAACACTGATTCAAACTATATATATACACACACACACACACACACACACACACACACATACACACACATATACATGTATATTTAATATATATAATGTATATTAACTCATTAAATGGAAATTATATATTTAGAAAGCCTAAATTTATCTAAAATATAAAAAAGAATCATATTTTTCATTCTATAATAGAGAGTTTAGACAATTTAAGTCTTTCTAAAAATAAATTTCCATTGTATGTATGGTTGGATACCTGAACTTTATAATCAAAGATGTTCATATTTGTTTTAGAATTAACTATCTTTCTTCTCTACTAAGTTGGAGTGTTATTTTAGAAATGATGAGAAAAAAATGGTGACGATTTTGGTTTATCTGTAATTTACACCATTTTTATTTTAATTAAAACATTTTAATTGCCACAATGATGAGAGGATAAGAATCCATTAATCCTGGGTCAAATCCTATTGTTGAAAATAATAGCTTTATTTCATTAGACAAGTTATTTAACTTTCTAGATCCAGGATATAATTATATGTACTTCTACAAGATTGCTGAGAGAACTGAAGGATGTGATTCCAATATAGTATTTAGTGTTCATTGAATATAGACTAAATATTTAATAAATTAGATAGATGCATTGCTATATAAGATATAACTAGCTACACAGAATAGTGATATATATTGAGTGTGTGATATTTTTCAAGTCATGCTAATCAGTATTAAACTTTAAAATTATTGTAATTGAACAATTTCCATTTTAGAGCATTTCTTAACTGCTTAAACACTTTTTATTTATCTGTTTATTTTCATAATCAAGTGGATAGCTCAAGTTATCATTTACAAACTGGCCTTTTTAAATGTGAGATAAATAAAATAAATACCTATATTTTTTCATGATATCACATGCTCTCTATAGATTACAGATTTGACAATATCAATAAGTAAGCCTAAATATTTCAAAGCTGCATTTTTTGTACATAGATCTATCTTACACCTCCTGCTCTTTCTTCTGCTACTCTTCGAGCATTAACTGAAAATTTTCTGTTAATAAAAGATCACTTAGAGATATAAATTTTATTGTACTATAATTTAGAAAAAGTCATGTTTAAGAGAAATTAGAAATTAAATTAACTATCTAAATATAAAATTAATAACTTTATTAGCACCAATATCTGATGGCAATGCCATTAACTGAATTATATAATAAGATTTGAACTTAACTTACAAGAACTTTAAGAATTAAAAAACACTGATCCTATCATATTATAAATTTTTAATTATCTGGAGAATAAATACTAGATATAAAAACTTTAAAAGAAATAAAAGACATTAAAATAAATGACTTTAATAAGTTCAGTTTACTTAAAACATGTTCACTTCCATGGTATCTTATTCTTTTCTTAGAAATAAAATCAGTTAATGTTTTTATCTGAGGTTAAAAATAATATTTTAATGGTAGATAACTGAAAATTACTCCAGGTTTAAATATATATATTAGACATAGCATATGTAACATGTATTATATGCATTAAATATATATTATATATATATCAAGTAAAAAATAAAAACAACATAATAAAAAAAAGAAACAATGGTTTTACACTGATGACAAAAAGCAACAACAGAAAATTACCCTTTGGATTGCATTCTAGTTTCTCAAGGGATTTTCTCAAGGTATCCCAATAGAATTGGTTTCTCTAAGATATGTAATATAAAAAATATTACAAAAAGTGGAAGGCATCATAGAGCCAAAGATGAGAAAATAGTAGAAATGTTGATTTAATAAAATTTACATAAACTGGATAGCAATTCATTAAGATATAATAGGAACTGAGCCCTCACTTTCTAAGGCAAAAATGCATAAGCCCTCACTTTATAAGGCAAAAATCCAGTATGTTAATGGCTATTCTTTATGAAAAGATGGAACACGACATTCCACCAACCCACCCACACACTTCTGTTCAGAATCTAATTCTGTGTCCTAACAAGTAGAATGGCCATGTGTTACTCTTATTAGATATTATATTTAGCTATAATATTCTCATTCATTTAACCGATACTTCTTACAGAACAAGGACAAGCTGATAATGCTTGGCACTGGAAAGAGAGGGATTTTAAAAACACAGGTAAACATGGTTGAACTTGCATTTCTAGAAAATGACAGAGTAGATATAAGTCCATCTTCCTCAAAAAATATTTTTTAGAAAGAATACATTAAAATGTTGAATATAAACATAAAATGTACTATAACAATTGTATATAACACAGAAATAAATAAATGTGTTGTTAGGCTCAAAAGAAAGAAAAAGAAAAAAACCAAAATGTAAATATGGACACTGATACAATGGCTCTCCTGGAGATATTTGCAAACCTGTATAACTTTATAAGTGAGATTCAATTTGTTCAAAAAGGTGCTAAGCCTTTAGGCCCATGAACAACACAGAATTCCATGAAAACTAAATATAAATCTAGTATCTGAAAAACTCATTCTCATGAAAATTCTAGCAAAATAAATCTGCTTGTCATCAAACATTATAAATAAACTTGCCCACCATAATCTGCATTTCATTAGGAAAAAAACCTTCCTCTGAGAATCAGTAACCACAACCTTCCCTCAGACAGGTGGAATTTTGGATTTTGCTCTCTGCACAAGCAAAGAAGCTTCAAGCTGAAAAATTAACATACCAAGTCTGGAGGTGGTAGCACCAAGTTACTGCTAACAAAAATGACCTTCTAGGATTGTCACAGAGAAAGTCCTATTAAGATAAACTTAACCATGCAATTACAAAGCACATTGAAAAAGAACATCTCTAAAATCAAGAGTCTGAAAAGCAATAAATATATTTTAAATTTTTTAAAAAATCAAATGAATAAAAGAAAAAAAAAGGAAAATGGACAAGCCCACTAACAAAAAGACCAGGGTTATAAGCTGATTTACTAGCAATGGTCTAAGCAAGTAATCAAGAACAATGCATGCATAAATGAATGAATGAATGAATGAATGAATACCTGTGAAAAACATTAATCAAACAGAAGTTGTGTCTTGGTGTGAAAAAACAAATGTAGCGCACTATTGCTAGAGGAACTAGGTCATAACTATTTCGAGAAAAAAATATAGATGATGTTGAAGTGCAAGTCTTTCCATTTTTACTGTTTCTAGCAATCTATCTCTTTACTATAATAGGAAATTTGAAAATTTTTTTTTGATCATTAGGGACTCTCAACTCCCCAATCCAATGTACTATTTTCGTAGTGTGATATCATTCTTTGATGCATGCTATTCTTCAGTCATTACCCCCAAAATGTTGGTCACTTTCCTGAAAGAAGACAAAGACATTTCTTACCTTCGATGTGTAGCACAAATATTTCTCTTTGTTACTCTCAGGACCACAGAATGGTTTCCCTTGGCCACAATGGCATATGATCGCTATGTAGCAGTCTATAACCCTCTCCTGTACTCAGTTAACATGTCACCCAGAGTCTATGTGCCACTCATTATTGCTTCCTATATTAGAGGCATTTTGCATGCTATTTTACAAACTGTGGCCACATTTTCTCCTGTGCATCCAATGAAACTAGGCAAGACTTTTGTGGTATCCCTGCTCTCTTTGCTATTTCCTGTTCTGACACTCACAAGAACACCTTCTACTCTTCTGTTTTGTGGGCGCTATTGAGACAGTCACTGTCCTGATTGTCCTGATCTCCTATGGTTTCATTCTGTTGGCCATTCTGAGAATGCATTCTGCTGAGGGGAGACAGAAGATCTTTTCTACATGTGGTTGTCACCTGACTGGAGTGTCAGTTTATCATGGAACCATCCTCTTCATGTATGTGAGACCAAGTTCCAGCTATGCTTTGGACCACGACATGATAGTGTTGATATTTTACACCATTGTGATTCCCATGCTGAATCCTGTTATCTACAGTCTGAGGAATAAAGATGTGAAAGAGGCCATGAAAAGGGTATTTGGTGAAAATGAATGTATTGATAAAGTGTATTTTACACAGTAGCTATTAAATTAAAACAAATTAAGAATAATGTCTATTGTCTCAATATCAAAATCAGAAAAAATGTGGTTTTACTTTATAAGTACCTATCTGTTTTACTCATTTTTAACGAAGACTTTAGTCATATCTCTACATATATAGTTTCCAAACATGCAGAAAAACTCTGTAATCTATTCGTTTCTTACATAAGTCACTCTCAGATACACACAAACACACACACACACATTTGTGTGTGTGTATGTGTGTGTGTGTGTGTGTGTGTATATATATATATATATATATATATATATATATATATATATATATATATATATATATTCTAACTGTGATTGCATTAGATTGTCAGGGATGCCGTAACAAAATACTACTGACTGGTAGCTTTAAAAAACAGAAATTTATTGTTCACTTTTCTAGAATATAGGAAGCTGAAATCAAGGTGAAGGTGAAAGCAAGGCTGAATTCTTCTGAACTCTTTTTTCTTCACTTGTAGATAACAGTCTTCTCCCTTGGTTTTCACGTATCTTATCTCTGTATATCTCTGTGTCCTATCTCCTCCTAGTATAAGGACATCGTTCATATTGGATGAGGGATTAAACTAAAGACTTCATTTTAAGTAAATTATCTCTATGGAAAGCTTACACCAAATAGAGTCACATACCAAAATGATCTAAAGATTCAAAGAAAATTCATCTCAAAACACCAATGGCATTTGAACAGAAATAGAGAAAAACAATCTTAACATTCATGTGGTAGCAAGAAAATCCTAAGCAAGAAGAACCAAGCTGGAGTCAGCACACTTCCTCATTTCAAAATATGTAATAAAACTAAAGTAATTGAAGAGCATGTTTTCAGCATAAAATTGACATATAGACCAAGGAAACAGAAAATAAACCCATCCATATATGGTCCATTGATCTTCAACTTGGCTGCCAATAATACACAAAGGGAAAAGGATGGTCACTTTAACAAATTGTGCTGGAACACCTAAATATCCACATGAAAAGGAATGAAATGTGACTCATCTTACACCATCAACAAAATTAGCTAAAAGATATCAACATAATATCTGAAATTTTAAATTTCCTGAAAAAAAATATATAAAGAAAAAATTTTATGACTTTGGACTAGAGAATGATTTTATGTATGTGGCACCAGAAGCACAAGCAACAAAAGCAAGATTAGAGAAATGGGGATATACCCAACTAAAAAACATCTGCAGAACAAAGAAAGTAATAAAAACACTACCTACAGAATAGGATTAAATGTTTGAAAACCCCTTGGATAGACAATTCTCAAAAGAAGATATACAAATGACCAAATCAATACGAAAGCATACTTAGTTTAACATCACTCACTAATCATCAGGAAAATGCAAGTCTAAAGCATCATTATAATCTAGGGCCTTAAAACTCTCTTTATTCAATAAATATCAACATATAGTAAGTTATTTCAGGAACATTTTCTTTTCATTATTGAAGATATCATCTTGTTGCTATTTTGAACCAGAAGATAATTGAGGCATATTTCCCTAGGGGTATCTCTTATGGTTTCATCAACAACAGAGTGAGTGGATATAAGTAATCTAAATGAATCATATTCATAGTGTATCTAAACCCACTTTTGCTGTTCCACAGGTAAGAGAAAATTCCAAGACCTTTGCAGAATATTTTATGAAGAGGGACCTCAAATTTCAAGGTCAAATACGTTATGAAATCCCCAGTACTAAAACATCTGTATGTTCCCTATTGCATAGGTAAATAAATAAAACTAAGAAAATATAAAATGTCAAATTTCCTTTTGTAGAGCTAAGTACAAGTGTTCCATATTAAGTACATGCTTTCCTATTCCCAATGAAAGAAAACAGATCGAATTAAAGCAAGAACAATAAAGAAAATTTATCAGGGGAGGAAACAAAACTCTTGGACTTATTCAGCTACCAGGGGGCTTGTATTTGCTCTATGAGGAAGCAATCAATTACCAGGGAGTCAGTTACAGAATAAAGCTGTGGTATTACAGGAAACTGTGTAAAGCTGCAAAGCTCATGCGCTCTAAGGAAGATGTAGGATTGGATCTTGGTTCTGGTACTTACTACAAGCTGTGAGAGTTGTTATAAAGAGGAAATAAATAATGTGCTCAAAAGTCTATTCCTGCTTCCTGTGCTCTATACATGGCTGTTATTATTTTTCTCCTCTCTTAAAAACTTAGTATTTCAATGTTGAGCCAAAGATACTGGGAATTGTTTGCCTTCCATTAAAATTAGATTTTCAAAAGTGGTTTAACATGCATTTTAAAAGTTGATGCTACGTTATTAAACTTCAGAAATTATACTCATTTTCAGTTAATAACTCTGAGTCTTTTTAATATATTTTAATATTGACTTCATTATACCCAGCATCACTTTCATTTCATCATCTAGTAGAAATGTCTCATTCAAGAAAAAATTTAGCTAAAGCTTTTAACATTGTTGTCTTTCACTGTCTTACATGTCCAAGTAAAATGAGCCCACAGTAATGTAGGAAATCAAATATGGTGATCTGTGTGTGGGTAGTGGGAAAATCATAATCAAAATATGATTTATTGGATTTACTGCAGATAGAATAATGTTCAGTGTGTACTGATAATCACAAAATGAATATTTTAAATGCAGGTTAAGGATGAAATATCTATCTCAAAACTTTTCCATATATATTCTTCATTGATTAGGTATAACATATTTAGTGGCTCATTGTTTACTAATGTTTTAAAAGTAAATGTATCTGATGACAAAAGTTCAATTATATGGTTATTTTAAATTTTTAATTAAATATTGGCATGCTTAAAAAAATTACTTCATATATTTATTGCTCTACCCATTTAATTGGTCTTCCCTGTTGTGTATTATTTTGTCTGTTTGGTCATTTAAACACATTATTCTAAAAAGGAGAAAACTTAGGAGAGAAAGCCCAGCACCACACATGGCTTTTAATCATGTATCTGGCCAATAAACACAAAACTTTCAGATCTAAGTCTTTGGCTATTTGTCTTAAACAGGTTTATCATTGAACAGATAGAAGTCAAGAATTGTAGTGGTTCTGATTTTCTCTTGTGACTGCTGAACACTTTTTTTCATAAATAGATTTCATCATATGCATCAAAGTTTTTATTTTATTTCTATCATATTTTTATGCCTGTTTTGTTTTGTTTTGTTTTGTTTTTGAAAAGTTTTGAGCAATAAAAGCAGACCATATTGAATAATGAATTCCCATGTGCCATCACACAGTTTCAACCATTTATGAACATGGCCAGTCCTCTCTCCCAACTTCCAGCATCCTGAGTGTTTATAATTTCATCCATAAGCATTTCATTATGTATCTCTAACAATAAAAATTGTTTTACAAACCCAAGCACATCATCATCATCACTGCTAATTGTTTTATAATTCCTTAAATTTAAGAATTCTTATAAATGTTCTTTCTTCCATAGTTTATTTGAATCAGGATCCAAGTAAGATCCATATATTTCAACAGATTTGTATGGCTTTAGTATCTTTTAAGACCATTGGTCAATACAATGATATAGGTTTCAAGTCTACGATTCAATAATACATCATCTGTATATTGCTTTTGTGTTCAACATCCAAAGTCTTCCATCATTATATATTTGACTCCTTCTACCTTTTTCTACCTCCCTGCCTCCCACTTAACCTCTCTTAACCTTAAAATTGCTGCTATGTCTATGAGTTTTTGTATGTCTTGTTTATATGTTGTTTTCAGTACTATATCTGATATATGAGTGAAACTATGTAGTTTCCAACTTTTTTTGTCAGACTTATTTTCCATAAAATGATTATCTCAAGATCTATCTATATTGTTTCTAAAAGCAGTATTTCATTTTTTCTAAGGCCTGTTAAGCTGTATTTAATTTATTATTTTAGCTAAATTAAATTGTGAACCATTATCTGGGAAAAATTCTTGATGAGTTCTTTTAGATTTAACCAAGAGATCTCATAGCATTAGAAAATGTTTAGAAATGTATGAGCTCATAAAATGTCACAATTTAGACTGTCACTACTCTCTGTAGGATCAACCAAATTAAGCTCATTCTCTAACAAAATTGTAAAAATTTAATTTTATTGGCATGTTTTCTGTCTTTCAATAATTACTCTAATATTGTAAAATAATAAGAAATGTTCTCATTCTACAAGTGAGTAGATGATAACAAATAATTTTACACAATTATTGAAGGTGAAGAATGGTGACATTCTATTCTATTCCAATGCACTGTACATTGATATACTACCTCATGAGTTTGAATCTCACAAGGAAATTATTCCTTAGCCAATCACTTGCTCTTTTAATGTGACTTAATAGAAAAACCGCTAAGAGAATGCAGTGGTAAACTAACCAGGTGACCTGATGCCTTTAGAAATGACATGAATTCAGCCAGTGAGTGATCACCAATCTTTTCCTTTTGATTTTGCAGTGAGTGGCATGAACACTGTCTCCTGATCTGCAACATGTAAACTTTACATTGTCAAAAAATAAATATGAGGACAAGCTCACTTCCCCCTTGTAACCCAATATTATCACAATTTTGCTTATTCTTTTTGTAGTTATTAAATTGTAATTTTACAAATCTCTTTAACTTCGTCCCATGAAGCATCAACATGCAGAATGTCACTGAAGTTACCATGTTTGTGCTGAAGGGTTTCACAGAAAAGCCCGAACTGCAGATCATCTTATTCTTCCTGTTTCTAGCAATTTACCTCTTTACTCTCATAGGAAATTTGGGACTGGTTGTACTGGTCATGGGGGATCCCCGACTTCACAACCCCATGTACTATTTTCTGAGTGCATTGTCATTCGTGGATACCGGCTATTCCTCAGTAATTACCCCAAATATGTTGGTAGATTTTATGTCAAAGAGTAAAGTCATTTCACTCCTTGGATGTGCAACACAGTTGTTTCTTGCTGTTACCTTTGGGACCACTGAATGCTTTCTCCTGGCCTCAATGGCATATGATCGCTATGTAGCAATCTACAACCCTCTCCTGTATTCAGTTAGCATGTCACCCAGAGTCTATGTGCCACTGATCATTGCTTCCTATATTGCAGGCATTTTGCATGCTATTTTACAGACTGTGGCCACATTTAGCCTATCCTTCTGTGCATCCAATGAAATTAGGCATGTCTTTTGTGATATCCCTCCTCTCCTTGCTATATCCTGTTCTGGCACTCAAACGAACCAGCTTCTACTCTTCTACTTTGTGGGCGCTATTGAGATAGTCACTATTCTGATTATCCTGATCTCCTATGGTTTCATCCTTTTGGCCATTCTGCGGATGCGTTCTGCTGAGGGGAGATGGAAGGTCTTTTCTACATGTGCCTCTCATCTGACTGGAGTGTCAGTTTACTATGGAACCATCCTCTTTATGTACGTGAGACCAAGTTTCAGCTATCCTTTGGACCATGACATGATAGTGTCAATATTTTACACCATTGTGATCCCCATGCTGAATCCCGTCATTTATAGTCTGAGGAACAAAGATGTGAAAGAGGCCATGAAAACAGTGCTTCAGAAAAATTGGCTTATCAATAAAGTATCTTTATAGGGTAAAAAATATTTTGTGACTCAGTATCAAACAGGTATGATTAAAATGTTTTGTTTTAGTTTATAAATGTAGTTATGTTTTCCAGGATATTTTAAAATAAAGATCATAGTTAACCATCTATCTATGCTGTCTTTAAATTAGAAAATTAAAAGTCTTTTCTTCATCAGTTTGCTTCTTAGTATGTTCTTGCTGAGATATGTGTGTACACACATATATGTATGTGGATGCTAAACTGACAGTTATAACACAAATGCACATAATCATTACTTTTCGATGCTGTGTATTGTTTCCTTTCATCTCTATGTTATAAAATATATAAGTTTCTATAGCTGCAGTTGTAAATAACATTATAATTTTGTCTGACTAGCTTAACCAAATACCTAATCAATAACAAAATCACAGCTCATGTTAGCTGGGAACACTTTCAATAAAGTCATTGCTATCTGATTCCAGTGCAAAGCACTAAGCCCATCCTTGGATCCATGCACTGATGTACAGGCAGGAAACTCATCACAACCCATGGCTCGGAGACCACAGAATGTGTTCAGATTCCTAGCGCCCTTACTGTCCTGTGCGTGAGGGTTCCTTTCTCCCTATTTTGTTACTTCATCCAGAGCATGGCTATTACACTCATCTTTAATATCTCACAGGAAACAAATTCTAGGATTTATCAAGATCATATTTAAAACTTCCTTTTGGCCATTTGACAAAATAAAAGGACAATAACAAAAAAATTTAAAAAATACAAATGGCAAATTGGGCTCTTCCCAGAACTAAGTCCAGCACGTCATTGCAAAATTTCTTTCAGGCCTGTCCAGACTGAGCTTTCAGCTCTCTTTTTTTTTGTCTATGTGCCCCTGTGATGCTCTTGCACATGCTACCACTATTCAGTGCCCAAGAAACAAAGTACAGATGAGGGTGTCTCTGAAGCTCATGTTTAGTCCTGCCTCCAACAGACCTCGTTTTCAGTGCAAAGGTATGTTCCCATCAAAAACAATTTTCAGTTGTTATTTGCTCTCTTAATTCCTCCCATTCTCTCATATTTATTTATTAATTTTTAATTATTATTTTATAAAAATGGTTTCTCTTCTTCAAGGGATACCCTTATTTATTAATTCAATAAGATAATCTTCTAAGAATTAGAGTCCATCCTAAGACTATTTCTTTAAATTAAGATTATTAAGTTTAAAAGCCACCTCCCAGCTTTTATATGGAATACCTCTTACTGCCATATATTCCTACCACAGACACTCTCTACTTTTATTTTCTACTGTTTAGAGACTTTCTCCATGACTGTCCATGTGGTTCCTTCCTTAACATGTCAAAACTAAACCAGGGTCACTGATATTCATTTTCTTTGCAGATGCAATCATGAGATGGTGACTATTCATGTGTGTGTGTGTGTGTGTGTGTGTGTGTGTGTGTGTGTGTGTGTGATTTAGAATTGAAAGGAGCCTTAAACACAACTCAAATTCACAAAGATGAATAAGTTGTATGATTTATAATTTTAAAGTTTTAATAAAAAGAAATCACAAATATATTTTTTTAAATGGCCATGGACAAAGAAAATAGATTCAATTATGCATCTGTTAAATTAATAAATGCTAGACTAGTGTTTCATACAACTATGGACAAAGAACACACATGAACAATTCACAAAAGAAGAAACATTTTTAGACCAATGCATAACTTTAATAACAGTCTGGAAAATGTGAGTGTACATTGATATAAATCAATATTCCACACTCATAATGTTGGCAAACATTAAAATGTCTGACTATCAAGTGAGTAATAAATGTATGTCACCTTTATTATTGTCTGTTACAGAAGAGATTCAGAAGCAACCACAATACTCATCTACTTTAAATACATGAACCAAATGCATAACAAGATAATTGAATCTCAAAGTAGCATAATTAAGCAATATATATACCAAGCACAGAATATTGTAAACATCTTAAATCCACTTATATATTTTTAAAACCACATAACTAACAATTATATACAGTATAATGTATATACGTAAGAGTAAATGCGTTTTATTAAAAAAAAGAATATAAATGATTTTTGAGGACATAATACTGAGTGAAATAAGTTCAACACGAAGGACAAATACTGCATAATACCATTTATGTGAGGTATATAAAATAGTCAAACATATAGAAGAGACTAGAATAGCAGTTGCCAAGCGCTGGGAAAACAGGAAAATGGGAGTTGCTATTCAATAAATATATAGTTTCAGTTACACAAGATAATTAAATTCCACAGATCTATTATGTATCACAGTGCCTATACTTACCATTACTTTATTGTATACTTAAAATTTTGTTACAAGAGTAGATCTCATGTGAAACATTCTTACCACAATAAAAATAAATAAAAAGATTTGAAAAAACAGTAAAAGGTTATAATAGGTGATAGTTTTTGCCTCTAGGTGGGGTAAAGGGGCTGAGAATAGTTATTGAATCAGTGGAAATTTAGCTTTTGTGTAATTGTATATTATGGGAAAATAATGATTCTTATCAAACATTTTTAATGTGGATAATCAAAACATATTGCCTATAAAGTAATTTTCTGCATATTTATTTGTGTGTGCATGTAGATGTGTGTGTATGTCTCTTACAAATATTTTGAAAGGTGAAATTTTGTGATTCAGTGATGGTATGAAAGTTTTGACTGCTTAATCAAGGAAAATTTATAAAATAGCATATTCAAGATTTATAAAATGAAAAATAGACCCGTTATACAGTAAATAATAAGATTCAAATGAGAAGTCAAGTCATAAAAAAGCATCAATAACAACAAAAAGTATTTTAAAAAAATAGTTTCTCTTTTTCAGTCTTTACAATGTTATGGGAATTCTAAACAGATGGGGAAGTTACAGAGCTTATAGGGGAAGGAAGTATCCAATGAAGTATAGAACAGCCTGTGACTTTGGTCACATAAGGGCACTACACAATGAACAATACAGAGGAAGCTACTGTGAAAACTTCATGTGGCTGTTAAGGCTCTGGGAAGAACCTCAAGGATTTAAATGTATTGTAATGAGAACTTAAGAATGATAAAAAGCTTTGTAATTTTCTCTTTATTGTCCACAATTTGTCTTTTGCCTCATTAATTTTAGAGCTTAGAATGTGCTACAACCTTATTAAATATTAGCAACACTAGAAAAAGAATAAATAGTTGTGTTGTGCCCTGGAGTAGAGGATACTCTAGGGAACAATGTGCAAGTTATTACTACTTCTTTATCAAGGCTAAAATCACATTAAAGACAGATTATGGTCCTGGAAACAAAATCTCCATATTTTACTTCGGAATTTTACAAGAGATATTATATTCACTCATTCATTCATTCATTCATTTATCATTCATTCCATCAATCAATCAGTCTTTTCAAATGTTTTTTGAACATCTGCTTTTACCAAGGTATTATTTTAGAGACTATTAATACAAAAGACAACTATTTAGACATGCCCTTTTCAGTTATAGAGCTAGCTCATAGACTCTAAAATTCCACTCAAAAAGAAAATAAAAATTAGTATATTTAATTATAATATTTATGTTTGAGGAAAGATCACAAGGTTATATAAAAATATGTTTTAATCAAATAATTTTAATTCAAGACTATAGGTAAAATCCGGTTCATGATGGGTACCTTATTAATTTAATATTAATTTAATAAAATATTTATATCAGTTTGTTTATAACCATTCATATTTGTGGTTTATGTTGCATTTCTGCCAAATATACCATGGCACATTCTTGGCACAAAAATAGAAGCTTTTTATCCACTCTATTCCCCATATTCACATTAAAATTGAACACTGGGGCCAGAGCCCTGTGCTAATTGTTGAATTTTCTCCATCGTAAGTCCAGCAACAACTTCCCAAATACAGAAGTCCAATTCAAAACACACAAAAGAGAGGAGTCATTGCATGTGATATTCAGTATGAGCATCCAGGAGAGTCTCTAGACTCTTCCACATTTTTATTTATTGGGTAAAAATTTTGCATGGAGACTTGATTAATGAGAATTTAATTTGTTTTATTTTCCCTGGGGAATCAGAACTTGATCTGGGAATTCTGGATCTCTTGTTCGGGGACTGGGACCATATACAAACATATTTCAGTGGAAATGTCTTCGGAGACTTCACACACTTGTAAAAAACTCTTTAGCATGCTTTGTGCAGGAACCTTAGGAGTGGATCTCATGAAATGTCTGTGTACAGGGAGGATAAGCCAAATATTTACTTACTACTAATTCTGAATATTTGGACCGGTATCTTGGAAGCTTTATTAATTCCAATCAGACCCAGGACCAAAATGATATTTGCTCTGTTCTCTTTTCCAAGAGAATCACATCTCTGCCCACTGACTGCTAAATAAAAGTGAAGCCATCCGACTTAAACAATAGTACACAGCAACCCTACTGATAAATTAGACCGCTTGAGCATTTATATAAAATAATGAATAGTCATTACAGAGAGTGTATTTCATTTTAATATAAAAAAGAATGCTTTTTGCATAGAACTAGCAGAACTGATGGATGCTATAGAGATCACTCTGTGCAAGTCAGAAAGATTTAATTGTTTTTGTAACATAAGATTTAAGTCTTCAAGAAAGACCAAGTTTCACTAATGTCAATAGTTCATCTCTATGTTTCTGGTGGACACTGGGAGCTCAATCAGGATGCAGCGTTTGTTCCTAGCACAACTGAAGTCTAAACAAATTTAAGTCCACAGTTAGTAATCAATGAAACATACTCTTGAAATCATTTCAGACGATATTTCAAAATTGTTTACAATATCATTTCTTATCCAAATTGAAAGATAAAATGATTAACATTAGTTGTAATTATATTTTTTTTGCTGAAAATATTGTTTTAGTAGACCTATAAAATGTTTATATGTAAAGACAAATTTGAGAGTGTATTTACCACTCAAAGTCAAATATGCAATATACTGATGGCATATTATTATTAAATTGTATACTCGAAACCTATATAATATTATTAAAAATGTCACCCCAAAAATTTAATAAAAAACAAATTAGAAAAAGCAATTTGTAAAAAATTAAAATTGCTTTTATCAGGAACATTATTTCAGTGATATATACTTACTAGAATAAAAAGCAACCCTAGCTTTGTCATCAGTTAAATTTCAGTAGATGATAGAATTCATAACAAGTAAGGATACATACTAGTTTTTCATGGACAAAAATGCTATTGTTGATATTTTCTTTGTTCTTGTTAAATTAAGGATAAGTTTATCAAATATATTGTCTCAGAGTGAAACATGTACTGGGTTGCTTGACATGCCGCAAATGACCAGGGAATATTTTGATCAAAGCAAGTGATGCTACAGTGTTTTCCACCAAGAGCTTACTTGTGCAATTCTTTTCAGATTCAGTGATGGAAGACAAGATGTGTGGGAGAACTGGTGCAACACTATTAGGTGAGCTCATCAGACACAGATTTGATGCACAAAATTAAGCATCTTTGAATTAAGACAAACAAACACCACAGAGTTAAGAGAATTACACTGTGAGATAACATATTATGTGTCCCAGGTTTTTAAAGATGCAAAATAGTAAATCCCTTGCTATTTCTATATCAACTATTAAAGTACTCAGTCTAGCAGAATAAGTTTCTAAAACTGAAATAAAAAACAAAAACCCTGTCTAAAAAATTATTCAAACATGTTAATAAAAATAACTATTGATACCAATTATTTTGCATTGGTGTTAACAGGCTCTGTGCTAACTGACCTATATGTGTGCGCTATCTCATTTAATTCACAGAAGACAATAGAAATACTTGAAAAAAATCACATAGCTAGTAATTAGTGAAGTAACAGGCAAACAACCAACGAATCAACCAAATAAGCAAACAAAACTCATAAAACAAAACCATAAAACCTTTTCATTAGCCAATATCTTATATAGACTCTTCAACTAACTTACTTGCGTTGAGCCTCAATTGTCTCTTCAGATATACAAATAATACATCCACCTTCTAGGACACTCTTGCAGAATAAGGAGCACATTGTTTCAAAATGCTAAGCTCACTGCTCGACACAGTACATTACACAAGAGATTTTTTGCTGTCCCTCACATACTTCAACAGTCTGACCACAGCACTGACTGTCTCTTTCTGTCTATTCTCTGTGCCCTATTTTTCTTTCAATGCAATCAACCATGTTTACTGTGATCACAGCTGTGTTTACCTTTTCGGTGACCAATTTGTTTTTCTCTATGATTATTGTTCTAATATTGTACTTCAATATCATCCTTGCCATTTTGAGGATACGTTCCTCAGAGGGACGATGAAAAGCCTTTTTCACCTGTGCGTCTCACGTGACAGCCATCACTGTGTTCTACGGGATTTTCTCTTCATGTATTTGCAACCAAGGTCCAACAACTCCAGTGGATACAGATAAAATGGCATGGGTCTTCTATACATTAGTGATACCAATGCTGAATTTCCTCATTTACAGCCTAAGGAACAGGATGTGAAGGACGCATTGAAGAGATCCTTGGATAACCCATGTCAATCGATCAAACCCATTTCAGTTTAAAATTGCACCTATCATCATTTTAGGATTTCCATTTCCTCCTGAAAATTTTGTCATTAACTGAACTATTTATTTGTCAATAAACAGTTGAAAATCCCTTTAAATTCAATGGGTAAAATCTTCATTCTGTTTATTTCAACCTCAAATACTCAATTTTCTCTTTAGAAAAATGCATTATTTGACCAAAGAAAACCCACTAACATAAGTAATAAACAATAATTTGAAGATACTAATTAAAATCAAAGGCAAGTTTCTGAAGAGTTTTTATCATTTCTAAACATAGAAGACCTGATAGGTGATGGGGGAAGTATGAGAGACTGATTTCTCTGAAAGTGGTCAATTTAAGTTCATCTACTTTGCCAAAGATATCTTTTGTTCAATCCATAAAAGTATTTTTATTTTTGCAGCATTTTATGCATCAATTTTGGACCCATATTTTTTATCTTGTGCATAAAACAAATTTATATAACAACAACAAAAAATAAGCCTCTAAGTGAAAATACAAATGAAATTAGAAAAGCTTATGTATACATGGAAATAAGGCATGGCAAAACAGACTGAAAAGCATATCTAAAAGAAGATTCTACTTTTTCTCCATCAAACTTGGTGCACATAAACAAGCAAAATGTTGATATTCAACAAACAATGGCGTAAAAATAAACTTTTTCCTGTTACATTTTTATACTAAAAATATGGTGTAGATTAATTTTCTTTGATATGAAATCATTTAGAATTTTTGTTCAGTGTGTTTTGGAGTAAAATGTTACTAGACAAACCAATATGCAATTGTCTTGAAAGTGACAATAATTCTCAAGGTCACACATGATCTTTGACTAAAAAACAAACAAAAAACATTAGCAGTCATTGTGTACCATACCTCTGTCTGTACATATAAAACACCGCTAACATAGAAAGGAGTGAGGAAGAGGGGGTGTGTCATGGGAAGTAAAGATAATAGAAATCGACACAATTCACAACGATTTTGTTGCAAAGGTAAAATAGAATTTTCTTAAGGTCAAAGGTAAAACTACCTCAACCACAAAGGTAAAATTCTATTACCTTTCAAAGAAATCATTCAAAAATGAAGTAAATTCCCTGCAGACATGAATGGAAGAAGTTCAAATAGCATCAGGCCTTCTTATTCTTAAAGTAACTTCATGACCTCAGGCAAAAGAACTTCCCACTTGCCTTTCTCAAACATTCTCCCAACCTTAAATTATCATGCTGGCTCCTTGCTCTTATTCCTTCTTGCCTCTCCTTTTGTTTCTTTCTGTATTTCAGTGAAAGGCTATAAAAATGTTCATCCCTTCTAATAAACACAGCTGTTACTTTATGAATCTTGAGATGCTTCCACCAATGATGAGCCTGGTTGTCACCTTCTATTCTAAGCTTCTGTAAAGGATCACTTTTGACTCTTTCATACTTGGAAAAGTAGTTTTATAAACAGCGACCATGATCTGGGTTGGAGCAATTTTCTTTACAAAAACATCTGAGATAAAAAATTCTTTACTTCATCTCACAAAGTGAACATGCATTGGGATTAACTAATTTACCAAAATTAATATTAAAATATGTAATATAACTAAATATCAAAATATATAGTTCTTATAAAGTGATTTTAACAACTAAAGCAGTTTCAGCTAAATGGTCAGTAAAGATTACCAATGATTTTTAAATCACACTTTATAAAATGTACATGGCAAAGATCCAGAAGAATATATTACTGGATTATAAAGATTATTAATGTTTACATTATCATAAAAACTAATTGAGACATGAAGTCATGAGGTTACATTATTAGTAAATCTAGCCACGTGCCCATCTCTGCTGCTGGGTGGACCTCAGCTATGTGTGTCACTTCAGTAACTACTTCATTATCTAAACAGTCATTCTCAATATTATTATGGACATTCTAATATACAAATGATGAGTTTATTCACCTGGTATAATTTTTAAACTTTTTTCTTGACATGCATTGTGCTTACTGTGTCTTTCTCTTTCAAATTCAGCTAAGTGTAAATTTTTGTTAAAAATAATGTAGTAATACAACAAGACAATATTCACGCTATAAAGTTAAATCTGATTTAATTATTTATTGTAATTCCTTATATGTGCAAGCAATATATACTTATAAGTTAGATGTCCAGAGTATGAAATTCTTGTATATTGATAGTAGAATGTATATTGATAAAAGAAGTGTTATATAGATGTATTTTTATTTAAATAAATTAGATGTGCTCATTTTACTCAAATCAGTGACCTTCTCCAAGAGATGTTTCACAAATATGTTCATTCAAGGATAAGTGGTGACCACACAAACACAGTTGTTAACTGTGGTGATACATAATAATGTTAAGAGTTGGTAAGTTCACTTCTATTACTATGAAGCAAATATATATTAAATGTAAATAGACACACATTAGAGAGTATTTTTATTAAATGGAAGTAAACAAAATACTGGTGTGTATGTGCTAAAATGAATATACTTCAAAAACATTTACTTGAGTGAGAACATTTAGGTATCAAAAGTAGTTTTATAACACCATAGATATGCATATTAAAACATACATTATATTTATATTATAAGCCTGTCTTCTTGTTAAAAGATATACACCAACATCCCCAATGTGGAGATGGAAAATTGAAGTGAAAATATAGACAAAAACTGATGATGATTATGGATATGGAATGAGCATATCATTAACTCAATTTAGTTCCTTGTGTTAAAAAAATGGGTAAAGCACATATTCTTAATTTTTATTCCTTCTGGATTTGTAAAATACTACAGGACATTTTCAAAATGCTGACTGTGAAGTAATTTCTGGGTAACTAAAACACATATCTAACAAAAAAATATATACTTACTTCCAGATATTTTAATTATGCAATAAAAAATAAACAGATAACAAAGTAATGTAGATGCATTATTTTTTTTTTAAATTTGCCAATAGGAAAATTAAAGGTACCCTGAATAATAAACCAAGACTCTGGCATAATTTCCTGTTCTCCAGTGCTTTGGGAATAATCAAGGATTTACAGTCAAGCTCCCAAGGGAGAGTCTCAAAGGAGAGAAACAATCATAAATCCTTCGGACTGCACTCAAGTTATTCATCATGTTGGGGAACACAGAGCCACACCTCCTTTCAGGTGAGTAGATGGCACTGAACACCCGATCACCAGACTAGCTGCAGTCACAATTTTTGATGCCTATCTTGAATTTAAATTTGAGAAATGAGAATAATCACCAATACCAGACTCGGTAAATTATAAAATAGGTATTAATAATAACTTTTTATGATGATATTTTCTAGTAAAGTGTCTTTCCACTATTATTTTGTTCTTTGAGGGTTGTAAGCTTCCTAATTTCTATTTGTTATGATTTTGATATTTATATGAGGACTCTAAATCATAAACCTTCCAAGGTAGGTATAAGCAATTTTGGAAAGCTCTACCTAAAATATCATCTAAGCAAAATGCTGATGGTCGTGACAAAGTTACGAATGCTCCATGAATACTTGTGCCTCATATACTAATAGATTTCTGATACGACCTCCAATTGTTCAGTAATATGATATATTCACTAACTCTTATTATAATGCAGAGTTTCATTTGTGCTATAGATATTTGTGACTGGAATTTCCACAATTCCCCCAAGAGCAAACCCTGAGGTGAAGACTTGGGTATATTATGTTTATTTGGTAGGGTACTTCAGGAAACAAACATGAAGAATTAAGGTAGTAAGGAATGGGAAGGGAAGAAACCAATGAAGTGTGAAAAGATTACTGCTATAGCAGCTAAGGTTTTATCACTGGAGGTGCTGTGAAGTGTCCTTCAGGCATCTTCTAGAAGGCAAGGAAAGCTTGACTATTCATCCATTGATTCATGTCCCTTATCAGTCGAGCACTGCACTTTGACATGTTTAAATCTCAGGCACTTCCAGCCTGCCTTGCACATGGCCTGAGCAAGCTCTCAAGACGGTTTGTAAAATAAGTAAAACACTTGAAACCTATACCATTTTATTAACCAATATCGTCCCAATAATTAAAAATAAAAACAAGAGATGGGAAGCTGCCAGCATTCTTAAAATGTCTACTTCGGTTTCAGGCAAAGTCAGAGGTGTCCCAAAGAACAAGAAATGGAGAGACAGATGTGCCGGCTATAGTGATCGTTGCAAGACCAAGATGATAGCAAAGCCAAAATAGTATACAGTAGACTCTTTGACTTAGACAAATATGTCCATGGCACCATGACAGGATGTCTTTTGCCCCAAATATCTTTGCATTAAATTTCTTTTCATATGGATCATGAGGATAAAACCTAGGAGGTATCTCTGAACACATTTATAACGTAGGCAAAATAAAGTTTTAAATCACGACAATTAAAGAGTCAAGGAAGATCAATTCTTGGAAAAATTATTAATCGGGTGCATGCATCCTACAATCAATATTAATGAACATACCATTCTTTAAACATTTCAGAGTTCTCAGCTTGGTTATTCACTTTCTTCTCTTGTAATGTTCCGAAATACATTAAGGAAGTTTTCTTCTTAATCTGTTGTTCTTCATGTTATAAATCGCATGTATCAATAGTGAAGAGGGAAAATTGTTGTTTGAAGGTTGGAAAGAGAAGGGTAAGAGTCCTTCCTATACCTCTCCACAAGTCCCAGTTATATGGCACAGGTGTAACACAAACAACGTGACAGCTCACTGAATTATGCCAACATGCCAACATGTTTGAGACTCTAGCATAATGGCATATAATTATAATGAAGAAGTACAGTTTTTTTAAATGTCCAACAATTATAACAAGCCACAAATAGTGGTTTGCAGATTGGCATTGATTCCCACAGCCAACGAGTATACGCTGCACATGTTAAGTTACAAAATGTGGATATTTACTATGTAGGATTTGCAAAGCAGTACATTTTGTCAGATTCCAATGCTATGACTGGTAAACATTAATGTTGGTTTTACATCTGTTGTTGCCATATAACTGCAGAGTTAGTGGTCCCTTGTTGAGATAATATAGTGTATTTCACATACCAAGAAATGAAAATGTATAGAGGAACTCATGGCATTTTTAGCTGTGTTGGATAAGAGAAGAATATTGTGCGTCCATATTTTATTTTTAAAAATATATGTGTATATTTCTGCTAATTTTATCTAACCCAAAGGCTGCTGAGCTTGACATATTTTTAGAGCCATTGAAAAATATACGACAAACCCTCTGCCAACATTATACTTACTGATGAAAAACTAAAATTCTTTTTTTTTTTATCCTCCTTTCTTTCTCTTACTTTCTTAAATGATAATTTGCTGTTCTGAATTTGTACCATTACATTTTTCTCAGTTGAGGTTATTTTCTAAATTTTATAGAATACTTAGTTGAGATTGGTAGGTTGTATTTGCAAGTGAGAACATCCTTGGGCTTCAGGTCCAATTCCTATGTCCTGGTACAACTCTGAAGTCTGTGCTTCCTTCACAAAAGAGTCATTAAAGGCGTTAATAATGATTTCCCTAGAGACTGGGACTGAAGTTACAGGGTCAGTAGGCAGAGTCTTTATTAATTTTTATTATAATTCCTTCTAAAATTTATTTAAAATCTATTTAAATGTCTGTGTTTTCAATAGAAAACATTTTCAAAACATATTCAGGATTCCAAATGTAAGCTAAACTTTTCTCTTTTGTAATTAAATGTATTAGGGTGACATTGGTTAATAAAAGTATATAGGTTTCAAGTGTACAATTAATAAAATGTTATAGGTACATTTTATTGAATGTTCACCATCTAAAGTTTAACTTTCTTCCATCACCATATATTTGACTCCCTTTATCCTTATTTAACATCTCCTCTTTCCCCTTCCTCTAATAACCTCTGATCTGTTGTCTGTGTCTATGTTTCCTTATATTTCTAATGATATTTTGTTGACAGTACCATAAAGAATGGTATATACTTGGCAATGAGAAGCAGCATGTGGCTTGAAAAATAAAACGGTTTCTGAATATGTTAGGCTACAATGGTTTCTAAATTTACTTCTACATTTAATGATGGAGGCGGGTCTCAGTTTAAGTCATTGCATCTAAAAACCTTAGATTTGAGTTAGCCATGATGGTTTCCATGCTAAAAGTTTACCAGATAGTATCTTCTGAAATCTAATGACTCTTTAATGGTTTTCCTCACAGTAATTTTCGTTAATGGCCTAGATGGAACAGCAAAACCGAACAGTGCTGAAAGAATTCATTCTCATGGGAATCTCAGACCGCCCTGAGCTGCAGGCTCCCTTCTTTGGGATTTTCCTCATTATCTATGCAGTCTCAGTTGTGGGCAACTTGGGCTTGATCACCCTCACCAAGGTGGACTCCAGGCTGCAAACACCCATGTACTTCTTTCTTGCATACCTGGCATTTACTGATCTTGGCTATTCGACTGCTGTAGGACCAAAAATGCTTGTAAGTTTGATTGTAGATCAACACACAATCTCCTATAATTGGTGTGCCACCCAACTCACTTTCTTCAATATGTTTATTACTAGTGAACTTTTCCTTCTGTCAGCAATGGCTTATGACCGCTATGTGGCTATCTGCAATCCTCTGCTCTACACAATTATCATGTCACAAAGATTATGTCAGTTACTGGTGACAATACCCTATTTATATAGTGTTATTTTGTCTTTTGTGCTCACCATAAAAATGTTTTTTTTGTCATTTTGTGGGTACAATGTCATCAGGCACTTCTATTGTGATATTCTACCATTGGTAACTTTGCTGTGTTCAGGCACACATGAAATTAAATTGATAATTCTCATATTTGCAGCTTTTAACTTTGTTTCATCTCTTTTGATAGTCCTTGGGTCCTACACCTTAATTCTTACTGCCATCCTCAGGATGCACTCTGCAGCGGGCAGGCATAAAGCCTTCTCCACATGTGGATCACACCTGACAGTGGTGGTTGTATTCTATGGTACTCTCTTCTTTATGTACATGCAGCCCAAGTCCAAAGATTCACTTGACACTGATAAAATGGCTTCCTTATTTTACACTTTGGTGATCCCCATGCTGAATCCCATGATCTACAGTTTGAGGAACAAAGAGGTGAAAAATGCCCTGACTAGAGCCTGGACCTTGTATGCAAATATCCTATTGAAAATTCATTGTAAGATATGATAGCAACAGATGATGTATTAGTCAATGTGTGTATATAGATATATAGATATATAGATATACATATAGATACGTAGATAGATAGATGATAGATAGATAGATAGATAGATGATAGATAGATAGATAGATAGATAGATAGATAGATAGATATAACTGGATTGTTTAAACATGTGCTTTTAGCTCTTTGAGATGAGAAATGCTCAGTGTGATAAGCACAGAAATAAAGAAAATGGTTCATTATTTTCAAAGTGTAACACTACCAGATGACTACACTGTTCCTAATTTAAATAGTAACCTTTACTCTCAAGTTTAGATTGTGTGCCGTTCTTACATATGATCACATATAATCTATTTGTTGCCACTAAATATTTATTTATATAAAACCAGCCTGTGTATACATTCTCAATTTTATCTGTAGTTCCCAACATGGTAAAAGGACAATAAAAAATGCCTGATATATTTTACATAAATGTATTCATTCAAAGAAATAAACATGTACTGTTAAGTTTAACAAAAATCAATCACTTTATAGAGCTTAGAGAAAACACAAAACAGAGGCAGAATGAGAAGTGGGCTATATAGTATGATAGGTGGTATTGAGCAATATGAAAATGAAAGCCAGTAACCAGAATGGATTTCTAATTTTAACTAAGGTTGTCATTGAGACCACTGTGAGGATGACGTTTAAAAGAACGCTTGAGAAGGATAGTGAGCGGACTATATGAACATGTAGAGGAAGAGAACTAGGCTGTCAATGAAACAGCTCTTAAGTGAGCATATTAATGTTATGTCAGTAACATCAGAGTCAAAGACTGTTGAAGCATGAAATGTGATTAGGAAGTGGAGGAAATAAGGATAGACTTGTAACAGATTTTGACCTAGTAGGACCATATAGACCCTTTTCTTCTGATTGATAAAAGAAAGACCCATGGAGGATTTAGAGCGAAGGAGTGATTTAATGTATCTTTTGTTAAGTGACAGCTCTGACTGATGTGTAAATAATAGACTGTAGAATACCAAGACTTGGAAATGGGAAATCCTGCAGGGGTTTATTCATGATAATTGGGGAGAGAACAGAGGCTTAGCAAGCATGGAAAATCAGAGAATGAAAAATGATTAGAATCTTATCATATTTGTAAGGTCAATAATATTTCTTCATATTTATATGGTTTGTCAGTGGCTCAGAAAGAAGTTTAATAATTTTAAAAGAATAGAAGAACGAGTTCCAGAACTCACCTGTATACATGCTGAATACTCTTTCTTCTTCCAACTTATGTGGTATAACAGGTTTCTTAACCTCCCATTAAAAAAAGAAAAGAAAAAAGAAAAGAAAACAAAAAGAGATAAGAAACAACACTTTTCAAAACGTTAACATCAGGCAATGAAGAATAGTTTCCTTGAGAGATGAGGAACAAATGAGATGAATCCGATGATTGGCCATCTTTCCTGGTCTACGAGAGATTCCGGGCTGCACTGCCATATGGGCAAACTTAAGTGAAACCTAGAAGAATTCAGTTGAAGAGTCAGAGTTGAGAGTCCAGTGAGATCAAAGTAGCTAGTGTTGTAAGACAGAGTACTAAATCTAAGGAGCTTCATAAAGAAAGGTAAGTGGATTTCTGCAAAGGATCCTTCTCAGTTGCTCCACAGAACTACTGGTCAGCACAGACAACTGGTAAACAAACAACTAAGAAGAAAGAAAAAAAATTTTCCTGAGAAAAGACAGCAGTACCCAGAACTGAAACAGAGGCTGGAATTATGCCAAGTTAGTGAACAGAGAGTAGAAAAACTCATAATTCATGAAGCTCTACTTCAGTAGGGGAGGATAATTATCCCTAAAGTGAGCATTTCTCTGTGTCTATCTGAAAAATGATAAAAGCAAAATCTGAAATCACACACACACTCACACACACACACACACACACACACACCCCTCAGTCTTTGCTCCTAAAGGTTCTCAAATATTGGATGAGGCCTATCTACACTCTGGAGTATAACTGGTTGTAATCAAATGTATTGATTAAAATGTTAACCTCATCTTTTAAAAAATCTTCATTTCAACATCTAGACTGAGCTTTGACTAAAGAACTAGGCACCATAACCTAGCCATTGGACACAAAAATTAAGCATCAAAGAAGAGAAAAAAAAGAAAATCAAGGGTAAAAAGTAAAAATGTAATACAAAAAGAAAAATAATAAATCTAACTCTCTGGTGGATATATACAGGCAATTAATACACAGCCCACTTTGAATGCTGCTAAGCTTGAAATTCTTCAGGGACAATCAAGAAATTGTTTGGCATCTCTAAATGTAAACGTAGACAATGTCGAATTAAATTTGTATGACAGACTAAAAGCCTAATGAATTGTAATATTTTATGAATTAATCTCTCTAAACTTTTCCAACCTCATTTAAGTATTCTGAAAAGAACTCAAGATACTTTTAAAGAACAAAGATCATTATCAAATATAATAATTTTATAATTGATGTTTCATTCAATATATTTTTCAAATACTTACCTTTACATTATCCTTTTTGAATAAATATTGTCTTTTGCATTGCTTTTAGAAATCTAATTCCTTGATAATCTATGTTTTTCTACTCAAAATTCTGTGGTTAAAATGGGAAAATGATAAGAAAAAATAAGAAATATAATTTTTCTTTTAAAATATTAGATTTGGTTATATATTGTTGATTTGGAATTCTGTGAAGTAAAAACTATTTAACTATTATATAAAAGTAACAAATAAATAACTTCTTCAGATCAATAATTAAAACTATAACGACAGCAGCAAAAAAATTAATCAATGCACCTAGACATAAAATTTAATATTTAAGAGTAAAAAAAAAAAAATCAGTACTATTTGAAAAAAAAATACATTCCTGCATAGTCCCATGGTTAATCAAATTAAGAATAAAAGTATTACCTAAACTTGAATTTAAATTAACATGATTAGCCCATCTTATAACACTAGTTTGAGGATATATTTAATTTAAGTTATTTATTCAATCTTTTATATATCCATCCATAGAAAATCTGAATCAGTCTTAATGGCACAACACAAAATCTGCTGCAAAAAATATTCTGTACATTATTTAAATTCATAATGCAAGTCAAGCTCCAGTTTTAATAACACTTCCACATGCCACATTGCAGTGGGCTTATTTTGTTTTGAGTAAGTAAAATAATGAAGGATTACAATGTTAAATACTCATTAATTTCTCTTAAAGCTGTTATTTCTGTTAGATGGGCGTGACTGAATCGATATTAGTACATACTGAAGAGACTCAGAGTTATAAAAAAAATGTATATGATTCTTGAAGAATTTAATAATATAGAATCAACTTTTCTAATTAATGTAAACCCACTTTCAAAAATATTAACAGCCAGAAGGGAGAAAGAGCAATGAATGGGATAGTTTCTTAAACTATGTAAATGTCTAACCAATGTACTGTATACTTGAACAGTAAATGCATGTTTAGGCACATTATGAATGTGGTTTGTTTAGTTTGTCTATATCCACTTACTAAACATTGATAAAACTCTAGGAGATGCCCAAAGGGGAATATGCCCAGTCACCTTCTGGTTTTAAGCATTTACTCAACCACAAAAAAAGGAAATGGCTCTGGAGCAATGTACTATGTGTGGATATTTATGAAATGACGGAAGTTATTAGTCTGTTTTAAAATGATGCCCTAATAAAAAAAGAAAAAACATGTATATTTTAATAGTAGATAAGAAATTATATAGCTCTGACACTCGACTGGCAGTAACTTCTCTGAGAACCAATGTTCTCATTCTGGCAAAATGAGCCATTTTATATTGTAACAATCTGTAAAAAAGGCTAAATTATGATAATGGGAAGCTACAATATACCTCTTGCAGAATCTAATAGATGCATTTACAGTCAATCAAATTCATTGTATTTTTACTCTGCTTAAATGATAAAGTACTGTTATTTAAACAAATAAAGTATATAGATAAACTTGTTAGAAGATTATTAGTAGTAACAATAAATTACAAGTAATAAAAAAGCTCCCAAAATGCCATAGAAATGTGGAGGAAACATTAAAGTGTAAAGCTTTGTAGGACTTTATAAGTCATTTATTTTGTCAGTCCTAAATACCAATGCATGGTTTACTTGGATTAAATAAATATCATCTATCAATTGACCAATCAATCGATATATGCACAAACAATAAGCACATGCACAGATGCACCTAGGACCAAAAGAGAAAAATTTAATGTTGACAGACAGGTTGCTCAGTAAAATTTTATTCTTTGTAGTTATCCAGAAGCTCCCCACCCTTACCCAGGCTCAATCAGAGTATTAGAAAAGAACTGTGAGAAACCGATACACTTTTACAAATCACTCAAGATCTAAGAAATACGGAACATTTAATCCCCTTGAAAAGGACAAGGCTTCACCTGGAGGAAAAAAATGTGAAGGAGAATGTCACTTGAGAAGGGCAGGTACACCAGGAAAGCTCCAGCAGGGAAGTAGCTTTTGGAAGAAGTAGGCAAATACTTCAGAAAGTTCTGTTGCAGCAGTATCTAATGTCTAAAGTGCACACTATGCCTCCAGCTGGCAAGAACTGTTTTGACATAAGAAACAGCAGGTAGAAAGTACTCCTGAAGCAAGTTTAGCTCTGAGAATTAAAGTGGCCACACAATAATATTTTAAGACCCTCATAACAACATTAGAGCACCCCAGAAGCCTTCTGTATTCTGTCTTTGAGTCACTATCCTCCTTGTAAAGATAACCTTATTCTGAAGCGATGATTAATTTAGGTGATTGTTAGTTTTTTAAAAGTTGGAGTCATTGAGTTTTAATATAATACATAAAATTTACCATTTATAGGTGTCAGTAGTGGGAATTTTAATAGACATTTGTGATTGTGTAACCACAATCACATTATAGAACATATTTGTCTATTTAAAAAGTCTAAACCTTTTTGTAGTCACTCAACTCCTTTTACCCCCCAGTTCTGACACAAACAAATGTATCAAATGTGTTCTTCATTGTCACAACTTTGCCTGGTACAGAAGGTGATAGACATGAAATAACATCATACGCAACTTTTGGAGTTTGGTTCCTTTCACTTAGGATGTATTTGAGAGTCATCTTTCTCTGGAACATATCACCATTCATTCTTCTTAATTGTCGGACTGTATTCCATATTAAAGTTGCACCAGATTAGTTTATCCATTCATTAGTTGCTGCACATTTGGACTGTTTCTGGTTTTAAAATATAGTGCCTAGAGCTGTTATAAGCATTGGCGTACAGGTCATTGCGTAGACACACGTTTCCTTTTGTCTCAGGTAAATAACACAGTGATTTTGCTGCACCCTTTTGATTTCCTACCAGAATGGATGAAAACATCAGCTGCTCTGCATCGTTGTGAGCCCTTTGGACTCTCATTTATTATTATACTTTTAAAATTTTAGTCATTCGGATGATTAAGAGCAGGAGCACAACATGATTTTACATCATATTTCCTTAATCATAAATGATGTCGAATATTTTTTAATATGCTTAATTCACATCTATGTATCTTCTCTAATAAAATGTCTGTTGAAATTTATATCCATTTTTTGTTGTTTATCTTTCACTTTGTTTTCATATTTTCGAGATTTTAGGACTTTTTATATTTTCTGGGTTCATGTTCTTTATCAAATAGCTGTCTAGCAAATACTTTGTATAGATGGGTCTGTGGTTTCTTCATTCCTTCAACAATGTCTTTCACAAAGCAGAGTTTAAATGTGATAAAGTACAATTTATCATTTTTTGCTCCTATGGTTCATGCATTATGAGTTTTATATTAACACTTGTGGCTAATCTATGGCCACACAAATGTCGTCATAGTTTTTCTTTAGAAATGTTATAATATTAGGTTTTATGTTAAGATCCAAGATTCATTTTGGGACAACTTTTATATGACACTTCCATACATAATATAAAAATGAATCAGTCAATGTCTCATTTTTTTTTTTTGATTGTCATGGATTTTCCTTAGCACCTTTCTCAAAAATCAACTGACTCTATTGCTTGACTCTATTGCTGAAGAATCTATTCAGTTCCATTGTTGTAAATGTCTACTTTTTCACCAATGCCATACTTTCCTAATTATTTTAGCATTGTGGTATAGCTTGAAATCAGATTATGAGTCCTGCTTTATTCTACTTCTTCATAATTGCTTTGACTACCTTAGTTCCTATGCCTTTTTTATAAATTATACAACTAACTTGTTCATTTCCACACACAAAAATAATGCTTGTTTAGTTTGCAGTGGTGTTGTATTGAATATATAGATCATTTCAGTTGTATTTAGTTAAGAGACCTCTTTGTCCACAATTAAGTTGCCTATCAGTATCTTTCTTCCTTTCTTCTTTCCTTTTTTTCTATTTTTATTTCTGTTAGGATTCAGATTCCATACCAACATTCCCCACCTACTAATTTAGAATCCCTTCTTGTAGAGTTTAAGTACCTATCTCTTTTTCACGATATTTAAAGAACTTCTTTAAGTATACAGCTCCATACTAGTTTACAGTTACTATATAGGGTCTCCAAACTAATAAAAGTTTCTGCATACCTCAAATTTTGATCTTTATCTCTGTCAGACCTCTAATATTCTAATATTCTATTATATAGAATGCTACAGTTACCTGTACACCGTCCTATCTCTGCTGTCAATATTTTCTATTAATGGATTCATCTTATCATCTTATCTTCTCTATTAAATACTTAATGTGCTTAAATATATCTCTCATACCACTTAGGAGTATAGACCATTAACATTTAAATAGGTATAGCAATTTTATTAAATTACTGCAAATTCTGTCATAGCTTATGCTTTTAGAATGTTTCATTATGTATATGTTTAGAGGATTTTGAGAAAAGGAAATAAGTTATATTCCCAGGAAGAGGAAACTGGATTTCAGAGAATTTCAGTTATCATCCAATAGTGCATGGCTATTTAGTATCAGAGCTAGGTCTATGTTTTGTATCATTAAATTTCTTTTCCAGTTCTAGTATAGTTCCTTTTCCACTGAATGACTATTTTATATTAGAGGCCAAAGTGCATTCATGTAATCATTTTTATCATGTAGTTTATAGCTCCAGAATAACTCTTTTTTATTGCAAAAGCAAAGAAACTCAATAACAACAAAAACAAACTCAACAACAATAAAACACACACACACACACACACACACACACACACACACACACACACACACACAGAATTACTTGTTTAATCAATGTGTTTTATCCTTGGAGAATCCCTGGGGACTTCAAGAAGAGCTTGAGCAGCTGGTATAAGTGTTTAAATGCTTAATATTTATAGCATAACTTAGTTGAGTACAAAGTTCATTTCCACAGGTAAGAAAGATTTTCCATTACTAAAGTAATATGGCAGAAGTTATAACCTGAAATCTCAAATCGGATCTTTTGCTTTAACATTTAAATCTGAGAAAAATATTTCTATTAACACAGAGCTGAAATAAAAACAGAATGAGAGAATTCCAGAGAAATAGCAGGGATAATAATAAAGCTTCTACATATATTTGTCAATAGTCAATAGTTTTTTAATTTAGAAATTGACTTAATTTTCTTAATGAAAATAACAGAATAAAGGTGGTAGAAAAAGAGGCTATATTTCAAATTTGGGGAAGTTATAAATGAAAGAGAAAGTTGACTATCAAGCAACCACTGAGTTTATACCATTTTGAGATTATAATTCTTATTTCTCATGGAGGAATTTAACTGAATTTTAAATTTATTTTAAAAGTTATCTAACTCATCTAGAAGTCACTTCAATTTCTTTTAAATAGGATGTTCAGCTTATGCTTGTGGATTTCTAAAAGAATTCAAGCACATGGGGTTGTTATTTCATGTTGTTTCTAGGGAATAATATTTCCAAATTTATGCCATATCACAATGAGTCTGCAATATGGTCAAGTGAAAATAGCTTAGGGTTTGAAGAGAGAGGAATCTTTAATTAATCCTGGCTATATTAGTGACTAAATGCGTGACCTTGATCATGTCATATATCAGGCTGGTTCTCAGTTTTCTCATCTATGAAAGGACACTGCATTAGTTTGTAGGTTGCTAAGCAGATAATGTACTCAAAATTTCTAACACCTATTAGCTGCTTAATAGCATGTCATAATTGGTATCATGATTTTTCTTCTCCATCTGAGTGTCTGTAATACTGTTCTCATGGGTAATTGGAATTTTATGTGCCCTTACTGTATAATAATAGAACTCATTGGATTTTAGTTTTCCAGAATGATCGTGTTGTGACAAAATTTGAGATCAATATATTTGTTTTTCTAACCCGTGTCTTAAAGTGAATAAGTTACATAAATACAATCAGTTTCAATATTCTTAAGTATTAGTTGACAGAATGCTTGTTTGAAGAGCATCTTTAATGAAATGTTTAAGGAATCCTATATTTTGTGTCTATTATTCCTTAAGTTCCCTACAGTGAAGTAGATAGTTGCCCTAATGGGACGTAATTTGGATTAAAATATACCTTCATTCATAAATCGCTTTCTTGCACAACAGATAAAATCAGAGAAATCAATACTTATGAGAATATTATTATGAACAAAATTATTAGAGGAATTTAAGCAAATAGACTATTATTTGACTGCTATACCCAGAATAGGAATGCAATGGCAGGATGTACTTTTAAATTTTTTTATACCATAGAATATTAGGATTCACTAGTTTTAATCACATGAGAAAGGCATTTAAATATATCTTAAGTTTCATGTCATTTAAGCATAAGCATAACTAGAAGAAATACTGAGCTTCTGGTTTGGTGCGTACTCATCGCTCAATGGTGAAAAACTGATTTTAAAACTCTCTATTGATATTTTGTAGTTAAATAAAATTTGGAAGTCATACTTCATGTGCATGTATCCTTCACATGTAATTAAAACACTTGCTTAATAAACATATTTTAGTGAATTTAATGAAATAATCGCTATGCAATCTTACCAAGCTCATATAGTTGAACTAGAGATGACTGAAAATTTGGTCAACCTTAGTTACTCTTCAGTTTGGAAACATAAATTTATTTTTCCAAGGTTATACTGTCACCAGGTACTAAATCTGCATTTTAATACAGGGTTTCAGAGCCAAATATACTGCTCTTAATCCTCAACAATTGCATTATCTGAGACATTTTAGTTAAAGGTTAGAGTTGTAATGTTGCTAAAATTTCTCCTGTGTGTTAATAGTCAACTTGTACTTTGTAATGGGTACTTTAGTAAATTACCTATTTGCCGGAGTCCAGCTCCAGCAGACCAGAGTCTCGGAGGGAGGTACAGGTGCGGCGAAGGAATGATGAGCATTCAGACGAGATGATGAGTGGAATGCTACAATCTTTATTTTGCAAAGCCGTTATATAGTGCAAAACCAGTTTATTACCCAGGGCAAGTTGTCAAACATAATAATTACAATGGTTGACTTATGGGTTTAATTGATCATATCTCTTTCGTTTGCTGTTCTTAAGAATAGACAATGACTTCTGTCCCTAAGCATGTGCGGGTAGCCACATCACCAGGGTATTATTTTCCTGTTCTTTTCCTCGTTCTTGTTAGAAATTACCTTCTACCCATTTTTCTTCTATTCACTACCTGTCAACCCACTGGCCAGGGGTGCAAGCGGGGGTATAAAAGCAGAATGATTATAGTTAATAGTCTATGTTTCCATGACGGTAGCCAAGCAATAATTTTCAGCTTATACACAATTGATTGTTTCTTATGCTATGTAGGTAAGCAGAGTCACTCAGGCAGTTAGCGTCTGAGCTCATTGTTACAAGTTTCATGATTAACAGAAGGTGGTTAATTCCTGTAAGATTTCTAAGTGATTTCTACTAATGTTTCTCTTTCCCAGTCCCCTATTTTATCGTTGTAAAAATTCCATTCCTTCACTATTCCATATTAATGATATTAATAGCAAGGTTACAAAACATGTAAGGAGAAACAGGAAAGCCAGCCCACATATCTCGCTGCTCTGCAGCCGAGACTGTCCCCCGGTGACTCTGTCATGCCGCAGGGGTGTTTTGGCTCCCGACACCTATTGGTATATTTTTCTAAAGTTGTTTGCATATATTTATTTGTTTTCATTGTGCTGCACATCTGCCTAATACCTGTTTTGTCCCTGACTTTCTTTCATAAATATTTGATTGTATAAACCATATATGTAGGTTGGGGAGGGGGTGGAGAATGAAAATGGAGAGATAGAGAGAATGAGAAATATTTTAAATAGAAATAAAATTCTTGTAATGTCCAACATCACACTAAAATAGTTATAGATTATTAATTACTGGTTTCATAAGTTATTTTACTAATGTAACCATTCAAAACTGAAAATTGCTATAAGACTTTTGTATGTGTGCGCTCAAGAGTAATGTGTGAGTAGTTGTATTTACACCAAAGTCAAAATTTAGATTAACAATATTTTTTACTTCAGAATTCTCTAAGGATTAAATGAGAATTTTAAGGGGGTGATATCCCCACACTTAAAAATATTTATTATCTTTATTAAAAAAACATCGCCCACATGTATGTGGAAAGACGTTTGTGGAAAAATAAAAACACGTATCTTTCTTTCCTAAGAATCGTTTTAAGCTGGTTTTCTTATTCTTTCTTGATGTATGGACATCTCAATATGACAAAAATATAGTGTGTTTCATGTCACTAATATAAATTATTTGGACATCCCTGACTAACGACACTGCTTATTTTTCACTTCTTTAAACACATTTTGATCTATGACACATAGAGGGTAATGGGAGTCATAGTGCTGAAATCTGGCTCCTAAATATAATAGATGCTATGTTTAATTTTATTTAACTCATACATACTTTAAGTCTAGATGCAGGTGACTCTTGAGTTTTTTAAGGCACATTTTTATTTTGTTCATATTCCACTGAATGAGAAGCAGTATGAGAGCACCGGAAAATATTACAGAAATAAAGCACTAGTTTGTAAATTATATGGTGGTTTTACTCTTTTAGCAACAGCTTCTATAAATTTTATGAACTGTAATGGAATGACTTTTTCTTTATAATAATTTTAGAAAATCCTAAAGAAACCGTAATACATTAAAGAAATGGTCATGATTTCTTTTTGACATACACATGTCTTAAAAATATACGTAAATATTTCACCAGGATAAGAAAAATATTAATAGAAAAAACCTTACATTGGTATTAAGTAAAATTTGGAAAAACCTTTATAGGATAATAAATGGTGCAGGCCTAAATGAACAACATGGCGATATGTGTGTGTATCAAGAGAGAAAACTGAAAAACAAACAAAACCAATGCTTTATTATCATTTGCATACAAGGAACATCTACCTCTGGAATAATATCTGTTGTCTGCTCACCAGGGTTGCAGAAGTACTAGCGGAATGGAAAAATAGCTTAAAAAGAGGATACACAATAGTTTGGTAGGAAAAGGCTGCCCCACATGACCAGTTGAAATGTGACTGTATCTTAGCCCATTTTCTAGTCCTCTGGGAATATTTTAAAATGAAATAATTTCTACGTTGTTTTTCTCATTCAAATACAATTCTCACTTGCAATTTTCATTTTGTGATATACAGGTGGTCACTTTATTTTTAACAATTATAAGTATAAGGGAAGGCATTTCAAACACACTATAGAAAATATTGGATGAGTACTCATACACAGGCATCCTATAACAGTTTTTTAGATATAGAATTCTTATACTTATTTTCTTTCTGTATTTTATGATGATAAAATATGAAACTAAACGATAGTAAACTTAACAGAAGATAAGCTGAAAATTAAACCTCATAAATTGACATTTTTTAACATGACATATTTAGCCAAAAACTTAATAAACATTTCTTAATTTAACAGCATAATACATTCTGTTGGACCCAGTGTCATTATCACTGTTATTGCCTCACTTCCAAAGATTTTAATATACCCTGCTAAGGAACAAACAAGAAGAAATAATAGGTGGATGCTACTTTTAAAATATTGCTTAAAAACATAAATAAAATGAAAATGTCACAGTTGACAGCAGATTTTGATTTACACAGATTTCCAGTAAAAAATGTGACCGAAGTCACTATGTTTATATTGATGGGTTTCACAGATGATTTTGAAGTGCAAGTCTTTCCATTTTTACTGTTTCTAGCAATCTATCTCTTTACTATAATAGGAAATTTGGACAAAATTTTTTTTGATTATTAGGGACTCTCCACTCCACATTCCTATGTACTATTTTCTTAGTGTGATATCATTCTTTGATGCATGCTATTCTTCAGTCATAACCCCCAAAATGTTGGTCACTATCTTAAAAGAGTACAAAGACATTTTTTATCTTGGATATGTAGCACAAATATTTCTCTGTTACTCTCGGGACCACGGAATGCTTTCTCTTGGCCACAATGGCATATGATCACTATGTAGTAATATACAATCCTCTGCTCTATGATGTCAGTATGTCATCCAGAGTCTATGTGCCACTCATCATTGCTTCCTATATTGGAGGCATTTTCCATGCTATTTTACAGACCATGGCCACATTTCCTTCTGTGCATCCAATGAAACTAGGTAAGACTTTTGTGATATCCCTGCTCCCCTTGTTATTTTCTGTTCTGACACTCACAGGAACACCTTCTACTCTTCTGAACAGTTTTGTGGGCACTGTTGAGACAGTCATTGTCCTGATTGTCCTGATCTCCTATGGTTTCATCCTGTTCGCCATTCTGAGAATGCATTTTGCTGAGGGGAGACAGAAGATCTTTTCTACATGTGGTTGTCACCTGACTGGAGTGTCAGTTTATCATGAAACCATCCTCTTCATGTATGTGAGACCAAGTTTCATCTAAGCTTTGGACCACGACATGATAGTGTTGATATTTTACACCATTGTGATTCCCATGCTGAATCCTGTCATCTACAGTCTGAGGAATAAAGATGTAAAAGAGGCCATGAAAAGGGTATTTGGTGAAAATGAATGTATTGATAAAGTGTATTTTACACAGTAGCTATTAAATTAAAACAAATTAAGAATAATGTCTATTGTCTCAATATGAAAATGAGAAAAAAACGTGGTGTTTTACTTCATAAGTACCTTTCTGTTCCTACACATTTTTAACAAAGATTTTAGTCATATCTCTACATATACAGTTTCCAAACATGCAGAAAAACTCTGTAATCCATTCGTTTCTTACATAAGTCACTCTCAGATACACACAACCCCCCACACACACGTGTGTATATATATATATATATATATATATATGTATGTATGTATGTATGTATGTATGTATGTGTGTGTGTATATATATATATATATATATATATATATATATATATATATATATATATATATCCTAACTGTGATTGCATTAGATTGTCAGGGATGCCGTAACAAAATACTACTGACTGGTAGCTTTAAAAAACAGAAATTTATTGTTCACTTTTCTAGAATATAGGAAGCTGAAATCAAGGTGAAGGTGAAGGCAAGGCTGAATTCTTCTGAACTCTTTTTTCTTCACTTGTAGATAACAGTCTTCTCCCTCGGTCTTCACATATCTTATCTCTGTATATCTCTGTGTCCTATCTCCTCCTAGTATAAGGACATCATTCATATTGGATGAGGGATTAAAATAAAGGCCTCATTTTAAGTAAATTATCTCTATGGAAAGCTTACACCAAATAGAGTCACATACCAAGGTACATGGAGTTAGACAAATTTGGCAATTGTGAATAAAGCTGCTACAAATATCTGTGTGTAGAAATATTCATAGACATGAGTTTTCAAATCCTTTTAGAGTCCATACTACTCAAAATGATCTAAAGATGCAAAAAAATTCATCTCAAAACACCAATGGCATTTGAACAGAAATAGAGAAAAACAATCTTAACGTTCATGTGGTAGCAAGGAAATCCTAAGCAAGAAGAACCAAGCTGGAGTCAGCACACTTCCTCATTTCAAAATATGCTATAAAACTAAAGTAATTGAAGAGCACGTTTTCAGCATAAAATTGACATATAGACCAAGGAAACAGAAAATACAGGCCAGAAATAAACCCATCCATATATGGTCTATTGATCTTCAACTTGGCTGCCAATAATACACAAAGGGAAAAGGATGGTCACTTTAACAAATTGTGCTGGAACACCTAGATATCCAAATGAAAAAGAATGAAATTTGACTCATCTTACACCATTAACAAAAGTAGCTAAAAGATATTAACATAATATCTGAAATTTTAAATTTCCTGAAAAAAAATAAAAGGGAAAAATTTTATGACTTTGGACTAGGGAATGATTTTATGGATGTGACACCAGAAGCACAATCAACAAAAGCAAGATTAGAGAAATGGGGATGTACCCAACTAAAAAACATCTGCAGAACAAAAAAAGTAATAAAGACACTACCTACAGAATAGGATTAAATGTTTGAAAACCCCTTGGATAGACAATTCTCAAAAGAAGATATACAAATGGCCAAATCAATACGAAAGCATACTTAACATCACTCACTAATCATCAGGAAAATGCAAGTCTAAAGCGTCATTATAATCTACGGCCTTAAAACTCTCTTTATTCAATAAATATCAACATGTAGTAAGTTATTTCAGGAACATTTTCTTTTCATTATTGAAGAAATCATCCTGTTGCTATTTTGAACCAGAAGATAATTGAGGCATATTTCCCTAGGGGTATCTCTCATATTTCATCAACAACAGAGTGGATATAAGTAATCTAAATGAATCGTATTCATAGTGTATCTAAACCCGCTTTTGCTGTTCCACAGGTAAGGGAAAATTCCAAGACCTTTGCAGAATATTTTATGAAGAGGGACCTCAAATTTCAAGGTAAAATATGTTATGAAATCCCCAGTACTAAAACGTCTATATGTTCCCTATTGCATAGGTAAATAAATAAAACTAAGAAAATATAAAATGTCAAATTTCCTTTTGCAGAGCTAAGTACAAGTGTTCCATATTGAGTGCATGCTTTCCTTTTCCCAATGAAAGAAAACAGATTGAATTAAAGCAAGAACAATAAAGAAAATTTATCAGGGGAGGAAACAAAACCCTTGGACTTATTCAGCTACCTGGGGGCTTGTATTTTGCTCTATGAGGAAGCAATCAATTACCAGGGAGTCAGTTACAGAATAAAGCTGTGGTATTACAGGAAACTGTGTAAAGCTGCAAAGCGCATGCACCCTGAAGGAGACCTGGAATTAAATCTTGGCTCTGGTTCTTATGAGTTGTGAGAGTTGTTATGAAGGGGAAATAAAGTAATGTGCCCAAAACACTATTCCTGCTGCCTGTGCTCTATACATGGCTGTTATTATATTTCTCTGGTGTTAAAACCTTAGTGTTTCAATGTTGAGCCAAAGATTCTGGGAATTGTTTGCCTTCCATTAAAATTAGATTTTTCAAAGGTGGTTTAACATGCATTTTAAAAGTTGATGCTACGTTATTAAACTTCAGAAATTATACTCATTTTCAGTTAATAACTCTGAGTCCTTTTAATATATTTTAATATTGACTTCATTATACCCAGCATCACTTTCATTTCATCATCTAGTAGAAATGTCTCATTCAAGAAAAATTTAGCTAAAGTGTTTAACATTGTAGTCTTTCACTGTCCTACTTATTCATTTAAAATGAAGCCCACAGTAATGCAGAAAATGGAATTATGGTGATCTGCATGTGGGTAGTGGGAAAAAATCATAATCAAAATATGATTTATTGGATTTAATGCAGATAGAATAATGTTCAGTGTGTACTGATAATCATAAAATGAATATTTTAAATGCAGGTTAAGGATGAAATATCTGTCTCAAAACTTTTTCCATAAACATTCTTCAATAATTAGGTAGAACATTATATTTAGTGGCTCAATGAATACTAAAATTTTAAAAGTGAATATATCAGATGACAAAAGTTCAATTATATGGTTATTTTAAATTTGTAACCAAATATTGACATGCTTAAAAGAATTTACTGCACATATTTAATGCTCTAACCACTTTATTAGTCTTCCCTGTTCTATATTATTATGTCTGTTTGGTCGTTTAAACACATTATTCTAAAAATGAGAAAACTCAGGAGAGAAAGCCCAGCACCACACATGGCTTTTAATTATGAAACTGGCCAATAAACACATACTTTCAGATCTAAGTCCTTGGCTATTTGTCTTAAACAGGTTTATCATTGAACAGATAGATGTCAAGAATTGTAGTGGTTCTGATTTTCTCTTGTGACTGCTGAACACTTTTTTCATAAATAGATTTTATCATATGCATCCAAGTTTTAACTTCATTACTTTCTTATTCTTAGGCCTGTTTTTTTTTATTTTGAAAAGTTTTGAGCATGCAATAAAAGCAGACCAAATAGAATAATTAATTCCCATGTGCCATCACACAGTTTCAACCATTGATGATCATGGCCAGTCTTCTTCCCCAACTTCCAGCATCCTGAGTGTTTCATCCATAAGCATTTCATTATGTATCTCTAACAATAAAAATTGTTTTACAAACCCAAGCACATCATCATCATCACTGCTAATTGTTTTATAATTCCTTAATATTAAGAATTCTTATAAATGTCCTTCCTCCCATAGTTTATTTGAATCAGGATCCAAGTAAGAACCATATATTTCAACAGATTTGTATGGCGTAAGTATCTTTTAAGACCATTGGTCAATAAAATTATATAAGTTTCAAGTCTACAATTCAATAATACATCTTTTGTATATTGCTTTTGTGTTCACCACCCAAAGTCAAGTCTTCTTCCAACACCGTATATTTGACTCCCTCTACCTTTTTCTACTTCACCACCTCCCACTTAACCTCTCCTAATCACAAAACTGTTATCTGTGTCTATGAGTTTCTGTTTGTTTTTCTTGCTCCTATGTTGTTTTCAGTACTATATCTCACATATGAGTGAAACTATGTAGTTTCCAACTTTTTTTGTCAGACTTATTTTCCTTAACCTGATTATCTCAAGATCTATCTATGTTGTTTCTAAAGGCAGTATTTCATTTTTTCTAAGGCCTGTTAAGCTGTATTTAATTTATTATTTTAGCTAAATTAAATTGTGAACCATTATCTGGGAAAAATTCTTGATGAGTTCTTTTAGTTTGAACCAAGATCTCATAGCATTAGAAAATGTTTAGATATGAGCTCATAAAATGTTACAATTTAGACTGTCACTATTCTGTAGGATCAACCAAATTAAGCTCATTGTCTAACAAAATTGTAAAGATTTAATTTTATTGGCATGTTTTCTGTCTTTCAATAATTACTCTAATATTGTAAAATAAATATAAATGATCTCATTCTACAGAGAGTAGATGATGACAAATAATTTTATACAATTATTGAAAGGTGAAGAATGGTGACATTCTATTCTATTCCAATGCACCATACATTCATATATTATATCATGAGTTTGTCAAAAAGAAATTATTCTTCAGCCAATCACTTACTGTTTTAATGTGACTTAACAGAAAAACAGTTAAGAGAATGCAGTGGTAAACTAACCAGGTGACCTGATGCCTTTAGAAACGACATAAATTCAGCCAGTGAGTGAACACCAATCTTTTCCATTTGATTTTGCACTGAGTGGCATGAACACTTACCACATTGTCTTGTCACTGTCTCTTGATCTGCAACTTGTAAACTTTATATTGTCAAAAAATAAATATGAGGACAAGCTCACTTCCCCTTGTAACCCAATATTATCATGATTTTGCTTATTCTTTTTGTAGTTATTCGATTGTAATTTTACAAATCTCTTAAACTTTGTCCCATGAGGCATCAACATGCAGAATGTCACTGAAGTTACCATGTTTGTGCTGAAGGGTTTCACAGACAAGCCTGAACTGCAGATCATCTTATTCTTCCTGTTTCTAGCAATTTACCTCTTTACTCTCATAGGAAATTTGGGACTGGTTGTACTGGTCATGGGGGACCCCCGACTTCACAACCCCATGTACTATTTTCTGAGTGCATTGTCATTCGTGGATGCTGGCTATTCCTCAGCAATTACGCCAAATATGTTGGTAGATTTTATGTCAAAGAGTAAAGTCATTTCACTCCTTGGATGTGCAACACAATTGTTTCTCGCTATTACTTTTGGGACCACGGAATACTTTCTCCTGGCCGCAATGGCATATGATCGCTATTTAGCAATCTACAACCCTCTCCTGTACTCAGTTAGCATGTCACCCAGAGTCTATGTGCCACTGATCATTGCTTCCTACATTGCAGGCATTTTGCATGCTATGGTACAGACCGTGGCCACATTTAGCCTATCCTTCTGTGCATCCAATGAAATTAGGCAAGTCTTTTGTGACATCCCGGCTCTCCTTGCTATTTCGTGTTCTGACACTCACATGAACCAGCTTCTACTCTTCTACTTTGTGGGAGCTATTGAAATAGTCACTATCCTGATTGTCCTGATCTCCTATGGTTTCATCCTGTTAGCCATTCTGAGAATGCATTCTGCTGAGGGGAGACGGAAGGTCTTTTCTACATGTGGCTGTCACCTGACTGGATTGTCAATTTATTATGGAACCATCCTTTTTATGTATGTGAGACCAAGTTCCAGCTATGCTTCGGACCATGACATGATAGTGTCAATATTTTACACCATTGTTATTCCCATGCTGAATCCCATCATCTATAGTCTGAGGAACAAAGATGTGAAAGAGGCCATGAAAACAGTGCTTCAGAAAAATTGGCTTATCAATAAAGTATCATTATAGGATAAAAAATGAATTCCAAAATGGAGAGTGATATGTTGTGCCTCAGTATCAAACAGGTATGATTAAAATGTTTTGTTTTAGTGTATTAATGTATTTGTGTTTTCCAGGATATTTTAAAATAAAGATCATAGTTAACCATCTGCCTATATTGTGTTTAAATTAGAAAAAAAATCCTTCCCTCATCAATTTGCTTCTTACTATGTTTTTTCTGAGATATGTGTGTACACACTTATATGTAGATGGATGCTAATACTGACAGTTATAACACAAATGCACATAATCATTACTTTTAGATGCTGTGTATTGTTTCCTTTCATCTCTATGTTATAAAATATATAAGTTTCTATAGCTGCAGTTGTAAATAACATTATAATTTTGCCTGATTAGCTTAACCAAATACCTAATCAATAACAAAATCACAGCTAACATTAGCTGGGAACACTTTCCATAAAGTCATTGCTGTCTGATTCCAGTGCAAAGCACTCAGCCCATCCTTGGATCCATGCACTGATGCACAGGCAGGAAACTCATCACAACCCGTGGCTCAGAGACCACAGAATGTGTTCAGATTCCTAGCGCCCTTACTGTCCTGTGCGTGAGGGTTCATTTCTCCCTATTTTATTACTTCATCCAGAGCATGGCTATTACACTCATCTTTAATATCTCACAGGAAACAAAAGTCTAGGCATTAGGATTTATCAAGATCATATTTAAAACTTGAGAATGACAAAATAAAAGGACACTAACAAAAAATAAAAAAATACAAATGGCTAGCAAACTGGGCTCTTCCCAGAACTAAGTCTAGCACGTCATTACAAAATTTCTTACAGGCCTATCCAGACTCAGCTTTCAGCTCTCTTTTTCTTTGCCTATGTGCCTATGTGATGCCCTTGCACATGCTACCACTATTCAGTGCCCAAGAAACAAGGTACAGATGAGGGTGTGTCCGAAGCTCATGTTTAGGCCTGCCTCCAACAGACTTCGTTTTCAGTGCAAAGGTATATTCCCATCAAAAACAATTTTCAGTTATGTACTCCCTTAGTTCCTCCCATTCTCTCATATTTATTTATTAATTTTTAATATTATTTTATAAAAATGTTTTCTCTTCCCCAAAGGATATCCTTATTCATTAGACAATTTCCTAAGAATTAGAGTCCATCCTAAGACAATTTCCTTAAATTAAGATTATTAAGTTTTAAAGCCACCTCCCAGCTTTTATATGGAATACCTCTTACTGCCATATATTCCTACCACAGACACTTTCTACTTTTATTTTCTGCTGTTTAGAAGCTTTCTCCATGACTGTCCATGTGGTTCCTTCCTTAACATGTCAAAACTAAACCAGAGTCACTGATATTCATTTTCTTTGCATATTCGATCATGAGATGGTGACTATTCATATGTGTGTGTGCGTGTGTGTGTGGGTGGGTGGGTGAGTGGGTGTGTGTGTGTGTGTGATTTAAAATTGAAAGGAGACTTAAACAAAACTCAAATTCACAAAGATGGATAAGTTGTATGATTTAAAGTTTTAAAGTTATAAATAAAATAAAATCACAAATACATTTTTTTAAAAATGGCCATGGACAAAGAAAATAGATTCAATTATGCATCTGTTAAATTAATAAATGCTAGACTAGTGTTTCATACAACTATGGACAAAGAACACACATGAACAATTCACAAAAAAAAGAAACATTTTTAGACCAATGCATAACTTTAATAATGGTCTGGAAAGTGTGAGTGTACATTGATATAAATCAATATTCCACACTAATAACGTTGGCAAACATTAAAAAGTCTGACTATCAAGTGAGGAATAAATCTATGTAAACTTTATTATTATCTGTTACGGAAGAGATTCAGAAGCAACCACAATACTCATCTATTTTAAATACATGAACCAAATGCATAACAAGATAATTAAATCTCAAAATAGGATAATTAAGCAATATATATACCAAGCACAGAATATTGTAAACATCTTAAATCCACTTATATATTTTTGAAACCACATAACTAGCAATTATATATAGTACAATGTATATACATAACAGTAAATACATTTTATTAAAAAAGAAATATGGGTGATTTTTGAGGACATTATACTAAGTGAAATAAACTCAACACAGAAGGACAAATACAGCATGATACCATTTATGTGAGGTATATAAAACAGTCAAACTCATAGAAACAGAGAGTAGAATGGTAGTTGCCAGGGTCTGGGGAAACAGGAAAATGGGAGTAGCTATTTAATAAATATTAAGTTTCAGTTCTACAAGATAATTAAATTCTACAGATCTATTATATATCACTGTTCCTATACTTTTCATTACTTTATTGTATACTTAAAATTTTGTTACAAGAATAGATCTCATGTGAAGGAAGCATTCTTACCACAATAAAAATAAATAGAAAGATTTGAAAATACAGTAAAAGTTTATAATAGGCAATAGTTGTTGCCTGTAGGTGGGCTGAAGGGGCTGAGAATAGGTATTGAATCAGTGGAAATTTAGCTTTTGTGTAATTGTACATTATGGGAAAATAATGATTCTTATCAAACATTTTTAATGTGGATAATCAAATCATATTGCCTATAAAGTAATTTTCTGCATATTTATTTGTGTGTGCATGTAGATGTGTGTGTATGTCTCTTACAAATATTTTGAAAGGTGAAAATTTTGTGATTCAGTGATGGTATGAAAGTTTTGACTGCTTAATCAAGGGAAATGTATTAAATAGCATATTCAAGATTTATAAAATGGAAAATAGACCCGTTATACAGTAAATAATAAGATTCGAATGAGAAGTCAAGTCATAAAAAAGCATCAATAACAACATAAAGTATAAAGGAAATAGGCTTTTTTTAATCTTTACAATGTTATAGAAATGCTAAACAGATGAGGAAGTTGTAGAGCTTATAGGGGAAGGAAGTATCCAATGAAGCATAGAACAGCCTGTATCTTTGGTCACTTGAGGGCACTACACAATGAACAATACAGAGGAAGCTACTATGAAAACTTCATGTGGCTGTTTGGGCTCAGGGAAGAACCTCAAGGATTTAAGTACATTGTAATGAGAAATTGAAGTTGGTAAAAATCTTTGTAATTTCCTCTTTCTTGTCCACAACTTGTCTTTTGCCTCATTAATTTTAGAGCTTAGAATGTGCTACAACCTTATTAAATATTAGCAACACTAGAAAAAGAATAAATAGTTGTGTTGTGCCCTGGAGTAGAGGATACTCTAGGGAACAATGTGCAAGTTATTACTACTTCTTTATCAAGGCTAAAATCACATTAAAGACAGATTATGGTCCTGGAAACAAAATCTCCATATTTTACTTCAGAATTTTACAATAGATATTATATTCACTCATTCATTCATTCATTCATTCATTTATCATTCATTCCATCAATCAATCAGTCTTTTCAAATGTTTTTTGAACATCTACTTTTACCAGGGTATTATTTTAGAGACTGTTAATACAAAAGAAAACTATTTAGACATGCCCTTTTCAGTTATAGAGCTAGCTCATAGACTCTAAAATTCCACTCAAAAAGAAAATAAAAATTAGTATATTTAATTATAATATTTATGTTTGAAGAAAGATCACAAGGTTATATAAAAATATGTTTTAATCAAATAATTTTAATTAAAAACTATAGATAAGATCCGGTTCATGATGGGTACCTTATTAATTTAATAAAAATATTTATATCAGTTTGCGTATAATCATTCATATTTGTGATTTATGTTGAACGTCATCTGATATTTCTGGCAAATATACCAAGGCACATTCTTGACACAAAAATAGAAGCTTTCCATCCAGTGTATTCCCATATTTACACTAAAATTGAACACTGGGACCAGAGCCCTGTGCTTTCTAACTGTTGAATTTTCTCCATCCTAAATCCAGCAACAATGCTTCCCAGATACAGAGGAACAATTCAAAATGCACAAAGCGTAGAGTCCTTGCATGTGATTGTTATTCAGTATGAGCATCAAGGTGAGTCCCTAGGCTGTTCCATATTTTTATTCTTAGAGTATAATTTTTGCATGGAAACTTCATTAATGAGCATTTAATTTGTCTTCTTTTCCCTGGAGAATCAGAAATTGATCTGGAGATTCTGGATCTCATGTTCAGGGACTGGGACCATACATATACAAACATATTTGTTGGAATGTCTTTGGGGACTTCAGATACTTGTAAAAATCTCTTTAGCATGCTTCATGCAGAAACCTTAGGAGTGGGTCTCAGCAAATGTCTGTGTACAGGAAGGATAAACCAAATATTTACTTACTACTAATTCTGGATGTGCGGACTTGTATCTTGGAAGCTTTATTAATTCCAATCAGACCCAGGACCGAAATGATATTTGCTCTGTTCTCTTTTCCAAGAGAATCTCATCTCTACCGACTGACTGCTAAATGAAAGTGATGCCAATCCAACTTAAACAATAGTACACATCAATCCTACTGATAAATTAGACTGCTTGAGCATTAATATAAAATAATGAATAGTCATTACAGAGAGTATATTTCATCTTAATATAAAAAGGAATGCTTTTTGTCATAGAACTGGCAGAACTGATGGATGTTTTAGAGATCTGTCAGATAGATTCTTTATTTTTGTAACATAAGATCTATGTCTTTAAGAAGACCAAGTGTCGCTGGAGTCAATAGTTTATCTCTATGTTTCTGGTGGACACTGGGAACTCCATCAGGATGCAGTGTTTGTTCCTAGCACAACTGAAGTCTAAGCAAATTTAAGATCACAGTTAGTAATCAATGAAACATACTCTTGAAAGTATATCAGACGATATTTCAAAATTGTCTGCAATATCATTTCTTATCCAAATTGAAAGATAAAATAATTAACATTAGTTGTAATCAGATTTTTTTACTGAGAATGTTATTTTAGTAGACCTATAAAATGTTTATATGTAAAGACAAATTTGAGAGTGTATTTACCACCCAAAGTCAAATATTCAATATACAGATGGCATATTATTGAGCTATATACTTGAAACCTATATAATTTTGTTAAAAAATGTCATCACAATAAATTTAATTTTAAAAACAAATTTGAAAATGAAAATTGTAAAAAAATAAAATTGCTTTTATCAGGATCTCTATTTCAGTGACATGTACTTACCAGAATAAAATGCAACCCTAGCTCTGCCATATGTTAAATTTCAGTAGACAATTGAATTCATAACAGGTAAGGTACATAAGAATTTATAGTAGACAATTAATAATTGTTATTGTTGATACTTTCTTTGTTCTTGTTAAATTAAGGATAAGTTTATCAAAAATATTTTCTCAGTGTGAAACATGTTCCGAGTTGCTTCACGTGCAGCAAATGACCAGGGAATATTTTGATCAAAGCGAGCAATTCCACTGAGTTTTCCACCAAGAGCTTACTTGTGCAATTCTTTTCAGATTCAGTGATAGAAGACAAGATGTATGGGAGAACTGGTGCAACACTATTAGATGAGCTCATCAGAAACAGATTTGATGCACAAAATTAAGCATCTTTGAATTAAGACAAACAAACAAACACCACAGAGTTAAGAGAATTACACTGTGAGATAACATGCTATGTGTCCCAGGTTTTTGGAGATGAAAAATAGTAATTCCCTTGCCATTTCTATATCAACTATTAAAGTACTCAGTCTAGCAGAATAAGTTTCTAAAACTGAAAAAGAAAACAAAAACCCTGTCTAAAAAATTATTCAAACATGTTAATAAAAATAACTATTGATACCAATTATTTTGCATTTGGTGTTAACAGGCTCTGTGCTAACTGACCTATATGTGTGCGCTATCTCATTTAATTCACAGAAGACAATAGAAATACTTGAAAAAAATCACATAGCTGGTAATTAGTGAAGTAACAGGCAAACAACCAATGAATCAACCAAATAAGCAAACAAAACTCATAAAACAAAACCATAAAACCTTTTCATTAACCAATATCTTATATAGACTCTTCAACTAACTTACTTTCATTGAGCCTCAATTGTCTCATCAGATATACAAATAATTACATCCACCTTCTAGGACACTCCTGCAGAACAAGGAGAACATTGTTTCAAAATGCCAAGCTCAGTGCTGAACACAGTACATTACACACTAAGCAATGATAACACTTTCCCCTATCACTTCTCTATCCAATTAAAGTGATCAAATTTTAACAAATCTAAACTATAGGTAATAACTTTGAAAAAATAAGAAAAGGGCTTAAACAATTTAAAGGAAAATGTAAAAGCTGGAATAGGGAAGAACTGCTATCAGAATTTGAACAGCTAGAAGTCAGAGCAATATAGAGCAGGACTGGCTGATTTAGTTGAAGAAAAGAAATGTGATTAATTGAAGAAGACACAAGTTTCTGAATGATACTAAGAAGGAACAGTATTGAGATGGAGTTCGTGTGCCGCTGAAGCAGAGTAGTGTGTTAGAAATTGGGTGAGAAACATTTTAAAGTTTAAGTATCTGTGAACACTTAAGCATTCAATAATCTGGCATCTGACAAAAGCTATATTATTGTCTATTAATCTCTTTCCTTTCCCCATTCAATTTTGAAAGCAACAAAATCAATGGCTCCAGAGAATCTCACTCTGGTGCTGGAGTTCATTCTCATGGGAGTCTCAGATTTCACTTTTCTTGATTTTCCTGGTCATCTACGGACTGATGGTGGCAGGAAATGGCATCATCACCTTCATCAGTATTGACTCTCAACTTCAAACTCCCATGTACTTTTTCCTCTGGCACTTGGCCATCATCAGTCTTGGAAACTCTACTATCATTGACCCTAAAATGCTGGCTAACTTTTTGGTTTCAAAGAAAACCATATCCTACTATGAATATGCAGCCCAGCTCGGTGGATTCTTAGTTTGTATCGTGGCCAAATTTTCATGCTGGCTGCAGTGGCTTATGACCCCTACGTGGCTATTTGCAACCCCCTGAGCTACATGGTGGTGGTGTCTCCACAGATCTGCCTTCTGCTGGTGTCCCTCACATACTTCCAGTGTCTGACCACAGCACGGACTGTCTCTTCCTGTGTATTCTCTGTGTCCTATTGCAGTCAACCAGTTTTATTGCGATAACACCCTTTCGTTGTCATTGTCCTGTTCTGATACGTACATTCCAGAAACAGCTGTGTTTGCTTTCTCGAAGACCAATTTGTTTTTCTCTATGATTATTGTTCTAATATACTACTTCAATATCATCTTGCCATTTTGAGGATACCTCTCTCAGAGGGGCAACAAAAATCCTTTTCTACCTATGCATCTCACATGATGGCTGTCACTATGTACTATGGGACTCTTCATGTATTTACAACCGAGGATCAACAACTCATTAGATACTGATAAAATGGCCTGAGTATTCTATAAGCTAGTGATACCAATGCTAAATCCCCTCATTTACAGTCTAAGGAACAAGGATATGAAGGATACATTGAAGAGATTCCTGGATAACCCATGCCAATCGATCAAACCCATGTCAATTCAATACTACAGCTATCGTCATTTAAGGATTTCCCTCTCACTCCTGAAAATCCTGCTGTTAAGTGAAGAGTTAGTAAATACTTGAAAATCCCATTAATTTAAAGAGAAAAAAAATATTCATCCAATTTATTCCATCCTTAAATACTCAATTTTCTCTTTTAAAAAATGCACTAGTTGACCAAAAAAAAAAAAACCCAATTAAATAATAATATACAATTGGAAGATACACACAGATTAATATCGAAGGTAAGTTACGAAGGGTTTTATAAATTCTAACAGAGAAAAGCTGATAGCTGCTGGTGGAGGTGTGTGAGACTCATTTCTCTGAAAAAGGTCAAGAATCAATCATCTTCTTTGCCACAGACATCTTTAGTTCAACTCTTATAAGTTTTGTTATTTTTGCAGCATTTTATCCATCAATTTTGGACCCTTTTTTATGTTGTGCTTAAAATATATATATATATATATAACAAGAAATAAGCTTCTAGGGGAAAATAAAAATTAAATTTAAAAAGCTTATATATATACATAGAAATAAGACATATGGCAAAACAGGCTGAAAGCATATATAAAAGAAGATTGTACTTTCCATCTCACTTGGTAGATCTATACAAGGCAAATGTTGATATTCATCAAAAATGGTATACATAACTTTTCATTTTATATTTCTATACTAAAAACTATTGTGTAGAGTTAATTGTCTTTGTTATGAAATCATAACAATAATAACCACTTATTTTACATTTTCATTCAGTGTGTTTTGGAATAAAACTTTATTGGACCAAAAAATATGGATTTGTCTTGAAAGTGACACTTATTCTAGAGGTCACTCTTGCCCCTCAACCAAAAAAAAAAAGAAAAAAGTTAACAGTCATTGTATCCTATCCGTCCATCTGTAAATGTAAAACACAGCTAACATACAATGGAATGAGGAACAAGATATATGACATGGGAAGAAAAGGTAATAAAATTAGCACAATTCAGAGCTTTTTATTTTCAAAGGTAAAATTTATGGGTAACCAAAACACATATATAACAAAAAATATACTTGTATCCTGATATTTTAGTGATGCAGTACAAAATAAACAGATAACAAAGTAATATAGATGCATTATATTAAAAAAAAAAAAAAAAAAAAAACCTTTGCCAGTAGGAAAATCAAAGGTACCCTGAATAATTAACCAAGACTCACAAAATTTCCTGTTCTCCAATGCTTTGTGAATAAGCAAGAATTTGCAGTCAATCTCCTAAGGGAGAGTCTCAAAGGAGAGAAACAATCATAAATCCTTCTGACTGCACTCAAGTTATTCATCATGTTGAGGAACACAGAGACATACCTCCTTTCAGGTGAGTAGATGGCACTGATCACCTGATCACCAGATTAGCTGCAGTCACAATTTTTGATGCCTGTCTTCAATTTAAATTTGAGAAATAAGTACAATCACCAGTGAAAGACTCAGTAAATTATAACACACATATTAAAATAATTTTATGATGATATTTTCTAGTAAAGTGTCTTTCCACTATTATTTTGTTCTTTGAGGGTTGTAAGCTTCCTAATTTCTATTTGTTATGATTTTGATATTTATATGAGGACTCTAAATCATAAACCTTCTGAGGTAGGTATAAGCAATTTTGGAAAGCTCTACCTAAAATATCATCTAAGCAAAATGCTGATGGTCATGACAAACTTAAAAATGTTTTGTGAATACTTGTGCACAATAGATTTCTGATATATAATATATTCACTGTCTCTTATTATAATACAGAGATTCATTCTTGCTATAGATATTTGGGAACTTGTTTTACTAATACCCTATAAGAGACTGGAATTTACACAATTCCCCCAAGAGCAAACCCTGAGGCAAAGACTTGGGTACATTATGTTGATTTGGTAGGTTATTTCAGTAAACAAAATGAGGAAATAAGGAAGTAAGGACTGAAAAGGGAGGAAGACAATGAAGTGTGAATAGAGTGTGGATTACTGCTGAAGCAGCTAAGGTTTTATCACTGGAAGTGCTATGAAGTTTCCTTCAGGGATCTTTATGAAGGCTAGAAAAACTTGATCATTCATCCATTGATTGTGTCCCTTATCAGTCAAGCGCTGCTCTTTGACGTGTTAAATCTCAGGCATTTCCAGCCTGCTTTGCACATGGACTGAGCAAGCTCCCAAGACAGTTTACCCTCAGAAAAATAAGTAAAACACTTGAAACCTATATAATCGTATAAACCAATGTCACCCTAATATATTTTTAGAAAATGATATGGGAAACTGCCAGCATTCTGAAAAAAGCCTATTGTGGCTGTAGGATAAGGCAGAGGTGGCGCAAAATGACAAGAAATGGGGAGACAGATGAGTCTGCTATAGTGATATTTGCAAGACCAAGTTGATGGCAAAGCCAAAATAATATATAATAGATTCTTTGACTTAGACAAATATGTCCATGGCACTATAATGATGTCTTTTGCCCCTAATTTCTATGCCTTAAATTTCTTTTCACATGGATCCTGAGGATAAAAGCTAGGAAGTGCCTCTTAACACATTTACAGTATGGTTAGAACCAAGTTTTAAATCAAGACAATTAAAGGGTCAAGGAAGATCAATTCTTGGAAAAATTATTAATTGAGTACATGCGTCCAGCTGTCAGTATTGGTAAAAGTATAACTCCTTAAACACTTCAGAGTTCTCGGTTTGGTTATTCACTTTCTTCTCTTGTAATGTGCCAAAATTCATTAGGGAAAGTTTTCTTCTTAATCTATTTTTCTACATGTTATAAATCACATGTATCAAAAGTTAAGAGGAAAAATTATTGTTGGAGGTTGGAAAGAAAAAAGTAAGAGACCTTCCCATAGCTCTCCATGAGTCCCAGTTACATGGCCCAGATGCAACACAAACCACATGACTCAGTCACTGAATTGTGCCAAGATGTTTGAGAATCTAGCATAATGGCATATAATTATGATGAAGAAGTACAGTTTTTTAAAATCTCCAACAATTATGACAAGCCACATAATAGTGGTTTGGAGATTGGCGTTGAATCCCACAGCCAGCAAGTTTACCACACTGCACCTCTTAAGTTATAAAATGTAGATATTTGCTAAGCAGGATTTGCCAAGCAGTACATTTTGTCAGATTCCAAAGCTATAACTAGAAATAATTAATGTCGGTTTTACATCTGTTGGTGCTGCCACATAATTGCAAAGTTAGCGGTCCTTTATTGAAATAATGTAGTGTATTTCACACACCAAGGAATGGAAAAGTATAGAGGGACTCATGGTATTTTTAGCTGTGTTATATGAAAGAAGTATGTTGTGTGTTCATGTTTTTTTTATTTTAAAATAATATGTGTATATTTCTGCTGATTTTAACTAACTCGAAGACAGCTGAGCTTGATATATCTTTAGAATCATTTAAAAATATACGACAAACTCTGCCAACATTATACTTAATGGTGAAAGACTAACATTTTTTTTATCTTACTTTTTTCTTTCTCTCACTTCTCTGCATGAGAACACACTGTTCTGAATTTGACCAATTCGTTTAACTCAGTCGAGGTTATTTGCATAATTTTATAGAATACTTAGTTGAGATTAGGGATTTACATTTGCAAAGGAAGACATTCTTGGGCTTCAGGTCTATTTTCCTATATCCCAGTGCAACTCTAAAGTTTGCGCTTCCTTCACAAAAGGCTTATTGCTCAGTCTCTTGTTTGTTTCCAACTAGTGCTTGGGCAGCAGTTGCTGGGAGATGTGGGTCAGTTAAAACTATCAATTTAATAGAGTTTCAGAAGTACTTCAGGGATTTGTAGAATACAGTAGAAGTCAGGTTGAAGAGGTTTGCCAAATATACAAACTGATGTGGAATCTGTCTTTCTTTAGGTATAACTTTTCATAGCTTAAGATATTAAATTTTGCCATTTTCCCTATTTGGTTGCTGTTAATAAGTATTTATTTTTACTTTTTTGATAAATATTTTGTTAATATTGAGAATAGAATTTTAGGAAGAGTAATTTTTGAGGCAGATTTAATCTGTCAAATTAATCTTGAATTTTTATTCTGATTTTCTTGAAACTTTCATTTATTTAGTGATATTTAGAAGTTCCAGTTTTTAGGCTATAAGAGCTTAAACTTTTTTTTTTGACATTCAGTTCTTGAACAGTGTAGGATTTTTATATGGATGAATTAAACTTTCAATTTCATCATCTTCTATAGAGATAATCACTTTTTCCATCCAGCTCTATGTATTAATAAATAGACCATTTTTGTCTCACTGTCCAACATGCCACCTCTGTCACAGACCACAGTTCTATATCATCATGAGTTTTTTGAGTTGTGCATTTTGATCCATTAATATGTTTGCCCAATTTCGTGTCTATGCCACGTTGTCTCAACAAATCTAATTTTGTAGGTTTTAATGTTGGTGTCAAATTATAAATCACTCTAGTATTTTATTTTTAAAAAATTTTTATATTAAACAAATAGATTAAACAGAATTCACATTTTTATAATAGCAAATAGTACAAGCCAAGATCATAGAATTTCTACTAACTTATTTAGGATCTTTGTATTGTTTCTCATAAATTTTTAATTCTTCTTTTAAGGGTAGGTTCCACTTTTTATAAAATATTCTATCAACTTGAGAATTTCCCTTTACTTCTTAATTTCATTATTTTTCTATTCCCTAAACAGTACTATTTATTCATCTATTAAATGTTCAACTTTTTCCTAATTCAATCTGATAATGTAGTAAAAGATATGGATTTTCCAAAATTAATTCAGCCAAACTCGATCAACCAAGCTTGAACATAATATAATGTATTTTTATATGTTTTTGGACTTCATATCAATAATATGTGCATACTATTTAAGATAATAATACCTATATAAGGAAAATGGTAGTCACAAATATATTGCTTTTTATTATATCTTTTTTTATTCAGGATTTTGCTGTCCTCTTAGGATGGTTTGCAGTGTGGTTATCATTTCTATACTCTGAAAGATTCTATACAAAATTCAAATATTTTTTTTTTCCTTGAAAGACTAGAAGGACCTGCCTTTAAAGCAATCAAAATGAAAAAGGAATTAAAGAAACAGAGTTAAAGAAAAGACAACCTTTAAATTAAAATTTAAAACCCATAAAAGCATAGTGGAATTTAAATCTAGAAAATCAAATGGATAGTGGAATGAGAATACCATTTTATATGGGAGTTATAATGAAGAGAAGTAAATCAAAGTCTATTAAATGAGTTAGTAATGATTTTCTTTGGAGATTGAGACTGAAGTTGCAAGGTCAAGAGGCAGAGAGCTATATTATTTTGTATTATAATTCCTTCTAAAATTTCTTTAAAATCTATTTAACCAAATATGTGTCTTTTAAATACGAAACAGTTCGGAAAAATATCAGGATTCCCAATGTAAGCTATACTTTTTTTTAATTAAATGTAATAGGGTGACATTTATTAATAAAAGTATACAGGTTTCAAGTGTACAATTTAATAACATGTCATTTGTATATTGTATTGAATGTTCACCATCCAAAGTTAAATTTTCTTCCATCACCATATATTTGACTCCCTTTAACCTTATCTACCTCTCCACTCCTCCCCTTCCCTCTAAGAACCTCTGATCTATTGTGTGTGTCTGTACTTCTTTATATTTCTAATGATATTCTGTTGACAGAATGAACCATAAAAGATTGTATACCCTTTGCAATAATAAGCAGTATGTGGCACAAAAAAATGGTTACTATGTATGTTAGGTTACAATGGTTTCTAAATTTGATTCTACATTTACTGATGGACGTGGGTCTCAATTTAAATCGTTGCACCTAAAATCCTTGAATTTGAGTTACCTATAATAAATTCACATTCTAAAAAGTTACCAGATGATATCTTCTGAAAGCTGATGACTCTTCTGATGGTTTTCCAACAGCAATTTCCCTTAATGGCTTAAATGGAACAGCAAAACCGAACAGTGCTGAAAGAATTCATTCTTATGGGAATCACAGACCGCCCTGAGCTGCAGGCTCCCTTCTTTGGGATTTTCCTCATTATCTATGCAGTCTCAGTTGCGGGCAACTTGGGCTTGATCATCCTCACCAAGGTGGACTCCAGGCTGCAGACACCCATGTACTTCTTTCTCACGAACCTGGCATTTACTGATCTCGGTTATTCAACGGCTGTAGGACCAAAAATGCTAGTAAATTTGGTTGTAGTTCAACATACAATCTCCCACAATTGGTGTGCCACCCAGCTCACTTTCTTCAATATGTTTATTACTAGTGAAATTTTTCTTCTGTCCTCAATGGCCTATGACCGTTATGTGGCCATCTGCAACCCTCTGCTCTACACAGTCATCATGTCACAAAGATTATGTCAGCTGCTGGTAGCAATACCCTATCTATTCAGTGTTCTTTTTTCTTTGGTGATCACCATAAAAATTTTTGTTTTGTCATTTTGTGGGTACAATGTCATCAGGCATTTCTACTGTGATAGTCTACCATTGGTACTTTTGCTATGTTCAGACACACATGAAATTAAATTATTAATTCTCATGTTTTCAGCTTTTACTTTAGTGACTTCTCTTCTGATTGTCCTTGGGTCTTATGTGCTGATCCTTGTTGCCATCCTCAGGATGCACTCTGCAGATGGCAGGCTCAAGGCTTTCTCTACCTGTGGATCACACCTGACAGTGGTGGTCCTATACTATGGTACTCTCTTTTTTATATACGTGCAGCCCAAGTCCAAAAATTCATCTGATACTGATAAAATGGCCTCTTTATTTTACACTTTGGTGATCCCCATGCTGAATCCCATGATCTACAGTTTCAGGAACAAAGTGGTGAAAAATGCCCTGACTAGAATATGGACCTTGTGTGCAAATATACTATTAAAAATTCACTGTAAGATATGCTAGCAATAGATTATGTATTAGTCAATGTTTTCCATTGCTGTTATTATTACATGTATACCTTCATGGGATGGGCAAGATTCAATGTGTGATAGGTACAGAAATAAAGAAAATTATATATTATTCCAAACCAAAATATATCACTAACAGCTGGGTGCTTTCTGCTCATCCTTTATATATGAACTTATATTTGCTTTCAAGTCTGGTGCCATTCTTACAAGTCTTTCATGTAGCCTGCTTGCATTTCTCTTCCACTAAACTTTTATTTCTATAAAGCCAAGGACTCTGTATTCCATTTATAGTTTTATCTGTAGTGCCTAACATGGTAAAGGCATAAAAAATCGATTAGGATGCCTAATAGATTTTATATAAATAGATTCATTCAAATAAATAAACATATATTAAGTTTAACAACCAAAATCTCTCTCTTTATGTGACTTAGAGAAATACAGAAAATAGGCAGAATAAGAAGTGGATAATATAAAGGAGCATTAAAATTATTTTTTAAAATTATTGTGAAAATTTTCAACTATGATAAAAATTTAAAACCCTCAGATTGAAGAAGATTAACAATCTCCAGTTAAAAGTAACATATAGACAACTACTTGAAGGCACGTCATAATCAAGTTGTCAAAGCTATTGATAATAAAAAAAAATGTAAGCAGTCAAAAAAAACCAATTTGAATATAGAGGAAAAAAGAGTTTATAGACATGATATCAAAAGCATAATCTATAAAAGTACAAACTAATAAATTGGACTTTATCAAAATTAAATAACCTACCAATCATATTCTTGGACACTTCTTTAAAGGGAATGAAAATTTATGTTCATACAATCATCTTAAGCGAATATTCAGGGTCGTTTTATCCATTATAGTTTAAAAACTGGAAAGAACCCACATGCTTTTAGTGAGTGAATGGATAAGCAAATTGTATTATCAATACATTGGAATACTACTCGTAACAACAAAGGAACAAATAAATTTCACACACACAGTACTAATAAATCTCAAAAGATTTATCTTGAGTGAAAAAAAGAAATTCCCAAAGATCGCAAGTGGTATGATATTATTTATAAAACATTCTTCAAATGACAAAAGTATACTGATGTAATACAGATGTGTAATTCTCAGGTGTTAAAACCAATGGCAGAGGAAGAGGAAGTGGGTGTGGTGTAATATAAATCCTGACTTTCTTTTTTCCTTTTGCTCTTTTGTAATTCGAGCGACTGATTTAAGATTTGGTTGCCCAGGCATTCAATTCAAAGAGGTATCTACTTCAAAAGATGGTTATCTCCGAAGGATATATTGCCCACCTCACCACCAGCCACACTGCCTTCCTCCACTAAGGCTCCTTTGCTTTGGACATCTTGATTGATTTCAATAACTGACCATTTGGGCCACTTGTTTGTTTTTTCTTACCGAGCTTTAATTCATACATTTTAAATTCATCAATAATGAGTGAGCCTATAAAACCCCAGTAAAAGTTGAACCCCAAGTCTCTTTTCTCTCTCTCTCTCTCTCTCTCCTCTCTTCCCTCCCACCCAGGACCTTGCTATGTGACCTAGGTTTGCTGTATAATTTTCAGGTCCTATAAATAATGACACTGTGTCATTCAAATTTTCCTGGAGGTTATCGTTGAAGGGTATCTTGTGGTGACGGAATAGTCCTGTATTGAAGTGGGTTTTCACAGAACAAAATAACTAAAATGATACAATATGCAGTAAAGAAAAAAAAAATAAGAGAAGTGATAGATACAATAGAAACTCACAATGAAATGAGAAATAACAGTAATTAATTTCTATCCTTGAAGGAAAAGTAAAAACAACATGAGCAACAAATCAAGGAAGCAATACCTATTTGCATAATCTATTATTTTAATTCCCTAAAAGATTTAAAATAATACAATAGAATTTAAACATTTCTACACTGTGTCATTCACTTAGGAGATCACTGTGTAAAGGTAGACTTTTGATGGCCATGGCCTATAGATACAGCATTTTAGTGTAGAGTCCTGTATGGTACAAAAGGGAAGTTAACCAAAAGTAAAATAGTAAGGAAGAAAGAAAGGGAGGAAGGGAGGGATAAAGGGAGAGAGGAAGGGAAGTTGGAAGGAAGCAGAAAGAGAGAGAGGCGGGAGGAAAGAAAAGATGGAGGGATGAAGAAGGGAAGGAGGAAGGAAAAAAGAAAGTGGGGAGAAAGGAAACATGGGGAATACCAATTGCCACTGACAATTAAAGGACAACCTCCAGATAGTTGTGCTCACAAATACCTTAGGGACAATCAACAAATTGCTTGGCATCTCCTCAGGGAAGTTCTCAAAAAGTGAAAAAAATCCATAAATTGTTCTCGGTAAGCCATGTAAACAAATGAGGGAGTCAAGTGAGAATCTTCATTACAGGTAAAAAGAATATTCTATGTGGTCTCTGATGTTACCAGTATTGGTCATGTTTCAGTGACATATGCAAAATTCCACTTTAATGACAAACACTAGCAAAATGTTATCATTTCTGATTTAGTTCTCTTTGCTTTCTACTCTTGTACGATGCCTGAGCAGGATTAGGATCCTCCTTTTTTTTTTCTCATCATATTAATGTTTTTGAGTATTTTCTCATGAATTGACAGACTAAATACTCAAAAGCATCTTTGAAAAATCATCGTACTGTCACTTATAATGCATGTTTTATATAAATATTATAGTTCTAATGCAGGCCAAAACTGAGAGCAAATGAAGCCTAACTTTATAAAGAAATATGATTTCTTAAAACAATTGCTAAAATTAAGGAGCTGCAGGTATTCAATCTATCATTTTGATGTCCTTCGAAATTCTTGGTTATTTAGTGGCCTTAGGCTCTTTTCTGTGACCCTCTCAATATAACTCAATAGTTAATGATTATTTAAATAAATGTACCAATAGGACAAATAGGATTCTTTCCAGTTCTCTTCATGAAACATAAAGAGACTTCCACCTCTCATTGAATTGTGAAAGGCAGGATTTGGATATTGGAAGACTTTTAAGTACTCAGTTTTATGGTAATAGTACAATGTTCAGCATGTTTTTCAATTTCAAATTGAATGTGATAGACAGTAGATATAGTTATCTCAAAGAGTATAGTTTTTTTTAAAGTAACAGTGGTTATTCAACAAAGATGTTAACTATGGAAAAACAATTTAGTTCTTCCCATAGAACAGTAAGGCTTATAAGAGGAGGAAAAAAAAAAAACATTGATCTTTCTTACCTTACAGGAAAATTGGAACTTACCATGTATGATTTTTCTCAACATTTCATGTTTGCGAAACAAAACAAACAGAAAGCAAGATTTATACTACTTCTCATTATATTTACTGAAGATATTTTTCTAAAATTACTATCTACTGATGCCCATTTCACATGTCTGCTTTAAGAAAGGTATGTGCATTTGGGCAGGGTAGGAAATCAGGAGGTCACAAAATTATAAGCAATATTTTAAGTGATTTAAATGGAAAATTTATGTAATCACTTTTGTATTTAATGTTATACAATTCTATGTTTATATTTATTTTCTTACAGATCACTCAGAGACTGCTGCCACTGTAATTTTTATTGTAACCAGTGTTTTTTTTTTAAGATATCATTCATGCTCACAATATTTTAAAGCTAATAATTCTCTTACCTTAATCTGCCATCCACCATTTACTCAGGTATATCTTTAATCTGTATATTATTAGGGATATTTAGGCACATTTTTATTCAATTATACAAAATGTTTACCTGTGCTTTATATTAATTATATCATAGTTTGAAAACATTCCTGTGGCCTTAAGGTGTAAAAAAATTTGAAGTAATATTAAAGAATCCACATATATCTCTTTAGTGTATTTATGTGCTGAGGTAGGAAATTCTATACATTTTTGAAATTTGTGGTTTAAAATTTTTATTATAATTATTATATAATTTTATAATTTAATTTATTATATAAATGGCACATGTATTAAGCTATATTATTAAATGTATCTTATGTGTCACTGTGATTGCAATTATATAAGTGACTAATAAAAAACTAAATAGTACAATAAGAATTTATATATGTAACAAATTTTTAACAGTTTTAAGTTTTTTCATGTTTTCTTTATGTACCTGTCTATATGTCTGAATCTATATCTATATATTTATATATATCTATATTTATGTGCTTTATACCTATCTATATCTTTATATCTATCTATTATCTATCTATGTACCTATCATCTATCTATCATCTATCTATCATCTATCTATCTATCTATCTATCTATCTATCTATCTATCTATCTATCATCATCTATCTATCCATCTGTTGTCTCTCTAACTATATTACACCATCCTGGTTTCTCTACTTTGGCACTATTGATAGTTTGAACTGGATATTGGGTATTATAGGATATTTAGAAGCATTACTGACCACTACTATAAATGCCAATAATATCCTACCTCCCAGTTGTGACAATCAAAGTGTCTTCTAGACATTGACTAAAGCTTATTGGTTAATAAAATCACTTCCAATTAAGAATCATTAACAATATCTGTCTCTATCTCTATTTATGTATATTATTATTTGTCGGAGATGAGTTTATTTTCATATATCCTAAATTATAAAATTTGGGTGTATCTTATTTATACTATTTTTGTATACTAAAACTATCCCAGGTAATAATACATAAAATCTATTGACTGTATTGATGTCTTTTTCTAGACAGGTTTCTTGATAAATCTGCATGGAAACACAAAATCTAACATTGTTGAATGAATTTGTTCTCATGGGGATTACAGACCACCCTGAGCTACATGCTCCATTATTTGGGCTCTTCCTCATCATCTATATGATCTCGGTGGTGGGCAACTTGGGCATGATCATCCTCACCAAGGTGGACTCCAAACTACAAACACCCATGTACTTCTTTCTCAGGCACCTGGCTTTTACTGATCTTGGTTATTCAACAACTGTAGGACCCAAAATGTTAGTAAATTTTGTTGTAGCTCAAAATACAATCTCCTATTATTTTTGTGCTATACAATTAGCTTTCTTTCTTGTGTTTATTGTTAGTGAAATTTTTATTCTATCAGCAATGTCTTATGACCGCTATGTGGCTATCTGTAACCCTCTGCTCTATTCAGTTATCATGTCACAAAAAATATGTCAGCTGCTGGTGGCAATCCCCTATCTCTACAGCACATTTGTTTCTCTTCTAGTTACTATAAAGATTTTCAATTTATCCTTTTGTGGCTACAATGTCATCAGTCATTTTTACTGTGACAGTCTCCCATTGTTATCTTTACTCTGCTCAGATACACATGAAATTGAAACAATTATTCTGATTTTAGCTGGTTTTGATTTAATTTCATCTCTTCTGATAGTGCTTGTGTCTTACCTGCTCATACTTGGGTCCATTCTTAGGATGAACTCTTCTGAGGGTAGACACAAGGCTTTTTCTACCTGTGGATCCCACCTGACTGTAGTCGTAGTATTCTATGGGACTTTGATATTTATGTATGTGCAACCTACGTCCAGTCATTCCTTTGACAGTGATAAAGTGGCTTCCATATTTTACACTCTCGTCATCCCCATGTTGAATCCCTTGATCTACAGTTTGAGAAACAAAGATGTAAAATGTGCACTACAAAGGGTATGGAAAAAACTATGTAATCTTTTTTCTTAAAGTTTACATACAATATTATTCCTATAAATAGGTTATGGACTTGAAATTTTGCTCTATGTGCCTCTGAAGAAATAGCAAGCACAAATAAGTTCAATATATATTTATCAATTGTCTTTTATATTCTAAGCACTTCTAATTGTTGTAAATAGATTAATTAACAAAATAGTAAAAATATTTGCTTTCCTCAAGGGGGCAGATGGATTATATACATAAATTAAGTAAATGTTATAGTACACTAGAATGTGTTAGGTGGATGTAAGTAAACAAAAAGCTGTCAAAGATTCTGGTACTTTTTTCATGTATTAGGATAAAATTACAGTGTGTGTGTGTGTGTGTGTGTGTGTGTGTGTGTGTGTGTGTGTGTGTCTGAGAAAGAGAGAGAGAGGGGGGAGAGAGAGAGGAGAGCCCTTTCCTTTGGTTTTAGCCTTCATACTCGTCCCTGGTATATTTTAATATAATTTGATTATTAGTTTCAAGTATCTAGTACGTTAGTGTACTTTATGAAACAATCCCCCTGATTGCTCTTTCTCTCCTTTGGCTCTCCACCTAGCCATTATATACTTCTGGCTGTATTCAATATGCCATGCACCCATCCTTGTGACCATTTATCAACTGCTAGTATGTACTTCTTTAACCCTTTACCACTTTCTCCCAGCCCCTCAACCCCCTCTCCTCCAGCCATCATCAGATTGTCCCAGTATGTCTTAGAATTATATTTAATAATGGTGTGTCTTTGATATCTGACAATTTGAAGTACTCAGTCATATTTTTTGCTCAAATACCCCTCTTCTAAACATTGAGATCCCACTTTTTCCTCTCATTGCCTCTCCTCCATATATGAGTCCATTAACTGAATATACTTTGTAATTCAGCAATCCCTAAGTTCTGATTGGCACCTGATTTTGTCTTAATCAGTCCATTTTATTGATATAAAAAATAGTAAATTAAGATAGATCTTTGAGGCTAACTAGAAGCTCTCAAGTTTGTACTGTTTTTATTTTCTCCCAAGTGGTTCTTAATAACTGCCCGTTCAGTTTTGAAGAGCTTATGTTCTAGTTGTTTTTGCATTTTTATATGTTTCCCAATTTTTGATCAATGTTGATTATGCACTGTTTTAACTGCCTTTCATTGTTTAACTGCATTGTTTGATTATTCTATTGTGAGAAGCAAAGGGAAATAATCTGTTGTTTGCACATGTTATATTTCTAATGTAAGTGAAGCCTGATACATGACGAAGACATAGTTATCTAGCTTTCTGTATAAAGCTGACTCATGTGCTTTGGGAAATTATTTTAAGGACAAGAGAATATATTGACTTTGATATTATTGACCTACTGAAGCAATAAATACTATGAAAATTAACATGTGATCTTTTTATTTTAAATTAAGCCCTCTTCCTAGACTCAGTGTTTATTTAATGACATTATATGCATGGAAAAACATTCCTAAATGATACAATGAGGAAAGGCAGAGTACCACACGCAGTTGTGAAGGTTGGGCACCTTTTTATTTTAAGGTGTTCTATTCAGATAGACTAAGATATGAGAAATCCCGCCCCAAACATCCATGACTTATTTAGTATTGTCCTTATTCACGTAAACAAGCAAAAGCTGTCCATCACAGTGATTAGACAAATAAAAGAAATAACATTCATCTCGGGAATATATATCAACGCCATGAGAAGAAAATTCACTAATCATTAGAGTTAATCATTGAAAGAGCTCCTGCAATACAAGAGATAATACTAATTGAGAAGTATGAGTATAAAAGTTAAATGTTATCCTTAGAATAAAAAATGATCTGTGATTCATTTAGTTCTTAATGATTCACAAGAATAATATTCAAATTTCATCTTTGAACAGAAGTTTACATTGTACTTCCAGTAAATCTTACCTTTATTCTTACCTTTATTAGCTCTTTGATAATAAGAATTAAAATATTTTGTATGATAGTCTTTAAATTCTCACAAACTTGCATGCATTAAACATGAAATAATAGTAAAATATATGATCCAATGCATCTGTCTACTTATATGATTCATAGCTCAATATATTTATTTATAACTCAGGTAAACAGAAATCAATCAACCATAGAGCAGACAAAGCAAAAATTTAGTTTTTATTTTGTCATAGAAACTGTTGGTATTTTTAAAACTTTCCTCTTTATAAAATTATTTCTTAGCCATCACAGCCAACTTTAATTCTATAGAAATTATGTACTTAGTTTTTAAAAAATTGATTTAGGAATAGAACAATACAAAGATTTCTTTCAATGCTTTTGTTGTGTTTGTTTGTTTGTTTGTTTTACAAAGTCCTTAAATTTTCATATATTTTGTCTGGCCATAAAAAATTTCATACCTATTGAATAAAAGTAGTCTCTATTTCTTGCAGACTGTATTATACCTAGATTAACCTCTTGATTTCAGAGCTGGTAATAGTCACATAAATCATCTCTAGTTGCTAATTTAATTTTTTATTTTTATTTTTAATATTGAGATATAATTCACAAACTATATAATTTACTCATTATAAGTGTTCAATTTAATGATTAAGGTATATTCAAAGTTGTGCAACCAACACCATAATTTTAGAATGTTTTCTTTGCCCTTGAAAGAAACCTTATGTTCATTAGCAGTTAGGTTTTTTGTTAACACCCTCAATCCCCAGCTTCAAGGAACCAAAAATTTCTTTCCTCTCTCTATGAATTCACCCATCTGGGCATTGCATGTAACAACTCAGTATTTGGATCCATGTGTCTAGCTTTTTTCACATAGCATAAACTTGAATGTTTTTGTATTATAAGACTTTGGATGTTATTTTATATCATCAGCTTAACTGGCTTTATCTGACATTGCTCTGGCAGGGAAAAAAGGGAACTACTTATGACTTCTGGGTAGAGGAGGAAATCCAGAACCCCACTCAGTCTTCATTGACACCTCTGATTCTCAGGAACTCTTTCAATGACAAGCTTTATGGTTGATTAATAGTTTCTTTTCATGAGGTAAATAAACATTCCCAAGTTTTGTATCTCTATTTGAAGATTTCATAATTTTATACAGAAAATCAATATGCAAAAGTATAATTGACTATAGCAAAGTCACAGTATGCAAGGGCAACATATAGCATTCTACTGTATTTTTGTATATACACAATAAACAATTGGAAGTTTAAATATACATTTATTGCAATAAAACCAAAAAGCATGAAATATTTATAAATCTAACAAAATATGCACAAGATCAAGATGTTGAATGTAACAAAAGACTGATAAGATAAACTGAAGATATGTAAACAGTAAGCTATATTTTGCTCATGGATTGGAAGACACAATATTATTAAGATGTACAACATTTAATAAATGAATCAAATAATCTGCAAGCTTACTCTAAAATGTACATAAAAGGGCAAAGAAATTAGAATAGGCCAAAGAATTTCAAAAAAGTAAATAAAAATATAGTTGAAAGACTCATATACTACCTTTATTTTTTTCTTATTGTATATGTATAACATACTTATAGTAAGGCAAAATGGGAGCTAATTATTTAAAATATAATAAAAACATATAGCAAAATTAAATAGTCACAGAAATATAAATGTAATCCAAGACTTCTAAAGAGATTTAGTAAACCATTTTGTAACCTAAGACTTATTTTAAATATAATTTCGGCTATACCTAACATCATGATTCTTATGAGATTATCAGAGCATCAAAATCTGTTCAAAATCTGTTCTACTCTGTATTTATATTATCATCATGTATTATTAACAATATTTTAATTATGATGTTATTGTTGAAAATAATTCTATGGCATCAACTTCTTATCCCACATGAGTGCTCATTATATATATTTTTAATTAATTTATTTCTATGTCATATACATTCCAATAGCTATTTGTAAAAAACACCATTTTATAATTGTATTTTATATTAAAGGAATAACTAAATTGTTTTTTATTTTTATCTGGAAATTTTTATTAGCAAGCTGAATATATTTGTCCTGTCAACTATAAACCAACAACAGTATTGGAATTTTTGAGTTATTTGAATATTTCTTCAACTGTTTCTTGGTTTTTAAGTACTCCAGATTTCCTTTATTAATCTTGACAGTCAATGAAGCTCAAAAATATAAATATATTTAAAAATAATTTAATGCTAATTTTTTCCCACACATTTTTAATGTTAAATACATTTTCCTCAGATTTCTTTTTGTTTGTTAAAGATAAAAGTTGACATTATAGTATGAAAAAAAAGTCAATAGGATCATGGACTCAGTATTTATAGAATTGAATCAATATTAGGTATTTGCCTACATAGTCTGATTTTAAGTACATTCAATAAAATTTCTGTAAATGGTAAATTTCCAGAATGTGAAATATCTTCTTGGCAATGCTTCATTTGAAATCTTGAATAAAGAGAAAGAAGATTCTTAAAAAGACACATGGAATTGGTTTTGAACTTAATGTCAAAATTATTAAAGTCTTTATAAATGCAATACCATATTTTATACTGATTTAAAGATTAACAACCTAGAATATCAGAAGACTTATGTGATAGGCTATTGTTTTTATAATGCAGCTCTATGAATTAAATATGGGATTACTGAAGGTGAGAACCAACTAGTAGAATGTGATAAGGTTAACGGTGATTTGAAGATAATAGAGAAAATATTTCATTTCTAAGGCCCTTTTCACAGCATTCTTTACCTCTTTGTTTCTTGGACTGTAAATCAGTGGATTTAGCATGGGAATCACTTGTGTGTAGAACACAGACACCACCTTTTCCTATTCTACGAAATACTGAGAGCTTGGCTGAATATAACTAAAGCTTAAGGTACCATACAATATGGTCACAGCAGACAGGTGAGAGGCACAGGTGGAGAAGGCTTTCTGTCTGCCTGCTGCTAAGGGGATCCTCAGGATATCAAAAACAATGAACATATAGGAAATGATCACAATCAAGAGGGTTGCCATGGCAATGACTCCAGAGAAGGTTAAGAGCAGCAACTCATTTACAGAGGTATTAGAGCATGACAGCTTTAGGAGTGAAGAAATATCACAGAAGAAGTGACTGACAACATTCAACCTACAGAAGGACAGCCTACCCAAGCTTACTGTGTGTATTAATGAGTTAATTATTCCACATATCTATGATCCAATGACTAACCCTACACACTTCCTCTTAGGCATGGCTACACTATAAAGCAAAGGATTTGCAATGGCCACAGAATGGTCATATGCCATTACTGACAGCAAGAAACCTTCTGTAGTTACAAACACCCCAAAACACAAATGTTGTATCATACAAGCAGAGAAAAAAATGGTTCCCTTCACAACCAGAAGGTTTACCAGCATTTTGGGTGCAATTGCAGATGAATAGCAGACATCTACAAAAGAAAGACAGCTAAGGAAAAAGTACATAGGTGTATAGAGCTTGGGAGAAATTTGGATTAAGAAGATCATCCCCAGATTCCCACAAGAGTAATGGCATAAGTCACCAGAAACAAAATAAAAAGCACAACTTTCAGTTCTGCATGGCCTGTCAATCCCAAAAGAATAAACTCAGTCACCACCGTATAATTCTTTTCAACTATCTGCTTCTTTTCATAAAATCTGTTGTGGAAAAAAATTCAGAGATTACAATTATACACACACACACACACACACACACACACACACACGTAATATGTGTGTGTGTGTCTATATAATGTATATAAATACATGTACATAAATAACTGATATCAGTCTTGGGGAAAAAATTTCTTCTTTGAATCTGAGTTTTTCATCAATAAAATTACCAATAATAGACTAAAGGGTCTCTAATTTTCATTCTAGAAATGTGTTTTATAGGATTATATTCCATAAAAATCATACATAAAAAAAAATCACCACTCATAGCTTTAGTCTGCCTCTAAAAGGTCTACTTCAATACCAAAATTATACTAGCACTAAGAAGATACTAATGACAATTGAAATTAATAGCATGTTTAATATATACCATTGGAAAATTAAATAGTTATTCAATGAAATTCCTTTCAGATATTGTTTGTTTGTTTGTTTGTTTTTAAGTAAAAAAAATAATGAGAAGAGTCTCTAAAATTATATTTATTTTGAGCTAATATATGGAACCAGTTGACAAGTGCATTCCTATAGACAGCACAGTGTTCACGTCATGAAGTAAGATGATGGCTCAGTTACCTACAGAGATGACATTTTAAAATACCAAGGATTCTGGCTTCTGTTTCCTTGGGAGGCATTGAATGCCAACAACTAACTCTACAACTCATGAAACACAAGCCTGTTTCTTGTGTGATACCTATTGAAAGTAGCCAGGATTCCTGCTGTGGGACAATCTTCCCCATATTCATGGTAGAAGTTCTGAAAGATCATTAAGTCTGAGAGCTAGAACACAGAATCCCATATCTTGCACATATGGATCATATAAAGGCTTCCTGTTTTTTTCTGAGATCTCAAATAATTTCAAAAAATTAAGAACACTGATTCAAACTATACACACACACACACACACACACACACACATATACATGTATATTTAATATATATAATGTATATTAACTCATTAAATGGAAATTATATATTTAGAAAGCCTAAATTTATCTAAAATATAAAAAAGAATCATATTTTTCATTCTATAATAGAGAGTTTAGACAATTTAAGTCTTTCTAAAAATAAATTTCCATTGTATGGTTGGATACCTGAACTTTATAATCAAAGATGTTCATATTTGTTTCAGAATTAACTATCTTTCTTCTCTACTAAGTTGGAGTGTTATTTTAGAAATGATGAGAAAAAATGGTGACGATTTTGGTTTATCTGTAATTTACACCATTTTTATTTTAATTAAAACATTTTAATTGCCACAATGATGAGAGGATAAGAATCCATTAATCCTGGGTCAAATCCTATTGTTGAAAATAATAGCTTTATTTCATTAGACAAGTTATTTAACTTTCTAGATCCAGGATATAATTATATGTACTTCTACAAGATTGCTGAGAGAACTGAAGGATGTGATTCCAATATAGTATTTAGTGTTCATTGAATATAGACTAAATATTTAATAAATTAGATAGATGCATTGCTATATAAGATATAACTAGCTACACAGAATAGTGATATATATTGAGTGTGTGATATTTTTCACACACTCAATATATATCATGCTAATATATATTGAGCATGACTCAATATATGTCATGCTAATCAGTATTAAACTTTAAAATTATTGTAATTGAACAATTTCCATTTTAGAGCATTTCTTAACTGCTTAAACACTTTTTATTTATCTGTTTATTTTCATAATCAAGTGGATAGCTCAAGTTATCATTTACAAACTGGCCTTTTTAAATGTGAGATAAATAAAATAAATACCTATATTTTTTTATGATATCACATGCTCTCTATAGATTACAAACAGATTTGACAATATCAACAAGTAAGCCTGAATATTTCAAAGCTGCATTTTTTGTACATAGATCTATCTTACACCTCCTGCTCTTTCTTCTGCTACTCTTTGAGCATTAACTGAAAATTTTCTGTTAATAAAAGATCACTTTGAGATATAAATTTTATTGTACTATAATTTAGAAAAAGTTATGTTTAAGAGAAATTAGAAATTAAATTAACTATCTAAATATAAAATTAATAACTTTAGCACCAATATCTGATGGCAATGCCATAAACTGAATTATATAATAAGATATGAACTTAACTTACAAGAACTTTAAGAATTAAAAAACACTGATCCTATCATATTATAAATTTTTAATTATCTGGAGAATAAATACTAGATATAAAAACTTTAAAAGAAATAAAAGACATTAAAATGAATGACTTTAATAAGTTCAGTTTACTTAGAACATGTTCATTTCCATGGTATCTTATTCTTTTCTTAGAAATAAAATCAGTTAATGTTTTTATCTGAGGTTAAAAATAATATTTTAATGGTAGATAACTGAAAATTACTCCAGGTCTAAATATATATAATAGACATAGCATATGTAACATGTATTATATGCATTAAATATATATTATATATATATATATATATATATATATATATATATCAAGTAAAAAATAAAAACATAATAAAAAAAAGAAACAATGGTTTTACACTGATGACATAAAGCAACAACAGAAAATTACCTTTTGGATTGCATTCTAGTTTCTCGAGGGATTTTCTCAAGGTATCCCAATGGAATTGGTTTCTCTAAGATATGTAATATAAAAAATATTACAAAAAGTGGAAGGCATCATAGAGCCAAAGATGAGAAAATAGTAGAAATGTTGATTTAATAAAATTTGCATAAACTGGATAGCAATTCATTAAGATATAATAGGAACTGAGCCCTCACTTTCTAAGGCAAAAATGCATAAGCCCTCACTTTATAAGGCAAAAATCCAGTGTGCTAATGGCTATTCTTTATGAAAAGATGGAACACGACATTCCACCAACCCACCCACACACTTCTGTTCAGAATCTAATTCTGTGTCCTATCTAACAAGTAGAATGGCCATGTGTTACTCTTATTAGATATTATATTTAGCTTTAATATTCTCATTCATTTAACCGATACTTCTTACAGAACAAGGACAAGCTGATAATGCTTGGCACGGGAAAGAGAGGGATTTTAAAAACACAGGTAAACATGGTTGAACTTGCATTTCTAGAAAATGACAGAGTAGATATAAGTCCATCTTCCTCAAAAAATATTTTTTAGAAAGAATACATTAAAATGTTGAATATAAACATAAAACGTACTATAACAATTGTATATAACACAGAAATAAATAAATGTGTTGTTAGGCTCAAAAGAAAAAAAAAATGTAAATATGGACACTGATACAATGGCTCTCCCGGAGATATTTGCAAACCTGTATAACTTTATAAGTGAGATTCAATTTGTTCAAAAAGGTGCTAAGCCTTTAGGCCCATGAACAACACAGAATTCCATGAAAACTAAATATAAATCTAGTATCTGAAAAACTGTCATTCTCATGAAAATTCTAGCAAAATAAATCTGCTTGTCATTAAACATTATAAATAAACTTGCCCACCATAATCTGCATTTCATTAGGAAAAAAACCTTCCTCTGAGAATCAGTAACCACAACCTTCCCTCAGACAGGTGGAATTTTGGATTTTGCTCTCTGCACAAGTAAAGAAGCTTCAAGCTGAAAAATTAACATACCAAGTCTGGAGGTGGTAGCACCAAGTTACTGCTAACAGAAATGACCTTCTAGGATTGTCACAGAGAAAATCCTGTTAAGATAAACTTAACCATGCAATTACAAAGCACATTGAAAAAGAACATCTCTAAAATCAAGAGTATGAAAAGCAATAAATATATTTAAAAATTTTTTTAAAATCAAATGAATAAAAGAAAAAAAAAGGAAAATGGACAAGCCCACTAACAAAAAGACCAGGGTTATAAGCTAATTTACTAGCAATGGTCTAAGCAAGTAATCAAGAACAATGCATGCATAAATGAATGAATGAATGAATGAATGAATGAATACCTGTGAAAAACATTAATCAAACAGAAGTTGTGTCTTGGTGTGAAAAAACAAATGTAGCGCACTATTGCTAGAGGAACTAGGTCATAACTATTTCGAGAAAGAAATATAGAAGCCAAGTACTAACAAAGTTTTTAACAAACATCCTACAGAAAACAACAGGAAGCAACTGACCTTTATGTACCAGAAAGTCTATAAAGGCAACTAGATAACCATAGAACCCTGAGGATATATTGCTAAGGAGCTGGATGTTTCTATTATTTGGATCCATATTTAACTACAGGTAGATTTTCCTCAATTCTTATACATGTGGAAGTCATAGAAGAGGAGAGCATGCGTAACATTTATGAGATAGAATGAACTATCTTCTATTAAATTTTACTCTCGATAAAGTTGTGCTGAATATTATCCAAGAATGATGGACTCTCAGCTCAGGAAACACTACAGTTGCCATCATGACAGTAATGCATTGCATTACAATAATTGTTACAGGTTTGTCATAGGAAGGACAAGGCATATATATCACTTATTTAAAGATGAGGCATTCATTTCAAATCTCCTAGTTATCAATCATGTGGCAAATTACATGTTATCTGAGCTTGGTGCCCTCTGAATATGAGAATAACATATCTATCTCATATAAGTTAGTAATATATTTTTAACCCAGTGTTTACTACATATTTTTATTTCAAAAATAAATTTAAAGAAAAAAATCCTATGTGAAGATGATAATGCCACTTATAATTTTAGCATGATTTAGGAACTGTACCAGATTTTCTGGGATAAAACTGATGTTGAAGCATTTTCCATAGTTACTTTAGTCATTGACTCTGTGAGTGAGTGACTGCCATTTCATCATGTAGATCTCCGTGAAATGTTCAGGCCACATTTATGTTGTTTTGTTTCTTTCCTTGAACTGTCTCTCACATTTTCTCCTGGGTAATTAGCAGGCACTGCAGGGTAATTTTTACCAATTCCTTAGATGATTTGGACATCATCATCTGAATGAATTACATGCCACTCTCTCAGGGAGCATCTCAAAGAGAGAAAAGAAGCATAAATTCTCCCTACTTACAGAAAAAATAAGAGCAACTTAGGAGAATAAAATCAAATCATTCATTAAAGGTGAGCAGATGGGAACTGTAGATATTGATTGTCATCTGCATGTTGGTTGTTTCCCATGATTTCTAGCTTCTGACCATGAATGCTCACGGTCAATGAGAGCTGAATCTTTCTACCACAATACAAAAATTTATTGTCTCCTTTGTAAGCCAGGGTTCCCTGAAATAAATAGTATTTTCAGGGTGTTAAATCCTATGAATTGACTAGAGTCATAGATCCATTTGATTTGTGAGATTTGATGGTGGCATTTGGATATTACAAGTGAAGAGGAAGCAGTGTCTTTACATATGATCTCTTAAAATTAGGATTTTCAGATAGAGGATGCTCAGTTTTAATTGCGTTTCAGATAAACAAAAAATTTTAGTAGATGTTACATAACTTTTGGTAAATATTATTTCTTATAAATGTATTCAATGTGATTTTAATATCATTTTAGAAAAAAAGTGTTTTAACAAATGTGTTGCCTGTGCAATATTTTACAAACTGCAAATAATTTTAATATAAGGATATGTATACCCTACATATAAAGATAAGCTCTCATGATGAACTTTTAGGTTTTTTAGTTGTTTTCTGTCTTTCCCTAGTTGCTGGTTACTACCCAGTTTATTTTTTTTCAGAATAGGCTTTATAAATTGACAGTATTGTACACTTAAAAGTCTTTTAATGGGGTAGTTTTCATGTTAGTTATTCTTACCACAGTAAAATTAAAATGTAAATTTAAAAAAAGAAAAGAATAAACAGGGTAAAAAAAATCCATACATCTTCAGAAGGAGGTACTCAATGACATTAAAAATGGACATAAACTCAACAAACACTAGAATAATTCTTAGCAAAGCACTGAAGACATCAGTGTGGTAGGATTGGTACCAGAATTCTGAATTCCTTTGCTTAATCCAGTGCATTTTGTATTCTGCTGGAAAACCCATGGTAGAAGGCCCTGCAACACTTGATTTTTATTTGTGAAAGAAGAGAGATCGGAAAACAGAATAAGATCAATGGAGAAACAGGAGACAACTTCTAGAAATTCAAATAGACATGGCTCCACAATATTCAGTATTGCCCCCCTCGGCCCCTTCCGTGCGGAATTCCTTGGATCAGATTTGCTAAACTGACAACAAAAATTATAGATTCCTAGAATTGCCCCCAGTTGTAAGGTGGCTCCAGACTCAGCTGCTCCAGACCATAGGTCTGGACTTTGTGGTGGGTGCCCAGAAGTTTCTGCCTGATAGTTATGTAGGATAAAGCTGAGTATTACAGTACATAATTCCATCTTACATTTTAATTGGCTGATATTTTTAACTGCAATTGCTCTTTCAATTGAAAATAATGCTTACCGGTTTTGATGTTTTCACTGAAAAGAAACTCAATGTGAGAGAAAAGAAATACCATGGATTGAGGTAAAGCAGCTTCACTACCTTCAATCAGAGCGGTTCCTCTTTGTTTTACTGACTTCTCAGGTAAGTTTTATGAAATGAAGAGGTGGGTACTTATCACTGATTTGACAGTCACAGTGTTATACTTTATATATACTCCATTATACAATTTGAGAAATATATTGACAGTAATATGATGTAATAAATGCTCAAATAAATATTTTAAATATTTTTCATACCCTATCATATACACAATAGAAGAATTAACACATGTAAATAGCATATTAGAGAAAACAAAGCCTATAAAATTAAATATTCAAAATTCTTTAATATTAGGAATGAATCTAGATCTTATAGTAATTTGAAGATTTTCTTTTTAAAAGAAGAAAAAAGTTGTACATGTAAATTAAGGCATAAATGTGAGTTTTAAAACTAAAAAAATTGATTTCAGCTGTAAAAAATGTCATAAATGTCATAAAATTAAGAGTATAATATTTGTATTAGTAAAATCCCAGACACATCTCAGTGTATTGGGTGGTAAGAGTGTTCTTAGAAACCATTTCAACATCAGAATAGATAACACGATTCAATAATAAATTTGAACCTTATTAAAACACACATTAAATATCAAATGAAATATTATTAACACAATCTCTTCTTTGCTGGGCCCCACAAGTATCTGCAGACATTCCAACGCACCTATGCTATTAGTTTGAAGTGTGACGGAGTAGAAGTCAGAATAAAAAGAGAAAATGAGCTTAGTTGACTGAGGTTGAAATATTTTACATTTACAACTTTTGCTGGCTTTCCAATTTTCACACTATCTGACCATTAAAAGGTAAATTTTTCACAGCTGTAAATTTTAAAAGCAACCAGTTGAAATCATGGTAAGAATATTAGAATAACCAAGTATTAAATTATTATGCTGACTTAATGATGTCCATGGTATGTTTCACTTTGCGACTGTATCTCTAAGGCCCCACCTAGGACCTTAACAGTGACAATGAGAGATCCAACATGTGAAACTTTATTAACTTCATATTATCTCTATCTCTCTCTTTTAGAAAATTAAAATTCCGCAAGAATTCTCAGACAAAAATGTAAGTGTATTAAAGAAAAACTGTGATGCCATTGTGTAGATGAAATGAACTCTAATATTTCTATATTAATACTTATATGGCTTTTTAAAAAAATCAATGGATATGTTCCAAACACTGCTGACTCTGGTTAGAGTTTAACCTGCTTTTAGAATGTATGTGTTTCCTATGTATCTCTTTTCTGGGGAAGTAGAAGACACTATTACTTATTTAAATTTTAAAAGCAGATGTGAGTCTATGGCCATGTTACCCTGAACAAACCTGATCCTGTCTGATCTCCAAAGCTAAGCAGGCTCGGGCCTGGTTAGTACTTGGATGAGAGACCACCTAAGAAGACCAGGTGCTTTATGTGCTAAAAAATAAAAAAATAAATAACAGATTGTAAACTGACAAGGTCCTTGCAATCTGTGAGATAACCAACGCTGCCTCACCAAAAAATAAATAAATCAATTTAAATAAAAATAAATAAAAAACAAAATCAGATGTGGGAATTATTTTATATGCCCTATTATGAAAAAAAAAATTGTCAATCTGTCTACAAAGATTGTAATTTGCTTAGATGACACTTCATGAAAGCTAATAAAAACCCTCTGTTCTTCCCAGAAGAGCTAACTGGACTAAATGGGCCAACAGAATCTGACATCGCTGACTGAATTTATTCTAATGGGATTCACAAGGCAGCCTGAGCTGCAGGGTCTGCTTTTTGGGGTCTTCTTCATCATCTAAACAGTCACAGTGGTGGGCAACCTGGGCATGATCATCTTGACCCAGGTGGACTCCCGCCTACACACACCTATGTATTTTTTTTATCAAACACCTGGCTTTCATTGATCTTGGTAATTCTACTGTCATTTGTCCTAAGATGCTGGTAAATTTCATTAATAATCAAAATACCATTTCGCATTATGCATGTGCTACACAGTTGGCTTTCTTCCTTATGTTTATTATCAGCGAATTTTTCATCTTGTCAGCCATGGCCTATGACCATTATTCAGCCATCTGTAACCCTTTGCTCTACAATGTTATTATGTCCCAGAGACGTTGTCACATGCTAGTGGGCATTCCATACATCTACGGTATCTTTCAGGCGCTAATGTTCACTATTAAGATTTTTACTTTGACCTTTTACGGCTCTAAAGTCATAAATCATTTCTATTGTGATGATGTTCCCTTGTTACTTTTGCTCTGCTCAAATGCACAAGAAATAGCATTATTGATCATATTATTTTCAGCATTGAATTTGCTCTCTTCCCTGTTGGTAGTTTTAATATCATACATCTTGATTCTGATAGCTATATTTCGGATGTATTCTACAGAGGGCAGGAAAAAGCTTTCTCCACATGTGGTTCTCACCTGACAGTGGTAGTTGTGTTCTATGGGTCTCTGCTATTTATGTACACACAACCCAAATCCACTCACTCCTTTGATACTGATAAAATGGCCTCCGTGTTTTACACTTTGGTGATCCCCATGCTTAATCCCTTGATCTACAGTTTAAGAAACAAAGAGGTAAAAAATGCCTTCTACAGGGCCTTTAAGAATCAATGCAAACTTTGAATTTAATATTCAACATAGAATATTGTTCTAATAACCTAAATGTCACTTAATATTTCTAATACATATAATTACATTTTTTTGACTTCAGAGCAAAGAATAATCATAATGCACAGATAGACTGTTTTTCTTATATTCAATCAAATTAATCTTCATATTTTAGATCTCAATTAAACAATACTTCCTCCTTAACATTTCTTGTTTTTGAATCACTATTTCTTTTAAAAATCCTATATAATCTGACATTTCTTACAGGCAAAACACTTATTAAATTCTACCTCAATAAACTATGTGTTTGTTTTGTTCTTTTATTATTATTATTTTAGGGCAAGTATCTATCTTCCATCTGGTTTTTATTCTATTTTCTGAATGTCAAATATAGTGTAAACAAAGTGAGCCTCTTGCAGACAGCATATACTTTGATCATAATCATTTAAAATTTATTCTGCAAATATCTGCTTCTGGATAATTTACTCCATTTACATTTAAAGTAATTGATAATGAAGACCTACTTCTACCCTGTTGCTGTTTGTTTCCCACACATCTCTTTATCTTTTTGCTCACATTTTTCTCCATTACAAGATATTCTTAAGTTTGTGGTTGAACACTTACTTAGTGATACCTACAGTGAAATTCCATAAGATTGTGAAAAGAATAATCAAGGAACTATAAGCTGAACAATTCCAGAGATCACACAGGGCAGGAAGACATTACAGTTTCCAAATCTAGGGAACAATTTCCAAATCTAGACTTCTGCTGTTCCTACTCATATAGTTTGAAAATAAGCCTCAAAAAGAGTCATCTGATTTTTGTTTAAAATATTTAGGACTCATTTAGGAAGATAGAAAAAAGTTATAACACTTGTTAACACAAAATTCATAATATTCTACATCCAATCACAAATACTAGACATATACAATAAGAATACTGATTCCTCCCAGGAGATAACTAACATAAACCATGAAATAAGAGTAAGGGTAAAATTATTGGGCAAAAGCCTTTAAAACATTTTATAAATAAGTTTGTAGTGTAAGTCCTGCCATTTGTGGGTTTTTTTTTCTTTTTTAATGCGAGTCCCTGAATTAAGTTTTAATTAACAAGGCATTCATTTCAAAGAGGCATCCTTCAAAGACTGCTATCTTGAATAAACACATTGCTAGCCACCACTAGACCTTTTAAAGAGCCAGGCTGCCTTCCCCATGGAGGCTCTTTTATTTTGGACAACTTCATTGATTTCAACAACGGACCATCTGGGCTACTGTTCATTTTCTCTTCCCAAGCTTTAAATTTTCACTCTTCTGTTTTAAAGCGACTAATAGAGAGTAAGCCCAGAGAACCCTAGGCCCTCATCCTAGAGCCCAATAAAACAGAATCCCACGCCCCTTATATGGTCTCTACTTCTAACCTCACTGTGTGATCTCGGGTCTGCTATGTTATGAATTACTTGAAACCTGTTTCTTTTTAAAGTTTCCTGTTGGTTATTACTGAAGGGTAACTTTTCAATCATAATAAAAACCACGAGGACTAGTCTAGCCACATCACTGGATATTGATAGGCTGAGACCAATATGAAAGAATGTTCAATATACAAAATGATTTAAAGAAAATATTAACTTTTTGAGGAGACAGATGAAAGATTAAAACAAATGGGACCTCTAGAGATTAAAATACAACACTGTATGGAAATAATTTTTTTGAATGAGAATAATAGCAGATTATAAAGCAAGTTATACCCCAAAAAAGAAATGATATTGTAGCAGAGTGAAATGCTCACTCTCCCTCTGACTCTGATTAATAGTTCCTGCTATATGCTAATGGACTAGAAGAATTCTTGAGGCTTGAGTGCTTTGCAAAAATAGCCCCTAGTCTAAAGAAGCTTTTGCTGGAGAGGTGGGGAAATGTGTTAATGACTGTTTACCAAAGATTTACAAGAACTTCAAGACAATACTCAATCACCATGAACAAGATGATTTGGAGATTTTGAGGTCTTCCTTGGATCATAATTCTTGCCTTGCCTTTTATGAAGAAAGGGTGCTGGAACTCTCAAGAAGAATTTGAGAAACTATTGAAAGCTCCCATCTTCTAAGCATCTTCTCAACAATAAAATTTTTCTTATTCTAAATTCTGATCTATTGAATATTGGCTGTTTTTAAACATTGGGCACATAAACTTTGTGTTAGCAACAATAACTACACTTAAACATATCATAATAGAGGCTACCCAAAATGAAGCCAGAGAGAAATTAAAATACTGAATAAACATCACAAAAATATTCTCAATGATATGTAGAACAATAACAAGCTACATACTGTACATTTAAATCTAAGTCTAAGTTGAAAGAAGACACTATATAAGGCAAAAAATCATTGGAGGAAATGTTGGGCACATTTTATCCAAAATTTTTTTTAAATCCTGTAATTTCGAAGATATAAAAAGTTAAGATAATTCTAAACAAAATAAACAGAAAGGAAATTACACCAAAGTATATCACAATTAAATTTCTGAAAATCAATGATAAAGAGAAGAGTTGAAAAATATTTTATGAATAGATGAAAAAATTTACCACTGATTTATTGGCAGATACAAGTCATAAGACATTGTCTTATGTTAATCTAAGATTAGATATCCAGCAAAAATATCCTTGGTTAAGGAATGTTATATTATCAAATGCTGCATAATCTTTTTTCAAGAAGTCAATTTCAATTTACTCACATTTTGTATGTGTGTGTAACATACCTAATATATTCAGGATGTAGTGTGACAGAGATGCTGACAAAGGCATATTTATGATTTCCAGTGTTTAATGATTTTGCCCAATTTATTTATTTAGTTAGACCTAGGCACGAAGTATTTTTGACTTTTCCTAATGGGACATTTCAAGAATAAACAGAAATCAAGGGCATTCTCCCTCAGGTAAATACATGCAATTTTTAAATTCTTGAATCAGATTAAAACTAACAAAATGAATCTCAAGTGGGTAGAAAAACACTTAAATACATTCTCCAACAACCAATGAGAATTAAAACAGTAACAATTCAAAGCAGATTCTCCCCTAAGGTGAGTATAAAATACTGTTTTGAAAATTTCTTAGGGCATATAGTTTAAACTGGATCATCAAAGATCTTGAATGGCATTATGCTCTGCAAAACTTTATTTTTCCCTTGCAATATACATTTCTGTCATTAATAGGATTAATGTTCAGGACAGATCTGACACTCTACAGAGTGGATTTAGACCATCTGAGTTTTCCAGCAAACTTACTGCTACAATCATCTATTTTAACAAGGGTTTTCGTCTATCTTTACTTACCATGTATCCCTTCTGTACCACTTTCTATTTCTTATTCTGAAAACATAATGACTTTATTTGAATCCTGATTCCATTTACTATCTGTGACCTTTGTTAAATTATTTTACTCCTTGTGCCTCAGTTTCCATGACTTTCAAATGAATACGGTAAGACCATCTACTTTGTAGAGCTACTGCATGGGTCATTTACATATACATAAGTATATGTAAAGTGCTCGTAAAAGTGCCTGGCACATTATAAGTTCTCTATCAGTGCTTTATACTCATTTGTATTCTTCTTTTTACTGGGCCTTTTTACAGACATCTCATAATGTGCCTGGCACATCTTATAATGTGCCTGGCACATTATAAGTTCTCTATCAGTGCTTTATACTCATTTGTATTCTTCTTTTTACTGGGCCTTTTTACAGACATTGTGGTTTTAAATAACCACAATGGCCAAGTTCTCTTTATGAAAAAGAAGAATGTATGATCAGAAGATATTAGAAGTGATATAATAGGCAGAGATAACAGATGTATTAAGAGGGTACTAAAATATTAATAATAAAATTCTAATATTAATGTATTGCGACATTAGATTTTATATTGGGTAAACAAGTTGAACTTACAGTGACAAGTACTGAAATATATATTAATGGTCAGGCTTTTCCCATTCACTGTCTGATCCATCACTCCGCCAACAGATTAGGAAGCTTTTTTATGTCTTGCTACTTTAAACAGATATGATAATTGTCAATAATATAAGGTATATGGTTTAGATGTCCATGTGTTTACAAATTACTTGAAATTTTTAAAAAGCTAAAATATAGTAGGTAGATCTTTTGATATACTTAAAGTGACTTTGGATCAAAAAAGTATGTCATAAGAGATATATCAAAATGACCACTTCAAAATATCTTGCCTTGTAAAGCAAACTTACCAAAGTTTCAATGAAAATGTGTTTTATGTCAATTTCAGCCTGTCAACAGTGACTATCAGCTAGGAATGCCTGAGAGCACATACCTCTGCCCTGTGTCAAGCCCCCTAGACATTTCCCCACCAGAAAAAATATTGTGGCTGAACCAGGCCTTGTTATTCTTATTATGATTCACCATCACCAACAACTATCAGGAACTTTTAAAATAAGGTTTGTTATTCTGGTCCTGGAAGGTACTTGCCTCACAAGGTTCAGGTAAAGAGAGAAAAAGAACATGTGGACCTGGGGTTCTGCTTTTATTGGGGTCAAGGGCAGAGTGCCTAGATTTATTCTTTATTGACAAATTTAAAACCTAAGAGCAGAAATTAAAGCATAGAAAGGGAAAAGCAGGGTTATTCAAGCCTTCAGTTACTTAGGTCACCCAGGGATTTGTGAAAGAGAACTTCACAGGTGGTAAGCCTAGGTCTTTATCTAATTGTGTAGCTAGCAATAAATTTATTTATTCCAAATAGATGTTATTGAAATAATGGTCTCCACAATCAAAAGCTGAATGTCAGAAACACATTAGAATCAAAAAAGCTGATTGTCAGGAATTTACACTAAAATGTGTAGTTTTGGCTTGATGGGAATAGGCGTCTTTGTTTATAATTTAAGACAAAGAAAATATCTCTATATCTCATAAATCCTATATTAAATTCTTTTAGAAGATATCATCTCCAATATAATAAGTATTAATTTTATACCTTACACAGGTTACCAAGAAGAACCATATGGAGAAACACAATCATACTGCAGTGACCAAGGTGACTGAATTTATTCTTTTGGGGGTCACTGACAACCCTGAGCTGCAGGCACCTCTCTTTGGAATCTTTCTAATCATATACTTGGTCACGGCGACAAGCAATCTGGGTATGGTTCTTTTGACCCATGTGGACACCAAACTACATACTCCCATGTACTTTTTTCTTAGGCATTTGTCAATTACTGATCTTGGTTACTCCACTGTCATTGGCCCAAAAATGATGGTAAATTTTGTGGTTCACAAAAATACAATTTCCTACAATTGGTGTGCCACACAGCTAGCATTGTTTGAGATTTTCATCATCGCTGAACTGTTTATTCTATCAGCAATGGCCTATGATCGCTATGTAGCCATTTGCAAACCTCTTCTCTATGTGGTCATCATGGCAGAGAAAGTACTTTGGGCGCTGGTACTTACTCCTTATCTCTATAGCACATTTGTATCACTATTTCTTACAATTAAGTTATTTAAATTGTCCTTCTGTGGCTCTAACATCATAAGTTATTTTTACTGTGACTGTCTCCCTCTGATATCCATGCTCTGTTCTGACACACATGAACTAGAACTAATCATTTTGATCTTTTCAGGGTGTAATTTACTCTCTTCTCTCTTGATTGTTTTTGTATCTTACATGTTTATTCTTGTGGCCATTTTGAAAATGAACTCAACTGAGGGGAGGTACAAAGCCTTCTCCACCTGCAGCTCCCATCTGACGGTGGTGGTTGTGTTCTATGGTACGTTATTGTTTATTTACCTGCAGCCCAAATCCAGTCATACTTTTGATATTGATAAAATGGCCTCTGTGTTTTACACCCTGGTGATTCCTATGCTGAATCCATTGATCTATAGCCTAAGGAACAAAGAAGTAAAAGATGCTCTGAAGAGAACTTTATCTAATTGGTGCAAAATCCCCACTTAACATTCAATTGCAAAGGTGGATCTTTGTTTAATATTGTGTTCTTCCAGTTATAGCATCAAAATGTAAAAACGTTTTATCAGATTAAGCTTTTTTCTTTTTCTGGACTCTGTTAGATAAATAAATATTGTAGTCAGATAATTTAGGTTTTGAGTTAGTTTCAAGGTCATATTGGAACTTGTATTATTTAGAAATAAGGCAATCATGCCAAATTTTTCAGAGATAGAAAGAAAAATTTTAAATATTTAAAATGGAGTGAAATTAACCCCAAAATTAATAATATATATTTTATAACTGTCACTGTATATTAAAGAGAAATAAGATTGAACCATAAAGAATGTGTAAGCAAGGCAGGAGGCAAGAAAGTGAGTAAATGTGTAATTGATTATAACACAGCATGAACAAAATGTTTCAAGAATCTAGGCTAAATAAGAAATAAAACATGCCACCTCCGAATGAAATATTCAAATCGGATTGAGTTAATATTTTCAATCTCAAGGATAGAGTGGGCATTTAGGAAAACATTTTTACTAGGAACCATGAAAAAATGTTGGCTAATCCGGGATTCCCCTTCACAAATCCACACACTATAGTTAACTTTAGTTTAGCCTTCTGATAAACAACCTGACTGGATTGACAAACTCAAGATAAACAGTTAACTGATCATCTACTGGAATGACATCAATATTTTGAAAAATTTATAGAAGTGATAATTAAGATTAAAGATATCTGATGCAAACCAGGGTTACTTTTATTTTCATTCATGTCTGATTTGTCTTAATGAGCTTGTGTACACAGAGGCAATATTTTGCATGAACTCTGTGTTAACACAGTGCTGCATTCACTTTGTGGAACTAGCTACTCAGCAAATATACAAATTCCTTACAAATTAATATTCTCCTTGTTATTTGAATAGGCATTTTTCAGATATTTAAGATATATACATTACCCCAATTATGCTTCTTTTAATCTACCTTTGTATTCAAAGTAAAAATTGTAGGGAATTAAACCAGTACATAAATAAGAGTGTCTTTATTCCAGACCCATGCATTGTATTTACTTTTTCGCTTTTTTAATATGCTGCAGTCTATTTTGTTGTCGATCTTAAATTTTCTGAAAGAAAGAAAGAAAGAAAGAAAGAAAGAAAGAAAGAAAGAAAGAAAGAAAGAAAGAAAGAAAGAAAGAAAGAAAGAGAGAGAGAGAAAGAAAGAACAATGTGAGGTTATGGATATGTTAATTAGCTTGATTATTATAATCATTTCATAATATACACATAGATCCAAACATTATGTTATATACCTGAAATAAATATATAATTTTATTTATCAATTGTAACTTTAAAGGTTAACTTTTTTTAATTTTTAAAAATAAAAAATGAAACAAAACAAAGTGAACAGAATAAAGAAAATACAAAATTTGATTCTTCAATCAGATCGATTTTGTTTTTCATGTTAGCTTCAGGCCCTATCTCTAAGCATATTTGTTATTATGAATAAATTCTATTTTCTAGAGCAACATTTTATGTTATATTGGTCACATATATTTTTCTTTTTCAAATCCTATTATTTCCATTACTTTTCATAATCCACAAGTTAAATAATATTAATAGCATCCTCCAGTTCTATCTATATAAAAAGGGTTTTAAAGAATCATAATACATTATGTTCCCTACAACTTTCTTACTTGAATTAATCATCAGCATCTTTTTTGGTCAAGAAACATTATTTTATTTTTTAATTTTTAATATTAGTATACGATTGTGGGATATAGATCAGTCACTTGTATTTGGCCATCCTTTAATTGATGGACATTTGGTTGTTTATGTTTTTATTTCTTTTGTCAATATAAAAAATGCGTGGAAATAATTGAAGTGCCCTTCACTGGATGATTTGATAAAGATGTGGTACATATATACACTGGAATATTGCTCAGCCATAAGAAAATGTGAAATACTGCCATTTGTGACAACCGGATGGGTCTTGAGATTACCGTGCTAAATAAAATAAATCATACAGAAAAAATTGAGAACCATATAATTTCATTCCTATGTGGGATATAAAACCAAAAGCAACAAACAAACAAGATAGAGACTCATAAACACAGAAAATTTAGTGGTTACCAGAAGGAAGGGGGTAGAGAGAAGGTAGTACAGGGTTAAGGGGTCAAATACATGATGATGGAAGGAAATTTAACTTTGGGTGGTGAACATTCAATGCAATATGCATATAACATGCTATTGAATTATACACTTGAAACCTATATTATCTTGTTGACCAATGTCACCCCAATAATTTCAATAAAAACATAAATAAATAAAATGTTGTTATATTCAATCTAGGATGAGCAGTAAAGTGTCACTTGATATTTAAAAAATGCTATAATAAATAACCTCATGCTTATAACATGATCACATTCTTTTTAATTTCTAAAATAAATGATAAGAATTCTTTCTCATCCTAATTACATGCTGTTGGATAAATATTTTACATATATGCATAATAATTTGAAGTAAAAAATAAAACACTGAGAAAAAAAACTATATATTGTGACTTTTTTTCAAGTAGTTTTTTTTTTTTCCTGGAAAAAATACTAAATTTACTGACATATCATTTTCACTGTGTGCTGGTAAAATTCCAGAATGAAAATAACAGATGAATAACTTTGATTACATAGATCCAGGCTATCACAAAGAAGACTCAGAGGGTCTGGTTGACCTCCTAGGGTGCCAATCCTGGGTGACATGTTCTCCAAAGATGTAAAAGGCAATTAGGTACTTGAATCACCTGTGCTTCAGAGTTAGGGTCTCCAAGGCTTATAGAGCTCCATAAACTCTCACTGCTAAGCCACATAGAGATACTCATTAAGAATCTGAAGCATATTCTCCTTTAGAGGTGGGTAGAAAATATTTATCTTATTTTTCTATAAGGCCTTTAAAAGATCCAAACTATTCCTCATTTTAATTTAGAAGATACTAAACCTTATATCTAATTAAGTAATAAAATACTTTAAGGTTTGTTCCAAGATTTATAACTTGTTTGGTGAATATAGGGTGTTAAATATGATCCAGCTATTTATGTATCCAAATTAGAATTGTATCATTATGTTTTATATATTTAAATAAATTATATCACTACAGAAAGAATGGATTTTTTCTCACTGAGGTTATTTTTATCACAATTTTATTTTGGCAATATTATCTAAAATTAAAACTGTTTGTTTCACAGGATAACATGTGAAAGAAAACTAAGTAAAAAAACTACCCAAACTCCAAATGTTTTTTTTTTTTTTTGAGAATATAATGCTACATCACAGATTCTCTCAAGAAAATTTTCCATTAAATTCAATAACATACAAGCACACATACACATACGAATATGTTCAAATTATATCATCGATGTAATAATAATGCCTATGATATAACATCTACCTGATAGTAAAATAAATCTACCACACTTCAGGTGAATCTCAAAAAGAAAGACTTCTGTTTTAAGAGAGATACTGAATGAACAGAAGCAAGACTAAGAAACTGTAGACCTGTAGATTGCTGGTTTGATAGGAGACAACCTCTATACCATTCTCAAAGAGAAAATAAAACCCAGGAAAAAAGATTCACTTACAGGGTTGCCCTTCATTCCACTGAACTAAAATAGGATGTTCAAAAATAAACCGTTCAGTTGTTTGCCTCTATGTTTTGTTGGGGTTGTTTTTTTCTGCTGTGCAGACTTTTTAGTTTGATATAGTCCCATTCATTTATTTTTGCTTTTACCTCCCTTGCTTTGGAGGTCTAGTTTATAAAATCCTCTCTAAATCCAAAGTCCATAATTGTAGTGCCTATATTTTCTTCTATCATTTTATTGTGTTAGGTCTCATAGTCAGGTCTTTGATTCATTTTGAGTTAATTTTAGTGTATGGTGATAGTAATCTAGTTTCTTCTTTTGCATGTGACTTTCCACTTTTTCCAGTACCATTAATTAAGAGGCTTTTATTCCTCCATTGTATGTTTTTGGCTTCAATTTTAACTTTGGGTGAACACACAATGCAATATACATATGATGTATTATTGAATTGTACCTTTGAAATCTATATAATTTTATTCACCAATGTCACTCCAATCATTTTAAAAAAATAAATAACCAAAAGTTAATTTACTTGTTTATCTTTAACCTCATAATTTGATAATAAAATGATTCTAAGTACATATAAATTATTTCTACATACACTTCTTTAAAGACTATTGTTATTACTCATTAGCTATAAAACATTGGTATTAATAGGTAAAACTCAGCTAACTTTTTACTGTTCCAGTTATTTACTAGTATTTATAAGAAGGTTAAAAATGCCCAGTGTATGATCAGAAATGACATTTTTTAATTCTCCAAAACCTAGAATTGTTGGCCTCATTTTTCACTACAGTCAATTCTATTTTCTGATTGCACTGAACCATGGCTACCTATGGTGGTCAGACTTCTTTCTGATAACGTACCACCTCTCACTCACATAAAATGTAGTAATCTCAGAAGAATCGATATGAGAATCCATGACATGAGAAATAAATTTATCTAAAGCTTGAACATTGCCTGGCACAAGTAGGAAATCAAAAAATACTGGGTAAATAAGTAAATAAATAATAGGATGAGTTAAGGAAACCAAGGACTCAGAGGGCCAGAGGTGAAAATTTATGTTCAGTGTATGCCTGGAAGGGTATTGTGACTACAAAAATGACTTAGATCTGATTGAAAAATGCACTGAAAATGAGGCTAAAGCATGTGTTAATTATTCTTAAAAAATAGCTCAGATTACATATTTTAATTACTCAAAAATCTTTAATGACCACCATTTGCCTACTGTTCTAATCTGAGTGAATCTTGACACAGAGACCAAGAAGGTTACAATACTTAAGATGACAATGTTAATGAAAGCTTGACCTAAGAAATTCAGAGGAATGCTTAGAATAGAAAAGTATTTATGGAAATTGGCAAATAATATGGTGCTTGAAAGAGGAAAATTGAAAATGAATATGATGTTTATGATTTAAAATGTTTGCTTTTTAAAATGTATTATTGTAATTTAAAATAAAATATATAATCAGGAACACACTATATTTCAGCAAAAATAGAAGAGTTGATAATAATTTGAAAACATTCATGTTGGCAGATAGGTGATATGTTTCTAAGGGAGACAATGAAGACAACAAAAGCTTCAGAAAAAATATTAAAAATTGTAAACACAGAGAATGCTAGATAAGAAAAAGGCATGGGGAGGCAAAAGCAATATTCTGAAGTGTAGTGTTTAGGAAAAAGAGGAAAGCTAGGATCTCAAATCAGAGTATTGATTTGAGAAGGATGCAGATTGATTGAGAAACATATCAAGAATTTTTGTTACAAATTTTGAAAAAATTTTTGAAATAAATGTTAAAATTATGAATCATCTTTTTAAAACTTAAAGCTTATAATGTTATTCATCTATCTACCTTAAAACTTCTTAATGGCTTACAATTCATTCAGAATACAACCCAAATACATACTGTGACCTATATTACCTGATTCTACTAATTCTCTACCTCCTCATTAGTATCCAGTCACAATGGCATCCATTAAATTTCTCCTCAAAAACAAACAAATGACAAGAAACTAAGTTTTTTTCCTGCCCTAGAATAGGATCCCTGCCTGGAATCCTTGAATGATTTTCCTATATTTTATTAAATAGTGGGTTCCTTCCCATGCTTTAAATTTCATTCAGATGTCACTCTCTCAGAAAGGTTTCCCTTAACTCCTGCCTGAGGTAATTCTCCCAGGTTATCCTGATGTATCTTTTTGTTTACGTACTTATTCCACTTACTACAGTCTAAAATTATCTTGTATATATGTTTTTATACCAGCCTTTTGAGTCTTCTTTATTATTGAAATAAAAAAAATCCCTGATGTGAGAAACAATTTACTTGTACCAGGCAATATTCAAGCTTCAGAGCTTGAATATTGCCTGGTACAAGTAGGAAATCAGCAACTACTGATATATTTATTAGTAAATTAACATATAATAAGATGAGTCAAAGAAGCCAAGGAGAAGAATGATATTTAGTGTCAGAAAAAAACTGATAAAACAAACAAACAAACAACATTATAAGTTCTTTTTGTCTTTTTTTTTTTATCCTTATTATATAGTCACTTCATTTCTCTCACTACAGAATAATTTTCTAGTATTCTATTTTTTTTGTATTTTACTTTTTTTAGAAAGGGAGAGAATGTCAACAGCTGGGGGCTTTTACAGTTCAGACACATATAGTCCTCTTTTTAAACTATTTTATTTAGGTATGATTGACATACAGAAAGCTGTACTTATTCAATGTATATGATTTGATGAATCAGGGGATGAGTATATATTGATGAAACCATCACTAAATAAACATGTCCATCACATCCAAAAGTTGTTTCCTAGCCTATTTATTTGTTATTATTTTTTGAATTATGTATACATAACTTTATTTGTTATACTTAAAAGTTTATTTATTAATCTTAAAAGCTTGCTAAACAGTAGATTTTATGTTAAATAATAATATAGTGTTGACTCTCTGGCACTTAACTCCAAATCTTCAGATAAGACACAATGCCAGGACTTCTTTGGGCCAGTTGTCTACCACTGGTACTAAGAACTGTGATTGAAAAGGTCTAGTTAGGAGCAAACCGTCATCTGTGACACAAAAATCTCTAGGAAAATATTCAGTCACATGATAATAATAAAATGCTGATTATTTTTGGCAAATATATGTAATGTAATAACAAAATCTAAAATGTGAAAAAATGTCAAGATCAACTAAAAACTAAGGCCAGATATATTTTATAAAATCTTAAAATAATGTTATGGACTCATATAAATAATAAATACAGGTTAAAATAAAAACAGTGAAAAGAATATGAGGATTTGCATAATTTTGAAGGCAAAAAAAGTTATGAGAGGGAAGATGTTGATCTAGCAAAGAATAGTGAATCAAATCATAAAATTTATATAATTGTCACAGTTTGTTTTTTTAATTGAAAAGATAATGAGTAACATGAAAAATAGATCTGAAAACATATCACCATCTATTTTTGTCTGAGTTAATAAAATAGAATATATGAAAAAGCAGTAAAAGACATGAATGGTAGAATACACAAGTTCTGAGTACCATCTAATAGAAATTATAGGTCAGAATAAAAAAAATAGGATGGAAAAGTGATTAGAATTATCAACTCATAAGAAAAAGCAAGAAGTCTCAGATAAAAAATCATAAAAATGCATTGAATTATTTGAGACATACAATCAATCAAGCTTTTTTTAATGTTAAATAAAAATATATATAAATTGTGGCTTCAAATATTTCTGAGTTAATATGTATTCATAATTTAATGGGATTGGGAGTAAGTATACTAAAGTTGCATGATGATGGATTATCTATTTAATTTTCATACTTGTTACTCTCTAAAATAATTGCAAAGTAACCCTGACTTACTACCTGAATTAGAGTAACACAAGATCCCAGGAAATCTCATCCAAGAGTTGTCCTTGTCATCTAACAGTCCTAAAAGGTAATTCCTTAAAATCACTAAACACCTCTTCTTTTCTTCCCCAAACAGATGAATTTCCAAACACTGTCATGGCTCCTGGAAATTTCACCTGGGTCACTGAGTTTATTCTCACAGGTGTGTCAGATCGTGCAGACCTCCAGATCCCACTCTTCTTGGTTTTCCTGGCCATCTACGGGCTGACCGTGGCTGGAAACCTGGGCATCATCACCCTCACTAGCATTGACTCCCAACTGCAGACCCCCATGTACTTTTTCCTCCGACACTTGGCTATCATCAATCTTGGTGATTCCACTGTCATTGCTCCTAAAATGCTGATTGACTGTTTGGCAAAGAAGAAAACCACTTCCTACTATGAGTGTGCCACCCAGCTGGGAGGGTTCTCGGTTTTCATTGTAGCTGAGGTTTCCATGTTAGCTGTGATGGCCTATGACCGCTACGTGGCCATTTGTAATCCCCTGCTCTACATGGTGGTGGTATCTCGCCGGGTTTGCCTTCTGCTGGTATCCTTCACTTACCTCTATAGCTTTTCCACAGCTATGGTGACAACATCTTTTGTATTCTCTGTGTCTTATTGCTCTTCCAATGTAATCAATCACTTTTACTGTGATACTGTCCCTCTGTTAGCATTGTCCTGCTCTGATACTTACTTCCCAGAGACAGTCATCTTCATATCTGCGGCTACAAATTTGGCTTGTTCCATGATGATAGTTCTAGTCTCTTATTTCAACATTGTATTGTCCATCCTAAGGATACGTTCATCAGAAGGAAGGAAGAAAGCCTTTTCCACATGTGCTTCACATATGATGGCAGTCACAGTTTTCTATGGGACGCTCCTATTCATGTATTTGCAGCCTCGAACTAACCATTCGTTGGATACTGATAAAATGGCTTCCATTTTTTATACACTGGTGATCCCCATGCTGAATCCCATGATCTACAGCCTGCGCAATAAGGACGTGAATGCTGCCTTAAAGAGATTTCTGACAAAGTCATGCTGTTCTTCAAACTCGATGTAATTTCAGAACTCGATAAGTAAGTAAGGAGATGGTCAAGATAGACTGCCATTATATCCAAGAAAGCAAAGGCCAGGCGGCTGACTTACAGGTTTTCAAGTAATCCTGGGAATTAAAAGGGGCTAGCGTTTGGGAGGCATTGAATTCAAAAATAAACTGAAGCTCTTGGACTTATAAGATTAATGCCGAAACAAAATGCTGTTGACTAACTTTGCTAAAAAGTATGCAAGTAACTAGGTTGAAATAAATATTTTCAGGAGTTAGGAGAGAAGTCAGTGAACAACAATTAAATAATTTAAAACAGAGCCACGAAATATGGATGAGAAAATTCGATCTTATTTTTTGGCTCCCTTTTCTTCCTGGGTATGTTTGGCTATAATGAATCACTACATCTTGAGGAATTGTAATTGCAAATGGCTAAAGACCTTTCCATAGCTTAATTAACAAAGTTAAACTGACAAATGTATTTAAAATAAAACTTCTTAACTTATAAAATCATTTGACTAAAGAAAAAATACACTACTGATGAATTATGTTCTGAATGCTTCTGTTGATGTAATTTATACAATTTTTTTTATGAAAGACACAGAGTATCATTATTTAATATACTTTCATTCTGGGTACTATTGATAAACAGTGGATTTTGTAAAAGCTTTTTTCTCTCTAAGTATCAGTCTTCTTTAATGCGTGTATTAAGTGTACTGTGGTGTGATATCACTCTTTCAATGGACTATGTTTGTGAAAGTTCTTTAGATCATTACAAAAAATGTAATTGTTATAATTAACTTTTTCTGTTCTCATCTTTTTAATTAAATTTATTGGGATGACATTAGTTAATAAAATTATATAGGTTTTAAATGTACAATTCAATAATATATCATCTGTATATTGCATGTGTGTTCACTACCCAAAGTCAAATTTATGTCACCATATATTTGACCCCCCTTTCCTTGTATTTATCTTTTCCCTTTTTCCATTTCCCTCTGCTAACCACTAAACTTTGTCTGTGTCTATGAGTTTTTGTTACTTCCTCTTGTTCACTTGTTGCCTTTGGTTTTTATCCCACAAATGAGTGAAATTGTACAGTTCTCAACCCTATCCACCTAACTTATTTTGTTTAGTATAAGTGATTCATCCATGTTGTCACACATGGCAGTATTTCCTCTCCTCTTATGGCTGAGTATTAGTTTTTGATCAGTTACCTGAAAATCTATTGTACAACTTTGAATATAAAAATGTGTCCAGACTGTATCTCAGACTCATCAAACGAGAATTGAGTTAACCAATGTGATAATAAATTAATATTATTTATATAATTTATGTAATTAAGAACAATATGGTTTTTTGAAATTAATTTTCTGAAAATGTTTTATTCTTTGACTGGCAACATACCTGAAACATGAAGAATACCCTAGAAAATATTTCATTTCTTTTGGACTCTTCAGTAGAGAGAGAATGTTAAAACATTCAGTATTTAATGATAAGGTAGATTAAGTCCATTTTTTTTAATTTCTTGTGAGAACTAACAATGCTGTGAGTACAATTTTATGAAGAAGGAAATTTCTGAATAAGTTTCTTAATCTTTGAACATTTCTTCATAAAACCATTGAGTAAGTAACCTCAATCTTGTCTGTTCTATACCTCCTCTCTACTGTGGATCGGGGTACTTGGGTTTCAGCAATTAATTCCATCTGTTACTCACTTGTGAAAAGGTATCACATTTAAAAAAAGACTGTGCTTAGAGTAATTAGATGATGCACTGTGAATTTACTGTATCTGTAAATGTGTAGACACTACTATTACACTGTACATAGGAAAGGGTGATCTTGTAAAACTTACTATTTATTTAAGGAAATGTGAGAGTATCTTCTGTCTGGTAATCAAAGTTGATATTGTTTCATGTGTACAATTCAATGTTGCATTATGTTCACCAGCCAGAGTCAAATGTGATGAAAAAAACCAGGTGACAATATGAATGGGTAAGACATTAAAGACCAAAAATACATGAGGTGGAAAACAGATGTAGAAAGCATGAAGATATTATGAAATAATGTGCCTTTTGCTGTATGTATTCATAGCCTACATAAGATATATTTTATATATGAATAACCTAAACATTTTTTTAAGACCACATAAAATTATAAGACTGTGTGATATTTCTGAATTGTGACTTGAGCGTATTAACTATAGAGGGAAGTAAAAAAAAAAATCAGAAACCAGTTTAGTGTAGAAAACTGCCCTAAAGCCTAACAACTTCTGGTGTTCATTGGGGACTGACACCGTTTATTGTGACCTACTTATGTTGATAGACCAACCGCAAAGACCTTGAGCATACAACAAGATTAAGATTATGATTCATGAAAAAGCAATGTTGAAACATTTTGTGGGATAAGGTCAAATGTCATCACAATTCCTAAAACAAGAAGATAGTAAGAAGAGCCAAGAATTAAAAGTTTTGTATCATTACTTATAATCATTTTGAGATAAAAAATTCATCTCTGATTTGTGAATTAATTTATGTGAAAATACTTAATTAAGATAAATAATAAAATGAAAATATTTAATTTGTGGTATTTTAATTTTTATGAAGTACACTAACTGTTTCTGGCAGTGTGCTAAGCAATTTATAAGTTAGAAAATCATAGCAATTCATTTTTTTTTACCCAATTCAAATTATGATTTTTATTTTAAGCCAATTTTCAGATAAGGTAACTGAGCCTTTGAGAATAATAAATAAATTGCTAAAGTCTTTCAGCTAATAAATGACTGAGCTAGGATTCAAATAGGAAATTTGACTGAAAGGCCCACATTCCTAACCACTGCATAAAACTAAATATTATCAAATTATGTTTGGTTCATATCTTCATCATACAATATCTAAATAAATTTAAATATATAAGAATATGCATGATAATTAATAATGCTATAGATTTTATAAAGGTTGGATAAATTGGAAATGTATTCATAACATAAAAAAATTTCTATACTGTTAACTAATGCTGTTTTTAACAGCTTTATAAATGTAATACTTATACACCATAAAATTCACTTAATGTAAATTAATCGTTATTAAGTTGATTTTAGTAATACTTTTTTGTTTCAGTAAATTTGTATAGTTATGCAAGTTATATAGAGTACCATTATGCAGATCCAATTCTAAGGTTGTAATTTACAAAGTCAATGTTTGCAAATAAATGGTGTTTTGTAAATGTAACCATGATCTATTTGTAAATATTTGCATTCTTTCAAAAAGTTTCTTTGTGTACATTTCTAGCTAGCTTTACTCCCATCCATAGATCTAGACAACCAGTGATCTACCTTCTGTCTCAGATATTTGTCATTTGCAAATTTTCATATAAATGGAATCATAAAATATTTAATTTTTTATGTCTGGCTTCTTTTACTCAGCAAAGATTTTGAGTTTCATCCATGTTGTAGCATGTATTAGAAGTGTTTTCCTTTTTATTACTGAATAATATTTGCCTGTATGGATATACCACATTTTATCTATTTACCAGTTGGTAGGCATATGGATTGTTCTATCTCTTGCCTAATATAAATAATGCTGCTGTGAACATTTGTGAAGTAGTCTCATGTTTATATATATGTTTTTATTTTGTCTTTGCTTGATACCTGGGAGCAGAATTGCTAGGGGCAATTTGAGAGTCTATGTCAAACCTTTTACAAAGCTATCAAAAAGTTTTCCAAAGTTTTTCTTCTCACAGCAATACGAGAGTTTCAGCTTCTACACACCCTTACTAACAATTTGTATTGACAATCATTTTGACTAGAGTTACTCTAATGGAAACCTAGTGGCACCATGCTGTGGTTTTGATTTGTGTTTCTTTAGGCTAATAATTTTGAACTTGATCTCTCTATTAATCTGCAGGTGATCTGTGAGTCTGTCAGCTATATCAAAGAGTATTGTGACCTCCCAGTATCTACAACTTGAAGCTCTCCAAGAAAAGCCACTGAGATCACATATGTTTTGAGAACATCCCTGGGAATGGGTTTTTCTCAAGCTCCACTTTGAATTGAATCAGCCCATGTATAGCAGCAAAGCTGTAGCTCCTCACAACTGCCCCAGCAACCACACTCCTAGATATTTGCCCAACTGATTCAATTCATCCAAAATAAAATTTGTTTTATTGTAGCCACATTCAAAATGGACAAAGATTGAAAGCCACCAAATATCCTTCAACATGTGAATGGCTAAATAAAATGTAATACATCTACACAATGGAATGTTATTCAACAATAAAAGGCAATGAGCTATCAAGCTATACAAAGACACTGAGGAATCTTAAATGTATATTGCTAAGTAAAAGAAACCAGTCTGAAAAGACTGAACTATTTATACAACCTGCAAAAGTCAAAACTAAAAAGATGATAAATATCTTTAAAATTTCTTCTATGAAAAAAGTAAATTCTGAAAATAAAGTGTTATATAAAATTTTATTTTATCTATATTGAAATTGAATTCACTGATGCATTTGGAGTTCCCAAGATTCCATTTGTCTACTGCTCTCATAATCATTTCTTGAGCATTAAAAAATCTCTAAATATTATGTTGCTTTGTTCTCACAAATTAGTTCATTGTGATACCTCAGGAGAGAATTTAAGCTAAATGGAAATGTCCCAATGGTGCTCTTTCAGCATAAAGAACAAATTTATAACTTCCTTAGAGATCTCATGAGAGGTCTTCAATTTTTCATAATACTACATACTATAAATCTTGTTTGTGACAAGGGAGGAAACTGGTATAGTATTGTAACCTAAGCTGTGAGTTGCGTGTGGACAATTAAAGTAGTTGTTATGTTTCTGAATAAGCATATGAACTTAATATTAAAAAAATTCGTCAGGTGAAATTTATGGAAGATTCATGATATAACACTTCTGAACTGTTTTCTAAAAACTGATTTTTTTTTATAACTATCTATAGATGTCCTCTAAGAGTGACATTTTATGTAACTGTTTGCAACGATATATTATTTTACATTAAAAATTATGGGCAATCAAATAGAATTTCTGGAATATATATATTTCATAAATTACATATATGTAATATTTGCTTTATTAATATGTAGTTATATATTACTGAAATATATTTAATATTTATATGTCACTTAATATTTGATATAAATGTATTACACACATATTTTATATATAGTTATATATTACTTAATTACAGTTAGAGTGAATGGCTTATCTGGAAGCACTATCCATCTTCCAGTGTGAGGAGTCATAGTTATTAATTCTTTCCAACATCAGAGCATAAGTCATGGCTTTTTTATAGCAAGACACAGGGAGAAAGATGAGATGTTTGGCCAATTATGGTAAACTTAATTAATTAATTAAGTTAAAAAGACATTGTATATTCATAGAATAATTATTTAATACCTCCAACAATCATTTCCTGACTACATAATTAATATTCTGATGATAGGTCATAAAATATAATTAGACTGTCATTTTTAAGAATTTGACACATTATATGTTTCAGTGAAATTTTTAGTGTCTATGCATCATGTAAAAAGAAATGCAATATTCTGTCCTTCTCCCCATTATATTGTGTCCCAGTATTATTACAGTTAAAAATCTACTTAATAGGAAACCCAATAGATACGTTCCTTGTGTTTATAATCAATTTAACAAATTTTAACAAAAATTTTCTTATCTAGCTATCCATTACAAATATGAAATAAAGAGTATCATGTTTTTCTGTAATAGAAATATTGAATAAAAACATTTGAACATTTGATACTTGTCCTAAGAGTAAGGTGATTCCTATAGTTGTATTAGAAAAGCAGTGAAGGAAATGTCTTAGAGAATGGGAGAAGTTGCTATGAGATGGTTATAGGAGTTGATACCTGTGTTTATGAAGATGATGAAAGTCTAGAGAGAGGTTTCTTAAAATGTGCTCATGTACCATTGGCATAGTTCACAATTTAGTGGATCCTAGCCAGGATTTTCTTAATGAAATAGCATAAAACATAGTAGAGTAGAACACAGAATAGAAAGTACAACCCAGATAGTGAGATGAGAGCATGTGTACATATCCAGGAATGACCTAAGATATGTGCACAAACCTAGAGACTAAGGCATATGGCCATGTTTTAAAAACCACTAGAATGTCAATGTGCAGTACTCAGAGATTTGAGGATAAGTAAGCAGTGGAAAATTAGGACTTTTGAAATGATGGAACAAAGAACCATTATTTTAGAGTCTTGTTCTATTACCAACCAGTTGAGTGAGGTTAGGCAAGTCCTTAAAATTCTGTCCATTCCCCATGGCCACTGGTCGTCATCATTATGTTCTACTGGAGACCAACAACTCGTCAGCAATACTGATTCTTCCACCATGTAAGAAAAACATCAAATTACTAAAACCCTCTCTTAATCTTAATCTCTTAATCTTTTCTTTTTCTGGGATGTCTTCACCCATTGGGGGCGGGGTTGGCTGAAACTCGTAAAAGAAACCCTTGGCTAATGAAATATTTCTACCAAATCTCTTACCAATTAAGTTACCTAGAGGGTTTTCTTCTAAATTTCTCAATCTAGAGAGAAGACATATAAATCATCCTGGAGAAAAGTTTTATTAGTTAAATTTACATTATGATGAAGCTCATAGTTGATATTTTGCATTGTCTGTTTCCTTTAATTTATTACAAAATTACTAATGAATATCTCTAGGTTTTGAATGGACAGCTAGAGTAGAAGCTTTAGGAAGCAAGGAGGCCACATTATCCACAGCATCTTTTTATTTCTCTGAAATTAAGTATAAGAACTCATAGGTCTACTAAAAAATAGGAGAAGGAAATTATGTAATGTCTTTTAGTAAACACCCAGTTGTTCATCAATGTTAAAACATTGATATGTTGATTTCATTTAATGTAACAAGATGGAAATTCTTAAATTATTGTATTGCATTTGTTTGATTAGTCAAGCTCTGTTCACTGGACATAGTCTTTATTACATGTCTTTTCATAGACACTATGTCCTATAAATATTTTCCATGATGAGACATGAGAGTGAAGACATGGATGTTAAAAGATGAACTAAGCTATGAATGACATATGGATGCTGAACGGAATCTATGAACTTATGTTAAACAAGACCATCAGGTGAAATATACAGGGTTCACTGTATCAATTTAAAAGGTAGTTTAAGTTTTTTATGGTCCCCTCTAAAAGGTCCTATACCACTTATGCTTTACATTATTGTTTAGCTTGACATATTTTATGTCATTTATATAAATTTTTAAAAAACAAAAAAAGAATTGAAGAATCATATGTAATTTCTGGACTGTTTATTCCTAATTCATCAGTAAGTGTTTCCTCTTAATTACATGTATAATCGAATGCCTTATCCAGAGACTTGACTAAGGCACCTAAGGCTTTTTTATTTGTTCATTTTCATTTTTTAAGTATTGTACTGTGCATAATGATCAAGCATCTCAAAACCAAACCACAACTTATGTCATTTTTTAACAAGGCACAAGTAGAAATGGTGTATTTAGCCAATTGCACCACATAGTTTTCCTGGTTGAAGAGAGAGGGATTGTATATGTTCATAGAAGAGTTGTTTAATATCTGAAACATAGAGTTCAAATGTGTAATTCTTATATTGATAATTATTTATTCAATAAAACTAGGTTGTGGTTTCTAAGATTTTGCTATATTTTTTCTTTTAATCAAAGTGTACTGTTTATGCACCATAAAAAAGAATGTAATACCTTAACCCTTCTTCCTTAGATTTTACCCCAGTGTTATAATTAGAGACTTATTTAGTTTAAAACTAAGGGCAAATTTTAAATTCAGTCAGTATATAAAAACACAAATCTACCCTTCTTTCCCATGCACTTATTTGGCAACATAGTTCTCATTTAACACCTAGTTCACAGTGACTAGGATGCCAGTTAATGCCAAGAACTTTTACCAAATATCTTGTGAATACAGTGTGGAGGGAGAGGTCCCTGGAACAATTGGATTCACATTTCACAAACAGCTATTTGTAAAAATTCTTTGAAGGTAATTCCTACCTACTTTTAAAAGCTAAATTTGAAACTGGATACTAATAATCTACAATAACAAAAGTAATTTTAAAAATAATCATTATATTTTAAGTGTTAAGAGAACCTAAGAGCAATAATATTATACTAAAGACAGGGCTGTAGATATGCAGTTCTTCAAAAACATAGAATCACATCAATAAATCTTCAGCATGTTTTGGCATCCTGATTGAGCATGTGCTGCAATATTTCTAGTAATTTTACTTGCATCATGCTTTGGGGTAAGGTCTTTTGGGACAGAGGCACTAACAAAACCATGCAGTCATCTGTTACCCATTATGAGAAGAAATAAGAGCACCATCTATGCAAGTAAGTTAGAGAGTATATTTTAAAATGGTGGGTCTGACTCAGTGATGTGTAATAACATTGCTGTAGTAACTCGAGATAAGAATTTTAAAAACTAAAGAGTAGAATACAATGGTCTAAAATTTAAAAAGTTTGAAGTACATTTTGTAAAATAGAGATAAATAATATTTTCTCTGATTTTATATTAGTTTTGATGAAAGTATCAAAATTGTCTCAAATTTACATGGACAAGAACTAAAAGACTAGAAGTGAATAGATAACTAGTCTAACTATTTTTTTATATAGAGAGATAAATAAGTTGAGTTCCCATACGTCCAAGTAATTTTTCAAAACTCATGTTGTTAACTAAAATCAGAACCAGGTCTTAAAGATGAGGTTCAATGAGCATCATACGTTCATATATTTAGGATTTGCAGAAATATACATATACTTAACTCCAATTTTTTGCATGTTCTCTGCTTGAAATCTTTTTTGCCTTAAAGCTTTCCATATTGGTTTAGATAATACTTTGATATCTAGGAAAATCTTCCCATAACCTCTGCTCAAAGTCTTCAAGTAACATAGTATCCTTTCATATGTTCCCTTTGTATCCAATACTTAACACAATCAGATTATTATAGTTTACTATTCTAGATCTGCTTGACTGCTATCTTCCTTTCTTTGCACTGTAAGCTTCGTGTTGACTGAACTCTAACCATAATTTGCTGTCAGCTAAAAACCCAGAAAGATATTTAATGCAGAATAGGCAATCAAAATTTTTCAATGTATACAAAATTACAAATTACATACACACACACACACACACACACACACACACACACACAGGTGCTAAATTAAAGAAAATAAAATTCCAGTTTAGAATTATGAAGAGATTTGAAAAAAGCAGGTCTGTGATTGACCATATTATAACCTATGTTGAACTGTGCTTTCTACATTTATAGTAGCTAAAAATTTTACTCAGGATTAGTGGATACTGTGTTAGAAAAAGATTATCACTATATCCCTAAGGGTATTTCCCAAAGCAAAAAATATAATTTAAGAATAAGAGGAATGAGTATTTAAAAACAATCACCATAATACTAAATTAATTGATCTAAACAATCTTTTATTTTTTATTATCTAACATTTAGAAGCAATTGCATTAGGAAATGGAAAAAAAAGCATGGCTTTCAATCATAAACTGTCAAATCTTTATCAAATATAAAATATGTTAACTCAATATGGTGAGTAGCTCTTTAAAGAAGAGGCAATATTTCAATAGGCCTTATAGGAAATATAGCATTTTTTCCTCAACTATCCATTTTTCTTGTAGAGAATGGTACTAGAAATGGCTAGGACAAAAGCAGAGAAGCATGGATGAGCAGATTGTTATTGACAAATGGAGACCAATTATATTAACTGGACTGATGGAAGTCCATTGTTGGTTGGGGGTAGTATTGTATTATAAAAAATTTCAGGGACAAGATTATGAAAAGCCACATATGCTTTCAAATATAATTAACACTTTATATTTAATACAAAGTAAAATGTTAAGTATATACATCAGTTTTCGGTCTTGGAAGCAGAGAAAAATAACTGAGAAGAAAAGAGACCAGAAAATAAAAGAAATTTGGATAAAGCTTTCTTTCCTTCCAGCCTAGTCTATGGCCTGTTTTTTGCCACACTGTCTTCAGACTCTAAGGAGTGTCTGGAAATTAACAGTTCTCAACAAATGTTATTGAATGAAGGAATAAACTAATTGAAATAGGCTCTTAAGGAAGAAGAAGTTAGACATAACCAAGACCAATGTTAAGAATAAAATATACACAGTCTTGGTAACAGATCAGAGTTGGAAGTGTTCCTTGGAGCTTATTTTTAGGTAAGTTGCTTATCTACTTGTGTTGGTGAAATTGGTGATTGTTTGTAGTCGACTAAAGTGTAGTTTTTGAAATTGTACTTGTAACTACTAGAAGATCATAAATTGAGTTTTTAGAATCTTGACCAGTATTTTTATTAAATAAAATAGAACAGATACAGTAGAACATTCAAGATCAGAGTATGCCAGATACTGAAAGTATTATTCTGGATATGTTTATTAGCTCCATGCTATCATGTAACAAAGTCTTTAGTTCTGTGGTTTGTGGTCAACAGTTTGTATTTGAAAGCTAATAGTCTAGAGAAAGATTTGGGTCTGAGTGGTCCATTAAACAAACAAACAAAAAATTTATTTTGTCTCTCTTTTCCTCTTTCCTACTATTTTTTGCTCAAAATTGACTTTCTTTTTTGTATGCAAATTAGGTATTTGAAATTGATGAGTTACTAGGCTTATATTTCCTTCACTTTTCATGTTGCTATAATTAAACATTTAAACTCCATCTTTACTAAAGTTTTAGAAGGGATTCACGATTTATTTAGGATAAAATTAAGGTGAATAAATATTTCTTGAAAGTTATGACTTACCATATTGTGTCTCAGTAAACAAATTGATTAAAACAAAGAAAATAACTAAAATAAATTTTTGATCATTTGAATAATAGTTATAAGTACAATTTGAAGAAAATTTTAAGAAATACAAGATTTTATTTTATCTGTACATTTATTCCCAGTATAATTTTTAGAGTGTATAAAGCAATTAGTATAAGTTTATTCAAGAAAGATTTGTTTTAATTTTTCAGGTGTAAAAGTAAGAGAGAGAGGGAATAAAAGGAGTAAGAGAGAGATATAACATTTGACATTATAATAAGAACTTAGTTCTATAATTTTGACACTTTCTAAAATAAATTTTATTTTGGTATTCAATAATTCAATTATAAACATCAGTCAAAATAGATTTAAATAAATTTTCAACTTAAAATAAAGCAAGAAAATAAAAATTAATTCTCAAAATAATCTAATGTATGTTTCTTAAATAAAGTAAAAAAGTTTAAAGAAACTTATAAATTGCTATTTAAATGATACAAATTTCCAAATCTCTTAGAAAGAAAATATCAATTTTATTCTAAATTATAGTGTATTATAACAAGAACTTATTCTCGTTGATTTGTTAAGTTTATACTTCATAGGTAAAGATGTTTATGCAATATTGTAGCCAGCAAAATCTAAAAATAACATAAGCTTAACAACAGAAAAAATAAGATATATTACACTGACAGTACAAAGGTAAGATGTGAACTCCTGAGTCAGAAACACATGCATTCGAAACCCAACTATCTAAACTCAAACCAGCCATTTTTCTTTTAGGGTGTATCTGTTTCAACCTCCTCTTCCTTATCTGTAAAATGGACATAATAATGTGGTTTGCATTTAGAGATTTAGTGAGATAAAATGAAGATACATCATTGTACCCTCTTTACTTACTTATTTTCAATATTTACATTATTAACCTAACTATGAAGATTACTTTGAAAATGAGTGACCTTTAAGTGATAATTTATTAACATAATATAAAAAATAGCAAACTATGTTTCTGGCATTATTGGGACAATGTGGTGGTATGTCTAGAAAAGTATGATAACAGATCTGTCACACTGATGCCACTGCAGAAGATTTGTTTCTTTTATGTTATTAACGTTTATTAATATTTTTCAACAAAAGAAGTAGCTTGAACATTTTAACGATGAAGGTTATAGTTTTAAATAGCTTAATGGATAAGACTGTGGACAGAAATTGACACAATATGGATTGTTCCACAGCTTCTATCTGTGTCTATACAGTGGATCTGGAAGAGGAGACATATGTCTATCCCACACGTATCTCTTTCTGCTCTCCATCCTGTTTCCAGATTCTAAGTATGTTAATGACCTCTACTAGTTATAAAAACCCTTTACAAGATATTAAAGTTTCAAAATACCACTTATAAGAATGGCAACTAAAATTTCAACCTTTTCTCTACTTTCTCATGCAGATGACTTGAAGAGATATGGCTCAAATAAATTGCACCCGTGTAAAGGAGTTTATTCTGATGGGCCTCACAGAACAAAACAAGTTGAAAATGCCCCTCTTTGTGATTTTCTTTTCTATTTACCTCTTCACAGTTGTAGGCAACCTGGGCTTGATCCTAGTCATTAGAACAGATGCAAGACTCAAAACACCTATGTACTTCTTCCTTAGCAACCTGGCTTTTGTTGATTTTGGTTATGCTTCTGTCATTACTCCGAAAATGCTTGGGAACTTCTTGTACAAACAAAATGTTATCTCCTTCAATGCATGTGCTGCTCAGTTAGGTTGTTTCCTCACCTTCATGGTATCAGAGTGTTTGCTCCTGGCTTCCATGGCCTATGACCGGTACGTGGCCATTTGTAACCCTCTCCTCTATATGGTCGTAATGTCTCCAGGAATCTGCATTCAGCTTGTGGCTATTCCCTATACCTACAGCTTTATTACGGCACTGTTTCATACCATCCTCACCTTCCGTCTCTCCTATTGTCACTCTAATATCATCAATCACTTCTACTGTGATGACATGCCTCTCCTCAGGCTAACTTTCTCAGACACTCACTCCAAACAGCTCTGGATCTTTGCCTGTGCTGGTGTCACATTCATTTCCTCTGTTTTGATTGTCTTTGTCTCCTACATGTTTATTATTTCCACCATCCTGAGAATGCGCTCAGCCGATGGCAGACGCAAAGCCTTCTCCACATGCAGCTCCCACATGGTGGCAGTCACCATATTCTATGGGACTCTTATCTTTATGTACTTACAGCCAAGCTCTAACCATTCCCTTGACACAGACAAGATGGCCTCTGTCTTCTACACAGTGATCATTCCCATGTTGAATCCCTTAATCTATAGCCTGAGGAACAAAGATGTGAAAGAAGCCCTGAAGAAAGTTATCCTCAGTAGAAACCAGGCTTTCCTATCCTGAAAGGTAAAACATGATATGAATAAACAAAAGAGGCCTTTTCCTCATGATCTGTTTTTTCCGCTATTAACAAAACTACTAGAGAGTCTTGATGTTAGTTGGTGGTCAGTCAATAAAGATTTGTTTGCTAGAAAATAAAATTTTTCTCTGAATTTCTCATTAGCAAGTTTGACTTAGAATTACAATTAATGTGTAGAAAATGTTGTAAAAACTTACATTCTATTATTTCTCAAAAGAAAAACATATATTAAAAAAATTATCTTCTCTGACAGTTACATAACCAATTACCGGACAAGAACAGACAAAAGCATAGGCACCCTGAACACCAGGTTTAGGATTAGGAGTGTTTTAATTACATATTTTAAGTTCAATATGTAAACATCACTGCAAACTACTGATGTCAACTGGGAGTAATTTTCCCCCAGGGGACATGTCTGGAAATATTCTGTTCACCCTGCAAAGATTATGAAGCTTTTACTCGCGAGAGGGTTGAAGCCAGAGATGCTGCTGTATAGCCTACAATGCCCAGGAAAGTCACACAAAAATTTATCCAGTTCAAAATGGCAATAATGCCAAGGTTAAAAAAGCTGCCCTGCATAATTATTTTCTAAACTATTGTTGTATAGATTTTATTGGGCATACATTGCTGGAGAGTATTGCTCAAGTCTCCTATATACTTACTGGTTTTCTCTTTATTGGTTCTACCAATTATTAAAAGTGCTATTAAACCCTTAACTGAGTTATGATTTTGCTTTACTTATCTGTCATCCTGTCATTTTGATTTCATATATTAAGGGGTACATAAATTTGTAACTAATATATATACTGATTTTATTTCTGTTATCATCATTCAATACCCTTCTTTGTTTCTGACAGGATTTCTTGTCCTAAAGTCAATTTTTAATTTTTATTTTTTTACTTTAATATAATTATTCCAGATTGAGTCAGGAAGCTTAAAGTTCTTTTGAATTTATGCAGGGCAGCTAAGATCCCTCAACCTTCCATTTTCTTATATACTTAAGCCATCAAGGCAATTGGCACATAAAGGGACCTTGCATTTAAAAGATGTAGCAAGTTTAAGGCAGCTGTTATTTAAGATTTAAACATAACTGTAATTTTGCTTTCAAATTAATTCTAAAGTAAAATAGTATTTGTAATGTATACTATTAATGCTTCTTCCATGAACCATCTTTGGTTTCTTCTCAAACTTGAGCATATGTTACTGTCAACTGGAAGACTTGTTAAAATATAGACTGCTGGGTCAAACCCTTCAGGTTTCTGGTTTAGTAAGTCTACTGTGGAGCCAAAGAATTTGTATTCCCAACAAGTTCTCAAGTTCTCTTGATTCTGCTTGTCCACAAACAAACTTCAATAAACACTGTCTCATATGATTTCTTTACCATACCTGTATACAGATCCTAGTGTGATTCTTTTCTCAAGAGACAGTGTCTATTCCTCCGCTGGAGAACTGGGAGAACTGCTCCAGGCTTTCTGAAGCTGTTTTTTCTACGTCAAGTGAGCCAGAAGTTGCTGGGAATTTGTATTCCACAGGGGACAGCTCTTGACCAATGACTGATACATCCACAGGAGTATAAATACTCAACTCCTTTGCCTAGCTTCTCATTGAAGCTTTTCCAAAGTTAGACCTACCCTGTCTCCAAAACTCTCCCATAGATTCTAATCAGAGTCCTATTGTGGGACTTCGATACCATACTATTGCTTGACCTACTTTCTTTCTATGTTCCACTCCCCATTCAATGTACTACCTGTTCTTGGAACAATAATAAACCATATTTACACAAAACATTGATTCTGTATCTCCTTTAGGGGAAACCCAACTCAAGATAGTACTATAATTTCTATATACTATATTATTTGTATATTTTTTTAGAAAACATGCTTTTTGATAATAAATATATTTTGAAAAATTAGAATTGTTTGACATTCATGAAACTTTCTCAAAGGTCTAGTCTTAATTGAGTATTTTCAACACTGCTTCCTCTCACACAATGACTTAGGTGTTCCAAAACAATACTCTGAAAAAAATAAAAGTCTGAAGAATTCTTTAGTATATATATATACATATATAATCATGCCCAGTTTGCTTTTAGCCACAAAGTTCTGGGGTTTTTTTCTTCAGGGAGATAGAAGAGAAATGAATACACATGGATTTCGGTAGGTATGAACCTCACTCATGGTGGAACTACAAGATGAAGTACTTTTGGAAATTCATTATTTTCCATTTTTGGTGTGAGCTTTCTCATAAAGAAAATCATGGGATTGTGTTAGGTATGTGGTCTTAATTTTTTTATATGCTTATTTTGCTCACAAATGAATTTTCATATTACTAATAACTAGAATACAGTTATCCTTTAAAAAATGTTAAGAAGTGTAACTTTTCTTTAAAAATGATGCTAGTGAAAACATGACATTGTGAAAATTATTGTGTGGGTCAGATTAAATTTTTGATCTCATGTGTTATTGAAATGAGGCCAATTTTAATAACATATTCAGAGTTTCTAGATTTCCATTGTCATAATTTGTCATCCTTTGTTGTCATAATTTATTCCACAGTATGAAAAAACTTCAAAAAACTGTTAACATATATACTTAATTATAGATACTCAACCCTTAATTCTCACAGAGCACATGTGGCAGCTCAGAAAAAATTGTAAGATATCAATGAGTGCCAGTGTTCCTTTCTCATGAGAGATGCCGTAAAACCTTTTTTTCAAGTTCTCCTGAGCTTCCATATGTAGATTAAGAGAAGAAAAAAAAAATAGATTCCCAAACTCACATTAAGAAGTAAAAATTACAATGTTGAGGAAAAAATTTCTAGTGAATTGGAGAAAGCATGTGTATCCTAATCCAAGCCTGAGTTTAGTCTGATAACATTCATTCTAATCCTATACCACAGCAGTCTTTCTAGCCTTAATTTCATGCTTAACTGTAAAGTCCCTCCCCAACAGCAAGAAACCTAGATTCTTCCACTTACAAACCATTTACTTATTGGTTTGACTGCAATATACATTTACAGAAATTTCAGAATTAACTTGAAACTCCATGAGAAACAAATTTCCAAACTAGCATAAAGAATTTATTGACAGCTCCTTTTGTTTATAATTTTAGACTTTCTAATGAAAACACCAATTGCCCAAAGTTATTTAGGTCAGTTAATACACACACTTTAGTGTGGTTCTATCATACATTTATAATATAGTTAAATACATTTATTATAGTACACATATCTTCCTGGCATTGCTGACAATATGGTTCATTTTTTACTAGTTTACATATAAACCTTACACTTTCTGATGTATGGTTCTATGAACTTAAAACAACTGCATGAATTCAAGGAACCACCACCTTAGTAAGAAGCAGAACTATTCTTTCACCCTAAAACTCCCTGTGCATCTCTGAGTCAAATACTCTCCGCACCCCCAAACTTTGATCAACTACACTGAACTCTTTTACCTAAAGATTAAGAAAAAGGAAGATGAAAACTTCACTGAGAAGAACATTTGATGACATGTATAAAACTAATGTTGAAATAACATTATAAAAACACAAGTCTAACAAATCGTGTTTAATAACTTCTCTTCATTGTCATTTGAAGTCAATCTAATTTATTTAGGCACATGAATTTTCCTAGAAGATTTCTTCTTAGTTATTGTTCAAACATCTCAGCACCAAGTACCAATTCATGGCATTTTATAGCAAGATATCAAGAAAAATAGGGCATTTTTTCATCTATATTATGTTTACCATTTTACAAAAAAAAATATCGAGTACTGGGCATTAATAGAATGATTAATGTTTCAAACATAATTCATGCTCATAGATATATTATGATTAACACTTACACAATGATTTCATGCGAAGGTGTGAGCTCTAAAAACTTTTTTCAGATGTGTTAAATGCAGCACACACAATGCCAGATACTGACAGTTCCCACCGCAATATATTGAAGCCCAGTGATAGCTGAAAATTTATTTTATAGCAAACTATGTGGCAAATTTTATATTTAAAGCCAGTATATGGAACAGACAGGCCATTGCTATTTCTCCACAAACTGTATTCATAATAATTTGCTTAACCCTCATCAAATCCAGAATCCCCAGGGATGTAATTTTCTCCTTGTTCTGGAACTCAGGGTTTGTACCATTGACTCACAGAACCTCTCACATAAAACTTTTAAGTTCACTGTGTATAGCTCACTTGTGTTTTTCACCCTCCCTGTATATTTGAAACTTTTAGAAGATATAGCTAGGGTATCTGTTGCATCCTCTGTTAAATTTCAGCCTCCCTAAATTTCTGAAAAGACAACAGAAAGTACACTATGCTGGAAAAAGAAAACTAATTTTATAATTTCTTTCCTTTCCTCTTTTATCAGTGGAGAAGCTTATTTTGTTTCCTCACATATGCTACCTTTTGCAGCTCTAGCTGCCATAACAAAATTTCATAAACTGGGTGGCTTTAACAACAGAAATTTATTTTCTCAGTTCTCAAAGCTAGAAGGGCCAAGATCAAAGTTCTGGCCAGTTTGGTTCCTGATGAAAGTTCTCTTTCTGCTTTGATGTTACCATCATCTCACTGTGTGCTCACGTGACCTCTTCCCTGTTAGTGTATATAGGGAGAAAGACAGAAAGCTTTAGTATCTCTTCTTATAAAGACAATAATTCCATCATATGGGCTTCATCCTCATGACCTCCTCTAACTCTGAGTACTTCCAAAGGTTCCATCCTCACATACCATCATATTAAAAGTTACAGATTCAACATAAGAATATAAGAACTTGACAGAGATATAATTCAGTCCATAGCAGATCCTTGTTCTCTTGTTACATATTAAAACCATGTTCTCCTTGTGCATTCTTGTTACAGCCATGGATTGACTAAAATAATCTGCTGAGTGCTCCTTAGACCAGATCACCAAGAAAATTGCATAATAACAGATAGTGACAACCTAGAAGAGGAAAAACACTTCAAGAATATTTTAAAGCCAGAGCCAAAGACTGTTATGTCTTGAAATGTTCAGGAATAGGTGTTTGTGCGAGTAGATATTCACTTATTTGAAAGATATGCTGTAAGAAATTTCTCAAGGCAATTCTTATTTTTCCTTAAAAAGTAAATGTAAACCCTATCACTAAACAACATTACGAATAATTAAAACAATTAAATAATGTTCAAAAATTAGAGAACATTAAGGCAATAATGTCACTCTACAGGCAGAGCTGTAGATGTGTGGTTCCTCAAAATTAGTGATAATGTTAATTGATCTCCAGCCTGCCTTGGGATTCCTAAGTGGTGTGGACTGTAATTTTTCTGATGATCTTACTTGCATCATATTCCTAAGTAAAATCCCTAGGGGCAGAGTCATTGACAATACCCTGCAGTTTGCTGCTACCCAAACCCACTTGATGAAGACATAGGAACGCCCTCTATGCAGGTAGTTTCCAAGGCTGTGTTTTAAAATCGAAGTCAATTGGCATTTTTAAAATAGAATAAGAGAAAATAATGCTTTTAAAATAAAATCTTTTAGGTGGCATTTTCAAAAAATAAGGTAAAAAGTCTTTTCTCTGATTTTATTTCCATATGTCTGTATGTATGTATGATATTATGTAAGATGTATTTCTTATTAGTTTAAAATGAAAAAATAATTTGATATCACCTAGTTAGAATCTATTATGCTGTCAGACACTTAATTCACTAAACCATAATCTATGTCAAAATCCTTCCATTTTTGCAAAAACTAATCATTTTATCTATGATGGGAAGTGGACATATTAGAATCAAGACATCAATATATCCTTCCATACATTTAACATAAGTAAAGGGAATTAATTATGAATAAGGGGAATGAATATCGAAATATTATTACAAAAAAATAATCTTTAATTCTCCATCACCTAGAAGGGGTTACAGGAAGCTATGAATAAAAAAGTCATGACTTTTACCTATGAAGTCTATAATCTACCAAGAGAAGAAATATGGAAATAATGGCTGCAAAAATGTGAAATGTTCTATCGATCAATGAGTTATGCATAAAATGTTTCTCGAATACAAAGATGAAAACTGTTAAGTGCTCTTATTTAAAAAAAAAAAAAACAGAAAACTGTTATGTATCAAAACATAGAAATTAAAAATCAGAGCGGTTTTCACAGAAGTGGGATTTGGGGTAGGCCTTAAAGAATAATTAAGAGTTTTCCCTCCAACTCTCAATTCACCATACACCTGGTAGAGAGAGTTGAGCACAGGAAAAAACACGTGCGAAAGTAGAGAAGTAAGACCAGGTAATAACTAAGGACTGCAAAATAATTATTCTGATTAGATTACTGGCTGTGGTAGAAGAGATGTGAATATAGTTTGAATATAAAATATCATCTGTTTAATGGTAAAAGGTCATATATAATATGTTTCCAAATAATTTGCATTTATATGCACCAAGTTAAGATGAGATGGCATACCGAAGTTTTTATAGCTGCCACACAGTGAATAAAAGCTCATCTGGTGTTTTGAGACTTGAAACTAAATTTCCAATCAAAAATTTGTTTATTTGTTTCAAAATACATTTTATATATTTGTAAGACCACTAATTAACCTTCTAAAAGCTTTAATAATCTACCTATCTCATGTAATGGTAACTGGCAACAATGACCAATATTAGTGTTTCTATTATCTTCAAATAAATACCCAGAAGTGAAATTGCAGAATCATATGGTAATTCCATTTTTAATTTTTTGAGGAATCTTCATATTGTTTTCTATAGTGTTTGTACAGATTTACGTTTTTATCAATGGTGTACAAGTGTTCTCTATTCTTCACATCCTTACCAACACTTGTAATTTCTTGTCATTTTGACAATAGCCATTCTAGCTAGTGTAAAATGATATCTCATTATGGTTTTGATTAGTGTTTCATGTTGGTTTTTCCTGTGGATTAGTAATATTGAGCATCTTTTTATGTGCCCATTGACCATCTGTATGTCTTCTTTGGAAAAATGTTTAATATTTCAATCTTCTACCCATTTGTTAATTGGATTGTTTTGGTTCTTTCATTTGTTTTTTGTTATTAAGCTCTTTAGGTATTTTGAATGTACATCCCTTAATATATATAATTTGCAAGTATTTCCTCTCAGTAGGTTGCATAAAAACTTTTTGAGATTATCTGAGCAAGTGTTGTAGCAATAAAAGCTATTATTCATTGAAAAGACAGTTAGGAAATATTTTATTTTCTCTGTATATTATTTATAGCAAGTCATGTGCACTGCATGAAAAACAATTTATTAGTTTTCTCAAAGTAGTTTTTAATGTTTCATATGGAGAAAGAGAAAGAGAAATATGACATATGACATTAAAATTTAGTAACAGGATATTTATTTCTATATATGTTACCTTGCCCTAAATTAAACCTTATACAGTCCAAAAGGGATAGGTAAAACATTTAAAGATATTCTATTTAAAACAATATAATCAATGTAAAAAATAACATAAAAATAATCCACATCTATGTGTTTTAAAATAAAAGATAAAGAGGTAGGTAGGAGCAATGTACACTGATATAAATCTATTCGAAAGTAGACAGCACTTTTAATTAAGCAAAATGTTTTGAAAATTTGCATGTATTCATTGCATTTGAACAGGTAAGTTAATGCTTTCCATATAAAGATAAGTGTGAAATGCTATAACGAGAAACACCTGGAGAAATTTAGGCATGCAAGAACACAATTAATTAGGTATATTGCAAATATAAGAATAGGTGGCATCAGAAAAATACAGACTAGTTGTCTGAGCTTTACCACAGGGGCTTAACCTCTCTGAGAGGTCTCTCTTTCTCACCTGTAAAACTGGCATTAAAGGATAGAAAATAAACAGACACCTGTAAAACTATGTTTTTCATAAAGTTCTCTATTTTCAATATTTTCATTATTAATACAATTATGAAGATTGTATAGCAAACTGGTGACCTCTCTCTAGATAGAAACGAGAACAGAATAGAGTATATCCGTCAGCACTGCAGCAATGTGGAGTTTGTATCACACAGGCATGATGACAGGTTTGTCAGTGATGTCACTGCAGAAGATTTACTGTTTCTTTTGTTTATTAACATTAAGATTCTTTTTAATAAAAGTAATAGTGTTCAAGTTTTGAAAAATTAATGTTAAATTTTAAATAATGTAATGCACAAGAGCTTGGAACAGAGAGCTATTGTGGGCTGAATCCTATCATACAGTCCTTAACTTTGTCAATGCAATTGATTTAGGTGAAAGAAATAAGTCTTTCATTCAAAATATCTACTTTTGCCCTTTCTGCTATCCCATACTCCAAGTATACTATTAACATTTTAATATTAACACTTTAATATTAGCAATAAAATTGCTTTTCAAAATTTTGAAGGTTTAAGATTAATTTAATTAAGCTAGGTTTAACTTTCTTCTCTTTATCCAGATGTACTGAAGATACATGGCCCAGATCAACTGCACCCAGGTGACAGAATTTATTCTTGTGGGTCTGACAGATCGTCAAGAGTTGAAGATGCCCCTCTTTGTGATTTTCTTTTCTATTTACCTCTTCACAGTTGTAGGCAACCTGGGCTTGATCCTAGTCATTAGAACAGATGCAAGACTCAAAACACCTATGTACTTCTTTCTTAGCAACCTGGCTTTTGTCGATTTCGGTTATGCTTCTGTCATTACACCGAAAATGCTTGGGAACTTCTTGTACAAACAAAATGTTATCTCCTTCAATGCATGTGCTGCTCAATTAGGCTGTTTCCTTGCTTTTATGACAGCTGAATGCTTGCTTCTGGCTTCCATGGCCTATGACCGGTACGTGGCCATTTGTAACCCTCTCCTCTATATGGTCGTAATGTCTCCAGGAATCCGCATTCAGCTTGTTGCTTTTCCCTATAGCTATAGCTTCCTAGTTGCCTTATTTCATACCATCCTTACCTTCCGTCTCTCCTATTGTCACTCTAATATCATCAATCACTTCTACTGTGATGACATGCCTCTCCTCAGGCTAACTTTCTCAGACACTCACTCCAAACAACTGTGGATCTTTGCCTGTGCTGGTGTCATGTTCATTTCTTCCCTTCTGGTTGTTTTTGTCTCCTATGTGTTTATTATCTCCACCATCCTGAGGATGCACTCAGCTGAGGGTCGCCGCAAGGCTTTCTCCACATGTGGCTCACACATGGTGGCAGTCACCATATTCTACGGGACTCTGATCTTTATGTACTTACAGCCGAGTTCTAACCATTCCCTTGACACAGACAAGATGGCTTCTGTTTTCTACACAGTGATCATTCCCATGTTGAATCCCTTAATCTACAGCCTGAGGAACAAAGAAGTGAAAGAAGCCTTGAAGAAAGTCGTCTTTGGTAGAAACCAGGCTTTTGTTTCATGAAGTTAAGAAAGTGACTTGAGTAAATAAAAGTAAATTATCTTCATGGTCTGATTTCTTTCTTCTCAAAAAAGCATGAGAAGACCTGTCTTAATATGTGACTTCTCTATATCTGTTCACTATATAATAGAATTTCTTAAGATGTTCACTTAGAATGAGATTTCAGATGTAAAAGTAACCATTAAAATTTATATCCATTCTCTCATTTTTCAAAAGGAAAATGTATTAAAAGTAATTAATTCTTTGGACCATAAAAATGTATCCCAATTTTTTCATTTCTCAAATGAAGAATTGTATAAAAAGCCATTTACTAAATATATAACTAGTTAAAGGCAAAACAAAGATTAAAGTTCAGGCTCTCCACCTCTCCAAAGGCCCTGTTCAAAGTTCTCTGGTTGCATTAACAATATCCAATGAGAAAAGCAAAAATAGTCTAAATTTTTTTGAATTGCTAATTTTTTGAAAAAAATTAAGACTATAAAATGTTTCATATTTACACATTTTACAAATCATCTTTATTAAAGAAAATAGTACTGCATTCTAACTTTACTTACAACACTGATTGAACATGGCTTTCAACTGACCTGGAAGTCTGGTTTGAGCTCAAAGACTAACTCTTTAAGAGAACTCTTTTTTTTTTAATACCTGTGAGATCTCATTATATTTTTACCAGTTATCTTAAAAAATAATAATAATGTAATTCAGGGATAGAATCCCAGAGGGCATCATACTTTCTAAATAAATATGCTCAAAATAATTGGAACATAAACCATTTTGACAGTAACATGCTCATATGCAATTATATTGGGCAAAACTTGGGTAAGTCATTATTGATTAAGTTATAGCTTATAACACAATGAACCCAGCAAACAAAGTAACCAAGTGAAAAGAACATATGCTTGTAGTCAAAGAATGGCTTTGTATTATGTATGGGCTCTCAGAAGTTAATCACTTAAATGACAATATTAGTTAATTTGAAATTTTTACAAGATCAAACAATATGAAAAAAGTAATAGTAAATAGTAGGCACTTACACATCAACTCCTTTCCTTCGATGAGTCTAAAAACCTGATTTCTTGTTCCAACTCTGCTAATAAACTTGAAAGAGCTATTTATAAATGAGGATTACCATACACAACTAATAACTGTCATATCAAAAGATTGCTAGATATAGACATGTGTGTGTAATAAATGCAATGATAATTTTACAATTTTCAATTACACAGAAAATAGTTTAGAGTTTGTGATTCATTCATATCATTTAATAATTTTATTTTTTAAATCTAAGGGCCACTTGAATGCTTAATGATAAAAGACTAGGAAGATGTTATTAACATCTTAAGAGTGAAGATTATTTTCTTATAAAAATATTTTTTTTAAAAAATTCTTAGGTCAGGGACCATTTGGATTTTACTATATTTTTTGATAAATCGTAGAGACACAAAGTTAGTCTGATCCACAATTTTCAAAAGTTCTTTCCTCATCTTTTCTTTAACCCTATTTACCTACCATTTAAAGATTTTAGTGGCTCCCTGTTTTCTTACAAGGCTCCTGTAGCAGATTTTGAGTCTGTAATCTATATGCTGAAAACTTACCATTAAATCACTGGAATTCACAACCTCCTATATTGTTATGCTATTGCATTTCAATGTGCCACAGCCGTACTATTAAAGACCACAGGTTGCTTGGAGTCTAAAAGCCTAAAAGTGAATGTTGGATCTCATGTTTGCTGAATCAAAAGATCTCAGACAATTTATTCTACTGATATATGACTCAATCTCCTCAGTGGTATGAAATGTGAAGACAATATCAGCTTTTAAATCTATTATCATAGAATCAAAAAAGACAATGGATAAAAAACATTTAAGAGTTAAAGACTTTTTAAATTGATAATTTTTATATATCTTACTTCTAATTTTAAAATGCTGAATGTTTAAAAAACTATCCAAAGTAAAATTTTAAAATTTCAAGTTAAAACTGAAGACTTGCTACAAAACAATTAATATAGGAGGAAAAAATGGTGTAATGATTTTTTCTTAAAATTTGATGATGATGATGTCCCTTCATTATTTAAAGTTGTTTTACAATCTGGAAAATTATTCACTGTGTATATTTTGCCAAATGACAAAGCCAGAAAATTCACAATCTTATTTTTCCTTAATACCAATATTATATGTATTCTAGAAAAAAGAAAATTTTAAAATCATACCAAATAGTATGCTGAAAGATACTGTTACTATTTTGAATTTGACTTTTATTTTACATCCTTTGTGCCTGATTTTAGTAATTTTTAAAGTTCTTATGAAAAAATAAAATAATAACTTTCTAATATAAATTTACAATTTAAGAAAATTTTACATATGCTGTCAAAACCACTTACATTCTTAATATATTTTAGAAAGTATAATGCAGACTTTGCTATTGTATTGTTCAAAAAATTTTAATGGAAATACTCTTTTCTTTTATAGCTCTGTAATGAATTTTCTGTTTTGGAATTTCTGTCTGGACCAAATCCTTTAACACGGAAAACATGAGAGAAATCCACACATAATCCAGAGTGCTTGCTTATCAGGAGTCTGCACTGACTGAATTTAACACACAATCTTGGTAATCTAGGCTATCTTCTCACACTTAGTTGATTATATTTTACAGAGCCAAGATTATTCAGAGTGTGTGCTCTGGAAGAGTTTATTGTGGAATTGTTTATCTATTTCATGGCAAGAGATAATCATTCAGCAGTCACTGAGTTCATCCTCTTGGGCCTCACAGATAATCCAGAGATCCAAGCCATTTTCTTTGGTGTATTTCTACTAATTTATTTAGTTACTGTTTTGGGTAATCTTGGTTTGATTATGCTAATCCAAATTAGTCCTCAGCTTCACACACCTATGTATTTTTTCCTCTGTCATCTGGCTTTTGTTGATTTTTATGGTACCTCCACCATCACACCAAACACCCTTGTGAACTCTCTACATGAAATTAAAAGTATGTCGTATTATGCATGTGCCATTCAAGTGTGTTGCTTTATCACATTTTCAGTGTGGGAATTATGCATGCTCTCTGTCATGGCCTATGACCGGTATGTGGCCATTTGCAGCCCTTTGCTCTATGTAGTTCTCATGCCTAGAAAACTCTGCATTCAAATGGTCACTAGCTCTTATATTTATGGCTTAACTGTGGGACTCATACAAACAGTGGCGACATTCCACATGTCTTTCTGTGACTCTAATGTGGTCAACCAGTTCTACTGTGATGATGTTCCCTTGATTGCTCTGGCCTGCTCTGACACCCAATTCAAAGAACTAATGTTGTTAATCATTGCCGGATTTAACGTTTTTTGTTCTCTCATCATTGTTCTCATATCCTATGTGTTCATTGTCTTTGCAATCTTAAGGATCAATTCTGCAGTAGGAAGAAAGAAAGCTTTTGCTACCTGTACTTCTCACCTGTTTTCTATTACTATGTATTACGGGACCCTCAGTTTTATGTACCTGCAGCCCAAGTCAAGCCATTCACTAGATAAAGATAAATTTGCCTCAGTATTCTATGTAGTGGTGATTCCCTTGCTAAATCCATTAATCTATAGCTTGAGGAATCAGGAGGTAAAAAATGCTTTGAAAAATATTATTGAGAAGGTATATTCTAGTAATCAATAACGAATTGTGTTGCTACTACAGAAACGCTGAATATGGAGTTAGGAAATTTTAAATAAAAGCTTGTACAGTGGTATGGGGCAATAACCGTGGGAGGTTTTGTTTTCTGGGACTCAGTTTCCTGATCTTTACTTCCTTTGAAATAAATATTTTATTGGTTTTGTTTATGCATAGTAGATATTTCATAAATATCTGTTTAATTGTTGAATTTGTAAAAAGATAATCTATTCTTTTTAACCATGAGATGTTTCAACAATGGAGATGAAGAATAAAGCACATTAAAGTCATAACATTATCACATTTTACTGTAATATTGAGAATTTTAAGTTGCCTTGAGAGATGATGGACTTGCAAATATTTCAAATACCAGATAAGATTTTCTCCCATACTTAAACAAGGGGAAAAAATAACAAGATGGTGATTGAAAGGTTTTTATTTGAAAATGCCGAAAAAGTTCAATGTACTCTTTACTTTTACAATGTGAAATGATATAGTTTAATATTTCTGATTTACAACAAAACTGAGAGGGAGGAACAGAGATTTCCTATATACCTCCTACTGCTATACATGCATAGCCTTCCATTATCAACACATATCAACATCGCTCATAGGAATATGGTTTATTTGTTACAATGAATGAACCTATATTGACACATCATAATCACTCAAGGCCATAAACAATTTAGCTTAGTTCACTCTTGGTGTTATATATTCTATAGAGTGAGACAAATGTATAATGACTTACATCTATCACTGTAATACAATAGAATATTTTTAATGCTCTAAAAGTCCTCTGTGCTCTATTCATCTCTCTCCTATTACCCCCACAGTTGGCAACTACTGATTTTTTCATTGTATCCATGGTTTTGTCTTTTCCAGAATGTCATAAAGTTGGATGCATGCAGTGTGTTACCTTTTTTTCAATTAGTAATATGCATTTAATTTTCCTCTGATTTTTTCACAGCTTGATAGCTAATTTCCTTTTCATGTTGATTAATATTCCATTTTCTGGATATACCAGTTATTTTTACTCATTCACCTACTGAAAGACATCTTGGTTGCTTCAACTTTTGACAATTATAAGTTAAGTTTCTATAAACATCCATGTGCAGATTTCTGTGTGGATACATTTTCAACTCATTTGGAACATAATTTTTAGATTGTATGGTAAGAGTATATTTGATTTCATAAGAAACTGCCAGGTTCTTTTGGGTGAACATTTGAACCTGATCATTCAAGCACCACACTTTCTAGATTTTCCTCAGATTCAGCCTGCACTTTAGCCATACTGATTACTTCTGGCTGGAATGATGCAAACTTTATTCCAAGGGTTACTAAGAACCTAATTGCCTTGATTTTGTTAATTTAGTTTTTTCAGTTGCCTATTGGTGGTGATGTTATTCCTGGACATGTAAGTTCTAAAGATGCCCTATGAATTCCCATGTCCCAGATATACTTTTTCTCACTCTGCTATGCATCGCCATTCTTAATTTCTTATATTAATCAGAGTCAATTACCTTTGCCAATACACTAATTTCTTTATTGCCTACTGGCCCACCGGCATGAAGTACTCACAGATTCTAGTTTGTCAAAACACTAATTGAGACTTTAGTAAAAACATTAGCCCTCTGAAACCTGAAACCTATAATCAGAAAAGCCTGATCAGAAGGCTAGGAGACACAAATTCAACAACTGAGTGATGGGATGTAATATTAAAGGACCAATCCTACCACAATCCTCTTGTTTTCAGATCTATAATTTCATGTTGTTGGAGACAGTATAATCTATATTTCCTTTGATTCATAACTGACAGTATATCACAGAAGTTAGAGCTCTAATGCTACAAGTCCATTTTCTGAGCTGGTGACTTCACTGAACTGTCAATTTGCCATTTAAATTTTCTATCAAGGCAGCTGATTTCTGGTAATGAGATACATGTCATGACCATTCATTATTTGACATGGTCATATCAAACTTTTATTGCTGTAAAATGTATATCTTCTTCTGAATTGTATGGTTACAAATGTATTGTATTCTAATAAATATGTTATTTTAAGTTGTGGGAAAGCGATACTCCCTCAGACACTGCTGGTTGAGAAGGACAATCTTTATTTAACCTATTGATTGTGATAAGTATCAATTATTGTTCTCTCCAATACTGAAGAAGCCAGATATAACTAACTTATCACTATGTTTCTTACTGGCCTCTCAAAAAAATGATGCTGTATTTAGGATTCAGCATAGGTCTCTGCTTCTAACAGATAGGAAACTCAGTGTTGATACTAAGAGAGAGCCCATGTCACTGGATACATGTATAAGCTTTATTCCTGACACTGTGGCTACTTTGCTCATGGTGTCATTGCATAAGCCTGGGACTGTAAGAGAGAATAGAAGGTGGCTGCTTATGTATATAAATTCTCCAATCCTCCTCATTGTTGCACATCTCCTCTGCTGTGGTTATACTTTAATGGTTAAAAAATTAAATCAGCAAGCTTTGAGCCCACTCCTACAAATTCACCTAAAATCCCTCCCCTAGAATGCCATGTTCTTAGAGACTCATTACTCCCAGACACCTAACTCATTGTCCAACATTATTGCAGTCTATGAATCAGTGTGAATTTATTCCTTAAGGCCACATTTCCTGCATATGAAAGGAAAATCAAATGTTCTACCCATCAGAACAATTTGCTTTCAACACTATCCTTCAGGGCTACTTCTCAGTAGGACCATAATTAAGCACAAATCTATTTCTGACTGTTTTGTACACAATCTGACAGCCCTCCTTTGCAATAAGCTCAAATATTATTTGGAATTTCCTCATTTGGAAACTCTACCCTATAAAACCACAGCATGGCTTGACAGAAAAGAGTCGGTGCAGCAGAGTTAAGTGATATAAAAATATGAACAACTTGTTCATATAATCTGTTAATGCCATTTTAACCAGGTTATAAATAAATCACTTCCATTTACAATAAATTGCCATCGTGCCAGCCTGAAATTATGAGCTAGTGGATTGTATAACACCTATCATATAATAGACAACTGATGTTAATTTTTTAGTTGGTATCTTTTTATCCAGCACTTAGTTTCTACTATAGTATGGTACAATATGAAAAGCTTTTGTATTTCTTCATCAGAACATCTGGCTTTGCTCCAAGGTCTGTGTGGTGATATGAATGTGGGTTTTCCAGACTAACACATTCTTTTTTAATATTGATGTCTTAGCATCATTGGATTACTTGCAGAATTTCCACTTTCTTTGGCACGGAATCAAATCAGGTAATCTGCTGAAATATCCAATAAAAGCTCAGAGCTATAGGCCTAACCATAGCATATGATGCCTGATTAGCCTAGAGTAAAGAGTTCAAAAAAGTGCCATTCATATTTCTGGGTCATAGTAAATCAGTGGCACAATAATGTATTTTTTACTTTGGAGGGAATTTGTAAAAATACTACTTATTTAATTTAAAGCAAATACACAGAGGGAACTATTGGACTCTGAATCTTTGTGGTTTCTGCCCTCCCATCTTTTGACTCTTCATGTTACTCAGGCATAAAGGGATTTTGCCATTCACAGTTCAACAGGTAAAATTAGCAAGATGCTATCAGTATGGCAAACTTGCATAATGATGTGTGAAATACAAAATGACTAATGTCCCCATGTACAAAATTTTATTTTTATTGAGGTGTAATTGACAAATAAAAACTGTATATTTAGGGTGTATGACTTGCTTTTCTTTATGTAAACATCATGAAATAAATACCACAATCAAGCTAATTAATATATCCATCACTTACATAATTGCCATTTTATTTTTTTATCATGTTTAAATTTTTCTATTATAGTTGACATAGAATATTATGTTAGATTCAGGTATATAACATAGAGATTAGACATTTGTATAACTTATAAAGTAATCACTCTGATAAGTTTGATACTCATCTTTTTTTTCCTTCCTTCTTTCCTTTCTCTCTTCCTTCATTGCTTTCTTCTTTCCTTTCTTCCTTCCTTCCTTCCTTCCTTTCTTTCTTTCTTTCTTTCTTTCTTTCTTTCTTTCTTTCTTTCTTTCTTTCTTTCTTTCTTTCTTTCCTCCTTTCCTTTCCTTTCCTTGTAAGAACTCTTAAGAGTTAAACTATACAATACGGTATTAATAACTGGAGTCACACTACTGAACATATATATCCAGTTCTTATTCATCTTGCATTACTGAAATTTTGCATCTCTTGACCAACATCTCCCCATTTCCAGCTCCCTACCCCAGACCCTGGAAATTACTATTCTCTGATGCTAAGAGTTCAACTTAAATTTTTAGATTTCATATGTAAGTAAAATTTGTAGATTGTCCTTCTGTGTCTGGTTTATTTGACTTAGCATAATGTCCTCCAGGCCAACAGACAACACTTTGAAAGAGAAGAGTTCACATATTCCTGAGGAAGTCTCTTTAAAGTAATTCAATTCTTTTTCTTTTTCCTTTTTTTTTCTTTTTGGTAGAAAAACTAAGGCTAAGAAAATTATTTGATGTGAAATTTGGGAACTTATTGTAAGATTTTTTTTCTTTGATTAGATCATTAGTCATTGGTAGAAACAAACAAAGCAAAACATTCCAATTATAAGAAAATGAGAGGTTGGTTCATACCGCTAAATATATGATTATAAAGCAAATAAACTTTATGTATTTGTATTAACAAATATAATTCTCAAGTGAAGTAATTGTAGTGAACACCTTTATCTATGTTTATACGTGTGTATAGTTACCTCTTTTATGGACCCTGACTCTGTGACATTCTTAATACAATGGAATGTTTGAAAGTGATGTTATGTCATAGAACTTTTAAAGCTAGACCTTTTTTCTCCATTCTCCATGAGAATTTTAAATACTCAAACCCAACCTTGATGTTGTTGAAAGTCCAACTTATATACATAGAAACATCACATAAATAAAAAGTAAAGCAGGAGGTTTCATGCTGCCTAACTTCAAATTATGCTCAATGATAATAATCAAAACAACATGGTACTGGCAGAAAAACCATTGACACGCAAACAGAACTGAGAACTCCCAAATGTACCCACATATACATGGGCAAATAATTTTTATCAAAGAAACTAAAAATATCTAATGGAGGAAAGAACTGCTCTTCAATAAATGGTGCTGGGGAAAATTGGAAAACTACAAGCAAAATAATGAACGCAGATTGCTGTCTGTCGCCATACCAAAATTAACTCATAATGGATCAAAGACCTAAATATAAGACCTGAATCAATAAATTGCATAGAAGAAACCATAGGTACTGACTCATTATTTGCAAATAATGCCTTCGATAAGAGGCCAATATTCAAAATCTATAAAGAATTCATACAACTCAACAACAATAAAACAAATTATCCAATCAAAAAATGGGCAGAGGACTGGAACGACAATTCTCCCAAGAAGACAAACAAAGAGCCAACATATATATGAAATGATGTTCAACTTCACTGGCTATTAGTTGAAATAATAGTAATAAATAATGAATTGTAAATTTTTTTAATTAACTCTAAGAAGTAATCCTGAAAATAAATTTTATAATTTTAGTAGAAAGAAAAAATTAAAATATTTTTTAAAACAATTGATAAATATGTTCTCAGCTGCCTATAGCTATGTACATGATGATAGATGTCACTCAAGATTTCTTGAATTTCTTTTAAGTCTCTGAAAAGGAAAATAAAACATTTAGGATAGTCATTAAAGATTAGCTAAAAATAAAAATGCAAAATAAATATGGTAACTTCTGTGCAATTTATGTTTAAGATTTTTTGTTATTGCTATTTTTAATTCTGTTACATGGAATAGTGTTATAAAAATTAGTTTAATTTAATTATTAGCATTGTTATTGTATCAATGATCCTTTTTATTTGAGTTCAGGTAATAGGGCAGTCGCCTTCTAAAAAATTATTGGTAACATATGTTTTGTTTTAAAATTAGCAAAATAAAAATATAAAAGCTATGAGTCTATAAACATTTTTTAAGATAAATTTTTTAAGTTCCTCAATTACTGTTAATAAAATAGCATCTTTACTCCTGAAAAATAAAGCCACTTTTGTTACAAACAGAAAAGATTATGTTACTAGATTATAAATTATTTAGTTTTAAACTTTTCAAAGTAAAAATAAAGCTAACATCTATTGAATATTTTTCTGTGTGTCAGAAGCTGGGTGAAATGTTTTAACTGGACCATCTAAGCTAATTTTCATAACATCCTACTGAGATGGTTATTAAAAGAATAAAGAAATTCAAAACAGTGTATATAATTGATTAACGCACATGTAGTTAGTGACTGGGGGAGAGCAGGGAACAAAATTAGAGTTAAATTTTGTCCAAATTATAAAGCTTAATTTTTTAATGACTCTCTTCTATTTCCAACTATAATTATACAACATTGAGATCTAAAACAAATGGTGAATCACAAATAGTCACCCAAATATTATATTTAAATTAAATTTGTCTTAAATTTAAAAAATGATTAGAAACATGTGAGCCTTATTCTGGCACACAAAAAAATAAATCTTCCACATTGCCAATATATTCTGGAAAAAAAAGTAACAGGAAAAGTCACCATATATGGGGCAGAGGACCTTCTGCATTCATCATCTCCTTGTCTTCCTACTGGAGATGTTAATTTCAAATATTTCTGAGAACATTACATCTCCCCTCAAAGTTAGATTCTTAGCTGTTCCTGTAAATCCTAATTATATATCACTGCAGTACTTTGCTACTATATAACTGCCTTGATTTAGAACCCAAGAAAAGAACCTTAACCATGGAGCACAATTTTCCATTATAAGTCAAGACTTTTGGAGAAATTATCTCAATGGGCTTCAGCTTGTGTGATTATTTATATATTAAACACTCCTGTTTGATTTAATTTCTTAGAGAACACATTAAGTATCAAGAAAGTCGGAGGAAAAATGAAGCCTATTAATATATAATTACCAGTGGTTCTTCATAGATTACATTCTAACGTACTTGGTTAGGTCAAAATATGTAGGAAAGAATGGGTATCTCTGAACTAATATACAAATGAGATATATAGTTTGAGGGATATGAGGGAATTATAAGTAAGCATACAAAAAAATATTAATTGAATTCACTGGAATACTTACACTCAAGATGCATTTTTGAAAATCTTATACTTCTAAAACTATTGACTTTTTAAAAATTAAGTTAAAGCATGTTTTTAAGCATGTAAATAATTTTAATTTCATGCATTTTTAAATGATACTTTTTTAATGGTGAAATTGGTTGAAGTCCATTTAATTTATCTATTTTGTAAATCCTGATTTTCACGTTAAACACGAATGTCTATGATTTATTTTTTATTACTGATAAGAGGATTAAAAGGGTTAAAAAAGTGTTACACACATAAAATTAGGCCAAACAATGGAAAACACTCAATAATTATCAGCTATTTTTATTCCTAATACTATCATTAGTATTAGTGTGGAAATTTTAGAACTGGTCTTTTATTCAAGTAAAACATTTAAAAATAAGTTATACAGAAAGGTCATTATTCTTTTTACTTTCACTCAATAAGCTAAAAAAATTGAAGAAAAGCTAAATTAAAGGAAATCTAATACAAAGTTGAAAGTTCTTAGTATCAGTATAGAAAAACAATTGCTTGAATTTTTATTCAAAATGATCGCTAATCAGTTGTTGGTATAAAAAAGAAGAAATAATAATAACTTTACCTATAGCAAAATGTCTTCTGAATGGTCCAGGTCACTGACAATCATGATGATAAAGCTGATATTTCCCAGCCTTATATTAGGGGTCAACAATTATGTTTTGGTCCTATATGTATTTCCATCTAAATGCTCATACACTAATGTGTGAGATGAGCATTTTCCTTGTTATACAAGTATCTGGAGCTCTATGTGCCACAAAAGCAGGAGTAAGCAAATCTCAAATTTGAGGCCAAACTTTCTGAAATCAGTCATGTTCTTCAGGAATACTGGACACTGCCAAAGATAGATTGTTTTCACTTTTTTTTTAATCTGCACCTTATTCAGATGCAAAAACATCACGAAGACCACAGAAGGTGGAGTGCAGCATTTTATTTAAATATACCTGGATACAAATAGAAAAAAGTTGATTTTGATATTTTGACTAAAGGACTGGTGTTTGTAGAGAAGCCCAGCCACCTGGAGCAATGGCTGGAGAACAGTGCCAGAAGCTTCACAAAGTGTCGTGCACCTAAGCAGGAAGAAACTGAATAATTTATCTCCCAAGTACTCTTGAATTTCTTGGTTCATTTCTCTGAGGAAAGCTGGATATACCTGAAGAAGTGATTGCTAATAGCAAGGGATTAAAATTATGCGAAGACATGGAACTTCCATTTCATTACTATTTAAATTTTGCTGTTGTAAATAATTTTTATGAAGCAGAAAGGTGCAGTGAAACACAGAAGAGCAATTTTCCTCATGTAAGGCATCGAGATTCCTCAGGTCTGAATTTCTTTACCTGTAAAAAGTCAGACTGTCTATGATGTTCCTGTGCATCCTGAGTGTAGTATGTGAGAATATGCATATGTATCTGTCCATGAAAACACACATTCGCAAGGCAAAGTGTGATGAATAGAAATACCATGTTTGTCTGCCAAACCTGCTTTAAAAACCTAAGAATCACTCAACTTACAAGAATTTAAAGTACCTAAGCAGAAAATCTGAGTTATTTACAAATTAAGTGCAGAAAAGAAAATATTTGCTTTGTATTACAAAATTCCAAGTATATATTTTCTACACAATAACTATGACTATTACAATGACATAATACTAAATCGCTAATTTATTTTTATGAAATGTCAAAATAAAAGTATATCAAATCACTAATTTTTAAATTGCATGCCTTGATCCTATTAAGGTGATTGAATAAATGCAAGCACAGATAAATGACATTTTAACATAAGGTTATTTCTAGTTGAAGAAAATATATAAACACATTGGATTTATTCATTTAAAAACATGATTTTTTATAAACTGTGTTCTTCAAATTATATTTAAAAATCTGATAGTAACAATTTAAGTCTAGATAATCTATATTATAATACGTTTTATTATTAACACCGATGCGTTAGAAAAAAATCAGATAGACTTGAATTTGCATTTGAAATTTTCATATTCCTAGTTATGTGACCCTAGGCAATTTATAAATAAATGAAGCCAGAAGTGAAACTTCAAACATCTATTGGTTTGCTTGATTGTATTAAGTAGGACTGCTTGATTAAGTGGCAGGTACTTAACCAGGCTTTGTCCTTCTTACTTAAAGACAGGTAAGCTTTTGAGAGCTCAATGAATTAATCTTCAATTACACACACTGAACATTTATACAACAAACATGTTTGGGTTTAAGCATAATTACAATGGTCTTTAAAGGCCTTAAAGGCTTGAACAAGACTCTTTGAATCATCCTGGCTCTCCAGGATTGGCCCTGGTCCTTGGAGAAAATGTCAAGATCTGTCGAAGTAACAGTCATATTTTTAACTGACTAGGAAAAAATTACAAGTAATATCAGCAAAAGAAAACGATTTCTTTCCCTTTTTGTATTAATAAAGCATTTAATATTATTATTTTCTTAATTTTAATATCTTTAAGGTTTCATAACCTTTATCCAAGGCTTTCTTTGTGGCTCCTTTCACCTCTTTGTTCCTTAGACTGTAGATAAGGGGGTTCAACATGGGGATCACCACCGTATAAAATACAGATGCCATTTTGTCTGTGTCCAGGGAATGGTTTGATTTGGGTTGTAGGTACATAAAGATCAGTGTGCCATAGAAAATAGTAACAGCCACCATGTGGGAGCCACAGGTAGAAATGGCCTTGCGTCGTCCCTGGGTGGAGCGGATCCTTAGGATGGCAGCAATGATAAAGATGTAGGAGGTGAGGACAATGGAAGAGGAACAGATCATATCAAAACCAGCAAAGGCAAAGATCAGAATCTCCTTCATGTGTGTGTCTGAGCAAGACAGAGCCAAAAGGGGGAGGTCGTCACAGTAGAAATGGTTAATGACATTGGGGCCACAGTAAGTTAGTCGGAAGGTGATAATGGTATGGAATAGAGCAACCAGAAAGCTGTATACATATGGAACTGCCACCAATTGAATGCAGACTCTCTTTGACATCAGTGTTGAGTAATGCAGGGGATTACAGATGGCTACATAGCGATCATAGGCCATGGAAGCTAAAAGAAAACACTCCGTGATCATGAAGGTGAGGAAACAGCCCAGTTGTGTTGCACAAGCATTGAAAGAGATAGTGTTGTATTCCACAACAAAATTCACCATCATCTTTGGCGTGATTGCAGAGGAGTAACAAAAGTCGACAAAGGCCAAGTGACTGAGGAAATAATACATAGGTGTGTGGAGTCGGATGTCAATCCTGATTAAGGTTATCAATCCGAGGTTGCCCAGCACTGTGATCAGATAGATGACTAAAAATACCACAAAGCATGCAGCCTGGAGCTCTGGCCGATCTGTGATTCCTCTGAGGATGAATTCAGTGACATAAGTTGTATTAACTTCAGCCATTTATTCTGGAGGATTTTGTAACAAGTTGAATGACAAAAATGACACTTTTCATGGCTCTGCCAGTGTTGTGGAAAGGAGATTTCTGGTGTCTTCTTGCTTTGAATCATATCATCTCATGGGCACAAGGTACACACCTTAGCTTTCTAATGACATGCCATTCTTGTCCAAAGGGAGGAGTCTTTTATTCTCAAAATAGTCTTAACATTGTAATTTTAGAAAGCAAAAAAGGTTGTTGGTTAAAAGTGAAATATTATCTGAAAAAAGTCTCCTAAGGAAACTAAATTTTTAGTGTTTTTTCTTCCACTATCTTTTTTTTGTATATATAAACATGACAGCACAAAATTATATTTCACAAATAAAACTATATTAATATTTTCCATATTTCAATTTTGTGCCTGTTCTCACAGCTTTAAAATACATCAAAATAATCTATTATGACTCACCCATTTTTCTATATCCCTCCCTCACTTATGTAGATTATGTACATTAAGCTATAATAGCTAAAAAATTAATAAGAAATATGTAAAAACATACCTACAATTTTATTTGTATAGAAATTAAAGAGACTTATTATTTTTGTTCATTTCAAAATTTACCACATTTTGAAGTTTGTTGCCCAAAAAGTTAATTGAGTATTTATCAGATAGTTAATTATTCTAAGTTACATCTTTTCTCATAAACATGTATCTATTTCAAGGGCTTCAAAGAACTTACCTTAATAGGTTTCACTTTTAGCAATATATCCCAAAGAAATATTCAGTTATAAGCAAAATTTTGTGGAAACATAAATAGGTAGGTCAAGCTCTTGATGCAGGCTTCAAAGTATTTGTAATTATTTGTATTTCTGCCAGCTCTGAAAAAGAGGACTAGACTCATTAAGAGCAATATTAGCCTATTCAAATTTTATCTTTTATCCTGGCTTTATTTTTGACAAAGTGGAACCACAAATATTGACAAAGAAAGAGACTTGAGACATCATCATTTCTAACTCCTTTATATTTCAAATTTTATTTATTACTACAATTATTATTCATCTGCTGCAATTGAGTGCCATGCTTATCAGATACTCAGTGTAATACATTAATTTATTATAATCTCTTGTTAATACTATGATGAAGCTTCTATCCCATTATCTCTAATTAAGAATTGAAAAAACTCAGGCTTATATCTACGGCCACAATGAATACAGTATAGATATGATTGGGTTTGTTTTACTACAGCGCCCATGTTCCTAACCATCAGGCTATGCTGTCTGAAGGGTAGTCCCTTGCTCCTTCAGCTTAACTCACTAGGAAAAAATAACAATGCTGACAGATGCATCCATTTTTTTATATGTTATAATGTTAAAGTTAAAGAGAAGGCAAACATGAAAGCTGCAGTTTCCTAAAGATTGCTAAGCTTTCCATGGACTTTGTCAAGGTAACTTTATCTTTTAAAAAGTTATTATGTAAATCTGTGCTTCCTGGTAAAGAACTGTTTCACTCAAGAATATTCAGAATTAAGGGTTCTCTTTCTTTAGGGGCTTGAACATACTTAACTTTTTCTCAGTCTTGTCTTTCAATTCCAGCTGTGAAGATATGACTTGAATGCTAATTGAGAATAATTTTAAGGCTACCATACAGTGTCAAATTAAGCAGACTACCTTCATTGAAAAATGATGTCAGAAGGTTTGTTTATTATTTTTCATAATATTTTACTTAAAATAACAAAGCCCATCTGCGCATCAGAGCTTCTTTAGTGATTTCTTTTATGTAATTTCAGGTTTGTGGAGGTTCCAAAATACACGTCAAATCAAATCAGAGGGCACCACGTGAGAGGATAAAGATGGCAGATATTTACTGTTAAATAGAATATTTAAGCACCAAATTAATGGTAAAAAAAAAAAAGTTTACAGTGCAGTTGCTTAATGAGGTAGAGTTTGTATTCCAAATTCCATAAACTTAAATATCACATGGAAACAAAATTACCTATAAAAATCTTTTAAAGTGTTTATAAAATATAGCATTTGTGATTTTGGACCTACCTAACAATTGATAAAATTGACTCATTTTATCAATCCCTCTAATTTTTAAAAGTAATATTTCTGCTTAGCCTTCAGAGTTATTTTCTGTAGGTTGTTCTGAAGCAATCATCATCCCCAAGTTTCACCATTGATTCAATCATTTCCACACCTCTGTCAGTTTTGAGAGGGAATACTTAAAATCATTGACACATTACATTAAAAGATTTTCTTTAAAAAATCTTGTTGTTTCTTACTTCATTTCCCTTTCCTAAAGTAACTTTTTTCTTAAGTTTTGTTGCGCATTGGAATCACCTACAGAGTTTTAAACATCCCAGTGTCCAACCACCCCCTCTCAATTCAATCAGAACATATGGTCAGTATCCAGGCATCAGTATTTTAAAAGCTCCTCTGGTGGTTTCGAAGGCCAGCCATGTTTGAGAATCTGTAGTCTAAAGAACAAATTCAATGGTTAAAATGGTAAGCAGAGCTCAGCAACACTTTCAAACTGATTTATTTCTCTTGTGGTTTTGTGGCTGGATTAGTTTGAGTATATGACTTCACAAGGTCAGTGGAATTCAAATCGATGCATACTTATTTTTATTCATAAAGAAGGACTCTCCAAGGGTTATGAGAACAAAAATAATTTTAAGAAAATAAATTTTAGTTCTTTTATTTTCACATCTATTTTTTTTTCTGAAAATGATTTGTCCAAGAAGGCACCTGTATTTTTTTTTTCCTTTTTAAAAAAAATCTACCCTTCTCCCATTTTACAAATGAAACTGTTTATCCCTCACCTGGAATCTTATATAATTTCTTGCTCCAAGATATAAAAAATATTCAGCATACTTAACAATTTGGGCATTTATGTAATTTCTTTCATCAAGACACTCATCACTTCTACAGCCATGCCACCCTGACCAAACCCAATCCTGTCTGATCTCGGAGGCTAAGCAGGTCGGGCCTGATTAGTACTTGGATAGGGGACCACCTAGGAAGACCAGGTGCTGTAGGTGTAAAAAATAAATAAATAAAAATAAATAAGGGATTGTAAGCGGACAAGGTCCTTGCAATCTGTGAGTTCAACCAAGGGTTGCCACGCCTAAAAATTATAATAAAATAAAATAAGTAAAACAAAATAAGACTCTCATTGCACTAACAATACAAATTTCAAATGAAAGTTAGATTTATATTTAATGATTATTCATTAAAATTGGAAATATAGAGGATATTTTATACTAAGAATAATTGTGATTATAACTCAAACATAAATATTTTGCTATTAGAGCATATAAAGTCTATAGAACCTTACAGATACAGAAATAAAATTCCTGTTTGTGTGTGTGTGTGTGTGTGTGTGTGTGTGTGTGTTTGTGTGTGAATTTTAGAGAAATTAGTTAAAGTAACAAGGCAAAATAACCAAAGACATAGTTCCAGTAATGAGTATATTACTTTTGTACAGAAATGCTTTGCACACAAAAGTGTTCAATCAAATGGAAGAAGAAAATGGTCATTGGGAAACTTCTTTCTCTCCTATCCTCTGCTCTATTAATCAAGATATTTACTGACTTACTCACTATTTAGTGTTACTCAGGTCCTGTCCTGTGCGTTTCCAGGGTCTATCTGGCTTTTCAAAGCCAAGCATCCATTCCAGGGCTTACCCATCAGCTTGCAGAAGCACACTGTGGTTCATCAGTGTACTCCAGGTGTGCAGATATAGTGACTTCTTAAAACATGAGAGACTTCCTCTGTGTATCCCAAAGCAATTACAAATGAAAAGACATGATATGAATAAAAGGCTGGAAGAATGGTTTGAGTCTGATCACCTCAGAGCCCTGTTTGAAGCCAAACACCTTTTTTGAGAATCAATATTATAGAAATCAAATCTCAATTGATTTGTATTTTATTTCAAGATTCAAAAATTATAGTGAGTAGCCATTTTTTATTTAAGAGGAAATTTATTACATTACATTTGGTGTGTCAAAAGGCCAAGGATGGACTTAGAAAAACAGTTTCTGACATTTCAGTATAGAGCCATTCTTGGTGCTCCATCCTATATTTCTCCTTTATGGCTGTAAAGTAACAATTCTCTTTAGTTGGTACCACTGCAGGAAGGGGGCTAATTCTAGAAAATTGTATGATTAACTTAATTAGAGGTTATTGCGGGAGCCGCATCTAATGTATCTGTCTGACAAGGTCACAGCATACAGTGTGGCACCTTTGCAAGGCTTAGGCTGCCCCAGATGGGTTCTTTGTGGCTCCTTTGATGTGAGTGTGTTAGCATGTGTGTTATGTGTGGAATACTTAATGCAGCCTCATATGCAGATCGGTGATGGGGATTTGGGGGGTCTGGAGGAAGCAAATACATTAGAGCCAAAAGAGGAGCCATGTGTCTTGGCTTATATGAAAATTTATCAAGAAAGCCTTATCCATTGCCTCTGAGAAACAGGGTGAGAACATCAAAACATCTTAGACCTACTCGAAAATAAAATAGAAACCCCTAGCTTAGAGCCATGGAAACAGTAAATCGTATTAATACCTAGGAAAGAATAGGTACAGGACAATTGTTAATTTAGTTAATAGAGTAGCCAGAGAACAATGGTCCAACTAAGATCAGAAGCAAGAAATAGCATAGGAAAGGATGGGAAAATCAAACAGGGGAACGGTGATTGTTAATTCAAAAATCAATAAACCGTAAGATTGCTTATGTAACCCTGGAGTATAAAAATGCAGCTGTGAAGACAATAAAAAGAGATTTTGATGCATTATCCCTGAGTATTGTCCCTTCCTTTGCCAACTCCACACACAGCCCTCAGGACCTGGACTCTGGAGCTGGGGCTGGCCCCAGCAGGTTATTTAAAGGACATGGTGAGGGGAAGGAAAAAAAAGGGAGAGAATTGGAGATTGATGAAGTAGTATTTTAAGTACAAATAGATAGATAGCCTTTAGAAAGTACTAAAAAGCAGAAAGTATGAAAGAAATGAAGTTGAGATGTTATTGTCTCTAAAAGAAGAATGATTCCATTTAACACCACAGCTCACAAAGAAGAGAGGTTTCTAACGAAAAGCTGGGTTAGGGTAGAGGGTTGGTGATCCACTCCTTCCACAAACCTCATATAACTCACCTGCTTAGCCATGATTCTGGCTCCCAGTAAGCTCATTCTGTAGTTGTTTGGGGAATTTATTAGTTCCTAGCTTCCTTTGGGTCTAAACTTGAACCTCCAGAGATATTTTAAAGCTGTAATATCTTCCTTTTTTTTTTCAAAATGTGATGAGCTAGATAGATTATATTGGGGGTTAAAAAACTTTTAATTATCTATATTTTTAAATTCAGGACCCATACTTTAGGTATATCATTTATGCAATTTCTATGAAGGCAAAAATAGGCTATAGTACTGGGGAAAAAAATAAAAAAATGATAAACCTTGGTTTATTTAAATAAAAATGCAAGTCTTGTGAGAGTAAGACCATCACTGAAATCCTGAGTGTGGCAATATCCATATTTTTTTGTCTCAATTTTCTCAATAATAAAATCTAGTAAAATGTTACATCTTTTATGTTTGTCAGTATTAAATGAATAAATATATGTGAAGAAATCAGTAAATTCTATGATGTCATAGTAAATTTTCAAAGAGATTTATTTAAAAAAAAAGTAATATGAATCAGAATCATAGATAAAGCCACAAAACTTCAAAAACCTTACCTGAAAAATATAACTGCTTCTAACATAATTTCAGACTCTATCTTGGTGAATCTATACAAAAAGAGATATGTGTTTTTATTAATGGTAAAATCCAGCTTTTTGTTAAATTTCAAACTAGAAAAACATTTTTAAATCTAATATATATTATATATGCTAGATATATATGTGTGTGTGAATCAAAACTCACAGCAGTAGCCAAACTTCTTGAAAAAGTTGTCTATTGCTTCCAATTTATTCTTTATAGCTTATCTGACTATAACATCACTGATAAATACAATGAACATTATAAAAATTTTAGAGTTCTTCTGAAATTTGAAAATGAAGTACATTGACTCATATCTTGTCATTTCTGGTATCGCACTTTTTTTGTCTGTTTCTTTTTTTATTGGTGGTAAGAACACTTAACATGAGATCTACCCACTAAATACATTTTGAAGTGCACGATACAGTATTGTTAATTATAGACAATATGTTGTACAGTGACCTCTACAACTTCTTCATCTTATGTAACTAACCCTTCCTATCCATTGACCAAGTCTCTCTTCTCCCTCCCCCAGTCCCTGGCCACCAGCATTCTACTGTGTTTCTATTAATTTGACTATTTTAGATACTTCATATAAGTGAAATAATGCAGTATTTATCTTTCTGTGCCTAGTTTATTTCACTTAGCATAAAGTCTTCCAGCTTCATTCATGTGGTCACATATGGCATAATTTCCTTCTTATTTTTTTTAAAGCTGAATGAAATTTTGTTGTAGGTATATAACACATTTTCTTTATCCATCATCTATCAATGGACATTTAAGTTGTTTTTATATCATGGCTATAGCGAAAAATGATGTAATGAACATAAGAATGCAGATATCTCTTCTAGATCCTATTTCAATTCTTTTGGATATATATCCAGAAGTGGATAGATAATGTATGGTAGTTCTATTTTTAATTTTTTGAGGAACCTCCATATTGTTTTTTATAGTAACTATATCATTTTATATGCCCACCTATCATGTACAAAGATTACAATTTTGCCGTATCCTCACCAACACATTTTTTTTTATAATGGCCATTCTAACTGGTGTGAGGTTATATTCTATTAAGGTTTTTATTTGCATTTCCCTTTGATAGTGATGTTGACCATATTTTCATATACTTGTTAGCCATTTACAGTTTTCTTTGGAAAAAATGTTTATTCAAGTCCTTAACCCATTTTTTAATTGGATTATTTGGGTTATTTTGCTGCTGAGATTTAGGAGTCCCTTATGTTTTTTGGACAATAACCACTTACTGGGTATATGGCATTTAAATATTTTCTTCCATTCTGTAGATTACTATTTATTTGTTGATTGCTTCTCTCACATGCAGAAGCTTTTTAGTCTTACGTAGTCCCATGTGTGTAATTTTGTAATTTAGCTTTCGTTGCTTATGCTTTCTGTGTCCTATCCAAGAAATTATTTCCAAACTCAATGCCATGATTTTCCCCTATTATTTTTCTAAGAGTTTTATAGTTCCAAGTCTTGCATTTAACTCTTTAATTCATTTTGGGTTGAATATCCAGTTTTCCCAACATCATTTGTTGAAAAGTCTGTCCTTTCCCCATTTTTTGCCTGAGCACGCTTGTCCAAGATCAGCTGACATTATATTTGTGGGTTTACTTCTGAGTATTTTATTCTGTTGTATTGGTCTATATATCTATTTTATGCCTATATTATACTGTTTCAATTAAGCTTTAATTAAGTTTTGTAATATATTTTGAAATCAAAAAGTGTGACGCCTTCGGTTTTGTTCTTCTTTCTCAAGACTTCTTTCGACATTCAGTCTTTTTGTGGTTCTATATGGATTATAGAATTGTAAAATATGCCATCAGAATTTTGGTAGAGATCACATTTTTTTGTTTGTTTTTCTCCTAACCAATTGTTCTCACTTTTAGCCTCTACTTTTATGCCATTTCTTGTAGTTCTTCCTCTTTTCTAGCCCCCTTTTTATACCCATAACTTCAGTTATCAATGAGTCTTAAATTCACTTGTTTACCTTAGATATCTCCTTTCAGATCCAGAATTTTATATCTAAATGTCTAGTAGTTGACTTTAAGTTGGATATCTTAAAACACATAAAGTTCTACAAGCCAAAAAACAAATTCTCAATATCTTGCCCACAAATCTGATTTTCTCCTGTGGGCTTTATCTTAGTGAATGGTACTACTATCCATCCTACTATGAAGGTGAAATAATATTCATCCTGGAACTTTTTATATTCTTTACATTCCAAATTTTATATCTATTTTATATTTTAGATAGTGCCTTTTCTTTGCTTCTCTTTCAATCTCTATTGCCACATTCTAATTCCAACATCATTCATCATTTCTTATTTTGAAATTATATATATATATATATATATATATATATATATATATATATATATATGCCAATATAATTATATATATATATGCCAATATAATTATATATATATATGCCAATATATCTCTAAAATCGATTCTTTAATTCAAATATATATTTCAAATTGATTCTTGAATCTCTGTTCTAGCTACATATTTATTAGGTGTGACTTGAGGCAAATTATTTAAATTCTCAGTCTATGGTATGTAAAATATAAGAACTTTATTTCTTATACCATAGTATTCTGTAAGGATTACTGATATCATGTATGTAGATTTTTTTAGTACCTTGCCTGGCTCATAATAAGCATCAATCAATTTTAGTCACTGTTATTATTATTGTTTCCATTATTTCCTACCTATAATCATTACAGTATCATCAATTTACAATTCTCAAAGCAATTTTATAGCCATTATAAATTTACTCCTCAAAATTGTCTTGTGCTGTGAGGAGTATTTTTATTTCTTAATCGAGACTGAGTTTATGGCTTTCCCAAGAGTTCATGAGTAGATAGTAGAAGAGCCTGAGCACAAACCTAGATTTGGCTTCAAATCCTCTTCTCTTCCCATTACGCTTTTGTGTCTCCCAAAGGAAGGTAATTCAAGGTAGAGGAAATAGCCCTCCCTGAGGAATCAGATAATTATCTCTCCATCCTCAAACTAAATGGCATATTCATTAATCTTGAGTTGAAACTTAATGTTCGTTGAGATTGGTTTCAGTTAATATGTGTCTATCCACCAAAAAAAAAAGTGAGAAAAGTTAGTTTAATAAGCCCCCTTGAAACTGATTAGCAAGTAAACTCAATTTTACAATTACAGTAGGGAATTTTGTCTGTAACAAAGAGTTTTGTAATAAGACCCAGAGAGACAGTTTCATCATCAACACTTAAGCAAACTCTGACTTCAATTTCTCTTTACTTAATGACCAGTAATTATTTAATTAAAATCAAGGGATTAATAATGGTAGCTACAGAAAATGACATTTTCCTTAGTTTTCCTAGACATTCTGAACTTTTGCAGTCTCACTAGAAATAAAAATGCTAACATAATTGCTTTCATTTTACATAGTTCAGGCAAGTAGTAGGCACTAGGGAACTTCTGAATGCTGTGGCAAGGTACTGCATATAAATAGGTACCAAATAATTTGGGAATATAATCACTGCTTAATTTTTTTTCAAATTCAGTTTGAAACTGCCACTATTTTCACACTTTAAAATTTTTTTATATGCTTTGACCTGAAGGTCCTGCTAGAATGTTGGTGCATTTTAAAATATCTAAGGATATGAATGGACGTTTAATTCTTCCCTGCATAAAGAAACCCAAAAGAGTCAGCTAGATAAATGCCTACTCAAATAAAATAGGATAAAAATATCAAATATAAAGTATACATTCTAGCAATATGAGATAGCATATGTCATATGTGCACAGTTTGGTTGGAAGTGATGGTCTATGAGCACAGTGTTGGTTTTCACATTATTTCATGAGCTGAACTATGATAAAATGCTTATGACTAGGATTTTATCATTTCTAGGAATAAAACAGGACACAGAAATTTTATCACATTACAAACATTATATTGAAAGATATTAAATTAAGTCATTGCAAAAAATCAAATAAAATAAACTTACCTAAAGGAATAAATCAAATTTTCAGTTTAAAGTTATCAAGGAAATAATTGCATAAGTGTTTTTTTTTTTTAAATGAAAACTAAATGAACACAAATGGAGGCATATGCAGAAGATTATTCATGCATAGCCAGAGGAATTAAGAACCAAAAATTAAGTAAATGATTTTTAAAAGCCTATGTAAATTAAGAATAAAGAATAAAAGCAAAATAACTAAATAAAAGTCTCTTTTTAGCTGTTTATACGTGGTTTCTTCTACAAACTAAAAACTCAATAAGTCATTGTTAAGCCATAAAAAATCCCTCAGAAAGTTTTTGTCACTTTGACTTTCAACAATGCCAAGTTTATTAATTAAAAATGAAGTTTTCTCTTTTATATATCTTTATTAATCATTGGTAAAATATAACTATGTTTATGAATTATATATAGTATAAACATTATATATAAGTATATGTACATATGTTATATATGTCTGTATACATATATAAATTTATATATTTAATCCTTAGTAAAATATAAATTTTACTAATAATTAATATATATTTTACTAAGGATTAAATAAATATACATGAAAGAAAAACACCATTTTTAAAAAATGAGCTTGGCAAAGTGAAATATATATAATTATTAATGTTAATGAAGAAAAATTGGACATTCTTACAGTACTGTTGGGAGTTTGATTGCCAAAAACTTTCTGAGAAATTCATTTATTGTTCAACAATGATGTATTGAGTTCCCACTTTGTGTCAGAAACTACAGATAAAGTAGCTTAAAATAGACTAAAGGTCCTGCCCAGACAAGAAAAAGTAGATAACAAACAAAGCAAGTAAAATATGAAGTAGTGATAAATGATGCTGAGAAAAAAAAGTAAGCTTGGGAAAGGAGGTAGTAGTAACAGCAATTAATGCTTTACAGCATTTATGATAGTTCAGACAGGATTCTAGATCTTTACACACTTTAACTCATTTAATCCTCAACGCAGCACTTAGGGCAGTTACTGTTTTTATTTTAAAGATGATGGAAAGAAGACATAGGATGTCATCTGACCAAGTACTATAAAAGCACATAATGGCAAAGCCAGAATTTTCACCCAAATAATCTGGCTCTTGTGTTCTCAAGCTTCAACCCTGTGAAAGACTCAAAGGGAGAAAGTATTCCAGGTAGAGAGAACAAATATAAACACCTAAGGCTAACATGTTCTGGAGTACTCAAAGTCAGTGTGGATAGAAGGATAGGAGTAGGGACATAAGGATTAAATTAAGAACACTGAGGTCTGAAGCCAATAACCAGATTATTCAGATCTTGTGGACTCTTGTAAGAATTCTGGATTTTACTCTGGATAAAATGCACAACCTTTGCAGAATTCTGTGCCAGGAAGTGAGCTAACAAAATTTCCAGTTTATTACTGTTTTAAAAAAATTATTCTGTTTTAAAAATCAGCTGGAGAGGGAGAAGATGGAAAGAGTAAATCAATTTGAAAGGATGGTGGAAATAATAACATAAATTATTAAATCAGAATCCCTCTGATTCAGATCACAGGAAAAAGACAAGACAAATATAAACAAATGATGACAATACATTAGAAGTGGTTGTAATATTTAAATTGTTCGCCATTTGTTTTTGCTTCTCTTTGTTTTGTCTATGCAAATTGTATTGCACATACATCACCAAGACTAGTAATTTCATGGTGAAATCATTCTAATTCAAAGAATGGTCTAACTTTACTTTTGTATTTATAGTCTAATCTTTTTTCTAATTAGAACTTTCTAATCACAGTTGTGCCTTGGGGGTCAGTGACCCTGGAACAGTCATGTCTGGGGAACATTAGGCATTAACTGTCTAGGGAATGTAAATTCTATTATATAAAGGCCTGTATCATATATTCACATATCCTTACTGTCCAAGAGTCATTAGGAAGGAGACCCCTGTGGAAATACTCAGGGAAGATTTTTCCCAGAACCAGGTAGGTTAACAGGAACTGTTGGTCATTTTCATAACCCTCCTCTCCCAAGTCATCCACAATCTTGACCATTAAAAAGAAAGTAGATGACCCTGTTTTCTTCTGCTCCAGTTGGGTAAAGCTGACATCTATACACAAGAATGAGATAACCTTCATAACTCTCTCAGAATAAAGTATTTCCCTCAATTACTCCTTGAGATTTGGGACTCCTTTCAAAAAAGAAAGCAATTTTTATCTGCTGATAAACCTTCAGAAGCCAGTTCCCATGGAAAATCATTTGTGTTGTGAGAGAGCTGTCTTTGAGGAGAAAATTTTGATAGTTTAAAAAAAAAAAAAACCTGTATCAAAGAAACCTTCACAGGTAAAAGTAATATAAAAAAGTGGAAGCTGGTCTTTCCAAAATTTAAACTGATGAGAGTGTATGGCTTTTCAATTTTTCCTTTTATTATGGATGTGTAAGGAAGGAAAATACATCTGATTCCAGTGTCTGTGCAAATAAAAGTGACTCAATACTGCAACTTCCACTAATTACCTATCAAAAGTAACGTGATGTTTATCATGAAAGATCAAAAGGAGGATCAGTCAATATGTTCCTATGTCTGCAAGTGGGTGAATGCTAGCCAAACGATTACTTCTTCATTTCCTTTTTTATTGTACACAAACCATAGTGAGCTGAGTGCTGATAGCTGTGTTAAGAAGTCAGCTCTGGAAGACAAGTCAGTTCAACGATTTTAGCCAATCACACCTCTCACAAAGTGGGCTTTGTCTCCAAGGAGAAAGTAAATGGATGTGAGAGAAAATCATCTTTGTGTTGAATTTTATGTGTGTATGTGTGTGTGTGTGTGTGTGTATACATATGTGTGTATATATATGTATGTATACATATGTATGTATATATTTGTTTCATCTTTGGAGAACACATTAGGTACTCAGTTATAGTATAACTGAGTAAATTGAAAAAAAATATTATAAGGACTGATTTTCTGACCACTTACATCAAACTGTTAAAAAATGTTTCACTTTGGGCTATAAGTTTGGGGAAGGCAGAGAATTATTTTTTCTGTTTTGTATACTTTACTTATTTATATAAATTTAATATGGTAAGAATTTCTTATCTTTTACTTTCATCCCAAATTAACGTTAGCTTTCTCAGCCTCAGATGTGGAGTCTTTTAATTCTCAATAAATGTACCATGCAGGTTGTTATAACCATAGACGAGTTACATGCAGAGAAATAAGGTAAATTAATTCTGCTGTGGAGAGGGAGGTGGGAGGGCAGCGAGAGCCAAAGATCTAAGGAGACTTCATGAATTCGGTGGTAACTGGAGGAAGACATGGCTTTATATTTCCTATGAATCTATATAGAAAGCAAATACAAGAAAGTGATTTTAGGAACCTAAGGAAAAGTACCATGATTGACTCTGTCTCATTTCTCTTCTTCCTATAGTTTTACAGGTTGCAGACTTGACTGACAGCTTGGACCCTTAGGCATGGACCAAGAGGCAATACTAATGTATTCACAATTGCAGATTTAAAGGTCATTGTTTTAACAATGATAACTTTCCAAACATCATAAGACCAAAGTATTTCTTTCAGAAAATTATTTTTTCTTATGTCAGAGTTCTCCATCGTCTAGAAGTAGAAATTTATACTGTTTTACTGAAAATTTACCAGAGATCAAAGAAAATATTTTTTATTATAGCTGTTGGAAGTAATTAAAATAAAACACTTTAAGCTAGAGAACTATACTTTTTAAAACATATACATTCTAGCCCTACTCACAAGTGTTTCTTTAAATTATATATCAAAATGAATTCATTATATATATATATATTCAAAATTATTGCTTGATCCATAAATAAAAACATTTAATGACTTTTTCTCATCAAATATCCTGCTTAACCTTTTATTTAGCATAAAGTATAATTGTCAAAATAGAAAAAAATATTTATTCAAAAATATTTTTAAAAATTAATTTTTTTTATTATGGTGACATTGGTTAACGAAATCCAGTAAGTTTCAGGTGTAGTACAATTTAGCAGTAAGACATATATATATACATATACATACATATATATTGTGTTCACCACTCATAGTTAGATACCTTTCTGTAACTACATATTTGACTCCCTTTACCCCATCTGTACATTGAGGTTTTGCTCCACCAAGAAGAAAATAAGGGAACAAGAAATTTTTAAAAATTATTTTCTCCTTTTGATCTAATAACATTTTAAATGACCTAAATATAGAATTAGATATATTCACAAACATAAAAAAAATCTGTTTGGCTTTTTTCTTTACTATGTGGCTGTCAATTGGTTCATATTTTTATTGAATCTCGTATTTTGGCCTTATAAAATTAAATATAGTGAGAGAGGGACAGTTTGAAATGGGATACATTTGTTTCTTCTGATATTCTACATCAACAATCATTTCTGAAGCTAAAACACACTAGAATTGGCCTCTGATGACCATTCCCTCGTCTCCAGAATTTGCTTCTCACCCTATCTTATCTTTTCTCAGGAGTTGAGACACTGGAACAAATGGCTGAAAGAAATAGCACTAGGGTGACAGAACTCATCCTTTTAGGCTCTTCAGTCCCAAGAGAGATTGAAATCATTCTTTTTCTGCTCCTTTTAGTGGTATACACTCTAACTTTGGTAGGAAACATTGGGATGATTTCATTAATCCTGCTACATGCTCTACTTCACACGCCCATGTATTTTTTTCTGTCATCTTGCCTTTGTAGACCTTTGTTACTCCTCTTCAATAGCCCCCAAGCTCCTGGACACCCTGCTGACTGAGCACAGGTCTATATCTTTCTGTGCATGCTCAACACTGCTGGGCTTTTCCCCTCAACTTTTTGATTTCAAAAATGTTTCTTCTTGCAGTAATGGCTTATGACAGCTACATAGCCATCTGCAATCCTCTTTTCTACAGGATGATTATGTTCCAAAAGGCGTGTATGCATCTAGTGACAGGCCCATACTTATACAGCTTTTTAGTCGGTCTGCTCCACACAGTTGATACTTTCCAATTGACCTATTATGACCCAATATCATCAATCACTTTTACTGTGGTGATGTCCCCTTAATGGCCCTTGGCTTAGAAGTTGGAACCAAAGGGGTTCAAAATCAACTGATGTGACAACTGGAGCCCATGAAAAGTCTAATAACCCATCAAGTGGGGAGGCAAAAGAGATATAACCTAATATCTAAGACCTGAGGGTTGACTTTTTACCTGATTCTGCTTAAGACAGGAGATCAGATATAATTCAGTCAATACCAAGAGAATATGCAAGCATTTGATGAGATTTAATTATCTTCAAAGAAAAATTTACCCAAAGGAAGTTGCAAAATACAGAAGTGAGATACTAAGATCATGTCTCTGAAAAGTATTATAAAAGTTCTTTAGGGAGGATTAGAATATTGGCTAAGTGCTATAACAGTGAACCGACAAAATACAGTGATTTAATAAGATAGGATTTTCTTTCTTTTTCAATCAACAGTGTGAGTTAGGGGTTAAGGTAAGGCAATTAAATCATCAATACATGGCTTCTATGTCTGAGTATATGGCAACCATTTCAATGAGAACATTTTTGAGTGAGAAAGGGGAAAGAAAAGTCCAGGTATAGTGTCTTTGACTTTGAGAACATGACCCTCAGGTTTTATACATAACTTTCAACTGACAGCTCATTGTCAAAACTTCATAGCAAGGTTATAGAACTGACTAACAAGAGAAGATGGGTAATGTCAATAGTTGGATGGCCAGTCTTTTACTTCTAAAATGAAATAGTAGGCATATCTTTCCCTAAGGATCACAGAAAATATGGTCTTAGAAGGTCAGATTATAATGTCGGTCTCTGTGAAACAGTTGTTCCTTAATCCGTTCTACTTTTGATACTTGATAGTAACTCTTTAGGTAGAAGCAAATTTGAGTGGTTTAAAACATTTTTAAGAATCTTTTTAAACATAGTTTCCAATACCAACCAATGTTACCCTTTCCCTTTGTTCAGAATTTAAAGTTATGGAAGAGAACTGCCCTCTTCCTACCATCTGCCTTTCCTCAGATCCATTCCAAAAGAAAGTTGTCCATGGTTAATTTGTAAATTAGCCTAAGTAACAATACACTCTGTCTTTGAATTAGTTTACCTTACCAGCTGTATGCTGCTTCTCAGAGTTCTGCACATACTCAAATGTGCACCCCTATTAATTTAATTAGCACCTACACAAGAATAAACTAGTTTATCAGAAATCTCTTCTATTTTCCATTTGGCTTTCTGCTGGTAAGTTAGCAAGAGTCATCAGAAGTAGACAAATTTGTATTTTACCTGTAGCAAGAAAGGAATGTAGATTAGATAGGCTGTAGCTACACTGATGTAGATAAATTGAGCAGTGAGATTTTGAAGGTTTTTAACTAGGCCCAAAAGAATACCATTTTGAACTATATTGATTGAATTAGAATGTATGCCCTGTGCAATAGCATTTAGTTGAACAGTGCTTTTTATCTGGTTGATTCACTCCAGGCACTGAGGGTTTGATTGAAGCTGTTAAATATGAAATCAAAACATATAATGTTAGTAGAAAGGAACTGAAATGAAGCAATAGTTTAAAATCACATCAACCAAAGTTTAATAGATCAAAAGTCAGATTTTAAATAAAACATTTATATTGGTTCATTTTTTTTTTATGATGAGAGCAAGAAAGTCTTTCACCATAAATATTTCACCCTTTTAACATCAGTAAATGCAGAATCTAAACTAAGGAGAAGAATTAGGGTAATTAAACAGATTATTAAAACAAAAACATTGTTAACTATTAAAAAATGGATATTGAAGACAAACCTTATTATGAATAACTAGATTGTAACATCAATGTGTTAAGACACTAGTGGAAGGTTTTGAATACAATTTTATTTTCAAAAATTATGTATTTATGAATATTATAGAATACTTTTTGGTGAATCAGGGTCCATCATCATCCTGTAGATATAAAAGAGATGAATTTTTATTCTTTTTCTCATGAAATTATCGATTTCATATGAGACCAAGTTGGAAGAGCATGCACATATAGAAAAAATCATGTTTGATTTAATAAAGTTACCTCCAAATTACAATCTATTTATTTAAACTTATTTATGAGTTTTTTCTATGACTACATTTAGCACAATTTCATATGCAATGTGAATAACACTAATATTTCAGTTTTAAATATATGGTTTCATAGTAGCATAAAACAGGCTTAGTCATTTGAGCCTGTTCATGCTGTAAAGTATTGCTATGATAGATTGAATCTTTTATTGTATGTAAGAGTTGCCTTTAGCAAATGCTTTTGAGCCAGGACTATTGCACCTGGACATTTACAATAGGCAGCAACACATCACAAAAAAAAAAAAAAATTTATTGTAGTTTCACTGCCCCAAGTGTGCTTTCATGATCACTTTGTTGACTGCTCCCTTCACATCCTTGTTTCTTAAACTGTAGATCATGGGGTTCAGCATGGGGATCACTGTGGTATAAAACACAGCCACCATTTTACCCTGCTCCACAGACTCTTCAGTGGGTCTCCTGAGATACATGAATATGAGAGTCCCATAAAACATGGTAACAGCTGTCAGGTGGGATCCGCACGTGGAGAACACCTTTCTCCTTCCATCAGCAGAGCGCATGCGTAGCACGGCTACTACAATGAAGGTATAAGAGATGAGGACAACTGAGAGAGAATATGTGAAGTTAATTCCAGCAATAACAATCATTGTATATTCTTTGATGTGGACGCCCCCACAGGCGATCTTGATGAGAGGAGGGTCTGCACAATAGAAATGGTTGATTTCAAAGTTTCCACAGAAGTACAAGCCATATGTCCATAGTGTGCATATTAGACTAACAGAGAATCCATAGATATAAGGCACAGAGATGAGCCTAGCACAGACAGTCCTTGACATTTTACTTCCATAAAGCAAAGGGTTACAGATGGCCATGTAGCGATCAAAGGCCATCACTGCCAAAATGTAAACCTCCACATGGACAAGAGCAATGAAAAAGTAACACTGCACCAAACACCCAACATAGGAAATGGTTTTTGTTTCTGATAATAAGTTTTCCAGCATTTTGGGGGTAACGTTGGAAGAGAACCACACATCCACAAAAGATAAATGACACAAGAAAAAGTACATAGGGCTCTGAAGCTGGGGACTAATGCTGATCAAAACGATCATACCAATGTTTCCTAACAGAGTGATCATGTAAACTATTAAGAACACTACAAAGAAGAGAACTTGAAGTTCCTGACGACTGGTCAACCCCAGAAGAATAAATTCTGTCACATCTGTGAAATTTGGCATTGTCTTTGTATATAGATCCAGTCTGTATGGCCTATGGAGAAATAAAGAAAATGAATGGATTTGTTTTATCCTTGAAATTTTTGAGTCACATTTATCTTTAATTCAAATAATTTAAAAATTAATGGAGATTTTGCACAATGTCTAAGATAAGAATATATAGGCATAATTGTTTTCTTTGATGTGTCTTATAAGTAGTTCCTATCAATATTTTCAGTTTCTTATTATAAAAGCTGCAACTACAAGTATTGCTGACATATCATTAGAATTAGACATTCATGTTTGTTAGATTATGATACTCATGTTAAAATTACAGAGCACAAATATGAATAAAATCAGATTAAGAGCTGTCAAAAAACATCAAATCCAATCCAACATGATTGACCAAAAATTCTTTCTACAATGTTCATACATACATGGATTTTTGAAAATAAAATTATATTCATAATCTTCAACTAGTGTCTCAATATGTTGGTGTTAAAATCTAGTTATTGACATATCTGTTCTACTTTGTGATAGCATATGATATAATATGCTTTAAAATATAAAATTTCTAGCTGTATTTCATTTTCTTTAAGTAACATCATGTGTGTTTGATTGTCACCACTGCCAGGGTGAAGTAGGAGGGACTTAGCAGCATAGACTCTACCAGTTTTACAGGTATGTCAGAAAAATAAACTATAAGTGATTTAATCACCCAGCACTTGCTGTTCAATTATGTCAATAGATAAATATCATGAGGTAAAATTTAAGTAACAGAGTATAATTACTCTAGTTTAATAACTAGTATGTCTCATTTCAGATTCCAATGCTTTTTACAACCAATCAATTGTATGCCTTATTAATCATATTTGAATGTAATGTCACTGCAAGGAAAAGGTTCCCAAACAATATTTTCCACTTTTACTTTACTTCTTTCATTTATTTCTTCCAAAAAGTATAAACTTGCCATGAGATCTTAAAGATGTATCTGTGGGATAAGCACAATCTTGGGAATTATAATAATAGTGTTTAAGGAATATATTACTGACTTATAAATGAACCTTTCTTTATAATTGCTTATATTAATTTGTTTTATAAACACCAAAGCCAATTATGTGTCAGAAGTATTTCCTGTGTCTAGAAGTATTTTAAAATTTAGAAATTTAAGGGTAAAAAACTATACAAGATTCTGATTTCTATTATATTTTATTCTTCTTGAAAAGGAGTAAATAATTTAAAATATGCAAATAAGATAATAAGAGGAGTGGAATTATTTTGCAACATAACAGCATGTTAGTAAGATAAAAAATAAGGGGAGGCACTGGGAAATTTTGAAAACCACATGTGAAAGAAAAAAACTAGGTGCTATCTGTCACCATACACCAAAATTAACTCGAAATGGATCAAAGAGATAAATATATAACCTGAAACAAAAAACTGCACATAAGAAAACATAGATACCAAACTCATGGACCTTGGATTTAAAGAGGATTTTATGAACTTGACTTAAAAAGCAAGGGAAGTAAAAGCAAATAACAAATGAGTGGGGTGATATCAAACCAAAAATCTTCTGCACAGCAAAAGAAACCATTGACAAACAAAGAAGCAACCATCAGAATGGGAGACAATAATTGCAAACAACTTCTCTAAAAGAACCTTATAACCAAAACATATAAACACTGATATAACTCAAAATTAAAAAAAAAAAATCAATCCAATTAAAAAAATGTGCAGAGTACCTGAACAGACAGTTCTTCCTAGCAGACATACAGATAGCCAATAGACATATAAAAAGTTGCTCAACTACATTATCAATTAGGGAAATGCAAATCAAAACCATAATGAAGTGCAAATCAAAACCACCTCACACCTGTTAGAATGGCTATCATCAACAGAATAGTAAATAACAAATAATGGAGAGATTGTAGGGGGGAAACGAACCCCCATACACTGATGGTGGAAATGTAAATTAATACAGCCACTATGGAAAACAGTGTGGAGGTTCTCCAAAAAAAATAAGAATAGAAGAACCATATGACCCAGCAATCCCTCTTCTAGGCATTTAATAACATTTATTCATAAAAATATATGTGCCCCAATGTTCAAAGCAGTATCACTCATGGTGGCTAAGAAGTAAACTTCACTGAAGTATTCCTCAATAGATGACTAAATAAAGAGGATGTGATTGATATATACAATCTAATATTTCTCAACCATAAAAAGAGATGATATACTGCCTTTGATGACACATAGATTGATCCTGAGATGTTCATGCTCAGAAAAATAAGTCAGACTGAGAAAGTTAAGAACCATATGATTTTACTCATACGTGGGATATAAAATAGAAAGCAACAAATGAACATGACAAACAAGCAGAAACTCAAGGACATGAACAGTAGTTTAGTGGAAAGGGGTAGAAAATGTAGGTAGATAGGGATAAAGAGGCGTAAATACATAGTGATGAAAGAAATTTTACTTTGAGTGGTGAACACACAGTGTAATAGAAATGCTACATATTTTGAATTGTATACTTGAAATGTATAGAATTTTATTAACCAATGTCACCTCAATAAATTTTATTAAAAGGGGAAAGATGGAGTGCAGACAGTCATCAAAGAAGCTCTCTCTGAGGAGATAACCTCTGAGGCAGTAAGAAGTAGCCAGCTACGTAGAAATAAGAAAGTAGAAAGGAACTCAGACGTGAAAGCCTAGGAGAGGAAATATTACCTTGACATGTCAAAAAAAAAAGTTGCTAGAGACATTCCTTTACATATTAAAAAGAATGAACTCTATAATTATAACATGGCCCCTCCAAAGGAGCAGGGCACGTTAAAGAACTTAGTTAACTCTATGAACTATTTTCTTACCCCTAAAATACTTAATACAGGATTTCAGTATACTATATATAAAGAGAATTGAGCCCATAAAATAATAGACACTGAAGTTTTAGTTCTGATATCCCTTTGTTCTCCCTTACTACAGATATCCATGATTGTAGCTCATTTGTTTTGGCTTCTTTACAGTGTAGAGTCAAATGAGAGCTGCAAGCACTGGTGAGTAAAAAAGTTAAGGTCAGGAATTTCCAATGTAAAAACTCCTCACTCCACTTGATGAATCAATAATTCTCTCATTAACAGAGTTCCGCTCTGGTTGATGGTATTTCACATTGTTTTAAGTATAAAACACGTAAAAAAAAAAGCATCAAAGTATCTAAAAACATTAATTATTACACTTCTCCAATTTTGTTTCAGTCCCTAGGTGATGTGTGTACTTCTCTTCTACACATAATCATCAGCTTTGTGGTTGTAGAGTTAGTCTCATGAATCTCTTTAAAATGCCAAGCTTGAATGTTATATATAACAGATTTTCAAAAATATTCACACATATGATGTTTTAAGAAAGTATTCTGATCTCTATATTAGCTTCATATAATATATTCTAATATTATTAAATCATTCTAAGAAAGAATCTTCTGATGACAATCACCTCAACTTTATAATATCAGTGAGAATAGTTATCTCTTATTTGAATGCTTATGAAACATTTTGCACGCAAACATTATGAAACATCATCACTTTACAAATGGGGAAATTCACACTGAAAAACTAAAAAGGTGTCTGTGGGTCAGACATCTAACAACTGACTAGATTGAAATGCAAACCAATTAATTTAACTTCAGTGTTGTACCCTTAAAAACCTGTATTGCCACCCCTTTGATAAACTTTTTAATATGCTTTACATATAAAATTCAATTTGATTAGCCTTCAAGACAGAACAAAATTATCTCTTAATATTTCACCTTTAATGAACTAAAAGAGCTTTATGTGACTGGAGAGCAGGCTGAACTATGGCTGAACACTAGACCAACTTTTTTCTTACCCCTCAAGTTTAGATGATCCCATAGACCTAGGATCAGATGACCAAGTGAGTCAGAGCCAATTTATTACACAGGTTTGCATTATCTATCAAAACAATTAAGAATATAGAATATGTAATTTATAAATAACAATACAAATTCATTTTATTAACCTTTTAGGAATTTTCCTTGAAGAAAAACCGAGAAGGTATATTACAAGTAAAATCATTTCCACTGACACAATATCTTAAATTCTATTCACAGATACTTTAAAACGACATGCATATCAATGGAATTTGTAGAGTAGAAGGAAAGCGGAAAAAATAAGGAATAAAAAATTGTAAATCTCCACTCTCATAAATTCATTCTTTCAATGTTTTTAATAAGCTCTGGATAGAAATAAGAATATTTCACACAGCAGAAGACTATAGTAACAAATAAGTCTACAAATAAGGTTTTGGTCTTCTCTTAGTAACAAGGATGAAAAAAGATTTGACCTTTTAATCTGTACTGCAGAGTGAACAATTGGCAGACCTACCTTCGGCATAGAATAGCGGGGGGGTCATTTCTCACTACTTATCATAGAATTTGGAACACCTCCCCAGGGAAGTAAGCAAATAATTATTTTTAAAAAATGATTACAGTTCCTGAAACATCTCAGGGGAAGGAGATGTTAAAGAGTGTTAACTGGAAGAATAATTTTTTAAATAAAGTTATATCATGCTATAATCTTTCTCATCTTCACATGGATTCTGCTCTCTTTCATTTATACTTGGCAATTATGCATATTAAAAATTTATCTTGGTTTGCACCAAGTAAAATTTCAGTACTTCCTTTTATGTTGTGCTACAGTTTTAACAAACACCAACTGTCTTTGTTTCATGACCTTGGGTAAATGACAATTCTCAGCCTCAATACTCATCTGAAGAGTAGAGAAAGTATTATCTTACAATGTGGTGTGGTGACATCAGATGACAAGGATAACCCCTAGCACAATGCCTGATTCATATGACACACTAAAGAAAAATTGAAATTATTTGTGCACCTTCACCTCTAAACAGTTTATAAGTATGATCTCATCACCTCTATAGGACTATAACTAACATTATTTCTCTGTTGAAGAATAAAAATATGCATAGGTAAAATAACTAGGAGGTTAATTTTTTCTATCAAGTTAAGATAGCTGGCAAGTTAAATATCCAGAATGTCGATTGAGGTTGTTCATAAGACTCTCTTAATTTAGTCTGGAAACTTATGAGCAGAATTGTGCATACAAATTTTTCTTCTGCATTCCTCAGTACCCAAGTACCCCAAGCTCCTGAGTTACTTCTCACTTATTATGGAGAAAATAAACTAGTCTTTAACTATGTACTGAGTCATAGCCTGTGGACAAGCAAATACTTGTGAAACATAGAAGACAAAATTAACTGTTTTACTTTATTTTGTTAAATACATTTTGTGGATCACTTTGTTCATGGCTTCTTTCACATCCTTGTTCCTCAGACTGTAGATCATGGGATTCAACATGGGGATCACTGTGGTATAAAACACGGCCACCATTTTCCCCTGCTCCACGGACTCCTCTGTGGGACGTCTGAGATACATGAATATGAGAGTCCCGTAAAATATGATGACAGCTGTCAAATGGGATCCACAGGTAGAAAAGGCCTTCTGCCTGCCATCTGCAGAGTGCATTCGTAGGATGGCAATGAGAATGAACATATAAGAAATGATGATTACAGTCAGAGAATATGTGAAGTTAATGCCTGCAAGAATAATCATTGTGTATTCTTTTACAAAGGTTCCAGCACAAGCCATTTTGATGAGAGGTGGGTCTGCACAGTAGAAGTGATTGATCTCAATTTTTCCACAGAAGTACAGGCCATAAGTCCACAATGTTGCTGCCAGGCTAGTCAGAAAACCATATATGTAAGGGAAAGAGATGAGTCGAATGCAGACAACCCTTGACATTTTGCTGCCATAGAGCAGAGGATTCCCAATTGCCATGTATCTATCAAAGGCCATCACAGCAAGGATAAAAATTTCTACATGGACAAGGGCAATGAAGAAGAAACATTGCACCAAACATCCAGCATAAGAAATAGTTTTTGTCTCTGATAACAGATTTTCTAACATCTTAGGGGTGACGTTGGAAGAAAACCACACATCAACAAATGAGAGGTGACTGAGAAAAAAGTACATAGGACTGTTGAGCTGTGGACTGACCTTAATTAACATGATCATGCCAATATTGCCCCCTAGGGTGACAATATAGACCACAAGAAAAATGATGAAGAAGAGAGCTCGCCATTCCCGATGACTGGTTAGTCCCAAAAGAATAAATTCTGTCACATCGGTGAAATTGAGCATTTTTTCAGTTCTTAGTCAATGTTAGTCACAAATCTCTGTGATAACAAAAATAAAATAAATTTTAAAATTGGGTATTGCTCATTTATTAATTTATACTTTTATCCATGCCCACTTTCATTATTTCCTGTATTAGGTATCTATGACTGCATTTTGCCATTATTTTTAGCAAATCTTTTCTGAACAAAAACATGGGCCTTATTTCATAACAGTTATACAAAATATTGTGATTGAAACATGCTAGTACTAAATATTGTGATTAACCATATTTTCATGAAGACCTTTTAAACATCTCGTTTCCTATGCTGGGATGTTTGGTTGTTTCCCATTAAGATATTTATGGAGAGTTATAGTTCTTTTATGACCAAACTCAAAAATATTTCTTTACCTCATCTGTTTTTCATTATAAGCATATTCTCTATGATTTGAGATAAAAGCCACTTAACAAAATAATTCATCAATCCTAAATGTCAGATAAAAATATGATTTTAAACTAACCTCATACTTCCTCTCATTTAAATTGAAGAGGGGCAAACTGGCCACAGTTACCATCAAACCAAGGAAAAGGGGTGAACCATTTATACATATTCATACATATTCATACATTATGCATATTTCCTGCATGCAGACTCTTTAACATCTAATATGTAATTATAATCTAATAGATATTATCTACTCTTATGTTCTGGAGTTTCAAAGATAAGTAAGACAAGGAGATTAATTGTCACTAATTATAGTTGTGTTAATAGAAGTAAACTTTCTTAAACCATGTTATTGTCTTATGAAGGTATACTTAGGCAGAAAGTGAAATGTAATTGGCTCTTTTTTAGAAATCCAATGGATTTCTAGAAAAGCTTTTTGGATACTTTGCAAAATTATTTTCAAATATAGTTTACATTATATGAAATGTTTTCCAGAACAATATTTTACAAATTAATTTTTTGAGAAAACACTATTGCCTTGCATGATGTTAACAGGTATTATGGAGAAAGAGTTCATTCATCAAATAATAATGAGAAATATATCCTGTCTACTCTCTACATAGTAAAGTTAAACTATGAAAAGTTCTGTGGGAAAGAATTCTATAATTCTTAGTCTAGCTCACATTCACTTAGCTTGTAAATGGGAGGAAGGGGAGGGAGAGAGAAAGGAGAGAAATTCTATTAGTACCAGTAAGCATTTATGTTCTATAGGACACAGTGTAATTCTACCAATAAAAATCTTGAGATAGCTTCTCAAAGGCACAATAAATTTATTGGAGATGGAATTGTGTCAAGCCTTTCAAAGGCTAAATGTCATTTATAAGGCAAATTGTTATTCTCAAAATCCTTACTTTAACCTCCAGGATTACACTTCATTCAAATATAATTTGAAAGACCTTGTTTACAGTTATCCCTGAGTAGTAGCTAGGTAAGATAATAGCAAACAAGAAGATAAACTTTATTTCTATTATGAATATGAACAGTCTCTTATCCATAAAGGTAACCCACTACTTTCCACTCACACCATTTAGAAAAAAAAGTTTTCTCAGGAGAACAAAGAAAGCTACAACCAAAGTAGATTAGGCTGAGACTACGTGACTCCAGAGTCTCAGGCTAACTAATGAAAATTTGAGGCATTAATTCACAGCTTAAAATTTTTAGAAATAAAATTATTGCCTAATATTCCATAAACTAAAATTTTTTTTCTGATATAAAAACTATCACCCTTTATATAATTTAGTGTCTTCTCCCCATTTACCTGCATGGGACTTATTCTTCCCTTCAAGAGTTTTTCAATCTTCAATTTGACATAACTATTTTGGATAAGGATACACATACATACAGATATAAATTAATGCTTAGAGAATATATGTGATCATAGTGATTTATAGTTGAGCATCAATCTGTGCATAAAGCAGTTTCCTTAAAATTATATTAACACTAAATCAACAGCACTTGCTTTGTTATTGTTCATCTTGCAATTCATAGTACAGCATGTGTAATAATAAACTGGCTAAAAATATTTCTCTATCAATTTATCATTAATGTCATGAAAGTTAAATGACCTCCTTAAAGGTATATATTTACAAGTCTTCAAAAAAAAAAACTAAATGCCAAGAAAATTATACATCAGTTTCATTGTGAGTAGCAACTAAGTGAATATGATGAATGGTGTGGTTTTGCTCTCACAATTGAGATGACTGTGTTACAAATGGCTACTATGCAGATATTGATTACCTATGATGACTCAGTTATTCCTTGATTTCAGATTTGATTGCATGGCACCACAGACAGTTCAGCTCAAAGAGGGATATAAAAAATGATTGGTGTTAGTACTGTGCAAAAACTTAATACAAGTGGTGGTTAGCCAGGTAACAGAGAACCATGTTGAGTTCATGGGGAAAGTGGAGTAGTTAGTCTGATCTTAAGGAGTCAGAGATCTGGAAAGAAATACATGGTTTGGGGACCTCACAAGCCCTGAGAGAATTTTCCTCACCATCTAAATGCAAAATATACACACAAACTTCCCATATTGTATCATTCTGTATTCCAAATTAAATTACCAATAAATATGGATAATTTTTTTTGCCCCCCCAAACAATAAATATTCCAGTTAAAAGAATTCTTTTTTCATTGTCAGACCATGGTTGAATTCTAGCTCCATGACTTATTTTATAAACTTGGGCAGGTTTGTGTTGTTTTTTATTTCTTTATGCTTTAATATAACCATAATAATAACATTCATTTCATTTTTTTAAATTTATTTATTTAAATTAGTTTCAAGTGTATAGTACATTGGTTAGACATCTATATAGTTCATAAAACTATCCTCACCATTGCTCCCTTCCTCCCCTAGCCCTCCATTTCATATTGTGTTAATGAGTATGAAAAGAGATATTATGCATTAATACTTAATAAATATATAAAGCACGATTATTATTAAATTAACTGGAAATTATAGCTTTCATTAATAATTTGCATTAATCAAATCTCTGTAGAAAATTCCTCTCTTTCCATCTCTCTCTCTCTCTCTCTCTCTTTCTCTCTCTCTCTCTCTCTCTCTGTTTTCCTCTCTGTCTTTTTCTGCCTCTCTCCCTTTCTCTCTCATTTCTACTTTTCTTTCACATATACAAATAACACCCCTACACACATAATAAATGTGGAATAATTAATGTTAATTAATAAAAAAATAAAATCCAAGATGCAACTTTCATCTAACAGTCCAGATAGATAAACTTATATACCAACCTGAGAATGAGGAGAAATACTCTCAATAAGGATGCAGAGTTGAAAACTGAATGTTGTATAAGGATGGGAAAACAATTTATATACCAGACAAAAGAGAAACCAGGAATCTGTGTTACCCTCAAATCTTTGCCTTAAGAAAAAAGAAGCAATTAAAAAACTTTTGTCTAAAAGTGACCCTGGGGGAAGTTACATCTCTAGAGGAAGAGATGAATGTTGAGTTTTGTGTTTTTTAATACCTTAAAGGTACAGGTTCTTTTTAGTGTGCCTTGTGATTAAGTAACAAAATTTGCTTTGGGTGTTTGCATCACACTAGACTTGGCAATACTCAACCTGTATAAGCCAACCTTGTGTCCTCTACTTCACAGTCTGTCCCACTTGCCTTTTCCAGTGAAATAAGTATTATTATCTATAATTAGGATTATAGCTTATCAAAGCAGGAAAAGATATACCCACTTTAACTTGCTCAGTGTATAAATATGGAAAACTAGGAACTTAATTATAGCAACAATAAAGCATTTACTGAAATTACCACATTCCAGACACTATGTTAATTTAATTTAATTCTCGTAACAACTTCTTGTAATCATTAGTATTTCCATGTTACAGACAAGAAACTTAGAGTCTTAGATTCAGTGACTTACTCAAGGTCACACTTTCAATAAATCAAAGACTAGATTCCTGACTCCAGAGTTTAATTCCAGAGTTTATACCATTAATTACCATTCACAAGTACCTTTTAATGGGGCAGAAGAAAAATCTCAATTTTTAACCTAAAAAGAGTGTCATCTCACTATATGGGTACATAATATATCTATCATAGTCTTTATGGAGTTGAGGGAAAGAAAAAACAGAGTAAACATATCTCTTCATCTCCCCCAAATTTTCTGAAGAAAACTTTAAAAAATATATTTATGAAATATACTCTAACTTCTAAAATACCAGTGAGATTGTGTCATATCCTTCTGATAGTCATTACAAGGTGAGATATAAATAGGATCTTAAATGGAAGTCATAGGATATCAAGTATGTTCACATATAAATGACATGTATTTAATTAATACACATTTGAAAATGTAAAAAATCACATAGTATATATTTATATTAATTAACATTGCTTAGAGTTTATAATTATAGCAAGACATGATAAATTAATATTCAATTTAAGTATTTTTAAATAATAACATATAATCACAAATCAACACCATTAGAGTTCTTTTATTTTTCTATTTTTATTTATTTATTATTGTTAAAAATTATTCCGTCACATACTGGAACACAAAGATAGCCTCAACAAATATAAAAAGGCTGAAATCATACCAACCATATTCTCTGATCATAATGTTCTGAAACTAGAGATCAACTGCAAAAAGAAATCAGGAAGAACCACAAATACATAGAGATTAAACAACGCACTACTGAAAAATAACTGGGTTGGGAAATAAATAAATAGAAAGATCAAGAGATACATAGAAATGAATGATAATGATAGTACAGTGTATCAACCCTTTTGGGACACAGCAAAAGCAATATAGGAGGAAAGTTTATATCATTACAGGCCTATCTCCAAAAATGAGAACAAGCTGAAATAAACAACCTAATGCTTCATCTTAAAAAACTGAAAAAGGAAAAACGAATGAAGCCTAATGTCAGCAAAAGGAGAGAAATCATCAAAATTACAGTAGAAATAAATGAAAGTGATAAAAAAAGATAGAAAAAATAAATCGTCCTTTGAGAAGGTCAATAAAATTGACAAACCACTGGCTAAACTCACTAAAGAAAAAGGGGAAAGGACACAAATAAACAAAATCAGGGATCAAAGAGGGGAAATTATGACTGACATAGCAGAAATACAAAGGCAAACATAAGAATACTATGAAAAATTATATAACACAAAATGTAATAATCTAGAAGAAAGGCAAAAGTGCTTAGAAAAATAGAATCTTCCTAGACTAATCAAGAAGATCTAGAAAATCTAAATAGACCAATCAGTAGTATGGAAATTGAAACAATCATCAAAAACCTACCAATAAGTAAAACTCCAGGACTAGATGGCTTTACCAGTGAATTCTTCTACCAATCATTCAAAAAAGATTTAGTACATATTCTCCTCAAACTCTTCCAAGAAATCGAAGAGGAGGCAATATTTCCCAACTCATTTTATGAGGCCAATATTACTCTGATACTAAAAACTGCTAAAGATAACACACACACACACACACACACACACACACACACACACACACAAACACAACTATATCTCTCATGAACATAGATGCAAAAATCCTAAATAAGATACTAGTGAACTGAATATAGCAATATACTAAAAAAATTATATACCATGATTAAGTGGGCTTCATCCCAGGGGCACAGGTATGGTTCAACATACACAAATTGATTAATATAATACACTACATAAACAAATTAAAAAATAACAATCATATGATCATATCAATAGATGCAGCAAAACAGACAAATGGACCAGTGGAACAGAATTGAGAGTCCTGAAGTAAACCCATGCTTATAAGAGCAAATAATTTTTGATAAGAGAGCCAAAAACATACAATGGAGAAAGGAAAGCCTCTTCAATAAATAGTGCTGAAAAAACTGGAAGGCCACCTGCAAAAGAATGAAACTAGACTGTTGTCTATCACCACACACCAAAATTAACTCAAAATGGATTAAGGACCTGAATATAAGACCTGAAACAATAAAATACATAGAAGAAAACATAGAAACTAAATTCAAGGACCTTGAACTTAAAGAGGATTTTATAAATTTCACCTCAAAGGAATGAGAAATAAAAGCAAAAATAAATGAATAGGACTACATCTAACTAAAAAGCTTCTGCTCAGCCAAAGAAACCATCAACAAAGTAAAGAGACAACCATTCGAATGGGAAAATATATTTGCAAGCAACACCTCCAATAAAGGCCAAATATTCAAAATGTACAAAGACTCATGCAAATCAATAACAACAACAAAAAATCAAATGATCCAATAAAAGAAAATGAGCACAAGACCTGAACAGGCAATTCTCCCTAGAGGATATACAAATGGCCTACAAACATACGAAAAGATGCTCAACATCACTAGCTATTAGGGAAATGCAAATCAAACCCACAATGAGATATCATCTCATACCTGTTAGAATAGCTATAATCAACAGAATAAGTAATAAAAAGTGCTGGAGAGGATGTGGAGAAAAAGGAACCCTTGTACACTGCTGGTAGGATTGCAAATTGGTACAGCCAATATGGAAAACAGTATGGAGGATCTCTCAAGAAACTAAGAATTGATCTACCATATTATCCAGCAATTCCTCTACTGAGTATTTACCCCAAAGACTTGAAAACTCATGTTAGAAAAGTCATTTGCACATCGATGTTCATAGCAGCATGATTCACAGTGGCCATGGCGTGGAAGCATCTGAAGTGTCCTATGATAAATGATTGGCTAAAGAAGCTGTGGTACATGTATACAATGGAATATTACTCAGCCATAAGATGAGATGAAATACAGCCATTTGCAACAACATGAATAGACCTTGAAAGAATCATACTAATCAAAATAAGCCTGACAGAAAAGGTTGAAAATCACATGATATCACTTATATGTGGGATATAAACCTAAAATCAACAAATTAACAGGACAAACAAATGGAGACTCATGAGTATGGACTATAGACTAGTGGTTACCAGAGGGTAAGGGGTAGGGGAAGATGGAGAAGGTAGACATTGGAAAGGGGTCAAATATAGGCTTTAGGGGAAGAGTGAAGTGGAAAAAGGGGATCAAATATACGGTAGCTGAAGAAAACTGCACTTTGGGTGGTAAACATCAATAGAATATACAGATGTAAAATTATAATGTACACCTGAAAATTATATAATTGTATTAACCAATGTTATCTCAATAAACTTAATAAAAAATTATTAGGGTGATAATGATTAACAAAATCCAGTAAGTTTCAAGTGTATGATTTAACAGTGTATCACAGAGTTCTTTTAAACAGCATGTACACTAGAGTTCTTTCAGAATCAGAGTTGAAAGAATAGACTTGTGCAATATTAAAGATCCATGAAAAAACTTTCCCAGTTACAAATAGCATGATGAAAATATGTCAGATTTCATAGAGCCAGAGAGTCTTGTTTACAATGTTTCTCTGACTATACACCATTATTCCCTTTTCAGTTATACATCTTCTTTGTCTATGTATTGAAAACATAAATAACAAATTTCCTCAGAATTATAAAAAAAATGGTTGCTTCCCACCCCTTCCATTAAACTATGTGTCTCATAATACATTTTAAGTTTATATTTTATTTAGTTAAAAATGTTCTACTGATTACTTTGCTCATGGCCTCCTTTACATCTTTGTTTCTGAGACTGTAGATCATGGGATTCAACATAGGAATTACTGTGGTGTAAAACAGCCACCATTTTCCCTTGCTCCACAGACTGTTCAGTGGGACTTCTGAGATACATGAAGAAGAGAGTTCCATAAAATATGATGACGGCTGTTAAGTGGGATCCACAGGTAGAAAAGGCTTTTTTTCTTCCTTCCGCTGAGCGCATTTTTATGATGGCAATAAGGATGAATATGTAGGAGATAATAATGACCAATAAAGAATAAGAGAAGTTAAGACCTGCTAGTGTGCGCATGGTATATTCTTTAATGAAGGTTCCTCCACATGCCATTTTGATGAGAGCTAGGTCTGCACAGTAGAAATGATTGATCTCAATGTTTCCACAGAAGTACAAACCATGAGTCCATAATGTTGAGATCAAACTGATAAAGAAGCCATATATGTAATGGAAAGAAATCAGCCGAATACAGACAGTCCTTGACATTCGGCTACCATAGAGCAGAGGGTTGCCGATTGCCATGTATCTATCAAAGGCCATCACAGCAAGGATGAAGACTTCTACATGGACAAAGGCAATGAAGAAAAAACACTGCACTATACAACCAGGGTAGGAAATAGTTTTGATTTCAGATATTAAATTTTCCAACATTTTAGGAGTGACATTGGAGGAGAACCACACATCTGCAAAAGACAAGTGACTGAGGAAAAAGTACATAGGGCTGTTGAGCTGGGGACTGAGTCTGATTAATATGATCATACCAATGTTCCCAATCAGGGTGATAATGTAGACCAGTAGAAAAATCACAAAGAAAAGAAGTTGTAATTCAGGACGACTAGTTAATCCCAAAAGAATAAACTCTGTCACATCAGTAAAATTGAGCATTTTCTTAATTCTGTTCCCAGTAGATATGCATTTTATCTAATAGAATAAATAGAAATCAGAAAGTACACATACTATATACAGCCATTCTGCATTTATATTACCTTTTCCTAACCCATTCTTTTTCAATTCCTCTGCTATTTTTATTTTATCTCTCCTCTCTTTTTTCTCATGGCTTTTCTTAGCAGCTTTTCTTCTCTTATGTGTGTATAAGTATTTTTACAAAGTATAAAATAATATAGAATCATAGAAGTATAGTGACAGGACTTATAGGATCTAGTTTCACTTGCCTACAAACAAAAATGTCAGAGGAATAACTTTTGTTCTTGCTATCTCCTGAAAAGGAAAGACTTTTTTCCACTGTCCCTGATTTTTAGAATGTACATATATTGCATCTAGTTACCAGATTTGTAGAGTTTAGATCTATATTACAAATTTTTTCAAAGCTATAAGCAAAATGTTATTCTATAGTTAAAAAGTTTCACCAAACCTACATTTATTAATCTCACAAATCTGAGGTATTTATCATAAGAATGACTTACTAAACTGTATTAAATGGTTTAAAACAATCTAATTTTTCTTATCAGAAAATAAGAAAGGAAATCTTCCTAAAATAACATATGAATGTAGCAATTTTTTAATTTTTTTAAATTAACCACAAAAAAAATCAAATTCTCTCCAGCCATTTGCCTCAAACAAGTCTAATAAAAATAAGTTCAAATTTACCTCCTCTTTTTAGAAACCTCTTCTCTCTTGGGTCTTGAAGTATTAAGAAATTCTAAGACAGTCTCTTACTCCCTTTTTCTTCTGCCTCAGAACTTTGAATAAAACAAGAGCAGTAAAATAGTGAGTGAAGGACTATATTATTCTTCTATCAATATTTAAGCTTAAATGAATAAAATTTCCTAAATACACTAGAAAGCCAAGAAATGTTTTGAGGGGTTGAAGAAAATTTTAGTTTTTGATTGTATCAGATTAAGACGTCTAGGTATCTGAATTCCAAATACTGTCTAGAACATTGTAATATTCTAGCTGAAATATTTTGAGTTAATGTGCCATCAGTGATGGTCTACTTATGTTCTATTTATTTATGGGCCACTGGATTGCCCAGCTGATGGTTCTTCATAAAACTATCCTACAATTGTCACCAAAGTACGAGTTAAAGAAACATCATCATCGTATTTATATGCATTCTTTCATTCATTCGTTTATGTAACAAATACTTTCTAGAAACATCATTGGTTCTCCTCTAATTTATAATAAGCCATTATGACCAACTCGTTTCTTGTCTATAAAGACATATAACTTTTAATACCCTTTATCATCTGAAATCTGCCTGTTATTTTTTTATCTCTAGGATTTGTTTCTATCACAGTTTTCTTCTTCTATCTGAATCTCCCACCACTCATCTACTGGTTGAAACTAATAGAATAGAAATAAAATGGAGATTGAAAAAATATTAGATGATTTCCATCTTTCCCTAGAATATTGGTGAAGACTGAAGTGAAGTTAAAGAAATTACATTACTGGTTGTCTGCCAAAATGCCAAGTACAAAAAGCTGGTACCACATCTAATTACGACCCCGTAAAAGAGAGAAATAAACAATCCTATTTGCACATTCTCTTTGCTCTGCAGGACGATCTACATGGCTTTTTTGACCTTTTGAGAATAATTTGCCATTTTCCACACATTTAGTCAAGAAACCTGTTGATTTCCTCAGCCTACTCTATCCAAGCATTTCTAAGAAACATATTTTACTTGATTGATTTCTTTGGTTATTACTAAACATTATCTAAATAATAAGAACATCTGCTTTTTTTTTTCACTTAAGGCAAATGTGGTCAAGAAATATGAGAAAAAGGTAAATGGTCCTCTAGTAACCGCTAGCTATAGTCCATGTCTGAGTCTCTGTTGAGGGAGAAGGAGGGAGGTAGATGGAGTAAAGGGGGTCAAATATAGGCTTTAGGGGGAGGGTGAAGTGGGTAAAAGGGATCAAATATATGGCAGCTGAAGGAAACTGGACTATGGGTGGTAAATACACAATAGAATATACAGATGTCAAATGATAATGTACACCTGAAAATTATATAATTGTATTAACCAATGTTATTCCAATAAACTTAATTTAAAAAATAAAAATAAATTAAAAAGGTAAATGGTATTAGTCTTCAAGCTCTTGGGTGAGGAGTATATCAGTGAATAAGTCAAACTATATGAGCTGAGTCTTCAAATCTAAGAAGGCCTCAAATTTAGTAGTTGTTGAGTGACAAATGTGGACAAAGGAGCAAGCAGAATGAGAGTAAAATGGTTGATGCTCTAATGAAATTTATCTATGTTTTGCATCCTGAGAAACACCTCAGTCCTAGGCAAACCAAAACTACTGGTCACTCTAAGAAAAGCCCGTTATTTTAACAGCCAGTGTCTTATAGACACCTTCAGATGCTATTTATAACAGAGCAGAAATTTATAGAAAAGCACATTCAGGGTCAAGTTGTTTTCTTGGGCTGTCTCTATGTTGAACTCAAATCATTTAGTATGCAGAAAGAAGAATGAGGAAAGATTTTCAGGGGTTTCAAAGCAGTACAGGGTCATTTATTAATGTCTTATTAACAAGCAGCCTTGTCAATAATTGTGGTTGAACACATACTGTTGGTATTGTATAGATGCTACTACTATATAAAAGTTTAATTCAATGACTCTGTCCATGTGTACAAGAAAGAGAAAAAAGAGAGAAAGGAGGGATAAGGTGAGAAAAGTTGAGAATAACACTTGTACTAAAGAGAAAAATGTATTTAGTAGAGAAAACAGAAATACAACTATTTGACTTCCACTTAGTGCGATTTGGGGAGAGGATTTCCATTGTTTGTTAGGTGTATATCTCTGCTACTGAATGATTACCTTTCTGGGATCAGGGCATAAGCCAAAGGCTTCATTCATAACTGGCATCCATTGCCACAGTGAAGCTTCCCAAATCCCATTTTCTAATTACCCTTTCCAGATCATTCTCTTTCTACTCAGAATAATAAGGAAAACCTAGAGGCCTATCACTTCAGACTGATTTGATAAAAGCACATTTACTCTCCCTATACATGAACCTACCTGTGCATGAAGCAAAAATGTTCTCGGAAACATTTCATCTGTCATCAGCGAAGGATAATTCAGAAGGATTTATAAAGGCTAGATTTTTCACTATGGGGCTTTTTCACTGGATAATATAGACAGAAACCTCAAGAGGTAATTAAAATGATAAATATTGCATCATCTCTAATGGAAAATACATGTCAAGAGTAAAATAACTCTCAGAAAAATTAGAATATTCTCTCTCTTTTAAAATGTTTTCTCTGTATCCTGGGGTTTGGAGGAAGGGGTGTCTTAGTTTCTCATGTGATAAAAATTATGTCAGTATTGCATTAGCTACAAAATATATATTTTAAATAGTATTTACTTAAAAAAAACATAATTCTTGATATTAATTTTGATATCCAAAGAGTTTTGCAATTTTGCTCAGATCTCACTGGCCATTTGTGTATGTCACTTTTTTAGTGGAAACTATATTTTAATAACTAATTATATTTTAATTCTAGAATTGTGCAGCTAGGGCAAACTGAGACAACTAATATAAAAATATAGCCCTCCCCAAGAGTCCCACCTATTGAGATTGACGCATTAGTGTTAACCCCACTTCTGATGCTGCCAAGTCACAAACTTCTGTATCACCTGTGTCACTTTCTCCACAGCACTTACCAACACCTGCCATATTTTATCTATTTGTTTAGGTGCCTTGCTATCCAACACCCTTCCCTCCATAACATGTAATAAAGGACTTTTTTTCTTGTTCTGTTGAACCTCCAGTTTGTAACATATGGTCCAGTAATCAACATACATTGAATGAGTGAATGTTTTAAACTAATGGTAGCAATCACTTTCTCCAGATAACACGTCTGCAACAGGCCTTGACTGCAACCAGTGCAGATGCCAACAGAAGGACAGAGGGCCCCTAGGGAGGAAGCATGTAAATAAAAGATCATCAATTGCTTTGTCTCTCTATAAGACAAGCTTTGTAGTTCTGTGAAAATTTGGGAGGAAATCGGTACAAAAAAAAGACAACTAAAAAAAAACTATTAACTATATGAAAATCAAATAATTGTACAGTAAGAGAATTGTATTCATAGTATTACTCATAGCATTAGCAATTAGTATTAGTATTAAAGGCTCATAGTGTTACTCATAGTATTGTTCAGATATTACTAATGACATATTCATAGTAATTTTAACAAAAAAAAAATATTAGTTTAAGAAAAAGTTCAAATGTGACCATATTGCAAACATGAGGAGGAAGGAGTGGTGGTGCTTGGGTGGAAAAATTTTAATAGTTTATGTTTAATAAAAAAGTCAATCAATCATGTCTGTGACTGAAAAATCAATAGACATATAATCATATAATTTAAAATGAGTTCATTGCCAAAAGAAATATCAAAAAAAGTTTTTTATCTATGGAGAGACATGAGTTGGAAAGAAGTAAGACAGGAGTTTATATGGTTTGTAATATTGACATTTTGTAATATTGACATTTAAAACAATGTTTATGTTTTACATTAGTATTTTTGAATAATAATTATAAGTAACTTTAGTTTAACACATGCACATATGTCAAAACAAAGAAAAGCCTAAAAAACAGAACAAAATGTCAAGTGTGATATGTTGAGTGTTATGTGTTTAATTTCCATATTATATGCATCTGCATGTTTGAATTTGGTATAATTAATATTTTATTAGTCAGAAGACCATAAAAAAATCAATTTGACATATTGTAGTAGCTCATAAAACCAAATGATATTTCTCATTCATTCTACATTTCTTTTGTGAGTTAGCAAAAGACTCTACTCCAAATTTCTTCACTCAAAAACTGAAGCTTAAATATTGAAGCTTAAATCTTGCTGATCACCATGACAGAAAAAAAAAAATACCACTGAAGGGTTCTCTCATCAAAGATTAAATGCTCAACTAAGAACCCATATGAATTCTTAATCTAATTGTCCAGAAATAGCCACACGCTACAATCTTAGCCAAAAGGTCAGTTGGGGGAGCATAAAGAACAAAAAAAGTAAAATATCTGGTGAGCAAAATGAATGACAGGTACAAACATGTGAACTTGAATAATAAAAATTTTACTTTCTGTGTTTGGATTTTTTAAAATCATTAAAGCTTTGGGGGAAAAAAAGCAGTGTTTTCCATTGATATACCACATTTCTCATTTCAACATCAATTCAGTCCTGTCACTTAGAAAAGAGGTCTGTATAATGTCTGGAGACCAAAAGAATAGTGATATCTTTTATGAAAATACTTTTTTCCCTAACAGCTCTCTTCCTAATGCTTCTTTCACATCTTTATTTCTAAGGCTATAAATCATGGGGTTCAACATGGGAATTATCGTAGTATAAAATACAGCAACCATTTTCCCCTGTTCCACAGAGTCCTTTGAGGGTGGTCTGAGATACATGAAGAAAATTGTTGCATAGAATATGGTGACAGCAGTCAGGTGGGAGCCACAGGTAGAGAAAGCTTTGCGCCTGCCTTCTGTGGAATGAATTCCCAAAATAGAAGAAAAAATATATATGTATGAAATCAGGATGACAAGAAGAGAAAAGGAAAGGTTAAAGCCAGCCACAACAAACATTGACAGCTCTTTGTTGTAGGTGTCAGAACAAGCCAGCTTAATCAGCGGGGGGTCAGCACAGTAGAAGTGATTAATTTCATTGGGGCCACAAAAGGCTAGCTTGTAGGTCCACATGGTCTCCATCAGCCCAGTGAGCCCACCATACACATACGGCACCGTGATGAGGGAAGTGCACACACTCCTGGACATCTTGCTGCCATAGAGCAGAGGGTTGCAGATGGCCATGTACCGATCAAAAGCCATCACGGCCAGGATATAGATCTCCACGTGGACCAAGGCAATAAAAAGGTAACACTGCACCAGACAAGCAGGATAGGAAATGGTTTTCTTCTTTGATAAGAAAATCTCCAGCATCTTTGGGGTCACATTGGAAGAGAAGCACAGATCCACAAAGGATAAATGGCTCAGGAAAAAGTACATGGGCGTGTGAAGCCGGGTGTTGACCTGGATGAGGACAATCATGCCCACATTCCCTGCCAATGTGGCCATGTAAATGACCAGAAACAGCAGGAAGAGGAGAATCTGCAATTCCAGGCGCCTGGTCAGTCCTAGGAGAATGAATTCAGTCACATAGGTGAAGTTTCGTCTCATAATTTCCTTTAATGAGAAATGAGAACTTTGGATCAGTTATGATAATTTTCAAATGCCAAAAAAAAAAAATACTAAAATCTATTTTCTAATGATACTGTTTGGTTTTTCTTTCTTTTTCTTTTTTTTTTCTTTCCTTTTCTATGACTGTTTTGTTCATGGGAAAACTAGAAATAATGGTTTAATTAAAACAGAATCCAATTAAACTTTAGCAAACACATTCAAACTGACTCTGGGTCTCAGTCACTTGTCAGTTTCAAGTCTTTTTTTTTTTTTTTGGATAATTGTCCCCTTACGTCTCTTTGTCTATTTTTGGTTTTTTGTTTCTGTCACTACATTTTTCACCCATCTCTATTTCTACTTTGTCTATTTTCCACATTTTACTTAACTCTACATCAATTAATTTAGCCCAGATTTTTTCAATAGTGGCAATAAACAAACAAATACTCATCACTTATCTGAAAGAATGTACTAAATAACTTAATTAGAAGTTGAGAACCATGTAGTGGATATTCTTTCCTAATGACAGATCCTTCTTCCAGAACATATCAGAGTAATAAGTGATGAACTAGAAGATGTATCTCAATTTATTCCTTGTAAGATATAGAAAGTCAGTACTTCTTATTTTAGAATGACTAGATACTATTTAGATTGGAGGAGGAAAATGAAAGAAAAAAGAAATCTTTGAATAGATTAACAATTGCAAATCTTTTATCATGAATAGAAATCAATATAATGCACAGAAATCTTTCAAAGAGTCTTCCAACCTTTTTCCAGTCAATTCAATAAACCATGGAGCAGCTAATTTTTCAGTTCTTAGAAATGACTTAGTTCTGCATGTCATCTATGGTGAAGAAAACAGATTGAAGAGCAAAGAGACAGCACCAAGTTATGGAAAAGAGACCCCTTCTTCATACCCACCTTCATGCTTCTTAAATCTTGAGTTCATCACTTAGACAGTACTTAAAAAAAGGAAAACCAAAGTAAAAAAATAAATTACCACAGTAAGTCCCTTTTCTTTGTTTATTCTCAAATTGGATTTACTACAACCAAAGAGTAAATTCTAGCTGAGAGAAGGTGATGAAAGTGTGAGATTTTGCAGTGTTTACAATTTTATCTGTCTTTATACCCTAAGCTTGCCCTCTGCTTCCTCTTTTCTGCCTCCCGTGATGGTAAGATGGGTGTAATGCTGAGACATTCTGGGTCATATGGATGAGATGCATATAAAGATAAGAGCAAATAAGCTGAAACTCTTAAAATTGTGACAGCACTGAACTGACATACTAGCTCAGAATTTTATATGAGATCTAAACTTCTAACTTATTTAACCATTATTTTGTTTTGCTCTTGCAGAAATTAAAATCATTATCTAATTTATAAAATACCTCTAGTATCAGTGCTCAACATATTCTAAGACTGAGTGCGCATATGATAAAACTATATCAAGTGAATTATTAGAACTTAAATAATCCCTCAGAGTTTATGCTGAAGGACTATACTATAGCTTCAAAATGCGATGATAAGGCTTAGGTAATCACACTGTTAGCCTTTTGAGACCTGTTAAAATTGCTTTGAACTTCCGATTCATCTATTTCATGTCATTTAGAAATACAAAACACACACACACACACACACACACACACACACACACAGCAATTCTATGGAATGCAGGTGAAATAGCATCCATAGCCAAAAGAATTTTAAAAATTAAATTTACACTTTGAGCATATTTACTTTTTAAATTCCCCTCCTGTACTCTAACCACAGAGGATTTTTTCTTCAGTCTACTGTATAAGTACTTAATTCCCAACTTCATAACACATTTCTGGTTTCTCTTATTTCTTCCCCCTTCCTATTTCTCACTTTTTTCTCTTCCTGTCTGGAATGCCCTTACTCTGCATTTTCTTCTCCATGTTATTCTAAGCAGCTCATCTTTCACTCCAGTATGTATGCCTGTATTTTCAAGTGGGTTGGGTAGTAGGGTGTCTCACTATCATTTTTTCATCTCCTACCATCCAATTTTACTTAATAATGGTCTACTAAGGTATGTTTGGGCTTTCTAAAAATTGAAAAAAAATTTTTGCCTAAACTTTTCTGATATTCTGAATGTTGTCATTCATCTCACAAAATCATTCATAGGTTTTGAAACTGGGAAGATCTGATTTGAAAAATTGCAACCAGGCTGCATGTAGCTCTACAGTTGGTCTACATTTAACTTTTATGAGCCTCAGTGTTCTCTCCTGGAAAACGTCATTGTAGTAGTTTTCTCTGAGGATTTTAAAAATTGTCATGTATGTAAATATATGACCATGTGTGAGGTACATAAGGCCATCAGAGGAAATTTTAATTTCTACCTCTGCTTTGCTTGGTGTTTAGAAGAAATAAAAATTCTCAAATTATGAGCACTGGTACTTTTAATATAGTTAACCCTAATTCTTTAACTATTTCTAACATATCAAATAAGAAACTGGATTCAAAGTGTAAATAGTAACACTGTTGCTGGTTTCTAATACATATAAAATAGACAGTCTTACCTATAAAGAAGTAGGAAAACCAATGAGCCTTCAGAAATAATAAGTGAGGGAAATTGTTGCTTTCTTTATAAGGTTGATCCTTTTCCCTATGGCATTTCTTAAATTGAACTGAAGCAATCAATTCTGCCAATTAAGAGTTTCTTGAAGATAGCTGAGGGACTTTACACAATGAAATTAGGAATGGCTTAAGCATCTCTTCTGCATTGTCCTATTCATCTCTCTCAGTAATAACTCTGGTCATGACCTTGTCTATTGGTTGCTATATGTTGCTGGACACCATACTTTCTCATTGTCTTCAGTACTCAGCAGAACGAACTACATTCTAAAAAAGTAACATTCATTTCACTTGACCACCAGTTCAGCAAGAGCATGTTCTACACATGGTCTCATACATTCATTTGAAAAAGGGTGATATTTTTAGCCCTTTTTATTCTTTGTTTTATATTGTTTTGTTTTGTTTTTTAAAAAGTCCTAGGGGAAAATAAAAAGCAACTGAGAAAACTAAAGTATGCTCACAATTTACTTTCTTAGGCCACTATATACTACAGTAAATTTTATAATGGTTAAATGTTTCTAATATATTTGATTAACAAAGTAACTAACTTTTATTAAATTAGGTGTATTAAACATTTTTATGTACAATTTTATTAGAAACTCATAAAAATCTCAGGTTAATATTAAACCCATTTTAGGGTTGAAGGAACCGATTCTCAGAGACAATGATCATTTTTCTCAACTTCAAAGAGCTACTAAGTGACCAGGCTGAGATGAGAAAACAGATGCTAGCTCTCTTGTCTTTAGCCATTTACATTCATGGCTTCCCTCACAGTTAGTTCATCTTACTTCATGAGATGGATTAAGCAGTATCTCATTTCATGAATGGATTAAACAAACACAAGAATCAAAAATTCCCATGCTTTCTAGATTCATGGAGCAATTTCTAATAAATCCATTGCATTTAGCTAGAGAGATAACCAAGTACAGTGGATTTAATTCCACCAAGTAATTCTGTGTACCTAGGCAACTCCATTCATTTTAGACAAGTTAGTATCTTACAGCTTCTTCATCTTTAAAACATTTGAGTATGTACTTCAGTATATTCTAGGTCACTTCCAATTCAAATAGTCTACACTTTACATAGCACAATATCAGTAAAATTGAGAAAGTCAAATGCATATTTTGGTGACTTGCCTGGAAGTTAGGAGACACAACTTTTTTTTCCTGAGATCTTGATGGAATTCAGCTTCTGTTGGGCAGTTTGGGGAATAAGGAGACATTTGTCACCAGGTGCTTTGGGACCTTCATAACAGCAAATGGAGGAGTATAGTGCTGAATCTGTAAAGAAATGGGGTGCTTGAAAAATAGCAAAGACATAGCAACAGATAAATTAAGACTAATTAATATATTTTTCCTAACGTTAATCCCTAGATGAAAGCAAAAAGCTAGAAACCTTTGACAGGAATAAAAATGGCCTGAGACAGAGATGCCCATTTGCCGGACTGATGATGGTGGCCAGTCAGGTAGTCCCTGTCTACCTTGGTTAAAACAAAATCATTGTTCATTACAGAATTCTCTCTCTCAGGCACATCCTGAATCATGATTGGATGTCAGAGTTCCTTCATGTCACTACTCAGGGTAAGAAGTGTTGGTGGTTCCCCATCTATGTCAAATTAAGTCAAAACATGTCAGCAAGATGTTTCTTCTCTCCCATCTCTGACCCTGTTTACTCTGCAGCTTCACCTTTTCTCACTTTCTACTCAGAATGGCTCCACAGACCCACCAAATGGTTTTCCTTGGACCAATGTTTCCTTCTGTAGTAAGTGTCTTTGCCCCCATCCTCAATCCTTTGAAGCTCTACTCAACTTTCAAAGCCCATCTCAGTGGCCTCATCCTCAGGGAAAATTGCCAGACAAGTTTTCATCAGAATTCATTTGTTCTTCCTCTATGTTTTTTTTTTTTTTGCTATGTTCCTAACAAATCTTATGGTAAAATAATTGTGGGTGTTTCTTCATAATAAACACTGTTCTTCATAGGCAGTTTTTATATATTTAATCATTTTTAAAGTCTCAATAACTTTGTGTCAAGTAGAGTTATATTACATGTGACCCCAAACATATGAAGATATTTCTATCAGTTGAGGTATGAAGTGAGAGAAAACCTGTCCTCAGCATAGTCTTGACCACATAAAACAGGCTGACATTAAAGTCAGTAAATAGAGCAAGTCTTCAAGGAAAAACACATTTTTTAGATGAGATCTTCCAAACTAACACCATTATAATAAATAATGATTTTATATACGTTTCAATTCCTGAGTCAATAGCTACTTTTACATGCAGTCTGATATTCTAAGTTCATTTATGAGAATGTCACATCACTTCCAAAATGCTCTCTAAAACTCGGGAAAATTAATTCAACACTTAAATCATTATGCAACATTTCCTTGTGGAATGTGAGATAAGATTTATTAACTGAAGAATCAAGACTTTAGAGCTAAAGATCTGAAGTAAGTAAATCACTTACCTAGCTATTATTCTTAACTCTTCATTGGGCATTCTTTGAAGATTTATTCTGTAAGATTTTATACTATTGTTGAAATAAAAAATCACCTTCCCTCAAGAAACACAAATAAAAAACATCATGTTTTGCATTCTTCAATAATAAAAGCACAATCAAATAGGAGCCTCTCAAATCATGTACATAGTGATTCTTGATATTGAAAAGGATAGAAAGGCAATTTGTGTAATAATTCAAACTTGGAGTTTCTTGTTTTCAAATATTACATTTTTTCTCATTCTATTTATTTGGCAATTTAAAAAGAAGAATCACAAACATACAGGAGAGATGCCATTTACATGTTGCTATTAATCATTTTTAGGAAATACCATTACCTAGGCATATTTATTAAAAATAAATTTTTAAAAATAGAGAGGTTTTTCTGGTTTACAAAGATTGGAAAGATTGAAAAAATTTTGAAAAAATTTGAACTTGAAATTCTCATGTACTCATAAGTATATTCTAGAGTTCCAATATGATTTCTGGTAAAGTCCAATTTTATTTGAGCTGAGTAGCTATGAAGTTACATGTGACCCCAAACATATGAAGATATTTCTATCAGTTGAGGTATGAAGTGAGCAAAATATGATAATCCTCCATGTTGCCAGCTCTGGAAAAAACAACTGAGGTGTTAAGTCTACATAAAATCACTTATGTAGACAACTATGGCCATATAAATGTAGAGTACTTTAGGCCCAATATTGTAACTACATGAAAAGTAGATGACCACGTGGATATGATTATCATAGACAACACAAGATAGAAAACATTGAGTTAACAGAAATGTGATCATGTTATACTGGTCAAATAAATTGATCAAGAAAATTATCTTTTCAAATAAAAAGTTAGTCAAGTGTATGGAATTGGCAGATTGGTAAGAAGATAGTATGAAGGTATGATCTTCAGAGTTTGGTTCATGATTTCTACAAAAGATAAAAAAAAAGAAAGAATAATGATAAATAGAGACAAGAAAAAGAGAACGAGTTGCAACACCAGACAACTGGCCAACATCAGGAAGCTAAATTCCTCCTCTCTTGTTCAATTTATTCTGAATATTTCCAGATGAATTCTTCTGTTTAAAGAAATAAAAACAAACTCATTATACATGAATAAATCATGCACATTTACAATTCCATCATGGCATTTTATGTTTTTTAATTCCTATCACATTATATGACATCATATAACCTCCAATTTGTAAAAGTTATCTATCGATAATCTATCTATGTCTATCTATCTATCTATCTATCTATCTATCTATCTATCTATCATCTATCTATCTGTTTTTTTTAGGAGGTACAGACTTTGTATCAGGCTACACAATGGAGAAATAATTGTTTTCAAACATTATATTTCATCTCATGGCATTTACAATATCATAGAGAACACAGTCATTAATTAAATAGCCAAATCTATAAGGGTATTATATCTAAAAAGTGATAAACATAATAACAAAAAAATACACAAAACTCTGAGAAAACTCAGTTTCTAAGGTGATAAAATTGAGTTAATTTTATTGAGTAAATACTACATATCAGGCACTGTGCTAGTTACTTTACATGTATTAATCCATTTCTGCTCCATAGCTTCCCTAGAGATAGTATTACATATTAATCTTATAGAGGAGAAACTGAGGCTGAGAGATATTGAGAGAGGTTGAGCAATTTACTCAGTTAATCTCATTCCAGAGTTCATTCTCTTAACTACTCATTTAGCTGATAAATGATGGAGTCAGGATCTGACTACAAAAGTCACTTTATTGGACAAGTTGAATTAGTCTATACTTTACAAAGTAGGAAGTTTTCTCATAGTGGATTATACCATTCAGTGTGCATGTAGCTGTCAAATACCTGATCAACAACATTTTTGAAAACAGAAAGTAATAGTTTTTTTCACTGCATGCTTTTTCCCTTCAATGAAATATAGTGGAACAAATATAGTAGAAAAACAAAAAGTAATACACTTTAAAGTAAGACACATTTGAACTTCTTTTCTATACGATTTTAGATTAATAATGATCTGTGAGTCTCTGTTCATATGTAAGTGGACATTATAATACCAAAATAATAATATTGGTGGTCATGTTATGTAAAACAACATGTATTAAAACAATACCTGAACTTTGGTAAGCATTATTATTTCTTTCTCTCTCCTTCATGTGTGTATGTGTGAGTGTGAGAGTCTAAACATTCTTATACTATCCACTGCTCCCAAGAAAATATATGATACACAAATTAAAATGTTAGTCTTTTAACATTATCATTCCCTGGAATATTTGTTTATTTTTTCTAAATACACATGGAGTCGTTTTTCTAAAAAAGCCACCAATTAGAATATTTAACTTTAGATAGTGGGGAAAAATATAAAATATCAACACTATTGTTCCTTAGGAAAGTACAGAAAATATTATCTATTTTCACATTAATTATTTTATTAACACATTGCTTAATTTTTTTAAATAAATATGGAATACAGAAGAATTAACTTTCAAAGGAGAAGAATGAAGATTTAGAAGCCTGTTCCTAAAATCTCTCATGAAAGACGTTATCATTAATAAAAAAATTTTTTAACTTTTAGATAAAAATGCAGGGTCTACTGAAATAATCTACTAATATAAAAAGCATTTAATTAGCACATATTTATTCTATGTCCAGCACACTGAAAAATAAACTGTTTTAACATGCTGATGATATAATTCCAGCCAGCTGGTCAATTCATGAAAGCTTTCTCTATAACTCCTCTTATCTTAAACTTGTGTGTATGTGGACATCGCTATGGCCTCCATATCGCTATTCTCTGTCAAAAATCTTGATGACATTATTATGGGTTTTTTGTATTTGTGAACAGTTCCATTGGTTTATAACTAATATATTTCCTCAGTCTTTTGTTGGTCTATTCATAGGCACTTTTTATTATATATCTAAAAATAAAGGCAATTGTTCACTTTCAAATAGGAAATTCATTTATTATTTTATGCTGCCATCATTATCAAAACTTCATATGATACCAAGCTAGGTTGTAAAGATAGAGACATGAACCCTGAGATCAGAAAATTTGGAATAATGAAGGAATTGGTTTTACATAACTGAATGTATGTGTCTGCTTAAATAGTAATAATAGATCTAGGTATGTGTTTAAGTACAATTCAACAAACTTTCAATTGAACATTATAAGTTACAAAAATAGTTATTTGTTTATATGTGTTTTAACAGAACTTATAGACAATTTGACTTTCGGTATAAAGTTATTCAATGACAACATCTGTTATAAGAAAGATTGAAATAATTATACAAAATACTAAAAAATCAATGAATATTAAAATGTTGCCCTGCAGGAAATTTTGAACAAAAATATTCTCTAAGCCAGAAAAGAAGCTTTGAAATACAACTGAGAAAAATGTTGCAACTGGGGGAGTGAATAATTACAATTCTATGGTTTTTTCCTTTTCACTGAAAGTAACATTCACATATGAAATCACAAATTGGTTTTACCACTTATTTATTTTAGCCCCTGCCTGGCCTGATATAACACTATACTAGGTGCAATAAGTATGTTGAAGCAGGAGCATAAAAAATGAACAATTCTTGTCTGTACAACCATAAGACTAACTTTAATTTACTCAGAATTGTTTCCTCTTTTACATCAATGCTTTCATTTTTTTATATTATAGCACTTAACCAATTGTATTGATTTTTCTCTTTATAGTTTTATAAACTCTACAAAACTATATAATCCTAGAGCTTCTTGGAGTTTCCTTGGTACTTGGAGTAGGACTTGGCTTATTGTAAAGACTCAATAAGCATTCATTGACTTAGTTTATAGTATGTAGCTTCAAAGCCACCTGAAATTTTAACATCTTTAAAAGATCAACCTATCATTTTCATTCTTTAGCATTAAAATATATTTAATTTAGCCAACATTTAATTCTGAAATTAGATATGTAATAATTAATTGTGGCAGAAGACAATTGTGGGTAAATTTGAACTATGGTACAAATAGCAAATATCTATCTCATCATGAGTAATAGGTTAATATGCAGAGATGAGAGAAGACATGAAAATCCCAGACACTAGAAGCCTAGAATGTCATTAATAAACTCTACAGAAGCCACAATTTCTTCTGAGATATGGGTTATTCAAGAGCCATTCTTTGCCTGCTTTGAAAGATATCTAAACAAATAATAATTTGGAGGTTTTATTTCTTATACGGCAGTAGGAGGAAATTATCTTATTAAACCTGAGTCTCATAAGTGGGGAGAATCAAATGGATGTCACAGGGATATTATTGTAAGTTCTCCTTCCTAGAAGTGACAGCTAGTCTCATCATCATTGTGGTCACGTTCCCCTATTTTATGAAATCAAAGACCCTGCATTGCAAATGCTACAGAATTATAAAGTACTTAAAATTAGCTCATGACAGTCAACATGTATATTAACAACTTTGTGTATATGTGTATATATAAACTCATACTGTGACACATTGGTTTGGAGACATATAGAAATTTTATGGAAGCAAAAAGAAAGCTGTTGATAGTGGTAACTTTTATAGGTGAGAATTGCAGATCAGGGTGAGGCAAGAAAAGGAAATATTTTACTTTTATTTTATACTCTTCTAGAAATCGAATGTTTTACTACAAGAAAGTATAATTTGTATAATGCAAAAGTAACATAAAGTTATAAATGTAAAAGTGTATAAAAGAAGAGAAAATATATCTCACACCTCTCTATTTAACTTCCACCCGTCTTCTACATACACATGCACTCACATGTTACATATCAAACTATAAATCTTATATACCCATGCCTTTTATATTTTGTCATTAGGTTATAGATTTTCATCGTCGATTTAAAATTGGTTCTACTGCAAGGCAGTAAAGTCAGATCTAATTCTCATAAATACATCTTTTATTTAATTTACAAAGAAAGATACACTGATTTTACTTCAAAAGTACATTTCTTTTTATTGAGTTCCAAAAAGCTTGTTTTACATCCTTGTTCCTCAAACTATAAATGATGGGATTCAACATAGGGCTTACAAAAGTGTAGAAAACAGCAATGATTTTAGACTGCTCCACTGACTTGTCTGTGGGAGGTCTAAAATACATGCAGAACAGGGTCCCATAAAACACAGTCACTGCCACCAGATGGGACCCACAAGTGGAAAAAGCTTTGTGCCTGCCTTCAGCAGAATGCATCCTCAAGATGGCAATGAGAATGAAGACGTAGGAGATGAGGATGATGAGGAGGGAGTTGGAGAGGTTAAATCCTGCTACCACAAACATGGATGTCTCCTTAACGAAAGTGTCAGAGCAGGAAAGTCGAATGAGGGGTGGATCAGCACAATAGAAGTGATTAATGATATTGGAGCCACAGAAAGTCAAGCGGTATGTCCACATGGTTTCCATCAGGCCACTAAGGAACCCATAGGCATATGGACCAGCAATCAGACGAATACAGACCCCCTTGGACATCTTACTGCTGTAAAGCAGAGGGTTACAGATGGCCATGTACCTATCATATGCCATTACAGCTAGCATGTAATATTCAGTGATCACCATGGCAATGAAAAAATAACACTGGACTAAACAAGCAGCATAGGAAATGGTTTTCTCTTCTGATAAGAAGTTCACCAACATTTTGGGAGTCACATTAGTGGAATAACACAAATCCAAGCAGGACAAACTGGCAAGAAAGAAGTACATGGGGGTGTGAAGGCGTGAATCTATCCTGATCAGTACCAACATGCCAAGGTTCCCTCCAACAGTGATCAAGTAGATAAGCAGGAACAGCACAAAAAGAACAGGTTGGAGTTCTGGGCGATCTGTCAATCCCAAGAGAACAAATTCAGTCACCAAGGTGGAATTTCCTCTGACCATTTTCTTGGTGTCAGCTTTGTTCACTTAGATGAATTAAAATAAATTAAGAAGTGAATGAGTAGTCCATCATATGTTTCTTCTCTCCCTTTCTCTCTTCCTCCTCTCTCCTTCTTCTGCTCTCAGTCACCCTCACATATAGCTATTGTTAGACAGAGTTTGAGACTGTAGGAGTTGGGATTGTTAAGAAGGTGATGGCCCCTATTAGCTACATGTATTATGTGCAGATGATTCCCAAAGAAAACAGCTCCTGTGACACCAGCTTGTTTTGGAATAGGGGAATTATGACCCAAGTTTGTCTAAAAATTGGTTGAATTACTAACTACCACTTGCAATTTACATTGAGCCCAGGAATGTTTCTAGATAAAATGGTGACATATATGTGAAAATATTTTTGTAGTCATTGATAGTATGTGCACATCTGTAAGTTCACATTTGGAGAACTGCACACTCTACCTGCTATAGTAGAGAGCCTCAAATTATAAGGTTTGAAAAAAAATTCTCTGTGACGTATTTTACTATTATATGCATGAAATGTAGGAGACTGTGGAACTCCTATGTGAATATACCAAAGATAAGGACCTCAAATTCAGAAATAAAATCCTATATGAATTACTGATGATGGAATTTTCATTCAGAAGAGTTTACATGAATAAAAACAAGAAAATTATGCGTAGAAGAAAAGAGAAGTGGCCAAAACTTAGATCATATTTTTGTTTGGTTATCTATTTTCTATCATTTGACCAAGAAAGCATTTAAAAGATTTATAGTATCATAATAATTAGCAAAGATTACAATAAAAGAATAAAATGAGAAATAATTGTGCCACGAGTCTAGAGAATAATATTTTCATTATGGATTCTTAATGTTGTCATGTGTTATTACATAAGTAATAGACTAAATAGGATAAATAATCAAAACTCATATGCTTACAGGAACCATTTAGATAATAAGCATCAGTTGAAGTGGCTGGGTAAAAGGGATCTGACCTGAGCTAGAGAACAGTTCCCAGAATACAGAGTCAGCAGCCACTCAAGTCAGCTGAGGTTTTACTATATGGTAACATAGCCCATGTTCCAAGATCTTAAGACCCTACAATTTTAAAGAAGTATCAGAATTCATCATGTTTATTTGAAAATTATCAGATACATTTTGGCAAATAATACAATTTTTAAACCTATCTTTAACCAGGGCATAATGAAATAAAGCCTGTAGCCTTGATCCATGGAAGTGCAAAAGACAATTCTGTGCAACGTCAATGTCACCAACTCTATATCTTCTGACTAAGCTGTTCCTGAAGATGGAACCAAGTACTCTTAAAAATTTGCTACTTTGACTGTGATGCTTCCAGGATGTTAAATGATTCCATTATTATAACAATATAACCTTTGCACACAAACAGCATTGAACACTAAATGTATGCAAGTCACTTTGCCAGGAAAAGAAAGATAACTGGGAACAGTGCTTGTCTTGAGAGAGTTGCTTTGTGTCTTCTTGCCAAATGAGACATATGAAGAGAAAATTAAGATTAAAGTTGTAGTTTGATAATAAAGATTTGGAAACAATAACTAATCAAGTTCAGGAATCAGGATAAAATCAAAGGACAATAATCTTTCACTGGGGCTTAAAGGATAACTAAGAATTTTCTAGGAAGACAAGTTAGAAATCATTTTCATACACTTCTGAAACCTAAAAGGTAGCATATCATTAAAATTGTCTTTGATATTTATTTAGAATGTGTATGAGTGTTACACCCGAGTTAGAATCCACATTCCCTGTTAATTTGAAATAAATTTTGCAGGTCTTAAATCTACAACTTTGGCCTCTAGGAGGAAAATACAATGATTAGACAATCAGAATTTATGTAAATAGCAAAAAATGCTCTTTTCTCACTCACTAGAAGGATGAGTCCAATTTAAAAATATTTGCCTTAGTCATGTTCTCTTTAGGCTAAGAAAACCTCATTTCACAATAAGCACCAAAGTTTGCTGGAATCATTGCATCCCTAAAGTTAGAGAAAATACAAGTAAGTAAGATATACTCTGTATTATGTGGAAAACTACCTTCATTCATAGTAGCCAATGGTAGGGTCCTAAAGCACTTTTGATTTTGTCATTGATTCAAGTTCTCAAAAAGTTACTTGCAGGAAATACTGAGCATGAAAAAGTTACTCCATAACTGTGAGGAAATAACTAGCTGAAGAAAATAGACACCAGAGCTCTGTACATCAATCACACTTGGACTCAAATCTTTTCTACCTTCGAACACATCATCTGCACACCTGGATCCTAAATACTAACCCCTGTCTGCTCATCATCTCATATCAAGCTATTAATAACAGTTGCTTAACTATGTGTCTATTTGGGATAAGGCATATGGTAAACTAATATACACGTGGATATAAGATGAGACAAGTCACAAATACTTTATTTTTTCCCTCTCTTCAATTCCCTCATGTCCAACTTCCACCCCGACCTATGGATGTTGTCATTTCTCCTTAAGAACTGGCTCTCTGAAGGTGGGGCGTCTTCTCCCACTGGCTCGTGTTGTGCACCCGGGACCTGGGGCACCAGAGGCCTGGCACACCCTGCACATTTGGAAGGCCTGGCACACCCGGGGCCCTGTCCATGGCTCCACCTGGGGCACAAACCCAGAACCTAGGACCTTCTGCATGTAAAGATGTGCTAACCACTACACTATAGAGCCACTCCAAGTCACAAATATTTTAAATGCTCTCCTATAACCTGCACAAATTTTAATTTTTCTGTGTTGAAATCACATGTTTAGCTCTTTTAAAAATTATACCTCCCTAGTTTCCCCTCTCCTTCCTTTTCAAAGCCCAATCTGCCACCAATGACCCTCATCTAAGACCACTTGAATAGAGTTTCTTGCCTGATTCAAATTTTAAAGTCAAAAAAGAAGCTAAGAATTTTAAAAATATATCTTAGATCTGAACTGTGCATATGAGAAATACCATTGGCAAATTTAAAACATTTCTGATAAATCTCTACTATATAGTCAATCTTGCTTCATTAGAGCTATCGCCTTTTCCACTGAAAGTAAGTATCTGAATGATTTTGGAATATTTAATAGAAACTCAACTAAATATTTCTCTTTCTATAAGCAAATTCTCTTATAGAGCTTACACTGTTGGGATGTGTCAAAGCCTCATGCTTAATGGCTATAGGAACTGCCTTTGATAGCTTCTTATTTAATTTTTGTTGTGTGCTCTGAGTTTAAGATTGTTTATTTATGTGATATTTATGCAAAAATTTACAAAATTGATCCTCCATGACTTTTACCATTTCCTACTTCCCTTTCTAAAGTAGAATGCCCAGTAATATATTGTGAATTAATGAAGAGACTGTTGAAACAGTTTGTAATAGCTATGAATAATTTGTTCTCTGTATGAGGAATATCATACAAAAAAATTAGTGAAACTTCAGGGAGGCAGGAAAGCAGACATTCTTCTAAGCAGGGTTTTCCCTGTGATGTTGGTGCCAAATTCAAAATTTCTTGGTGTTCAGGAATCAGTGGTCAGTGTACGTAGCAATGAATTTTTTAAAGTCTATGTTTTTTATTTCAAGAAATATAGCCAGAATAAAACTGTACATTAGGTTTCACTGGCCTATAATGTCAAATTGTTTTTCTCTGGGTTGGAATGATCATAAATGAACTAGATAATGGAAACAATGCAGGTTTGTATATGCCGATGAATTTGATTTACAGGATAGCTATACATATATGTGTTTATTTTTTGATATGCAAAGATGCAACAAAAACCATTACTTATAGTTTAGTAGAGATTATTAAACAAGAAAACGTAGCCTCCTCTTATGGTAAAATGGTAAACATGATAAATATTTGGTGAAAATTTGGAGTTCCAAGAATATCCTATTCTTCCACTCAAAAAAAAAAAAAAAAAAGATGCAACCAATCATTGAAAGTGTGAAGCTCACCTCTACAAGTGTCACTGGTACCTGAAATACTTATTGTTGAAATGGACATTTCAGGAAAAGTTTGTCGTCTTCAGGTTTCAGTTAAAATGTCCTAGGTAGCAGAATCACACTGAACTAATGTCACTTTTAGTGACTATTTTGGGTGCATATGGTGACCATTTTTATTCTCCTATAAGATGGATTGAGTGAGAAACTAGGTGTTATTGAAGACAAGGAAAGAACCACAAAAAAAAAAGAAGAAGAGTTATTAAAGTTTTAGTAAGTCAGTCTAGAAATTACCTTAACAGGTCATTAAGACCAAGATAAATTTGCAAGAATAGCTGAGCAAAATGATATTTTAAGGGAGGAAATGGAGAAAAATCTAACTGGGTAATGGAGTTGGTGGAGCTACACATATCAGGTACCTGTGCTTTCCCAAAAAGAAATGTCTTCACGGTCCACTCTGCCATAAAGAACTCTAGCACCTTCTTCCAGTCTTGGTTTTCCATTCCTGTATCTCACTGATATAAGCGCAGTGACATTAGCTGATTATAATGTGTGAACCTAAATTATAGATCATGGTGCACATTATTTCCTACCAACCAATGGCATATCAGTAAAAATTCTTTTTGGGTCTTCATTTATAAAGTTTTTTTTCACCTTGATAGAGTGGATTTCTTTCTATAGACTGCAGAGTTTTCATTTATTCACTATCAGACTTGAACTACATAATTTTAAAAATTCCTGTTGTTTATACATTTCTGATTCAACATGTACATAATTACAAATCTTACACTCATTACTAGTCATGTATCTCTTAGTTAATATTAAATTGCTCCTAAAGTTTCTCTCTCCAATAAATTAAAGAGAGATTTATAAGTTCTATGAGAGTTTCATTTTTGCTAGAATGACTATAACTGCTTGAATTTGTCCATCTTCTGAATTGTTTGCCACTTTTTTTGATAGGGGACTATTCTTTCAATAAATATTAATCTAAAAAATGTTTAAGATTATCAAGTATTTACTTCATTGTGGTTATTGAATGAATAGAAAGATTGTTGTTTATAAAGTAAAATGATTATTATAAACACATTATTGTATGAAATTTTTTTATTTTCTAGTGATCAATCTAAAAGAGAAAAACAGGCTAAAAATTATGCTAACATTCAAAGCTGCTTCTGTTCTTACCTGAGTCCTATTTGTGAAGGTACAAAACTGAAATAGGAAGAGAAATGGCAAGTATAGAAGTCAGAATTTTCCAATTTGCCTACCTGACCCTGGGAAAGGTTTTCTCAGAGACACTAATGGCCCAAGGGATGAGTTGTTAGAAATGATTTATACCCAGCTTGTAATTTGAAATTTTTCCCTAAAGTATATTTTCAACACACTCTGAAAAAATAATTACAGTGTTTCTATAAGAGAGAACTCCAGGGATATAGTAATTCATGTAGATTCATAATCATTAAAATCTTGGGATTTGCACAATGTGATTACATCAATTTGGCATCATCTTGATCTGGTTCCTTTGGGTGACCAGCAGGAGTTAATCTTCATGGAATTTTTGCATAATGAATAACCATTTATTTCAATCAGATCAGTTGAAAATTATTAAAGGTATGAAATAATGACATAACTCACAGATTTTGCTGTTCTGTGATGCTTTCCCAGTCTGAATTGTGTTTTGTACAGTCCCTTCCACAAAATTACTACTGTTTATCAAAAAACTTCTATATCTAAAATAAAGCAGTTAAATTACAAAACCTCATAAGTTAAAGCACTTGGACAAGATATTATAATGAGTCATAATAGAGTTAGATCAAGGAGTTAGGTCTAGGAGTTGAAAAGTAATATGTCATGAAAAACCTGGTAAGCATGGAATTTACCAATGTTATTTATTTGCCCACACATGAAAACAGAATAAAGGCAAAAAGAGTAATCTACTCTTTCTTCTCATTTACCAATTATCCAATTATCTATTACAACAAAAGACATTATACTTATGTAAGATGATAGACATGCTAACTAACCCTATTTTGATGATCATTTTTAAATATAAATCATCACTTTGTACACTATAATCTTATACAATGTTATATGTCAATGATATCTCAATAAAGCCGGAAAAAGTTAACAAATTTTCAAGAATAAAATTATACAGCTGGTACTCTTTGACATGAGAACTAAATGACAAATACATAACAATGAAATATATTTTAAAGTCCCAAATGTATGATAAATAATGACTCTCTGCTAAATGACTCAGAGATTTAAAAAGTCATCACTGGGAAAATAGAAAATATTGCAAAGTGAATTATAAAAATTAATAGCTTTCAACTAAACCTGTGTTCAGGTAAAGTGTATAAACACTTAATATGAGCAAAGAAAATTAGAGTAAAATGAATAATCCAAACTTTCATTTTAAAAAAGCAAGAAAAGAAGATAAATAGCAACTTCAGTAAGTTCTAAATCTTTGAAATCCAAGTGATGAAGAAAGCAGTCATTTTTTTTTCCAGATCTGAATTTATGGATCCAGGGTTGTAGGTCAGAGGGAGGAAGTGGGACCCTATGGCTCAGAGGCCAGAAAATAGATCTACAAACTCAGGTCTAGGAAAGAATCCTCATCCTTTTTCTCTCTTTCCATTCTCATGCCTGCAGAAAAAACTTCAGAAGTACATTATACAAGCACTTTCACAAGAAACAGGAAACTACTACATGACCCACGTTTCTTGTTTTACCAGCAAGTCAGGAAGAGTACAGAAGGATGTGCTTCTTAAAGATTTCTAGACTCAAGAGAGAGATGATAATAAGAACAGTCTAGATTCAGGACATGAGCTGAGAGCATATTTCATCCTGTTGATTATGAAAAACAATGAGTACGCCAGCATGTCAAAAAGAATTTTTGCACCATTAAAAGATTAGTATCTTATACAGAATACTTAAGAAGCTATTACAAATGTAGGAAATAAAAATGAAATAGCCTTGTCAAAAAGTGAAAAAAAAAATATGTGGGCATACAACAAAAAATAGGAGACATTTTCGATTATCATCAAAACTTTTAAAATAAAAATACTTAATTTCACTGTAATGACAATCAAAATTATATACAGAAAATGAGAATCCATTTTGCACCATCAGATTAGAAAACTTTTTAAAAGTCTGACAATATATATTGTGTTGATATGAATGTGGAGTAAAGGGCACTCACACAGATTGGCAGGAGTGCAAACTGATAAAGCAATTTGCCTATATCAAATAAAGTTAAAGATACTTATACCTTATGACCCAGAAATTAACATATTTATATGTACATAAGAGGACCTCTTGAATGGGCACACATTCAGAATTTCATGAGAAATTTTATTGCTTGATTTGTATATTAAAAATTGAAAAAATACAATTGTCTATCAATAGTCTAATACACAAGTATATTGTGACATAGTTATATGTCAAATAGAATATACCAGTAAAAATTACTGCTACAAAAATCAGAATGAATAAGTCTGGCAAAGTTTAGTGAAAAATAAAATAAATTGAAGAAGGGCACATATAGTGATTTCATTTATGTCAAGTTTAAAATCTAGCAAAATATTATATAATTCTGTGGATGCATAAACATCTAGCAAATGTTTAAAGAAACATTAAATTACATCAGAGTTTAATACAGAAAATGGGGAGAACAAAACCAGGCTGAAAGTACTCAGTTTTAGAATATCTGAGTATATGAAACATCAGAAACAAAGGTGGCACTATGTGAGGACTTCATAATGATGAATTAAGGTTACATAGGTGGCTTAATATTACTTTTTATTTGAGGCTAATATGTTGGAAATAGTACATAATAAAAAATTAACAAAAAAAAACACAAAACCCCTTTTATAATGGAGATGCATATTGGTAAAAAATTTTATAAAAGAAATTTGGTATTCCATAAAAAACCTTATGAATGAAGATTCCATTAGTCAAGCAGTATCATTCTAAAGATACTTCTTAGAGTAATAACCTGAGATACCCATTACTTCATTTCTACATGATTTGCATAAAAAGAAAAAGGAAAAAAGACATTCATCTGACATGATTGAGAAGTTTGTGGACTATCGTTTGGAAATTATTAAGCACTATAAAAATCTGACAAATGGTCATTGCAGTAACATCATTTGGTAATTTTGTCTTTTGTAACTTTGAACCCATAATAGTATTACAAATAGAACCACCTATTTGTTATTTACTTTAAAGAGCAATAACAATGGCTTCTAATTAGAATTTTAAAATTTCTATGCATTTGTTTGAACTCACTGACATGGTACTGTAAACACTAGCAAATAGTTTGACAGATTTGTCCAAGTCCATTAAGTGAATTACAAAAAACAAAAAACATTTAGTGACGGAAAGTTATCTCTTAATTAAAATGCTTATGATTGGGCAAAAAAAAAATAATGGGTATATTGCATACCTATGACCAAAATGTCAATTTTATTTATCCAACAATTTCTTTTGGACAACTTTCCTTATTGCTTCTTTAACATCTTTGTTCCTCAAGCTATAAATTAAAGGATTTAACGTAGGACTCACAAAGATATAAAACACAGCAACAATTTTCCCCTGTTCTACAGATGCCTCAGAAGGGGGCCTAAGATGCATGCAGAACAGAGTAACATAAAAGATAGTGACAGTTGTCAAATGAGACCCACAGGTAGAGAAGGCCTTGCGCCTCCCCTCAGCAGAGCGAATACGCAAAATGGCTATGAAAATGAAAATGTAGGAGATGAGAATCAAGGTGAGAGAACAGATGAGGTTGGAACCAGCCCCCACAAACATGGCAGTTTCTTTGACGTAGGTATCTGAGCAGGCAAGGACTAACAGAGGTGGGTCCGCACAGTAAAAGTGGTTGATTTCATTGGGTCCACAGAAGGAAAGACGAAGCATCAGGACAGTCTGTACCAGACCATTTGCAAAGCCATAAATATAAGGAATGGCGACAAGAGAGATGCACACACATCTGGACATTTTTGGAACATATAACAAGGGCTTGCAGATGGCCATGTAGCGGTCATAAGCCATCGCTGAGAGCAAATAATATTCTGTGATCACCAGGGCAATAAAAAAGTGGAATTGTATAAAACAACCAATGACAGAAATGGTTTTTCTCTTGGATAAAAAATTAACCAGCATCTGAGGAGTGATAGTGGTGGTGTAACAGAGATCCAAGAAGGAGAGGTGACTGAGGAAGAAGTACATGGGAGTATGAAGTCTCGAGTCACTTCTGATTAACAAAATCATGCTCATGTTGCTGACAACTGTGACCAGGTAGATGATGAGAAACACCACAAAAAGGACAGGCTGCAGCTCCACTCGATCTGTCAGTCCCAGGAGAATAAATTCAGTCACTGCTGTGTAATTTTTCTTTAACATTGTGTTTGCTTTCCTTCAAATAGGGTCTAAATAAAAAAAACAAAAATTCAGGTCTTTTTGTCATTCATCCATTAGTTCTATTATGTCATCTGTTACTTCTTCCTCTTCTCTCAAACTCAGAAATACATGTGGCATAAAGAAGTAGACTAGTAAGCAGGCAATTGATGTTTGAAATATCTAATATAAAGCTCCCTTATTTAAAGGCAGTCATATTTTTCAATGCTTTTCTGCGAGTCTTTTTTTCTACAAGTGATTACTACATTTGTTCATTTACAATTTTCTTAAACAATACTTTTAAAAACTTTTACTTTTAAGTTGTAATCTCATATTTTTCCAATATTTCATTTTTTATTTTTTTGAAGTATCTGAAGCATCAAAATAGGAACTCATCTATTTTTTCCACAGCTGAATGAACTTAGAGAAGTGGAACACATCTCTACAGGACAAGGATCTGTCTATCTGCCCCTCTAAACTTATTTGTTTTCAAGCAGTTCCCTTCCTCTGCAAGGCTTGTCCATTTTCCCCACTCTGGTTTTCTTGTTACTAAATTTCACTTAATTTGTAAATACTTACCTAAGATCTCCCTCGCTTTGTATATTATTTCCAAGGGAGAAAAAAATCAATTTGTGGGGCATAAAGGCAAATCTTAGTGGGTTTTTGGTATAAAAACAGATGGGCATTCAGTACATAAACAATACACACATATATATGTATATACAGATATACACATACTCATATATTTTTGGTATTAAGTGTTCATGGCAGTGGCATTTAGAGGGGAAATAATAGATTAAAGGCTCTCTGAGTGGGGAAGATGATAATGAAAAAAAAAAAAGGCTGACAAACATATGCTCAGATGATGATGATTTCATTGTAACTCTACCTCATTTTAACTCTTGAAAAATTGAGAAAAACTCTATAACATGCATTTCATTAAAATTCTTTAAAACACATAAAAGTTAACACAGAAAGAATAATCATATATTACCCATATAAACGAGAGTACATAAGATATGAAGTGCCATCTCAAAACATTTGTGCGGGACACAAGTGACCATGAAAACCATCATGGGAAAATCTACATCCTCCTTCAATAACACATACACAGCTGTGTTGATGTTATACTAACTCTTGTCAATGGCTGCAATGCCAAGGATAAAAGCAGGCCACTCTGCAAGGCCCTTTGTAAATGCACTGCTCCAGCACTCTCCATTCCATGATCCCATTCTGCCCTTAAGGACTTTGAACTTATTGACAAGAATAATAAAATGCAAGACAAGTCAACTAAATCTGCAAAATCATTAACATTTTGCATTTTTCTAAGTGTGTAAGATTATAGTTATAGTCACAACGGACAAATACTTTTGGTGCTGGGATGGTACTTTAATTGTATTTATTGATTGAAACATTAATCAAGAGTCAAAAATAATATTCATTTTCACTGTGGAGGAGTGAAGCAATAAAAGCAATAAGCTTTTCATATGATCCAACAGAGTACTTCATGGTAATTACCTTTCTTTAAAGAAAACACATCCTATATAATTTAACGAAGGAAAACTCAGAAAGAATTATTTATGAGTGGACAAAGTTTGCACTCTTAACATTTGCCCTCACTCTGTGGCTTTCCCATGTAATGCTTGCTGCCACTCCCCAGTCATCCAGAGAGTCTAGAGATTGGTCTTTAGCTTTAGTGAGGATGATGTCTCTTTAACATGTGGTCATAGTTCAACTTGAGATGGTAAAAAAAAATAGAGAAAGTATCTTCCTCAAATGCATTATTAATAATTTTTAAAAATAGAGATAATAAACCTAAAAGTGGACATTTTCTATAGAGAGGGTATAGAACATTATACAACGAGATGTTTACTATTATAAGGAGTAGGGTTGTTAACTCAGAATGCACCATCCATTTATTTTTCTAAACAAAATAAGACAGAGAAAGCATGCCTGATTACTGAAAGTCAGCAGTGTTTAACAGTTACTGGGAGTCTGTGTCAGACTTCCAGGCTGGAAATTCCATATCCTCTAACTTATATCTGTGGGGCTAGGGCATGTTATTTATCTTTCTGTGCCTGAGGTGCCTCATGCATAAAATTGGTTATTAATAGCAACTCCATCCATGTAAGGGAGTTAATCAAGTTCATACATTTTAAATATGTCTGAAATGAAGTGAACACTTAGCAAGTCGTACCTACCATTATTTTTTGGTAAAATGTCCAGGTCTGGCCTAAAACAAGACTCAGCAACATCAAAGTGTTTAGCTCTTTAGGAATGAGGAGTTTGTCTGTAGCAACAACTTCAGTGGCACCTGGAACAGTGCTTTCTGAATGGAGGCAATCAGTGATTACTGAGGGAATGGATGTTCTCTTGGTCTAGCTCCCTTCCCATCATAAACATTACTCCACTGTACACTTATAAATACTCATACAATGAAAAGAATAGTAGAATATAAATCGAGACATTTACTTATTTATCAGCATATGTTTTGGCCCATAATTTATTTTGATTGAATAAAATATCTATTTCTAGATTCCAAAATATACTTTAGCAATAGTTAATCCTACCTGTGAAAGAAGAGTGACTTCCCAATGACAGCATGGAAATAAAGAACCTGAAGGCTTTATAAGAAACTTGTCATATAGGAACCAAATCCCTACGGTTCAATTATTTCTAGCAGAAAGTCATTCAGACTATAAATAACCACTACTGTTTTATTCTTTTGAAAATCCTAAGCTCAATGAGGATATAATTTTTATTCACACCCCCAGATCATCTGAGAATTAAATCTCCCCAGAAAGATAAAGACAGGAGAGTCTTTGTTGATTTTAACTTATATCTAAATGTCTTGATATGTTTTTTTACTTTGAGGAAATATTGAGTTTTATTGTTTACAACATGGAAGATAAAGTAGTGCATGGCATAGTGAACATGTTTTGAAATCTGGAAAACCATTGAAAAATCAATTAACTTTTATTGAACCTGGACAAATTATTTCCTGATCATGAGCTTGGTGATTTATTTTTTAATGGGAAAAATGATGCATAGCTATGTGAACACTGCGGATATGTAGATAATAATAGACATAATGGTCATTCTCGCTTCAGTATCCTACTTCACCCAGAACTATTTTCTCTTCTTCTCTACTTTCTTTTGTTTACCTAAAATTTAAATTTATGGATTACATCATTAGAGCTCCTTTGATAACTAGTTTCCAGCCAAATTTGGCCAATAAGAGAAACCAGCAGATGTCAGAGAGTGGGAGGAAGAAAGAAGTAGCTCAGTGTTTTCCTCATTCTCTCCAGCTTCACAGTGAAGGGCCTAGGGTGGCTACATTCTTTCAAGGAAATCTCATGCTGATGTCTATGTTGAAGAAGTATGCCATGGACTTGCTTCTTGGTCTAGTTCTTATTGGGCTCCAGGGAGAGTAGCCACTGCCTGGCCACTGCAGAACCAGGAGTAGAAATCACTTCTTTTAATTACCCTCCAGGGATAGTTGATTGCTATTTTTTTTTCACACTGCTCAAAATCTGTCTTTTCCTTAAAGTCCATTCAGTTAACCCACCTGAGTAAAATTTTGTTTTATGCTGTGCACATGCCTCAGGCCACAGCAGCACACAATAGTTGATGTCTGGGATAATTTCTGGGTTCACAATTTTTGGAGATTAAAAGGGTCATTGAATCACTTTCTTTCTGGGTCTTGAATCAATTGAGGACTACACATACCAGTCAAATATTAACAGTAGTAACATCATTGAGAGTAAACGTGAATTTAAGAATGTGGCTTAGACTTGTTTTTCTGTTTCTTTCCTCTGAAGCAAAGTCACCCGGGCACAGCAGAGCAGTGAGATAATAATTCTTGCTTCCTCTTCCCTTTCCAGAGCCATGACCAGTCAACCCATGTGATTGAGAAGAGACATGCATATCAGTTGCAGAGAGGAGAAAAGGATGTCTTGTGTCACCAGGCAAACAACTGGAAGAAATCTTTTCATAATCTCACCAATCTCCATTTGTCCTATCAAGGGAAGTATGTGGGGGTGAGAAGAATCTGAAGTGGACTTCCAAATCTTCTCCTCTAAAGTCATTTAGAAACTTTTGCTTTAATCCTTTCTATCAAAATCGGCACCTTCTTTCATCAGTTTATGCATTTCGGAAATCTCAGGGTCATTCTTGATTTCTTCTTCTTACACCCAGTCCTTCCCATAACCAATTATATCATCTCCATGACTTTTTAAATATCGCAAGTCAATTTTTTGTGTATGAAGGAAGAGGAGGAGGCCATGATGCTATGCTTCCCTCTGGTCTGTCTTGTCTTCTAATTTGCGTGGTCACTGTTCTGCTATTGTCTACCATGACAAGCACATCGTAGGGTCATTATCACTCATGGATGGACAGACTGGTAATCTTTTCTGCTCACCCACCTGCATCTTGGCTCTTGAGGGAAGTGCAGACCGCACCTCTGCTCTGCCCCTTATTTTCATTCAGACTTCACCTGAGATATCTGCTGTGTGGTACCTCACTGGTACAACACATTCCAGTCATCAAGTCTCAGATATTTTCATACTCCCCTATAATAGACATGCTGGAAATTTGGATGTTAGGATATTGACTATGCCCCATGGAGACTAAAAAAACTGAGAAAGCATTAACTTAAGTTCAAGTAAATACTGCTGAAATAAACTGAGCCCAAGGTTTACTTTGGCCAGTCAACAAGTTGGTTTGGGGCCAAAGCTTCAACAAGGAGAATGAGAAAACCTATCTCAGAAAGATCTCCTAAGTCTAGAAATCTTCTTTTGTTTTCATCTATTCTCTGTCATTTGTACACCCAGGCCACAGAGCAAGGTTTTTTTATACCAAGTATTAATGATGGATGCATTTCAAAAGTGGAAGATTAAATCAATCATATGAAAGATATACAATATAAACTACTGTATTTTTATTGTATTCATTATTATTATGATCCTGGCTCAGAAGTACTAGAATTTTGCTCAACTTTCAAATGCTAACAAGGACAAGATCAAAAGCAGAAATGTTATGTGAATTACTATATATACATATCAAGAATCATAACCTAAATATATCTTTTTGCAAATGATTTATGCTAAGATGTCTACTTGAACTAATTTCACTTCAACTATTCTTCATTTAGATGTGCGTATCAAAAAAAAATGTTCCATTAAACCTAAATATCCAACCTTCTGCTTAGCATCACTGTTTAGTTAGTTATTCAATACTTCTTCACTAAACATGAACAGTGCAATCAAAATAATGCACAGATGTTTACAAAAAAAAATCAAATGAATTGACAGTAATTCTGTCCTCAGAGCACTTACCATCTTGTTAAAGAAAAAGGAAAGTTATAAAAGAAAGCAAGTACCACAAGAGAGGCAGAGAAAACCACCATGGACATTCAGAAGTGGGAGAGACTGTTCCAGATGAGAATATGATAAACAGAGTCATGACAAAGGCCTTTTAATTTTAAAGAATGGAATACGTTTTTAAGTGCCCTGAATTAATCTTGATATCAAAATCTGTACTACATGTTTTTGCATTTACTGAAAGGCTATATGCATCTAATGATTATCCCATAAATTAGGATCCAACCCATTTAAATGTTACTTTTGTAAACACTTCCACAGGCGTCCTAATGATGTCCCATAGGTGACTGATGAATGCTTCAGGAAAGAGTCTGCCAAAGTTAGTCATTTTGGCATAAATCTCCTACTTTGGGGACATTCGAGGAGGCTAAGAAATCGCTATTCCTCCACAGGTAGGGCTGATAATTCTGAAAATCAAGAACTCATAATAAATATTTCTTGACTTATCACTATTTTTTCATTTGAACATAAAATGGAATTGGTAGTGACCATTAGGATTGCCACATTAAGACAAAACCAAGGAAAACAGCCTCCAAATTCTCTCCCACAAAGGAAGAAGATGATTTATGGTGCATTTTTAGGAGGTTGGGGAAGTGTTGAAACCATCCCTGACCTTGGTTACAGATCCCTTTCACAACACAGCTAAGATTAAGAGTAGGTTACATATTGAACTCTAGCCATATCTTCAGCCACATCCCTTTTAACTTGTTTATCTTCTCCAAATCTAGAGCCTGAGAATTTGTCCCGAGAAAAGATATTCCTACTCCATATGCCTTTAATGACTTCACATGCTTGCCATTAAGAGAAAAGTTTAAAGCAATTTGGGTAAATGAGTGTAGGATTAAGGGTGGGGAGGAATCAGTTTTTAACGTGAACACCTTTACTTCCTCATTTGAAGGGGCTTCTCTTAAGTTTTTCCAATTTAGGTTTGAACTGAGATCTGGTAGCATTGCTATATCCAGCATCATCAGAACAAGTTAAAGTGCATTGTTCAAGGAGAATCCACTTTTCTCTGCTGTGTTTGTGTCCCTCCCCAACACTGCTTTGCTATGGATTTCACTGACTTTTTAGCTGAGGCATTCCTTTTGGTCAAAGTTCTCAGAAAAGATGCCATAGGGTTTAAAGTTGTCTATATCTTTCCCCTGCATTGTACATAGATGTTTAATTCATACCATACCTTTAAGTATAATTGAGGTTCTTTTCAATAATTCTATTATTTCATCTGTAATGGTTTTGTACATTTAATTAATTTCTTCTGGATATATTTAACCCTCTATGTTTCTCAATTGTCTTCCTCTTAGAATGAGAGAGAAGCACCGAATGAAGGCTTTTTAACAATTTGTCGTGTATCCCTCTGGTGGAGGCTCGTGACATTGCAGACGACACAATGTGATGTGAGACTGAAAAGTTCTTAAATGCCTTTCAATACAAGCAATCTGTGTTGGCATTTTTATAACGTTAGTGAGAATGCTAGCACACAGGTTCTTCTTTTCATTCCCTTATTTCAGCTCATAACTTGGAATATAATTATACTAAGTTTACTTCCACTTTGTGTTTCTTCTCCATGTGTATTCCGGAAATCAAGTCCTCGACTATGTGTGTAATAAATAAGTTTTCTTTCTTTCCCTTATGTTGCTTGAGTACAAAAAGACGAGATAGAGTTATGAAGACTTTCAGGAGGATAATTTCTTTTCAATATTTCCCAAACCAGCAGAGTACTATGAGGGCTAAAGTCAGTGGTTGGAATTTTTTCCTCTTCAAAATAATGGAGAAATACTTTGTATACATTGATGAGAGCAAGTTCTATAATTAGGGGAAATTTGTGACACTATCTCAGAATCCAATGTAAGTGGAAATTGTAAGCTATATTAGAGGATAAAACTTCTTTCTTTAGCTTAAGCAACATTTCAATCATTTAATTCAGGGACTCAGCTCTAGTTGTGCATTAAAGTTATGTGGAAACTTATTAAATATATCAGTGCTTGTGCTCCATCTGAATTGAGGTGGCCCCTAAATATCAGTCTTTTTAAGAACTCCACACCTGATTCTAATGTGAAGCCAGAGTTGATAACCACTGATCTAAGTGTTAGATTTGTAAACATACTATTTTAATAAAGCAATATAGTTATTCTTTAAAAGGTGTGAACTATCTTTGTCCTTCAGGCCTTGCAAAATTTGCTGTAGTTATTGACGATAATTCAACTGGTGTGAGCTGGCAAAGTTATCTCATTCAACAAATTGATACTGTGTATTGGCCATGATTCAGACATTCACCCAAGTTCTACAAATATGACACAAATAAAGTTCCTGCCCTCACATGGCTACCTTTATAATGGAGGGACAAACAGGAATATATATATATATATATATAATTTACATAAATAAATAATAATTTCTGAAGTGATATATGATATAAAGAAAAAATAGATCATGGTTGGTGATTATAGAGCTATTTGGAATGAAGCCTAACTTATACAAGAGGCCAGGCAATGCCTTTCTTTCATAGGAGGTGTTTTTAGAAGAGAGATCTCTTAGAAGTGATGAAATGCATCACTCAAAAGTCTGGAAGAAAAGAATTCTAGGCAGGATAAAACAGTGTGTGCAAAGGTCTTGATGTAAGAATGTGTTCCACTTATTCAAAAAAACAGCTAGGAAGGAGATCAGTGGAGCAGGAGAAGAAGGATTGAAGAGAAAGTGTTTGAAGAGTTTGGAGAGTGGGTAGAAAAATATCAGTGCCTCTAGACTCTGGTAACAACTATGGATTTTAACCCAAGTTGATAGAAAATCCTGGACTATTTACAAAGTCAGTAATGTGTTGTGATTATAAAGGTCACTGGCTTGGGTTGGAAGATTGAATATTTCAATTATTGCAGCTTAAGCAAGAGGTAATTTTGTCTTAGACCATACTGATAGTGGAGGAAATACTGAGAGGCTATTTTAAGATTCAAAATGTAATATTTTTAAAATTAATTTATTTATTTTAATTGGTTTCAAGTACACAACACATTAGTTAGACATTTATATAATTTATTAAACAATTCTCCTAATTGTTCTTTCTCTCCCCTGGTTTTCCACCTAGTCAATATAATAATGCGAACTGCATTCCCTATATTATGCTCCCCATCCCTGTGACCATCTATCAACTACTAACTTGTAATTCTTTAACCCTTCACCCCATTCTCCCAGCCTCCCAAGCCCTGCTCCCCTCTGTCCGTCAAAAATTGTCCACTATATTTCTGAGTCTGTTTTTTGATTAGTTTGGATTTTTTGTTCCTTAGACTCCACATGTAAGTGGAAATCATATGATATTTATCTTCCTCTGTTTGATTTGTCTCACTCAGCATAGGTCCATTCATTTCATTGCAAATGGTGGAATTTTATTTTTTAATGGCTGAGTAATATTCCATTGTATATATAGAGCATATCTTCTTTATTCAATCATCTGTTGATGGGCATTTAGGTTTTGTCCATATCTTAGCTATTATAAATTGTGCTGCTATGAATATTTGGGTGCATAAATCTTTACAAATTATTTCTAAGGTAAACCAGACAATATTTCCTGATAATTTAAATATAAAGAATGAAGATAAGGACTTGAGAACAATGAAAATACAAATATGAAATATAATTATGAAATATGGAATAAACTGAGATATTTTGTAATAAAATATAGTAATGAGATCGAAGGGGACATTAGGTAAAGAAGCAACCCAGAGTAATATTTCTTGATTTGGAACAAAAGAAATGGGATGAATGGATCACCAAAAGACCAGAAATTCATTGCTCTTGGAGAATAAGTAAGAAACAAGGAAGAAACTGAATATTAATAAATATACAATAGGCTCTTTAGAAGTATATGCTACTGAATTACAGAAGGTTCGCCTTCGCTGACGCTGGTAGGACAAGTCTACAGAGAGTCACCCATTCTTCCCACTTCCCAGTCACACATTGATGTCACAATCAGACTATGATGGCTATGTTTGACATCAAGAGTTCCAATTTCATAGCCTGATTAGGGATGCCAATAAGCTAAGCCAAATTCCATGTTTGCTAGCAAAATTAAGGTGAAAGTTGCAAGGCAGCCAGCACAGTATGTTGCATGAACTTGAAATATATTTCTTAAATGTATTGTCCACTTTAATCAAAACCAACAAAAACCTAATGCGTATATTGAAACTCTTCCATCTCTAGGAAAATAACAACCTCCTTACACCTCTCTCTTCAAAATCAGTGTGTTTCAGTATCCATTTATTTTGTCCTCTCTTAGATTGCATACAATTGATTTCTCTTTTTGTATCTGAAAAATTATTCTTCTCTTATTAGAGAATATGAAGATGAAGATAGTCCCCCAGCACAACAGCCCTGAGGCGACAAAGTTTATTCTGCTAGGACTGACCAGCCAACAAGAGCTGCAGCTCATCCTTTCTATGCTGTTTCTCCTGATTTACCTCATCACTCTGCTGAGAACTTCAGATTGATTTTATTAATCAGGTCCACTCCTGGCTGAAAACCCCCAGGCATTTTTTCCTCACCCATTTAGCATGTGTGGAAAATTTTTATTCCACTAATGTCATTCTCCAGATGCTTGTTACTTTCTTATCTGAAAAGAAAATCATTTCCTACTTAGGGTGTCTGGCCCAATGTCTTATTTTGGTGACTCTGCTTCTTACTGAATACTACACACTTGGTGCCATGTCCTATGACATGTATGTGGCAATTTGCAGTCCCCTGCATTACAACAGCAGAATGTCCAAGCCACTGTGCATCTGCCTGATCACTTTCCCTACCTCTGGGGTACTTTTTTATTATTATTAATTTTTATTATGGCAAAATTTGTTAACAAAATCCAGTAGGTTTCAAGTGTATAATTTAACAATATATATTGCATGTGTGTCCACTGCCCATTATTAGATTTTTTCTGTCACCATTTATTTGACCCCTTTTACCCCATCTATGATGAGCACGATGCAGTTAATATTGACCTCTTTCTTGTCATTTTGTGAACCCAACACCATCAACTATTTCTGCTGCACTGACTCACCCCTCTTAATGTTGACATGTTCTGACACTTACTTAAAGTAGACTGCCATGTTTCTGTCTACCGAGATTAACCTTACATGTTCCTTACTTAGAATGACTCATTTGAGGCATATGTGTGATTTTGTCAGTCCTTTGGGGGAATAGTTGCTGGCAAAAGGAAAATGTATTTAGGGATAAGATTCTGTATTTAGCTAGATATATTGAAAAATATTTTCATTATAGACACTAATCTGGTGCAAAAATAAATGTTTGTGTAAAAATAAACAGCTTTAATGGGCCAAGATTATATGTTTCTCTACTCATCAATAGGCCACAAGCACCTTTCTGACATTCTGGAAAAACTCCTTAACACACCCATAACTTTTCAAATCTAAGTGGTCATCTCTCGAGCCTCCATTCTATACATCTCCCCCATTGGATCTGGAGACTGAGCTATAACAATACTGTGAACACCTAATATTTTTTCACATTTTCCAAATAATTTACAATAGATGTATGTATAGCCATATTTGATTTTATGTATCTTTATGCATATACTTTATATGTTGAACTATTATTGCATAATTTCTGGATTAAAAACATTGGATATCTAGGAGACTCTGATTTGTATTCTCCTCAGATAAAGTTGAAAAGGAAAAATAATTAAGGTAGAATTTTTCTACTAGAATTTAAAATATCTTAATCTACATTAATTATAAAAATTTGGCTTAAAATACATATTCAAATTGATCAAAAAAGAAATTGAAATAGATTTATTTAGTGTGCAATGAAGATAGCATCACAAATCAGTGGGAAAATAAATGGTTGCTTAATAAGTGCTGGAGAAAATGGGTTAAAATGTGAGGGAAAATGTCATATAAAATATTATAACATCAAACAAAATTGCATCTGAAATAATTTAAGATATTTCTATAAAATATGACTTGAAGAATCAATAACATTATAGATATTTGTTTATTTAATTTTATGATGGAGAAAAGCTACAAAATGAAAAATAAATATATAAATATTCTTTACATGAGTAATCATCAGAAATAACATGAACAGCAATCACCAAACTTATGGATATCTCTTATTCTTAAAACAGATATTTTCATTCTTCTCTTCAAATTAAAATAGATTTCTTTCCAAAGAATTTTAGTTGAGACAATGAAGAAGCAAATAATCTTAAATGGTATTATCTAATAATAAATGTACAGTGAAATGATTATTCTCAAACATTAAAAATCATTAGTGATTAATGTAAATGGTTGATGCTTTGATGATTTCTGGAGAAAATTTTACCCACAAAAGAATTTAGCAAAAGCTTAAAAATGTTCAAAGCATTTAAATCAGCAATTTTGCACTTAAAAAACTATCTTAAAAGAACAATCAGAAGAATAAGTACATAGAGATATGAATCAACAGTAACAACAATACATCAATATAATGGCATAATGATTTTGTAATATAAGTGGAAAAATATATACACAAAACACAGAGTAGCTTTCTTTTAACAGGAAGTTACAAGTAAACTTTACTTTTATTCCAAAATCGAAATTGAACTTTATTCTGAAGTTGAAAAATATTTCAGCATTTTCCAAATCTCTTTCAATCTCTACAATAAATATATTTGTATTTAAGTTTAAATGTGATTTGATGCTGTGTATTATACTACATTTAAAATGATGTACACTAAAAATAGTCTTGTGAAAATGCAAACATCTTACTATCAAGTGAAAACTATGTTTAATTTTGTTTTATGAATTGTAAGAATATATATGCTTATCAATTTTATGAGAAAAATATAACAAAATGCAAACAGGATATATGAGTAATAAATGTTACTTTCTCACATCTGTCCATAATTTAGTTACTCATAGTGAACATATTTGATAGAAACAGCCTTATTTAATCAACTGAAACTGAAGAATAGAGCCTAACTTTTTAAACCTGCAGGTCAGCTGGGTAATTCTCTGGAAAATAATTTGAACATATTACAATGAATATAGCAATCAATATCAGATGAGCATTTAGTTTTGTGGTCTTAGTTAAATCAAAGTGCACAATATTATAATGCCAAATGTTTAAGGAATTTTTAAAAAGTTTACTATGTGTTTCAATATAAGGTCATTCAGCTTACTAATAATGCATGAAGAATGTAGATGAATTATGTATCTCTTTATATAATTTTCCTTACCTTTAATTTTCTCAATAGAAATTTTGAAAACTACTGGAACAGGCTTGTCTAGAAAATGTAATTCGTAGTTTTATGAGCCAAAGTAAATATTGGGTGTCCTACTCCAGAAACATGTATATGCACTTACTCGTGTGTATACTATTTCAAGGCATTCTTGGGTCTGCAAAAGCCAATCGATAGACTCTATTACCCTTATAAGTTGACCTAAGTCTGAGCTACAACAAGAAAAATATATCTAGAATGCCATTATACTATTTAATGATTAAATTTGATCCATATTTCTAAACTCTCATGAACAGATGTTGACAGTTTATTTTCAAATTTGAGCATAAATAGTATTTAGAAATACACAAAAATTTCTCAGAATCAGTATAATGTGAGTTGGGGAGAATAGTACAGAAAGAGTAAACCTGTGGGAGATCCATTTATTAAAAGTTTCTTCAAGGTGATTCCTGTAATTAGTGAGGCACCATTGATATCGATGTATATCAAACTGAATAATACGCTATTTCATAACATTTTTAAAGTGTAAAACTAATCACCTTATTTAAATCTCACTATGGTTCCAAAGACCATACAATTCAGAGAAGATGGATTTCCAATGTTCTCATCAGAATGAGTTAATTACCTCACTCTGAGGTACTTATTTACAAACTTGCTTCCTAGTAAGTAAAAAAATTAAAGTATTATATGGAATTACCAAATACTGATCAATTTATTTTCAGAGATTCTCTGCTTAAAAAAATGATTTTTAATTTCAATGTTACAGTTTTTACAAGAACAATTTCTCTTGAAAGTATAAATTTTGAGGAGAATTTAGCTAATATCACTGAGAGTTCATGAAGATAAATAAATCATGACTATAGTGTGGTAGGTTTGTCCTCTGAAAGGAGTCACTGTCTTATCACAGACACCGTAATATCAAATTGGCTGATGCCTAACCAACAATTTTATGAAATTTCCCTTAATCATTTGCTGCAAGGCATAGATCACATCCTTGTTCCTTAGACTGTATACCAATGGGTTCAACATTGGGCTCAAAAAAGTATAAAAGACTGCAATTATTTTGGACTCCTTTACAGATTTCTCAGATGAGGGTCTTAAGTACATGCAGAAGAGGGTTACATAAAATACAGTAACTGTTGCCAGGTGGGAACCACAAGTAGAAAAGGCTTTGAGCCTGCCTTCAGCAGAACGCATCTTCAGGATGGCTATAATAATGAAAAAGTAGGACAGGAGAATGATGAAGAGAGAGCTAAACAGAGTAAAACTAGCAACTATAAACATTGCCATCTTTTTGACATAGGTGTCAGTGCAGGCCAGCATTAGAAGCGGAGGATCAGCACAGTAGAAATGATTGATTTCAAGAGAGCCACAGAAGAACAAGTGAAAAGTCAGCAGTGCCTGAGAGAGTCCATTAAGGAAGCCAAAAGCATAAGAGACCATGACTAGAGAGAAACAAATCTCCTTAGACATTCTGGCAGTGTAATGTAAAGGGCTACAGATAGCTACATAGCGATCCAATGCCATTGAAGCGAGGATATAAAACTCAGTGATCACCAGGGCAATGAAGAGAAGACATTGCATGAAGCATCCAGCATAAGAGATGGTCTTCCGGTCTGAGAGAAAATCGTACAGCATGTTGGGAGTAATATTGGAGGAATAGCAAATGTCTACAAAGGAGAGGTGGCTAAGAAAGAAATACATGGGAGTTTGGAGGTGGGAATTGGTCCTGATCAGCATGATCATGCATAGATTCCCTGCCAGCGTAATTAAGTAGATGATCAGAAACACCCCAAACAGGATCTTCTCTAGAACTGGGTCATCTGTGAGTCCTAAGAGAATGAATTCTGTCACTATAGTGTGGTTTCGGGAAAACATTTTCTTATTCCTTGAAAACTGAAAGTGACAAAGAACATAAGAATTCTGTGAGATCCAGATTCTGCATTTATTTTATCCATTTCTTCATGTCATTAGTGGTTTATTCATTAAAGGGAAATTTCTCTTTCTCAATAAACACATCAGAATGTCTGTATAAATATGTTCACATTATATCTTTGTGTTATCTCCCTTTCAATATATCAAAAACATACACATTCTCTCATATGTAAATAATTATATACTTATATGTAATTATATATTAATTTATATATCTAAAATAATAATAAAACATATAATGTATATAGCCATATATTTATACCTGTCTTCATAGAGAACTTCATATTTGATACATTTTTCAAATATTGTGAAAAATTAAAGCCAAAGGAATGAAACTCAGATATGAAAAACAGCAATGAACAAATGATGGTAGTTAGATTTTTAGGGTCCCTCCAGCTCAAATTCTAGATATAGAATTTATTCTAGATATAGAATAGATGATAGTCACAAAACATTGTCACTTAAAACCCCTAGTTGTCTGAATTTATTTAATTTAGAAGACATTGGTGAAATTTATCTATTGATACATGGATAAAAACATACAGAATGAGAACTGTTCTCTCTACTTTGTAAGCACACCCACTCACTTATTAGTGTACACTGAAAATTTAGACGTTTTTTGTTCTATGTTCTGGGGTTACAGCATGAATAAATTCCCCATCTTCATGGAGCATACATTGCAAGAGAAGGACATTATGAAACACATAGACAAAAATATATATCATAATGTCAGTTACAAGCGTGTATTATAAAGGAAGTGAAGGCAGGATTTTTTAGATGTGCTTTTTTGCACACTAGTGAGATAAATTTTCACTAAATAGAACAAAACATATTTTGGGGAACAAACGAAGGAAATGACCTACCTGTATAGTTGACTTATCATATTTTGTGAAAAACAGGAGGGAAGATTTATAGTGTATTTCTTAAGTACATTCCCTAGAGAATTTTTTAAATAATTCTGAAGATCAATTAAATTAATCTTTGTTCCTCAGGAGCATAACCTCAGTTTGATGCTCTGGGAACTAGATTCTCCTCTAAAGCTAATACACGTAACCAACATTTATAAACACTGCTTGATACTGTGCATAGGATCTTTAGCACATAGAAAGAAATAAACTTTCACTTTTAATACTCTGGATTGAGGAAAATATGGGTAGATAAGTTTTGCATTTATAGTATAGGAAAGAGCAGGAAAGTCCAATCAGTAGGCTTCAATGTTTCTGATGTGAGTTCTGGAGAAATTTACAGAAAGTTTATAAATAGTGAGGTGAGGTCATCTAATGAGAGTGAGGAGAAGAAAGGTGAGAGATGTGAGGAGCAGAAAGACTAGGAAAGCCACAGACTGGGAAAAAATGTTTACCTAATGTTATTCCGACAAAGAACTTGTATTCAGAATGTATTAAGATCTTCCACAATAAACTGATAAGCCCGTTTTGAAGAAGTCTAGGTGAATAGATGTTTCATGAAAGAAGATATGTAAAAAAAACAATAACTATATGAAGAGAAATTCAATGTCTATAATTTTCAAAGAAATGTAATTGTATCTACAATGGAATACCACTCTGCAGCCTCATCAATGGCAAGAATTTTTTAAATTGACAATGAAAAGATAATGACCATTTCAAATAATTATAATCTCAGAATAAATTACTTTAAATAATTTAAATGCTTTGGAAAACTGGCGGTTCCTTATAAAATTTCTTTAAAAGTTACAGTCCCTATAAAACTATGGCTTAGTATTAATTACTTATTCAAGAGGGGGGAAAAAGACATAATCATAAAGAAACTTAAATGTATATTGGCAGATACACAGATTTTAAAAAATTGATGTATCCATATATTGGAATTCTACACAGAAATAAAAATGAACGAACTATTAATACAACTTAAAAGAATCACAAAAACATTGTGTAGAGAGGAAGAACAACTTTCTGAATGGCAGAATTGTTAATTTACAAAACCTGATTCTCCATAGAAACAATGAGAACACTGGTAAAAGTTGTCTAAGGAATAAGCATGTGATCCACACCTTGCAGCAAAAAGATTATGGGAAATCTCTTTTATAAATATGGAGTTTAGACATCAGTTAATTTGAAATTACTAAGTGTCTGTTATAAGGTAGTAATTATAGCCTAGAAATGAGCAACAGAGGGCTTCTGGCTATAATTGAGTTCCAGGTTCCAATTTCCATTTAAAGATCAGCATGATTAGTCTGCAGCCTATTTCTTCTATTCTTTTGACTAGTCTATACATATATTTTGTACCAAAATATTATAAATTATGTACTTTCAAATATGTTAATTTCTGATGGAGAAATTCTATCTTCATTATTCTTCCCTTTCAAATTTATCTTAGGAGAATGCACATCAGATACTTCTAACCCATATTTTTAACCCAGAAGTTATATATATGATGATTCATCTAGAAAGTATATGCACACATATACATGAAAATCAAATACAGATATATACACAATAATATCACTTGTAAACTATTTGGAAAATATGAAAAAATATTTTAGACTTAGTAGCATTGATATAGCTTGGTCCCCAGATTCGATGGGGAGATGTATAAAATGGAGGCCATGAAGAAGTCTGCTTAGAAATGAAAGTTTACAGGCCAGAAAAGCAGAGAGATGGTTGTAGCATATAATGAAGAGAAAAGATTTAACTTTGGCACATTAACACTGCATTTGTTAACACTTTTACACATTTAGTTTTCACTATACTAGTGTCTATAATACAACATTATTTTTCAACAAAGATGTCTAAATACAGAATCATATTCCTAACGAATTTGTCCTTTACTAGCAACTGTCTCCCAGAAGAATTGATATGCCCACATGTTTTGGAAAATATTTGTTCCAGATAAAGTAATGTAATAAACATTAAGATATGATAAATTCAAAGAAATCACTCAAGGCACTAAAACACCATCATATAAATAAATTTAAAAGTTGAGTATAAAAAATTGATAAATATAGAAAAATGCTAACTCGATAAGTCAAAATATTAGTAGTCGGAGTATAAAATAAGATAAGTTTTTGTGTGCTTATATTCAAGAGAATTTAAGAATACTGGCATTTTATACTTTGGGGATGTCAGGAAATAAATTGATTTCTGGAAATCAGTTTAATATATGTTTCAGCAATCTTTAACCTTTTTGGCACCAGGAACCGGGGCTCCTACAAGAATCTAATGCCTGATGATCTCAGGTGGAGCTGAAGCAGTAATGCTAGCACTGTAAAGCGGATGCAGAATCAGATGAAGCTTAGCTTGCTCAGCTACCACTCACCTCCTGCTGTGCGGCCAGGTTCCTAATAGGCAATGGACAGGTACCTTTCTGTGGCCCAGGGGTTGAAGACCTCTGTTTGAATGATTCTTAAAAATTTTTGTACACTTTTACTCAGCTATTTTAATTTTAAGAATGTGCTAGAGGCTTAATAAGATATTTAGAAGTAGCTTTTCACTGTAATGTGTGTTTTGTCATTGAGAAAAGGGAAGTAAGTGCTATATTACATACAGGCAGCCCTAACTTTACACAGTACCATGTTAACTGCAGTTTGTGCAGACTGGAAATGTGTCCCTGCTTTGCATGGATCTGTTACCATAACACTGTGTAAAGTGAGGATGCCTGCATTTAATGACCGGCCAAGCAAAGGCATATGCCAGACAGAACAGAAGCTGGTTACATAACTGGACACCTTGCAAGGGTGTGCTGGCTGGGATCATTGAGGACAGAGTGACTATCAATGTGACAGATTATTGCACTAGAACATTATACAGATATTAAAATGAAAATGCTCTCAGTTATGAGGAGGGAAAATGATTTTGTATAGCTTTTTATAAAAAAAAAAGAATGGTACAAAAATAAATACATTGTGATAACTTTGTAAAATACTAAGATTAAGGAAAACTTGAACTTGTTCTTTATGTATCAATTATTAATGAAAAACAATTATTTATTTTATAAGCAAGAAAACAAGCTAACAAAAAGAGCATATTTCCAATATCATCCAGATCCCATGACATAAGATTAAAGAATTTTATTGGCTAATGTTAGAATTTCAATATGAAAGTAGGACAAAGAAGGGGTTCAAAACAGTTCTGTAACAGAATTAAACTGGATGGTGATTCAGGTTCTTTTTAATTCAAACTGCTATTACTTTCCCCTTAAAAGGTATTTTGCTTATGATTATTTTGAGATTCTTCAGTGATACGTAAAGCTTATATGTTTGTTAGGAGTGGGAGTTAAGATCAAGTCAATACTAGTCTCTACCCACAATGTTTTAATTGGAAACAAAATGTTTCTTATATTCAGAAGTCTACCTCTTAAGAGAAATTTCCTTGAAATAAAGCATTTTTCTTCTTTTAAGCATTAAACGAACATCATAGTAGCTGGCATACTATGGCATTGAGAAGTGAAACAAATTAAAGTTCCAATAAATTCAACCAAATGCAGGAATGTTTTCTGTGTTAAATTTATATCTACTATATTCACACAACCATGCAATAAAATGAACACTCCTAACATGGTTGAGGATTTAGAAAAACTTGGGTATTCATTCACTGGTGATAATTTTACACATGAGTATGTCCCAAAAAATAATATAAAAAGAAGTAAAAACAATATTGTGGAAATCCACCTTAATATAGGAAATGAGCTAAAGCACTAACTTGTATTCATGAAGATTTTTCTAAAGAGGAAAAAGTCAAAACTCTATATATCGAAAGGAGACTTATAAACTACAATATGTCATATTAGCAATAAATTATATTATACACTTAAGAAAAAGCCTAATTCATAGAGTATAGTGGACTATGCTTAACACTATTATTTAGACGTAAAGCCTTATAACCATATGTTCATGAATACAGATCACCTGTTATTTTTAAATTGTTTATGATAGATGAGAACTAAAAAGGAATATGTAAATTTTATAACAATAGTTGTTAATATGTAGGAACAAAATGATACATAAAAATCTTTTGGAAGGAGGGAAAATTTTAAATAAGAGCTAGATATTCTCCATTAAGAAAGAATCTGTTTTGATTAAAGGAAAAGTAATTTAAAAAATCACAGGGTCATAAAAACATAGAAAATATAGGTTCTTTGTTGAAATGATGAAATGCAAATGGTATTATATTCACTAGAAAGAGACATAAAAATACCCTAAACAGGTACTGAGGAAAAAGACATTGAAATTAGAGATACGAGCTTTTTGAAGAAGATAATTATCTTTTATTAAAGGAAACTATATAATATATTATATGAAAGTAGAACATTTTAATATTCAGTATCTACATTGTAAAGCATTTCATTTTGCTGTTAGGAGTAGCTTAGCAATGCTCAGTATTGGTGACCTTGGCAGTGAAAGAAAGAACTTAACAGCAAACTGATTAAATGGAAATGAGCTCTTGAGTGAGATGAAAAATATGACCAGCTTAATCATAAACAGCTGACTTCTGTGCTGTGCTTCTTGCCGATCATAGTTTCTAAATTCTCTTATTTATTTTTTTTTATTAGACTCTCACTTAATCTCAAACTATGCATACATAAACATTATACTGTTATTTCAGGGAATTATATTCAAGCACCAAGAAAAAACACTTTTTGATTATTTTGTGACTTATTTTTTTTTAATTTGGAGATTGTCAAAATAGAACTTTTCTCCATTGCACCAAAGATTTCATGAACACCCCTCTCAAAGCCTGTTTTACATCCTCGTTCCTCCAACTGTAGATGAGCAGACGCAGATGGGAACTCACAAAAATACAAAATGCTGCCACAATTTTCTCTTGCTCAAAGACCACTCATTTGTTAGTCTCAGATACAGGCAGAAGAGAGACCCATAAAACATATCTGTCAAGTTGTCAGGTGGGAGCCAGAGGTAGAGCAGTCTTTGGACTCTCCCTCACTGGAATGGACCCTCACAATAGTGATGAAAATGAAAACAGAAGATATGAGGATGATGAATTGGGAACATGTGAGGTTCATCCTGTGGACAAAAACAGGGCACTCTACTTTATGTAAGTGTCAGAATATGTCAACATTAAGAGGTATGGGTCAGCGCACAGAAATGGTTGATGGTGCTGTGTCCACAAAATGACAAACAAGAGATCAATAGAATTGTGTCCACCATAGAAATCTAGAGGTAGGGGACATTCTGCTGTTGTAATGCAGGGGACTGCAGATTGCCATGTAGGACATGATATTAAGTGTGTAGTATTCAGTAAGGAGCAGAGTCACCAAAATAAGACAATAAGTCAGAAACCCTAAGTAGGAAATGATTTTCTTTTCAGATAAGAAAGTAACAAGTATCTGGGGAATGACATTATGGAATAAAAATTTTCCTCACATGCTAAACGGATGAGGAAAAAAATGCATGGGGGTTTGCAGGTAAAGAGTGAATCTCATTAATGAAATCCATTCCCAGCAGCGGGGTGAGGTAAATCAGGAGAAACAGCACAGAAAGGATGGGCTGCAGTTCTCGTTGGCTGGTCAGTCTCAGCAGAATAAACTCGGTTGCCTTAGAGCTGTGGAGCTGGGGGACTATCTTCATCTTCATATTCTCTAATAAGAGAAGAATAATTTTTCAGATACAAAAAGAGAAATCAATTATACGCAATCTAAGAGAGGACAAAATAAATGGATACTGAAACACACTGATTTTGAAAAGTGAGGAGGTATAAGGAGGTTGTTATTTTCCTAGAAATAGAAGAGTTTCAATATATGCATTAGGTTCTTGTCGGTGTTGATTAAACTGGACAATACATTTAAGAAATATATTTCAAGGCCATGCAACATACTGTGCTGGCTGCCTTGCAACTTCTACCTTAATTTTGCCAGCATACATAGAATTTGGCTTAGCTTATTGGTGTTCCAAATCAGGCTATGGAATTGGAACTCCTGATGTCAAACGTGGCCATCATAGTCTGATTGTGGCATCAATGTTTGACTGGAAGTAGGAAGAACAGTGACTCTGTTGACTGGTTCTAACATCGTCAGCGAAGGCAAACCTGTAATTTGGGAGCATATACTTCTAGAGAACCTGTTGTATATTTATTCACGTTCAGTTTCTTTCTCACTTCGTACTTACTCTCCAAGAGCAACAAACTTCCTCTGGTCTTTTGGTGATCTGTCCATCCCATCTCCTTTTATTTCAAATCAGCCAGTAGTAGTCTATTTCTTCACCTAATGTCTCCTTGGATCTCACTAATATTTTTTATCTCACACTATCCCAATTGATCTCAATTTTCATACATATTTGTATTTTATTTTAGTTTATCTCATACCCTTGATTTCACATTTTATATTTAATTATCAGAAATTTTATGTACACTACCTTCAAAAATTACATATTGAATCTTAAAGCAGCTTGTTATCTTTTCCTCTACTGCCAGCAGAGTCTAAGACAAAATTATTTTTTACGTAAGTTACTACAATGAGTTTCATTATTCTAATCTTCCAACACAACCCAGTGATCTTCTTCAAACATAATCACATCATATTATCTCCTTGGGAAAACAGTTTCAGATATTCCATCATACTTGGGTTAAAATCTAAACTTCTTCCAAAGTTTACAAGATTATGTATGATGTCTTCCCAGCTCCTCCATACTCTTTGACCACTGATTTTCAGTCCTTCTCCTGACACATTGACCATTCTGAGAACATTTTTATCTCAGGGCCTTTGCACATAGTGTTCCTCCTGCCTAGAATGCTCTTCCCCTAACTCTTGATATGAATCACTTAGTTTATCACTTCATTCAGATCTTTAAAAAAAAAATCTTCTATGAAAAGCATATCCCAACCACTGGTCTAAGTTAACTCCAATCCAAATTGCCCTTTAATCAATCAATTATGATCTATTTTTTTTTCATGTCATCTTTACTTCTGGCATTATTATTTATTTATGTGACTCTGTTTTTGTGGCATTTAACCCCAGTTCTGTTTTGTCCGGGCAGTGGCTGCTGTCACCTGAGCCCAGTGAGAACTGGTACCAGGAGGAAAGTTCCTAGCCAGCTTCTTCTCCAATATACATCTTAGCAGGAGTTTGCTTGGAATGATGTAGCCGCCCCAGCACCATTATTGTGAAGCTGATGAAAATAAAAAACAACAGTTACTTTTCTCTTCCTCCCACCTCTGACATCCTGCTGCTTCCTCTCACAGTCCAAATTCAATTGAATACTAGTTACAAAGAGCTTTATTGATGCAGTCTGTAAGGGTTAAGTTCCAGGTGCACAAAGCAAGGTAGAGAAAAAAAGACAATAGGTCTAGATAGGGTAAGGTGACAAAGAGGAAACTACCAGCACATCTATAATATCTATATCCACAGTGTTCCTGTAGCTCTTTATTATTGTAGCTATTAAAAATATAAAGGGCAAGGCTAGGAATCAGTAACTAACTACTCCAAGTCCAACAAAGTTAATTGATCTTCAAATGGTTTTCCAGACTTCAAAATTTGCTCGCTATGCCATGCATTATTTTATCTTACATGTTGTAAATGAGAAAATAATATTTCCTGCAAGCCAAAAAATACTAAGACATTCTGGCATAAGTTAAAATAATGAATCCCATTGCTTCATAATTCTTGAGAGATTTAATTCCCGGATGATATGGGGGTGTTGGCACAAATTATGTCCTAAATGAGCTAAGGGTTTTTAAAAGAATGAAATAGTGGCTCTTTATAGTCTGAATGACTTTCTGCTAAGGAATAATTGAATTAAAGGGTTTGTTCCCTATATGGCAATTCTGTTATAAAGCCTTTAAGTTTTTATAACCATACTATCATTGGGAAATAACTCTTCTTTCACAGATAGAATTAGCTATTACTAAAATGTATTTTAGAATCTAGAAATAGATGTTTTATGGGCTGAAATATATTCCAATGAATTAATGTGGAGTTTTTAAAAACACTGATATTTGGGTGCCACCACAATTCAGATGGAGCACAAACACTGATATATATTTAATAAGTTTCCACATAACTTTAATGCACAACTAGAGCTGAGTCCCTGAATTAAATGATTGAAATGTTGTTTAAATTAAAGAAAGAAGTTTTATCCTCTAATATAGCTTACAATTTCCACTTACATTGGATTCTGAGATAGTGTCACAAATTCCCCCTAATTATAGAACTTGCTCTCATCAATGTATACAAGTATTTCTCCATTATTTTGAAGAGGAAAAAATTCCAACCACTGACTTTAGCCCTCATAGTACTCTGCTGGTTTGGGAAATATTGAAAAGAAATTATCCTCCTGAAAGTCTTCATAACTCTATCTCGTCTTTTTGTACTCAAGCAACATAAGGGAAAGAAAGAAAACTTATATATTACACACACAGTCGAGGGCTTGATTTCCGGAATACACATGGAGAAGAAACAAAAAGTGGAAATAAATTTAATATAATTATATTCCAAGTTATGAGCTGAAATAAGGGAATGAAAAGAAGAACCTGTGTGCTAGCATTCTCACTAACGTTATAAAAATGCCAGCACAGATTGCTTGTATTGAAAGGCATCTAAGAACTTTTCAGTCTCACATCACATTGTGTCATCTGCAATGTCACGAGCCTCCACCAGAGGTATACACGTCAAATTGTTAAAAAAAAAAACAAAAACAAACAAACAAAAACAACACCTTTCAGTGCTTCTCTCTCATTTTAAGAGGAAGACAATGGAGAAACTTAGAGGGTTAAAATATCCAGAAGAAATTAATTAAATGTACAAAACCATTACAGATGAAATAATAGAATTATTGAAAAGAACCTCAATTATACTTAAAGGTATGGTATGAATTAAACACCTATGTACAATGCAGGGGAAAGATATAGACAACTTTAAACCCTATGGCATCTTTTCTGAGAACTTTGACCAAAAGGAATGCCTCAGCTAAAAAGTCAGTGAAATCCATAGCAAAGCAGTGTTGGGGAGGGACACAAACACAGCAGAGAAAAGTGGATTCTCCTTGAACAATGCACTTTAACTTGTTCTGATGATGCTGGATATAGCAATGCTACCAGATCTCAGTTCAAACCTAAATTGGAAAAACTTAAGAGAAGCCCCTTCAAATGAGGAAGTAAAGGTGTTCACGTTAAAAACTGATTCCTCCCTACCCTTAACCCTACACTCATTTACCCAAATTGCTTTAAACTTTTCTCTTAATGGCAAGCATGTGAAGTCATTAAAGGCATATGGAGTAGGAATATCTTTTCTCGGGACAAATTCTCAGGCTCTAGATTTGGAGAAGATAAACAAGTTAAAAGGGATGTGGCTAAAGATATGGCTACAGTTCAATATGTAACCTACTCTTAATCTTAGCTGTGTTGTGAAAGGGATCTGTAACCAAGGTCAGGGATGGTTTCAACACTTCTCCAACCTCCTAATAATGCACCATAAATCATCTTCTTCCTTTATGGGAGAGAGTTTGGAGCCTGTTTTCCTTGGTTTTGTCTTAATGTGGCAATCCTAATGGTCACTACCAATTCCATTTTATGTTCAAAAGAAGAAATAGTGATAAGTCAAGCAATATTTCTTAAGAGTTCTTGATTTTCAGAATTATCAGACTTACCTGTAGAGGAATAGCGATTTCTTAGCCTTGTCTAATGTCCCCAAAGTAGGAGATTTATAACTGAATGACTAACTTTGGGAGACTCTTTCCTGAAGCATTCATCAGTCACCTATGGGACATCATTAGGACTCCTGTGGAAGTGTTTACAAAAATAACATTTAAATGGGTTGGATCCTAATTTATGGGATAATCATTAGATACATATAGCCTTTCAGTAAATGCAAAAACATGTAGAACAGATTTTGATATCAAGATTAATTCAGGGCACTTAAAAAGGTATTCCATTCTTTAAAATTAAAAGGCCTTTGTCATGACTCTGTTTATCATATTCTCATCTGGAACAGTCTCTCCCTCTTCTGAATGTCCATGGTGGTTTTCTCTGCCTCTCTTGTGGTACTTGCTTTCTTTTATAACTTTCCTTTTTCTTTAACAGGATGGTAAGTGCTCTGAGGACAGAATTGCCGTCAATTCATTTGATTTTTTTTGTAAACATCTGTGCATTATTTTGATTGCACTGTTCATGTTTAGTGAAGAAGTATTGAATGACTAACTGAACAGTGATGCTAAGCAGAGGGTTGGATATTTAGGTTTAATGAAACATTTTTTTTTGATACTCAGATCTAAATAAAGAATAGTTGAAGTGAAATTAGTTCAAGTAGACATCTTAGCATAAATCATTTGCAAAAAGATATATTTAGGTTTTGATTCTTGATATGTATATATAGTAACTCACATAACATTTCTGCTTTTGATCTTGTCCTTGTTAGCATTTGAAAGTTGAGCAAAATTCTAGTACTTCTGAGCCAGGATCATAATAATAATGAATAGCAATAAAAATACAGTAGTTTATATTATATATCTTCCATATGATTGATTTAATCTTCCACTTTTGAAATGCATTCACCATTAATACTTGGTATAAAAAAAACCTTGCTCTGTGGCCTGGGTGTACAAATGACAGAGAACAGATGAAAGCAAAAGAAGATTTCTAGACTTAGGAGATCTTTCTGAGATAGGTTTTCTCATTCTCCTTGTTGAAGCTTTGGCCCCAAACCAACTTGTTGACTGGCCAAAGTAAACCTTGGGCTCAGTTTATTTCAGCAGTATTTACTTGAACTTAAGTTAATGCTTTCTCAGTTTTTTTAGTCTCCATGGGGCATAGTCAATATCCTAACATCCAAATTTCCAGCATGTCTATTATAGGGGAGTCTGGAAATGTCTGAGACTTGATTACTGGAATGTGTTGTACCAGAGAGGTACCACACAGCAGATATCTCAGGTGAAGTCTGAATGAAAATAAGGGGCAGACAAGAGGTGCGGTCTGCAGTTCCCTCAAGAGCCAAGATGCAGGTGGGTGAGCAGAAAAGATTACCAGTCTGTCCATCCATGAGTGATAATGACCCTATGATGTGCTTGTCATGGTAGACAATAGCAGAAAAGTGACCACGCAAATTAGAAGACAAGACAGACCAAAGGACAGCATAACATCATGTCCTCCTCCTCCTCCTTCATACACAAAAAATTGACTTGCAATATTTAAAAAGTCATGGAGATGATATAATTGGTTATGGGAAGGACTGGGCGTAAGAAGAAGAAATCAAGAATGACCCTGAGATTTCCGAAATGCATAAACTGATGAAAGAAGGCGCTGATTTTGATAGAAAGGATTAAAGCAAAAGTTTCTAAATGACTTTAGAGGAGAAGATTTGGAAGTCCACTTCAGATTCTTCTCACTGTACCCCCACATACTTCCCTTGATAAGATAAATGGAGATTGGTGAGATTATGAAAAGATTTCTTCCAGTTGTTTGCCTGGTGACACAAGACATCCTTTTCTCCTCTCTGCAACTGATATGCATGTCTCATCTCAATCACATGGGTTGACTGGTCATGGCTCTGGAAAGGGAAGAGGAAGCAAGAATTATTATCTCACTGCTCTGCTGTGCCCGGGTGACTTTGCTTCAGAGGAAAGAAACAGAAAAACAAGTCAAAGCCACATTCTTAAATCCACATTTACTCTCAATGATGTTACTACAGTTAATATTTGACTGGTATGTGTAGTCCTCAATTGATTCAAGACCCAGAAAGAAGGTGATTCAATGACCCTTTTAATCTCCAAAAATGGTGAACCCAGAAATAATCCCAAACATTAACTACTGTGTGCTGCTGTGGCCTGAGGCAGGGGCACAGCATAAAACAAAATTTTACTCAGGTGGGTTAACTGAATGGACTTTAAGGAAAAGACAGATTTTGAGCAGTGTGAAAAAAAAATAGCAATCAACTATCCCTGGAGGGTAATTAAAAGAAGTGATTTCTACTCCTGGTTCTGCAGTGGCCAGGCAGTGGCTACTCTCACTGGAGCCCAATAAGAACTAGACCAAGAAGCAAGTCCATGGCATACTTCTTCTCCAACATACCCATCAGCATGAATTTTCCTTAGAAGAAAGTAGCCACTCTAGCCCCTTCATTGTGAAGCTGGAGAGAATGAGGAAAACACTGAGCTACTTCTTTCTTCCTCCCACTCTCTGACATCTGCTGGTTTCTCTTATTGGTCAAATTTGGCTGGAAACTAGTTATCAAAAGAGCTCTAATGATGTCATTCATAAAATTAAATTTTAGGTAAACAAAAGAAAGTAGAGAAGAAGAGATAATAGTTCTGGGTGAAGTAGGATACTGAAGCGAGAATGACCATTATGTCTGTTATTATCTACATATCCGCAGTGTTCACATAGCTATGCATCATTTTTCCCATTAAAAAATAAATCACCAGGCTCATGATCAGAAAATAATTTGTCCAGGTTCAATAAAAGTTAATTGATCTTTCAATGGTTTTCCAGATTTCAAGATGTGTTCACTATGCCATGCATTACTTTATCTTCCAAGTTGTAAACAATAAAACTCAATATTTTGTCAAAATAAAAAAAAATTAAGACATTCAGATATAAGTTAAAATCAACAATGACTCTCCTGTCTTTATCTTTCTGGGGAGATTTAATTCTCGATGATCTGGGAGTGTGAACAAAAATTATATCCTCATTGAGCTTAGGATTTTCAAAAGAATAAAACAGTAGTGGTTATTTATAGTCTGAATGACTTTCTGCTAGAAGTAATTGAACCATAGGGATTTGGTTCCTATATGACAAGTCTGTTATAAAGCCTTCAGGTTCTTTATTTCCATGCTGTCATTAAGAAGTCACTCTTCTTTCACAGGTAGGATTAACTATTGCTAAAGTGTATTTTGGAATCTAGAAATAGGTATTTTAATCAATCAAAATAAATTATGGGCCAAAACATATGTTGATAAATAAATAAATGTCTCGATTTATATTCTACTATTCTTCTCATTGTACGAGTATTTATAAGTGTACACTAGGGTAATGTTTATGATGGGAAGGGAGCTAGACCAAGAGAACATCCATTCCCTCAGTAATCACTGATTGCCTCCATTCAGAAAGCACTGTTCCAGGTGCCACTGAGGCTGTTGCTACAGACAAACTCTTCATTCCTAAAGAGCTCACACTTTGATGTTGCTGAGTCTTGTTTTAGGCCAGACCCGGACATTTTACCAAAAAATAATGATAGGTACGACTTGCTAAGTGTTCACTCCATTTCAGACATATTTAAAAAGTATGAACTTAATTAACTCCCTTACATGGATGGAGTTGCTATTAATAACCAATTTTATGCATGAGGCACCTCAGGCACAGAAAGATAAATAACATGCCCTAGCCCCACAGATAGAAATTAGAGGATATGGAATTTCCAGCCTGGAAGTCTGACACAGACTCCCAGTAACTGTTAAACACTGCTGACTTTCAGTAATCAGGCATGCTTTCTCTGTCTTATTTTGTTTAGAAAAATAAAGGGATGGTGCATTCTGAGTTAACAACGCTACTCCTTATAATAGTAAACATCTCGTTGTATAATGTTTTATACCCTCTCTATAGAAAATGTCCACTTTTAGGTTTATTATCTCTATTTTTAAAAATTATTAATAATGCATTTGAGGAAGATACTTTCTCTATTTTTTTTTACCATCTCAAGTTGAACTATGACCACATGTTAAAGAGACATCATCCTCACTAAAGCTAAAGACCAATCTCTAGACTCTCTGGATGCCTGGGGAGTGGCAGCAAGCCACAGAGTGAGGGCAAATGTTAAGAGTGCAAACTTTGTCCACTCATAAATACTTCTGAGTTTTCCTTCCTTAAATTACATAGGATGTGTTTTCTTTAAAGAAAGGTAATTACCATGAAGTACTCTGTTGGATCATATGAAAAGCTTATTGCTTTTATTGCTTCATTTCTCCACAGTGAAAATGAATGAGATATTATTTTGACTCTTGATTAATGTTTTAATCAATAAATACTATTAAAGTACCATCCCAGCACCAAAAGTATTTGTCCGTTGTAACTATAACTATAATCTTACAAACTTAGAAAAATGCAAAATGTTAATGATTTTGCAGATTTAGTTGACTTGTCTTGCATTTTATTATTCATGTCAATAAGTTCAAAGTCCTTAAGGGCAGAATGGGATCATGGAATGGAGAGTGCTGGAGCAGTGCATTTGCAAAGGGCCTTACAGAGTGGCCTGCTTTTATCCTTGGCATTGCAGCCATTGACAAGAGTTAGTATAACATCAACACAGCTGTGTATGTGTTATTGAAGGAGGATGTAGATTTTCCCATGATGGTTTTCATGGTCACTTGTGTCCTGCACAAATGTTGGGAGATGGCACTTCATATCTTATGTACTCTTATTTATATGGGTAATATATGATTATTCTTTCTGTGTTAACTTTTATGTGTTTTAAAGAATTTTAATGAAATTCATGTTAAAGAGTTTTTCTCAATTTTTTAAAAGTTAAAATGAGGTAGAGTTACAATGAAATCATCATCATCTGAGCATATGTTTGTCAGCGTTTTTTTTTTTTTCATTATAATCTTCCCCACTCAGAGAGCCTTTAATCTATTATTTCCCCTCTAAATGCCACTTCCATGAACATTTAATACCACTAATATATGTGTATGTGTATATCTGTATATACATATGTATGTGTGTATTGTTTATGTACTGAATGCACATCTGTTTTTATACCAAAAACCCACTAAGATTCGCTTTTATGCCCCACAAATTGATTTTTTCTCCTTTGGCAATAATATACAAAGCAAGGGAGATCTTAGGTAAGTATTTACAAATTAAGTGAAATTTAGTAACAAGAAAACCACCAGCGGTAAACCAGAGTGGGGAAAATGGACAAGCATTGCAGGGGGAGCTAACTGCTTGAAAACAAATAAGTTTAGAGGGGCAGATAGACAGATCTTTGTTCTGTAGGGATGTGTTCCACTTCTCTAAGTTCATTTAGCTGTGGAAAAAACAGATGAGTTCCTATTTTGATGCTTCAGATACTTCAAAAAATTAAAAAATGAAATATTGGAAAATATGAGATTACAACTTAAAAATAAAAGTTTTTAAAAGTATTGTTTAAGAAAATTGTAAATGAACAAATATAGTAATCACTTGCAGAAAAAAAAGACTCGCAGAAAAGCATTGAAAAATATGACTGCCTTTAAATAAGGGAGCTCTATATTAGATATTTCAAACATCAATTGCCTGCTTACTAGTCTACTTCTTTATGCCACATGTATTTCTGAGTTTGAGAGAAGAGGAAGAAGTAACAGATGACATAATAGAACTAATGGATGAATGACAAAAAGACCTGAATTTCTGTTTTTTTTTTATTATTATTTAGACCTCATTTGAAGGAAAGCAAACACAATGTTAAAGAAAAACTACACAGCAGTGACTGAGTTTATTCTCCTGGGACTGACAGACCGAGTGGAGCTGCAGCCTGTCCTTTTTGTGGTGTTTCTCATCATCTACTTGGTCACGGTTGTCGGCAACGTGAGCATGATTTTGTTAATCAGAAGTGACTCGAGACTTCATACTCCCATGTACTTCTTCCTCAGTCACCTCTCTTTCATAGATCTCTGTTATGCCACCACTATTGCTCCTCAGATGCTGGTTAATTTCTTATCCAAGAGAAAAACCATTTCTGTCATTGGTTGTTTTATACAATTCCACTTTTTCATTACCCTGGTTATCACAGATTATTATATGCTCACAGTGATGGCTTATGACCGCTACATGGCCATCTGCAAGCCCTTGTTATATGTTCCAAAAATGTCCAGATGTGTGTGCATCTCTCTTGTCGCTATTCTTTATATTTATGGCTTTGCAAATGGTCTGGTACAGACTGTCCTGATGCTTCGTCTCTCCTTCTGTGGACCCAATGAAATCAACCACTTTTACTGTGCGGACCCACCTCTGTTAGTCCTTGCCTGCTCAGATACCTACGTCAAAGAAACTGCCATGTTTGTGGTGGCTGGTTCCAACCTCATCTGCTCTCTCACCCTGATTCTCATCTCCTACATTTTCATTTTCATAGCCATTTTGTGTATTCGCTCTGCTGAGGGGAGGCGCAAGGCTTTCTCCACCTGTGGGTCTCATTTGACGACTGTCACTATCTTCTATGGGACACTGTTCTGCATGTATCTCAGACCTCCTTCTGAGGCATCTGTAGAACAGGGGAAAATTGTTGCTGTGTTTTATATCTTTGTGAGTCCTATGTTAAATCCTTTGATCTATAGCTTGAGGAACAAAGATGTTAAAGAAGCAATAAGGAAAGTTGTCCAAAAGAAATTGTTAGATAAATAAAATAGCCATTCTGGAAGCTTGAAACAAAATATTTTCTTGAAGGCTCTCCAACAGAAGATATCATTGAAGTGTGTAGAAGTACCTTTATTCTCTCCACAATCTATGTCCATCATTTCTTCAGAAGGCACATGGAACCAGCTTCCTTGATCCAGTAGTGGTGCCCATGAGAATGAAAAAAAAAACACTACTTACAGTCTATATTTAGTCCTATATCTAGCCTCTTCTTTTGTTAGTCACCATCACAAATATTCCTTACCTATGGTTTTACATATTTTTCAAGGTGTAGGTCAATTTACATTTAAATATTTTTTAAAGATCTTCAGCATCCCTACAAATGTTTTATTGTTTTAAATATTAAAACTGAGAGACATTTTTATGGATTTGTCAATTTCACTTTGTAATTTTTTTCTTTAAACAATCACAAATATTTCTTACTTATGGTTTAACACGTTTTGCAAGGTATTAAACTAATGACATTCTGCCCACCTTGATCGTCATTTATTATGTACTTAAACTGGGCCAATATCCGAACTGTGAGTTGCCATTTCTTGATTTAAGAGTCCACAGGGAAAACAGCGGCACAGGTGAGTTGTGTTATTTTACCTGTTAGGCACTACAGGTGGTACTTTTCTTGCTGGACAATTTGCACATCCATCCATGTCATAGAACCCTACTACTCATTTTTGACATTTCCTCCTGCGACTTAAAAAATTGTGGAAGCTAACAGCGCCAAAAAAAAAAAATTCTACCCTCAGGAGAAATAAAAGCTGAGCAGGGCAGGGTTATATTAGGTCAATCTAGTTGATCAGCATCCCTACAAATGTTTTATTGTTTCACATGTAAAAACAGAGAGGTGTTTGTAGACTTCTCTATTTTACTTTGTAATTTTTTTCTTTAAACATTGAGATATATTATTAGGTCACGTTCAGTAATAAACCAGTATTTTTACTTTTAACATTTTATAGTTTTTATTTCTTCTTTGATGATTAAACTCTTTTTCCTAAAATTCATATATCTTAATCAGTATTATTTATTGTTTTGGGTTAGCTGATGCCTAACCAAAGGTATATTTCTACCCTTTTACTTTCAGTCCCTGAATACTTTTAATTACTAAATTTCATATTTATTGGTACTTACTGAGGAATATTTTATAGCCCTTTATATTGTGTTTTAAAAAACTTTTCCCTATGCTTTTTCCCCTTTTTTACAATCATGAATTAAATTGTTTTCTAATTTTTCTTTTTACTTCTTGTTGATTATTACACATTTTGTTTTTCATTTTTAATAAATTACCTTAAATATTAATATCCATACTTGACCTAGCTAAATCTTTATTAATCAGACAGTCTGCTATGTAATAGAAATTTAGAATATTTTAATTCTGGTTACTTCCCCCTTGACCTTATGTGCTGTCATGTGGAAGTGTAAATAAAATAAATCATTGATGATAAAGTATTATTTAATAATAGACTGTTTAAATATTGTTATATGTTAAATATTCTTACAATTATGACATATTCAATATTTGTTTAATACCAATGTTCCTTTAAATTTAGCCATATTTGTTGATGAACCGCATTGTTGTTGTTTTTTTTTTGTATCTCACTCTTCACAAAGGGTTAAGTTACTTTCTGGGTGATATATACCCTTAATTAGTACTTTCAGTGAGAATTTGAGTGAGATAAATTTTCTGTTTTATTTGTCTGAAGATTTATTGTTTTAACTTTAATTCTCAAAGAATTTATTTGAGTGTGACTCTAAATAGATAGAAACTTGCTTTCAGTACTTAAAATATTTTATTTTCTGGTTTCTATTAGTTCTGTAATACAGATTATTATTTTACCAGATTATTTGTTCTGTCTCTATAGGTAAAATATCTTCTCTTTTTATGTTGCTAATCTTCACTTTCAGTTTTTGTCTTTGTTAGAATTTAATCATATTTGCCCTTTTCCATTCTCAGGGCCTTCTTGGCTGATCTTTCTAAGTCATTTTCTCTTAGTAAATGTTCTCATAGCATCATGTACTTTTAATTTAGAGGACTTTTCACAATTATAATTTTAACATCTGTGTGATTGATTCATGGTTGTATCTTCCCCCTGCTTTTCAGAACCATAAAACCAAAATCTATGTCTAGTTTTGCTCACTATTTTAAAACTAGCATTTATCACAAAACCTAAAATATAGATAATTCTCAGAAAATACCTGTTGTGTTAATAACTATTACTATTCCCTTTGAATTATGGTTATTTGAGTGCAAGCTTTATTCTTTACCACTTTCCAACAAGATCTTCATGAATGCTTAACCATGGAAACTTGATTATGAAACTATAAATATGCAAGCCTCATCCTACCCAACTCGAAGTAGAAACTCTTTAAGGACATGATCATCTTTGACTTTCTCTTATGCTGTCTACATTGACAGTAGAGTAACTAATACAAGTTTTTCCTGAACATTTGTTAATTACATAAATGAATGAATGAATGAATGAATGAATAGATGAATGAATGGATGGATGGATGAATGAATGCTACTATTCCTGGAGAATTTTGGAATTGTGTGAACTCATCACATTTCTTTACTAAACTATTAACTTGATATCAAAAGCTTTTGATTGGCTTGTTTGAACCTCAGCCTCACAATTTACTACTTGTATACACCAGGGAAAATTATTTAACCTCTTTTTGCCTCAGCTTCCCATTTATAAAGTATAGATAATAATACTAATGACCCATGAAGTTGTGTGAGGATTAACTGAGCTAATGCTTGTGAAGTGTAAAGCCTGATGATCAGAGGGTATTAAGTATTCAATATCTGCAACCTATAATAATTACTCACATTGTGTTTTCTTTCTTGTGATTTCTTATACGTATTAGTCACTCATTCCATTTTATGTCCCTACAGAGTCTCATTTTTGAGGGACAAGAAAATTAGATCAATAAAATGCAAAATTACCTGAGGAGACAACCAAGATTTGTTATATATCCACTGAATTGACCACACATTGCACACTCCTTAAATTACTCAGCAAGTGTCTACTGATTAACTATTATCTCCTAGAGCTGGTGCTAGTAATAGAGATTACAGTCCTTGCCCATGAGGGTTTGCAGTCTAGTGATGGCAATACAGATATCAGCAGATAATTAAAACAGAGCATGTTAGACAAGAAAAGAGAAAGAGTTCCACAATGCTTGGAGGCATCATTTGAGAAAACTTCATGTGTGACTTCCCTAATGCCAGGACCAACCTGATTCTGATGAGAATAAGGATAGCACTGACTGGAGGAAAGTTAAGGGAATATTTTTTTAAATGGTGAGGGAAGAACAAACAAACTGTGACTATTGGTTGGGAAATGGCAGCTACATACAATTGAGAAAGTAGTCAACTTAGTATGTGAAGACAGGAATTCAAATCCTACTCTGCCTCTTACTAGGTACATAGCACTGGGTAAGTTATTTATCACTCACTGTTCTTTTAGTGGAGCCTCTGTTAATTTAGTTAAAAGTTGAGGATAAAGTTCTTACCTCCTAGGGTTATTTTGAGGAACCAATTAAATTACTTACTTAAAAGTTGTCCACACACTGGAAGTGCTTACCAAGGTTTTTGCCAAAGACCCCGTCTGTTTCACAGTCCTGCTCATAGCAGACCCTACCCAAGTCAGCAGTGTTCATTAGAGAGGACATTGCTACTAGTTTTAGATTTTAAAAGAGGAGACAGTTTGAGTAAAAAAGAAAACACAGAATCAGACAGACCATCATGAAAATTTCAAGATGACACCTTTTTGTGTGCTTTCCACAGAGTTCTCAGGACAAATGATGAATTCAAAATTAGGAAAAATATTACTAAGGCATATGATTACCTACTAATTCAGCATATTCCAATTAAACCCAAGAGAGATGATTCCCAATGTAACACTCACTGCTGCAAACCTTAAATACTCCTGAGATTTCCTAAGGAATAGCTCCCCGCCTCCCACATCCTGGTATAAAAGCAGCTGCATTTTACAACTTAAATGGGCATCAAGAAACTTCCTTAATCATAGCTTGGGAAAATGGGTATTTATCAGAACCAGAAGTAAGTCTTGGTGTTTTTACTTTATTTTGAGTCAAGGAAATTGATTAGTCTCGAGCCAAGAGCCACATATTCTATGCATTTTCCGCTCTTAAAAGTCAAGTGTATTTTTTGGACTTTGCCAATCAGTGGGGCTCATTAATCATGTGTTTTAGCTGTGAAAGACAACATGCCTTTCTCTCAGTGGTTGTAGGCAAAGAAGTAGAGAGGTCAGCTTTGAAACGTCTTAACTCTACATCTTGTAGCACTCATTACTTGCCTACTTAATGAAAATCATTTTTCCTGAGTACTTAAATAATTTAAGTATTTTATTCCTCTTGTAAATTGCATTTTGCATTTTATGCAGAGAAAACTAAGATAGGACAAGTTAAATACCTTGCGACAATCATGGAATTCATAACTGGTATAGCCAGAGTCAGAATCACTGACCAGAATTAGATTCATGAAACTCTGACTCTAAATACAAAAATATTGACTCCTTAGACATCTAATATGTTAGAGCAGCCCAGGCAGAAATAAACTCAGAGCATAAATAGGGCTTAATTTGAGACAACCAAAACAGAACAGAGGAGGGGGTAAAGGTTTAAATTTACAAAGGGAAATGGAGATAAGATGCATACACAAGTATAACTACTGTGTGGTTGAAACTTTCTTTTACATAAACTTTATGGTAACCACGCAAAAAACAACTCAAGGTTGAGATACATAACATCAGAAAAGAAGGGAAGAGTAGGGACAAGAAGAAACAATGGAAACATCAAGAGCAAAAAACAAAAGATAAAACCAGGAAAAGATAGAAATAACCCCATTCACACTCCTTGCTATAAACAGAAACTCATTTTTAAAAAAGGATTAGTAAACAACTTTTCTTCATCTGTAGTTCCCAATAGAATGGAATTTATATATATCCCTGTGGAAAAAAATGTATTTCTACTTTTTATACAATTGCTTTGTACACTCAAGTTCAAAAAGCACTTAATTCTCCTGTTTATGACATTATAAAAAGCTCTGTAAGGATCCAAAGGTGAGAAAAACACTGCAAATAATTCATTCTTTTATGATACACTAATTTTTTAAAAAATATTGTATATAAATATGTGCTTTGAAGTCACAGTACAAAATGGTTGAAATTTATTCCTGCCTCTGAAGAACTAATATCTAAGTAGAAAGTAGATGCATAATAATGAGAGAATGTTTTAGAGAATAAGAGATGTATAGAGGATATACTGGAGGCATAAAGTAGAAAGGATTGAATTCAATCTCAAGTATAATGGGAGTGGAGTAAGAAATTCTTCATGAATAATAAGCCTTTAAAGTGGGCCTTATAGAATAAGTAAGAGTTTGGGTGGTAAAAAAAAAAAATAGTGCTGAGAGATAGGGATATATAGCTCAGTTGTATATATGAACATAAATATGTCTGTAAAAATAGTTATCTGTAGGTATAACTATACGTATAAGTGTAGGTAAGATAGAAATAAGATAGTAATTCAATATAAAGGCAAGTGACATAATGTAAAAATACAAAGTAGATTTACAGTAGCTTTGCTTTTGGACAATATAAAAATTTTAGAGGAAAAGTCATTTTGATAATCATTAACATGATTTGCACCTTCACGTCTACCCTGTTTCCATTTGTTTCAAGAGCAGACCTTCAGAGAATGCCCATCAGGAACAATAGTGCAATCACAGAATTCATTCTCCTGGGGATCACAGACCGCCGCGAACTCCAGCCTCTCCTCTTTGTGCTGTTTCTGCTCTTGTATCTGGTCACCGTCCTGGGCAACCTGGGCCTGGTGGTACTGATCAGACTAGACTCCTGCCTTCACACGCCCATGTACTTTTTCCTCACTAATTTAGCCTTTGTTGACTTGTGCTACACCTCAAACGCCATCCCGCAGATGCTGACTAATTTCCTGTCAGAGAAGAAGACCATCACCTTTGCAGGCTGCTTTACACAGTGTTACATATTCATTGCACTGCTCCTCACTGAGTTTTACATGCTGGCGGCCATGGCCTATGACCGCTCTGTGGCCATATGCAACCCTCTGCGCTACAGTGTGAAAATGTCCAGGAGGGTCTGCATCTGTCTGGCTGCGTTCCCTTACATCTATGGTTTCTCAGATGGGCTGTTCCAGGCCATCCTGACCTTCCGCTTGACCTTCTGTAGGTCCAATGTTATCAACCACTTCTACTGTGCCAACCCACCACTCATTAAACTGTCCTGCTCTGACACTTACGTCAAAGAGCATGCCATGCTCATATCTGCTGGTTTCAACCTCTCTAGCTCCCTTGCCATCATCCTGGTGTCTTATGCCTTCATCATCATCACCATCCTCCGGATCAAATCAGCAGAGGGAAGGCACAAGGCATTCTCCACCTGTGGATCCCACATGATGGCTGTTACCCTATTTTATGGCACGCTCTTCTGCATGTATGTAAGACCGCCAATGGATGAGACTGTCGAGGAATCCAAAATAATAGCTGTTTTCTACACCTTTATAAATCCGGTGCTTAATCCATTGATCTACAGTCTGCGGAACAAAGATGTGAAGCATGCGTTGAAGAAGATCCTCAGACGAAACATAGGCAGTGCGTGGGCAGTGCCTCCACCTTCTAATAAACCCTAACTCTAAACCTTTGGTTCAAGGGTCCTGGCATTTTGATGATCAGTTTTGTACTCTTTATGGACATGTCTCAAGTAACTCAACTAAAACTCTAAATTCTAGGGAAAAAAAAGAGCTACTCTTGTTAGTCTGGGTCCCAGACCCTCAGTGTATGGTGCAGGGTTCATCAGCAACAACATTACCATGGAGGTTGCTATGATGTGGCAATACCTTCGTCCCCTCAAATCTGTGATATCAAACTGGTGTTTGAACCAAATCCTAAGTGATTTTTAAACACATTAAATGAGAGGAGCAGTGTTTTGAGCGAAAATTCCCCTTTGACATGCCTGGGTCACTGGTGTGCTCATATCATTTTTCCCCATAGACAGAATGAAACATACTCTCACTTCAGTGCCTTGTCTAGACTGTTATTCCCATCTATCTTTTGGGACTAAGAATCTTTAAGAAACAAACTCTTCTGTACTCCTCCTGACTTGCTAAGTAAAACCAAAAAATATGGATCACGATAGGGTTTCCCCATTTTCTGTGAACATGCTTGTATAATGTACTACTGAAGGTTCTTCTGAAGGTGTGGGAATGGAAAGAGAGAGGAATAGAATAAGAATTCTTTCTTAGTCCTCAATTTGGGGATCTAGTTTGTGGCCTCAGAGCCATAGGGTCCCACTTCCTCCCTCTGACCTGCAACCCTGAATCTACAAATTCAGGTCTAGAAAAAAAAATGACTGCTTTCTTTATTACTTGGATTTCAAAGATTTAGAACTTACTGAAGTTATTTATCTTCTTTTCTAGCTTTTAAAAATGGAAGTTTGGATTATTTATTTCACTCTCTCTTTCTTTTGTCATATTAAGTGTTCCTACATTTTACCTAAACACTGCTTTAGCTGAAAGCTGCTAACTTTTTATAATTCACTTTGCAATATTTTCTATCTTACCAATGATGTCTTTTTTTAATGAGTCATTTAGCAGAGAGTGGTTAATTGTCATACATTTGAGACTTTACAAGATATTTCATTATATTTTTGTAATTTAGTTCTCGTATCAAAGAATACTTACTAGCTATATGATTTTATTCTTGAAAATTTATTCACTAGTATTTTTCCAGCTTTATTGAAATATAATTGACATGTAACATCATATAAGATTATAGTATACAACATGATGCTTTATAAACATATATTTGAAAATGATCATCACAATAATGTTAGTCCAGACATCTATCATCTTACATAATTACAATGTTTTTTGTTGTAGTAAATAATTGGATATTTGGTAAATGGGAACAAAAGGTAGATTACTATTTCACCTTTACTCTGTTCGTTTTCATGTGTGGGCAAATAAATAACATTGGTAAATTTCATGCTTACTATGTTTTCTATAATTCATCATTTTCCAACTCCTAGACCTAACTACTTGATCTAAGTTTATTACAACTCATTATATCTTGTTCGAACAATTTTATTTATGAGTTTTGTAATTTAACCATTTTATTCTAGATATAAAAAATGTTTTATCAAGCATTCAGTAGTAATTTCATGGAAAGTATGTACAAAACACAATTCAGACTGGGAAAATATCAAAGAGACATCAAAGTTTGTGAATTATGTCATTATTTTATATCTTTATTAATTTTCAGCTGATATGATTGAAATAAATGATTATCCAAAATGCAAAAATTCCATGAGAATAAACTCTTGATCACCCAAAGGAATCAGTTCAAAATAAATTGATACAATCACATTGTACCAATCCCAAGATTCTAATGAGTATGAACCTACATAAACTACTATTTCCCTGTAGTTTTCTCTTGTAGTAATATTATAATTATTTATTCAGGGTGTATTGAAAAACACTCCAGGGATAAAAATTTCAAATTACAAGTTGAGTATATATCATTTTCAATAACTCATCCCTTGAGCCACTAATGTCTCTGTGAAAATCTTTCCCAGGATCAGGTAGGAATGAAAATTCTGACTTCTATGCTTGCAATTTCTCTTCCTATTTCAATTTTGTACCTTCACAAATAGGATTCAGGTAACAACAGAAGCAGTTTTGAATGTTAGCATAATTTTTAGGCTGCATTTCTCTTTTAGATTGGTCACTAGAAAACAGAAAATTTTATTGGAATTATGTGTTTACATTAATCATTTTACTTTACAACTGGCATTTTCTCCATTCATTCAATAATTTAACACACATTCAAAAATCATATTGGAGTAAATACATGACAATTATAAACATCTTTTTAGAATATCTATTGAAAGAAGAGTCCCCCCCAATCAAAAAATAAAATTGATAAACAATTCAGAAGATCGACAAAAGCAAGCATAATTGTAGTCATTCTAGCAAAAATGAAGCTCTCATAAAATTTCTAAATCTCTCTTTAAATTATTGGAGAGAGAAACTTTAGGAGAAATTTAATATTCACTAAAGATACATGACTAGTAATGCGTGTAGGATTTGTAACATGATGAATCAGAATGGTATAAACAATGGGAATTTTAGAAATTATTTAGTTCAACCTGATACTGAATAAATGAAGACTCTGAAGTCTATAGAAAGAAAGCCACTCTATCAAGCTGAAAAAAAAAAAGCTGTTTCTAAATAAAGACTCAAAAAGAGATTTTACTGATATGTCATTGGCTAGTAGGAAGTCATGTGTATCATGATCTATAATTTAGATTCACACACTGTAATCAGGTAATGTCTCTGCTTTTATATTTGTGAGAGACACAGGAATGGAAAATCAGGAGAGGGGTAAGGTGCTGGAGTTCATTATGGCAGAGTGGACTACGAAGGCACTTCTCAGGAAAGCACAGGCACATGACATGTATAGCTCTACCAACTCCATGACCCAGCTAGCTTTTTCTCCATTTCCTCCTCCCTTAAAATATTGTTTTTGCTCAGCTATTCTTGCTTCAGTGTGATTCTGCTACCTAAGATATTTGCATTTTAACTAGAGCCTGAAGAGTGCAAACTTTATCCCAAATGACCATTTCAACAAGCAATATTTCAGGTACCAGTGACACTTGTAGAGGTGAGCTTTGCACTTTTGCTAATTGGTTGCCTTTTTTTCTTTTTGAGTGGGAGAATAGGATAATCTTGGAACTCCAAATTTTTCCCAAGTATTTATCATGTTTATCAATTTACTGTAATAGTCACTTGGGGACTTTTGTTTAATAATCTCTACTAAACTACAAGTAATGGGCTTTTTTGCACTTTACATATCAAAAAAAACCTATTTATGTATAGATATCCTGTGAATCAAATTCATCACATGAAAAAAATAAAGCATCATTGAGAAAAAAGAATTCATTAGCATGAAAAAATCTGTGTTGTCTGTGTCAGCTAGTTTATTTATGATCATTCCAACCCAGAGGAAAGCAATTTGAAATTATTGGGACAGTGAAACCTAATGTGCATTTTATTTCAGTTATATTTCTTGAAATAAGAAACATATACATTAAAAAACTTATTGCTACCTACACTGACTCCTGAACAACAAGAAATTTCAATTTGGGCACCAACGTCACAGGGAAAACCTGTTTAGAAGGATGTCTGCTTTCCTGCCTCACTGAAGTTTCAATGATTTTTTTATGATATTTTTTATGCAGAGAACAAATTATTCATAGGTATTATAAACCAGTTCAAAAATATATTTATTAATTTAATATGAATTACTTGGGATTCTATGTTAGAATAGGAGAAAATGGTGAGTCACGAAGCATCAATTTTGTTACTTTTTGCATAATATCACAAAAATAAACAATCTAAACCTCAGAGCACACTGGGTACAGTAAAATTTAAATAAGAAGCTATAATAGGCAGTTCCCATAGCAATTAAACATGAGGCTTTGACATATCCCAGCAGTGTAAGCTCTATAAGAATTTGCCTTTAGAAAGAGAAATAATCTCTAGTTGAGTTTCTATTAAGTATTCTAAAATCATTCAGGTACTTATCTTCAGTGGGCAAATGCTTTAGCTCTAATGCAGCAAGTTTGACTGCACCATAGATTTACCAAAAATATTTTTAACTTGCCAATGATATTTCTCATATACACACCTCAGATCAAAGATTTATTTTTAACTGAGATGTTGAGAGTCATGTTTTCCAGTTACTTTTGGTCTTTAATATGTGAATCAGGCAAGAAACTCAATTAAAGTGATCTTGGAACAGGGTCATGAGTGGGAGACAGAATCTTAAAAAGGAAGGAGATGGCAGTACAAGGAGGTATAGTTTTTAAAAAGTGCTTAATATGTAGTAATTTTAATGAAGAAAAATTAAAATGTGTGTAGGTTATATGAGAGCATTGAAAATATATGTGACTTGTCTCATCTGATATACACATGTATATTAGTTTACCATATGCCTTATCCTAAGAGACACGTAGTGAAGCAACTGTTATTATTTGTTTGATAAGAGACAATGAACAAACAGGTGTTAGTATTTAGGATCCAGGTGTACAAATGATGTGTTCAAAGGTAGAAAAGGTTGAGTCAACATGCAATTGATGTACAGAGCTCTGGCATGACTACAGAGCTCTTAGATTTTTTCTGCTTTTTTCTATTCCCTCCTCACTTATGGAGAACTTTTTCATGCTCAGTATTCCCTACAAGCAACTTTTTTGGGAATGTGAATCAATGACAAAATCAAAAGTGCTTTAGGACCCTACCATTGGCTACTATGAATGAAGGTAGTTTTCCACCTACTACAGAATATATTTTACTTTCTTGTATTTTCTCTAACTTTAGGGGTGCAATGATTCTAGCAAACTTTGGTGCTTATTATGAAATGAGGTTTTCTTAGCCTAAAGAGAACATTTGACATGCTCCACGCTCTTTGAACAATTAAGCTCAAGAAAGGCTGCACATTCTTGTCCAACTTTTGTAGCTTCAAATGTATATGAACATATTTCTAATTGTACTTGCCCTATCAGTTTCAGGATTCTTCTAAAGAAAAATATAATAGAATAGCATAAATTGCTTTGTAAAACTGAAATGCCTGGGCATTTGGGAAGAAATAATATTATCAAAATATAGACTTTTCTTCTTAAACTGTAGAGTGTGGTTTCTAAACTTATTTACAGGAAAGGGTAGGAAATAGGCAGATTAAATTCCTATCTCTTTTTAATATTTTGATTGTCTTTTTAGTTGTTTAATATAATATGATAACTGAACTGGTGCTACTATTTAGGGTATAGTTGCCCTTATTTAAAGATTAGATGAGTATCTTCAAGTCATTTTAATGGAGGATTTACATGACTAAGGCAAATATTTTCCAAATGGACTCATCCTTCTGGTAAGTGAGGAAAGAGCACTTTTGCTATCTACATAAATTCTGATTGTCTAAGTGTTGTATTTTCCTCCCAGGGACCAAAGTTGTCGATTTAAGTCGTGTAAACTTTATTTCAAATTAACAGAGAATGTGTTCTATACTTAGGCATTTAGAGAAGTGCAAAAACTATTTAATGAGACTTCATTGAACACAACAATAAATTAAATGGTAAATGATTGACCAGATCCTAAAACACTTTTGTGATGATCCTGCCTCTAAATTTCAGAATTCCACTCAAAATATAATCCCTACTCATTTCTACTAGAACGTGATTCTCACTGCATTCATTATCTGATTTATGCAATAAAATTGAGTGAATTTGTTTTATGGAGTAGAAAATATCCTTGGTATTGGTGGAATAGCCAACAAAATCAGTCTTATTACTTCCTCATGCAGCTTGCAGCTTGACCTGGGGAAAACAGCTACTGCATGGTGATGGGAGAAAAGTAAACTCCAAAACCTATTTATTACCTACAAGTCTTACGTGACCTGCTGCTCCCTCTCAACGCCAGTTTTTTTCCTCCTATCATTGCTCACTCTGGTCCATACCTATTTGCCTTCTTACTATGCCTTCAACAAACCAAGGAGAATCTTGTCTCTGGGACTTTGTCTTGACTGTAGCATACCTGGAATGTTCTTTTACAGATGTTCATATATCTCTATTTTGGCATTGCTTAAATGTTATTTCCATGGATAACTCTTCTCCGACCCCACTCCCTATTCTATTGCCTGCTTCATTTGTCTTCTAAGCACCACTCATAGGCATGCAAAGCACACACATCTATATACACATACCTACATACACACATACACATTTGGTTTTGGAAATAAAGTCTTTCTCATTTGAATATAGATGTCATGAGATCAGAAACTTTATCTGATTCTTATCCTATGTATTTCCAGTACATGTTACATGCTATTTTTTCAACTAGGAGGTTTTTAAACAGCTTCATTGATGTATATGTTCAAATTCATCAAATTATACATATTAAATATGTAAAATTATTTATATATCAACAAATAGTTTATAGGGGATTATGAGTTTAAAAATATATGCAGAGTATTTATTTTCTTGTTCCACACACAAACTAAGAAAGTATAATAGAAAATGCCACTTATAACTTAACCATAGAGAAAGATATTTAAGCCCAATGACACATAAATATGAAGTTAAAATACAATTCTTCAAATACAAAACATGTGATTATTTTTTAGAAGTCTGAGTAGGATAACTAAGCAAAGATAGATAATTTATTAATCTTTTAATGTGTCCCTAGATGCCAGGTTGTCAAATCAAGAAGTAAACCTAGAACTCAGATAGAGGTCAGGGCTAAAGATATCGATTCTGAAATAATAGCAAGCTTCTTAAATCACCTAAGAAGTGGATGCAAATGGAAAACTAATGTGCCAATGAATGAATGTAAAGGATTAAATCTTTGTCTCCGAGATTTGGAGGCCAACATAAAGAGGAGGAAGAGCCATCAGAGTTATGTAAGAAAAAGTGACCATGGAGACAGAAAGACAACTTAAAGGGTGAAGTTATAGAGAAACCAGCAAAAGAGCATTTTGGAGATAGCTGGAGGAATTAATTATGTGAAATCCTGCTGAGATAGCAAGTTAAAAGTAAGATAGAAGGGTGATCTTTGAATGCAGTTTTGTTAAGTTTACATATGTCATTGAACAAGATCAAGTTCAATGGAGAGATGATCCAAAAAACAATTGGAATGTATTATGTGTTATGAGAAAATAGGGACAATGACTAAAGGTAGTATTTTTGAAAAAATATAACAGTAAGGGGATCAGAGAAATAAGTTGGTGACTGGATGGGACTCTCAGCCACGGAAATCATTAAGAAGGAAAATACTAGCTGATGTTTGTAAACAAATAAGAATATTTCAGCAGAATTTGAGAAAGTGATGCTTGGGAAGAGTAAACATATAATTTCTAGATTAAAGTTAATGAAAAGCTCCAAAGATGTGAAAGAACAAGTCTTAGGTAGAAGCAGAGATACATTATTCATTATGACAGGTGGGAAAAAATGTATGTTTAAATTATCTTATTTAAATATTTATATTGTATAGGATGGATTATGAGGCAAGATCAGAAACAGAGTGAAATTCTGAGTGGTTTTCTCTAATTACATTAAGCAGCATAAGTGTAGGGCAGAACAAAGAAACAATTAAGTTTAACTAAAATGAGATTTAATTGGATGAATAGAATAGAGAGAAAAGGAAACCATGGAATTGAGGGTGATTGGAGCTGAGTCATTATATAATGGGCCATGGGATTTCAGTTGCACAATAGTGAAATATGGAGATAGGAGCAGTGAAAAATTAGTGATAAAGTGCCATTTTTCTTAGATTTGTGAATAAGAAGCAGTTGAAGTGTGGCTACTATAGTAGATGAGTTAGAACAAAAAGAAACATGAAGGATTCGAGCCATGGTGTGGTTCTGAATGTCTTTGAAAGAAACTTTGATGAAAGTGAAAGTTACATGAAGATGGGAAGACTGTTCAGGGAGAACAGGCAGAATCAACTCCTCCTTTGTGGCCTCTAACATTGTTCAGGGGTGAGACGGTCTCACTTAGAGTATAGGGTGCATGGGTGTTCTTCCTCTTGGTCTGCAGTGGATAATGAAATGGAAAGAAATAAGGTATAAACATTCACCTGATTCCAAATCATTGCTTAGCCTCTGTCCACATGCCATCTCATCAAAAAGGTTGTTTCCCCATTGCTCCAACACTGACAGCTTCCTGCCCCACTACAATGAAGAATACATAGATAATTTAATTTGATAAATGTTTATTGAAAACTGTAAAAGTTTGCAAGGAATTAAGATAAAAAGTTAAAGTACTTGGATTACTACCCTCAAAAAATTTCAATTCACAAAGTCAGCAAAACATTCCCCACTGTTGCTATGGTAACCATATTATTATAATACCTAGAAGACTCTTTCTTATATCTTATTTGGTACCCCTGACATCCTTGTGAGTGGAATACTATTATTATTTATAGTAGATGCTGTGGTACATGAACCAGATTTGCCTGTCAGTTTTGAAGTATTTGTTTTTCCAACTTCCAAGTGTGTTGGCAACTGATACTCCACAGCTGAGTTCTGCTCTTAGAACTGCTACTGCTGAAAGAAATTGTCATGCCCAAGATTATCACCCCTCCTAGTGGTTAAGCCATATCCAAAGGACCAGATACAAATACCTGGTCCTTTTTTCACAATTTTTACATTTATATGTAACAAAACTGAGATTAAGAAAAGCTAAATATTAAAATTAAAACTTAAACCCAGGTCAGCTAACTCCAAGTATTGTGATATTTTACCAGACACTGCCTTCTTCTACTGTGTTGATTTCTCATATAAGTCCATGGATACACATTTAAGACACCAGGAGATTCAGAAGTTTATCTTACTTTAAACAATCTATTTTAAGAGCAGGAAAAGTGTTTAAGCAATCAGACAAAAATTAATATGAAAACATATTTTCTTCTATATAATAGGATGATGTGTAACATGGCTTTACAGTATGTGTTTCTGTAAGATCTTCTTTAGGGCCTCTTTTACATCCTTATTTTTCAAACTATAGATGAGGGGATTTAGCATAGGGATCACTACTGTATAAAATACAGAGACAATCTTGTCTTGCTCCATTGAGTAGCTAGACGTAGGACGTAAGTACATGAAGAGAATCGTCCCAAAGAATATGGTGACAGCCATGAGGTGGGAAGCACAGGTAGAGAAAGCTTTGTACCTACCCTCTAATGAGGACATCCTCAAGATGGCAATGAGGATACACAGATAGGAAATGAGGACAATCACAACACAGCTGATGACATTAAAACTGGAGGAAGCCATGATCACAATGCCGTTGATGTGGGTGTCAGAGCAAGAGAGTTTTAGCAGGGGTGGGGTGTCACAGTAGAAATGGTTGATCTTATTAGAGTCACAAAAAGACAATCTGAAAGTCATTCCTGTGTGTATAGCTGCATTTCCAAAGCCTGCTAGGAATGAGGTAGCTACTAGCAAGAAGCAAATTCTCCCAGACATGATAACTGGGTATAGCAGAGGGTTCCAAATGGCTGCATAGCGATCATATGCCATCATGGCCAACAAGAAACATTCAGTCCCCAGGAAGGAACCAAAGAAGTAGAATTGGGCAGCACATCCATTAAAAGAAATGGCCTTATTCTCAGCCACAAGGTTCACCAGCATCTTAGGAGTAACAGAAGAAGAGTAAGAGGCATCAACAAAGGAGAGGCTGCTTAGAAAATAGTACATGGGGGTGTGGAGACAGGCGTCAACCTTAATTAACACAATCATCCCCAAATTACCCACCATGGTTGCTATATAGACTAACAAAAACAATCCAAAGAGAATAATTTGTAGATCTGAATTTTCTGAGAGTCCTAAGAGGATAAATTCTGTCACTTCTGTTTGATTCTTGCCTTCGGCATCTTTCATATTTCTGATCAATTGAACTGCAATAAGAGAGAAGATGGAACATGGAATTTGGTCAGATAAATATATGACAAAGCTATAAGCATATTTTTGCTGATATATGCACATATAAATTCTAACAGAAGAGTGCAAAGTGAAAAACATAGTAAAAACTGTGTTGAACTTGATGACAAGTCAAAAGACATCAAAAGACTGCAGTCCTAGATGTCCTAATGAATGACCTTGAGAAGGATGATTTAATCTCCATTAATGAAGATCACTTCTGGCATCAACTACTTATGGGATCGTTATAGGAACTCATCTTTAAGAAGTACCTCTTTTCATTTTCTATAATAAATTAATTTCTACATTAACATATCTTCTAGATACAACTTCTGGAGAAAGATGGTAAAATTAACTTAGGCCACTAAAGATTCCTCCATGGTACTAATAGGATGAAAAAATAAGACTGAAATTTAGTAAAATTAGTCAATAGTGTCAAACAAGATGAAAATAATTGAATCTCCTGGTTTTGCAGGAAACTTCTTATCTGAGCCTCACCACAAACCATTAAGGGAGACAATTAGGTACCATTCCAAGAGTGTTAATAAGATTATATTTTGTTAGATAACCTCAGAAAAGTATAGGGCTTTCACTCAGTGGTGAACTCTGGGCTAGAACATAGCCCACTTAAAGTCAAATTGTTCTTCCTTAACACTACATTGCCTCTCTCTGTATTTCATTGAACAGATGTATAGCCTAAATCCTCTTCCTTAGAATAATCTTGCTGTAAGAACTTCAGAAAGAATTAAAAACAAGAAATGGATCTTTTTCTCTTGTCCTCAACCAGAAAGTTTCCATGAGAGTATTATTCTAACAAAAATAATGAAAAGAATAAAATGCCTCAGACATTTGTGTGTGTGTGTGTGTGCACGCACGTGCACGCATACTAAGCACATAAGGAAAGGTAACAATGAATAAAATTAACAAGTACTAAAATGTACTAAAATTTATGGAGTATTTCCTGTGCTCAACATGTACTGTGTGTGTATTGTTTCTGCTTTTGTTTTATTCAAATCCGATAAGATAGGCAGTGTTATAATCTTCTTTTTGCACATGGGAAATGGCAGATCCAAAAGATTAGCAACTCTTGCCCAATGTCACAAGGTTAACCTAGTACAGACTAATTTATATCCAGCTAATGCAACTCTCATGTTCTTATATGAGGTCATTTATAATAATTATAATAGATGTAAGCTCCAATACAGACAGCAATTGATATTGTAATTCTCGGAGCTTTGTTAATATTCCAGAATACATTTAGTTTCATTTTTAAAAGTTTATGTATCTCATGAAGAGAAAATAATATAGTCACTGAAAATTGCCTAAGAACTTTCATTAATTTGCATTATTAGCAAAATACCATTTGTTTTATATCTGGTGTTGTGAATTACATACTCTGATCTCCCCTCTACTCAGGCAAATACATTTCTTGCTTCTCTGCAGTATTTCTGTTCCTCCTGCTGAGGTTTTACAGCCAACCATCTAGTCTAGAGATTCTGATCTGAGATTTCAATTTCTAAGGATTTGTGAAAATAATAGTGAGATTTCCTGAGAACTGCTGGTGTTTAAAAAGCCTTAAAATCATATTTACTGCTGCTTATCTTTCTCCCAATGACTTGCAAATTTTGTAGTAATAAAAACACCAGAACATTTACTTAACATACTTTCTTAGCCACTCGGTGCTCTTGGAACTTTGGGTTGATGAGTGATTGGAGAAATTAACAGAACTGTGAATTTTTTTTCAGGTCAGTAAGTTATATGAACAGAATATTCTATATCTTTTCTTTACCTTTCTTAACTGCTGGACTTCTACTTGATGCCTTCGCTTGTTCCAGTCCAATGCCTGAATTCACCAGGAAAAATAAATAAAGTCTTCTTAGAAATGTCACTCACTCAGGTTCTCTCAGCTTAAGCTGGGGACACAGTTGGAATAAACTTTAGACACCACCTGTTACAGAGATAGAAAAACTTGGACTATTTACCTCTTCTTATCGTAAAAGAGTTACTCTGCATTCAGTAGAGACACTTTCTTTCTTTTACTTTTCCTTGAAGATAAGTACCCCAGTTTGTTATATCAGGGTAAAATACATTTTAAAATATGGAATATATTGTTGCATTGCAGCTGTGATATTGTTTGAAGTTATTTCCAATTGTAGAGTCTCCAGACCAGACTGTAAGCATCCTGACTCACTTTAAATAGCATGTATTTCTTGTTTAGTCTCTAGGGACTGCATTCCTCATATCACCTCATTTTAATCTACGTGTTTCTCCCCTCTGAAACTAAGGAGATCACATATTCTTTTCATATTTCTCTTCTTTACTCTTGGGATCCCTGAGCCCCATAGAGAGTGACTTTGCTTCCACATTTCTACATCTTGAACATCTTTGTTTTCTACAAAGAATTGGTGGTCTGATAGCTAATGGTCTGGTCCCTTTGGGAACATTAAAAGAATCCACAAAACAGCAGGTCTAATCCCTTGAGAGTCTTGTCTTCTTTAAGGACTTTGTGTACATGTAAGTTATGCCACCTTGCTTATGATAAGGAGCTGATTGGAAGAGGCACAAGGAGCTAGCAAGAACAAGGACTGTCTTAGCTTTCGATCCTGGCCCTGTGTTTCACTTATTGTGTGACTTTGGCCATTGTACCTTAGCTGTTTAATTTCTAAGTGAGGATACTAATGTCTACCTCGTAAGGTTGACTCTGGAGATAAAACGAATGAATAAATGTGAGCTGCTGCATTAAATACATACAAACAAGTGTTCAATAAATAAGAGTTTCCCCACCTTAACACTATTCCCTACTGCCCAGAGCAAGAACTAGTTATCAGCCTTTCTAGCCTAGATTAAGACTAATCAGGTTCTCCAAATACATTTCATATAAGAGTCAGAGTTTGAAACATATTGATCAATATCTGATCACTATTTATATTATCAATGCCATTTTGATAATATATTCTAATTAATATGTCTCTCAGCATCATTTAATTAAAAGTTTTGTTGCTTTATCTTGATTAATTCAGACAAGATTTGCATTATTGGGGTTAAGTCTTAAACCCACCCCACCCCCAACTTTCCTATTGGTACCTTGAAGGAAAAATATAGTAGGCATCTATCAACACAGAGTCTGAAATATTGGCAAACAATGTAGATTTATTAAATAATTCAGTAAATAAATCTTCCTCAATTAAGTGTGAATTTGTTGTTAAGTGAGACAAACTGTGATCAAATTAAATAAGATTGAGGTTTGTGTAACTGAAGTATAGATGGAGGTTGGAAGAAAGATCATGTTGCACTAAGAGGTAAGTGACACAGGATATGAGGACCCTAGATAATAACAGAGTGTTAGAAAATGACTTCTAGGCAACAAAGGAGTACTTAATCATGGACAGAATAGATGGTAGGTTCTAGTCATCGCTGGGTTATGAAACAGAACATCTAAAAGAGTTCTAGAATAAAAAGAGAACTCATTTCTAATCCTATCTTGAGTGTCATTCAAAGAGATACCAAGGGATGTTGTATCTCTCTGCAACTAGGACAGGGACCATCAGAAGTTAGGCCACAATGTAATCTCCATGGAGCATTCTGATAATTCACACTGGATACAGAAATGTGCACTTGGTACCATAAGGGATAAACCACTGATAGGTTACAACAAGCTTTTCATGGAAGATAGGACTCTTAAAATCCAATAAGTAAGCAACAAACATTTTTTGATCAATAGTGTTGATGTAGAGTAATTATGATCACATTATGAATTCTGGAAACACCTGTTCAGCCATTCCTCTCTCATATCATAATTAGAAGATACTAGGGCTAAGTAATAATAGCAATTAATATTAACTGACCATTAACAATTTGCCAAGTGTTCTGAATACATGCATTTTCTGATTGTTATTAAGCACTTTCATCAGGTAAGTAAACCAGACCTTGAGAACAAACTTATATAAATAGTTAACACAGATCAGAACTAAAATTTGAATATAATTTTTTCATACTCCAGAATGTGCAGTTATGTTATGCAACCCCAAAGTTGCGGTGTTTGTGAAAAATATTCTTCTGTGTTAAATATGAATAAAACATAAATTACAATAATGACTAATGGCTTGTTTGATATCCTCTGGATAAGACTGACTAACTCAGGAGTAACATGTGTGGTAGTTGTGATGTTTAATTTCATGTATCAGCTTTGACTGAGCTAAAAGATACTCAGATAATCAAAAAATGTATATATGTATGTATGCATGTATGTATGTATGTATGTATGTATGTGTACATATATACATACCTAGACATGTCTGTGAGGGTGTCTCTGGAAGAGATTAGCATTTGAATCAGTAAACTCAGCAGATTACCCACCCACACCAATGTGGGTGGACATTTTCTAATCCCTTGAAGACCCGAATAGAGCAAAAAGTGCAGGAAGGGTAAATTCTCTCTCTTGCTTGAGCTGAGACACCCATCTTTTCCTGCCTTTGGGTATCAGAATTCCTGAATCTCAGGCTTTCAGACTGTTGACCTTAAACAAATAGCCAGCCAGCTATTTCTGCAGCAAGATAAGTGTATTCAGGAACAACAAAGTATTACAATTCAGACCATGGTCCAATGGCACACCATGTACAAATTCAGAAAAACAAAGGAGAGAAAGCTATTTTATAAATTTAGGAGGGACTATTGCAAGCAAATAGTCCATTGAAAGATGAAATTTCGATGTGGTTGTTTCATTGGCTGAGTGTGGCTGTCTCCCCTTGACTGAGATATTTCTGGATGAGGAGGAATCTTTTCTTTTTCCTATTGAGATCCTAAAGCAGGATCACTTCCTGTCAGATATGATAGGTACATCTCTTCTTATTGGGGTCAGTGGTGTGTGTTGACTAATAAATTCTCTTTTTTGGCCTCTTGACTTCATTTTAAATGTATTTCTGTTTATTTTCACCGGACTCAGACCAGGGCTTATACATCATTACCCCCAACACACACACTCCCACCTTATTCTGAGGTCTTTGGACCCAGACTGAATCATACTACCAACTTTCCTAGTCTTTTAGTGTGTAGATGGCAGATCTTGGGACTTCTTGGCTTTCAAAACCAGGTGAGCAATTCTTATTTAAAAAAAACACTTCTTATAGCTATCTAGCTCTATCTATCTATCTATCTATCATCTATCTATCATCTATCTATTATCTATCAACTATCTATCTATCTATCTATATATCTATCTATCATCTATCTATCTATCATCTATCTCCTGTTGGTTCTTTTTTTTTTTTCTGGAGAACGCTGACTAATACAGTGGTGTTGATTTCTGGGAGAAAGAGTATTAGTGGTGTAAAGGTAAGACAGCTAAATGTCTACCTTAGTAAATGATATCACCTAGCACAGTTCCAAATAACAATAAATTATCCATGCCCCATGCAATTTTCACATATCCTGTCAGTTGATTTACTTAATAGAATTATCTGAGCCTTGAAATTATATCCATTTTACAAGTAAACACGTTTTTCATATAAATATGGAGTGTTTGGGGATGAATTTTATATATGACATATATGACAAATTTGCCACAAATGAATCTGTTAAGTAATTCAAGGAGAAAAAACACTGGCTTGGGGTTTACCAAGAGCTGTATATCAATTCAGAAATTTATGTCATGAACTGGAATGTTGCAAAATTGTTTCAGGTGTCTCTACAGCAAACTGTAGCAGCCTGCATTTTTAACTGTCACATTTACGGAGGTTTTAAATATATGTTCAAGCATCTGCCTTTTTAATAATGTAGTTAATGCCTGCCCAGTTAGTTAATAAAAGATGTATTATTTTATTGCAAACTATTTTATTTTTACTTCTATTTAAATTATGTGCATAAGTAAATTAAATTATTTATGAGTACTATTTCAGGAGCATAGAGGGAGCAACAAATTTTACTTACTATAAAAATGTCATTTGGGTCTAAAAGGGTAAGGATACACTGTTCCATAGATTGCTAACCATACCAGTCTCTAGACATCAACATAATCTCTTTCAAATAGTTTTTATCTCATCTGGCAAAACTAAGAAGAGAAAGAAATTTTAGTAAACTAGTAAAACGTAAAGGTAACCTAATAACCTCATGTAAACAATCATCTCTAGGAAATTTATGTGGAAGAACAGATCTCAGTTATAATAATTACCAAATATAAAAGACCTAAGCACAACCAAATGAGAAATGTGCAAAATCTCTGTGAAGAAAAAGAGTTAAACTTCAGAAACATGCAAAAGTAGATTTCAATATGTACGACCACATACATGTTCTTTGATTGTAAGACTTGATTATATAAGGTGGAAATTCTGCTAATTAATTTATAAACTTAATGCTGTCCCAATAATACTTGTGGGAGTGCTGGTCAATCTTTATAAAGGGTGAGCACCACTGGGTATCTCACATGCCACTGGTTACCACATGCACAGTTGAGGTAGATAATGGTAAAAGAGGTCAAATATACGGTAACAGAAGGAAATTTAACTTTGTGGAGTGAACACACAATGTAATATACATATGACTAATACATATATGTATTATTAAATGGTACTCTTGAAACCTATATAATTTTATTAACCAATGTCACCTTATTTATTAAGTAATAAGGCTCCTCTATATAACATAGAAAGTATTAGCCTTTTTGAAAGGACTTTAGGTATTGGCAAACAGGCCTTTGTAAATTACCATCAAAATCACACCTTCAGGCAGCTCTGGGCTGGTAGAGGAGTCCATGCAACACTTATGGTTGTCTTAATCACCACAACTAGAGTGACTCATGAAAACCCCTTTGTGTACATCTTTCAAAAATTAAGGCTTAAGGAAAAGAGAGTGAAATTCCTTGGGGGATGACAGCTCATCAAATCTTTGGGTCTCCTGTGAATTCAGAAAAAAAAATTATCATATTTCTTCTGGGGATTATTTGTGACTAAGACTTAAATACATCCTGCACACAGGAGCAAATATGGGATGAGCAAACTCTCCATCCTTGGATTCTTCTCAGAATATTTGTTCAGTAGTACCCATCAAGAAATGAGAAGACATTCAACCTCTCACCAACAGGTAGAGAACAGGTCAGGTCACAGGTCAGTACTGGGGACAGAAAGACAAAAAGATGTGACCTATTGCAAATGGAGCATAACACTGCCCAGCACTCCTTTGAACGGGGCCCTGCCATTTTCAAATTTTGAAAGGAGACATAGACTATGGGTTTGGCTTTTAAGCATCTCATAATAAGGTTAAATTAAAAACGAGCTAGATTCAGAAAGTTCCATAGAATTTCATTCTTCACTCCATTCATTTCACAGTTAAGAAAGCTGCATCATATACAGCAACTCATTAATTCCAAAAAATTTGTTAGTGCAAAAAACAGAACTGCAACCAGGATTCCAGACTCTTATCCCAATATTCCCTTCATTTAATTATGCAAAATCAAGTGATACATTGACCTCTAAAATATATTTGATCTGTATTTGCTTCTACAAAACAATATTTTTGCTGGTCTTTTAAAAATATTTATTGTTAACTATGAAATATGCTTGTTTGCCACTATTTTACCAGTTCTTCAAGTGTCAGATCAGTTGAACTTTACTTATATGAGACTAAAAAAAAAACATAAAAGTTTTCTTTAATCAGCCCTGACTTTGAAATTTATAGTTTCATCTCTATTTGTCATTTAATAGAAGTGCTGGTAAGAGTCCACTATACATCACCTCTATGGAATAAACATTGAACTTTTTTTCCTGAGAGTTAGGAGCACACACTCATTAAATCATCTACCCACTTACACACAATTTCCAAATGCATTAGGAACTTAGCCCACAGCTGACACTGAATTCAGCAATACATACATATAGACTTGTTTTTGTCTTAACCTATTTTGAGATTCATCCATCATGTTACATGTATCAGTAGTTTATTCCTTTTAATTGCAAAGTACTATTTCTTTTATGAACATACTATTATTTGTTTATCTTGTCACCAACAGCTGGACCTTGGGTGTTTTTTTCTGGAATGGTTGAATCATAAAGTAGATGTGTGTACATTTAATTTTATACTGCCAAAGTGTTTTCCAAAAGGATCGTACTATTTTACATTCTCACCAACAGTAATGAAAGTTCTAGTTTCTCCACTTCCTTCTCAACACATAGTGTGGCCCATGTTTTAAAACTTTAACCACTCAGATAGATGAGTAATAATATCCCATTGTGGTTTTACTTTGTATGTACCTAATACAAATGATTTGAGTATTTTTATACATTTATTTGCCATTCTTATATCTTCTTTGCTAAAGTGTCTGTTCAAGTTTGGAGCCCATTCTTCTTGAGATTTTTGTTTTCTTATAAGGAATCTATTTTTTAAATAATTTCTCCAAATTTTATCTTTTCATTCTCTGTATGAAATGATTCATACATACTCAACATATTAAAAATGACTTTCTTAGGAGTAGATATAAGTCTTTTATAAACTATAAACTCTTGGACTACTATATGATAATGATTATTCATTATTAGATCCCCTTCTTTGTTGTAGCTAATTATATTCTATGAATAAATTGTAAGATGGGGGCACTACTATCATCCACCTTAGGATTTAAGATAACCAATTGTGAATGTCCATGAAAGACACATTATACTATCTGTTTTCTTGTCTTTCATAAGTGGTAAACCAATTAAAGTAGATACACTCTGACTTCTGTCTTCAGGTTTAGGTAGAAGATGCTACTTATTTTTGAATTACTTTATGTTTTTGTGGTTTGGTTTGGTTTGGTTTGGTTTGGTTTGGTTTGGTTTGGTTTGGTTTGGTTTGGTTTGGTTTTGCCCACTTTCTTTTTAGAATTCCTCAGTAGACTAAGTATTTGTTTAATTAAAGAGAAAGTGGTTTTATAAATGCATGTTTTCGTGTGGCCACAGAGTTGGATAATGATTTATCTATTCTCCCCAAGTAAGGGATCTTTGAATCTTAACTTTGAACTGAGCTATGCAACAAGCTGTTGGCTGAACAACAAAATTGTCCCAAGACACAGCTGTGTCTTCACCGTCATCGTGTGCCATGCTGAACCCCTGGGTGCCTCTAAAGATCAGAGAAACCAAAATACTAAGTCTGTGGCTACGTGTGATAGGCAAGACAGGAAAAAGAAAGGCAAGCACAAAAACAAAGAGATTTAACCTCCATCAAATCACATATAGACAGAGGACAACAAAGCAAAGTGGATTCAGTCAGAGACACACAGCTCTGCTACTTACTGACTGTTCACATTTGTTGAAGTTACTTAATACCTAGCCTATTCTTTTCAGATATAAGATGAATATAACAGTGGTGACTACTTCATAGAGTTGTTGTAAGGATGAAATTATGTAATGTGTATAAAGCACTCACTATAGTTGATAATTCCTGATTTTTAAAAGTTATTGTTATTCACTGCCTTTTCTAATATTGCTCACCCTCTGCTTCAAGCATTTTACTTTCTATAAAAATGTGTGTGGTGTGATGTTCTCTACTCATATCTCTGGGTATTTTGTTTTTTATTTTTGTGCCTATCTGTAATGAGAGTTAATATTTATTAATATCTGTGTTCATATTTGCTTTGTTTTAGAAAGAAGGAAAGGACACTCAGAACTTCCCTTCTTTACTAATTAATAAGTTGGATAAATGCACAGATCAAGTCATGTATTGGTGTCACATGATAAGTGACCTCAGACTACCAAGGTCTTTGGAGAAGCAGAATTTGCCATCCCCAAGACACTAGCATCTCCTGTTTTACTGGGCACCTGGAGAAAACACACAACCATCACTTTCACCAAAGTCATTTGAGTTACCCTGTGAGTCATAGAATCTAATCACTAGGAAAATTTGTAAAGATCACCCCAAACAATAAACCAAATTCAGACACACATAAAATTGAAAAGATGGATACAGAGAATCACTCAATGGTGACTGAGTTTATCTTTATGGGCATCACTCAGGACCCTCAGCTACAAATTATCTTCTTTGTGGTCTTCCTCTTGGTCTACCTGGTGAATGTAGTGGGGAATGTTGGTATGATCATCCTGATCATAACAGACACTCAGCTTCACACACCCATGTATTTTTTCCTCTGCAACCTCTCCTTTGTCGACCTGGGCTACTCCTCAGCCATTGCTCCCAGGATGCTGGCTGACTTCTTAACAAAGCACAAAGTCATCTCCTTCTCCAGTTGTGCTACCCAGTTTGCTTTCTTTGTAGGTTTTGTGGATGCTGAGTGCTATGTCCTGGCTGCCATGGCCTATGACCGTTTTGTGGCCATCTGTCGACCTCTCCACTATAGCAATCTCATGTCCAACCGAGTCTGCTTGGCTCTCATGCTAGGCTCTTACCTGGCTGGCCTGGTGAGTTTAGTTGCTCACACTTCCCTCACCTTCAGTTTGAGTTACTGTGGTTCCAATGTCATTAATCACTTCTTCTGTGAAATCCCACCACTCTTGGCCCTCTCTTGCTCAGACACCTACATCAGTGAGATCTTGCTCTTCAGTATTTGTGGCTTCATTGAGTTCAGCACTATCCTCATAATCTTCATCTCCTATGCCTTCATCTTCGTTGCAATCATCAGAATGAGCTCAGCAGATGGCCGCCTCAAGGCTTTCTCCACCTGTGGGTCTCACTTAACTGGCGTCACACTTTTCTATGGCACAGTCATGTTTATGTACCTGAGACCAACATCCAGCTACTCCCTGGACCAAGATAAGTGGGCCTCTGTATTCTACACTATTATCATCCCCATGTTAAATCCTATGATCTACAGTTTACGGAACAAGGATGTGAAAGCAGCTTTCAAAAAACTAATTGGAAAAAAGCCTCAACAATAACAAAAATAAAAGGAAATGTATAATTATTACAGGTAAATGATAGTGGTAGAAGGATCGTGATATGAGATAAAAATGCAAATAACTTTCCAATAAACACTGTCTACGTTACCATCTATTTGCCGAGTGAATTTTAATTTCTGGAGTGTTTCCTGAAACTCTCAACTCTGTGATCTGAAAAAATTATAACAATATTTTTGAAAGACATACTGAGCAAGATTCATTAGTTTTTTATTTAACATTGGGTCGCATATAGATTAGAAATGGAGACAGGACTTGACGGGGAAATAAATAGTCAATTACTTTACAACATATTTTTTCAGGGTCATAAGAAATGACAAGCACAAATGTTGACTATTTCTCTACTCTGAAAGGAAGTCAGAGAAAATTTAGTTTTGGGAATAGGGCTAGCGTAAGGAATGACTTAACTTAGCCCAGGAACCATCTACTAATATTCAGCAAAACCTTGTAAGTGTTACATACCTGCCAGGTTGTGGAGCATATAAACATAAGGCATACATTTGCCAACAAAGAGTTTGATGTGCTTTCAGCTACTGCATTAATTCTCTGAAACTTCTGTCACCATTAATCAAGGGCCTTTTCTTTTCTATCTTTAGTCTTCCCTTCTGGAAGACCAAATAATCACTGGATCTCTTTGAACTCCTCTGCCTAATATTTTAAAGAGGGTAACATATAAGTTTTGTCAGCTTCCAATATTGACATCTTTTCAGCCCTTGAGGAAACCACAGGACTCTAGGACCCCATGAAAGATACAGTTTGGGTTGATCACTAAGGCTAATGATAGCAAAGTTGTAATGTCTATAGAATTAGTTGTTCTGCTCCCATTTGAAAGTTTCCCTATGCCTTTTTCTCTTCTTCTGATATTCTTTAGATCCTTGACTTTTCCTTGAGTGCAAAGGGTCTCCCCGCTTTCCACCATCATCCCCAGGTCCTTATTCAAAAATTGTCTAATTAACCCTGATGTATCAATGCCTGACAATAGATGATATGGCTCCTTTTTTGTGTGCTCTAGAAGCTACAAACTTTTAATTAAGAAACAAGAATGCCAGGTATCAACAGTAGGTAAAGGCAGAAGACTGGGATCTGAGGAAAGCAAAGTTTGATCAGATATGCTGAAACTCTATCACACCATCAGTTTTAAATACTTACAATCCGTCTACCCCAATCTTTCTTCCATGCAAAATAGTCAAGTTCAGGAAAACACAATGCTTGTCCTAAAGTATATAGCAGCTACATTCATTATGAAAGATTCCAAAGATTTTAGGGATAAAAGATTCAGGATTTACCAAGCTCTTTAAATGAGTGTCATTACTCAATCATACCATGAATTTCCAAAAACGCATTCCTGGTGTTACATTATAGAGAAAGTACGACGGCTAATAGACAGATATAGAGTTGGCATTTCAGAAACCATCCAGAGATCTAGCCTTTAGTTCCTTTTTTTTGTAATCCAACATGCAAATCTTTATGTTATGTGAAAAATAATGAAATATGGCATTTCTATTTCATTAACTGCATTAAAAAGAAAACCACAGGCCCAAAATGGTGTCATTTGTGGTAATACCCATGATACCAAACCTAGATTTAATACCTAACCTGGTTGTTATTTTAACCCCTCCCACAAATATAATCATGAACAAACAGTCTGGAATTTTTTAGTCAACGCCAATGAAGTGATCTCATTTTGGCCCTTTCAGTCCCCAATAAACAAAAGAGGCAATGCGCATGCAGAAAACCTTTTGCAGTTCCCATTCCTCCCAAAGACGTCCTGGTCTGAACATTACCCTTTTTTTTTTTTTAATTCTCTTCCCTCACCCTTCTTCCTATAAAAACCTTTCATTTTGTACAACTCCTAGAGCTTCCTTCCAATTGAATGAATTGAAGCCAGTTAGATCTTCAGATTTATTCAGTTGAATGTCACTCTTTAACAACTATAAACTAAGTATGGATTATAACAAATATATATTATAATTTAAAGAGACATTGCCTTAGAGTCAGGAAAATCTTTGAATCTCAGTGACCTTGTTGAAGACTGGCTTTATTTCTTAAATAACTGGTGTATCTGGTCAATAAACAAAGCACTTTAAATCTCGTTAAGTTTCTATAACAATTATTAAAGATAGGCATTATCCTCATTTGAAAGATGATATAAAATAAAGCTCATACAAGTCAACAAACTTGTCAGACTAATGGAAGAGCTACACTTTTTATTCTGTCTAATGACAAACAACAAGTCTTAGACTGTTTAGCAAGAAACTCTCACTTAGGCCATGGTATTTTCTAGCTATGGGATCTTGGTCAAGTTACTGGCTCTGTGTAAGCCTCAATTTCTTCATCTACTAAAAGAGAATGATAATGTTTATCTTTTGACATTTTTCAAAGAATATGCTGTAATCTCTGTTGAGAATCGGTCTTATAAAAACACTTAATAAACATTAGTTGCTTTTATTTTTTCTTCATTTATATTTTAACTATCTGTAATGAAGCTATCAATGTGATGCAATAAAGTACAGAGATTGTTTACTGTGTAGTTGGTGGAAGAAACATATGTATCACTTATAATAGCAGGAGAAAAATGAATAAAAGTTTGATCACCTTGATCTTAGTTCAGTCCCAACAATAGTTATTTCACATGAATACATTAATATCTTTTTACTTCAGTCTCCTTATCAATAAAATGGGGGCTATTATTTATATCTTACTTATTCTTTTAGTTTACTCAACTAAGAAATGAATAAATGCCTTATGTTTGAAAAGGCCTGAATTCTCTTTCATATGTTAAAATTTTGGTGCAATAATAAAATCATAACAAAGGTAAATGTATCAATTATGTTTTCTATAATAGACCTCAGAAATCATATGAGTTGGTGTTCTTTTAATCAACGAAAAGTTGGTAGTCACTATACCAGGAGCTGTGAAAGGCAAAAATTGATGCAGAAGTGGTTTAAAAAGGAGATGTCAGAGATATAACTGAGATTTAATTTTCCATACTCTATGCTCATACTATATACCCTCAGGTGAGTTTTTATTTTTAACAATCTGTGTTTAAGTTGTGGTGGACAATGTAATACATTTATGTTTTTTATAATATGAAATACATATGTATACATAATTTCCTGACTTCATGAAAATTATATGCATAGGGAGATAAGATAAACGTAAATACCCTGTATCACAGAAAAAATAATAATAATAAATGATGAAAGAAAATTGCAAAAAAGTGCTTTGGAAGCTCACCCTAGAAAGGCAGCATTTTCTCTTGAGAGTCAGGGTATCTTTATGGAGGAGGGAGCATCTGAGCTATTTTTGAAGCATGGCTTATAATTAATCAAGGAAGTGAATGAGGCAGAGAATGCCAGAAGAAGGAAACATAGTAAACATAAGCAAAGAGGCTGGAACCATGGGACATGTTCATGGGCCATTTTGTCTGGTTGCTCTCTGGGAAGGTAAAGCTAGAAAGTAGCTCAATATCTGGCATTAATTTAAGGACATGGAAGTTTATTGCTTGGAGAATAGGGAGTTTATCACTTGTAGATTCTAGAGAAGATTTTCTTTGTTCCCCAAAATACTGTCACATATCTATCAGCAGAGCAACCTTTGGGGAAAATAGTATAACAGCATAGTCTGTAGGCTGGTAAATCTGAATAGGTTCTGGCTACTTGGAGCAGATTTAAAATGGTGTGCTTTTCTTAATAGGGCTTGAATAAAACTGACATTTTGATGTATGTCTTCTCTTCTCCCAGAAGAATTTAAACTGAAATCCCTGCCTTCAATCTCTGCCTTAGAGAAGATACCTAGAATAATTAATGTCTAAGATTATTTTTCTATTTCATAGTTAGCCCTCTTCCATAATTAAGTCAGGAGCTATACAATTGTCATAGTCCTTTGTTTGGCATTCAAAGTCCTCTTCCTTAAATCATCTCTCTGGTATTGTTCCTTCTTGCTCTCTTAGCGCAACAGATTCTCTTGTAAAATTATTTATTGAATGGTACTTGCATTTTTCTATCTCTTTGTCCATCCCAAGTCTCTACCCTCTCCAATCTCTGCATCTTTGATAGCTCCAGCTCCATGTCTCAGAACATTCAAACTCTTCTCTTTCTTCAAAAGCCAGCTTAAATACCCTCTCCTGCCTCAACCACTTTCTCACTCTCTCACTCATTTACTAAACTGATTAAAAAACAAATTAATGTCCATGGCCTGTTGGATTAGAGAAGAACTACCAAAATCTAGTCCCGGGATCGCAGGGAACTGACAGAAATTATGTATGAGATCTTGAGATTCATAAAAGAGCATTTTTGGCCCCATTTTTTAAGATGATGAAACTGAAGTTATAGAAATTTAAATGGCACATCAGTGTTCTTTTAGTTTATAAGAAATAGAACTAAGATTAGAACTAATTTCTCCTGATTTCTCATCCCAGGTTCTGTAGAATAAGGAAATGTACAGCATTGTAGAAAGCTACAGATTGATCATAATTTGGGAAAAGGTTTGGAGAACCTTAATAAAGAGCTGGATTCATGACTACATTCAGTCTGGTGATTTGATTAGATTGATTAGTCTGGATTTAGACAAGATCGTATTGTGAAGCACTTGTTGAAAGACTCACACTTGCCTATGAGTAGTGAGCTGAGTCTTTGCAAGGTCAAGTAGTCTATAAAAGTCACTATAACATGAATAAGTGAGGGAAAGAGACAGAATAAGAGATGTTATCAAAGAAGTAGTTCAGCTTTCAGATTACACTGAAAAGGCAATATTGATGATGAATAAATAATTTCATTATAACTCTATTTCTTTTCAGTATTTTACAATCTAACTGAAATATTAAATTAATTTTTTTACTTTAAGGGAAAAGATACTTATTAAGAAAGCTTATAGCATGATTATATAACAGTGGTATTTATTATATCCTCGACAAATGTAGTGATGACATTCAAACCTCTCAACATTGCATTATTGTCCTTAAAATTAACCAACCAAAACCAAAAAAATAAAAATATAAAGCCACTTCAGAAGAAATTTTGACATTTTTATAATATATCAATTTTATAATAAATCTATTCTAGAATAGAGATAACTAGATATGGGTAGAGGGATGATAGAGAGATATAGATATATTAATAGAGGATAATATATAGATACATAGATACATGCATAGATACTTAAAGATTATCCAACCCAACAACTGTCTCATTTTGTAAATGAAGAAAATGAGGCCCATAGAAAAGAAATGACTTACTCATATTAACATAGCTTAATTAAAACTTTTGAATTATAATTTTATGATTCTCATTCTAAAAATAGTTTCTTAGATTTATAATACTGATCAAAATAAACTAGTCAAAATGGACTAAATAGGTGAACAATTGGTCTGAATAATGAATTGCTAGAAATACAAATATCTAATTTATAAACAACCAACGTTCTTACTTATAATGTTTGGGAAATTTGAAATGCTACCTTTCACTTCATTTGTTCAGAAGAAAGTTGGTCAGAAGTATGTGTTTCTAGTCCTCTCATTTATAAGCAAATATAAAACATATTAAGTTATTTATATATCAAGGCAAACATACAAAAACGTATCCTACTATGTAATAAATTTAACTATTTTGTTAGTAATTTTTTCTTTTACTTTTAAAAAGGAATTGTAAACATGTGAAATTTCATTTACTGATCTATGTGACCTTTATATCTAGGTGAAAGAAATGGTTGTATTTTAGTAGTTGGTTATCTCCAAAAGGTGAATTACATCTTTTTTATTTTACTCTAAATTGTGAAATAAATGAGAAACGATTTTAAAAACAGTTTATCTCTAATCACAGACCTTATTTAAACTTATTGAGTATATTAATGCTAATTATATTCTGCTATTCTCTTAATTCAAAAAAATATTCTTTGCAAAGATACCACTAGTAGAAGAGATTCAAAACAGAAAACATTCATTTCCACAAATTAGTGATATATTTTTATATATCTGTGTTCCACACAGCATCCAGAAAAACCTTTTGTAAAAATAAATTGTGTCATATCATCCTTATTTATAATACTCCCATTTTACTAAAAATAAATTCCTACTCCTTGCCATAGTTAACTCACCCATGCATGATCTGGCTGCTGCCTGCATCCCCAGACTCACCTCCCCAGACACACTTCCTGCTGCTCTGCTTTTCACTAGTTTCCTTTATTCCCTCAAACAGAGAAAACTCTCTTGTTTCTTCACAGTCTTTGTTCACAACCACCCTCCACCTAGAAAGCTCTTCCCAATCTCACTTCTACCTCTTCTGATCTTTGTAGGCAGCCTTCTCAGAGAAAGTCACCCTACCTATTATTGTTTGTCACTGCCCCTTGATGAGTATTTCCTTTAATGCATTTATCACAATTTGCCAGTATGTGTCTATATTATATGTATATTATAAATATACAGACATAAAAAAGTATTTTTATTTTATTTAACATTCTGTTATATAGTAATTCAATGATATGTAGTGAATGAATTAATTAAGCCATTAATTAACATTTGACTAAATCTGTTTCTGATCATTATTGTCCTTTAGCCACACAATTAGCCTAAGAACACCAAGAATAAAACTGTAATCAAATAAAATCAGATTTATTTCTCCACTGCATAAAGAAATATTGCACACCAGGATTTTCAGGAAAGGTGGAGTTCAGATGAAATTTAAATAAAGCAATATTTTAATAAAGGTCTAAGGCACAAAGTAAATGCAAAATCCTGTTTCTTTGGAAACTACAAAATTAAGACATGAAATGGTGCATCCAAAATCCTTTATCCAAAGTTCTGACCCAAGTTAGAAATTAAGAATGCCTCTCTATATCAAAGTACTTTAGATCCTCCAGACAGGAGTAAGATGTTTCATCTTACTGACATAATTTTAAACCGTTAATTTCAGATGGTCTATGATTTTAAAGAATCAAAATTTTCAGGAAGTAAGGAAAGAGTAGTCACACAATGGAGAGAGTTGTTCTTACACAGTAAAGTTGTGGTTTGTCCTTGGGAGAGACAGGTTTCCTGCCAAGTTTGCAGCTGGATTTATGTGTCTTTTATGAGTGGCAGAGAAGATATTAACTGTCCAAGCTATTTTTTACTTTTTTACTTTATATTCAGAAGTCAATAGTCTTAGATAAACAGTTAACCTTAGCATCTCATTAAGAGCTCTCATGTCCTCTGTTTTGCAATAGCTCTTCTTAAAGCTTCTTTCACATCCTGGTTCCTTAGGCTATAGATCAAGGGGTTAAGCATTGGTGTAATCACAGTGTAGAACACGGCAATGATCTTTCCTCCAGCCCTGGAGGACTTCGACTGAGGTCTCATGTACATGAAGATGGCAGTTCCATAGAATAAGGCCACCACTGTCAGATGGGAGGCACAGGTGGATAGTGCCTTATGCCTCCCAGAGGCTGACTGCATCCTGAGAACCGACAGAAGTATTCGAGCATAGGAAACAACAATGAGGAGAAAAGGAATAAAGACAATGATGATACTGAAGATAAAAACGACCATCTCAGTGAATGAGGTATCCGTGCAAGCCAACCTCAAGATGGAAGGTACCTCACAAAAAAAGTGATTCAGGACATTAGGCCCACAGTAGGGCAAACTCAAGGTGAGAACATTGATAACCATGGAACTCAGAAAGCTACTAGACCAAGACACGGCTGCCAACTGGACACAAGTGCTTCTGTCCATCATTATAGTATAATGAAGAGGATGACAAATGGCTACATATCTGTCATAAGCCATGACACCAAGGAGTACACATTCAATCATTCCGAAGGAGAGAGAAAAGTACATCTGAGTGGCACAGCTGGAGAATGGGATGGTCTTCTGTCTTCCCATCATGTTGGAGAGCATTTGTGGGACATTGGTGGATATATAGCAGATATCCAGAAAGGACAAATTAGTTAGAAAAAAGTACATGGGGGTTTGGAGACGAGGCTCTATCTGGATAATAGTGATAATAATAATGTTCCCAGCTACTGTTAATAAATAGAAGAACAAGAACATAACAAAAAGAATGAGCTGCATCTGTGGCTGTGATGAGAGCCCCAGAAACACAAATTCAGTCACAGTGAAGTTTGTTTTTGTCATAGCCATTTTTCAAGTCACCTGTCTCTCACTAAACCATCCACTCACGTGAAGACAAAATCAAATGCCCTATATGTCACAATGTTGGAAATTTAAGACACAATAACAAGAAGTCTTGGTCTGAGATTATATCTTCAGTGTCTGAGTTGTACTACACATGAAAATATTTCTTCTGCTCTTAGAGGCAATATTCTTCTAATGAGACAAAGGATTTCAAATTCAAATACTCATTAAAGTTAAGCAGATATTCTTCTTCTTTCTTTAAGAAAATGTGTGGGGTTTTTGCCTGTTTACACTCTTTCCAAAGCCTATTTATTCTGCAAAGCCGTGCTCTTACTTTTCCTCTTAAAAAAGATCCAGTCATGTCTTCATTCATATCTAACAACAGAGTATCATGATGCACCATTCAAGGAAACAGCAGTGAAGGGCATTGCTTTACGTACTACCTACTAACCTATCAGTAAGTGTAGGAACAGCAGTTTGTCCTGTTACTGTGTTACCCTGAAGTAGCCTACTAGTGTTTAGACACCCTGGTACCCTAAGATCAAATACTATGCATACCAACAGCAAAGACCAGTCATGAAGCACATTAATTGCCAATTCTCCCATCACCACCACTTCCATATTTGGGGGTCTTGGACGGTTTCATTATGTGTAAAATAACAATAATGGTAGAACCAATTTTGTGAAAATTTTGAGGATTAAATAATCCGTATAAAGAATTAAGGCAATGTTTACATGTAGAAAGCAATCCACAAATAAATGCCATCTATTACTAATAGCCCTAATAACATACAGTAGTTCGATATTTAGCTAGAATTCACTTCACCAATAACTATTTCAGAGAAGAAATATTAATTACTCAGTTAGTATCATATATTAAATTGTTTTATATACTATTAACATATTAAATATTAATAACATTTAATTATTAAGTTAAACCCAGACAAGTTAAAGTCACTAGGTGTAGTCACTGAGATCTCCTTAGTCCCACCCTGTGCCTTCGTATTCTTAGCTTATATAGAGAGTTGGTATGTTTGGTAATCTGACTTCCAGTCTGCAGCCAATTACAAGCATTGATTTAGAAAGAGATGAGATAGTGAAAAGTCCTAGAGAGAGGCACAGTTAAAATAGCAAGAAGTAATCAATCATTTATCTACTCATTCGTTTATTTTTTTCTCTTTTTCTTTCTTGTTTTAATTTTTTCTCCCTTTCTTCCTTTACTGTTTCTTCCTGTCTTCTTCTCAAAAATATCTTTTTGATAATCTAATATGTACCAGATGCTTGGCATACTCTAGTAAACACAGCATACATTTTCAATACTCTCATACAGTTTACAGTCCAGTGGAAAGTTGCAAATTGATTCCTGAGGGAATGGGGAAGCTTATCAAGAAAACATTCAAGAGCCAAGTAGTTACAGGTCATGAAAAAGACTACTTAATGTGAAACTTGCTTTTTCAAATAATATTGATTCATATGTAATACATTTTAGAAAGCTCTCTTTTATTTTTATTTAAATCAGGGCTTTTCATATCAAATAATTCTGTAAACTGTTAAATTAAATTATGTAAAATATGGAGTCTGGGGATAAAAGAGAGAAGAGCCTGGAAAGAGAAAAGAGTAATTAAGTTACAGTCCTGTTTTCATCATGTTAGTGGTAGAGGTTATGAAGTTTCTTTCCAGGGCCCCCAAACAGCATTTAGAAAGTTCTGCTGCAAATAAAAAGTGTTATGGTGATTTTTAGGCATGATCATAATGATAACAAATGACATTTGCCGTGAGTTTCTCAATTGACAAGATGCAGACAATCAGGAAATCTCACACCTGGTGGCAAAACGCATGGGATCTGCCTTTGGAGAGCACTGGTGACATGCCTGGCTCCACCACTCACCAGCTGAGAGACCTTGCACGATTCAGGCCAAAATTCTGTGCTTAACTTTCCTCATCTGCAGGATGGGGACAAGAGAAGCATCCTCATTGAGTTGATGGATGAGGTAAATGAGATAATGCATGTAAAACACCTAAAACAGAGTTAGACACATATAGTAAAGTCTCAATGTATGTTAATTATTAAGAAGATCCATGTGATCATTGTTAGAGGATCTTTGACAAGTGTACAGAACAGGAATTATTGGCACTCCTCACCCCAGCCCAATGACAATGAGACGAAGTCTTTAAGACAGTAAACAACTTATCCAAAATCACATGAGGAATTACTGAATATATATGTAAGCACCTACAACACACATGTATATATTTATTAATAGTAATAAAACCACACCAAAAATAATAGCCTCAGTTCCATAGGCATGCATTTATATGTAGAATTGTGTTGTCTTAAATAAACATAAATATTTTGGATCAACATCTAAATACTGTCTATATTTTAAAGACTTAATAAGATACAGTAGTCTATTAGTCTCTCTTAATGCAGTTGTCTGAAAAAGCACTTTTAGTTCCTTTATGACTATAACTACTGAAAACAAGCTTGAACTCATTCAATTGCCAGTTTGTCAATATATAAAATATTCTGTTCCTGTCAGAACACACCAAATTGCATCTCCATCACAAGGATGAGAGAAATAAAAGCATTTTTGGAAATAAAATAACACCCATAGTATGAAGCAAGCTCACCAAATTAAACACAGGGTTAAGAAAGCCCTGGAAGTTTTATAATTACCTACAGATTCTATATTGGCATTTCAATCAAGCAAGCAATTACTTAGTTACCCTCCATTTTACCTAAAAGGCAAAAACTACTCTTGCCAAATGCCTTCAAACTTGTCTGTCTGGAAAACTCCTATCTAATCTTTTTGAAATTCTCCCTAATTTCATTCAACCAGACAGAATACAGTGTGTGTGTGTTTGTAAATAAAAATTTATTAGTCTCTCTCCAATTGATAGGATTTCCAAGTACTCTGTCATATTTGTTTATGTTTCTCCTGTCCCTATTAATACATTATTAATAAACATAATAAACATTATTAAATGTTGATTAAACTCAATTAAACCTTTCTTATTTCTACTTACCTTAAGTCTTGAGCTCACATTAACAATAAATTCACCCTGTGGTAGCTATGACTTTGTCTAAGTATATAATCAACCCAAGTCATTTACTCCCTATTATTTTCTTTTTTCTAAACAATGCTATCTAATGCTCAAAGGCTCATGTAATTCAGTTTGGAAAAAAAATAAAGAAAAACTTGATATGGCTTGATGCCAAGAATGTACAATGTGTGCTAACATACTTTATTCAAGGTCAGGTTATTTTGGCATCACTTAGACACATAATGTTAGGCATTTTATGACTCCTTTTTCTGCAAATCACAGAAATCTAAAATATATTTTATACCAAACCAGAAAAGGCTGATGTTTCCTCATAAATCTGTATTTTCCAAAGTGAACACCTTAATCTTTGTAATTTAAACCACTTATATAACTGAATACATTATTTTTTCCAATGTATAATTAAATTATTCATTAAGTTTTGTAGATAGATTTGATAGATAGCAGTAATATTGTTGGTCTTTGGGAATACCTCATTTTCCAGGAATCATTTGCAAGGCACTATAGTGTAGGGGTAAAAGCATGAACTCTGGACAAGAACAGCCTGAATATGAATTCTGACCTTGCTATTTCTCTGCTAGGTCACTTGAACAAGTTTCTTAAACTCCCTGAATACCATATTTCTCCTCTGTTGAGTGGGGACTATATTGGTACGTAAATACTAGGGTTATCTTGATGATTACATTAGAAAATATGTCTAGAAGTTTTAGCAGAGTATCTGACATAATAAGAACTTAATAAACTATAGCTAAAAATATCATATAAACTCCAAGTTTACTCAATTTACTTGTGTTCTAAAAGTAGAAGGACTATTAGACATACCATCTAGGAAGTATTTGACATATTACTTGACATATGTTTAGAGACTACACAAACTCATACCATGTGTGTTATTATTGCCAAAATTGTGATGTATTTTTTTTGGTTTTCACTTTATCAATTAACAAAATTTATTGTTGAAAAATCAGCTTAAGGACCAAAAAGTTTAAGGACTAAGGAAAATAAAAATAATATAATGATTCTGTTCCCAACCTAATTAAGATAGAACATAAGGAAAGGCTACCAGCTGCTTATAAATATTTTTCTAATGAATCCATCAGAGTCATGAAAATTATGCTAGAAAAGATTTTTTTAAATAAAAAACCATTTACAGTGTTTACAAATTGCACTGCAGGTGATAATTTACCTCTTATTATGAATTAGTTTTACAAATCTTCTTGAACAAATAATTGAGATCGGAAGGAGAAAGAGGAAAATATAAAAGCAGGGGCTCCTGCAAGGCCATGCTCTAAGAGAGAGCCAACCCCCAGCATCAGCCAGAATGCTATGTAGAAAACGATGATAATAAAGTTAACAAATTTTTATCTTCAGCAGAAACAAATAAATCACTCCCTATCCTACCTCAGAAATAAAGCTTTCTCTATGAAAAAAAAAATATGTATCAAAAAAAAAGAAAGAGAGAGAGAGAGAGATTAATTGCTGCCTACTATAATTATTCATTGCATAACAAGCATTTTTAGGTACTTTGGGTATAATAAATTGCATCATCACAATAACTCCAAAATATATTTACATCCATTTTAAAGATGAGAAAATTGATGATCAGAGAGGCTATACAATTTTCCCAAAGGCAGAGTATTTAGAAGAGCCATAATTTGTACTAGAGTATGCCTAATTCTATAACATTCTTTAATTAATAAATAAATAAATAAATAATAAATAGATTATGAAATAAATTATGAAATACATAAATAAATAAAACATTCTTCAGTTAAATAACATATGGTTTTATTTTATTATTGCTATTATTTTTTTAATATCTCAATAATCAATTGCAAGCCTAAGCATAGTAGACAGAACATACCGTAAGACCATAAACCCATAAACGATGTGTAGAATTAATCTGCTTCATGCCTGGCCTTACCATATACTCATGCAATCAATTACCAGTAAAAAAAAAAAAAAAAAACCACAAAACATGAATGATATCCATGGGCAAAAAACACAATTCCATGGAGATAAAATAAACTATTAGTTATCATAACTACAAATAAGATACTGCTACAATCTGTGTCCTTTTACAGATTAAAAATAAAGATAATGAATGTATACACAGTGAAGTCTCTAAGTCATCTGAGTTTTCTCATTTTAGGACCTTAGGCTGAATTTTTAGATTCTTGAGGGATAATGTCCCAGACCAGTAATTAAAATTTAATTATTTGTTCTGAGAGATTCTTGATTAATGCATTTGTTATTTGCTCCGCTCTTCTCTCTGCCCTGCATATGAACCTTTGCCATGGTTAAACGTTACATGTCTTCTAAGTGTCCAGAGAGCCCTCATTTTTCTCTATTGTCTAATACTGGTAAGGATGTAAATGAGTTTATGTATCACAAGAGCAGCAACACTTAAAATTCAGACTTCAGAGACCATATAGAGAGCCTTTTCCTGGAGTCAACTGGATTTTAGAGATAGATATGACCCTAGTATACTCTCAAATGTCCACATAACAAGTTTGAAACTTAGGTTCTCTTCTCTCTGCTCATAGCAAACTCTGGAACCATCTATTATTGCCTAACAACTAAACACAAAACTATTTATTAGAAAACAATAAGGCCAGGAAGATTCTTAGCCTTGTGAGCTCAAACATACCATTTCACTTTTGTGAACTTCAGCTTATTCATCTTTAAAATACCCATAAAAATAGCTAGACTATTAAATTGCTCCCTTGTTTTGGAGCTAATGGGAATAAAAGAAGGAAGAAAAGTAGGAACAGAGGAAGGAAGGAAAGTTAAATGTTAACATTAATTAACTCCCTCCGAAGTATAAAGAGCTAGATGAGCCAAATGATTTCTTTGCATAATAATATCATGTAATCTGATGATTCTCAAATTTTAAGTTCTCTACAGTTGGTTGTTGTAGTTTGTTTATTTTTAATATCAGTGCCAAGGTCTTAAATTAATTAAATAGAAATCTCTGCAGATAGGATTCAGATGTAGGTGTTTTTAAAGCTCCCCAGGTGAGCCCTTCAAGCCTTATTTTTTAATATTTTTACTGGAAAAAAAATACATTTGTGGATTTAGACAAAGCTAAACCTAAAATATTCATCCTTTTAGAAAGTCCTCTTTTGCTACTTCCATTTTTTCCCCTACTACTGGAGGAAAAAAAATTGCAAAAACTATTATGTGAAAACAACTTAAAAAGTACCACATCTATATAAGCCTTTTTGGAAGGTCCAATTCTACTTTGCTTTGATATAATTGGAGTCTCCCAGAATTAGATGTCCCCAGGTGTTGTCCCCTTAGAGTGCATTGACTCTAGATTATAATGGAAGCTATTCAGTATGTAAAGAAAAATTAATACATGGCAGAAATAGGATCTTTTAGCATATATTTTCTCATTTGAGCCTCACAGCTCTAGGAGACAGAGAAGACTCCACTCCACTTAAATCCAGAAGGAACAGATCACTTATCTAAGTTTGCGTAATTCGTAAGTCACATGAAAAGCATTTAAAGGTTTTTCAGATTGTCTAGGGCCATGGTCAGCACCTATTACATATTATTAAAAATATCCATACTACCCAAAGCAATCTGTGGACTCAATATAATCCATATCAAAATTTCAATGCCTTTTTTTTCCTGAAAAGAGAAAAAAAAACAATTACAAAATGCATATGAAACCACAAAAGACCATAACTAGTCAAAGCAATCTTAAACAAGAAGAACAAAGTTGGAGGCATTACACTTCCTGATTTCAAAATATATTTCAAAGCTACAGGAACCAAAAGAGTATGATACTGGGTTAAAAACAGACATACATCAATGGAGCAGAATAGAGAACTCAGAAATAACCCCATGCATATACAGTCAACTGATCTTAAACATGGGTATCAAGAACACTATGGGGAAAGATGGTGTTTTCAATAAATGTTGCTGGGAAAACTGGATATCCTCATGCAAAACAGTGAAGTTGGACTCTTATCACATACCGTATACAAAAACCAACTCACAAGTATATATGTAATCTTAAAAAGAAAGGTACGTAGGGGGAAAATTATGTAGGCTCTTTTAGATGAATGCTTATCATACTTTAATTTATATGTGACTAGCATAGGTTTCTTATTAAAATGCAGGTTCTGATTCAGTAGGTCTGAGGCAGGGCCAGAGAATCTTCCTTTCTAAGATACCAGATGATACTCGTACGCTAGTTCTTGAACCATACTTTTAAGTACAGTTTAGGTCATGGTAAGGAGTTTATACTTTATTCTGATTATAATATTTGGAAATTTTAAGCACTAATATATTATAATATGATTAATGACCTTAAATTGCTTTGGCTGTCATGAAGCAGACTCTGGAAATAAAAAAGAAACATTGGTAGCATATAGTTGAGAAAAGTTGGTGGTGCCTCTAGTTAGAATAGTCTCGAAGATAGTTAGATGTGGAAGAAGAAAAAGAGAGATAAACCAATTCTTTCAAGTTCAAATATAGCTTCCATCCTTGCTACTGCAGATAATTTGTAATGTGCCCACCCTTCAAATACAGAGCTTTCTAGGGAAAGCAACCAACATTCTCTGTGTGGATCATTTGTCTCCTTGATTGCCAAATGTTTCTTTTCTGCAATCAGTGTCCTCTAGTGGACATTTATAACGGAATGTGAATATTCTCACACCATCCTTTCCAAGAGATTCATCCATATGCCCCTCCCCTACTTTCTTGTCACTAATTTTTCTATCTTATTCTAAGTCCCCGCTCAGTCAATCTAGTTATAGTTCATGAAACCTCATGAGTTACCTCAACTCCAGGAAAGGTCCAAATAATATTATTAAAACATTAAAAAAATTACAAATAAGCATATAAATAATCTTAGGATGCTACAACATTAAATATAGACATAATAAGGAAATTAATTAAGCTATGGTATTGATGTTAATGTTTTGTTATTGCCTTGGGAATGTTTTGCCCTCAGTAAATATTTAAACAGTTCAAAAGAATTAATCATATCCAGTGTTGAATTACAGTGTAAATTCTAAAGTTTCTTGAGGAGACTATGAATTCTTAAATCCTATATGGGTGTACCTGTGTTCATAAATTTGGTTTAATTAAACTTTACATTTCATGCTTGTTGGTTTACCACTTTTAGAAACCGAACCTATACACACTCCTCAAATTCCTGTCAAAACAGACTAGTGAGATCTAATAATCTTTTTAGTGTATATTTCAGCTAAGAGCACATCTCAGTTTCTTCCTCTGAGCTACTGATATTCAGCTTTCACTATGGAAACATTGTAGAATGGTGAGGTTGGGGGTAGTGAGAATTACATGAGCTCATAAGGAAACTCCTTAAATGTAATCATTAGAGACTTTTGTCCAGGCGAAAGCTGATTCCCTCAAGTTAGGGGGAAGTTAGAGAGTGCTTCTTCAGACAAGGATTTTTGTTTTTTACTTTGTCCTTGTCTGCCCAATGTCCATATCCTATTATTTTATTATACCAATTTTTTCCTCCATTAGTTTCTTTAAATTACCATAAAACCTCTGGCAAGTTTTGGTTTTTAAATGGTATTGCTTTTCTGTAGTTCTTACAATTAGCCCTGGCTTGGACCTCAACCATACATTTCCTAAAAGACTAAAAGAGATGAGAAGTGCCTTCAAACCTGCAGTCAGGGCTTTCCAACTGCCCTATCCTACTCACAGTATGATCATTAAAGTTTTAAATTCAAAAGATCCCATTATTTTTACAACCAATATTACTGTGGTTGTGATCAGTGATACAGCTAATCAATCTACCAACACTTTACCCTCCTGTTGCACTTCATACTATGACATTGTTGGTGATCATTTAAATTATCATGATGCCATTACATGCCATGGCTTAGTAGTGTTACATTCCCCTGAAAAGTGTATATTTGTACATTTTTTAAGGGTTTGATACTAGAACTACACCTCATATTTATTAATAGATCAGTCAGAGTCTCCTCAGAAATCAGATGGCCACTTCAAATTGGCAATTTAAGAAGAATGTAATAAAGGAACTATTGACATCAGAGAATGGGAAAACCACAGAGTATGGGACAACACAAAGGATAAACTTTGACAAAGCATCTTACTATATTTAGGCCTCAAAGGAGAAGGGGAAAGAGCAGTTATGAGAACCCAGAAAATAGGGAGAAAGATTGCATGATGGAGGCAACCAGACAGAAACTTTGCATTGGTTTAGAGGTAAACATGGTCTTCACTCACCCTTCAGATTTAGATTCTGGAAATAAATAATATGAACTCACGCTTTTCTCCATTCAGTTTCTCCCCCATTGACCAAATTGACTAATAGAGTTCATATAGGTTCATGTCCTAGAGCAAAAAGCAGAATGAAAAAGTTTGGCATTTGATCTAGAGGGGCAAATGGAAGATATCCAGTACCCTGCAGATATATCAATACCTATGTGTTTATCAATATTCAAATGTACATATATGAATACATATCTGTAATACAAATTTGTATTCAGCAAAACTCAGTGCAGAATATAAAAGAACGTTGTGATTGAATACATCTATCTCTAGGGAATGGCAGTTCCTAAACAAAATCTTTCTGAGTCTTATTAAATAAGATTGACCTGGCATTGTCAACACTGGTTACCATCTAGAATTTGTGGTATGCATGGGTAATTCCTCCAATTATATCTCCAACATCTGTGCACCACAACCTGGCTTTCTGACTGTCTGTTTTGTTGTTTTCAGTTGAATACCTGGTGGGTTGCTGAAGGCCACTTAAACTGGTAAATTTGGGGAAGGTTTATTAAAGAGATTGTTACAAACCAAGGTGTGTGGTATAGGGAATTCCCAAGGAATGGTGTAACAATTCTGACTAATAACTTCTGAGAATTGTTACTTCTTCTATCCCTGAAGATACAAGAAGAGGGAAAAGGGTATGAGCATTAGAGAAAGAGCTTTGAAACAGGGTCACCTGGAAGAATCTGTGGTCTTGGTCCAGAGATGCAGCCAGCTGTGGCATCTCTACAAGTAAGAAGCCTGGGGAAAACCACTCTGGCTTCACTCTCTGCCCTGCCATTGACAGCATCTGGCTAAACCCATTAAGTAGATAAAGAGCACAGGATCCTACTGATACAATTAATTCAGCTGAGTATCTTAAAGCAAAGAGGAGATTAAAAGGGTGGAAAATGGATCTGGAAGGACAAAAAAAAAGGTGTTCAACATAGAACAAAAATATCAGCTTCATTAAACATAGATGCTTTAATATGCACATATATGCATATGAGTAATATAGTATGCACAATATATGTGCACACATATATTTAGTTTAGCTTCTACACAACTCAAGAAAAAAAGAGAATGTAAATTATAATTAATTTTATTTTCACCAGGAAATAATAGCGTCAAAAAATTTATGCATCATTAAATAATATCCTATTTGTCAACATATATGTCTTATTAGTTATTTTCCAATTTATGAAATCCTGAGAGATTGGAGAAATCTACAACCCTGGGAACCACAAACTGATATAAAAGATTCTGGGACAGGCAGATTTGAATTCTGTTAAAGCTATAGTGTTGCTGAGAATTTTGGGTAAGTTGTCTAATTCAGATGTTATTGGTAGATAGAAATTTTGTTTATTCTTCACAACCAGTCCAAAGGTTGTTTACATACTGAGATATGAAAAGGACTAAAGAAAAGTTCTCTTTTGGTATATCTTCATGATTTTCCTATTGAAGGCTTTGAAACTACTGAGAGTTAACTAGGAGAAGTAATACCTCACTCATGGAGACAAAAAAAAAAGAGCAATTCATATTACAGAAAAAGATAAAGGAGGAAAAACTAAACCTAAATGCACAAATGAACTTACTACTATAAAGCTACAGAATTAGGATGATGAGTTACTGCCACAAGGATAGACGTGAGGATCAATGGAATAGAATGGAGAAAAAGATGTAATTATGGAAGAATAGTCATAGATATACAATGGTGCTGGCTTTGAAGATGGAAGAGAGGGGCCATAAATAATGAATGTGGGCAACCTCTAGAAGCTGGACCAGGTAAGGAAAAGGATTCTCCCTAAGAGTTCCCAGAAAGGAAAAGCCCTGCTAACATCTTGATTTCAGCCCATTTGGTCCCATGTTGTACTTCTAATCTACAGAACTGGATGATAATATATACTTGTGTTGTTTTAAATTACTAAATATGAGGTAATTTGTTACAGAAGCATTAGAAAACTAAAACAATAGCCAACCAATTTTTGACAATTTAATGGGGAAAGAAAAATCTTTTCAACAAATGGTGTTGTGACATGTAGTTATTTACATGCAAAGGAATAAAGTTGAACCCCCTTCTCACACCATACACAAAAATTAACTCAAAATGTACCATTGATTACCTAAATGTAAGAACGAAAACTATAAAAGTCTGGAATAAAGAGAGCAAATCATCATGACCTGGGGTTAGACAATGATTTCCTGAAAAGTAAGCCAGAAAAGAAAAAAAAATGGATTTTATCAAATTTGAAACACTTGTATATCAAAAGAGACCATAAAGAAAGTAAAAAGCTAAAACAAAGTATGAGAAAAATATTTACAAGCCATGAGTCTGTAAAGGATTCGTATCCAGAATCTATAAGAACTCTTGCACCCTAACAATAAAGACAAAAAAAATCTAATTTGAAATGTGCCAAAGATTTGAATAGATATTTCTCTAAAGAAGATAAACAAATAGCCAAGAAGCACATGAAAAGATTCTCTACATCATTTGTCATTATCAAAATGTGAATTAAAACCACAATATTATACCACAAGGATTGCTAATATCAAAAAGACAAACAATAACTTGTGTTGGTGAGAAAAAAAATTGAAACTCTCATACCTTGCAGGTAAGATTGGAAAATAGTATAGTTAATTGGGAAAATAGTTGGGTAGTTCCTCAAAATGTTAAATGTAGATTCACCATGTAACTCAGTACTTCTACTCCTAGGTATCTACTCAAAATAAATGAAAGCATATGTCCATACAAAATATACAAGAATGTTCACAGCAGCACTGTTTAAAATTGCCAAAAAAAAAAATAGAAAACAAATGAAATGTCAAGCAATTGATGAATAGGTAAATGAAATATGGTATATCCACTTAAAAGTATTATTTAGCAATAAAAAGTGTAAAATAAAGATACCTGCTATAACATAAAGGAAAAAGGAAAAAAAAGAATTATTTTAACAAGGTTTTTTGGTTCAGAATTATTTTGGTTTCAACTTCCTGTCCTTGATAATAAGAATGCTTTTCTCCTGGTATGGAAAGGGCAGCTCTCACATTAGAGTTTCAGTTCCTATTTTCAGGAAGAAAAAAAGAGACTAGACTGTCTCTTTTTGTATCTGCTGATTTTTTAAAATGTTATTAGCTCAAAATAATAGCTATTCCTAAGTGGCATATTTTGAGGTGGAATATGCTGCCATCCTTCAAGTATTGCCACCTTCTAAACCACAGGGACTTTTTTTACTTTTTAGGGACTTTGAAATACTTGTCAATTCCATTTCTAACTGGAAAATAGAAGAAGGGGTTCTTCTCTTTGTGTTTAAATTTAATTAGCCATTCATTTCACCCTGTCATCTAGTTTTATTTTCTTAATATCATCTAATGTTAATTTGTTATGTATCTCTTCTAAATAAAGGCTCCATAGAATAAGGGTCAGCCCAATTGTTTTCACTGCTGTATTCCAATATCTAACAGCACCTGGAGCTCAAGAAATATTTTCTTGAAGATGAGTAAACCCTCTAACAGCACTAGAGCTTTCTTATTATTAAATGCTTTTTATTGAAATGAATACATTGAGGTTCAGAACACTCCCACAACCCACCCAAATGAAGCAAGATTCCTGCTCAGATTACTCTAGTACCCATAACCCTGATGACAATTTACAGGCCTGTCACAGAGAATGCTCTTCTTTGGTATTGATTGAAAGAATTAAACTTTTCATTCTTCCATTTGTAGTGAGGTCTCTAAGCTATGAAGAGAAGCAGTCACAGGATGACCGAGTTCATCCTAGTGGGTTTAACAACAGATCCTGTCATGCAGCTGGTCCTGTTCGTGGTGTTCCTTGGCGTGTACTCTGTGACCATGGCAGGAAATACTACCCTCATAATGTTGATCTGTAATGACTCCCAGTTGCACACACCTCTATATTTTTTTCATTGGGAATCTGTCTTTTCTGAATGTCTGGTATTCCTCTGTCTATACTCCAAAGATCCTAGTGACCTACATTTTTAAAGACAATCTCCTTTGCTGGCTGTGCAGCTCGATTCTTCTCTGCTTGGCTGGCCTATCGTGAGTGTTATCTGTTGGCTGCCATGGCTTATGACCACTACATAGCCATCTCCAATGCCCTGCTTTATGCTCAGGCCATGTCAAGGAGATTGTGCAACTGTTTGGTTGTATATTCCTATCTCAGTGGTTTTGTCAACACAGTAATACTCACCATCAACACATTCATGTTGAATTTTTGTGGAATGTCACCAATGACTTTTTCTGTGATGTCTCACCCCTTGTAAAGCTGACATGTGATGTGAAACAGAGCTACCAGGCTGTGCTATACTTCCTCCTGGCCTCCAACATCATTACCCCCACTCATACTCGCCTGCAACTTATTCATCATCACTGCCATCTTGAGGATCCGCTCCACTCAAGGTCACCTCAAGGCCTTCTCCATTTGCTCCTCCCACCTGATCTCTTTCACCTTAGACTATGGCTTCATTCTCTACGTCTTCTCTTGTCCTAGTTCCAGCTATTCCCTTGAGAGAGACAAAATAGTTTCTACATTTTATACTGTGCTGTTCCCCATGTTGAACCCCATGATCTACAGTCTAAGTAAAGATGTGAAAAAAGCTCTGAAAAAACTCTCCAGGTTCACATTATCCAAAATCTAAGTGAACATAAAGTCCTCAAATCAGTGCTCAATGAAAATGGACTGCTTTGGGGGAAAGTTGGAGAACTGGATTAAAAAATACCTCTTTTCGTATTCAAATAAATATAATGAGAAAGAATTTGTTTGCATTAGTTTATTTTGCTTTAGAGATTGGTTTAATGTAAAATAGAAGTATATCTATTATATCTGGGATCCCAAAAGATTAAATTTGACTTTGGTATTTTCCATCAGACTGACCTAATTTATTTTTCCTACATGAGAAGCTTTATGGGAACATGAAGATGTTATATAAATTCTGGAGATTTGTGAAATACATACCTAGTCTTTATAATTCATTACTTAGAAAACTATATAAATAGAAGAATGAGGAATGCTAAGAATATTGTGGTGAAAAGAGAGAGGGCAATGATATATTTAATGAATGCACATGAAAAGAATAATTAAAAATAGTGCTAGTACAAATGATGAAGTGGCTACAACTATTTGTCCTAAAGTCTTAATTTAAATGTATTTTATGCATGTGCTCATTATAGCAATACCTATAATCTTTCATTGACAAGGTTCTAACCTCTGAGGCTCATTCTACTCATTTGTCATATATAACTAAACATGCTAATTTACAGTGTTCTCACAAAGAATATTGAAAAAATATCAACTAAACCTTCCAAGTAGTGAATATGGAGCTGTAACTTTTTTGTTCTTAAAACCTTCTGATGGGGGGGTGGGAAAGGTATTGCATCAGGTATTGCATCAGAAATATAGTGAGGGGTTGTTTGTTGGTTCGTTTGTTTCAGTTTGTTTCATTTGGTGTTGTTTTACCTCATGGCAAATATGTGCTGAAATTAAATGAAGGGGAGTATGGCAGAGTTCTGGTTCTCTGTGGAAAGATCATTCTTCCAGAGTAATGCACAATCCTAGAGACATATATTTCTCCATGGCTTTTGAAAGGTGTTTTGGATTTTTTGGTTGTTTGTTTGTTTTTATAATCTACTCTTAATATTTTGCTGATATATTAAATTGATGTAGAAGTTATAGTTTACAAAGATATTTTCTATATATTCAGAGCTTTATGAAGGAATATGGATGGAATACTTTACTAAAAATAAAGTTTACAAAATCTTGAGTAAATTTCCAGCAGTTAAACCATTTAAAATATTTTCCCCACACAATAAAGTTTGCTTACCATATTTCAAAGTCCAACTATGTACAAAAACTATCCAATTCCCTGTCTTAGACCACTCAAGGATAAACTTTATGAAAATCTAGTACTGCTAAGAAGCAAAATACAGTATTGTGGAACATCAAACAATCTAATACTATTGGTTTAAAATAGTTTAATCACAACAAAGCAATGGCTAACAATTAAAGAATAGCTGATCAGCTTTACTGCTTTAAGTATAACTTGTATTTACTTGAAATTTTGTAATGTTTACAAACCTATCTGTAAGCCAATAATTTGGAAAATGCAATGAGAGTCTTCTGAAAAAAGATAACATTTATCTCTGTGGCCTTAGAGACTGCATGGCTTTCCAGAAGGCCTCTTTGATGTCTTTGTTTCTCAGGCTATAAATGAGAGGGTTTAGCAGTGGGTTGACCACAGTGTAGAACAAGGCAGCCACTTTGTCCCTCTCTAGGGAATAAGTGGAACTTGGTCTTGAATACATGAAGAGTAAGGATCCATAGAAGAGCATGACTGAGATGAGGTGTGAAGCACAGGTGGAGAAGGCTTTGCGCCTTCCTGAGGCTGAGCGGATCCTCAGAATAGCCACAAGGATGTTGAAATAGGAAATCAGGATGGCAAGAATGCTGGAGAGGACTGTGAAGCCCACCACACCCAGGAGGACTTTTTCATAGACCCGAGTGTCTGTACAAGACATTTTTACCAATGGTGGTGCATCGCAAAAAAAGTGGTCAATGATATTTTTACCACAGAAACTCAGACGGAAAGTGTTGGCAGTATGGGCTATAGCATTCAAGAACCCTCCTATGTAAGAGCCAGCAATGAGACCGGTACACAGAGAGCTGGACATAGTTCCTGAATAACGTAATGGGTTACAGATTGCCACATAGCGGTCATATGCCATGGCTGCTAGAAGGTAGCATTCAGTGTAGGCTACAACACAGGAAAAAAACAACTGGGCTCCACATTCAGCCAAAGAAATGCGCTTATCTTCGGAGATACAGTTGGCCAGGATTTTAGGAGTATACACAGAGGTGTACCAAAAATCTAAAAAAGACAGATTCCCAATGAAAAAGTACATAGGTGTGTGCAGGTGGGAGTCAATACGAATTAAGATAACCAGGGTCATGTTCCCTGACAAGGTCATTAAATAGAGTGTCAGAAATATTGCAAATAGAATCAGCTGCCACTGAGGGTTTGCTGAGAAGCCCACCAAAATGAACTCAGTCAGGACACTGCGATTTTCCACTTCCATGTCCGCAGAGAAAAAACCTGATAAAGATTTTGAGGGGGGAAAAATAAATTAGTAATTTCCCTATAGAAATAAATAAAGCTATCAATTAAGTCAACAATTACTAGGAGGCTTTTATCCATAACTATCTAGAATGATAGGATTTTAGCCTGTGACTTGAGAGGACCACAGGAATTGATGTTAGAACCACAGGAATTGATGTGGATTTAAGGCTTTTACTTGTTAATTTTTTAATGCAGGGCAAGTTTCTTAGTTTCATCAAACAGACAGAAAAATAAAGCTTCCAGTTTGTCTGATTGAGTAAAGAATATAAGCACAAAAACATTCAGCATAGTAAGCATTCAAACAAATTTCAGTATCTTTCATGTTATTGAGAATTTATGTGTCAAGCATTGTGCTGATAGTTACACAAATACCAAGGTATTGTACTACTCTTGCAACTATTAGTGCAAATAGAAATGTGTGTGTATGTATGTATATATATATATATATATATATATATATATATATTTACATATTTATATATATTTATATATGCATGTGTGCATACACACATGTATAATTAATTAATTATTATGTGTCAGTTAATATTCTAACTCTTAATTTTAATCCACTTAATCCTTTCCACAACTTTATAGTGTAGGTACTATTATGATCCTCATGGAGTTTAAGAAATAATTCCAACGTCACTGAAATAGTAAATAGCAGAACAAATTTGAACCCAGAATATTCCTTATCAAGAGTATATGTTCTCAACTGTTAAGCCATTTATGTCTTTTTCTCTCTTGTTCTCCTAAAGTAACACTATAACCCTCTGAATTTCTTTACTTATTTAAAAAAGCTTTAAAATATCCTCTTTCTAAAGAATGATTTTCCCCCACTTTCTCTTGTTGATGTGAAATTTGTAAACATGACCAGGGCATTTTCTGCTATAATGGATGCTGAATATTAGAAAGAAATCAATTTTTGGTGTCAAGAATTCATCAAGAAACCATGAATCCTTCAATGTTCACACCTTGAGGCTACATAGCCCTCAGAGTGAAGCTAAAAGGAGGGACTGATTAAAATACACAGAGTTAAGGCTTATGCCCTAGTAGCAGGCTGACTTTCTGCTAGCTAAAAAGGCATGAGAGAAAGCTAAGGCAAGAGAGCATTGTGATTTTCTTCGATGTTTAAAACAGTTGCTTTTAAGCTAACCCAGATCAGTTCATAACTAGAATGCAAATGCAAGTTTTCTAGTTCAAGATCTGCTATTCCTGCTTGTTAGGAAGTGAGGTATCTCAATCTTTAAGTATTAGGTGTCATAATCTTTCAAACGTAACTGATAATGTTCAGAGAGGACATTTCTTGATGGTTGGCACTGTGGTAAATATAGCTTGGAATCCCAAAAATTATTTCACTTCTCCAATATTAATATAACTGGATCTCTTCTTATTAACAAAGTACAGATGTTTTAGTCCTATCCCCAGTGTTCTATAAACTGGCTTTAATTTACCTTTATAACTCCCTCTCTCACCACTTGTCTTCATCTACTTAGGTCTTCAACCAAACTAAATTGCTCACATGATTTCCTCACAATAATCTCACACATCCTGAGAACTTTATACTTATAGTTCTATGTTTGCATTTATTTGTACATTATAATTGTTTTCCTTACTCTACTCAAGCTTGAGTAGAATAATCTTGGAAGAAACTGATGGTCGATATATTTATAATGTATAAATAATGGGTTATAGCCATTATCTCAATAATAACTATGAACTTTCTCTGCTGTGTTATCACTTGCCTATACAGTGAAAAGTATCTGTGACATTAAACTTGTCTTTAATGTAATATAATTTCAGAGCTAATGAAAATATGTAGACAGCAAATTGTTACTCTTCTGCCATTACCTCCTAAAAATGCAAATAACTGAAAAAAAAATAACTTTTTTGTCTACTGCTCAAAGTCTTCTTGTAAGAAGAGGTATTAAAATGAGTCATAAAAATGAGCCCAATGCCACCCACTTAGAGGTCAGAAGAGAGGGGAGAGCAGTTCCATGAGGAGAAAGAACACATATCATAACCCTCCCATGAGTAGGAGTCTGGTGAGTTCACAGAGCTGAGAGACGTTAAATTAAGATGGAATGGAGAGAAGAAACAGGCAATGAGCCACAAAGATTATTGAAACCATATTAACAATTTTAGCCTCTAAACCAACAAAAATGAAAGCCATTGCTATTATGAGAAATTATCATGATCAGACTTATATTTTTAAAGTTTACTTTGGGTGCAGATCAGAGACAAGATTGAAAAGAAGCAAGAGTTCCCTCTTGACTGGAATCTCTGAAATCTTCAACTATCACCAGTTGAGGCCAGTCCCCTGATAAATGCACTAGAGAGAGGCAGAACGAGGAAAACATGTATTTGGGGAGAAAGTTTAGGGGCTGAAGAACTTATTTTTTCTATTTAAAATGAATAAATTATTGAATAATTTTGAAGAAGCTGCCTTGAATGTAGGACAAAACTATTTCAGATTTCTTTGTTTAAAAAAAATTGATGTATTTTGTACCTTAATATTTGTTCCAACTTTTAATAAATTACTTTTAATATTTTTTTAAAAATTTTAGGTAGAATTATTTGGGATTGTATAAACTTGGACTTTATCCTGATAGACAAGACTCAAAGACTGTCAGTCTCAATCTCTCTCCTAACCAGAAATTTTTATTTATATAGTAATTTAGCCTCAAAATAATAGAGAATTTTTAAAGACAAAATTCTTTCAAAGTATGGATTGCTAATAAAAGCATCTTCTCTCTATTTTTACATAGGAAACTACAAAATTTTGTGAATTTGATCAAACATAAGACATTGTATTGAAAGACCCAATCTTATAGTCATTCTTCTGATTTCTAAGTGAAATATAACTATACTGCAAATTCATCTCATTGTATTTTAATACCAACTTTAATATTTAAAAGATAAATACGTAAATTAATCAGAAACCAGTGACTTATATGAAATATTAAAAGTAAAAAAACAGGACCACACTTCTTTACTGATTTCCTGATTTCAAGAGTAGATTCTGTTATTCTACCCTGTGATTTGGGGTGGCCTTGTGATTTACTTTGGCCGAAAGTTTGGAGCATAGGCAGACAAGCTTGGGTTTCAAGAGGCTTTGCATGGCTTCTCTTATCATTTTGGGAATTCTTCCATCACCATCTAAATAAGCTTGGGTTGGCTTGCTGAATAAGAAGACATCTGGCTATAGCCTTTCTGTGACCATAGCCAATAGAAAGCTTTCCCCTACACTGTGAGTAGGTCCATTCTTCATTATTCAGCTACCTGCTCACCTAATAACTAACCACATTCATATTCGCAAGACTAGCTGAGGGTAGATAGGTCTGGCATAGGTAGACTTGCATAACTGCATAATTGAAATTGCAATCAAGTTCAGATCTTAATTTCACCCCTTGGTAGCTCTGCAGTCTTGAAGAAGTCTTTAACAACCTCCAACCTATATTTTTCACCTTTAAAAGGTAAAAAAAAAATTGTCAGTGCTATGTAGATAAAAAGCATTGCCCAGTGTATAGATAGAAAATATACCTAAGTAATTGTAGCTACATTTATTCTGAGTGAGAGGAATAATAACTGACTTATTTATAAAAGTTGAGCTTCAGGAAAAAATAAACAAACGAAGCCAAGTTTCTACAAGAAGACAACTTAAACCATAAAAGTGGCATCCTTCAGAATCTTTCTGACATCTTTAAAGTTAATATTTTTGTCACCTACTCTCACACAACTGGACAAAGAAGTGGCAAGCTTGAGAGTGAAAGTTCATTGATCTTGGGTTGAGGAGTCCTGTGATAAGGACAGAGCCTGTCACTGTCACCTGCATGACTTTAAAAGAGTAACCTGTCCTCTCCATAACACAGCTTCAGCCACATGAAAAAAAATTGTTGATTCAAGCACCCAACTTCTATGTTTCCAATCTGTTAATGTTTGTCAGAATTCATCATAAAAATAGAATGGATAAACTTGTAGGCAATAATACAGCATTGTAGAATAGATTAACAGTTCTTATATATACACATATCTTCAGATATATGGGTATTATCGTTATGTTGGTTGAAGTGAGAGATGGAATTTACCTGAGATAACATTTCTTTTTTACTTTAAAACTTGTGTATTCTTTCTTATTTCCCTAAAAATCAATCCTCTGAACTTTTTTATATTCTGTAACTCCTATGTTCCTTAATTTTTTAATCTAAAAATTTAACAGGTCTTAAATTTTTGGAATCAAGTCAAGGACATCTTTGAGAATGTAATGAAAGTAATAATCCACAGAATTTTGAAAACTGTTTATATGTATAAACATAAAATTTTAGAGTTCACAAATCCTCAGAAATCTATTTATTTTGTAGTTATAATTCTTAATTAAAAATTCTGCCACTAAAAGATACCATAGTTTCTTTTTAGTGCTAACAGTTTATGATTTTAAGAGTAACAAATGCTTCAGACTTTTAATGTTTAAAGCTGTATTTCTAATCTTCAGTCCCCAAAATTTATCTATCTAGTCATATCTTATATAATTTTAAATATTACTCTTCCAGATTCTTAAGCCACAGATTAGGAATCCATCTACTCTCTTTCTCTCTTGCTTCCTCTTCAGTCTCCCAAGAAATCCTGGTATCCCTACCTTTGAAGTACTTCTTACGTTGCTATGGCCTTGGTTAGATCACCATCATGTTTGGCCAAGAATATTGCAATATTTTTCTAATGTCTATGCACTTATCCCTCATGCAGTCTATTTTCAGTATATGTCAATATAATCTTGTTTAAGATATGTTTATTTATGACATTTCTGTACTTAAAACAACCCTAATACACAACCAAATTATTCTGTTAGAGTCCAATTTCATACAAAGTCCTTACAGTCCTCCGTGAGTGAGCTCTCCATTGCCTACAGATCTTTACCTCCTAAGATTTACTTTCTTTTCAATTTCATGCCCTCTTCCCATCAACAATCCCCATCCTTCTTATTCTGTTGAGACTCTGCTCTGTTTTCCCCAAGACCTATTGTCATCTTCTAACTCCTGTTTATTAAGTTCATTGCCCCTTTTTCCTTACCAGAATGCAAAAATATGGATCAGTAAGATTTCCTTGTTTTGTTTACTACCATATCTCAGCTTATAGAAAGTAATTGGCAATTAATAAATATTTCTAGAATAAACAAATGGGTAATGTGTCTTGAAGCTTTTTTCTCCTTCAGTATTCAGTAGAAGTATTATCTACTTCTAGCCTTCAGGACAAATTTACCTTCGTGTGAACTTTCCAGGCTCAGTGTACTGTATCACTAATAAGAAGGAAGAGTAAATAGAGGACTCATCTCCATCAAGTTCATAACCATCAAGATAACCCAAAATCTATCTTGAATTTTAAAATAAGTTGCAATAAAAATGGGAAGGTGTAATAAAACACACAGAAAAAGTCAGAGCCAATTTTGCTAAAACATTCCATATAGAGCAACTTCTCAAGTTTTGTGTTTCACTATAGAAGCTCCGTTTCCTGCTCCATCACTGAAACACTAAAAATTTTGTGAAAGAATGTATTCCTCTAGCATATGACGACGAGTACCAAGAGGTGAAAAAATATATTAGTACTTTGAAAAGCTCAGAATACCACCACCACTGGAGTCTGAAAGCATGCCACTTTTTTGTCCTCTTGTTTTCTCTATGGTGTAAGTGAATACATGGTGACCAAATATAATTACTAGGCTGAATTTTGAATTCTAGGTGAGAGGTGCAGATATTATTAGTGGAATCCTATTTAGGAGAGAGAGAGAGAGAGAGTTTGGCATAACCATAAACTTTTAAGAGGCATGCCAGATTCTATATCCCTCTGCTAATTATAGCTAAAGTCACAGAGAGGCCAAACCACTCAGCTGTTCCTGTCACTAGTTGCTTACCTTTGATCAGGAAGGACACTCCTAGAAATGACAACTTTTTTTCCACTCCTCTGATATTTTAGTGTGCTTTTCTGGACCTGACGTATGATTTTCTCAACAGCCCTTTGGGACTTCTTCTACACAGTAGCCCAGAAATATATACCTTAGTCTCCAAAGAATCAATTAGAGTTTATTTGGAGTATTAGGATGACATATTAATTAGGATATAATGAAATGAGGAGTGTTTTATTAAAAGTTGACTCTCTTAATGGAACCAAGTTACAACATAACCATAATTGTGTCTGATAATAGAAAATCTTTAAATTGAACTAATTAGAATTTTCTACAAATCACCAAAGTATCCATAATTTTTTTTCTTGCCATATGTTCTTATTTCTGTTCAGGCTACTTTCCTTGTCTCATTCATCAGGAAAATCATTGGTTCTTCATGATATGGGTTGAATTGTAATCTCCCAAAAATTCTTATGCTGAAATCTTAACTCCCAGTAACTTGGAATGTGACCATGTTTGGAGAAAGGGCATTTACAGATATGATCAAGTTAAAATAAAATGAGTGGTTATGGTGAGCCTTAGTCCATCTGATTGGTATCTGCAAATAAAAAAAAAGAAAAATGAAAATTTGATATCAAGGATTTTTGTGCACAGAGAAAAGACCATGTGAGAAGAAGCAAAAATGTGGCCTTCTGTAAGCAAAGTTAAGAAGCCTTGGGACAAATCAACCCTGATGGCACCTTGATTTTGGCTTTCTAGCCTCTAGAACAATGAGAAAATATATTTCTGTTGTTTTAGCCACCCAGTCTGTGGTACGTTATGATAGTTCAAGCAAACAATTATACTTGATTATTAACCGTAAGGATTTTTATATGGTACAATCTCATGTTTTGCATATGTGAAAACTATTAAAATTAGGAAATGTAATACCTCATAAAAGTTTCTAATTTTTATTAATTCATACATAAAACAGAACAAGAAAAGAAATACAAACAGGTAGAGAACCTTAATTGTTATCAATTATTGCTTTACCTAGTAGAGATTTTCCCTCTGAATCTTGGATGTAAAATTCTTTGAAATTTATCTATATCTCTTTATCTATCTCTCTATTTCTATCTACACTTCCATTTCTATCTGTTTCGTATAGCTGCTATACTTTTGCCCTTGACTCTATAGTTGTTGGGGAAAATATGTTTTTATTGGAAGCTCACAGTGATTCTAACATATTTGTTCTCTCTTGCCAAAGGAGTTTTTGTATCACAGCAACCAAAGAAATAAGAATCAGAAAAGAAAAATTAACTTGTTTCTTGGGTGATTTTATAGTAGAAGTTTTATTTATGACTTTCCAACTCACTTTGTCTCCCAAAAAATAGAATCTTTAAAGTCAGAAGTTCTGGGTTTGCATTCCTGCTTTTTCACCATGATTTGAAGCAAATCATTTACTCCATCTAATGCTGACAATGACTCTATAACCAATTTTAATAATCCCATTTATAGATTTAAATATGTGTATACAGGCTATATATAAACTCTGAAGTGAAAATCAAAAAGATGCTTTCTTTTAACATTCTCAGAATCACAACGATTTTATGGATTCTGTTCTAAGCTAGTAGGCGTAGCAGGTTTTCCAAATGTGCCAGCCTCATTTACTTTAAAAACATATTAAAATACATTATTTTAAAGACACATTCAAAAGACAAATGCAGACTTATGTTTCCACGTTATCCAATGATTTTATTTATTTGTTTGTTTTATTTTATTTTTGAGCAGATAGCTGATAACAATGACAGGGAGATAATCTGCAAAATAAAGTACAGCCATCATTTACCAAGCATTTTATTTAAGAACACTTTGCTCTATCTACCATTTTTCTCACAGCATTTTCAACATCTTTATTTCTTACACTATAGATCAAAGGATTCAACATTGGAATCATCACAGTGTAGAACACTGACACCACTTTATCTCTCTCCAGGGCATAGCTAGTTCTTGGTCGACAGTAAATGAAGAAAATTGAACCATAGTTCAAAGTGACAGCTGTCAGATGAGAGGCACAAGTGGAGAAGGCCTTAAGGCAACCTTGGGTAGACTGGATCCTCAAGATGGCAGTGATGATGAAGAGGTAGGAGGCGAGAATAAGCATGGTGGGAGTAATGATGTTAGAGGCAAGTATAAAATAGAGCACAACCTGGTAGTTTTTCTTCACGACAGGCCAGCTTTATAAGGGGGGAAGATTGCAAAAGAAATCATTAATAAAATTGTTCCCACAGAAGCTTGGGGTAAATGTCTCACTGGTGATGATGGTGGAGTTAAGAAAGCCACCAAGGCATGAAGCTGAAATGAGACTTGCACAGAGCCCAGCAGACATCACCTGGAAATAAAGCAGGGAGTTGGAGATAGCCACATAATGGTCATAAGCCATGGCAGCTAACAGGTAACATTCGCTATAGGCCAGTCCAGCTGAGAAGAAGAACTGAGCTAGGCAGCCAACAAAGGAGATGCTTTTGTCATCAGAAACCCAGATCATAAGAATTTTGGGAGAATAGACAGAAGAGGACCAGAGATCCAGGAATGAAAGTTTTCCAATGAAGAAATACATAAGTGTGTGGAGCCGAGATTCAGCACAGATCAGAGAGATCAGGGTTATGTTCCCTAATAGACTGATGATATAAATAATGAAGAAGATGAAAAAGAGTACTCTCTGTAGCCACAGGTCTATCGTGAACCCTAAAAGTATGAACTCTTCCACTTTGGTGAAATTTTTCTCATCCATCAGTTTTGGTATCTAAAGTCCCTTTCTGTGAAAAGATGAATAAATATGTCATTATTTAAGACATACGTAAGCTCCCTTCTCATTTGCCATTCTAGATCATCAAAAAACCCAACGGATATGTTGTTCATTGGGAAATATATTTATGAGAAATTGGGTGTCATTCTTGTTGGATAACCGGAAAACCATCCTATGCTGCCTCGAGAGAGCAACTATTATGAATATAGCATGCTATGTGTCAGCTTATTTTTTTAATCCAATTTTTCTACCTTTTTGGAGATGGTGATTTGTATATCTTTTGTTTCAATTTAGGATGATTAAGAAGCATGTGGAAAATATAAAAAAAGAAGTTAGAATGGATGTGCTGATGATCTCTCTTCATGTCTTTGAATACTGTTGTCTTTTTCCAGAGAACTCCAGGAAGAAGCACATTGCCATTCTTCTAGCCAAGGATAATTCCAATTTTGGAAGTGCATTTTATTGTAATTTCTTTGAAGGCTATAATTATATTTTATTCAACTTTTTATCCACAAAACCAAGACCATAAGTTTACATTAAGTAGAAAGTGTGCAACTTGAATAAAAGATTTTCTTAAATAATAATAATTTCACACCATAGCTACCTGTATGACCCTCAAATGTACTCTGAAAGGAAGTAAAAATATTAATCAGTCAATCATTGTGTTCATAATGTGGATGATTTTCCCATAGAATCAATATTAAAAAAAAATTAAAAAGAAAGAAAGAAAAGAAAGAAGAAAGAAAGAAAGAAAGAAAGAAAGAAAGAAAGAAAGAAAGAAAGAAAGAAAGAAAGAAAGAAAGAAAGAAAGAAAGAAAGAAAAGAAAAGAAACAACGAAGCTGGCAAACCTGAATGAAGAATATGGTAGGCTGAAGAATGGCTCATAAAGATATCCAAGTTCTAATTCCTAAAACCTGTGAATGTTGCTTTATATGGGGAAAGAGCTATTAAGTTAAGATTGTTGAGATAGGTAGATTATCAGGGTGGGCCCTAAATAAGATTACAATATCCTAATACAAAGGCAGTACATGGAGATTTGACTACAGATACAAGAGGAAAAGGCAATGGGACTGTGATACAGCCACGAAGAATCCCAGCAGCCATAAGAAGCCAGAAGAGGCAAGGAATGATCTACCACTTAGAACCTCTGGGTGGAGTTTGGCCCTGGATTTTGGCTCACTGATATTGGGTTTGAACATCTGACCTCCAAAACTATGAGAGAATAAATTTTTGTTGTTGTAAGACATGAAGTTTTTGGTAAATTGTTAACATAGGAAGTTATGGAGCTCAACCTGTAACAGTCTTCTTTCCTTCAGAGGTAGAAGCAAGTGACCAGATTGTTGTCCACAATGGGAGAAGAACCATCTCTGATTATTGATGTTACAACTCAGAGGGTCCCCACTACCACGTACCACAATCAAAAAGGGCTAAATTATGATTATCAGAGCTCTGAGTTGGCAGGAGATGTAATATTTCTGCTATTTAATCCAAGGCTTAAAAGCCTCCTCTGCTAATGAAAAAATAAACTTAATCTTTGTCAGATACTCAGCTATGGACTTTCAATTGAGCTCAAAAAAAAAAAAAAAAAAAACCTAAAGAATTGGTCTCCCAGAACTGTATCCATTTGATGGTAGAATCTATAATTTTTTAACCTTAAAATAAATATTAATTTTATAGTCATTGTCAAAGTAAAAATTCTTCATAATAAGCAAAAAAAAAATTAGAAGAGTGACATTTCAGTTCCCTTAGTATTTCACAGCTATCAGGTGCTAAGATCATTTTTAACAAAGCCTATTTCTGGAAGTAACTTAAGACCAAGAATCTAAAGAAATGAGTTATGGTCTTGGTTACTCCTGCCAATTTTAAATAAACTTCCAAATTCTATTTTCTCACCTATTCTTAGTTCAGTGGGGTTCTTTAAGCTCGCAGATGTGAGAAAGCCCTTCGAAAACTAGAAGTTAAAGCTATGTATTGTATTCTCTCTGAACATGACTTTTTCATCTTCATAAACTACATTTTAGATTCACTATTTGCTTTACCTCCCAAGGTTTTTAATTATACCTAAGCTATGACTCCCTAAAGTTTTCTGTGTCCTTGTGCAGAAAGTCCCTTTTACACAAGATGAGAAATTTCAGGCCTTGTTGGCAAAGTTATAATTGGAAATAAAAATTACAAGAGACACTGCATCCCTAATCATCCTTGTTTTCTTCCACAGTAATTAAAATATAAAATAAACATATATGTGAATGTAGACTCATTATAAACATGTATATCAATATTTTATAAACAAAAAGAGGTAGGTTGAAAGTGGATTAAGACAAAACATAAGACACAGGTAAATAGCATAAATGAAGAAAATGTGAAAAAATAAAAACAAAACAGTATAAAATGAGGCAAGGGTAAAGCCTGCTGCACACCAAAAAGTCCTATCTACTGCTCTGTGTAGATCACAGATTTCACTAGTAATCTTCTAGCAGCTCAAATACCCAAACATACAATTAGCAAATTCCAAAAGACAAGCTACCAACCAAAAGTTTAGGCAACACATTACCATTCTTGATACTAACTTCAAAATCATTTCTCCCAAGCTTCTTTGAAAAGAGAATAGGTGGAATTTAAGGCATAATATATTCAACAGTTTTATTATGTATGTAGACACATTTTTTAAGCTACATTTACTTGCTATTAATTTGTAGACATAACCTGGCTACTTCACTTGTTAATTCAATGGACACACACCTTTTTCCCCACAAAACACCTCTCCTCCCCAGCTTCACACATCTCCCTTCACCAGGTAGTCCCTTTCAGAGGTAGATGTCTCTGGCAGTGGTCATCCAAAAGGAACTGATCTCTTAGTGATCTCTCAGTCTTCTCCAGGCTTAACACACCTGCCATCCCTATTATTCAGTTGATAAATTAATCAGATACTTCTTGAGTTATATGTTAATTATAAATATACAGTATGATCTCAAAGACATATCTATATCTCTATGACATATATAGTTGCACTCCCCCTAAGGAGTTTCTAACCCATGCACAGTCCAATGTAGAAAAAGAAACATTTTAAAGTCACGGAAAAATTAAACCATTTTAATTTTTCTATACCTTGACCTACTCTATACTAGTAAGTTTCTTAAGAGATAACAGAAGAGACAATGGTGGGCCACACACAGCTACAGATGGTTTATAAGAATGAAAACATCCATCAGGTACATGTATAATTGCTTATTTCACTGAAAAAGAAAAATAAGACCTGAAGAAAAGACATTTGGAGACATCTCAGCTTACTTCATCAAATATGATTATAGGAAAAAACTTTATTTCACAAAGTAAAATTGTGTTATCATTTGATAATGTTAAAAATTGTTTTCTCTTTTATCCATATTGTAATTTATTGACATTTTTTCTCTGATTAATTAAACATATTAATTCATGAACATAAAGCACCATTTCATTTTAATTTCAACTCAAATCCAGAATTTCTCACATTACCTTACAACAGAAGGTGCCTTCTACTCACCCAAAAGAATCTTCTTTCTAATGGTAACAATACTGGGAGAAATATAAACTTGGGTAGCCTTTTAGAACATACCACTAAAAGCAAAGAGGACCTTCATGTGTTGTTCTGGTGCCAAGTGACCAATTACAATGCTCAGTTATCTTTCTGAAATAAAAAAGAAAGATATCATTCATCACGAGTATAATTGATCCAATTAACCTGTAAAGCCCTTTTGCTTTGTGAGTTTCATTCATGCATTTGAGATAAAAGAGAATTCAGCAGAAAGAAATAACCAACAGAATATTATTTACCCAGTAGATGATGCTTAAGAAATATTTGCAGTCCATAATAACAATAACAATTATAATGTAAAGTCCATAGAATTTTAGCTCTGAAATGTATTGACTATCAATTAAAGAAGTATGCCCTTTTGCAAACAATAAAACTGAGACAATTTAAGAAACTGAAGTTGAAAGACAAAACAAAAGTCGTATAGTTAGAGCTAACTGTATCTCTTCATCAGACCATGATTATATTTATTCATTTAAAACATTTATCAAACAACTTAGGTACCCAGCATTGAGTTACTGATGGAGATAAAGTCTAAGAAAGATAAGGTCTTAAGTGGTCTTTTTAATGGTTAAGAGGCAAGCCCAAGACAGATATTAAGAGTAAACCCCAGGTCTACAGCTCATTAGTTATGTGACCAAGAGCAGTTCACTTAAACTCAGCAAACCTCAGTTTTCTCATCTATAAAGTGGACATAATTTGTCTTCTTCACAAAGTGGTTGTAAAGATTAAAAGAGATAACATATAATTTTAACAAATATTAATAAAATATAAAACTGACAAAAGCAAAAATAAAATTGAAATAGTAAGAGATATAGTGCCTGCCCTTGTGGAACTTATGACTTCATAAGAAAGATAGTCAAATAATAATATAAATTTATATTTATAAATTATGACTATTTTGGGGGGTCATAAGTATGAATAACAGCATCATTGTAACTGAGGAGTAGAAATGGTTATGCATAAATTGTGTTAAGTCATACAGCTAGTGATATACAGATATAAACAAATTTCAAATACAGGTGTTCTCAACTCCAAAACATATTATGTGTTAATTACCAGAGATACCCATGAACAAGGTAGAAAGAGTCCTTGTCCTTGTGGAACTTATAGTTCAGATGGTCACGACTACAAAGCAGAGCAATTGCCTGGTGAAATTATGAGAGGTGACATGGCTTGCCAAACTATAAAGAGAGTTAATGGCAGAATCAGTATAATCAGAACTCTTGCATGCACTTTGTCTGTCTCAGGGGTTCTAACACTTAGCTTTCTGTTCCCCTTTTGCCCCTGAATGTCTTTCTCTAACTCCACTAGAGCAGAAATTCTCAATTTAAGCCCATTATTCACTAGGAAAAACGTAGATGAGCTTCAAGGGGTCCACCATACCCCTGAAAATGTACCAGAGAAATCTTGTTTGTGTGCTCATTTTTTCAAGGTCTATTAGATTCCAAGTAGGGCCTGTGGATCAGAGCCACTGGGCTATAAATACAGGTTTCAGACTCATCTTCCTCAAAATGAAAGCTTTCTAGAGTGATGTTGACACTTTCTAAAATGTGTTTTACCAAAGGTATTTGAGCCAAAAAAGATAAACTAGATGAAATTTGTTTTAAAGTTCTTTAGAACTCTGACCCTTTAGACTTGACTGCTGAAAATAATTTTTAAGCAAACATTGAAATCATTTCTCATTTCATCATTTTAAACATAACCAGAGGAAGAAGCAAATCAGGTAAAATCTTACAAAACATTGCCAAGAGGAAGGTGTAAATGCAGGTATACTGATATTTCATGCTGACATTTTCACTGAGAGTGAGAGAAGGAGAGAGAGAGAGAGAGAAAGAGAGAGAGAGAGAGAGAGAGAGAGAGAGAGAGAGAGAGAGAGAGAGAGAGGAGAGAGGAGACGTCCTACATGAAGAATTACTGGTTTTCACATAAAAGAATTTCAAAACAGCAGAGCAATCATGGATCATAAGTGTGAATAACAGCCTCATTGTAAGCAAACATTTGTAGGGGAATTGTTTGTTCATCCATTTAACTTTATCTTAAAGGGAAAAAAAAGTGTCCCTGTTCTAAAAGTCCTTGTCCTCTACTAACTATACACTGTCTTGATGCTCACTCAGCCATCCTCTCTTTCTGGGTACACAGAAAGGCTACACTTCTCAGCGCAATTTGTAGTTAAGCCAGGATCATGTGACAACATTCTGGCCAATGTGATATGGACAAAAGTGAATTCATCCTTTCTCTTCCCCTTTTGCCAAACTTGGTGGCCATGAACTGGTGATGGTGACACCGAAAAAGAAAAGGAATCTGGCTTTCCAAGTCACAAATTAATGGAAAGATGACACAACCCAAGATCTTGAAATGTAATTTAGTCCAGCCTATCTTGACTAAAATAGTCTTGGCCACTCATTAAAAAACCCAACAATGAAATAGGCACAGCAATTGTTAAAAACCAAAAGGAAAATGTAGTTTCTACTTTCAAGGAAGATAATGTAATCTGGGACAATGTAACATATAATGCAATATCTTTTGCAGGCAAATGTAAAAGGGAAAAAATCTGATAAACGGCATGATATTTTGAGTTTCCACTCAATTTTTCCATGAACCTAAAAATGTTCTTTAAAAAAATACTGTCTGTTTAAAAGGGCAAGAAGAGGTGGTTGTTATCTCATAAGAATAAAGTTGAATTTGAAGGGGGCTGAATATGAAGGTGAAGGTTGAAAGGGTTTTACTTCTTCCCTTATGTACTTCAGTGTTGTTCGACTCTTTTTGTTAACAGGCATACATTAATATATTAACTATGTAATAGAAATAAAAAAGGATGTAAAATGATTTTGCCAGAATTTATATATTAAATATAATTAATGACATTTTAACAAATGATATATTTGACATTTCTGCCTTTTAATATAATTATTAATCCAAATGCGGACAGCCAGAAAATACATTCCAACTTCAGCTTAGCAGAGAAAGTCACCTTTCTTAGTGAATTTGTGCCACCTTCTGGTATGTAAAAATAACATCACATGTTTAGTGTACCCATATAAGTGTTCAACAGAAAGCTCCTTCCATTAGCCATGCTGCTTCCTTGCTGCTTTAAGTACTTTTATAGAATCTATACTCTTAACAGTATCCAGGACCAAGAATCCCTACGTGGTAGCACTTACAATTTAAATTTTACATATATTTAGAGTTATATATTTCTCTGTCTCTTCCCTAAACTGTAAACCCTGAAAATGATGAGTCCATATATGATTTTGCTCACCAATGTCTTATATCCCTACCCTAAACTAACATAGACCTCTGCACAGCACCTAGCACAGTAGCAATTGATAAATATTTGTTGAGTTAATTTAGGTTATAAATTAGGTATAATTTAGGTTATAAAAAGCAGCACAAAATAAAAAAATATGTAAATAATATATATATAGAACAGTATGTCATCTTTCCATCTGCCTGGATTTGCAAAGATATAGTCATGTATATTCTTATACATGGTTAAAAATCCTCTGGAAGGAAACACAGAAATTGTTATTGCTGGCTTATATTAGAGAAGGAAGCTGAAAGCCTAGGTCATGATCACTTATTGTCTGCTTATTTGCATACTTTATTGGAGTGTTTACCAAGAACATATATTATTTTTCAATATAAACACAGAAAACCAAACAATAAACAGTACAACCAGTGCTAAATGTAGATGGTATGCTTCTTGTTTTTCATGATTAGTCAAAGAAATAAAATTAAGTTTCATATTTTTTTATTTTTTATTAAAAATTGTACGCTTATGCATTGTTGGTGAGATTGTAAATTGGTATAGCCACTGCAAAAAATAATTTGGAGATTTTTCAAAAAACTAAAAATAGAACTACCTTATGACCCAGCAATTGCCCTTTTGGGTATTGTACAAAGAAAATCAAAACATTAATTCAAAAAGATAAATGTATTTCTGTGTTCACTGCCATGTTATTTACAATAGCCAAGATATAGAAGCAACGTAAGTGCCCATCAATAAATGAATGGATAAAGAAGAAGTGATACATATATTTAGTGGAATATTACTCAGCCATAAAAAATGAAATCTTACCATTTGCAACATAAATGGACCTAGAGGTCATTATACTAAGTGAAATAAGTCAGATAGAGAAAAACAAATACCATATGATCTCACTTATATATGAGATATAAGAAACAAAATAAATGAACAAACAAAACAGAAACAGACTCATGGATACAGATACAAACTGGTGATTGCCAGTTTGTATGGGAGGGAGGTTGGGAAGCTGGGTAGAAAAGTTAAAGGGGTAAAGAAGTTCAAATTGGCAGTTACAAAATTGTCACAGGAACATGGACTACAGCATAAGAAATATAGTCAATGATATGTAATAATTACCTACTGTGCCAGGTTGGTACAAGACTAATTGGGGGATCACTTTATAAGTTACATAAATGACTAAGCATTATACAGTAAACCTGAAATTAATACAAAATAATAAATGTCAAATCTAACAGAAAAATAAAAAAATAAATAACCTCTCCAATTAGAGCTGAAGTCACTAATTAGAAACTACAAAAGCAAACCATCCAAATTGAATAGATTTTGCTAGAATTTTAACATATTTCATAGCTTATTTTTCAGATACAAGTATTACAAACCAAGACAAATAAAATTCAATTTCCAAATGTTAAAAAATATTATATCTAGTTGGGGCGTATACCATGATGTTTACATATGTATCTGTGTTTACATATACATAGTAAAACGATTATTTTGTAGATACAGAAAATTTACATATATAAGAAAACACACAAAATATATTTGCATAGCTATATGCATTCAGAAGATTGGCAATTAAATACCTCATAGAGGAAAGATACAATTTTAAAAAATGTTTTGGTAGACTCAAGAACAAAGTAGAGATAAAGGAGCATTCGCATCATTATTTCCCTGAGGGTTCAAACTATTCCTATCTTCTTATTGGCTTCATTAGAAAGTACCAGGAAGCATAGGCTTTCTTTTCAGAAAGTTCCTCTTACTGCTGTGTTACAAATTTTTTAAATTCCACAAGAACATAATTGTCTTATTTGCTTAAGTGGAAGGTCCTTTGGGAATAGCTGTGAGTTAATGATAAAATGTTACGATTCCTTTTTCTTTCTTCATTTCTTTCCTTTGTTACAAGTTGATATCAGGGAACCCTACAAGGACTAATTGCCCTATATATCAGAAGAACCAGGTTCTTGACAGGGTTGTGCCTCTAACTCCATGACCTTGAGTAGATCAGTGCTCCGCTCCACTTATTAGTTCACTCACCTGACAAAGAAAAGGCTCAACCCACATCATCTCTAAAGTAGTTTTTGCTTCTAACATTTCTGTAACTCAAAAAGTGGTATATGAGTTTGATGCCTGAGCAACCAGCAATAAACTTTTTTAAAAAATTATTATAGCAAAATGCTAACAAATTACGCTTGCCATTTGAGACTAAGGTCCAAATCCCAACACTGTTAATGATCCACTTTCTAACAAGATGTCTTGGGCATATTAAAATTGATTGGGTGCTCAGATTCCAGTAATTACTCAACCGAAAAGATATAATTTGCCTCATTCCTAAACAAGTTTCAGAGGAACTAATTAATCAAAGCAATTTTAAATAAGAAAATTTCCTGAATAATAATTCCCATTCAGCTGTGAAAGTTAGCTTCTGGGACCCATCACAGGAGCAAAGAAAGATGGATCCTGAGAGTGGGCAATGGCTTTAAAAATTGATTTAAAGAAGGGCCACATTCCACCATTATTGGCTGATGGGTTGCTATCTTCTCTTCTTGGGGTTTGATCCCTTGCCCTATGAAACAAAATAAAACAAAAATTTATTCCAATTCAGCAAAAAATGGCAAACCCAGGAGATTTAATTAATTTATAAATATCAGAAGATGTGGGAAAGGCTGTAATCCAAATCTGTTACATTGAAGAACATGGATGGGTCTCACAGGACACTAGCTCTCGATCTTGAGCAAGTTTTTTATAATTACTGTTTCATTTTCTTCAAATGTAACAATAGGTTAAATAATAGTATCTGCAGTGAAGAATTAAATGAGATACTGCACATAACATGCCTAGAATAATGTAAAAGTTCAATACATATTGTCGTTATTGCTTAGTCATCACTATCATTCTCACTCGGGCTGTTTTTGTGCTAGCTCCCACTAGGTCCTCTCACCTCCAATCACACTTCGTTTCTGTCCATCCTGCACAAAGGCACCCTTTTAATTGGGTAGCCCTACATCTTAAATTTTCAAGTGTATAGTTCAGTTATATGAAATACAGTCACATTGTCACACAACCATCACCACCATCCATCACCAGAATTCTTTTTCATCACCCAAATTAAAACTGTGTAACCCCATCAAACCATAACTCTGCATTACCTTCTCTCCCCAGCCCTTGGTTACCGCGATTCTACTTTCTGTCTCTATGAATTTACTACTCTTAGTACTTCATTTAAGTGGAATCATACAATTTTTGTCTTTTTGTATTTGGCTTACTTCACTTAACATAATGTCTTTAAGGTCCAACTATGTTATCACATGTGTCAGAATTTCATTCCTTTTTAAGGTTGAATAATATTCTGTTGTATGGAATTTCCACATTTGATTATACATTTATCTATCAATGGACATTTGGGGTGGTTTCACCTTTGGCTGTGATAACAGTGCTGCTATGAATATCAATCCACCTTTTCAGATATGCGAAGACAAAGCAAAGCTTTCCTGCTGAGCTAAAAATCAATATGATGATATAAAATATTGGCCAGTTTATAATCAATGAAAACACTAAGCATCTACTCTGTAGCAAGCATTCTGCTAGGGGAACAGTAGTAAATAAAAAGAGCTTTTTAATCAGTTTGCAAATTATAGGTGTGCCAAGAAATATGGGGACGAAAGTGGGGCAGCTGGTCACCCTAGCCTGGTAGGCTGAGACCACGGGCTGCCTCCTCAGGCACTCATCAGAACGCAGCTCACACAGAACAAGTCTGATGGCATGCATGCTCCATGATCCCTACAGAAACTAACCCCAACATCCACTGCTTTGTTCTCTGCTTCACTGCTACGTGCTGGTTTGGCCTAATTCAGGTGCCTAAACAACCACCTCAACAGCCCCACTGTGGATGAGGTACCACAGCATAGGTACCTGCTCCCAGTGTCCATGGAAATGTAGTCAAGGAAGGGTTGGCCTGGTGAAGTCTCCTGGAAAGTGCAGCTCCATGTGGACTCCATAATCTGTCTTCATATTTGTCAGATATCTCTGTACCTTTCAGCTAATTATCATTTTACTGATGTCTAGGCTGCAACATGACTAACGTTTTATGAACATTGAACAAATTAGAGATCCATCTGACTTTGAAATGTGCAATATATAAATTTTAGATTGGGTCTGAGGTCTATTTTAATTATAACAAGAAGTCTCAACAATGTCAAAAAGGAAATGAAAAGCAGCATTAATATCATTTTTTAAATTTAACTCCAGCTCCTTTCAATATATGAATGCTGTATAAATTTATTTCCAAATTATTATTAAAAATTACTTACCAAGAATTGTTCATGGTAAATTTCAGCTAAAAACCTGAGATAAAACTGTTGTGCTTATGGAAACAAACTCCAATTTCCCATTCAAAAATTTGGATAAATTATTTGTAAATTGTGTACAAATTCAAAACATCTTTTCTATCATTTTTGTATTTTATTTTTATTACAACAGGTATTTAAGAAATAACAAAATATCTAAACAGGCCCAATTAGATAATCCAGTTCTTTTTCAATGTCTTCAGTATATTGTACAATTGTTATTTTTCTTTATTTTACCATGACATGAAAAGTGTCAAGCACTCCAATGGGTAATTTTATGTGTCAAATTGGTATGGCTACAATAACCAGATATGTGGTTAAACATTATTCTGGATATTTCTGTGAGGGTGCTTTTGAATGAGATTAGCATCTAAATCAGAAAATTTTGAGTAAAGTAGGTTGCCCTCCATAATCTGGGTAGACATCATCTGATCAGCTGAAGGTGGCATGGAATAAAGTCTGACCTTCCTGAGCATGAGAGAATTCTGCTGCAGACTCCTTCCAGACCTGAACTACAACATTGGCTTGTCCTAGGTCTTCATCTTGATGGTCCTCAGACTTGAACTATAGCATTGACTCTTCCTTGGCTCTGTGGGCTGCCAGCCTCTACCTGCCCAAATTTGTACTTGCCAGCCTCCATAATCTCTTGAGTCCATTCCATAAAATAAATGTCATTCTGTATGTACACACACATCCTATTGGTTCTGTTTCTCTGGAGGACCCTGACTAATACAAATACCAGTCATAATAGCAAACTAGTGCTCACTAGGTCCTAAGGCACCATTCTTGTTATTTTGCAAAGATTAACTGTGTAACTGCTATTATTATCATCCCCATTTTACATATGTGGTTACAGACACTCAGAGAGGTTAAGTAACTTGCCCAGGTTCCCCCAGCTATTAAATAATATAGTTGAAATATGAACCCTAGTTTGGTTCTAAGTCATATACTTTTATTCAATATTCAATATGCTCCCTTTCTAGAGCTACACAAGAATAGAGTTTCCCAAAATGCAATCTGATTCTTATTAAGGAGAAATGAAATCAGTTTAGTAGGTTATGACCAGCATGGTTTAAGGGAATAGAATAGAACAGAATAAAGTGGAAGTCATCAAACTTTTCCTGTAAAGGACCATACAGGAACTATTGTGAGCTTTGCTGGTATACTGTCTCTGTGACAGCTATTCAACTCTGCTCTTACAGCCCCAAAGCAGCTGTGGATAAGCCATAAACAAGTAATTCAGATTTTTATATATTTACCCCACAGAGGACATCTGGTATTTTGTTGTAATGACTGGAGTAGGGGTGCAACAGGCATCTAACAAAGAGAGACTGAGACTTGAGTCAACATTCTACAATGCAAAGGACAGTGCCCACACAAACTGTTATCCTGTTGAAATCGTCAATAGCACTGAAACTCTGATGTAAATATGGCTGTACCCCATAGAACTTTAACCCCAGATGCTGGTATTTGAATTTCAAATAACTTTCATGTATCGTGAATTATTATTCTGTTTCAATTTTTCTGATTTAAAAATGTAAAAACCATTCTAGCTCACAAGCAATATACAACAGGTGCCAGGCTGGAGTTGGCCCTCAGGCCACTAGTTGGCCAGTCCCAAAAATGTAGTGATCTAAATGCATTGCAGGTAGTAAAATTGAGTATATTTCATGAAATTCTTCTTTCAAGTTTTATACCTGTATGCCTCTAATGATTATTTCCTTGTAAAATGTATTTTTTACCATAGAACATGCTTGAAAAATAAGATTCTTTTGAGGTTAGTCATTTTATTCTAAGTGTGAATTTAGGTTGTGCTGTTTTTCTGAATTGTGGCCAACTCAGTGTATACTCGATTAATTAGATTCTTCTAAACTCTGGGTTGGAACTCTATAGGAAGAACCTTCAGATGAAGACAAGACCATTCAAAGAAGTGAACTCAGTTTGACTGAACTGGACCAGGACTTGATTGTAAGGGTTCACCAGACTAAGTTACCAAGCCCCAGGCAAATGGCCAGGGGATGGACACTTTGTCCTAATAAGACTGTCTTGCTGGAATCCACAGACTCAGTGGAAGCTCTGTTCTAGCTCCAGGTCATCTCTCTCATTATCTCCAACTTTTAACAAATCTCACTTGAGGTTGCAGCCTGGCCTCAGCTAGGTGACTTAGAATAAGATGGGTTTGTTGACTGGTTTCCAAGGAAATGGTAGAGTCTTGGAAGAGTAGCCACCACTGGAAAGCAGAAGAGGAGACTTGGGACAATGGGAATAGGGCCCAGTTGATGGAGAAGACACAGCAGAAGGCAGGTGAGAAGGCAGGAAAGCAATAGTGTGGACTGTTTCCTTCCCCTGGGGATGCTCTGAACTACCTGAAGAGACTCTGGTAAAACTCTGCATTTATCAAAGGCAATAAGAATGGGGACTTAAACTCATCATAATTTAGCATTAAACAAAAGAGAGTATCATTGTTACCTACTAGCTTATGAAACTAGGGACTACTTGGGTTATATACCTATGCAATAACAAACACATCCCTGCATTTTGGATAATTTCCCTGGGAAAATCCCCTAAAAGAAAAAGCCAATATTTGCACATGTCATTTAAAAATGTTGACACCAAACTCCAACTACTCCAGGCACCTTTTTTATGCTCTCTTACCAAACTGCTTCTTTCTGTCCCAGCATTTGATCCTGGGCTGGTCACACCCAGCAACTGCAGAGTGGGAAAGGAGGGACAGTGGTAAATGGAGAATCAGACCTGCCACCTTTCATCACTACAAGCTCCAGAGCCTGACATGGGGGAGGGAGGATATTTTAATTTGGGAAAGAGTATGTAGTTTGACATGACAATGGACCTGACTTTTTAATAGTTGGAAATGGAAAGGCTTTGTTTATTTCTTCTAAGTGAAAGGAAAATCTATTATATCTATCTAATGTTAATGAAAAGTAAAGAGATTTGAGAAGACAGCACTGTGAAGGAGCATTGACAAAAAAAAAAATAAATAAAGTTGCATTCTACTTATATCCTGTGAACTTTAGCTCCTTCAAGAAATTGATTACAAATCTTCAGTGAACTTGGCATGATTCTCCTTAGTTTATAGGTAAAATTAAAAGACAACCCTAAAATCACAAAACTCCAGTGATAGATCTAAGATCAGAGTTCAGGTTGTTGTGTCTTGTATCTTGCTGCTTCCACTTCCTCTCTGATTATTGCATTCTAAAATCCTGCAAAGAAATTAATATAGGAGAGTTTGGCACATTTAGGATAACATCCAAGTTCCAAAATATTGCTGTTTTCACTAAATAGTTTTTATTAAAAAGCAGTATAATGTGTTATGATGTATGAAGTGATTCTATATGCATCCTTCAATTTAATATTCACAATAGTCCTATAATATGGTGCATACTCTTATTACTTCCATTAGTCTCATTATGGCCTTGACTGATACATCAAAAGAATAATGAACAGAAGTACATCTTAGATCTACTCTCCTTGTGGATGCAGGAATAATGTTCATTTTCTTTGCTGCTGTATGAAACACCAGTGTCTGGCACACAAAAAAAGTTCAATAATTATTTGTTGAATAAATGTACAAGGCTTCCCTGTTCCTACTTTGTTTCTCTTTGTTATGTTATTTTGCTTCTCTATCATTTCCAATGAATAGTCTAGAGGAAATTTTATCCCACCTAAAAAAACTCACTCTAAAACATGATTCCTGAAGTTGAAATGAATCTGCCATTTCAGTGAGTGTGATCAAATTTCTATTATCAAAGAGTATGCATTACATAATGATCAATAGAGAAGAGCCCATACCACCTTGTATGTAGAAAAGTACTCAAAAGTTTAGAAAATTTATTTCTCTAGCTAACCTACAGACAGACAGCAATTTTCAGAGAAAAATTCTTAACCAATGTTTCTAAATTCATTTTGAGCAAATAGGTGGACTTAAAATTCTGAGGACTTTTCTGTGGCAATTTAGCCATGACATTATGTCATCTAGGAGTGTGGATTCATTTCCTCAGTGAAACTCTATTTCTTTTGTGTCTTCATTCCAAAGTCAAGATATCTCTTGACTAGGCTAGATCATGAAAAATAAGATAGAGCTGGATAGCCATCCTGGATCTCTAAGAGGATATGGAGACTCTGGCATGGGTACCCACTGTCCCTATGCAGTAACATACATTGCTGTGCTCAAATCCAAAGGCTGCCCATCTCGCCATGCCCAGGAGTCATAACCATCAAATTGAGCTATGTGTGTGCACTCCTTTGTGATGCTACAAATCTACTGACCTTACTATAAACAGGGAAGTCTAATGAGAAAGCCTACATCTAATACCAGCATCTATCTCTCTGTACATTCTGGCCTGAGTAATGAACTTCATTAATGTGGTTTAGAAGGCACTATCATGGGCATGACCAAGCCCCAATCTACAGAAGTTCAGGTAATCTTCTAAACATCTACCAAAAAATTGAATCTTAAGAAAATAATAGGCTCAACCCTTTTTCTCAGAAGTTTTTTCAGGTGTGGAATACATTAGAACAGGCACTAGTCTCTTGATTACTATAAAAAGGCCCTGTGGACTCCCGTGGATCTGTGGGTGCTGAATACTGATCTGTCTTTAGTCCCTCAGATATATGTAGTTCTTTGTGTTAAGGTCACCCCCTAAACTGATGTTTACAGCCAAGGATTTCCTTCTTTTCATGAGGTTAAACATAAAACCCCACATCATTTCTTTTTACATATTTCTATTGATTGAACCTAGATGTGAGTACACAACCTAGGACATAGAATTTTAAAATTTCAATACAAAGGAGTCCACAGAATGAGAAAGTATATTAGGAGATGATAAAAATAATAATAACAAATTAACTGAAGATTTCTTGAAAGTTATTGGGCTTTGAGTTATCAAAGAAAAGCAAAATTATTATGGTTTGAACTATGTTAATGGTATATGACAGAGAAAAGATCATACACAGGACTCAATGAATCTACAATATTGACCATGGATGAATAATTAAATGGATGAATGAATAAAGGGATGTCAATCCACACTAGTTTGTTCATTTAGATTTCTTCCCGTGATTTTCTGTCTAGTAAGAATTTAGGCCCTACAAGACTTCCTCTTAGCAACTGTCCTGTGAAGGGCATCTTTGACTTCCTTGTTCCTCAAGCTGTAAATAAGTGGGTTCAACATGGGGATCACTGCTGTGTAAAACACAGACACCACTTTATTGATGTTAAGGGAGAAACTTGCACTTGGTCGCACATAAATAAAGAAAAGAGTACCATACAGGATGGAGACAGCTGTCAGGTGAGAAGAGCAGGTGGAGAAGGCTTTGTGCCTCCCATTGGCAGAGTCGATCCTCAGAATGGCAGTGAGAATGTAAACGTAGGAGACTAGGATAGTCACACCACTGAAGACTCCCACAGCTCCAGCCACGATGAAAACTACCAACTTATTGAGCCCAGTGTCAGCACACACAAGGGAAAGCAAGGGGGACATATCACAGAAGAAATGATTGATGACATTGGGGCCACAAAAGGGGAGACGGAATGCATTGGTTGTATGAGTCATGGTGTTCATGAACCCAATGACATAGGGACCAACCACCAGCTGGATACAGAGTCTCTGGGACATGGCAACGGAATACAATAATGGGTTGCAGATGGCTACATAGCGGTCATAGGCCATGGATGCCAAGAGGAAACACTCTGCCGCCACAAAGAACCCAAAGAACCACTGCTGCAAAGCACAGCCCAAGAAAGAGATGGCTTTCCTTTTCACAAAGAAGTCAGTGAGCATCTTGGGGCTCACGACTGAGGAGAAGCAGATGTCCACAAAGGACAAATGGCTGAGGAAAAAGTACATAGGTGTGTGAAGGCGGGAATCGATCCGTATCAAAATAATCATACCCAAGTTTCCTGTCAGGTTGATGATGTAGAAACTCAGAAAGATCAGGAAGAGGAAGACCTGCATTCGGGGGTTGTAATTCAAACCTGTGAAAATGAACTCTGTGATCCTGGTGTAGTTTGCACTGGCCATTGACTGGTTGGAGTTTCCACTAGAAGAGAAGAGGAGTGACAACAGATTTGATAAATATGTCTTCAAAAATGGGACACAGCAAAAACTTACTAGAAACTGGAATTGTGTATGAGATAATATGAGTTGGTTGCATGCTGAAGCTAGGGGAAAAAAAGGGAAATGTACTCCTGTACAGGATCAGCTATACTATTGAAGAATGTGTAGATGCCATTGATATACAGATGGAAAAAAATAGAAGCCCAGAAAAAACAAGCAGGTGCTTCAGTTTCCATAATTAAATGCTAACAGAGGCAATTTCAGAATAGATGTCTATTAACTCCCACTTGAGTGAACTTTACCTGAGTTCACCAGGTTGCCACACTCCTGGTGAAATGATGCAGGAGAATGGAAATGAATCAAGCTAGAGAATAAATGAGCAGCCTCTCATTTTCAGGACATATGCTGTGCACTTGTGATCATAACTTAAAGCCAAGTGCATGCTCTCCAACTGCTCTGGACTCCACATATTCTGACCATGAGAAAGTTGATTTTCTTTTCTGAGAAGCCATAATAATAATGGCAATACCAGCCTTGTAAATTATTGTTAGGATTAAATAAGATAGCATACCTGAAGCATTTAGCAGTCTTATTGAGTATCTAAATAAGTGCACAAATATTGTTGATATTTTTGCCTTACATATTCTTTTTAATAGTCCTGCAGGCTAAATATTACCATCTCATTTATATAGGAGAAAAATTGAGGCTCAATATCCATATTCATAATGCTAGTGACTAGCAGAGGTGCACTTTGACACATCTGTCAAAATGGACTGCTCTTTCTGACACTGCAGAAAAGTTTCCTGTATTTTCACAATTCTATTCATCTCAAAGAAATCCAAATTTTATTTCACTATGAGTACAGGGCAATACATTATTGGTTCCCTGTCTCTGGTGTATTGGAGTCCAGCACCATACTTAATACTAGATAATTTTCCTTCAGTTTTCTAATTTTAAATGTATTATTTAACTTTAGCAAAGCATTCTATGGGGTCAAAAATACAGTTTACATTATACCATTTGCTTCAGAAAAAAAAAAGATGGGATAGCCAGCCAAACTGTTTACCCATCACACTCACCTCTTGCTTAAATATTTTCAAGAGTCTAATAACTGCTCCAGGATCCATCACACACTATATATCAGTCTTCCACTTGACAGTCACCTGACACTCCTAACCTCTTTCCTACCAGTCTTGGTTTCTACACCTGCCCAAGTTTTCTACTCATCTTTGCACATTTTAGTTCTTAGTTTCTCTTTTCTGTTTGGTGCTCAGCATAGAATATAGTGCTCCATGAAAGTCAAACCACACAGAATGGGAGACACAACCAGCTCTTAAGTTCAGAGCACTAGGATAATATCCATGCAATCTGCTAGCCTTTCCTTAGCAGGAAAAGCACCCAGTTGCTTTAGACAAGGAAGAAGCAGAATTCAGTGCTATCTTTTCCTCTTACCCTGCTGTTAAATTATCTCTATCCAATTTTATACTTATGTGATTATAGTTTGATCCAGCTACAGAGTCTAAATTTATCTCTACAGAAGTTACCTCTTCTTAAATTTTGCTCAACATCCAACAAAGGTGAGGATTATACTTTTGAACTAAATGTATGATTTATTTCAAATTTATTTAAAATGATTTATGTTCTCCTAAACATGTTAAAAGTCAAGCAGAAAGAAGAACAAAGATAATTTAGAAGATCTCAACTTACATTCTAATGGGCTCTCCCTTCTTCAAAGATGACAAGAACTAAAGTAAAAATGAGCCCAGTTTCTTAGGTTTCACCACTTCCTTCAACATGGCTACCCTCACACAGAGAATGGGGCAAAATTTTCAATATTCATTTGATTTTATGTCTTATCCTCTTCTCTAAAGAAAATCTTTGACAACACTGTAAAACATGTTCAGAGTCTTCACAGGTGAGATAAAAGTTTCCTGAAATAGTTGCATCATTTTTTTTCTTTGTTGTTGTTTTATGAAGATAATGTGTCCCCAAAGCGAACCATATCTTGGGAATGAGGCCACTCAGGGAAAGTGCAATTATAGTTTTGCTTCATATCCTTGGTATGTCCAATGAGATCTGCTTTCTGATAATTTAATGTTTTTTTTCTAACGGAATGTAGACTCTCTGTTACCTCTAGTTCAAGGCTAAGTAAGAAAACACCATAGAATTTTTTGTAAATTGAAGTTGCTCAGACAGGGTAAGGCCTACTCTCTTCTGCATTAATACCTTGAGAGCCAAGGCTAAGAACGCAGACAATAGACTTTCCCCAGATCTAGCATTTACCACATATTGCCAAAGGCATAATTTTTCAAAGACTTCGTCCAAAATATGCAATCAGTTTAACTATTGTGGGCAAGGGCTGAAAAAGAATAACTACTGATGACATATTTACTGGTCGTTAAACTTTAGCAGATTATCTCTGAGCTGTTAGCATATGGCAGAGGAAATACATTCTTTATTGCTAAGAAATAAAAACAAAACAAAAGCTTTAGTGTGATGTTTTGCCTCTCACACAAACAGCCTGAGCTTGTCAAAACAGAGTCCATGTGAAAACCTGAATTTTGGTTCTAGCCCAAGTAATAGAAAAACTACAAGTTCTTCAGCATGCAACACTTCTCTGCTCTAGAAGGTTTTGTTTAGTTTGCTTTGTTTTCTTCTTAATTTCTTAACACATCACTGTATTCTTTAAAGAGATTTTTTCCTATGAGACCTTAATTCTTGATATAACTTTCTGTTGACCCTATAGCTGAAAGAATTTTTTATTGAGATATAATTGACATAGACCATTATGTTAGATTCACATGTGCATCATAATAATTCAATCTTTATAAATATAGCAAAATGATACCACTATAAGTCTAGTTAACATTTTTTCCATACATAGTTACCAAAAAATTTTTTCTTGTGATGAAGACTTTTAAATCTACTCTTAGCCACTTTTAAATATGTAATATTTATTACATCCTTAAAGAGCCTTTAGATATTGCTCTTTTGTTTATTTATTTTTAATTATAATTTTCTCAGAGGACTGAGAATTGATTTTCCCCCTTTTGCAGGGTAGCACATTTTGACTAATTATTAAGAAAATAATTATTTTCTTAAACTTACAATTGAAAAATCTCTTCTAGGATTTGTGGGCTTCCTCTTATTGATTTTTATCTAACATGGTGAAAATTGTGAAGCTAAATACTTGAATCTGTTAGCTTCAATTATCCCTTCTGATTCAATTGTCTGACCATCATAAACATACACATAACATCCATTGTTGAATCTTTATGTGTTTGATATCATTGTGTTTCTTCTTATCTTGTTAATTGTGTTATTTTTTTTCTCTTTCTCTTGCAATAGTTTTTCAAATTAGTACAAGGATTTGGACTTCTAAGTGTTAGTTCTTTAAAGCTTCCCATGTGGCTTTTTAAAAATTAAATTTATTGGAGTGATATTGGTTAATAAAATTATACAGGTTTCAAATGTACAATTCAATAATATATCATATGTATATTGCATTGTGAGTTCGCAACCCAAAGTTAAATTTTCTTTAATCATCATATATTTGACTCCATTTACCCTTATCTACCTTTCCCCTCTCCCCTTTCCTTCTGGTAATCACTAAACTGTTGTCTGTCTCTATAAGATTCTGTTTGTCTTATTCATTTGTTGCTTTCAGTTTTATAACCTACATACGAGTGAAATTTTAAGTTCTCAGCTTTTTCTATCTGACTTACTTTGCTTAGCATGATTAATCTCAAGATCCATCTGTATTGTCTCAAATGGCAGTATTTCATCTTTTCTTATAGCTAAGTAACATTTCATTATATATATATATGTGTGCCACATTGTCTTTATCCAGTCATGTATTGAAAGGCATTTCTGTTTGCATGTCTTGGCCACCGTGAATAATGCTTCAATGAACATTGGGGTGAATAAATCTTTACAAATAAATGATGTTTTGCAATTTTGGGGGTAGATATCCAGAAAAAAGATCACTGTGTCATATGATAATTCTATTAATTTTTTGAGGAACTGCCATACTGTTTTTCACAATGGGTGTACCAATTTACATTCTTGACAGCCATGTACAAGGATTCCTTTTTCCCCACAACCTCTCCAACACTTGTTATTACTTGCCCTGTTGATGGTAGCCATTCTAACAGGTGTGAGGTGGTATCTCATTGTAGTTGTGATTTGCATTTCCCTAATAGCTAGTGAAGCTGAGCATCTTAATAATACTTTTACTAAAGGAAGCATTAGACTGTTTTATTGTGATTGATAAGCTGATGCTGCCATCTGGTGGCATAGTTTAGCAACATTTTAAGGAAGAAATACTAGTGTTACTTCACTCTGTCTACTCCTTATTTGAACATATCCTATATTTAAACAGACCATATTAACAGATAACTAAAGAGTAAAATGAGGCAGGAAAATTATGTTTCATTAAAAAATGTAAAATTGTGCATGTCATGGATACTGAGAGCACATACTGTAAAACAAACCCTCATGTTCCAAAATAATACTAAATATTTAAAATCAGATTTCTAAGAATTCAGGATGGAAGGACATTTTGAGAGATCTTTATGAACACAAAATTAGAAAAAGAATAATATCATTCTTAAAATATAATGAGGTTTTATCACATTACTTTCAAAATGACCCCTGGGGAAAACAAAAGCTTGCTATGCCTTGGTGGGCCTCACAAACAACATCTCTGCCATCTACTAGATGCCTGACCTGAGGCATATGGCACAAGCTCTCTGAAGTCTCAGTTTACCCAGCTATAAAATGGATCTAATAACTCATACCAAAAGCAAGAGCTAAAGTGTTCAATGAGATGTTTACAAAACACTTCTCATCCTGTCTATGATATAGTAGATCTTCAGCAAACATATAAGAAAATTATTATTAAAGAATAAATGTTTTATACTAATAACTGATTCTAAGTGATATTAGCAAAGGAACAAATTGAAAAAAATCAAAACTGCAACTTCAGGAAATAAAACACACATACACACTTACATGTGACATGTAAGCAAAGACAGGCTTGAATGTCAATTCTGTGCCTTTCTGTTTATTATCTCAATGGCTGTCAGGCTCATTATCTATAAAAATGTTTTTGTGCCTATGACACAAAAAATAATAAATAACAAATAGCTATTACTAATTTTTTTATTAAAGAACTGCAATACATTCTGTACTTTACATGCACAAATCATGTAATTGCAGTGACAAAATCCCAATGATGAGTTATCACTATGAGCAGGGCGTACAGGGATATAGAAAGCCTTTGTAAAACATGAAAGTAGTATTAGAAAGTGGTATCATTCTACTTACTGAGTAATTTACTATTTTTTAGTATTATTGCCATATAATTAACATATAACATTGTATTAGTCCAAGGAATACAACATATTTTGATATATGTATATATTGTGAAATGATTAGACAGTAAGTAGAGTTAGCATCAATTATCTGTTACATTTTTGTTTTCATGTGATGAGAACTTTTAAGATCCAGTCTCTTAACAACTTAAAAATATATAATAATGATTTATTAAATATAGTCACTGTGCTGTTTATTACATTCTCAGAACTTATTTACCATGTAACTGGAAGTTTTGACCATAATACACTTTTTAACAATTTATATAAAGAGTCAAGGCCAAGCTCATAGACAGTTGATGGATCTTAACACCTATGAAGCAGAACAGTTAAGTCACTGGTTATGATTACTAAAACCAGGATTTAACAAATCGTTCATTTTCTGATCACAAACCTTGAGAATACTTTTAAAGACTTGGGGTTCAACAATCTACTCCAACTCTTTCCCATTAAATGAGAAACTGAAAAATCAAATGAAAACATTTTAACCTAAAAACATTGCATGACTTGTCAAGGACACGTAGTAATACAGAGTGAATTTCAACACAAAAATAGGACTCTTGTCACCCAGCCCTTGTTCTGGCATCTTGCATGTAGATTAGCTTTCTCCCTGTAGTACAAATGGTATTCTGTTTTACCTACTCATCAGGAACTTCTTCCTTCTAAACATCCTTCTGAATGAATCCTTGACTTCCTTGTTTCTCAGGCTATAGATAAGTGAGTTCAACATGGGAATCACAGCCGTATAAAACACAGAAACCACTTTATTGATATCCAGGGAGACACATTGATATACATAGATAAAGAAAAGTGTCCCATACAAGATAGAGATGGCTGTTAGGTAAGAAGAGCAGGTGGAGAAGGCTTTGCACCTCACATTGGCAGAGCGGATCCTCAAGATGGCAATGATGATGTAAATGTAGGAGACGAAGATGATCACACCACTGAGTACTCCTATAGCTCCAGCCAAGGCGAACAGTAAAAATTGATTAGCCTGGGTGTCTGCACATGCCAATGAAAGAACCAGAAGAGGGTCACAGAAGAAGTGATTGATGATTTTTGGACCACAGTAAGCTAGGCAAAAGGCAAAAGTCATTTGGGTCATGGCACTTAAAAGACCCATGGTATAAGGCCCTATGACCAGCTGCACACAGACCCGCTGGGACATAATGAGCATATACAACAAGGGCTTACAAATAGCTTTATATTGATCATATGCCATGGAAGCCAGGAGGAAACACTCAGTCACTACAAACTGACCAAAAAATACATACCTGGGCAGCACAACCAAAGAAAGAGATTACTTTTTTCTCCACAAAGATGTCAGTCAACATCTGGGACCAATGACAGAAGAAGAGCACATATCCATAAAGGATAGGTGGCTGAGAAAAAAGTAAATGGGGGTGTGGAGTCGGAAATCTATACAAATAGGGGTGATTATCCCCAAGTTTCCCAGAATAGTGACAAGATAAACCAAGATAAATATCATAAAGAGAACAACCTGGTACTGGAAACGATTGGTTAAGTCTGTGGAAAAAAAAACTTATTTACCAAAGTTTGATTTTCATAATCCATTCCTCTGTTTAATTCTGTAATGATAAAGAGAAAATTTTTCATTTGCAATACATTCATAATTGAGGGCTTCTTAATTTTAAATCTGCACTTGACTTCTATTTTTCTACATTTCATAGAGCAGGCTGACAAAGTGTACTCAAGTTCTAACCCAGTGGTCACCCTATCTGCTAACTATCTGTGTGACACCAAGTCTCTGAATCTCACTGAGCTCTTCAGTTTCCTTCTTGATCAAACAGGATTTTGAAGGAGAATCATAAAATTATAGACATAGAGTGACCTTCGACAATAATCTGAAGTAAATCCTCTAATTATGTGAGGTTATATTTCTAAAATTCTCTCACCTTTGACCAAGGTTGAACTTGATTAATTCCAGCTGATACCTAGTCTCACTCTAGGTGAAAGGTGTTAAGAATGTAGCTTCCTCACCAATTCCTCTAGATTCTAGGAAAAAACATCCATTGTATTATCTAAAATATAACTTCTAATGTCTAAAGAAAAAAAATGTAAACTCAGACAAGATAATCTGGTTTTGGAAAAGGAACAAATTCTCAATAATATCGCCAAAACTCCTATATGCCTCTATCACTGGTGTATGGTACGCCCATTAATCTCATCAAATACCATCAGACTTTTTAGTCCATCCAAGAAGAGACCAGTTCCTCAAAATCGAGTAGCTATTAAAATACTGTTAACAGAAACTTGGAAAGAAAATAATATTTTAAGGAGAAAAAGGACACACTTGGGCACTTATCCCAGAAAAATGAAAACTATGTTCACATAAAAAATACAATTTTGTTCATATAGGTATTATTCATAATAGCTGACCATTCAAAACAACCAAAATGCCCTACAATAGATGACTGGTTAAATAAACTGTGGTATATTCATACCATAGGAAGCTATTCAGTGATAAAAAGAAGGAAAATATGATATATGCAACAACTTGGATGAGTCTTGAGGGCATTAGAGTGAATTAAAAACAGCCAATTTTAAAATATCACATGTTCTATGGTTCCATTTATATTATCCACTCAACTCAAAATAGAAAAATTGCAGAGATAGAGAACAGGTCAATGGTTGCCTGGGATTAGAAAAGAGAGCAGTGGCATGACTATAAAGGGATAGCACCAGGAGATCTTCATTGAGTTGGCATAATAGTGCATCCTGCTTGCAGTGGTGATTACATAAATCTACACACATGATAAAATAATGTAGAACTATTCACACACATTATACCAATGTTGATTTTCTATTTTCTGTGTTGGCCTGTTTTGTTTAGATGTAACCATTTCAGAAAACTGGGTGAAGGGTGCCAGCTACCTATCTGTACTATCTCTCAATCTTCCTCTGAATCTATTTATTCAAAATAAAAAGGTGTTTTAAAAAATATTAATTTTTTTTTTATTTTAAATGAGAAATGAGACAAATGGGAAGTAAGGATAGAAAAAAAAAAGGAAAGAAAAAAAATGAGGGAAGGGAGGCATTCATTTTGGACCTTAAAATAATCCTAACGATTCCAACAACATATTAGATGAAAGTATTATTTCAGTGTGCAGCAAAAGAAGTATTGACAGTAGTCTAACAGCATTCTCTCCTGGTAAGAAAGCTTAAAAAGGGTTTTGATTAACAGAAAATTAATGAGATAAAAATTTGCTAACCTCCTGTGGTCTCAGAGGCAATGGAGCTGGGGCAGATTTTAGGATTAATCAGAAAAACTATACCTTAGTAGTAAATTGTTTCAAGATTTAATATTTTGTAAACATAGAAACTCATTTCAGATCTTTTATATTTGTATTCATTATTACTCAAAGAAGATGGAAACAAAGCATTTTCCATTTCAGCATAAATTCAGATAATGAAAAAATTTCATGAGGATGAAATATATATACCCATTTATGATCTCAACCATTTCAAACTATTGTGTGAAAACAAGTGTCTGACTGTCAGAATGCATATTACTTTAGCTTCCCAGCCTCACCTAATCCAAAAATTCTAAAACATAGAAATTTTGGTCCTAGGTATGCGTGCAACCACAGGAATGAACTGCATAAAATTCAAGTCAGCTGATTGAGAGAAAATATTTCTACTTACCACACCAAATCTAGGTAAAGTTTTTTTGAAAAAAAAAAACGAGAACCAGAGAAGACAAAGCCTCAGAATGCTAACATTCAATGAGCTCCTTAATCTTGCAGCACATTTCAGAATCTCTCTGCCAAATGCAAAATCAAACAAAGTATACATTGAAGTTAGGTCATTCAAACCAAAAACACAGACCAAATATTCTATTTGTACCAGATTATTCTTCAGGGCAAGCTTAGAGATGTTTTCTTGGGCTCCTGGACTTATTTTTTATATCTGGCCTCCTGGAGACAATTTAGAAAATCACTTAACTAACTTGTCTGAAGAAACATGCTCTAGACTCTGCGTGTTAGCTTCAAAATTAACATTCCCTGATGTGACAATGAATGAAGCTTTGTCATTCTTCTCAGCTCCTTCAGATGTCTAGGAACGATATAGTGGTACCATCTTGAAGCCTGATCCTTCCAACAACACTTTTAAGAAGAGTTCATTGACTCAATTCTGCACAACACATAGCAAAGGTTTTTCTAAAGAGCTGTTATGTGAACTAGAGCTGAGTCCTTCAAGATGCCAGATGCTCAGGATACCAGCCCTATAGAGGAGAATTCAAAACAAAGTTATCATGTGAGAGAATAATTTGGAGACTTTGAGTCAAATGTAATTGCACAGAACAAAACTGTGTCTCCTGCCCCCAAAATCTGAAATTCCGGTTTTGAGCCTTTAGCTGCTGCAGGATGAGCACCTACCATTGGGCATCATGTAGATTTGAGAATCTAAAATACAGCCCTGCTTCAGAGAGATGACAATTGGAAGGTGAGTCTGGGTACACAGCAGCATTGAAGATCCTCTGATGGACCCAGGAGTTGCTAAGAGGGTAGTCTCATTGTAACCAGAAGGTTTGGAAATAGTGTCTTGGACATGATGAATCTCAAAAGTAGGCTAAGATAGAAGTAAAAAAGAATAAGACAGACTGGGGTGTATATGAAGCAATGGAGAACTCTAAATTTGAATAGCATCTTTAAGTTACAAAAGTGTTCCACATTGGCTGCATAAAAATTTCAAATATTAGAGTAGAACATATGTTCGAGCTCAAGTTTCATAAATATTTTAACATTAGGCAAAATAGTTTGAATTTCTGTAAGGAATGAGGAATCTTTCAAGGTATTTCAGAAAACAGACAATATCTATTTACATAAAAGTTGTCACAGGACATTAATTTTGATACTGAAGATGTTTGTTCTTCTAAGTGCTTTGAGAGCATCAACTCTTGAAATCTTATAAGAATCCAATGAAGTGGATTAATAGAAAGATCTAGGTTATCTACCTCTTGCCACCTCACTAAGTCCTCTCTCTGTTCTTGGAACAAGCAAAGAAGAATTCTACTTCAAAAGCTTCTTCTCTCTTCCTTCTGCTACTAGTATCTATCTAGAGAGCTACACAATTCTATTCTTCACTTTATTCGGTTTTCTGCCAAAATGCCCCCTCATTATTTTTTGTAAAAGAGTATAGCTAAGCCCACCAAAAAACTCGCTCACTTTCTCCTTACTCCTTAGTTTTGTTTTTATTCAAAGCAATTATCACTACTTAATATTAAAATTGTATGGCATCCTATCACCCTCTAAGAATAAGGAGGTCAGCACAGGCTGGAACCAAGTGAACCTAGAACGAAACACTGACTTTTTTTCTTTCTACATATATAGCTTTGTATTATTAACACATGTTTAAAAGGACTGAAGAATACTCAGCTCACAGTGCTTTGTGAAAAAGTGGATTAAGTAAAATAAGCAAAATACTCATTACACAGTAAGTGCTCCTAAAACTTAATTCCTTATTTTTTTCTTCTCTCTTCTAAGTGTTTCTGGAACCTCAGGTCACCTTTAGTTTCTCTCTCGTCATGATTCCATAGCACCATAACATCCCTTTAATACAGCATTTATCAAATATATTATTTTGCAGCATAGAACAATTTGAGCAAAGCAAATCTGCTTTACTAATGTCTGTATCCCCTTTGCTTATCAGAGTGCATGTAGGGGCCAAAGGTGTTAGGGAATTAAAAAAACAAATGCGAGAGAAAGAAAATTATCAATATAATTTCAACCATATTTTCTTCAACTGCACATCACCCCTAGACAGTATCATTTTACAGTTATGAAGACAACATATACCTCAGTCTGATTCTCAGCAGTGAAACATGGAGATAGCAAAACACTAACAAGCACAAACAAAAACAAAGCCAGAGACACAATCTCAAGCGATGCTGTCATCTTATTTAGAAATATGGGCTTTAGGCTGGAGATAAGATAAGGGAACACACCATCTTGTCTTCAAATACTGAAGGAGCTATTGTGACAAAGGGTTATTATGAACAACTGTGGTGGTACTTTTTTCTCTGAGTAGCCCCAGAAGACAGATGGTGTCCTACGGGATTTCAGTTGTAAGGTCACAAATTTAGGCTCAAAGGTAAAACAAATTTCAAAAATTAGAAAATTGCAAGAGTTAATAGCTGATTTTGGAAGTACAAAAATCAACAGCATTTTAGGGGACACATTCAGACAGTGACCAGACAATAACTTGTCAAGAATATTGCAAGAATTTTGAAGTGAAAATGTTGAGCAATGCATCTGTAAAACATTTGTGCATCTGAATTCCTGTCATCTCATTATGTTATTCTAATTCAGAGTAATGACATTTTAAAATTTTTTCTCTATATTCCATATAAACACAATTCAAGATATCATAATGAATAAACAATGCTAATATTGATAAATTCTTGATTAATATTGCTGATAAAATTAATATTGCTCATAAAACAGAAATAGGAAAAGAAAAACAGACCATTTTTAATGACCCACAGAAAGTCAAGGTGTAGGAGATGGTGGGACAGTCATATAAACACCCTACAGCCTCACTATTCAATGTGTATTTCATGAATCAGTTGCACCAGTATCACCTGGGAGTTTATAAAAAAATGCAGACTCTGAATCCCCACGATAGTTGAACTCAATCAAAACCTGCATTTTGACAAAATCCTCAGATCTCTTGCGCTCTCTCTCTCTCTCTCTCTCTCTCTCTCTCTCACACACACACACACACACACACACACACACACACAATCTTGTAAGCACTGACATACAGTGTCACTTATATTTCTCCATATGTGAATCTCTCAGTGAATAACCTATGTAAACAAGGATAATATAAAATGCCATTACCCTATGATGTCTAATATTAATTATAAAATTGAATTTTATGTCATAGATTTTTTTAATAAAAAGAGAAAGTACCATTGTGTTATTTCTTTGAAGTTTCAAAATTTGTATTTCCCCAAAATTCATATGTGAAAACCCTAACTTCTAATGTGACTATGTTTGGAGATAGGGCCTTTAATGAAGTAATTAAGGTTAAATGAGGTCATAAGGGTGGGGCTCCAGAACTATAAAAGAATTCATTTCTATTGTCTGTGCACCCAGTCTGTATTATTTTGTTGTGACAGCACTAGCAGACTAATGCAGTTTGATTAAAACTTTCCAAAAAAAAAATTGAGTGTTAAAAAAGAAAGAACATTAAAGTTACCAAAGAGAAAATAAACAGACATTGTAGACAGGACCAACAAAACTGTAAACAGCAACAAAAGAAAAAGTTGAGCTCTATTTATCTGAAAGACAGATTTTTACACTCTCTCACCCAGTTATCTCCTCATGCATACCTATGTCCTTCCTTATCTTCAGTTGCTCTCAAGGCATTCTATGTAATTTTATTCAAAGCCAGCCTATCTAATCCTGAATCTGATTCCATGAGCACATGCTTACTCAAGAACATCTAACTTGCATTTGGCCACACTCTCATGTCTTCAGTTTTCCCCTCTACCAAAGCACTTCAGTGAGGTTTAATAATTTTATAGTGTCTAATATTTAAAGAAAACTCCCATCTGTTCCTTATGCATACTACTTTCTACTCTATAACTACTTTCTACTCTATTATACAGGAGTACTGTCTCGGCTCCCTCTCCTGACTTTCATTCTTGAACCCACTCCAAACAGACTTTCATCTCCATCACTCCACCAACTGCTCTTGTCAGAGTCACCATTGATGTCCACATTGTCAAATGCAACAGTAAGTTATCAGTATTCATTGAAGATAATGCAGTGTTTAATACTGTTGACTGCTTCCTCTCTCCTAAAATGATTTTTCTAGGTGGCTTCTTAACACTCTCCTGATTCCCATCTTTTTTAGTTTAATTGTCCATATTTTCCTCATAGTCCTAATTTCTAAATGTTGGAAAACACCAGTGGCCAGCTTCTGAGCCTCTTTTTATCCCTTCATTTCCTAGAAAAGTTCATCTAGTCCTGTAGTTTTAAATATCATTCCTATGATAAGACTTTCAAACTCATCTCTTTTCTCTTCTTGTTTTGAATCCCATAATCAAATATTCAACTGCCTAAACAATACCTCCCTTGTCTTCCAATGAGAAATTAAAACAGATCATATACAAAATTAAACTATTAACTTCTTCTTCAAACTGGAATAGAGACAATATTTACTGAATATAAAAATAAGTTAGAAGCAAATATGTAGAATGAAGTATGAAGAGAAAAATCATGAGAAATACGAAAGAGAAATACACAGCACAGTGAAAACACCTAAAATGTGTGATGACAGTGAAAGAAATCACCAGAACGCGCGGTAGTCCGAGAGGAATTCCAATTTATTAAATGGAGGAGCGAGCTTATATAGGGGGAGGATCCGGTTGGGGATGGCTAGTGTTCGTGTAGGGTGTTGATTGGATTGTGGTAGGGGGGCTAGTGTTGATAGGTCTCTTGGACCTTCACTAAGATGGAGGGGGCTTTTGGCGCCGGCGGGCTTTTTTCGCGCCAGTGGGGTTGCTAAGCATCCTGGGATAGGGGATTTCGTCAGCTTCACTTCAGGTAAATGGAAAGTTACAGGGTTTGAGGGGGTGAAAAGTTAAGGGTCATTATGTTCCAACAGACAGTGCCACCAGAGAACAAAGATGGCAATAGTAAAGATTTTTCACAAAGGAAGAAAGAAATAATATTGCAGACAAGAAGCACAACCAAGCCCCAGCATGACAAAATATACTATAAAGAAAACACACTGAGGTAAATCATAGTCAAACTGCCAAGAACCAAAGAAAAAAGAAAATGCACTCAATAAAAAAAATTACTTTTGAAGGAATAATAATAAAACAATTTGAGTTCCTATCACAAATAAAAGAAAGCAAAAGAAACAAAATAACTTTAAAGTGTTAAAAAAATAATAATATCCAACTATAATTTTACACCAGGTAAACCTATCCATGAAGGTGAAATAAAGCCATATTAAAACAAAATCAAAGAAACTTTTTCATATATAGGCCTGAATTTAAAATAGATGAATGACGTTTCTTTAGTTAAAAGGAAAATTGATTTTTATGAAATATTTGGGATATATAAGACATATTTGATGAAAAGAAAAAAATGTAAATAATTTTATATGAAGATTTATTTACAAAAAAATGATAAGGCCTTGATTAGAAAACTGAAATAAACAATAACAATAACATAAAAATCAGGAGTAGGGTAAATGGAATTAATGTGTCCTAACATCCGTCCATTATCTGGAGAGCAAGACAAAAACTAATTCATGTTAGATTCTGACACATCAAGAATGCATGTTGTAACTCTAGTCACTAAAAGAATAGTATAAGAATGTATAACAACCAAATAATAGTGAGGCTATCCACTCATCATGTGAATCAGAACTTTTTATACATTTAAAAGCCACACCATCTAATCATTGAATAAATACTTATTAAATACATATGATATCCAAATAGTAATTGAATGTATCAGTTTAATAAAATAACATGGTGCTTACATTTTAGTGAGGGAAGATAATAAACCATAAATTCAAAAACCATTTTAAGGGTATTACAGGATATAAGGTGATAAATGCTATGGAGAACTGAAAAGGTAGACAAAAGTTAAGGGAATTTAAGTTTCTTGGTGTGATGTGGTGGTTAATATTCCAGAAGAAAATCCCCTTGTGCTTCCAGCAGAGGAAGAGGAAAAGGGACCATTTTCAAAGACACCATAGCACTCCCTTCTTCTTAACAGAAACGAGTTACCCAGAGCCTGACCTGGGCTCATCATCAGAACCTAAATGACCTGGAGGAAGGGAAGTAGCCAATTCCAGCAATCTCTAAACTTCCACAAGGGAAAAGGAAAATACCTAACTTCAGTTCCCTCTAGCCATCCTGTCCCAACTTATGGGGGAGGAAAAAACTGAGAAACACTTGTGAAGTTCACAGTGCAGAGGCATGGCTTCCCTGAAGGACAGACACCAAATCAGGAGACTGTAAAACACCATTGCCTGGTCACCACCTCACTAAAGGCCGATTTACAGCAGTTCCCTTTACCCAGTACATTACATCTGGCTATCAAGAAAAAATTACAAAGCATACAAAAAGGAAAAAGAGACAGAGCAAGTATCAGAACCCAACATGGCTGGGATGTAGGTATTATCAGGCCAGGAATTTTAATCAACTATGAATAAAAAGCTAGAGATCAAAAACACTGTAACAAGTAAAAAAATGCCTTGATGGGCTTATTAAAAAACTGAACATGGCTAAGGAAAGAATCCGTGTGCTTGAGGGTATGTCAATAGAAACTTCAAAAACTGAAAAGCAAAGAGAAAAAGAGTAAAAAACAGACTAGAATGTTTAAGGACTATGGGACAATTACAAAAAATTTAACATATGCGTAATGGTAATATAAGAGGGAAAAATGATAAAGGAACAAAAGAAATATTTGAAACAATAATGGCTGAGAATATCTGCCAAGTAATCTTAAACAACAAACCAAAGATCAATGTAGCTCAGATAACACCAAGCAGGATAAATTCTAACAAAAACTATATACTTAGGTATACAATTTCCAAAATACAGAAAATCAAAGATAAAGAAAAAAAATCTTGAAAAAAGCCAGAAGCAAAAAACACCTCACCTACAGAGGGACAATGATAAGAATTATATCCAACTTCCCCTCAGAAAATCAAAGATAAAGAAAAAAAATCTCAAAAGAAGCCATAAACCAAAAACACCTCACCTACAGAGGGACCATGAAAAGAATTATTTTCAACTTCCCCTCAGAAACCATGCCTTATGAAAGTTGAAGACCGTCCCCCCTCCCCTCCCCAGGAACCCATATTACAGATCAGAAGACCTGTGTAGAGACCTTAATTGACAGATAATTTCCCTACTAACATTGGAACTTGGTCACTCTTTCTTTACAAAATGAGATCACTTAAAGAGTGATAGAATAAACAAAAAAAAATGTGTCTCCAATTTAATTTCTGTCACTGCCTAATGTGAAAAATCAGCTGAGAACTATCTTCACTAATTAAAACAAAAGCAAAAATCTATCTTAACATGTACCATGTTACACATATAAAGTCTGAAGGACAAGAATATGATGCTATAAGAGAAAAATACAGAGGGGTTCTAGTTAATCAGAGAATTAGGGTGATTCTCTAACTAGAAGTAGCACTAAAGCACTATCTGAAAAACAAATATAGAGTTATCCATGTGAATATGGTAGAAAGAGAATTTCCCCAATGAAGAATACATTAAGATATCAGGTCAGTAATAACTAAAGTTATAGAAAGACAGTTGGTTTGAATATATTTGCATATACTTGAAGGATAGTAATTCAGAAAATTTATAATTAACACTTGCTTCTTACTATTCTCCTCATCACCTCCTTTCAATAGATTTTGCATCATGAATATTTACAAAACAATTTAAAAGACAGTATATATTCAGATCTCATACTAAGACATGACTCTCTCAAATGCTGACTTGTGGCTTGAGATGTTATATAGTGTAAAAACAGAATAGAGTCATTGAAAGGTAAAATATGACTGAGAATAAAACTTAATTTGTCTAGATAAAGATAGGAAAAATTGCATTTCCTTCGTCACACCTAAGCCAAAGTGTTAATTATTCTTAGTAAAATGGTGTTGGAAAACTTCACAAGATCAACAATTAATAATATTAATTGTATATTCATCTTTGATCTGGATATCTTATATTTAGAAATAGATGCTATGGAAGTATAAATATGAGATAAAATGTTGCAACATCATTAGTAGGGGAAATAAAAGGAAACAATCTGAATTTCTATCATTAGGAGAACTATACATTCTTTTCATGGAATGTGCTACAAAAGCTATAAAATATTGCTTTATGTGGGTATTTTTAAGATAATATTTAGTATATATTTCAAGTCACTATATTTACATTGTGTTTCTTTAACTTAATATTTTATTATCATTTCAAAGTTTTTAATAAAGAGAAAACTTATCACTAGTATAAAAATTATAGACTCTGGAAGTTGGGGGAAATTAGAGATTCTTGGAGGAAAAAAGTGAGAGACTGAAGCATAGAGTTGTTGAGAATATCTCCATCTAACTTAGTTTTTGACAAAGATTTTATTCACCAAAGTTTAGAAATGTTTCGTGAGATCATAGAATGATAGAATATAGAATCGCATTAAGAGAAGGCATTGAGTCCATCCCCTTCAATTTATTTATTTACTGATAAATCTATTTATTCATTTGTTTTGACACATTGCAGTTTTTCAAGTGAATTTTAATTACAAAATTAAACATGTGTTGTAAGACGAGTCCAACAATTTAAATGAGCATGAACCTTTTTGCTACTTATAATGTCATGTAACTGAAGTAACCAATATTGTTTGTAGCCTTCCACACTTCTCTTTATGTACATATGTACATATCATGTACATATGACCATATCACTGTATTTTATACATTAGGTAGATTTTACCCCCACCTTTTTCCTTGTTTTTTTTTTTAACAAAGTGTGATGATCAGTTCTCCAGATTAAACTTTGACTTTACTTTTTTCAGCTATCAATGATTACATCACAGTTTCCTCCAAACTGAAGCATGATTATCTAACTCTTTCTTTTTATAATTAGCTGCACATTTTATAGAGAAAATAAATGTTTCTCCTAATGATACAGATTCAGGTTGTTTCCTTTTATTTCCTCTACAAAAGTTGCTACAATGTTTGTGTGTGGTATTTATATTTCTATGACATAGATTTCCAAATGTAAGATATCTCAGTCAAAAAGTATATATATATATTTTTTAACAGAAATCATCAAAATATAAATTACTGTCTGAAAATATATGTACTCACAAATAGCTAGAGTAGCTATGTATAAAAGTGCTGTCTGTAACCAAATGGTAACTTTACCTGCCTTGCACATGATTTTTTAAATTTACCAGTCTGATAAATATAAAAGAAGCATTGCCTTCTCATTGTGATTTTATTTACTTGAGCCATTTGTAAAGTTGAGCAGTTATATATATGTGTACATATGTATACATACACTTAATTATTGGCCATTTGCATTTCTAGTTGTATCAATCACCAATTCGTTGCTTCATTTCTCTACTGTGTTGCATATGCATGTGTGTGTGTGTGTGTGTGTGTGTGTGTGTGTGTGTGTCTTCCAACACTTCTATTGGGACATTACTTATTGCAAATCACTTCTCTTGCAAATGTTTTTTTACAGTCTACTATTCAACATTTAACAAGGTCTATAAAATTTTTATTAAAAAACTCTTGATCTTTTTTTTAAAATATTTGCTTTTCTGGTCTCCAGTAAAATGTTTTCCCCCATATATGAACATATAAAACACCTCTTGGATTTTCTTCTGGCATAAATAATATTTCCACCTTTACTATACCTGTAAATTCTTTTGTATGTTGCATCATTTCACAAGGAGGAGACTGAACAAAAAACAACATAAACTGTACTTCTAGTATACAAGTGACCTGGTAACTGGCAGAATCAGGAATTAGAAAGAGCTTCTATTTCTTGGTATAATATTCTTTCACCATACTTTATTAAATACATCATTGCATCTGCAATACAGCAAAATCAAAATGCTGTCTTATCTACCTTTTAGAAATTCTTTTTTACCTTCCAAACTTGCTCCTGAATGCATTTTTCACCTCCTTGTTCCTCACACTGTAGATGAGGGGATTCACCATAGGGATGACCACAGTGTAAAATAGAGAAATCACTTTATTGATATCTAATGAGGAAGATGAGCCAGGCAGAACATAAATAAAGAAAAGAGTCCCATATAGGATGGAGACAGCTGCCAGGTGAGAAGAACACGTGGAGAAAGCTTTCTGCCTCCCTTCTGCACTCCGGATTTTCAAGATGGCCACCAGGATGCACACATACGAGTACATGATTATTAGGCCACTGAATATGACAATACCTCCAGCTAGAAGGAAAAGCACTAACTTATTGATCCAGGTGTCTGCACATGCTAGTGAAAGCAGTGGTGAAATATCACAGAAGAAGTGGTTGATAATATTTGAACCACAGAAGGGTAAACCAAAAGTGAGAACTGTATCAGTCATGGTGCTTACAAGAGCCATGACATAAGGCCCTACCACCAGCTGCACACACACCCTCTGGGACATAATGAGTGTATACAATAAGGGCTTACAGATGGCCATGTACCGGTCATATGCCATAGAAGCCAAGAGGAAACATCCTGTTGCCATAAAGAGACCAGAGAACCACAACTGCACAGCACAACCCATGAAAGAGATGCTTCTTTTCTCTGCAAAGATATCACACAGCAACTTGGGGGCAATGGAAGAAGAGGAACAAGTGTCTACAAAGGATAAGTGGCTGAGAAAAAAGTACATGGGTGTGTGGAGTCTGGGATCGGTCCATATGAGAGTGATCATGCCCAAGTTACCTCCCAGTGTGACAAGATAGATGAAGGAAAGCATGACAAAGAGGACAATCTGCTGATGGAGATGATCTGTGAGGCCCAAAAACAGAAATTCAGTCACTGTTGTCTGATTTTTGTTTCCCATTGTTCATTTATAACCTATAAAACAAATTTAAAAAAAAACATTTTATTTTTAAAAAATCAATTGGCACATACTAAATAGCTATTTAATTGCAAAGTTTTTTTATATGTGTAAGAGGCAGTTATGAAAATAAAGTTAGAGTGCTTGAACTTATTTTATATACTGATTTGTGCTATTTATGCACGCATACCATGTAAAATACGATAATTCATACTTTATTTTTTCTGGGGTGGGAACACTATTCAGTACCCTCTGAACCAAAAAAGGAGTCCAACTACAAAATCTAAACTTTCTTGGATTCTAAAATGGTATTTGAAATGAGATTTAGTCTGTATTTTATCTTTATTCTATGATAGTATAATAATATTCACCTAGGTATTATAAGAAACTATGAAAATTTTAGATCCTAATTACATTTGGAGTATGATAACTAGAACAGAGATGTAGCCCTTTCGGTTCCTGTCTTGATGAAATAGATAATAATTTGTGGATATTACAAATGCATATGATATATGCATTTACTAATCCATTCCCTTTATAAAGGTTTAGAAAGGAAAACAAATAAAAAATTTAATAGGTTATTTGTCATTTAGAAAATTTTACAGTAACAAATGATAATCATTGTTGTTTATAAAGAACAGCTCTCTAAACAAGAGATTAGATATATTTATTCTTTGAACAACCTGAAGAGAGAAGTGGCACAGAGAAACAAAAAAGAAGATTCGAGATTAAAGTTAATGCCAGTGAAAAATTTTCCACCAACCTTTAATTCAAAGAAACAAGTTCAGATTTAAAAGTTCAAAAAATCAATGAGTTACTGTCCTGAAGAGCTGGATGGAACACCAAAGCCCACTCCTTGGAGGACCTAGGTGGTGAGTTCACATTCACAAAAGTCTAAGTCAGCTGAAGTCTTTCCATCATATCTCAAATTTTCTTTTTATCCAAAATGAGAGATACTTATGTCTTCAAAGAAATCTTATGTTTTCCTTTTAATTGCCTCAGGATAAATGGCAAAGCCCAAGTTTTCCGCTCTTGATCCTAAAGTCAGTCTAGAAGACAGAATTTCCTTCTTGGTACTGACCTTCTGCAACTGAAATGGCATCCTAAGCACTTGGCAGAAGTGATAGGTTTCCATAGTGATGAGCCTGAGACTAAAGGGATACTCTTTATTCCATACACTGACATGTCCAGCACAAAATCAGTGACACATGCACCTGATACTTCTAAATGATGTAAAGCCATGTCTCTGAAGAACTAAAACCTCAAGAGTTTATTCCTCAGGGAAAAAATTAAAGTGATTTCATTGGCATTTGTCCCAGGATTTTCCTCAACCAGAGGATTCCTGAAAAAAATAATGCTTTCTTCCCTTTGAGAATTTCCTTTCAGCAACAGATCCACTTTGCCTCCACAGAGAGTGATGTGTTAAATATGAAGCTGCAGCCTGGGTGAAGTGAAGTAGTGTGCTATCTAGATCCTGAAGCATAGGTTCAAAGCCAGCTCCACAGCTACTCCCTCTAGACAAGTGGGTTTTGTTTTTGTTTTTTGTTTTTTTTTGTCTTCTTTTAGTTTCTTTTTTGTTAATTCTCTGTACCTCATTATCATCATCTGTAAAATGGGGATAATAATAGTACTCTGCTCACAGAGACATTGGAAGACTTGATGAATTATTACATGCATCGTGCTTATGAGGGCACATGCCCCATGATGTGTTCATTAATGTCTCTTATCATTTTTACAAGCCTAATGTAAAAATGCAGAACCAGAACCTACAGCAAAGTTGCAGAACCAGAACAAGGAATTTAAAAAGAACTGACAGCTCAAAGTATCATTTGCTTGGTTCAAGGCAAAACTTACCACAGGATGGTAGAAAAAGGCAGGATCATTGTGAGCTGAAGTAGTAGGCATTAATTTCATGGGAAGATTTAGTCTGTAAACACATTAAGCAGTTTGAGATAATCTGAGGTTAACAGAAAAAACATTCCAGGTTGGAGTAAGGGGATAAATAAAGAAAGGGAGGCAGGAACACTCAACTAGGTTGGAATAACACTTTATACAGAAGAAATGTAGCATCAGAGGAGATGTTGCGACAGGCAGAATAATGGTCCCCAAGATGCCCCTCTCAAATCCTGGGAACTGTGACTATGTTTCCTTACATAGCAAAAGGAATTTTGCAGATGTGATTAACTTAAGGACCTTAACATGATCTAGTAGGACTTTCTAGGCAGTGGTCAGGGAGTGGTGTGACTAGGAGGTAATGGTCAGAGATGTGCAACTTTGTTGTGTTGAAAATGAAAGAAGAGGACCATGAGTCAAACAGTATGGGAAATTCCAGAAGCTAGAAATAATGAAGCAGATATTTTCCTAGAAGGAAAGCAATGCAATAGCACCAACACTTTGACTTTAGCCCAATGAGACCTATATAAACTTTTGACCTAAAGAACTTTAAAATAAAAAATGTGGGTTCCTTAACCACTCAATCTGTGGGGATTTGTTAGGGCAGCAGTGGGAATCTATAGAGACAGTTTAGATGATGTCAAGACAACATCTCTCTGGAAAGCTTCTCTTGATCCCCTAAAAGAAATGTGATTCCCCCACCCATGCAACAAGATGAACTTATGTAAACTAAAACTTAATTTTCTCTCATCTGCTAAAAGAAGGAAGTTTTCTTGACATTTTGGTCTGTTCTTGATAAAGTTGTAAAAATGTTTTATTTTTATCTTTTAATAATTTACCTAGAGGACAAAGATTCTATATCTTGTCAAAATAATTTTCTGTGCCACATGTTGTTGTTATCAGGTCTTTGATTACTTCAAATTCTATCTTTACTAGACTTACAAAAAAAAAATCCTAATGTATTATGAGAAATGCAGTACTCATGGTTTTCTTGTATGAAAGTAAGATATAATAATATAAATATGTTTCAATGATTGAATGCTTCTCAGGTTAAAGAAGCTACTCGAGTTCAAATATACAAAGTGGTACAATGACTGTCTGCGAGTGTCTTAATGGCCACCTGGAAGTTAGTTCACAGTTCCACGATACATTCAAACAGTTAGCATGCTTTTGTTTCATTTCCACTCCAGTTGTTAACTAATTTACCTCTCCTATCTCTCCCTTCCACTCTCTGGGCTGCTGTAATTTAATTTAGGGCATCTCAGAATTTTCTTCTCGTCACAGCAATCATAGGAAATCAAAACACTATGTCTGAGCTATCCCCAAAGAATAATCACTTCCAAATGTCCATCCCCATCCCTTTGTCTTACATGCAAATTGAGTTGCCAATCTCTGTTACTTTGAGGTCTTACCTTCCTGTTCTCACATTCCTGTTATTAATTTAATTCATTCAGTAATACATTCTGTGAATCTGAACAGTGAACAATTCTCAGAAGAAAACTAAACTTTGAGTGTTCCTTCACTCAAAGTTTATAAAACCTTTCAGCTCTTGCTCCCTGCAGAACACTTATATAAAACTGTTCCCCATATTTCAGCATGCTTAATAAATGCTTAAATAATGAGTTTTGGTGGTTGTTTTGTTTTGTTTTATTTTGTTTTGTTTTGTTTCATTTTGTAGTGCAGTATTTACCTCACAGAGTTGTTGTAATGTAGAATATGTAGGAAAACCATGCAGTACACAGCAGACTTCATAACAGATCTTCCATCAATAGTAGTAATTCCACTACTGCCATTCATTATGACAACATTCATAGCCTGATTTCATGGGATGATGATGATGAGAGCGATGAAGTCAGAAAATGTAAACACTAAATAATTGGATAACAACTCAGAACAATCACAATGGAACAGTAAACTTTTTGAGCATAGACAAAACCAAAAAAGAGAGCAATATTGCCAGCAGAAAATTGAAATGTGAAATAGCACATCACTTTAAAGAATTTAAAGTATTATTATCATTAGTAATGTCACAGTGTTGCAGATCTCAGGTAATTGTTTCTTTACTGATAATCACCTCCAAACTGCTTGCAGACATTTTTGAGGGGAGCAAATTGTAGAAATTCTTTGTTCCATGTCTCTTTGTCAAACTGTACCCAAGTTCAAGTTTACACCACATGCCACGAGAGAGCCAATAAGTCGAGTGACAAAATGTTGGGGCAAGGAAAGCAACTTTATTGGAAAGCCAGCAAGCCAAGAAGATGCTGGACTAATGTGCTAAAGAACCATCCTAAGAAAGTAAAAACTCAGTCTTCTTTTATGTTAAGGTAGGGGAAAAGGAGAGGGGCAAGAGGAAATAGATGGCAATAGACATCTAGGAACCAGGGGGAGACTAATAAAGGTTATGAAAATTCTTTGTTCTTAGTCTGTTGACTCTACTTGATGTGAGTACAGTCACGGGGTTCTTGAAAATCTTTAATAAATCATCAATGTTTTTGTATATACTTCTCTTATCTCCTGAAAAGGGGCTGTTTTTGGCTTGAGGCTGTTTCAGTAAAACTCAAGCCGCAAGCAGAATTCCACCATGTCCATATGCAAGACTAAGCAGAAGTTATTAAACATGAAGGCCATGGACACAAAGCAGGCTGGAACAAGATGGAGTCTGAGAGAATGAGCATTTCACTCTGTAACAGAGTCTCTACAAATAAATTAGGTTTTTCCTGCTACATACGCCTCTGAAATTAAGATGGAAATAAAAGCACAGCTATTTTTTTCTCACTGTAACAGGGAACATATAAAAATTTGTAGCCTTGTGCCTTGACTTCAAGTTTTATAGGGTTAAGTAAAGGACTTCCTCATTTTTGAGAAAATGCTGAGATTCAGAAGATCAATTTTACAGTGAAACGGTGTGTGACACTGCAACCACTAAAAGGCCAGCCTTGCCTTTATGGCAGACTCATTGGCACTTGTTCAGGCTCCTGTCCTCTTCCCAGATGATCAAGCTTAGCATACAAAACATCAGTGACAACAGTTCTTTGCGTTTGTAGAGGAAGTTGCCTCTGAACTTTATCCCTAACCCAATCCACGCAGATCCAGATTCCTTAAGTGAATTGACCTGTGGTCTTGTAGCCAGTCTTTACAAAACTCTGTACTAGTTCAAGGTTTGAGGAGGTTGGATCTGTTCCATACAAAGTTTTCTCCTGACTTCAAAAGGTAAAAGATGGGTGAAATCCTAAAGCAAGCAGTTTCTAAAGGCTATCTTTTTGTAACATGATCGTCTAAAATTTTCTGGTAATTGTATCCCACAATGTCATCTCTGGTATGATAAATTTAATGAAGCACTTATGTAAGTGAATTGCATTAATTTAGAGTCATTGAAGTTTGTCAGATAAAATAGTTTGAATTAAATATAATAAATTTATGCTGGCACTATATTATACAATAAGGCTTTTTGTTTGTTTATAATAACATACTAAATTTTGTATTTGGTGATTCCAACAACTTTTGTTAGATTATTTTTTACATAGCTATAATTAATGACCTCCTTCCTTGTAAATGCATGCTATTCTCCCATTTGAAAATTGAGGTTTTTCCCATCTTTGAATGAAGGTTAATCCTTGTTACTTCCTTGAGCGATGGATTCATCAGATACCTGGGATAATATTTGAGAATCAAATCATTCAGAGGACAAATGACAAGAAGAGTCCATCACTTGTAGTTCGGGGGAGTCATAACCACTAGAATGCCTTAGCATTATAATTACTAAGCCTACCTGCAGTGAACTGAGATGGCGTAGAGGTGAAAAACGTGCATTTGGCTTATGCTGTTATCTCTAAATGACATACGATAACTATATAACTATGAAGTTGGTTTTTGTTAAATATTAATAGGATAAAAGATAAGAACTCAGGCCAGATAATTTTCCACTCAAGATATGATGTGAAATTCAATAAGCAGCATTTGAAAAGATCCTCATCTCCAACAATAAGAGACAAGACTTATAAAAACTCAATGTAAGAACCTGATGGTGGAAAGCAGAATAATAAAGAAGCTCAATTCACAACTTCTGGAAGTTTCCTGTACAAAAATTAGGACTCCGATGAGGAAGGAGTTGAAAATTGAGAACTGAAATTAAGACATCTGATATCTATAGACATAAGATATCTATGTTTGAGATATTCCAGTTCTCCCAAGGCTTCTGAGTCTGTAGAAATGGCCTTCTCCTTGCTGAATGAGAGCAGCCTTCCCTTGCCTAGAGAACAAAAACGGGGCTCACCAGTGTCAGATGCTGCCAAAGTAAATAAGTGCTTTTCTCAAGACCTAACTCCACTTTCCCTCCTGGCCTTCAGAGTTAACAACCTGAGGCCATACTGGGAATGGTGTGTCCCAATGACTAAGAAGAATTGACCTTATTGTTCACAAAAGTTACAGGCCTTTGTGGATAAGCATGGACCAGAACCAGGATAGCCAGGAGAGGTATACAGAGCACATGTGCTCAGTGTAGGAAGTATATAAAGCTGAATAAGAATGAATTTAATTGTGGGGGAGAACTCAAGTGACTCACTAGATAAGAAGACACCAGGAGCTGAACCTCATGAGCTATGAGGATGGGTCCTTGAATCTTTGTAAAGCTAACAGCCTACAGTTGTGAAGTAGAGATCCCATTACCTCCATGGCATAGTGTTGAAGAAAAAGCCTCAAAGCTCAGAGATGTAGAGATGATTGAAAATATCTATGATATCAGACTAGAGAAGTTATCAGTGTGTCCTGAGAGGACACACCTTCTCCAAGAACAATAAAGAAAAACACTAGTGAGAGAGAGTTTGATTTGTGAGCAGCTCAGTGATGTGAGGTGCTGATATGGATCTAGGCTTCTTAAGATCAGTAAGGATAATAAGATTCCAGAAAACTAATCTAGAGTTGATGCCAACGCCAAAACCATAAAAGATGCAGAAGAGATAGTCCATTGAATATATAATACAGCAGTCTGGTCCTTCCAGAAACCAGATGCTGCTAGAGAATGGCTGTAACTGCTTCAAGCTCAACCAAGTAGCAGCCCAATAGCAGCACCATACTATATAGGAGACCATATGTGAGGTTTCCCTTAAATTGTGTACAGTCAATAGTTTGGGGAGTGTATTCTTTTCCATTCTGATTAGAAAAAAAGTATCAGAAACCATTTATGTTCCTGTGAGATGAAAAACAATATTCATTTACAACATTGTTTCAGGCCTATGTTAACTCTCCTATCTTCTTTAATCTAGTCAGAGGATATCCGACCCCTAAGATATCTGTTCCTATTCCTACAATGAGTGTACTATCACCATATTGATAACATCATCTTGATAGAGTAGGTTATAAAAGTATTTCCTAGATCATTGCAGGCCTTGGGAGAACACATGTGCTCCAAGGGTAGTAGATAAATCCTACAAAGATTCAGGAATTTGCCACTTTGACTATGTTTTTACAGCTCCATCAGTTAGGAGTATGCTACAAATCCCCTCCAAGATAAAATCCATGAAGAAAGATCCAGTTTCTGCTGATAACCCTCTTTGGGATTGGGAGACAACAGCTAGGAATAGATCTCTAGCCCATGTACCCAATGGCAGAGAGGCTGCCAGTGTCAAGTGGGATGCAGAGCAAGAAACTGCTGCAGTACAAGCAGTCTTGCCACTTTGGTCACATGACACAACAAAAACTACAATGCAAATTGTAGTGCCAGGAAAATAAGTAGTATGGAGCATATGACAAGCTTCAGTGGGAGAATAACACAGGGAGAATAAATCAAGAAATTTTATATGCAACAAAGAATATTACAGTATTTAGAAATAGCTCCTGGGCTGTTTCTGGGCCCAGGAAAACAGCCACATGCATCCAGGCCTAACACATGAGTGGGGTCTAGGCTGATCCTCCAATAAATAGTGTCAGATGGGTACAACAGTCATCCAACATAAGATGAAAATAGTACATTAAATTTGAGCCCCAGTAGACCATAGGGCATGATTAAGCAATGATTCAAATGTGTATGATAAAATCTCTACTCTCCTACTTCCAAATCACTCCCATTGAAGCAATAACAGTCAAAGGATTATTGAGTATTCTTTATGGTTCTCTTTATGTTCATTTATACATTCACGTACATGACATTTTATTCATTACAGAGTTTTTGCCCTTTTCCTTAATAATCAGTGCTACACATTGATTTTCAATTTGATTTTTTTTCACCTAACAGTGACAGTATACAATAGTTCTCTACAGGTTCATATGTGATTATCTAATTCAGTTTTTTCATCAATGCACAAGATTTCACATGATGGCTATTTAAGTTATTTATGTTATTTTTTTTTTTTTGGAACTTCACATAATGCTGAAATAGACATAATCTTATGTAATGGTATTTATATTTCTGTTTTCTTAAGGAGGGATTTCTAGGTCAAATGCCATATAAAATTATCATTTTAAATGAAACTACCAGATTATTTTGGGAAAATGTAGTATTTCATCCTATCTGCAATTCATCCTATCAGCAGGAAATAAAAGCAGTGTACATAGTCAAACAGGAATCTCACTGTCATTGAAAACTACCAAAATTTCCTCCACATGAAAGTCACTGTCTTGTAATCTCATTTCATTTCATTTACTTGGCTAATCATGAAGAGGAACGTTGTTTACAATTTTTGCCAATTTGTATTTTCATTTCTGTGAATTGTTTATTCATTCATCTATTTATTGTTTTTTCTTCCTTGATTGTGAATTATGGACATTTACTCGAATATTAGGGGTATTATCTTATTCTTTAATACATATACACAAATATTTTCTCTCATTTTACTATGAGGCTCTTAATATTGCTTATGGTGCTTTGATTTTTCCATAGTAAATTTGTTTTGATGTCTGTATTAAATAGTACGTATTCACACACCCATAATTTATAAATATTTACCTACGTTTTCTTCTAGTACTTTTGCACATTCATTCTCTTCATCCATCTCAGTATTATTTTTAAAACAATGCTCTCACATGGAACAACACTATAGCAGAAAAATTCTTAAAACTATTTCAGTTTTCAAATAACCTGTGAATTGGCAGAGCCAAGACTTACATGCAGCTTCTGACTTTTAGTCCAGTGTTTTTTCTACTTTACATTCAGTACCAACATCTATGCTGCAACATAAATGGAACTCTATTCCACATACCTATTGGTCAAAAATTTCTTTCAAATTTCCTCCAGAACGCATCTCAATATTTTATTCACTGGTTCATTTCTCTACTGTCTTGCATATGCACATATGTGTGTGTGTATGTGTGTGTGTATGTTCCAACACTTTTCTACTGGGACATTTTTCATTGTGAGTCATTTCTTTTGCAAATATTCTTTTACTTTCCACTGTTCAACTTTTAACAAGGTCTATAAAATCTTTATTAAAGAACTTTTTATCTTTTCCTAAAACAGTTGTTTTTCTGGTCTGAAATAAAATGTCTTCCCCCACATAAGAACATATAAAACATCTCTTGGATTTTCTTCTGGCATAAATGACATTTATGCCTTTACTATAACTGTAAATTCTTTTGTATGCTGTGTCATTTCACAAGGAAGAGACTGAATAAAAAAACAATTTTAACTGTACTTCCAGTAAAAAGTGATATGGTAACTGGCAGAATCAGGAATTAAAGAGAGCTTCTAATTCTTGGTGCAGTATCCTTTCACCATAGGTTATTAAATCACATTATTGTATCTGTGATACAACAAAATTAAAATATTTTATATACCTTTTAGAAATTGTTTTTTCCTTCCAAACTTGCTTCTGAATGCATTTTTCACCTCCTTGTTTCTCACACTGTAGATGAGGGGGTTCACCATGGGGATGACCATAGTGTAAAATAAAGAAATCATTTTATTGATATCTAACGAGGAAACTGAGCCAGGCCGAACATAGATAAAGAAGAGAGTCCCATACAGGATGGAGACAGCTGCCAGGTGAGAAGAACACGTGGAGAAAGCTTTCTGCCTCCCTTCTGCACTCCGGATTTTCAAGATGGACACCAGGATGCAAATGTACGAGATCATGATGATCACACCACTGAGTACTAGAACAGCTCCAGCCAGGGTGAAAAGCACTAACTTATTGATCCAGGTGTCTGCACATGCCAGTGAAAGCAGTGGTGAAATATCACAGAAGAAGTGATTGATAATATTTGAACCACAGAAGGGTAAACCAAAAGTGAGAACTGTGTGAGTCATGGTGCTTACAAGAGCCATGACATAAGGCCCTACCACCAACTGCACACACACCCTCTGGGACATAATGAGTGTATACAACAAGGGCTTACAGATGGCCATGTACCTGTCATATGCCATGGAAGCCAGGAGGAAACATTCCATCGCCACAAAAAGACCAAAAAACCACATCTGTGCAGCACAGCCCATGAAAGAGATACTTCTTTTCTCTGCAAAGATGTCACATAGCATCCTGGGTGCAATGGAAGAAGAGGAACAAGTGTCTACAAAGGATAAGTGGCTGAGAAAAAAGTACATGGGTGTGTGGAGTCTGGGATCAATCCATATAAGAGTGATCATGCCCAAGTTACCTCCCAGTGTGACAAGATAGATGAAGAGAAGCATGACAAAGAGGACAATCTTCTGATAGAGATGATCTGTGAGACCCAAAAACAGAAATTCAGTCACTGTTGTCTGATTCCTGTTTTCCATTGGTCATTTATAAGATATTAAAAAATACATTTTCTTTTTCTAAAAAATGTAATGATGCATGCAAAAATAGTGTTTGAGATTTAAGAAATTATCAGTATTTCAAAGACATAGACAATATTTCATAGACATTCTAATAACAGACATTTGGAGTATAATAGCCAGAACAGAGAAAAAGTTCTTTCAGTGCCTGTCTTGATGAAATGGATAATAACTTGTAGATATTACAAAGACAGCATTTATATTTGCATTTACTAATCCATTCCCGTTATAAAGGTTTAGAAAAGAAAATGTATACAAATATCTGATGGGTTATTTTTGATGGAGAAAATTTTACAGTAACAAATGGTAGTCATTGTTATGTTTGTAAGAAAACAATTCTCTAAACAAGAGATTAGATATATTTACTCTTTTACCAACCTGAAGAGAGAAGTGGGGCAGAGAACTAAAAATAGAGGATTGGAGATTAAAGTTGATGCCAGTGAAAAAATTTCCACCAACCATTAATTCAAATAAATAAGTTCAGATTTAAAAGTTTAAAAAATCAATGGGTTACTGTCCTGAATTGCTGGATGGAACACCAAAGACTACTCTTTGGAGGACCTGGGTGGTGAGTTCATGTTCACAAAAGTCTAAATCAACTGAAGTCTTTTCATCATATTCTAAATTTTCTTTTCATTCAAAATAAAAGATATTTATATCTTCAAGGGAATCCTTTGTTTTCCTTTTAACTGCTTCAAGATGAATGGCAAAGCCCAGGTTTTCTAGTCTTGATCAAAAAGTCAGTCTGGAAGATTGAATTTCCTTCTTGGTACTGACCTTCTGCAACAGAATTGGCATCCTAAGATCTTGGTAGAGGTGATTGGTTTCCATACTGATGAGCCTGAGACTAAAGAAATGCTCCTTATTTCACACGCTGACATGTCCAGCACAAAATCAGAGACACACACAGCTATATTTTTAAATGATGTAAAGCCACGTCTCTGAAGAACTAAAACCTCAAGAGTTTATTCCTCAGGGAAAAAATTAAAGTGATTTCATTGGCATTTGTCCCAGGATTTTCCTCAACCAGAGGATTCCTGAAAAAATAATGCTTTCTTCTCTTCAAGAATTTCCTTACAGCAACAGGCCCACTTTGCCTCCACAGAGAGTGATGTGTTAAATACCAAGCTGCAGCCTGGATGAAGCAAAGTGGTGTGCTCTCTGGATCCTCAGGCATAGGTTCAAAGCCAGATATTCAGCTTGTTCATCTAGACAAGTCGGTTTTGTTTTGTTCTGTTTTGTTTGTCTTCTTTTTGGCTTTTGTTGTTGTTGTTGTTGTTACCTCTCTGTGCATCAATATCATCATCTGTAGAATGGGGATAATAATAGTACGTTGTTCACAGAGACATTGGTAGATTTGATGAATTATTACATTCATCATACTTACGAGGGCACATGCCCCATGCTATGTGCTCATTAATGTCTCATCATTTTTATAAACTACAGTAAAGTTGCAGAACCAGAACAAGGAATTAAAAGAGAACTGATAGCTCAAAGTATCATTTGCTGGGTCAAGGCAAAACTTAGCACAGGATTTTAGAAAAGGACAGAATCTTTGTAAGCTGAAGTGCTGGGAATAATTTTACAGGAGGATTTAGTCTGCAAACACATTAAATAGTTTGAGATAAACTGAAGTTAACAGGAAAAACATTTCAGTTGGAATAAGGGAATAGAGAAAAGGAGGCAGGAACACTCAAAAGGTTGGAATGACACTTCATACAGAAGAAATGCAGCATCTGAGAAGATGATATGATGGGTAGAATAATGGTCCCCAAGATGTCTTATCTCCAAATCCTGGGAACTGTGACTACGTTGACTTACATGAAAAAAGGAATTTTGCAGATGTGATTAGCTTAAGGACCTTGAGATGATATGATCTGGTAGGACTTTCTGGGCTGTGGTCAGGGAATGGTGCGACAAGAGGTAATGGTCTAAGATCTGCAACTTTGCTGCATTGAAGATGGAGGAAGGGGACCATGAGTCAAAGAGTGTGGGAACTTCTAGAAGCTAGAAAAAGCAGTGAAACTAATATTTTCCTAGAACCTCCAGAAAGCAATGCAATACCATCAACACCTTAATGTTAGCCCAGTGAAACCTACATAAAACTTTTGACCTAGAAAACTTTAAAATATTAAATGCATGTTCCTTAACCACTAAGTCTGTGGTGATTTGTTAGGGCAGCAGTGGGAATCTAATACAGAGAGACACGTTAAATGATATCAGACAACACTTTCTCTGGAAAGCGTGATCCCCTTAAAAAATGTGATTCTGCCACTCCTGCAACAAGGTGTACTCATGTAAAACTGCAACTAATTTTCTCTTGTCTACTAAAGAATGAAGTTTTCTTGATATTTTAGTCTGTTCTTGATAAGCTTGTGAAAGTGTTTTATTTTTATCTTTTAAGTAACCTGCCTAGAAGACAAAGATTCTGTATTTTGTCAAAATAATTTCTGTGTCACATATTATCTTTATCATGTCTGATTACTTCAAATTCTATCTTTACTACACTTACAAAAAAAAATCCTAATGGATTGAGAGAAATGCAGTTCTCATGGTTTTCTTGTATGAAAGTAAGATATAATAATATAAATGTTTCAATAATTGAATACTTCTCAGTTTACAGAAGCTATTCCTGTTCAAGTGTGCAAACTGGTACAATGACTATCTTCAAGTGTCTAAATTGCCACCTGGAAGTTAGTTCACAGTTTCAACATATACTCAGAACAGTTGGCAGTCTTCTGTTGCGTTTACTCTGCAGTTGTTAACTGATTTACCTCTCCTGTTTCTTACTTCCACTCTCTCGGCTGCTGTAATTTAATTTAGGGCATCTCAGAATTCTTTCCTTGTTACAGCAATCATAGAAATCAAAAAATCACCTCTGATATACCCCCAAAGAATCTTTATTCCAAATGTTCCTCCTAACTCCTTAGTCCTAAATGCAAATCACTGTTACTCTGAGGTCCTACATCCATGTTCCAACATCCTGTTCTGTGATTAATATAATTTATTTTCTCATACTTTCTGAGAATCTGAACAGTGAACAATTCTCAGAACAAAACTAACCTGTGGTTAGTCCTTCTAGTCAGTCTTATATAATCTTTCAGCTCTTACTTTCCACAGAGCACTCACTTTAAACTGCCCCCTGTATTTTGGCATTTTTAATAAATGCTTGAGTTAATGACTTTTGGTTGTTTTTTGTTTGTTTGTTTGTTTGTTTGTTTTTCAGTGCAGTATTTACTTCACAGAGTTATTAGAAATGTAAAATATGCAGGAAAAGCTTTCAACACTGAATAGACTTCATAGTAGATTTTCCATCAATGATAGTAATACTGCTGTTGCCAATCATTAGAACAACATTCAAAGCCTGATTTCCAGAGATGATGATAATGATGGTGATGATGATGGTGGTGGTGGTAGTGGTGGTGATGCTGGTGAAGTCAGAAAAGTTAAACAGCAAATAATTGGGTAGCAACTCAGAACAATCACAATAAAACAGTGAACTTTTTGAGCATAGATCAAACCAAAAAATAGAGCAACGTTGCCAGAAGTAAATTCAAATGAAACAGTAGGTTACTTTGAAGAATTTAAATTATTATTATCATTAGTAATGTTACACAACATTGCAGATTTCAGGTAATTGTTTCTTTTTCTGATACCTCCAAATTGTTTGCAGACTTTTTTGAGGAGAGTGTAATGGATAGATTTCTTGTTGGACATTTCTGTGTCAAACTGTAGCCAAACTCAATAAGTCTAGTGACAAGGTGTTGGGGCAAAGAAAGCAACTTTATTTGTAAAGCCAGCAAGCCAAGAAGTTGGTAGACTAGTGTCCTAAAGAACCATCTTAAGAAAATAAGAACTCAGGCTTTTTTTATATCAAGGAAATAAGGAAATGTGAGGTGCAAAAGATAATTTACAACCACAGACATTTGGCCACCAGTAGGAGTCAAATAAAGGTTGTTCTTAGTCTCTTGACTTAAGTTAATGTGAGTCCAGTCACCAGATTCCTGCAAATCTTTGATAAACCATTATTATTTTTTGACACACTTCCCTTATCTCCTCCAAACAGAAAGTTTCTGGCAGGAGCTGTTTTGGTAAAACTCAAATAGCAAGCAGAATTTCTCTAATGATTCACATGTCTATTTGAAGGACAAAGCAGAAACTATTAACCTCACAAAGCAGGCTGGAACAAGATGGCACTAGAAAGGTCAACATTTCACATTGTTACAAAACCTCTAGAAATAATCCAAGTCTTTTCCTGCTATCTAATCCTCTAATATTAAGATACACATAAAACAGAGCATTTTTCTCACTGTAACATGGAAAGTTGAAAAATTGTAGTCTCGTTCTTTGACATTAAGTTTCATGGTGTTAAGTAAAGGACTTCCTCATTTTTGAGAAAATGCTTAGATTCAGAAGATTGATTCATTTTTTTTAAATGCCAATTCATTTTTAAAGTGAAACAATGTATGACACTCTATATCACAAAAGGCCAGCATTGCCTTGACACATAGACCCATGGACACTATTTCAAGATCCTGCCCTCAATGTAGAAGATCAAGCTTAGCATATAAAAAATCGGTAGTCAATAGTTCTTTGTTTTTGTAAAAGAAGTTGCCTCTGAATTTTATCACTAACCCATTCACTTGAGATCCAGTTATCTTAAGTGAATTTACTTTCAGTATTGTAGTGAGTCTTTACAGAATTCTATTGTAGTTTAAGTTTTGTAGAGGCTGTGTCTCTTCTTAGTGGAGTTCTCATTTGACTTCAAGAGGTAAATGAAGATTAAAATTTCCAAGGGCAAGAAGTTTATAAGGCTACCTTTTTGTAATGTGATTGTCTGTAATTTTATGTTTCTCACATTCCCATATTTTTGTATTTTAAATTTATTGAAGCACATATGTAAGTGGAGTGTGTTAATTCAGATTCATTGAAATTAATCCCATAAGGTAGTTGCAAATTAACTATAATAAATCCATGCTTGCATTATATGAAACAATAAGATTTTTTGTTTATTCTATACTACTAAATTTTATTTACTTTTTGTTTTTTCAATGACTTTTGTTAGGTTATCTCTTCATGGCCATAATTAATTACCTCCTTCTTGTAAATGCATGCTATCCCCCATTGAAAGATTGAGGTTTTATTCCCCCATTTTTTAATGTAGGCTGACCTTAGTAACTTCCTTGACTGATAGACTTAGCAGATTTTGGGGGATGATATTCTGGAATCAGGTCACTCGCTGAACAAGTGGCAACAAGAGGTCATTGCTGGTAGACTAGAAAGGTCATACGACTAGCATACCCTAACACTGCAATTGCTAAGATTCACCCATATCAACTGAGATGGCACACAGGTGAAAAATGTCCTTTGGCTTATGCAGTTATTTCTAACATGTCAGGTATACGGTAACTACAGAACTATGAAGTTGGTTGTTGTTAAATTCCATTAACAGGCTAAGGATGAAAATAACAAACTCAGGCAAGATAATTACCAACTCAAGAAATGTCAAAGTCAGATAAGTAGTTTAACAAGATCTTCATCTTCTACAATAAGAGGCAAGACTGTATGAACTCTCAATTTAAGAACCTGATGGTAGAAAAGAGAAGAATAAAGAAACTAAATTCACAACTTCTGGAAATCTCTTGTGCAAAATTTAGGAGTCTGATGGGAAAAAAATTTGAAAACTGGGAACTGAAATTAAGACATCTGTGTGAATATGTTTGACTTCCCAAAGCTTCTGACCCTGCAGAAATTGTCCTCTTCCTTTTGCTGGGAGACAGCTGCCTCCCTTTGCCTAGAGAACAAAAATGGGGCTCACCAGAGTCAGATGCTGCCAAAGTAAATAAGTGCTTTTCTCAAGACCTAACTTCACTTTTCCTCCTGGCCTTCAGACTTAATAACCTAAGGCCACACTTGAAATGATGTGCCCCAATTACTAAGAAGAACTGTCCCTATGGTTCACAAAAAGAATTACATGCCTTGATGGATAAGCACCATTAGAACCAGTAAAGCCAGGAGAGGTATACAGAACACACGTACTCAGTGTGGGAGGGATGTAAAGCTGAGTAAGGAGGAATTTACTGAGGAGGGAGAACTCTAGCCATTCACAAATTAGCTTGTAGGAAGACACCAGGACCTGAACCTCATAAGCTATGAGGATGAGTCCTTGAATCGTTGAAAACCTAACAGCTTGCCATTATGAGGTAAAGATATCATTACCTCCATGGCACGGTTTTGAAGAAGGAGCTTCGAAGCTCAGAGATGTAGAGATACTTGAAAGTATTTATGATATCAAACTAAGGAAGACATCAGTGTTACCTGAGAGAACACTCCTTCCTCTAAATTTCTTTACAAAATTCTAAAAAAATAAAGAATAACACTAGTGGGAGACACTTCAGCTTGGTGAGCAGCTAAGTTGTATGAGGTGAATCAAGGCTTCTCGAAGTCAGTGGGTCTGGTAAGATTTCAGAACACTTGAATCTAGGAATCAGTGCAACCATCAAAACCATAAAGGATGCAGTGGAGGTAGTCCCATTACATATTTAGTTCAGTATTCTGGCTCCTCCAGAAACCAGATGCTACTAGAGAATGGCTATAATTGCTTCAAGTTCAACCAAGTAGCAGCCCAATAGCAGCACCATATTATACAGGAGACAACCCATGAAGAGTCTCATACACAGTGTAGAGTCAATGATTTGAGGATTGTATTCTTTTCCATTCTGATTAGAAAAAAAGTATCAGAAACCATTTATGTTCTTGTGACATGAACAACAATACTCATTTGCAGCATTGCTTCAGGGCTGTGATAACTCTCCTTCCCTCTTTAATATAGTCTGTGGATATCTGACCACTAAGATATCTGGCCCATATCCCCTACACTGAGTGTAACATCAGTATATTGATAACATCATACTAATAGAGCAGGTTATACTAGCAGCTGCTAGAACATTACAGGCCTTGGTTAAACATATGTGCTCCAAGGGTGGGAGATAAACCCTGTGAAGATTTATATGGGCTATGTTATCATAGCTCCAGCAGTTAGGTGCATGCTATAACATCCCCATAAAGTAAAATCCATGAAGAAAGATCCTGTGTCTGCTGATGGCCCTCTTTGGGATTGGGAGGCAACATATACCACAGCTAAGAATATTTCTCTAGCTCAATGGCAGAGAGGCAGCCAGTGTCAAGTGGGATGCAGGGCATGGAACTGCTTTGTCGTGTGTCTCACGTGCAGTGTAAGCAGTAGTGCCACTTGGGCCACATAACACAATGGGCACTAGAATGCAAGTTATAGTACGGAGCTGATGACAAGCTTCAGAGGGAGAAAAACCCAGGTACTAGTCTTCACGAAATTCTATGCCATCTGCAACAAAAATAGTTATGGCTTTTGAGAAAGAGCTCCTTGGCTGTTTCTGGGCCCAGGAAAACAAGAAATACTTGCACAAGGTACATCACATATGTATGCATTCAGGCGGGCCACATGAGCTGGGACCTAGCAGATCCTCCAATAAATAATGTCAGACAGGCACAGCAGCCATCCATCATAAGATGAAGACGGTACATCTTAATTGAGCCCCAGTAGGACCAGAGGGCATGATTAAGCAATGATTCAATTGTGTATGATAAAACCTCTCTTTTCCATTGTGATTACTCCCATTGTAGTAATCACAGTCAAAGAATTGTTGTGTTTCTTTATAGTTCTATTTATGTTCATTTACACATGCATATACATGTAGGTTTTATTCATTGCAGAGCTTTTGCTCTTTTCCTTAATAATCAGTGATACACATTGATTTTCAACTTGATTTTTTTTCATCTAACAGTGACAGCATACAATAGTTCTCTCCAGGTTAGTATGTGATTACCTAATCCAGTCTTTTCATCACTGCACAAGATTTCACATGATAGATATTCAAGTTATTTCTGTTATTTTTCTTTGCCACTTCACATAATGCTGAAATAGACATAATCTTATGTATTGGCATTTATATTTCTGATTTCTAAAGGAGAGATTTCTAGGTCAAATGCCATATAAAGTTATCATTTTAAATAAAACTACCAAATAACTTTGGAGAAATGTAGTGTTTCATCCTATCTGCAATTCATCATATCAGCAGGAAATAATAACAGTGTACATAGTCATATAGGAACTTCACTGTCGTTGAAAACTTTTAATATTTCCTCTGCATGAAAGGCACTGCTTGTAATCTCATTTTATTTTATTACTTGTTTGATCATAATGTGGAACACTTTACACTCAATTTTTGGCAATTTACATTTCTATTTCTGTGAATTGCATATTCGTATATCTGTTTATCTATTTTTTTATTACGAATTTTGCACATTTCTTTGAATATTAAAGATATTCTCTCATTTGGCACATGTGCACAAATATTTTCTCTCATTTTTTATTTAGCTCTTAATATTGCTTATGGCACTTTGATTTTTCCATAATAACTTACTTTTCATGTCTAGATTAAGTAGTATTCACACACCCACAATTTACAAATATTTACCTACATTTTCTTCTAATACATTTGCACATTCATATTCTTAATCCATCCCAGTATTATTTTGACACCAATAATGTCACATAGAACAAGACTACAGCAGAAAAATATTTAAGAACTATACCAGCTTTCATATAACCTGGGATTTGGCAGAGCCAGGACTTACACGCAGCTTCTGATTTTTAGTCCAGCGTGCTTTTTACTATCATTCAGCACCAACATCTACGGTGCAACAAAAATAGAATTCTATTTTACCTACCTATTTGAAAAGTTTTACTTTCAAACTTCCTCTTGAATGAATCTTTTACTTCCTTGTTTCTCAGGCTGTAGATGAGGGGGTTCATCATAGGGATGACCACAGTGTAAAATAGAGAAATCACTTTATTGATATCTAGGGAGGAACCTGAACCAGGCCGAACATAGATAAAGAAAAGAGTCCCATACAGAATGAAGACGGCTACCAGATGAGAAGAACATGTGGAGAAAGCTTTCTGCCTCCCTTCTGCACTCTGGATTTTCAAGATGGCCACCAGGATGCAAATGTATGAGATTGTGATGATCAGGCCACTGAATACTCCAACAGCTCCAGCCAGGGTGAAAAGCACTAACTTATTGATCCAGGTGTCTGCACATGCCAGTGAAAGCAGTGGTGAAATATCACAGAAGAAGTGATTGATAATATTTGAACCACAGAAGGGTAAACCAAAAGTGAGAACTGTGTGAGTCATGGTGCTTACAAGAGCCATGACATAAGGCCCTACCACCAACTGCACACACACCCTCTGGGACATAATGAGTGTATACAACAAGGGCTTACAGATGGCCATGTACCGGTCATATGCCATGGAAGCCAGGAGGAAACATTCCATTGCCACGAAAAGACCAAAAAACCACATCTGTGCAGCACAGCCCATGAAAGAGATGCCCCTTTTCTCCGCAAAGATATCACACAGCATCTTGGGCGCAATGGAAGAAGAGGAACAAGTGTCTACAAAAGACAAGTGGCTGAGAAAAAAGTACATGGGTGTGTGGAGTCTAGGATCAATCCATATGAGAGTGATCATGCCCAAGTTACCTCCCAGTGTGACAAGATAGATGAAGAGAAGCATGACAAAGAGGACAATCTGCTGATGGAGATGATCTGTGAGGCCCAAAAACAGAAATTCAGTCACTATCGTCTGATTCCTGTCTTCCATTGGTCACTTGTAATCTGAGAAGGAACAGAATTATGTTTTATTATAAGAATAATGTATCATTAACACTTACAAATAATATTTAAGCCAGTGACTAACCTGGCTTAAATAATTGTCTGTTGTACACCTGTCTAAATAGGTATACAACAGACAGTAATTGAAAAATCATTGAACTGGAAGACACTATTTCTGTATACTAGGTCTTTTCAGTTGTGCAAAAATCCTGTGTAAACTTGAGCAACTCACCCCTGTTTTCTTTGGATTTGATAGTCTTTCCCTAAAAAAAGTTGAACTATATTATCTTAAATTTCTTCAAGTTATAAAAATTGTATTTAAAATGAGAATTTCTCTTCATGTTTCATCTTACAGGCTGATGCAATAATAAAACCCACATACAAATACCATTACTGGGAACACTATAAAAACCAGTGAGATAATCAGACCCTATCACAGCCATCAGGAAAGACTAAGTAGGGCCTTCCTGTTCTTATTGAATGACCAGCGCTATTCTAATATTATTAAAACATAGTTCATACATGTGCTTATCAATACATTTTCTATTCCCATTTATAAAAGAATGTGGAGAGGATAACACACAAATGACAAAAAAGTTACTTATATAAAGATATATGATGCTATGGAAGAAATGGAGAAGTCCTGCCTTGGAGATCAAGTGATTTGAAAAACATTAGACAGCAACTTTTCATAGAAAAAAATATATAAGCATCTTTTGCACCGAAATAATGTAACATTATTTAATGTGATTCTCATATTTTTATAAAGTTCCTTTAAGGCATATTTTCTGAAATCTGTCAGGCAATATCTACTATACTAATGAAGTATGTAAATGCATAATATTTTATGCAGAAATCGCTATCAAAAAATATTACTTTCTTACTCATTAGTTAAGGAAAAAGTTAAGCTATTTAAAATTTAAAGAAGAACATTATATAGAATAATTTTTATGGAAAAAATGGGTTTTAAATAATGTTTATTATCACTTCAATGAATGTTGTCCTTAAACAAAATAAAACGAATATAGTACTCTTGAATTATACAGTAATTATATGTGGGACTTGATATGTGATATAGTGACTGCATCTATTCAATTTATGGTTATTTTATCGTTATCATGATTGCCTGCTTAATGTTATATGTAGCATATTTTCAGCAGTCACAAAGACAATAGTAGGCTTACATTAGATGTATCATTCATTGCATCAATTTTTTTGTTTATGACCATCCAAATATGTCAACATAAGTTTCTGAGAATAGGAGATAATATAGACTGCTTCTAGTTTTGATCCAAACCCTTTTTCTTCCTTCTTTCCTTCCTCCTTTTGGTTTTCCTTCCTTCCTTCCATTCTTTCTTTCTTCCTTCCCTTCTTCACTTATTCATTTGTGTGTTAGTATTATCTATTTATTTATTTAAATATAAGTAATTTTGAGTCGTCCATAAAACAAGAAAAATAATCTCTACACCGCTTTCATACCTAACAAATCTAATGGACATTATGGTATCTCTCTATGTAAAGAAGTAAACTCGAAATTCAGTTCAGAAAAAGTCACACAAACCTGTTGTTTAGTTTCATAAACATGTGAACAAAATGCCAAAGTCTATTCTCTTTAGAGAGCCTGGAGTTGAGAGGTTTTATTTCCAAAGTCCAAACTCATCCTGATGTTTCACCACTAGATTTCAAAAACTTCATGTTATCCAAATGTAGCATTCTCACTTCTTTAAAGATATCCTTTATGTATTTCCATTAACTGTTTGAAAGGAAACTATAATTTTCTAGAAGCAGGGATGGGACATTCAACTTCCCTCATACCAGTGGTCTTTCCCAAGAGACAGGACTTTCTAGGTCCTTAGGGAAGGAGTCAAGTCTCACACCTTGAAGTTCCTGGTAGGAAACAGATACCCCATGACCTGCACATTGATCTGCATACTGTGCATAAGAAGGGACATTTTCTTGGGTTTTCTCAGGTCCCAAAAGAACTAAAACCTCAAGAGCTTATACCTAAAGGGACAAAATTAAAATGTTCTTCTTGGCATCTGGACCAAGCATGATTTCCTAACTGCATCTGTTCTTAAAGAAAGAATTTTTTTTAATGTGTTTTTTTTCCCCTTTGAGATTCTCCTTTGCCAAAAGAGAGCCCTCTTTTCTATCAGTGGGGAGTGATTCATTGAACAGCCAGAACCAGCAGGGGTAAAGTAATTTGCTGCCTGTGTTCTGGAGCCATATTGCCTGAGTGTAAATCTCAATTCCACAGCTTATTGACTTTGTCACTTAGAGCAAGTCTCTACATTTCTCTGTGCCTCGTTCTCTTACTCTGTAAAATAAAGAAAACAATGGCTTCTAGGTCATAGAGATGCTGAAAGGACTTAATGAAGTAATACATTTAAAGTACTTAAAAGAGAGTCTAGCATAGAGTCAGTGCTCATTAATGTCATTTATTATTAGAGATCTAGAGCATAGCTGAGGAGATAATATCTAGACATAAAAATAGAACAACAGTTCAGAGTAGCATTTGCTTATCTCTAGGCAAAAAACAGAAACCAGTCACTGAACTCCAAAAAAGGACAAATCACTATAAGCTACAGTAGATGAGAACATTTTCAAAGAAGAAATTACTCTGGAAATACAAATTTTAGATAACTAAAGTTAAGAGGAAATATTCCAGGCAATAGTAATTAGATGAACAGACACAGGGTACCAGAAAGAGAAGAAAGTTGTTTGTATTTGAAGAGTTGCATGAGAGGGAAGAAGGTGTAGAGTCTGATGAGTAGGTTGAATGATCTCAGTCACCACCTTCACTGAGAACTTTATTGTTTAATCCCATTAAGAACAGCATGAGGAATATAGTCACTAGTATTGTAATAACTATCCATAGTGTCAGATGGGTACTAGATTTGTCAAGCTGATCACTTTACAAGTCATATAAATGTCTGATCACTGTGTTATACATCTGAAACTAATATAATATTGTATGTCAAGTATAATTGAAAAAAATAAAAATTTTTAATTTTTAAAGAAAGAACAGCTGATATCAATTCCCTAACATTTCACTGGTAGCTCATTTTTAACTCCTATCAAGTATCTAACTTAGAAGGTTATCAATAATGGCTGTTGTGTAATATTTGTTGAATTTGTGGAAAATAAACCCCCAAAATCTAAAATTTTGATAGTGTATATTTAGCAATTAAAATTGTTATATACTTTAAAAGATATTGGGGAAAAGTATTTCTCCCTGTCATTCTTTAAAAGAAAAACAATTAAAAGCAAAAACAACAAAAACAAATTTATTAAAAAAAGAAAATGATCAAGCTAAAAAAGAAAAAGTAATATAAAAAATAATAGGAAAAATAATTTTATTAACAGAGCAAATTATACAAAAATTCTTCTTTATTACATTTATAAAATTAAAAATAACCATTCTGTGGAATAACAAGGTTGGAAAAAAATACCAAAATTATGTCAGGTGATAGGAAATAAAATCAAAAAAGAAAACGATATGAAAATCATCAATCAAATGAAACAAAACAAAAAAGAGACATGACGTAAAACAATCATAGAAATTAAAGTTATGTCTGAGAAATTTTTAAAAAATAAAATTTAAAAATAAACTATAATTTAAAAATGTTCAGAGAGAAAATAAATAGGAAGGCCAATCTATCATACAAATAATTGGTACCTCTGAAGAAGAGAGATGTAATATGTAAAATAAAATTTCTGAATCACAAACAAACCTATATCTACGGAATAAAAGTACACAGTATGTCTTTAAAAAATAGAAAATAAGTAATTCATAGCTTATTCTAGTAAAGTGTCTGGAGATTTTTTTATTAATTAAAAAAGAAAAAACTCAAACTGTTCTGAAAATTTTCCACTATATCATTCCATATGACATTCATTAGAGTGAATACTATTACAGAGAGAACCAAGATCAGAAAACTGCGGGGATTATAGGAAATGGTGATATAATAGTAATACAATCAGTAATGATACTAATACTACGAATATAATTATAGTAATGTAAACAACACAAATAAAATGAAAGATGAGGGAGTTTTATAGGCACTGTTTGTTCAGCTATCTCCTACTCTTGGTGTAGGGAGTTATTAAAAATTGTTTAAACATCGATGCAGTATTTTATATATAAGTCTATTCTGAGAATTAAAAAATTAGCCACTAGAGCATTAAGGATAATAATATAATCTGTCAAAATAAGACTATGGAAAAAAAGTAGGAAGGAATATAGATGTCCCAATATTAGCATCTTATATACTGATGTGGTTTTAAAGTAATAACTCAAGAAATAGAGGTTTGTTATACACAATTTGAAAGGTTAACATCAAAATAAATAAAAATAAATTATAAAATTTTCAAACTACCAGAAGAAATTCACCTACTTTACACATGCCCCAAAACAATAAAAATTCACACCATAAAATGAAATATTTTTTAAGGAAACATTAAAAGCAGAAAGCTTTAAAAACAGACTGGCACTACTAAGGAAAAAAGAAACATTTATTGATGCAGCGTTAGTCTGTTATAACAGCAAAAGATGAGAAATAATTGTTTATCAATGAAGGACAGATTAAATAAATATTTTTAAAAATGAGTTAGAGCTATGGGTATTGATGTAACACAATATCCTATAAAATATTCTACTTAAACAAGAATCAGAGAAATGTGTAGGTAAGCTTTCGTTTATGTTATTTGTGAGTACATGTATGTTTGTATATACTTTTATATTCAGAGAAAAGCCTCTTGACAAGAAATCTTTTCATAAAAACCTATTTGAAGTGAATGGAAAATTTATAGTTTTTATTTCCTGGAATGCAATTTAAAGTTTGTAACATGTGCAATTATATTTTATAAGTGGAAAAGAAGAAACACTACAAAGAAGGAATATTTGATCAGAAGGAATATTTGATCAGATGAAATGATGCTCATTTATTTATAAATTTCAGCAAAACAAAATGTGAAATGGTATGTATAGTATACATGATTTAAGGAATTACATCCAAATCTACTATTTTACATGTCTTCAAACCTCTAAGCTTTATAATTTCATGAATTTCCTATAGTTTTACTCAAGAAAATATAAGATGTAAGCCACTAGACACAAGCAAGAAATTTATTTCTCTAGAGAATACGTATATATTTCAACAGGAATAAAACAGGTGTTAGTAGAGATGGTCCCAGCACTTCGTGGCTTCTGATTGTTCACGCCCTACTTTACACCATTATGTTGAATTCATTGCTATATAACCTCTTTTTTGCCTAGTTTCTAATCCCTGGCATACAGCCAAGTACTAGAGTTATAAAGCTTGTGCTGCTGATGTGAAAAGTGAAATCATAATACTGTATCTTAATAGCCCCATCTGTTTATTTGAGTCATGTTTCTAGTTTCTCCTCAACTAGAAACACTAAACTTAAATGAGCCTTAGCCACTTACTCATAGGGTATTCTTACCACATCATGAGATTGCCTTTCAAATTATTGGCTAACGAAAAGGTAGTTGTAAAATCAGATCTAAGCGACATTTCAGGCACTACAGAAAGTATAGTGCATACACTTCTCTTCATTACGCTGGTTAAGTGACAGATTCTGCTGTGCCTCACTCATCAATTAAGTGCATGCCGGCCAACTTCCACTGCTGCCTCCTGCACTTATCTGAGGATTTCTCTTCCCACGACTTTTCCACCACCCATCAAGTCAGATAAGTGCCACAAAAAAAAGTTAATGCTCTCTATGAGCAGTTTTCAACCAAAGAGCAATTCAGAGAAATGGGGGAAATGAGGCAAAAGTGAATAAAAAGCAGATGGAACAAAAAAATAATAAGGAAAATGGTAGATTTAAGCCCAAGCATGCCAAAAATCACGCTAAAGATAAATGTGCCAAATACCAATTAAAATGTAAAATTTATATTATTGTTTAAAAAGAAAGAACAGCAATATGCCTCCTGAGAGAAACCCACTTTAAATATGAAGACATAAATTAGTTAATTTTAAAAGCCTGGAGAATGATAAGCCTTGTTAATACTAACCTAAGGAGAGATGGTACAGCTGTATTAGATTAAGTATATGTTAAAGCAAAGAAAATTACCAGGAATCAAGAAGGTAATTTCATAATGAGAAAGGGGTCAATATATCAAGAAAACATAATCCTACACATTTATACACCTGATAATAGAGCTTCAAAATATATGAAGCAAACACTGAAATAACTGTAAGGAGAAAAGAAAACTCCACAATTAAAGTTTTAGATTTCAATAGTGTTTTCTCATTAATTGCTACAAAGGGTTAAGAAAATATCAGTAAAGATATAGAAGACAGTATTATAAACACAAAAATTTGCATTTATAATTAGCAGAATACCACAATAGTAGTTACTGAGTTGGTTGGGGTACTGTTTTTCAAGATGCTGTATATGCTTTGAATCAATAGTTATTACATGGTATGCAATGTCTCTGAAAGCTGAAACATATGGATCTGGAATCCAAGAGATGGAAGAAAAAGTAGCCCCTATCATGATTACTCACAGAGACCCACTTGGGGAGTTTGTATTTCCTGTCATTTCAAACTGAAGACTGATGGACCCTACATTTCTTTGCCTGAGAGCAATCACTGCTACCTACCTTGAGGGCCGAAACCCCTGAGGGATCAATAACACCCCAAAATGGGCTTCAACTTGTAACTGCTGAGAACTGGTGCATAAGAACCCCAATTTCCTGTTCCCCAGGTGGGTTAACTCTGAGATCTGTGTTTTATACCAACTTCTCGAGTATCAACTATTGTAAACTCCAGTACCCACTGTGGTAGCTGCCTTTTATTGAACATCTTTTTTTCTGTCTTATGTCCTCACTTTTACTGGTGCTTCCTTCATGTCCCAAGTAAATTATTAAAACTTGAATCAAAACACAAGTGGGAAAGTGACCTAGCTTGAAAAGCAAAAAGATAAAAATATTAAAGCTTAGATGGTTATTAAAAAAAAAAAACTTCTGTTCTTTTTCTTTTGCCTGGATATTTCCTAAATCTCTCTTCACAGACAACAAAGATCAGTGAATTTCTTTTTCTTGACATTTAGAAATCCAACTAAGCTTTAGTGTGTATATTTGTCTGTGTGTCACTGTGTGTGTGTGTGTGTGTGTGTGTGTGTGTGTGTGTGTGTGACATGCAGGTATTTAAAATATTGTAAGTTCACCTTATATTTTGAAAAAAAATAAGATACATTCTAAAATAATAATGGTTGTCTGATAAAATTACAGATGATTTTTATTTTTTTTCTACTTCTGTATATTTTATAAAGATTTATAATAAGCACAATTACTTTTGTCATTTAAAAGTTAAAGTTAAAATTTATTAAGATTAACTTTTGGCTAACTACCTCTCCATCTTTACTGAATGATTGCTAGAGTTATATCTGTAACACAGACCTCAAGACCTGATTTGCTAAATCGTTATTATACGAGGTGCAGTGTTTTCTAAGTAAATAAAGAGGGCTTCTCTTGCATCTTAAGAGAGAAAGAATAACCCTGGTCCCTGCTAAAGAGAAGACCAAACGTGTTATATTAAGGGATGGGGGCAGACTTCTCCAAAAATGGCAGTAGGCTACATTTAGGCAAAATACAAGGGACAAAATAAACCTATTTTTTAAGCCAAAAGTGCTCTTCAAAGTCATGCTGCAGTGCAAAAGACTATCAGCAGAGATTGCCTACCTCCCTGGGCCATGAGGAGACGTTAGTAGCATCAGCCCTATTGGTATACAGAACACAGAAGTTGTATATACAATCAGGAACAGAAAAAAGGATGCTTGTGGTGCAGTAGGTGAGCCTCAAGTGGCTTACAGGAGGCTCAATGAAGCTCATGTCCCAAGATGCACAAAGTTGAGCTCTGTAGCTACTCAGAATACCAATCTTTCCAATACTGAATTGGTACCAATTCAGTTGCCTGTCACCTTTGGCATGAAGCTTCTTCCCTTGTTCCCCAGTTGATGTCCTCTTCCCAGGCACTTGACTCTGATATTTTAGCTAGATTCCTCTCATTGTGGATGACCATATTACAAGGCACAGTTCTATACTACATAGAATTCTCCTTGAGGTTGATCTATACTGGGAGTAAGCTCTGTATTCCCACTTCCTATATATCTAGCATAAATATGTGAACAAAAGGAAAAAAAGAATTCATGTGTATAATAATATACTTAATACATATTATATATTACATATATATACACATACATATACATATATATACACATATACAAACATATATGTATGCAAACATTAGCTATTATTATAATTAATTCATTACTAGAAAAGCTCCAAAAGACCAGAACTAGAAGAAATCTTTTAAGAAGTATTTAGCATCATGATTAAGGGTATGTTTTCTTAAATCAGAACTTCCCAAGATCAAACTCTAGCTCTGCCATTCACCAAACAGATTCCTGGCTCTTTCGGCCAGTTTTCTCATTTGTAAACAGATATAATTGTTTGGCCTAAGTGACATAACACATCTAAAATAGTTTCTAAATGTCATTTTGTAAGAACACTAGAGATTTGGCAATCATGATCCATTTTTTGGCTATTTTGTAGAAAACTACCATCCAAATCAGTTGGGACTTGTATAAGGTCACAGAGAAACCTGGTATCGTTGTTGGAATGAGAATTCATGTCTCCTGACTTCCACTCCAGTGCAATGAAAACTTCAAACAGCCTGCCAAGATCTCCAGACAAGAAGCCACCACAAGAACCAGTCTAGATCTGGCCATTTTAACAATCCACTGAAGCAGCTTTCGAAATCTGGCAAATGACAAAAAGAGACCAAGAGGTGGCAGTATATCCAAAGAGGTTGCTGCACTGTTATCCAGTCTCATCAGATTCTTTTTTTTCACCCTACTCAAAATCGCAACAGAAATGCTAACCTCAGCAGTCGATATCCTGACGACATCCACACTCTCTTTTGCCTGTGTAAACGTCAGACACCCCTCATTAGGAAAATTACTACCAGCTCAGAATGAAATTCTTTATAACACTTTACTCCAGAAATCCTTGTTAGTTAATTGATTTGCTGAAGCAAAAACAACCTTTTAAGAACTTAAAGAGTATCACTGCATCTAAGATCTATCCATTGAGTCATGCCAGGGTTTATCAAGTAGGAGGTATTGCCTTATGTTTCATAGGCTGTTCATGGGGGTATGCTCCACTTCCTACCCCACGGCCCATCCTATCAAAATATATAAAATATTCAAAACAAAAGGAAATCAAGATTGCCAATTTTGAGAATAAAACTATAAGAAAATAACAAGTAATTCAAAATGAAAATACATAAAAGTCACTTTTGAAAGATCTGTCCTGTTACATTGGACAGAAATTATAAATACAACCATTAGAAGTGGAGTTTGCCAGTAATGAAACCACAAAACAAGCAAATGAACAACAACAAAAAAAAAACTGTATAAACAGAAGCTAAAGGTGGGAGTTTCTACCCAAATATATTATGTGGAATAAGGAACTCTGGAATACCATTCTTATGGTAGCTGATCCAGATACCACTAAATATTTAAATGTTAGCCACAACTTCCTCACCCATTTCTATATCCATCATGGAAGCTTCAAATTAGCATAAGGCGCCTCACACATCTAGGCAAATATTCTTCATGGACCCAAATGAATGAGGTCCATGTGAGTTTTACTGCCTATGGAAACTAAATGCCTAATGATAAAATCATAAACTGGTGCTTTACTTTCATGTATCATTCTCATGAGTTTTGGGGGACTTTTAAATATCATTCTGTGACATTCTTTGGTTCAAATCAGAAGCCATCAATCCAATTACCCTTGAGACCAAGATTCTGTACTTGGGCAACCACTCAGCTTTCTCTCATGACATTTAAAGTCCATGGACTTAACTTGCAAACATTAAAGAATCTTCTTTGGTGAATATTTACACACACACACACACACACACACACACACACACGCACACACACACACACTATTTTTGTCTTCTTCAGAGATGGAAATAAATTGTCACCTGGTGGCTATTAATTTGCTGTATAGTTTTCTTTTCCTGGCCATTAGGGCAATTGGACAATTCAGTAACATCAGAAAAAATGCTAAGGTCAATTGATGAAGTACATTCCAAAAAAAGCAAATTTGTTGTAATATTGTTTGGGGCCAAATAAAATGTTGACTAAAAACCCTGTTATAATCACACTTTTTTTCCAATTCAAAGGTGACTTATTAATGCTCTATGACACAGCTCCTTCCTTCCTTCCATTTGTTAAGACAGTGAAAAGTGATCATCTCATTGATTTCATGTGAAGTACTTGCTTTTCTAATCAAGTATATTTGGGTGGTTGAGCTATTCATGGTTACAGAAAATATTTAGCTTAAAGGCACTCCAGAGATTATAGGATCTAACTTCTCATTTCACAAATAAGGAAACTAAGGTCTCATATAAGCCATGTGACTCATAGCCATGTAACTATCTGGTGGCAGATGTCCAAGCTGACCATAGGAATCACTGGTGCCATGCTAGAAATAACCTCAAGAAAAATAATACTGAGGTTTATTGAGGGTAGCATTGATGCCAACTTAAACAACATGAATGTTCACTCACCATTCCAGGTTCCAAAGTGGATTCATGGTCACAATAATCCACATGGCATCACTGGAAGCTTCTGCAAAAGTTTGTGGTGTCCCAATTTTAGACTATACACGAACACCCCATAACATGACTGGCAATATCTGACATGCCTTGATTAAAACAGCATTACTTTAGTTTAAGGTTTTATCCACCTGATACGTTTGGAAGGTAAATGCACCTCAGAGATCAGTAACCAGTCAGTCAACACTCAGTAATTCTTCAAAGTGAAAGAAATACTTTTTCTCGAAAGAGCCGTTTGTTAATTCATTGATTTTTTGATCATGCATTTAATGAGTACCTACTCCTATAAAATGCTGTGTTAAGAGTTTGGTGGAATTCGTGGAAATGAATAAGACAAGATTTCTGTCTTTACAGATTTCACAGTCTATCGGGGAGAAAGAATTTAATAGGATGTGACGTGTCATAGCAGTTTTGTAAAAACATGTCTTGCTGGTATAGGGATGACTGGGATAAGATAAAAAATTAGGAAGTTTTTTTTCATGTGGATGAGATAGAGAATTGGGAAGTTTTTTGGAGCTATCTACAGACAGTTTTGATGGGAGAATGTCAGAAAATAATAAAAGGATGTTCACTATCTTAAAGTAAAGAGTGTGAAGGCAAGAGGACAATAAAGAATCAGCTATTGCAGTTACTCAAAGGCTGACTTTATCTTTTGCCCATATGACCTAATCCAGCCAGACCTGAGATCTGCTTTTAAAATGTGCTGATAATATATATGTATGTATGTATGTATGTATGTATGTATGTATGTGTGTGTGTGTATGTGTGTATATATATATATATATATATATATATATATATATATATATATATATATATACACACACACACACATTTAACTGTATCATATTCCAGAGTGGACACAAAGCTAACATAAAGCATCAATTACACAAGGTTGGACAATTGAAATGACCCATGAGATGCCAATTTAGCAAGAACAGGAAAGCACAGGCAAGCATTAGAGAGGCCCAGGACTTCCAGACACAGTCTTTCCTCAATCACATAAGATGCACTCAATATTTGAATAATGAACCACTGAGATACATGCCAGAGAACTTGGACTCAGGAGAGCCAGTCTTAGCCAAGGAGTGATATTTATACCCCTCTGTTGTGTGCCCCAAATTAGGCTGAATGACTAAGAGATAAAAGAAACAAAGACTACATAACAGACACTAAGGACAAGCCATCTATTTGTTTTTGTATGAACAAAAATTAGTACAGATTACCCACCTAGAATGTTTATCACTTCTTGGTTGATGACATTTGGTTTGGCCAAGGTTCAGCATCTCTGCTCCAGGCAATCCTGGAAATAAGCATAGGATTGCAAGTGGTCAGTTGAGATTAATCTTGTATTTACCATATAACCTGTTATGTCTATAAACAGAAGAGGACAATTAAAAAATGAGTCTACAACAGTGATGGGAGAAACATTTTTGGCTCCATCCCTACTCCTACTCTGTCAGGAGCCATTTGTTTGATGGCCGCCCTCTGGGTAAACAAGGGAGTGTTTGCTTAGCAGCTGTTTGCAGTTACCTTGCTACTTTGATAGCGACTGAGAAGCACCTGTTGCTCCAGAGAACAAGCTGATTATTAAGGAGGAGGATGGGAGCCTTGAGAGAGCAAAAGGCTCCCTGTGCAGGTGCAAGCAGTTGTTTCTTCTTGTGCAGGTGCAAGCAGTTGTCAGTCTCCCACACAATCGTAATGCATAAATAGGGTGTACTGAATAAACTCAAGACTGCAGTGTTGACTGTGAGCCCTTCGGAATCTTTCTCTTGTCTCTGTCTTTTCTTTCATCCTCACTCCCCATCTCAGGGACTGTTCAATTTTCACCAGCGGGTTCCGGCACTACTCTCTACCTTCTGCCATTACAAATATTTCCCTTTTGGCTGTTATTTAGGCTTAGAAGATGCTTAAAGTCTTCTTGGCTACTGGCTGCAATTGAGACTGGTACCTCTCTTCCTCCTGGGGCCAGATTTACTTGCCACTAAATACATTCAACTAATGGCTGACCACTCTCATCTCTTGCTGGAAGTGGTGGGTTCCCTCCCAGCCTCAATAACACACTATTCTCAGGCACAAGAGAGAGATTTCACTGCTTTTTCCCTGCCAAAATTAAATCTTTTGATCTTCAGCAATAGAGACTAATCAAGTTAGGGCTGGATACTCTAGGCCTTGGCTGCTAACATGAGCATGGCCACATGTGAGCTTTGGAGCCTCTGGTATGAATTGCTTTCCAAATTGATGGAATTTGCATGGTGAACTTACCAGAGCTTGAAATGGAAAGAACTTTGAGTCAAGGGTAGAACATAAAGCAGGCGGTATAAACACATGCAGGTCTAGAAATGTCCTGCATCAATGAAGATTTGCAAGGTTCTTTCTGAAGAGCTGTGGATGTACTTGAATTCATTAAATTGCTTCATCTCTGAAGAACTGACTCACTGTCCCAGAAATAGTGGTTATCAGGTTAGACAGTAACTAGGATTGAGATGACAAGATATTATTTCAGGTCCTTGAAAAACAAAGATAGCATGCTATTCTCCAACCACAAATAGCATAATGCTCAAAGGTCATATGTAGGCAAGCTAAATTTTTGATTGAGCAATATATAGTTAAGACTTATTAAATAATGTTGGGAATTAACTCTAAACCAAGAGTCAACTGTTCATTGAATTTAAACATGACTTGGAAACATAGGAAGTAAATCTCATGCACGATAAGATACAGAACTGAGGAATGAAACACAAGGAGGGCCTCAGAGAGTAGTGATGAGTAAATGTCATACTAACATACAGGCAGCCTGAGGCTGAGGTTAGAGGCTGCACATCCCTGGTTCCATGCAGCACAGGAGGCCACAGGAGGATGGTCAGAGTCACACTGAGATTAACCCTCATCCTCTGGCTGGTTGGGAACCCAGAAGGCATGGATTAAATCCCAATTGTTTTGGATTAAAGGTGGATATTCAGTAGCTACTTTCCTCCTTTCCTAGTCTAGGCAAAAAGGCTGGTCTTGGAGAGAGACATTAAATCCTATTCTAATTAATTTGCTCCTAAATTTAGCTATTCCCCATTCTCAAGTTTTCCCAGGAGCGACCATGATGCCTTCAGCCAAGCTCCACCCAGCAGCAATTCCATAACCTTTAAGGATGAATTTACACCTCAATAAAAAGCCAAAGAAGCAAGCTAAGTGTTTGGACAACACACCACAAGAATATACAAAGATTGATCACTGTGAGAGCCTGATAGGAAAAACTGTCATTGTTTCTAGGTTTATGACCTTCTCTCCTCAGCATTTTTTTAAAGTTTTTTTAAATTCTTCTAATGTAGAAAATAGAATGGACCCTGGAAGTTATAATTTCTAGAAATGAGAGGACAAGTAAACAATATTCACTTTGAATTTAAATTTGATAGGCTTTTGGTAATGGTAAAAAACACAGTTCCTTCTGTTGAAGAGCTAAAAAAAAATTTTTAAATGAAGATATTCACAAAAGATATATGAATAACTATTAACAAATGAAGAATATGTTGAAACAAAATTGTGTTAAAACAAAAAAGCAACATAGTTTACCTATCAAAATGGCAAATGGCAGCAGGATACTCATGAAAGAGCCCCAGCCCCTGTTACTCTCAGCCCCTGCCCTAAGTGGTTCATTCCTCTAAACAAACTTTTCCTCTGTGTTGATTTGTGGTTAATTTTCAGCTTCTACCCTCCCAGCTTGAAATGTCCTGACAGGGAGGCTCCTGGTAGAAGGTTAACCTGAAATTCATCTTTACATTAGTAAGGAAATAATGGAAGGTTATGGAAATAAAAGATCCACCATTACTGGGGGTTTGTGAGGATGAGCACATCATATTTTAAGGTTTATGGCCTTTGGACTCATACCCAAAAATAGGGCCCTCAGGCAATCTCACCTACCTTGCTTTATGCAGCCACCTTTCATTGTCTTCTATCACAATTTTTTTTATCACACTCTCTGTTTACGTAAGGGAATCATTTAGCTAGTGAGCGAGCCTAGTCATCTGCCCATAATTAATGAAGTTTTGTTGTTTTATATTCATTGCAACTATGGAACTCACACAGAGACGAATTCCTTTGTGAGAGAGGTGGGTGCGATAAAAAAAAATATAGCTCAATCAAAAAAGCCAACTTCTAGTATTAGAAATAAAGAATCTGAGAAAGGAATGGTTCTCGACAAAAAAATAAAAGGTTCACTTGACTCTAGGAAGGGTAGATCAGGTTTTGTAATAGCTTCCATCTCTTAGGGGAATGATTCCAAGTACTCTCTATACAGGTAGGGGAGAAGAATTTAACAGACTCCTTCAGTGAGTGCTCAGAACAGTGAAAACATTACTCATCAGGTGAGAGAGACAACAGTTCTGAAAGCTAAAAAGGGGGGTTATTTGTTAGGTGAATAGAAACAAATACCTCTTGGTAGACATTGTACCTAAGGGCAGCATCAGGGACTTGTAAATACACATTCTTAAATTATAAGTGATGAAGCTACAACTGAACCTGCCCAGAGTTTGCTGTTGAGTAAAGGTAGGTGGGAGAGATTTAAAAACTGCTTTTCCTGGCTTAACATAAATTTAATCAAAGAAAGATCACCATTAACTTCCTTGCCGTATTATTTTTGTGTTTATTTTTTTTCTAAATTGAAAAGCTAAAGAGACTCATTGTGATGGTTATGAACCAGGATAAATTATCAACACAAATAGAATATATTTATATTAGATGAAAATGCTTTGGCACACAGATACCCAAACAAAAATGATCTTCTGGGTTTAAAGCAGGTCAGGGCTGACTAATTCATCTTTTGGGGGGCAATGCTGCAGATTTCATTATTAAGATGGGTTTGTTCTGCCATTAAGAAAACCCAATGGCACTGAGAAATTTTCATGAGAACTTACTGCAGGTATATTGGCTGTATAAAAGAGAGATAAGTATAACAAGAGATAGAGACAGAGACAGAGGGCTAGAGATGGAGGAGGAAAGAGAGAGGGAGAGAGAGAGAAGAGAAGAGCAAAGCAGAGGAGAAGACAGGAGAGGAGAGGAGAGAAGACTGAATAATGAATAAAATTTAGTAATATTATTTATTTCAGTAACTTTATAGATTATTTTAATGATATATTTAGAGAATTTCTAATGTACAAAGAAATCAAACCCCAACTGAAAAAAGGAGAACAGAACGTTCTCAGGAAATGAAATATATATGGAACCCTAAACATATGAAAAGGCACTCATTCCTCTCATAAAATGAAAAATGTAAATTAAGAATACACTGAAATAACATTTCTCAGCTATTCGACTGGCAAAAATTCAAAAGTGTAACACTCTACCAGTTACTGGAGAGGCGGTAGAGAAACAGGAACATTGCTGCTGAGTATGCAGAAGGTAATATCTATCAAAACTATGAATGCATTTGCTTTTTTGACATTGGTATTCTACTTCTGGAACTTTATCTGATAGATATTCCTGCATGTGTACACATGACCTTTGTAAGTTATTTGTAACTTACAAAGTGTTGTTTGTAAGAAAAACTATGAGAAACCACCTAAGTGTTTAACGATGTGGGACTTACAGAATATATTGCAATAAATAACGAATGAAGCTCTCTATGTATTGATCTGGGAAGATGGTCAGTATGGATCAATAAAAATAAAGTGAAGAACTATGAACGTACTATGTTACCTTTATATAAGTGAAGAATGGATGGAGGACTATAAGTAAATACATTCATGCTTCTATTTTCATTAAAAATACAGTGGATAGAGGCTCAAAAAAGAAATAGAAGTTGTTAGCAATATAAGCAATTTGCAGATGGGAAAGACAGTGAGAGATAAGAAAACCTTTCTCAAGGTGTATGAAATTGATTTATTATCTATATGAATATATATCCTATAAAATAAATATAACAAAAAAGTCTAAAAGAGTCATGTAAATTTTTCAGTACTTTTTTTTGTAGTTTATGTGAGAAAATGTAAAGGACACAATGCAGAAACTCTTTTGTGGAGATGTTAGATCTTTAAGTGATCATGGTCCATGGACAGATTTCAAGCCACCTGTAAAATGTGAAACTGATTACAAAATGTTGGATCTCTTTATGTATGGGCATACTTCTAGGGGAATAGTCCATAGTTTGATCACACTATTCAAAGGACCCAATGATCCAAAACAATGTGATAAGTCACAAATTTGAGGATTCACACAAGTCTCTAGAATTATCTTTTTTTAATCTTAAGATACTGTACAATTTGGAGGTTACAAATACAAGTTCTGGATTCTAGAGACCTGGGATCCCATCACACCTCATCACTTACTAGTTGTGTCCCTGGGCAATTTATTCAAGCTTTCTAGCCTTACTTTTCTTATCTGCAATAGAAATTAAATAGAAATACCTACTTCGGGTGCTCTAGTGAGATAAAATTTAAAAGTTCATGTAAAGTGGTTAGCAAAATGCTATACCCATAGCAAGAGCTCAAAAATAAAGCTTAGTGTAATCATTGAGCTGAATGTTAGTGCTGTGATTGCACAGTAAGTTTGGGAAGGGGGCAGATTATGCACTAAGTTTTGGTCCCTTTGAATTTGAAGTGCCTGCGGAATGCCTAAATGGGGATATCTGGCAGAAAATTGGATTTAAAGGTCTGGAAAGCTGGAAAAAGTCATGCTAGTCTATTATGTTTTTATGTTAAGTTTTTGTTTCTGTCTACACTCTCTCTTTTGATGATCTCATCCAGTGGCATGGTCACATGCTGATGACTCCTAAATTGATATGTGCAGCTTAGACCTCTCCCCTCAACTCAGCCTCCAATACCTACTCAACGAATATTCTTGGATGTTTTATAGGCATCCCAAAATTAACATATTCCAAAATTAACTTCTGACTCTTCCCCTAACTGATCCACTCATAGCTTTCAACATCTTAATTAATAATATTTTCATCTTTCTAGTTACTGAAGCCAAAAATTTGCAGTCATTCTGATTTTCCTCTTCCTCTTCCCCTCCATACCCAATCCATTTATCAATGCTATTGGCTCTACCACAAAATATGTTCATATCCAATTATTTCCTATTCCCTTCCTGATACCACTCCAGTCCAAGCTACTAACATGTCTCTCATCAGAATTATCATGACAATATCCTAACCAGTTTTTCTGCTTCCATCTTTCCCCCCTTATGTAGTAAAGCTTAGTTGCAGCAGAGCCACCAAGTGATGTTTCAAGAAATGAGACCAGCACTCGTCTGTGGCTGCCATCACACCTGGAATGCAACCAAATGCCCTTTCCATGATCATGGCCCTACTCCTTTGTTTCTCTCACCTCATTCGCAATTTTTCTTCTCTTGACTCATTACTTTTCAGCCCCACTGATTTCTCTCCTTTTTCTTTAACATATACCAGAAATAGTCCTACCTTCTACCTGGAATTCTGTTCTACCAGATATCCATGTGGCTCACTTCTCCACCTTCTTCAAATTTTTGCTCAGATATCATCTCCTAAATGATATGTTTCTTGACCAAATCAATTTAAACGCACATTCCACACTCCCTCTATCCTCCTTTACTGGTTTACTTTTCTGCAACATTTATCACCAGTTAACATGCTACATATTTCACTTAGTTATATAAATAAGAAAACTAAGTGAAATATATGAGAAAACCAGGGTGGAACCTTGAAAACAGGGAAGACCAAAGTATCCTGCCTGCCCTGACAGAGAAGAGACCAGGTGATTAGCAACTTTTCTAAGAAATGAAGGCAGCTGAGGCACAGCAAGAAGAGTCGATGCAGAGATAAAAGATCTGGTGCCCTCGGAGCTGCTGGCTGTGCTCTGTGACTTCTCTGAATCCATGTCCTTGTCTGTCAAATAAGGATATTTCCAACTTTGAACTAGTGACATTTGTAATAAATAAAATAATTAATGTGGAAGAAATTGATGCATTTAAAAATGCTCTGTAAACTTCAAGCATTGTTATGGATATTTAAAAAAAAATCAGTGGGCTGCCCACTATACACTACAGGAGGGTGCAAATGTGAACAAGATTCCTTCTCTACCTTGAGCTTTTTATAATCTAATGCAGTGATGCCTCTGGTTCTCCTGGTTTACCCTCTGGGTCCTGTTCTAGAAATCAGTTTGCTTCATGCAGGGAGGGAAGATTGGAACTAAGGAAAATCACAAGGTTTGGTTTCAGTCTCTTACACTGAAATGAACCACTTGATCATCTACTATCCCCTGATCCATGAAAGCAGCCCCCACACAAAATGCTATTTTTTCACTCTCCAGGTAGACAAGAAATATAACAAACATGCACGCGCATGCACACACACACACACACACTCATGCACACAAACACACAAGGACTGATATGAGTCTCGCAGAGAGCCTATGCCTCCCAAAGTTGTATCTTGCACATCCCTGTTGTTCTGTCAAGAGCAAAGCAGAATCTTTAAAGGTTCCTTGCATAACTTTTTTAATACTGCATATAAATCTCAAAGCTTGTTTACCTCATTAATTCAGCCTGTATCATGTAGTGGGAAATGGAAGTAATCAACCAAATAATGAGCACTGAAAACTTACTATTAAAAGACCTGGCATTGGCCAGATAAGCTAGTGACATTAAGCAAAGTTATTGGAAAATAACTCATCTTCCCACCTCATTTTGCTTAAGCTACACACACACACACACACACACACACACACACACACACACACACACACACACAGAGTCAGCGCTGAGATAATCTTGTCAGCTACACCAAGTGTCAGTGGTATGGCTGATCAAGAAGGGAAGGTTCAATGAGACACCCAGTTGGAAGAATGCAGAAGAGGCACATATTAGAATAAAATGACAGGCACCAACTTTATTGTGCAGAGTGTGGCCCTATTGGGAAGTGCAGCCTATTGCAGGAGGTGTGCAGTATTATGTGTACTTCTGTTTCCCTTCTTGTGTTTCCTTCTGCTCTCCAGAGGACCACATGGCTTCACACACAGCAGAGTCAATAGTGGCTTTCAGTTACACATGCTTCATACAATAAGCTAAAGTATGTTTACATATTTTAGGCGCAAGCACCCTGCTACACTAATGTAACATTCTAATCTGGGGTCCTATTCCTAGCCACAGGCCTGGATCACAGCCAGACTTTTGGACCAGCCAGACCTTGGGCCAGCCAGACCTTGAATACCCCCCACACACACACACACACACATGCACATGCACACGCACACACACACATATGTATATATGTATATTTAATGTTATATTAACATATCACTGTAATATTCAGTTTAAGTTAAGCATGAGGATACACCTTCCACTGATTCCACCATGCTTGGACATGGGGAAAAGGAGTCTGAAGGAAGCAATGTGTGAGTTAGAGAGTACTTAATTAATGCACTGCACATATATTGTGTTTAAGTGTGTAACTCGTTTACGGCATTCTGAATATTTCTCTTTAAAAACAGAAAACCAGAGTTATAAAAAAAAAACTATTTGCATGAAAAAAATATATATGGTTGTTTTTCTCTCCTGCTTTCACCCTCAAGGTGAAACCAAGTTCAAAGATATTACTTTTCTTAAGTAGGAAAAAAAAGGAAACACACTGAGTTTTTTCTCCAGAGACCTTGCAGAGGGAGGAGATAATTAGGCTCCTTCTCTCTGATAAGATATGCAATCTAATTATGAGCAATTACCCGACACCAAGGTACAAACAGCTGCATAGCTGCTTTCTCTCCAAGCCTGAATCCTGAAGAGGGCACGGTTCTTTGCTTTCTATAGGTTTTGGAACAAAATCAAGGTGAGATTGTAATAAGCCTACAAGAATGCCAAAACTCTAATTAAATATGAAAGTTCAATCCAGAAAGCAGGAGTGACCTTTCTTTTCGAAAGTCTTAATTTCCTTTAATTCTTACTCCAAATGTTATCCATCTAAGTTGTCGTACTATTAAGATTGAACAGGAAATATATTCTTACCAAGTACTATTTGAGTAACTGGGGAAGGAAGATAATGCCAACATAATCTGATCCCTGACATGTAACCCATGACAGAAATAGCTAAAATCAGCTGTGCCTCCACCATGCATCTCGCATTGGGTACAGACAACTCATTCATTTGCTCATTAAGAATATATGACATGACGGGTGGTTTAGGATTCTTGAGATTCAACTGTGATAGAGGCAGACAATGCCCTCTTCTCATTATGTTTATAATGAAGGAGACACAAAATGTCAAATAAACAAAAGAGAAAGAGAGATAACAAGTTATAAGGAAATCAAAACAGAGCAACTGGCCAGAGGCTGATGCCTAGAGCAGGGACTATATTATGCACAATGGCCAGAGAAAGTTTTTCTGAGGAGGAGACTGACATTAGAGCCGGAGGTCTCACAAATGCCAGTGGTATCTCATTCTACATGGAATGAAGTGTAAGTCAAGAACGAGCTTGATTGGTGGGAACAACTAAAAGAAAGCTTTAAATCAATGTTTTCCCCTATTTTATAGATGAGCAAGTTGAGGCTCATGAAGTTTAAACAACTTACCTGGCTACTTTATACATATTTGCCACTGTTGGGAATGCTTTTATTTTCACTTTTTGGATAGGCAAATTATCTACATTTCATCAAAGCGTTATAAAAAGGCATTTCTTGAAAGTCTTCTCACTTCCCCTTTGTCTCTATGCACACCATTCCATCCCTTATCCCCACCCCCTAGCACTAACTAAAAGTAGTTTAGTTTTACTTTCTTGAGTATTATTCAAGTATTCATGCAAATTAAAGCAAATACTTATTCTTATCCAAATGCAATGTATAACATGAACTGTACTGTATTTTTCTATTTTACTTAAAAATACAACCTAGAGACCTTTCCATGACAGTACCTCCACAGCTTCTCATTTTGCCACATACTCCTCTCTCATAGAGCTGAAAAATCTTTTGTGTGGTCCTTCTCCCTTTGGTACAAACCTGGGTTGTTTCTAGGCCTTTACTAGTACAAACAATAAATAACCTGTACACATTGCACTTTGCATAGGTGAAATTAGAGTAATTAATAATAGTTGCCATATTGCCATCCTCTGGAGTAATAGATACCTACTCTGAGAATGTTTTCCTGAAAGCCAATCAGAATAGCATTTTATGAATCTTTAGATTTTTGCCCATTTGAGAGGTAAGATATGTAATCTCTGTGTCATTGATTTCTGTCAGCTCTCTGTATGTTTAAAGAAATTACCTTTTCCGCTGGGTCGTAAGCTGCAATTTTTTTTTCTCTATTTGTCATTTATTTTTTGATTTTACTTACGGGTTTTCTTTATGTGTGTGTTTTATGTTCATTTTTTACATTTTTTTTCCAGGGGGGTTGCCATGCAAAAATTTTAATTTTGTTTTTTATTATGTTTTTGTTCTTTAAGGTGACTAAACATTAATCCTTTTGTTATGGCATTAGAGACATTTGTGTTATAGTTACAAAGCCTCTTTCCAATTTGAAGTTATAAAAAAATTTATCCATGCATCCTTCAAGCAATGTTTTGGTTTTGTTTTTTTCACTTATATCATCCAGATATATCAATTTCATTCTTTGTATGGTACCGAGGTATGCCTCTAACTTTCATAAATTTATATCAGCCTTTTGGTCTCTAAAGTCAGACAGAAGTCTCAAAAGAAGTCTACCGAAACTCTAAAATACGTATTCGACCCTTCGAAACTCATTTAGTGGCCATGAGTATCACGGGTTTCTGCAGGTTTCTTGGTGGGCTATTTAGGGATATCCTGTTATTCACATGCTTGTTCTAGAGCTAGAGCCCAAATGATTAGGGTATGTCAAAGAAGTCACTAAATAAGGAACTGAACTACTGCTCTAGGCAGCTTTCTTTTGTGTAAAACAGAGTCATGTGAGGGGTGCTTGAAAGTCATTTCACTTTCTATCAGAAAACCTGGGTTTTAGTCCTACCTTGGACCCCTCCGAGCCATGAGATTTAGCTGAGCCACTTCCTTTCCCTTGGCCTCAGTTACATCAACTGTAGGAGGACTTTGGACCCTTTCTCTTTGATGTTCTTGTTTTAGAAGTTACTTATGGTCTGCAACATACTGGTCAGAAATTGAAACAAGTGATACATCTACTGTGTCCTCACTTTCCAGGTATGGTGCTAACTATAAAAATAACATCTATTTACTTCATATCAGGCACTAACTGGCCTAAGCACTTTGTACAAACACATTTAACCCTCACAACAACATTGGGAGGTAGACATTGTCATGATTCTTGTTTTATAAATGAGAAAATTAAAGCACAAAGTTCCAAAATCTGCCCAACACACACACAGACACACACACACACAGACACACACATACACACAGCATGACAGAAGAAAAAATAAGACAGACAGAGAATTGAGAGAAGAAATAGCACTTGTAATCCACTATGATAAAAATACTTTACATTTGTAATTTTTTCAAACATATATGGTCACGCGAGCACATTGTTAAGATCCCTCCCAGGGCCTCGGAAGGGACCAATCCAAATGAGGCGTCTCCAGGCTAATTTGCCTCAAAAGGAAGGACTCTTTGGAACTTATTTATTTAGAGATTTAAAAGATGAGAAAGAAGGAAATCATGCAAAAAATATGAAGAAAGTGTGTCTTTGGAAGGGTGAAGTACCAGTGAGAAAGCTTGAAGCAAGAACAAATTTGAGATGTTTCAGGTACTGACAAAAAGCCCCGTGTATGGAATATAGCTTCACTAGCTGCTCCTTCTTGCTCACAAGGCCAAGCAAGCAGATTCAAACTCCTGTCTCCAGCCTCTGTCTCACCACTGCATGTTTCATATATCTGTTTCAGAACCTGAGTTCCTCATATGGATTTATTTGAACCAAGGTCTCAATCACTGAGAAGAGTTGAAAACCCACTGAACCACATCCCTGTCATTTGATCTGGAAAGACAAGGAATCTCAGAAAGCCTAAATAGCTACCCCAAAGCCCCATGTAGATCGTGGCAGAGCCACTGCAAAAACTTCAACTTTTGGATTCCTATCTAGGGCTCTTCCTGTATACCATCTCATGCCCACTTATGCCTAATTGCCAGTAAATTTTATTTCAGATAGTTGGTAGCATTTTAAAACACAAGGTAGTTGGAAGATGATATTCATCAGTTTATATTCTCTGCCCATCTTAGGAGACAAAGGTAGCAATCTCCAAAATTTGCTCAACATAATAAATTTCCCATTTGCTAAGTCAGAAGCTGGGAAAGGTGAATCTTCTACAGCTATAATTCTACTACCTGAATCTTCCACTAGAAATATTACTTCTGGTATCTCAATAAGAGTTGAGGGATGATGCCTGTGTTTGCAAGGAAAAGGCAGGGAGATGTCAGCCACTTCTCCCCTCTATTGCTACCATACCCATCTGTCCTCAAGTCCTCATTACCTCTCACCTTAAGCCATTGTAAAAACCTTGTTTCTTCACTCTGCCTCCCGTCTTTCCCCATCCAGCCTGGCCTCCATGGTCTTGCCCAATTCATCACATTTTCAGTAAAACTCATAAAAACGTTCTCCATCATACAGTCTCTTACTAAAGAAAATTGTATAAATACCAGACTCTCCAAGATTGTTAAGGTACAACCACCTAAACTTTGCATTCAAAACCTTTCACAATCTAATGCTAACATTATAATTCCTATTTTATCTTCCAATTAAAATACTTTAATAATAATTCACACTCTTATTCATGCTCTGACCCAGAAATTTTGAATGTTCTCATTCCCACTAGGTGCTCTATATATTTGCAAATGTAGATCTTGGCTCATCTTATTACCTCTATCCACATTTTCCCCCCGCTAACCGCTATCATAGAGAAACTCCTTTATCTTTCATAGTCTAATTCTACATCACCTCCTTCATGAAGCCTCCCTTGATTATGTCAAGCAAATGAGAATTCTTCCAACTTTGACTCCCCATACTAGATTATTTATACCACATTCATGGCAGTTTTTGGATGCTGCCTTGTGTTATCATTATTTGTAAAAGTATTGTATTCTCAATATAGATTGTAAGCTCACCAAGGGCAACACTAACCTATTTATCTTTAGATCTCATAAAGGGCCCAATACAATGCCTGGGGCACAGAGAGTGCAGTACTGTAGTCAATGAAAGGACAGGACTGAGAGAGCCTCAGTATCAGTTCCTCCTGTTTAGAACCAACCAGCTCATAAAGAACAGGTCAGAGATTGAACAGAGATTCCTTTGTGAAGTATTCAAAGGCTCTGCCCAGACAGAAGAGAAATAATGAAGGGTCATTAGGATGCAGAGAGACAATAAATAGGTATCCAATAAAATCAGTCAGCTGAATGACATTGTGCCAAAATAGAAAACACTTCAGCTGTGAAGCCAGATGCAACCATGTTCCAATTCCAGTCCAGTCATTTCCCAGCTATGTGAATTTGAGCAGGATTTTGTTTACTCTGAATCTCACCTGCAAAAATGAGGCTGAGAGTCAACTATAAAGACTGCTTGAGAAATTGCAATTCACATTTTGGAATCTCAGTAAAAAGTAAAAATAACAACTACAAGAAAATCAATCACACAGCTGAATTGGTATTACTGAACATCAGCCTTCAGAGGCATGAAACTGTCACTTGCAGTAAATGCCGCTCAGAAAACGAAAGTTTCAGTCTTTATGGTGTCGCCTGAAGAGTTCGTTAACCCTTCAGAAGGCATCTTTCCCCATTCCAGTGAGAATTTGTTATCCAAGCTTCGCAGTCTTCATTGGATCTAAAGATGATGTGAATGACACAAGAGCAAGAACAGCACATCCAAATAAAACAAAAATAAGTGTACTTCAAGTGAAAGACCTCTAAGGACAATTCTAATTAAGGTGGAAGAGAACAATCAGGGATCAAACTAAAATAAGTCACAAGGCCTAACACTATTAAGATAAAAAGGGAACTGAGACTCATACACAACCCTTCTGCCCCCTCCATCACAGAGAATATAGGACAGAGGAGAATATGAACCTCTCTGAGTCTTAGTTAACCATTGATCCATTCATTCACTCTGTAATCAAGTACTGAGCACTAGTTAGTACCAGGTTTGAATACAAGAATAGAAAAGGCATGATTCCTAAACCTCAAGCAATTCAGTTCAGTGGATGCAAGAGACAATGTTGACAACCAGACAAGATGTGACAAGAGCAATAACCACACTGTGCCAAGGAGGCCTATGAGGATACAAAGAGTCCCAGCTCTATCAAGGTCAATCATTGAAAAGCAAGAGTGTTGCTCAAACTGAGTTTTGAAGAATGAACAAGAATTCCCTGCAAAGGCAGCACGATGCACAGATGCAAAGACGTAGTGTCCACTTCATGACTTTACCCACAATCTAGTGCAGAAGCACAGAAAACGCAAAAGAGTCACAGATGGTAAACCACACTGGTGGGTAAATATCACACTTTCCCTTTCTCATGTATCTGCTAAGCATGCCATTATAATATGATGTTTGGCATAAATATTCTCAAGAAACAAGTGGTTATCATTAAACTTCATGTTATCTGTAGATTTAATCTCTATGTGTGATAGAGCAGAATCAGAAGTATGCTTTGTCTATGGTTAGACAGGATCTGAAGGTCTTATCACAGCAGGGAAATCAGACATAGCTTTTTTTCTTCTTAGCAATGGAGGGAACCTCAGATATTATCTAATAAAGTGTTCCTCAACTTGTCATCCTCAACTACTCTATGAAAAGTTTTGTTTTCATTCTAACTGTAAAAATAATAGGTATATTAGAACGATGAACCTATTATCAAGTTCTGTCACGCCTTTTGAAACTCAAGTTTTGTGTTTGTAGTTTTGAACACCTTGATACCAAATGATCAGCCAAAGTAATACATTTACACTTCTAATTCAGTACTTTGGGGGATCCCCAAGTCATCAGTTTTGAGAATAACTTTATTTTAATGCAATCCCTCAGTGAAAGATAAGGATATGAAGATCTAGAAAGGAGAAATGGCTTTGTAATGCATGCAGCTAATCAGCAAGGGGGACTGGAGCTCCCAATGCCTGGATCAGTGTTTGCTCCATTACAGTTCAGCCACGACTCCTCTGAAAAGGCAGCCACCAGTTCCATAACATTAAGGATTGATTTCTAAGTACAAAACAAAGTTCATAATTCACAATGATACAACATACCTTTGTGGTCAGAGTTTCAGCTTCCTGTTTACCCTGGACTAGATTTGTGCTTCACTTCTCTGAGAAGCAAGTAATAAGGGTCAGAATAAAGGACTCCCATTTAGTATAATAAAAATAGCTTTTTCAAAAATACATACTTCCTAACCTTCCCATATTACAGAATTGTGACTTCATACATATAGGATAGATTTTTCTTACATTCAGATGGGATGGTACCATGCAAATCCTGACCCTAAAGTAAGTGTTGCTTTTTTTATTCATTGAAGGGAAGTAGAAATTGCTTCCCTATCAGGAAATTTTAAAAGCAGAGCAAGCAAGCAATTTGTGTTGTGCTTTACATACATTTTATACTTAATAAGTAGTTGCTGGATGAATGATAAACCGATGTTACCTAAAACACCCATCTAATGCAATGAATAGTCTAACTCAGAACTGGGAGTTGAGTGAACCATGAGGTGTAAGGATTCATGGAATTCTAAGAACTTGGATTTTCAGTGGAATCACCTGGGGAGCTTTTAGAAAATGTGGACTCTGAAACCCCTACTCCAGAATAATTGAATCAGAATGTCCACAGGCTAATAGCCAGAATTTAACATTTACAGAAGCTCTTCAGGTAGCTCTGATGATTATCTTATCCACCCAAATTCACTTTTGCCATATTTTTCATAGCAAAATATTCTAAGTTTATATGATGGGATCTGCTATGATAGTCAACTATAATCTTACATGAAATAAAAAAGCTTTCTTCATCAAGGTAACTGGAACCAGCTGTCTCCTACATCCAGCTATTTCCTTTGCTCAAGACCCTACTTACTTATTTATCAAACAAATAATTATTAAATTTCTATGGTGTTGGACCTGGGAATACAAAATGAACACAGTATAAATAAATGGTCAGTTTCTCATGGAGCCTGTAAATTTCAGTCACTCAAGTACTACAAGTGTTCTATCCAGGAAATTTCCTTGAATTTATAAACTTTATTTTTTTTCCCTGGTCTCTTTTTATTTTCACCCTTACTACAGACAAAACTTTTTGGCTTCCCATTCCAAATAGTGGAAAGTAAGAAAGTTCAACAGCTCTTATATTTATATCTCATCCATTCAAGAGAGTAGCCAATTTCAAAAGAAGTTCACTGGCTCGAGTTGGGTTGGGTAGCTCTCCTGGACCAGCCCCTCTGGCTTGAAGAAGAGGGGTTCCAAGACAGGGGCATGTTTGCTCCAATGGAACTATATCATCAGAGGTTGGGGCAATTCCATTAGAAATAGCTGATGGACGGAGAATTCAATACATTTCAACCACATTTCTCTGGGTGTAATTCATGCACTTCAGTGCTTGAATACTGTGTCATTCATTAGGGCTACTCAAACTTTTGTTCTTCTTACTATTCAAATTTTAGCTCCATTCAGATAATTATGTTATGTAATCATTTTTTCGTTATTCACTCATAAAACCTTTTTAAGCATTAACATGGTCCTGGACCTGAGGACAAGAAAAATAAAGGAGCATAAGTTTTATTTCTCTTGGAGCTCAGAGTTTAATGAGGGAGGCAAACTTATAGACACACACTGATAACTTACTGTGATTAAGCCATGTACCAAGTACCAAGGGAACCTAGAATGTTAGAAAAATTTTCACAGATTTCCCTAAATGGGTCTTAAGGGATACAAAATTAAAGTTGTCTAGGTTAGGTTGAGTGAAGAGGCTCCCAAACAAAGCATACTATAAAAACAAATATAAGGTTTGTATAGCAGAAGGAAGTTTCATGGTTGACAGGTGAAGCAGTAACTGTTTGGATGATCCATCTATTCACCAGCAAGATTCACCACTGGGGATCATTTCCTGGGCAGTGTCTCCTCAGAAACAAAAGACCATATGGTATTATAGGGCTAGTTGCTTACATCATAGCATATTGAGATCTGTTTGAGGTGAGCATGTACACTAAGCAGACATGGCTATTCATACATCACATGTACAGAAAATGGCAGGTAAGCCCTGTCTTGGGCAGAGATTTTAATGTTATAATAAGGGTATAATGAGGAAAGTTCACTAAGAAGCCATAGAAATGTCCTCTGGTCAATTTCAACTGGTCTCCAGCAGGTTTCTAGTGGCTTTTCTTATTGTTACCTTCTGGCCCTGAAGGAAACTATCTCAGGCAAGCATTATTAGGAATCAATCAAACAAACGAGCTCAGAAATATTTAAGTAAGCTCCTAGTTCCTAACCCTTCTTTACTAGCTAGGTAGGCTACAATTTCATTCACCTTTATCCCCTTTTTCTACCATTTTCTCTCTCCCCACAACCCCATCTCTCTCTTCGTTCCACAAAACTGAGTAAAACAAAAACGGAATCCATTGGAAGTCATTTCCTCCTGAAAGAAGATAGAACAGAATTCCAGCTTAGAAAGTCTCAGATGCCAGCCCTTTGTTTGGGGATGGACAAAAGGTAGAATCAAAAGAGCCTCACCTTCCATAGTCAAACATCTCTAGTCTCTTCTCCTAGGCCTTGCTAATCATGGTCGTTTTAATGACATTTCTTTTAAAACAAATAAAATGAAGTGAAGGCCAGGGAGCTGAGAGAATGACAGATACAGGTGACTACATTCCAAAGTAAAAATAAAATATATGCAAAAACAATAATAACAGCTGCTACAACTATTGCATATCCCTAGATATCAGGTACCAGACTAGCTTCTTCCCATATATAACATAATCTCTTCTACAAATTTATGAGTATAGTATTTATTCACCCAATTTTATAATTTAAGGCATGGAGATAATAAAAATCTAGTGCAAGAATATTCAACTTAGATAGTTCTGACTCCAGAGTTTATGTTATTTCCCGGATTGTAAGCAGCCTCCTGGCCACCAAAACAGAACAAGTACAAATATTTTAAAGAAATGGGTAGCTATCTTTATAAATGATAGCCAAGCAGGCACAGACAGAAAACTAACATGTACAGAACCCCTGCTATACACAAAGTTTTTCCAGTGCCAGTGCCAGTGGAGGGATGTGAAAGGTTTTAGCTATTTCCCCAAAACATACACACACACATGCACACACGCACACACAGAGGGAGAGGGAGAGTTTGAGAGAGGCTTCCCACCACTGTTTCTGCATTATGTGATATGGCAAAATAACATTACCTCAAGCTTACATGAAGTGCTAGCCAACTCCCTGGACAAGCCTTTTACCTGCCCCCACAAATTTCCAACCAGTCTGTTATCCTCAAACCTCACTTAGACTGAAATTCTGGATCTATCCTGAATTTATATATATATATAACCTACAAATACTAAAAGTATATATGTTGGATTTATAAAACGTCCATGCAGAAATTATAGAAAATACTGAAGGTTTCTGTAAATACCATAGCACTTACATTAATTTAATGTAATCCTGAAAATTGTGTTTATGTTTTCATTTTAGAGATGGAAAAAATAAAAGCCCAAAGAACTTCAGAAATTTGTATGATGTTTTATAGCTAATAAATGGTAGAGGTCAAATATTATTCCAGATCCATCTAGCTCCAAAATTCATGCTTTTTCTTTCTTTGGCTCCTTATTAAAATAAAAGTAACATGTATTTATTTCTAACAAATTTGGGAAAGACCATAAAGAATAAAGAAGAAGAAAATCTTTGATAAAACTATAAACCAAAGAGAACTAATACCAACATTTAGCATTTTTCTTCCAATTATAGACTATTAAATAAATAGAATATTATCAACTAATTTTTCTCTTTCCTTATTACAAACATCAGTCCATTAAAAATCCTACAAAAACATCTTTTTAATGTCTGTATAATATTCAATGTATACGTAATGAATCGTCCTTTTTTATTGTTGGACATTTAGGCCATTTCTGATTTGCAACAATTATAAATTATACGGGACTAGAATATTGAGTACATACAGCTTGACCTGAATGATTTATTTAGGATGCTTTTCAAGTATGAGAATGGGATTTTCCTATTATGTCATGCTGTCTCTTTTCTTAACACTAAGATCCTCCCCTGCCCCAACACACACACATCCACACACACACCCCAAATTTCTTCTTCCACCTCAGTTCTAAACCATTGAGCAAGTTATTATTATGTAAGTTTAGACTCCAGGTTCAAAGAACAAAGTGAAAATTGTTGGAGACTCAAAAACAGAAAATCTGTGTTTACTTCTCACTGACAGGGTGATTGTGGTTCACCTTACCAGAGGTCTTCAGCCAGTGTTTTCTTACGTGAAAAAGAGGATACTAAAAGAACCTCCCTCAACATGTTAAAGTGAAGATTAAATCTAATAAAGTATATGACTAGGGTTTTGTAAATCATCATGTGTTCCAGCTTTCAGAGGGGAATAAAAGAGGAAACTGGTTTACTACTAATTTGCCTCTTTAGTAAATCTAAACCTGTTAGGTCGGCGGGGGAATGGCCGGCCAGATGCCTGCCTGGAGACTCCCCAGCTTGATACTGGGAATCCAGACCTGAATAGGGCCCACCCTAAAGCCCTGTCACCACCCTAATCCAGAGGCTCAATTAAAATTCGATTAACAATTAATGTTCCCCACCCTATACCTCTACCCTCACGTAACCCATAAAATCCATGCCCTCCCATCACAGAGTGCGACTTCTCTGGCCCCTCTCCTCTCTGGACTGGAGAACCTCGCCCAGGAGCCCTCTCCCAATAAATGCTTGCTTTTAAAACTTCTCTCGGCGTGTCACGCTTTTACCTTACAAAATCATTTTTCAAAAAAAAGTCTTTAAAAAAAAAAGCATGAGCACCTCTTTCATCACTATATGGAAGGAAATGTGGCTTTGGGTGGTGAACACAGAAAGCAATATACAAATGACGTATTATTGAACTGTATACTTGAAACCTATATAATTTTATTAGCCAATAATTTTCTTAAAAAGAGTTTTAAAGTCCTAGGGGGAAATAACAGGTGAGAAAACAAACATTTGCCAAGTCCACCAAGCAGTCACGTCACCCTGGTGATTTTGAAAGCCTCTATTCACATGCTGAATAAAGAAATCTGTCTCCATTCACAAGAAGTCAGAGAGCTAGCAAACCCAACCCACCTTGATACAGAGCAGGAGAGTTAGGTGGCCAGAGCCTAGTCCCTCCTCCCCAGGGTTCAGTGCAACATCCTACTGCACTGTGATTGCTCCCATTTTGCTAAGGAACATTTAATGATGAAGGATGCTGTTTAAAGACCAGCCAGAAGGGAGAGGAGGAGTAGAGAGAAAGCTGATTTTACCTCTTAGGGGAAAAAAAAAAAGTAGCCCAGGCTCATCGGGGCAGAAAAGATTCAGGACAGACAGAAATTGGACTGTGCTATCAGGTTTAGGCAAATAACTAGGCTAAAAAGAAGTGTTCTGTGCAGGCATTTGACTATAAAGGAATAAAAGTGGGAGGAAAGAGTTAGTTTGTGGTCCAACCAGAGGTGAGGATTAGAAGTTTCAGGAGTCAATCCAGAAATCCCAAGGGTTTAAATATGATGAAGTTTGAAGAAAAGCATGCAGGTAATGGGAACCTTATAGGAAAGAGTCAGCCATATCTAGAGGAGAAGCATCAGGCAAATGAGAAATCAGAAGCAAACAGGAAAGCTGAGGTCTCTGTAAGGCACGAGGCAAATGAGAAACATGATGTGCCCAGAAAAACATTAAAAACATACAGCTGGCAGGAGATCCAGAGACATGATTAGGAGGACAGCCAGTGGCTGGTGATTAACCACAAGGTCTACTATGTTACTGACTGAGCCAGGAGAAATACAGGTGGGCACCAGGTCCTCAATCACTATGCTGGGAGGACCCTAGGGTGAGGAACATACCCTAGGGGACTGACCTCTCTCTGTCCCAGCTGCTGGGTGACTGGGACCTTGGCTCTCTTTCCAAAAGCACATCAAGTACATGTTAGAACTCCACAATCACTCATCTCCCAAACTAAATTTTTAGGGTGCCTATCCAGCAAGGATTTGGAAGCAACTTAAGCCTCAGGGTCTAGCTGTTTTCTGGACTTGGTTTGGAATGAGCCCAGGTGTGGATACTGAATATTATGTTTGTGTATTCTGGGGTTTGTTTTGTTCTTGGTGTTTTGTTTTGAAGTGAAGTCCCCATTTTGTAAGAAGAATGTTACAAATAGGTAAGTAAAATCTGAGGGAGAAAATGCACCCAAGTATAAATTTCTCAGACTCTTGTAATTGGAGTGCCTATGAGAAAGTCGGTGATTCATCTGTTAGGCATCAAAATGCTGAAAACCTACTATTAGATAGGCTTTTAGACTTTGCGGAGCTCTTTTGTGTCCTGTAGCTCTTTCAGTATGATACAGGTAATACTAACTACTTTTCTGGAAGAAGAAAATAAAATCAGGTTAATTGCCTGGCAGATCTCAGATTCAAAGCCCTTATCTTTCTTAACTTCCAGTCTTTCCACTTTTCTCTATTGCTTCTCATCACCCTCCACCACCATCACAGCTAAGAGGAATAAAAAAAAATTTAACATTTATTGGAAGCCTCGCATAACCTAGACACATTCAAATGCATCTCCTCATTTAAACCTCACCATGAGGACCAGTGGATATTATCCTCACATTACAGATGAGAAAAATAATGTTCAAAGAGGCAAATAATACACACAGCCAGCAAGTAAGAGTGCCAAATTTTGAAATAAGGTAGGTTTTTTACCATAAAGCCCTTTATAGGTGAGTTTTTACAAATAAAATTTTCATTTACCATGTGATGGGGGGTCTCTCTAACCCTGAAATGCATTAAGAAAGCTCTTTTGAAATAGTTTATAGGAAGTTAGTTTTATTTCCATTAGTAATTTTATTCTCACATTATGCAAATAATGAACGAGAATAAGAAGGGCTAAATAACTAACCCAAAACCCAAAATTAATATATAACTGAACAGAAATTCAAATCCAGGCTTTTTTCCCCTTTTCTGTGCTTGTTGTTTTCATAAGCTAACGAACTCTCCTCTTCAGGGCAGATTGGTAGAACTACCACCACTTCCAGCATCATGTTAAACCAAACGTTTATGGGAAAGACCCCCATATTGATTGGGACCCAATTTTTGTGCTTGGAGATTTGCAACCTGTCAAGGTATATTTGGAAATTTTAAACACCAAAAATATTCCTGGACGTGCTTCTTAGAAAGTCCCATAGCCTTGTCTTAGAAAGATCAAGCTGGAGGTTCCAGCTTCACATCTCTCTTTTTTAAGTCCAGGTAATCGATTTGAAATAATTGAAATCCGGGGCCATACAATTAGAAGGGGATGTGAGGTGCAGGACTTTATGTCCTTAGAAGTTATTCAGTCCAACCTCTTAGCATAATTAATGTAATAACCCATGCCTAGTGTTTTAAGCAGCCTCTCTGATCCTTGGGAGAAGCAGGTAAATAATTCTCTAGCCAGGAGAGGTGTACACCTTTTGTTTTACCACCTTGACATATTGTAACAGGGCCCAATCCTAAAGCCTGTGAAGGACTGAAGGATTCTATGGACCCTGAGATAAGTTGAAAGCTCACAGCAAAAGCTCTTCCAGGATGCTCCCATCCAGAATGACTCACTTCTTCAAAGCTTCTCTAGTTTCCTCAGGGGAACATGAACCAAATTCCTGGTTCAGCCTCAAAGACTCAGAAAACACCATGGAGTCCAGAATGTGGTGTGGACCTTCGACTTGTTCACCTTATCAGGAGGAACACTGCAGTGGTGGCATGTTAAGGAGAAACTCCTATAGACCTGCACTCGGGTCACATTCTGCTCATTTATTCGCCGTCTTCTTGTTATTGTTCCTTTCCAGTTGAGATTTTCTTCTTCATACCTGTACATTTCAACCTAGACTCCATAGTAGCAACGTGCCTCTGAAGATATTGGGGGGTGAGTAACAACTCATTCTCTAAAACTAAATCAGGTAGAAAGTAAAAAATAAAAATATTTCGTCCCTTCCAGATAGAGCTTCCTCGTATAAATAACAGGACATGATTTGGCCAGTTTAAGATGAGTGCTCTGCCCTTAAACTCAGATGAGCTTTGGATTACTTTTTTCCAGAGTCATATTTTTTTGCTGATTACATTAATGAGATCAGTTTTCTAGACATAAACACAGATTATTAGACCTACAAAAAGATGCTCAACCTGATTCAAACAAGAAGAGTTTTGTCTACAGCCATGCGACCCTGAACAAGACGAAAACCATCTGAGCTTGGAAACTAAGCAGGGTCAGGCCTGGTTGGTACTTGAGTGGGAGATGACCTCAGAAGACCAGGTGCTGTAGGCATAAAAAATAAAAATAAAAATAAATAAATAATAAGGGATTGTAAGCTGACAAGGTCCTTGCAATCTATGAGGTCAACCAAGGATTGCCTTGCCTTAAAAAATAAAATAAAATAAAAACAAGAAAAAGAAAAATAAATCTTTTAATTGTATTTTGAGAAGGGAATACATACACACACACACACACACACACACACACACAGAGAGAGAGAGAGAGAGAGAGAGAGAGTTCCTAATCACAGTAACATAAATTAAATGTGCCCTCTCTAGAAAGCTTTAATGTTCTTCAGCAGAAAATAATTACCAAACATTGTTTATTCCCATTCCAACTCGGCCCTTGGAATATCAGATTCTCGAGAGAGCAAGTAGTGATCCCTTAGGCTCTAGCTATAAACTCCCCAATTAGAAGGAACCACACAAAAAGACCCTGGTAGAAATCAGACTGCACCAGGTGCAGAAGGAGAACCTGAAGGCAACTCTGGTGTAAGTAAAACAGAGTAATTCTCATTTTTCAAACTCAGTCATGTATCATTCCCGGGTGGGCTGGAAATGGGAAAGCGATAAGGTCAGAGCCAAAGTTCCAGCAAGTATTACCCCAAGACCAGAATAATCACTTCATCCCTGGTGCTGTCATGGAAATAGTGAGGTAAATGAATTGGGCTGAGTGTTGCCTGGGAAGGATATGAATGAACAAATGACAGAAAGATTAAATAAATGAATGAATGAGTATCACATGCCTGTAGTGTATTATTTGCATGAGTTATTAGGCAAATAAAGCACATTGTTATTATACATGTTACTTGAGTGCCCCTTCGATGTCAAGCCATGAACTGGGAAGTTTGCATAAATCATCACATTTGTCATATCATTACAAAGCAGATTTTCTTTCTTTCTCTTCCTCTTTCTTTTGGAAACAATTAAGCTATTTATAAAATTTAAAAAAAAGGAAGAAAGAAAGGTGAAGATATTTATAAGTTTAAAGACTTTCTTTCCCCATTCCCATGCTCAAGAATAACCATTAAATCTTTGAAGCAAATTCTTCCTGAGATTTTTCATAAATAAAAAAAATGAGAAATAGAAAATATGGGAGTAAAAGAAAGTTTTCTTTTTAAGTTTCCATACTTTACATATCTACCTGCATCTTATCTTGCTCATTTGACAATATGACATGAGCACCTTTCCACAACACACACTTGTCTCATTCTTCTTGGACTATGTATTGATTCATAATAAGAATCTACTCTGATTTATTTAACTCTATTTACAAACTTTTGCTTTTACCAACAGTGTGACAAGGGCCATCATTACCTTCTAGGTAATTCTGTGATCCCATTGTATAGGGGACGAGACTGAGGCCTTTGTTCCTATGAACTGATGGGACCAGGTCAGCCGATTTCCTTTCTACTGCACAGTGCTTAATATAAAAGAAGCTTCAGAAGCACCAGGGTTCAGTATAGGTTAAGCATATTCAAAATACTCAGGTACTTGACATGTGTGGGGATGTGGGTGTGTGTGTATGTGTGTGTTGTGTTCCAAAGCTTGAAAAACGTCGGACATTTTATTTTAATTCAAAATTATTAAACTGATATGGAAAATGTCATTACGCTATCAAGATTCTAATTTAAGTGGATCCACGACCCATTGGAGCTTCCTCTGGCAAGTGCTTTTACCCACTGGATGCAGGCCTCCTTAACAGGGCTGAATTTCATCTATTTTAATTTGCAAGTTTACCTGAGGAGGCAATTTACACACACGTGTTGGCCCTTAGCCCTCACTAAACATTGAAATTGGAGAGAATGGTTTCTTGTTCCATCACTACAGAGTTATCTTAAGGTATTTCTGTTTATTTCTCAAGATATTTGAGAGAAGCAGATTGTCCACATCAGCCAAAGGTTTAATCTGCTGTATTCCCCACCACCAAAGGCACATGCTTATCTAAAGCTGAGCATCTCCTCTGTGGAGCTACAGCTCTGCATGGCACTACTGATATCACAGTAAAACAGCCCTCTACCGACGTGTTGGAGATTTGGTTTTTTCTCTGTAAGGAATTTGTCCTTGCACGAGATTTAAGGTGTATAAAAATACATTTAAGATCATGGAACAACCGTTTGTGTAGCCACCATCTAACTTTTGCAACTCGATCTTTATTACTCAGCATCCTGTTGGAGAGATTTATCCATGGATGTTGTAGCATGAGTTGACTGAATTTTCAGTCATTTGTTTATATTCTTTTCTATGATGCACAATGCTGCTGTGAACATCCTTGTGTGTGTATATTTATATGTATACATACGCATACTTATACTTAAATGTGTGTGTGTCCTTGCTTTTGTGGTCAAATTTTTTCTAGAATATGTACCTTTATTGGAAATTCTGGGTGATAGAGAGGAATGTATTTAATTTTACTAATTTGTCTCCAACATGTCTGTATTAATTTCTCTTCCCACCAGAAATGTATGATGCTATAGTCTCACCAAAATTGCATTTTAGACAGTATGAAATTATATTTCAATACAGTATTAATATGCAATTTCCTGATTACTAGTGAGTTGTGTATATTTTCATATTTCTATTGACTATTTCTGTTTTCTCTTTTATAATAATCTTGATCATACCTTTTGTGATTTTCTCTTGGGGTAATTTACAGAAATTATTTATATATACTGAAGACTAACTCTTCGACATTTATATGTTGTAAACAAATTTACCTGAGTAAATTTCCAGGCAATATCCAGTCTTTTCCTTTTTATAACATCGGTATTTTTAATTTAGATATACTTTAATGTTCAGTATTTTGCGTTTGGTACATTCATGTCTTATTTAAATTTTTCTGCATACCTATGTGATAAATAATCTGCGGTTTTCATCTCAACTTTTATCATTTAAATGTTTAATCCTTTTGAAATTGATTTTTGTAAACTATAAAGTAGGAATACAATATTACTTTTTCATATGTTTAAACATTCATAGCACCACAATTTAATGGACCTTATTCATTGATGTATGTTTTCTGTTTTCATACATTAAGCCTCCACAGACCTGTGGGCCTGTTTATAATTTTTTTTCTCAGTTCCATTGATCTATTTGTCTGCCCTCACACTAGTACCACTCATAATACTGTCTTTAGTATTATCTCTTTGTGTATCAGGTAGAACAGGTTATTGCCTTGTTTTCCTTTAAAATCCCTTAGCTATTCTTAGCTCTTTTTTCTTCCAGATACATCTTCTAAGTTTGTGAAGGTGCACAAAAAATTCTCTCAAACATTTGCTTGGAATGACATTGAATTATAAATCAATATTGGAGGAAAATAATAATGTTTATACAACTTGGTCTTGGTGGCAAATGAAAAATACATTTTTCCCTTGCTCCTGAAGTTCTTCCTTTACAAAGGGACCTCAATTTGTGTAATCGTGGTCTCCCTCTCCCCCACTTTATCCACTCACTTGCTGGGAAGAGGAGTAACATCGCTGATTGCTAAATCTAGGAACAACTGCATGCTGCTGAAGCCCATGTTCCCCTTCATCCCAGAGGCACTTAACTGATAAAGTTTTTCCCCCAAGCATCTCATGGTTATATCACGGTCTCCATAAAGTAGACACCAACTTCTATTCCTCAGTGAGTTCAGATCCTGGGAAAAAAAGAAAATAGCTATTCACTAGAAACTCCTTTCAAACCCCAGGCACCATTGATTCACACACAGATGTTGACTGTGGACATGTGGTGTTTTTAGTTTTTTATTATTTTTTTTTAAGCTGTTTGCCTCTATAGCCACAAGTGAGATTGACTTCAATTTTACTTACTTGTTTGGCAAGATTACATGAGCCGCATGAAAATGAGTTGGGGAATGATCTGTTTTGCCAGGCATGAGAAAAGATTATATGATATTAGAACTAGTTGTTCCATAAATGTTTGGTATGACTTTCTTATGACATAATTGGGCAAAGTATTTGTGTGAGTAAATTTTAAAACAACAAGTCAAATCACTTAGCGGTTTAAGAACAATTAAGTATTTTGCACACACACAGAGACACACACACTGACTATGCTAATAATCTGTTTTATTTTTTAAAAATAGATATTTAGAAATACAAGTAGCAGTTTTTAAGTTAAATGTATGATATAAAGTATCCTGGGGCAACAAATACCATGTGCCAGAGGTCCAGTATCAAAAGAAATAAAAGTTTTATTATTGCTTTTTGTTCTCCTGGGGTAGTGAAATAGAAAAAGGGATGAATTTTATTCAAAATACTTTTTAAAGAACAAACAAGAAGGCAAAACATTTTAAGATTTAAGAATTTCAGCTCTAAAAGCATATTACAAACAAAGTTAACAGGTGATAGAATGTGACAAAATCTTTCTGAAGTCAACAACTAACAAGAGATTCAGATCTGGGATAGAGATTCAAATCTAGGACAAAGAACATCTGAAAAGCAACTTAATAGAAACACTGACAAAAGCATAAGTCAACTTGCTCCTTGAGAATAAAGCTACTGATCCATGGCAATGTCTCCCAACTGTAGATGAAATTATCTAAGTCAGGTGTCAAGATTCAGCCATTAAAATATGTCGATCATGCCATAGAAAATATTCTCTGACCCCATGAAATCAAATAATATACCACTTCCACTTCTAGAATTAATTAAGGGATCACAACAATCTTAGCTTTCTCTGTTCTTCTTTCTTTGTACCTTTTCAGCTGATGTTTAATCTTTGCTAGCCATGAAACAAAACAATGGCACTCCAGTGACTGAATTCATTCTCCTGGGATTTGGTGGTCAACACAAGTCTTGGCATATCCTCTTCGTAGTATTTCTAGTTATCTATGTGGCCACGCTAGTGGGTAATATTGGGATGATCCTGCTCATCAAGATTGATTCCTGCCTTCACACCCCTATGTACTTTTTCCTCCAACACTTGGCATTTGTTGATTTCTGCTTTACCTCTGCTATCACACCCAAGATGCTGCAAAACTTTGTAGGGACAGAAAAATCCATCTCATTCGTAGGATGTGTGGCACAATTACTAGTTTATGCTACTTTTGCAACAACTGACTGCTATATCCTTGCTATGATGGCAGTGGACCGATATGTGGCTATCTGTAAACCACTCCGCTATCCAACACTGATGTCCCAGAGAGTTTGCATTCAACTCCTAGTTGGTTCATACATCATGGGTTTTCTAAATGGTTCTACAAATACAAGTCTGGCTTTCTCAATGAACTTCTGCAACTCCAATAAAATTAACCACTTTTTCTGTGACTTACCCCCAATCCTTGCCCTCTCATGTTCCAACATTGACTTAAACATCATGATCCTAATGGTCTTTGTGGGGTTTAACTTGACATTCACTGTGTTGGTTGTCATCTTTTCCTACATATATATCCTGGCTGCCATCCTCAAGATATCTTCTGCATCAGGGAGGAGAAAAGCCTTCTCCACATGTGCCTCTCACCTGACAGCAGTCACCATTTTCTATGGGACTCTCGCTTACATGTATCTTCAGCATAGGACCAACAAGACTCAAGAGCAAGAAAAAATGGCTTCGATATTTTATGGCATCGTGATCCCCATGTTAAACCCCTTCATATATAGCCTGAGAAACCAGGATGTGATGGAAGCCCTAAAACGGATTGGAAAGAAGTGCTTCTAGTTCGATCCTCAATTCTCTATGCTTGTAAGCAACCACACTGACTCTGCTGATTTTTACAAAATCAAAACCAAAACATCAAGCAACATAAAAAAAGAAAGTTGTTCATTTTTTACCAACACCAAGCTGCAAATTAATGTAACAATGATAACCACTTTATATCAATATGAGTGGCAAAATTGGAGAAAAAATGATAACGCCTATTAATTGTTGCAAGGTAAGGAGAGTCATACTCTCACATGTTGTTAATGCAAAATTGAAATGTTACTGCACTTTAGAAGAAATCTTGCCATGTCTTTTTAAAACAACAATAATCTTCAATCCCAAATTTATCTATGAAAATAAAAGTTCCAGTCCGTGTGAGGACATAGATTTAAAGATGTTCATTGTAGCCTCACTCAGGAAAACAAGACAAAAATAAATAAATACTATTCAATTGGGAAATAAATCTGTATTGTTATAATTCTAAAATCTTTATCTATTGCTGTATAACACATTTTCACAAATTTAGGGATTTTAAGAAAAGACCTCATTATTATCTTGTAGTTTTATGGGTCAGAAATCGGCACACCATTATACTGCACCCTGCTTAAACCAACCTGACATCCAGGAATGGGAACTCCTTAGAGGCCTGGTGGGGATGAATCTCCTTCCATTTCCTTCATGTTATTGGCAGAATTTGTCTCCTTGCAGTTGTAGGACTAGGGTCCGTACCCTTCTGCTGGCTGTCAGCTAGGGGACAATCCCAGTAATTAGAGGCTACCCAGCGTTCTTTGCTATATGAGCCTCTCCATAATCCCTCTCATAGCATGGCTGATTTCTTCCTCAAAGCCAGAAAGCTATACACAGTTAATGAGTATGTATGCCATGTGAACAACACCCTTCATATGCCCAAATCTTACTGCTACTTCAAGTATCAATGTTTCCCTGAAGATTTCCTAGCTCAACATTTGCTTTCTATCAACTTTTTACCCTGGAAATAAGTTCTTCTTCCACTGAAGACCCATAGTGCTTCATTTGCATCAATAATATTATTTATTATTTATCACCTCTTGTCTAAATTATTTATTTTCATAAATGACCCTCACTATAACCTATAACGCAGTTGGAATACATTTTTTCCCTATGAGCTTTCTTTCCTGTTTGGTAAGCTTTGGACACAACAGGTATCCTGTAAATATTGAATAAATGAATGATGACAAAAAACTATAATGTGGACAGCTTCCCAGCTGGGAGTTATGTATGTAGCTCACACTGTTGGCCTCTAAATACAAAATGTGGACAGCAGCATCAAATAACTAGGGGAAATTTTTATGAAGTGCAAATAACTATAGCCAAGCTCTGGAGATGTTGATTCAGAAATATTAGAAGGAGTCTAATATTTGTAAGTATCTATATATGCAGAATGTTGCTTTCATTGCATGTGCCTCTAGAAAGCAGCATTTAAGAGCACAGGATGTAGAATCTTTTAGAATGTGGTTTATGTCCCAACTCTGCCACTCACCAGCAGTGTCCCTTCATAAGTTAACTAAGCTTTAAACCTTGTTTGTCATAATACATATCTCATGAGATTTTTAAATTTATTTGTTAGCAATAAATAAGATAATGAATAGAACTCATGGTACCTGGCACTTATAAACCCTCAATAAATGTTAATAGTAATGAATATTCACATGGATTATTTCAACATAGGTGTGACAGACATTACAGGCATCTCCTCAACATACACACACACACACACACACACACACACACACACACAGTCAATAAAAAGTCTCCCAAGGTTTGCAACATGAAAATTTTTCCCTCTGAGAAGCTCCTCTCTCTTTTGGCAGAAAACTGGTTAATAAAGGTTATTTTCTTTGCTGCTGACAACAGTAACAAGGGCCACAGATTCTCAAAGGAACAGACACTAATCCCATAGCTTCAGCTACAAAATCTCTTGTGGAAAAATCGTTGGGTGGGCAATCAGCCTGCCTTAGCCCAGGGGGAAAAAATCTAAAGACAAATCTCCCATATATAAATCAAATTGCATTGTTTTCCTATTCAGCTGAGCATTTTTCTGGCATATGAGGACCACAGTAAAATCTGCAAGGTCAGAATCAATATACCAGCATAATTAACTCCAAGGTTCAGTAGAGTCATCTTATCTTCAGCAAAATAAAAATATAAATGGAAAGAGAAAACTATTGATGGTATGAAAAAGTTATAAAATGACCCTGGAGATGACAGCTGATGTATTAGCCATAATGGGCCCAACTGAACACAACCTTTACAGAATATTAGCAATAATTAGACAAGGCCTGTTTAAGATTAGATGGAACAAGACAGAGAGACAAGGCCACTCTGTGACTATGTCTGAAATAAGACAGAAGTAAGGACTCCTGGCAACCAGAAAATTATCCAAACACTCCCTTCTTCCAACTAAAATTGGTAAATACTCCTTATTTTACCCATTTTACTTTTCTCCCTTCTTAGGTATAAATTACCAGAATATCCAATCACTGCATTCCTGATAACACTCAAAAAAGAACTCACCTCCACTTCTTAAATCCTCCTTAAAATCACCCAGAATAAGCCTAAATCCTAAAAGATGCCCTCCCCAGTCCCTCCTATCCAACATCCCATCTCTGTGGGATACTTTTGCTTATGTAACACATGAAAGAAACCTAATTTTGTCTGACTACCTATGTACTCTTTTGTTTCTTGGCTATTGGGCATGGACGATGTGAAATGTGCCAAGTGCATCTATCATCTCTCAGGAAACTTGCTTGTTTTGTTATTCACGTTTTTATTGCAAAAGAAATTAATATGTGTTCATTATTTATAAAATGCAGCTGTTTTAAAGTTAAAAATGGAGAATTTCTATGTCCCGTGGTCCTACTCCTCAACTTACCTAAATTTGTCATATATCATTCTCAATGACAATTTCTTCACGTACACACACACATTTTTTAAAATTAATAATCCATTCTCACTTTACATTTTTCTGCAAAATGCTTTACCCACTTATTAGTATGTTAGTAACATTTTCCCTAAGAATAATATAGTTCTATCTCATTATTTTTAGGTGTTTTGTGGAAGTACAAACTATAAATTAATTCTGACTTATTTTAATATTCCTCAATCCATAGCCAATATTTTGCTCCAAGAAAATAATATTACATAGAATCTCTGTGTTTACAATTAATATTTCATCGTATTTTTAAATTTCGTTTTATTTTTTAATTACAGTTTGACTTTTAATATTCTATCTCCTTTTATCAAAGATTAAATTGAGTTGTGGGAAGTTATATTTCTTGCCCAAGATCACATATCTATTAAATGGTAGCTTTGATTCAAATCTAGATCTTTCTAACTTCAAAGCCTATCTATTTTTTATTGCCAATAGTACAAAATAAAGCTTCACAGTGACTTGGATACAATATAATTTGGACAACTTCAACACATTTGCATTATTTTTCCAATTAAAAATCTCTTCTAGAGCTTCCACTTCTGGTTTAGATGAAGTAACCAGGATGTGTTCACCTTCTTGCCTTAAACAAGAAAAATTGGACAAAATATCTGAAGTACTAGTTTGCAAGACACTGTATATCAGGCAATAAAGAAGGATGATTCCTGAGAGGCAAGAAACAAATGAGCTCTAAAATTTCCTCAACTTTCTGTCTTGAGAAAGTTTCCAGACCACAATGCAGAGAGAGGGAGACTACTCAGGAAGAGTTTAGAGGAATTCATAAAGGAAATGGAGCTGAAAATTTGAAGAGACCATAGCAACTAGAGTTTGCAGGACAGAATCCTAAAGAAAGGGAGTTGTGTAGAGAGAGAACCTCAAGGTTCGCAGAGGATCCCCATCAATTATTTATTGAGTAATGATTTGTACACATACATGAGGAAACTAGGGAAGGAAATACTGAAAGGATTACAGATAACAATGCTCAATGCTCACACAAGGGTGAGAATAGTGCCTGTTCTCACCAGCCAGACTAGAAAACCTCAAGATTCATGATGCACTGGACAAGAGTCACAAAAAAATTTGCCTGTATAGTGGGAAATAATTAGCCTTAGACTGAGCTCTGCTCCAGCCACAACTAACAAATCTACAAAGCAAGACTCCAAGGGATCAGTATCCATGATACTTAACTGTGCTCCAGAACAAAGCTCGAGGATATTTATAAGAATACAAAAGTATCTGTACCAAACATGGAAACATTCACAATGTCTGGCATCCAATCAAAATTTAACACATGTGCAAAAAGCAGGAAGACATGATCATGAGAGAAAAAAATATATCAGTGGTCAAAACGACCAAGAACTAACAAAGACGTCAGAATTAGCAATCAAGAACATTAAAACAATTATTATGATTATGCTTTATATGTTCAAAAAAGATAAGTAGAGACATGAAAGACACAGTGAAGACTACAGCATGTAAGGGTAAAAAAAAAGAAAAGAAAAGAAAAATTGCACTGGATGGGATTAACTACAGATTAAACGTTCCAAAAGAAGTGATTAGTGATCTTGGGGCAATAGCAATAAAAACTGTCCAACCCAATGAAAAAGTGAATCAAAAATCTAAATGAAAACCATATTAGTGAGCTGTGAAATAGCTTTAAAAAGTGAATTGAAGTTCCTATGGGGAGAGGGAAACCAGGAGAAACAAGGTTACATAAATTTTCTTTGAAAATAACACTGAAAGTTTTGTAAATTTGGTGAAACTATAAAGACACAGATTCAAGAATCCCAAGAAAGCCCAAGTAAAAGAAACATGCAGAAACTACACCAAGATACATCAAATTGCTCAAAACCAGAAATAAAGGGAAAATCTTAAATGTATCCAAAGGAAAAAAAGATACACTATGAATAGCAGAACAAAGGTAAGAATAAATTCTTGTCAGAAACAATGAAATTAAAAAAGACAGAGGACCACCATCTTAAAGTGTTTTAAGAAATAATCCTTTCATAATAGATCAAATAATATTCTATCCATCCTTTCCCCACACACACACACCACACACACACACAATGAAATCTTCTGACTTTGCAAAGTGCTCAAAGTATTCATACAATATTAAATCACTTTTCACCTTTCATTTAAGTTTTCCAGGTGATTTAATTTTAGAATTGTTAAAGATAAATTAAGATGATTTACAATGTGTCATTTCATTATCCTATCATGCCTAAAGCAAATCCAGTGTTTCTTACATATCATCTTGCTCTGCTCTCCACTAGATTCAACATTGCTTAAAGGAAGAGACCAAATCTTATACATGTATATTACAAACTCTCCTCAAGGAAGCATCTTGCATAAAGTTTTACTTGAAGTGAAGTTTTCACTTATTTTGTTGCTAAAGGTTCCTTGGCTGTGGGTACTTACAGATCAAGGAATTTGAAAGACTCAGGGATGCCAATAATAACTTAGTTTGCATTCTGCCCTATATTACCAAGATCATATTCTGATTTTATCTTAATGATAAAGGATCAGTTCTAAGACAATTTATGTTAATGAAGATAAGACCTCTAGTGATTTACCAAATGAACATACTATTTTCTAATCTACAAGAAAATTCTTAAGCCACCCACAATCACCCAAAAGCTGCTGGTTAGAGTTAAACAGGTAAGAGGCTATGAAATGTGATCTATTCAGAAGCTTAGTAGTTTCTGTAACACGACGTGAGACTTTAAATCACCATAAAAATAATAAAGATTTCAGAATAACCTCAGCTTTGGACTTCACTAGCTCCTAGAACTGTCAAAACTGCTGCTAATGTGATTGCAACTACTTTCCCTTAGAATTTTCTCATTATTTCTTTTGATTTTTTTTACCTGTCACAAGGTGAATTTTCTTTCTCTGTGCAAACTTTTTTTTTCCTTCAGTAAAAATAAGTAATATTTGTACCTAAAACTGTAGGAATCTATAATGACAGTATTTTTTAAATTTTCTATTTTTTAGTAAGTGACTAGAGGTCAAAACTATTTTAAAAACACATTGTGAACTGCATTTCTTCATTTGTCTATTTCCTACCTCATTCCCAGGAAAATTTAAAGCATATTATGGGGTCTCTAAATACAATTTTTTAATATTTTATTCAAAAATTTCAGCTCATTATAACACAAAGCTGTCGATTTTTTCAGATGTCAATCTATAAAAGTGATTTTAATTTAAAAGACTCATTTGATAAGTAAACACAAGCTTTCTATTATTCTAAAAAACTTCATCATAAGTTATCAGAAACTGAGGTGGCTTCAATCCATACTAACACCAAATTTAGTGATTTATAAAAGAATAAAAGGTAAGAGATGTATCTCCTCGATCCTAATGAATTTTCACATCTTCTGGTGGAAAGTGAGCATACAAGGAAGCAGAGAAATTGTTAGAGAAACAGGACCTTTGCCCTAAGAATTGTAAAGAGGAAACCTGGAGAAAATTAAACATTGGGAATAAGCCCCCTGCAAAATCTTTTGGTGGAAGAATCCTTGAATCATAACAGCACCATATCACATGAACAAATTTCATGGATACTCTTTTTTCGTGTAAGAAATTTTGTTATAAGCCGAGAGAGAGAATCAGAATTATTATTAGTAAACATTAATATAGGCTTTTCTATGCCCAATATATAGAAAATACATTATCTCATTGAACTTTGACAAAGTAATCCCCATTTTCAGATAAAGAAAAAGCTATAATTTCTAATTTCACATTACTTAACTCAGAGCAGTTAAACAAGCCACTTAACTGTTCAAACCACATAACTAAATGGTGGAACCACTGAAATTTTTTTTTTCTAATTTTCTACTTTTTCCTCCCTACTTCTTATTGAGATATAATTTATATAGAGAAAAGTGAGTCATTCTTAAATACATTCTTTAGTCATATCTGCAAGAGTCTGCATCCTGTGAATAGCTGGCTCAGGGTTCATGGGATTTTTAACAAAGCTATTATAAATATGTGCCCTACATTTTTATTATCCTTCTTCTAGTAGGTCAATACCATCAACCATTTTTTCTGTGATGAACCCCCACTGTTTGAAATTTCATGCTCCCATATTTCTATCAGCAGGACAATTATTGCCTTCATAAGTTTACGTATTGCATAGGCTATCAGGTTTGGTCATCATATTCTTTTACGTATATATCCTGGCTGCTATCCTGAGAATGTCCTCAGGTTGGAGAAAACGCTTCTCTGTTTCCCACATAACAATTGTCATCATTTCTGCTATTGGGCCCTCTCTATGTGTACTTTTAGCCTGATTCTAACAAGCCCATGATTCCCATGTTCTACAGCTTAAAAAGCAAGGAATGATAAATGAACTAATCATAAAAGTAAAGAAGTGTTTATGAACTGGATCTCATTTCCTAATATTAGACACAAAGAAGCATTCAAACAAAATTTTTTTACAGGATGCTATTTACCTAGAGCAATTTTTCCAACAGTCTCAAAAACATGTCGAGCTTCCTAAATCCCTAAATTACACGAAAGGTCATCAAAGTTTCATGGGAATGAATATCTGGAGACGCAATAGAGCCTTTCTGCCTGATGAACAAGCCTCTCTTGCTAATGACGGCTCTTTATGAAAAGTATGAATAATCAGCAATCAATATGCTACAGCAACATCATTCCAAGAGTATTTGAAAACCAACTAAGTGCAATATTAATCTGAGAGAAGCAACATCAACTTGCAAGAAAAGTTAGGATAGAAAAGAGAACTCTTTATACACTGGCAAAGTAGACAAGAGTCTATAACGGCATTTGAGGTAGATTGGGGAGCAAAAAAAGAGAGAGAAAAGAAAATATTAAGTAAATTTCCATGAAGGTTCATCAATGAGCAGAACTTTCAGGGGTAGTCAGTAACAGGAAACTCTCCCCAGATTCAGTATGTATAAAGCACGAATATTATCCCATCACCCAACAGTACCCAGATGCCCTTTTCCAAGGTCTAAAGCTGTAGAAACTAGAGACAGAGGAGGCTTCAGGCTGGTTGAAATGCTGGCAGCCATGGCCAGCAGTAAGCTGCCATGCTGAAGGCTTCCAGCTGGTCTGCCTTCTACCATCAAGTCTAGTGGTATTTTGGCCAGTTGTGGGCTGGCAAAACAGGAAAAATTTCTCTCGCTTCAACACTGCAACTTCTGACAGTTGTGTCAATGCAGAGAAATGTCAACAAAATTTGCCTTAGTTCAGCATTTCCAAAATAGAGTCCAGAGAACTTATACTCACAGACTTTTCAGCATGAAAAGGATTCCAAAGCCAAATAATTCTAAATTAATCAATATCAGATTTCTTTACCAATAGCCTTTCCAGAGGTATATCACCTAGCAGCATGCACTGTGAATCTCTAAGAGAGAAAGAATTTGAGCATTTCCCACATATATTGGATGACAGGACACTATTTAGTCTATGGACTATTTATTGTATTTTGTCAATTCTAAAATGCACATTTCTTTTATGTTTTAATATCTCTGATGTTGAGATTATCTTAAAATACACATATACATTTATCAGAGCAATTGAGTTACAAAATTAATGGTGAATCTTTCAATCTATCTATATATCTATTATAATAAATACATTTTTAACAGCTTCCCTATAGTACAAATTTTTTAAAATTTCTGTTTTTTAAAAAGAATTGTCTGAATGCTTTTATAAAAGTAACTAGAGAGACTATTGAAGTACTTACCAGAAAACATTATTTAAAGAATATCTTCAGCTCTCAACAGAATACCACATTTGTATATAAATAATCAATATTACATTCAATCATAAATACAAGTGCCTTAAGAACTTCCAATAGAAAGCATGTTATTTACCCTATTCTAGTTATTGTGGATGTTAATTGTCTTTGTTTCTTTAAAAAGTATCCAATGATTCAGGCTGGTCATTTCACACAATCTACCTATTTTTGGTTACATTCCTAGTCCTTGAAAACACTTATTACTGTCATTATTTACTAACTTTAATGTGAGTCAGCTCACTTTCTGGAATCCCAGCTCACATTTACCCAAAGAGTGGAAGTCAATTCAGTCTATTTCAGTCCCAACAATGGTTGGTCATTCCTACCCATCACCTCTCCCTAACCATACCTCCCCTAGCAGGATACCACTCATGGCCTTCAAAGCCAAAATGTTACTCTCTGTATCTGTTTGTTAGGGCCGCTGTGACAAACTGCCATATATTGGGTGGTTTAAACAACAGAAATGTACTGTCTCACAGTTCTGAAGGCTGGATCTAAAATTGAGGTGTTGGCAAGATTGTTTTCTTCTGAGGGTTATGAGAGAAAGAGCTGTTCCAGAACTTTTTGTCTTACAGATAGCCATCTTCATGTTCACATGGTATTTTTCTATGTATGTGTCCATCTCCAAACTTCTTTTTATAAGGACACCAATCATATTGGATTATGGCCCATCTTAATGGCCTCATGTTAATTTGATTTAAATAACTGTATAAAGATTTTATCTTCAAATAAGGTTAAATCTTAAGGTACTGGGGATTAAGACCTTGTCACCGCAACTCAACTTTCAGTCTTTCTTAACAATCCTTAATAAATTTTCAGAAATTTATTTCTTTAACAAATGTTTTGGGTATGGATGCTCAATATCAGATTCTGCATGAGAAAAACAGACATGACTTCTCCTTTCACAGACTTTGTAATGTAGCACTAGTAGCACAACTAGTTGAGAACTTTGTTGAAGATACCAAAAGCATGATATTAAAGAGGGTATGATTCAATCATACTCAAAAATATATTGCATAAAAGAAGTTCATAAAGAAAGAAAAGTAAGTTAGAGTTTAATTACAGAAAGTGTTCAACAAGATGACTTTGAGAGCTTGGAGAGATGATTCAAATGGCTGAAGTAAGCCATCTTCAAAGAGAACAGCGAGTCTTCTGTTTGCTACAGTCGAGTAAGTGGGTGATGATTAGCTCATTAGAAGAACATTTTTATATTCTTTTTTTAACATGTGAAATTCTCAGACTGAGCCAGACATAGGAGCTTCTGGAGTCTATGTTTTTGTAACACCTTTTCATAACAACAGTGAGAGCCAGAGTCAGTCTGGTTAATGCGGCTAAACCATTGTCTACATCAAAGAAAGGCCCCAGACCATGGGTGTCTGGAACTTCTATCCACAGTCCTGTATCTCTCCATCTCATATGTTTTTCATGTTCATTTATAACATGGGTACTGTAAAAACTTATTGAAAATGAATATTAGGAGAATTCTTTGAGAAAATGTAGTCAAATGTACTATAAAACACTTCCTATACTATATGCCCTCCTAGAGACCCTGTCTTAAGATTATTTTAAACTCAAAGAGCTCACATTTTTAGAGTAATAAGGAAGTTTCTGTCACCTGGTTTGAAAAATAAAATTTCCCTTCACAAGAATTCATTGTTTTTTAGAGGAAGCTTTTTTAAAAAAATAATTATATATATTTATTTATGTATACACACACACACACACACACATACATATACATATACATATATATATATAATTAGTTTCAAAGTTTCAAGTATACAGCACATTGGTTAGACATTTATGTAGTTTATGAAACAATCATCCTGACTACTCCTTCTTTCCTCTGGCTCTACACCTAGCCATTACATTACTGCTGACTGCATTCCCTATGCCGTTAGAGGGAGCTCTTTAATTAGTACATTTAATTTGCAGATGTTAGGTGAGCATTCATTCGTTTGCTTGTTTGTTTGTTTGTTTGTTTGGTTTTTAAGAAAAGATCCTGAGTAGGATCACTTTAGGTAATTGGCTCAAACAGCCAAACACTCCAAGGACTAAATAGAATACTAAAAAAAATAATGAGATAACAATTCCAAGTTTCTTAAGATTAGGATTACAAAAAAAGTCTCTCTCTCTCTCTCTCTCTCTCTCTCTCTCTCTCTCTCTCTCTCTCTCTCTTTCCTTCTCTCTCATCTCTCTCCAGAGCCCTGGACAAGCCCTCTGCAAGAAGCCAGCTGTCATGTTATAAGTTATAAGTTGACCTGTGAAAAGAACTGATGTCCCTGATCAGTGGCCCTCAAGGAGTCCTGCCAACAGCCATGTGCATAAGCTTAGAAGTGAATCCTTCCCCAGTAGATCCTTACAACCAGACCACCGGCCTGGCTAACACCTAGATAGCAGTCTGTAAGAGACTTTGAGCCAGAAGCATTCAGCTAAGCCATATCTGGATTACTGACCCATAGAAACTGTGAGATAATAAATGTTTCTTATTTTAAGCCACTAAGTTTTGGGGTAATTTGTTATACAGAAATAGAAAACTCATTTAGTCAAAAATGTCTTTCAGAATCCTACATTTTATGGAAAAAAAAACTTTTCCTTCTGGCCCTAAATCTGTCTCTCACTCCACAAATCACTTTTTTACCTTTATTATTCATTAAAAGTCTACTATTTTTCAGACAATGTGCTGGTCTAGAAAATTAAATTCAGAATTTGATAATAAAAATGAACTGGGCTCTTTTCCAAGAAATTGTATAGGTATCCAAATCTTAGAAAGGTTTTTCCCATGGAAAGTTGGGATAAAATATTTTTTATATTTTTATATTTCAATGTATATGTTTTAACATTTATATTTATGACACATATATATTTTATTTTATATATACATTACATATAGTTTCTACCTGATTCCATTTGCTGTCACATTCATCTCAGATAAATACACATTTCATATTAATAAGCCTGGACCATGAGAAGAGAAACAAAGTCTATTTAAAGTCCTAGAACAGCTGGTGTGTGAAAACTTCTTATGAACCCAGAAGACTCCAAAGAGAATCATTTGGGGGTCATTAGCTGACATTTTTAACATCCTTTTCACTTATTAATTATGTTCTTCCACATGACCATAACTGGTAAGCAGCTTCAGTTGATGAAAAGTAGGGGGCCTATCCCTATAGGAAGAATCCCCATGGTGACTCTTAACTCTTAAAGGTCACAGCTGCTGCTAGAAAAAGAGATACTATTGTCACTGACAGGGACCCTATTAATGATTCATTGGAGTCCTGTAAGGCTTCCTTCTGTGTCTGAATCCCACACTGATTTGGTAGTAGATATTAGGTCAGCTCTCTTCAGTCTCCAGATTCCTAAAAATTAACCAATGAATTTTTAGTCAAATCAACATAACTAAAGACATTTTTTATGTATCAGTTTGCTAGCTGCAGCGGCAGTTAGGGAGAAGGGAAAGACACAAAGATGACTAAAACACAAAGGTTATTCCCACAAGTTCTGAGTCTATACAGTCCTGAAGAAGGGTCAGCAATAGTTCCACAATTAATAACCTCAAATAGTGCCAGAGTAAGAAGCAGAAGACCTAGAGTCTTAACTCCAGCTGGGCCAATGGACACCACAGATGTGTAGGCAGTCGCTTTCCTTTCTTCAACCTCGGTTTTCTCATCTGTACAACAAAGAATTTGGACAAGACCAGGGATGCTGTGGTAGACGGAATTCTAGAGTATTCTCCCGTGACCCCCATACTCCCATAGGTACATGCTCGTGAGTGTAGGTGGGGTCTGTGCATGTGATGGCATCTCACTCCCATGACTAAGTTATATTCAAAGGGAAAAGTAAAGGGATTTACTTTTAAAGATGTATTTAAAGATTTATTTTTAAAGATGTAGTTAAGGTCCCAAATTTGTTATTTCTTAGTTAATCAAAAAGGATCTTGTCTGACTTAATGAGATGAAGGTCCTTAAAAGAAGAATTGAGTCCTTGAAAAGAGAGATTCTCTTGAAGGCTGGAAGAACAGAGCTGCTGAGAAGTTAGGGGGCCTATGACACAGCCATGTGACAAGGAATTGTGAACAGCATCTAGAGCTGCAAGTAGTCTCCAAAAGACAGCCAGGAAAAAAAAAAAAAAAGAGGACCTCAGTTCTACAACTGCAAAGAAATAAATTTACCCAACAACTACATGAGCTTGAAAAAGAATACAATCCAGCTAACATCTTGATTGCATCTTTGCAATCAAGCTCAATCTTGCCTGCTATTTATGTAATGATTGATAAGGTCTTTCTGGAGCACTATATTAAAAAGGATTCAAAATCCGCATCTCAGTTCACCTACAAAAAGTATCAAAATTGATTAATAATATCTACCATGAGTATTTATCAGTTAGGAAGCCTCTGACTGCAAGCAACAAAAACACCACACATTGTCTTAAGGAGGGAAAAAGAAGTGTTAGATCCGGTATTTCTTGAGCAAATACTTACTGAACCTTACTGTGTGATGAACATTGCTCTATTCATTGAGGTTACAACAGAGATGAAGTCCCTGCCCTCACAGAGTTCACACTTTAGTGGTTTATGGAAAGAAAAAGTCCAGGGATAGAGTTGGCTTCAGGCAATGGCTGGATCCCGCAGTTCAATACACAATCTCCATATTACAGCCACTTTAGGCTCTAGGCTTACATACTCTGTGCTGTACATGCAATGGGAAAAGATTATTCTTTATCTGGTTACTCAAGCAGATACCTCAGATACCCTCTTTACTGGTCCTGATTAGACAGGCTTGGGTAAGCCAATTACTGTGCCCTAGAAAAAATGATGTCCCAATGGGTTAAGCTGGATGTGATAGACTGAATATTTACATCCTGCCAAAATTCATATGTTAGAGGACTAAGTTCATTGTGATAGTACTTGAGGTGGGCCTTTGACAGGAGACTAGGTTTAGATAACGTTGTGAGGGTGTGGCCCCCATGATAGGATTAATAGGATCAATGTTCGTATTCTCTCTCTCTCTCTCTCTCTCTCTCTCTCTCTCTCTCTCTCTCTCTCACCCTCCCTTCTTTCCCTCCCTCCCTCCTTGCCACGTGAGGACCCAGAAAGAAGAATGTTCTTACCAGAAACTAAATCTGTCAGCATCTTCATCTTGGATGTCCCAGCCTCCAGAATTGTGAGACAAAAATATCTGTTATTTAAGCTACCCAGTCCATGGTATTTTGTAATAGCCACCCAAGCTAACCAAAATGCTGGGTCAACCACCCAACCCTGAGGAGAGAGACTATGTCTGCTCTACCCAATACACCTGCCTGGGACTGTGGTAGAGCTGATTCCTAAACAGAAAATCAGGAAGCTACCACCAGAGAAAGGAAAAATAATCAAAATCCAACACAGTGAAGATGTGTAAAAGATAATCTCCAAAGTCCTTTAAAATTCTAAAATTAAATGGGATTTCTTCTTCTATCTTATTGAATTTTATCAATTTGTAATGTTGTGAAATACATGTTCAATATAATTTAAAAAGCAAGTGATAAGCAATTTTAAAATCAGAATGCATCTTTTCTAATAAACTCCTAAGCTGTTATTTGTTATCTACATTCTACCCCACATCCTAAAAACCATCCTGAAAAGCTATCATCGTCCTAACGCTATGAATCTATGTGGCATGTCTATTTAGCTTATGAACTTCTAGTTGGGAGAGAGAGAAGGAAGAAGGAATAGAGACTTGGGTTCTGGAGAAACCGCCAGTGACAAGATCATGAAAGAAATCACAGATAGTAAAAGAACATTCCTAGGACTGTTTCAAAGCCTGAAGAACCACTACCTTTCCACCAAATGCCCATCAGTTTCTCCACAAATTTAAGAAATCACAGTGGCAAGGATCTCAGACCCAAGATATTCTCTCTGATAACCATATCATATTATGGAAAGGGCATGAAAGTTCAAATCAGTTCAGATTCTGGCTCTGCCACTAAATAATTGCAAAGACAAAGGAAACATGTTCTTTGGAGCTCCAGTCTCTTAATATAAAAATGATGATAATGATACCCACCTCCAAGTTCATGGGTGGTTGAGTCAGAAAATAGCACTCATGGCAATGCCTAACAGACCCCTGGTAATAAAAAGAAGTGATAGAGATTGAGCCTGACCTGTGGCCTAGAAAGCACCCTGGGATGGAAGTTGAGTCCAAGGCAGTCTATAGGTTCCTGAGGAGGACAGTTAAGATCTTGTACTCAGGAGCCAGACTGCCTTGGTTAGAATCCCAGATCCACCATTTTACTAATAGCATGAGGTGCTTGACTTTTACAAATGACATGAACTTTAAAGTTACTTGAACATTTCATGTCTTAGTTTCCTTTTCTGTGAAATGACAATGAGAGTAATAATCTCTAATTTATGTGATTGTTGTGAGAGTTAAATTAGGTCAATAGATATGAAACACCTAGAACAGTGTCTGATGCTTAGTTTGCACTCAAGAAATGTTAGCTATTATCATTATTATTCATTTAACACACATTTCTTGTGAATTTATGTTCCAAGAGCTATGTTAGGTGCTAGAATTACATAAATGTATATATGCTAGTCTCCTCCATCAAAGAGCTCAACACAGATATATTTTTAATTGCAAAATGAGATCATAATTACAGTAAAGAAGAAAAAATTCCAAAGAAGCCCAGAAGAGGGAGCCTAACTTTGGGAAGATGAGAGAAAGACTTCACTGAGAAGGGAACACTTCAACTGAACCTGACATTAATAAGCTATGTGATCAAAACAGTTCTTAGAAATATTATTCTGAGTGAAAAAAATAAGAATGAGATTTATCACGCTATACAATTTTTTAATATAAAGATTTACACACAAAATGACAGGCTACATCTTACAAAAACACATACCAAAAAAAAAAAAAGAAAGAAAGAATGCTCATGAAATGTACTGAATGGGAGTAGAGAATCAGGATTTAAGCATAAATCAAATTTAAAGGGAGAAATAAAGAAAGATCATGAACACCAGATGGTGATTATGTAGCATGAACTAAAAGCCAGAGAGGAAGGGAGGGAGGAAGAGAGAAAGGAAAGGAGGAAGGGAAAGAAGGGACGAGGAGTGCAAAGGCACCAAATACAGAATACGTGATGATTTGCCAATGACGTCTTGCATCTGACATTCTGGAAGAGTCAGATCATTGCTGGTAGAATGAGGCATCAAACTATTTGATTTGAGTTCTCAAAAGTAAAGTTACAGGTAGCAGACACATTCGCACACAATCAGACACACACAAATTGAAAAGTGGAGAAGAGTGCAGACCCACCTGAGCCATCAGGAAAAGGGGGTGATTCAAGCTTGCACCATTCTGCCTGACCCTCTTATCCAATTAGAATAGTTACTTCTTCCCCTGGATAAAGACAGCAGGCACACGGCTCAGCAAAGAGGGTGCAAGCTGGATTTTAGCACCACGCATGCCCTTAGCAGGGCACCCTTGTGCAGGATGCAATTGTACAACCCTAAGAGGTGGTCCTGTGATAGTTATTCCCTTTAATTAAACCTCTTTTAAAAAATAAACAAATAAACAGCTCAAAGCTACACACAAAATAAGGAAGCAAAGGCTCAGAAGCTGCAGATGGCAAGAACATCCCCACATTAGTAAATCCAACAGCACTGAGACTCAGATGGGAGCAGGTGCCAACATCAGCCTCCCTCATCAGAGCATTTCCTGGGCTCGGGATGGGCCATCTGACAAGACAAAATAACATTTCACCATCTTCAAATGGAATGTCTACAGTGCTGCACTATGATTGTCCAGGTAACTGCATGACTCTTTAACCTCAAATAATTTTTCCTCTGGCCAAGAGAATTTGACCCAAATACTGCTTCTCTTTCTCTGGCCTAGGGTCTTCATGAAGAAATTTTACCCTGTCTTCTAAACTTTAAAGACTTGTGAATATTCAACAATGGCAAAGGGAGAGGTGGGTAATAGAGGATGGGATATGGAGAAATTAAAGAGAATGAGTCACTTTAGATGCTAAAGAACAAATCATAATCAAAATGGCTTATTACTTGAAAGAAAGAGTTAAACATTTGAAAAGGGACTTTACACCTGACAACGATGTTACAGTGTAGAGGGCTAGAGCTTTTACATCTGTGAGTTCATGGGATCTTCACAACAATCCTGAAGAATTATTATTAAAATCATCACTGGTGCTAGAGTAGGAATAAAGGAAGGGACCTCATGAGGTGAGGGATGAGAAGGTCTAACTCTCAAGGTAATGAGACCATTGCCAGCTCCTTAACAGAAAAGAAAGCATTTATAACTAAAGAAGGACATGATAGGCAACATAACATGGCTGTTAGGGTCCTAGACTTTACAGACAAATGGAACTGGATTCTAGCCAGCAAGAAGGAACTTGAAGTCCATTACCCATTCTAGACTTGTTTTCTTAATTGCTAAGTGGGATCTAATAATAATTTCCACATCATCGGGTTACTGTGAGGGATAAATGCTTATAACGTGCCTAACAAAATGGCTACTACATAATAAGTCTTCAATAAATACAAGCTATTATTCATTTTTGTATTCAAATAACATTACTGTGAGGGTGTGATTCAGCCCAGGAAATAAAAATGAGTGTGGCTAAAGTATTGAGAGTAACAGAAAGAGCAGTGAAAGATGAAGCTGAAATGAAGAGGGCTAAGTAGGCAGGGACAGCACTTTATGGTCTATGGTGAGAATCAATGAGAAACCTCCAAACGATTTTCACTTGGCTGGGATTGATTCATCAGAAACATGAGGAAGAGTGGAATGAAATGTGCACATGAGGTTTTAAAGAGGTGGATCTTGCTTTTTGTTTGGAGAATAGTTGAGAAGGAAAAGATGATGAATGGATACCAGGAAACTTGTCTTGCAGTGATCATGGTGGTCCACTTGGATGAAGTATCATAAAGTGAAGAAATCCGAGATATATTTAGTAAATTAAACTGACAGGGCTGTAGATTGGATTAGGAGTGAGGAATAAGGAAGAGAGAAGAATCAAGAATGCCACAGATTTCTGGAATTGCCAGTTGCTGACATAGAGAGCACTGGAAGAAGCCCATTTGAGGGTTTTACCAAAGGTAATACATGAATTTCGTTGAGGCTAAGATGTCTTTGGGATGTCCAGGTAGAGATATGAAGCAGATATATGTTTCTGGAGTTCATAGGGAGGTTGTGTATTTAATAGTGGCATATGAAAGACATGAAGGAGATGTGTAGGGTAAGGATGTAGAATAAGTTTAAAAATTAAAGAAAAGAAGGTGGCTTTGGACCAAACCTTCAGGCATTCCAACATAATGACTGGGTAATGGAGAATAATCCAGCAAAGGGAGGTAGAAACGAAGTGTTCTAAGATAAGAAGAAAACCAAGAAAATGTAAAGCCAGAGAAGTCAAGGGAAGAGAGAGTTTGAAGGAGTCAACATTATTAAATGTTGCTGAGAATCATAAATTGAATGCCTTACATCACAGGTCTATTTTTTATTCAACAGCTTAAAAATTGACCACCTTTAATCAAGATTTTAAAAAGTAAAGACAAAAGTTCAAATCATTGGCCTAAGTTTATGCAACCAGGAAGCATGGCCAGGGTTTCAAATGCAAATCTAGAACCATAGTACATTCTGTGGAGGTTGTCTTAGGTTCCACTGCCTTCCTTGGGAATTAGATGTTGAGGTTCCTCGCTGTGGCACTGTGATTTGCAAAACTAGATGAAGCCAATGCTCAGAACTTGACAAAAGCATTTGAATCCTCTCCTCCCAATGGCTGCACATCTCAACAGAGAAAAATCATTTGTTGTCTCTGGATAAGTAAATAGAGATAATGGCAAAAAGGGACATGATAAAGGAGATAAGGAGGTTGTGGCATATGCCAGGGTATAACTATGTTGTAGCTGTGATTTCACCTTGAATCCAGACTAGAATCAAATGCTTCTGGTAGAATGTCTGACCTTGGTCTCTTTTCAGAATGCTGCAAAGAATCTGCAAAAGAAACTTTAAAAAGGAATGAGGGAGCCCGTTCCCCGCTGCCCAAACCAAACCAAAAAAAAAAACTCAGAAACAAAGTGTTATTCACCATTTCTGAGTTGAGCATAGTGGCTGTTACTCAAATCCATCCCCACCTCAACCTGCTAGGTCTCAACAAAAGAAAAAACAGGACATCAAGTCTGAAAGAATCATTTTTATCATTTTTCGCTTCTTTCAACACTCCTAGCTCCTATCTCCATCCATGTCTTAGGACCATTGAGATCATCTTATTATAGTCTTTGTTCCTGTTCATGTCAGTCATCTCCATGAAGCCCATCCACTAATTCTAATGCCTTTATGGCTCCATCACATTTTTCTGATTTCATCTCCCACTTTTCTCCTTCTGAAATCTGTTCACTATGATTCTTGAATTCAAGGTCTTTCTCTCATCAGTAAACTTCTCTGTATCCTCAAGCTCTTCTCATAATACTCCCTTCACTTTCTATCTTACTAAAAACTGTTTCTTCCTTGAGGACACTTCAGCCTTCTCACATGATGGCTACTTTCTCTCCTACTCCTACAACACCAGAGCTAGAGGTGGGATAGATGCCCCCTCCTTCTTGTTTCATTGATGCTTCAAAATCATTCTCCCTCATTTCTCACCAAAAAAAGGGGCTTTGAATCTTGCTTCATGAAACTATACCTACCCTACCTCCCTTTATAGTACAGTCACTTTCCCCACCCTTTTAAAGCTATGTCAATACTCCTCACTTCCTGAAAATGTTAGTTTCTGGATCATTGTTATCCTCCCCAACACAACCCTTGTCACAGGTCTTATACATCAACATCTCTGTAGAAGATCCTTTTATTCTGGCCCCTCACTACTTTGACTCCCCTTCCCAACAATCAGTTTTATTCTTTTTTGGTCCTGCTCCAGGCCTATTATTATCCATAATCATAACTCTTGCATAACCACAAATTCAAACATTCCACTCTCTAACCACTTCCTTCTGAGCCCCAACCTCAACAGTTTTTTGACTGCACCTGAGCCTTCAATCTATTCATCCTACCTCTTTTTCATGGTCCCTCATGTTTCATTTCCTGCTTATCTTCCATAGTTTCTTATCATCGTGATCCTCTTGCATACATCTTCAATTCCATCATCTCTCTCTCTTGCGTTGTCATATTTAAAGGCTAAATCATAGTTCTAATTCAATCCAACTCTCTTGTTTCCCTGTAGGGGCATCCACTCAGCTAATAGAAGAACATGCTACCATGCTGGCTGGTCTCACTTTATATTCTCTTTATCCTTAAAGCCCCAATTGTTGTCTGAGAATGATATAATAATTCCTTAGCCCATCCACAGTATTGGGTAGCTATTTCATCCCATCTCTTCTCTCTTTAAACCTCTAACACTGCTGCTCCATCCTTATTCACAGCTAACAAATTTGTTTATTTCATATAGAAAACTGAAAAAAAAAACTTTCATATCCTTCCTTCACCACATCTACCCACCTGTCTGATTTCTTGCTTCTATACTCCTGCCATCCATCTCACACTTATGTTCCTATTTAAGGCCAGCCCCTCTATTTTCACACCAAATTATATCTCCTTTTGCTTAGTCAAGGACATTACTCTTCCAATCGTCTCCTCTCTTTCTTGCATCTTCAGCTTCTCAGGGCCTTTCTACTGGATCGTTCCCATCAGCATACAAACATACTATTCTTTCTCTCATTATTAATACAACAACCAAAAAATCTTCTTTATTCTATTCCATTTTTTCTCTTTATAGCAAAACTCATTGAAAGAGCTGTCTAAACTCACTGTGTCTAAATTCTCTCCTCCCCTTCTCTCTTAATTCTACTTCAATGAGGCTTTTGCCAAAATCATTTTTCTCAAGGTCACCAACAACCCCCATGTGGCTAATTCCTATAGTCAATTCTCAGTCCTGATCTTACTTTATCTTTCATTAGCACTTAACAAAGTCCGTGACTCTCTTATCCCTCAAACACTTTCTTTACTTGGCCTCTAGGACTCTACACTTGTCTGATTTTTCTTCAACCTCCCTGTCTGCTCTTTCTCACCCTGTTTTCCTGGTTCCCCCATATATTCCAGATCTCTAAATGAGGAAGAGTCCCAGAGTTCAGTCCATGAATCTCTATTTTTAGCCATATATACTCAAGACTCTAATACTATTTAGATGCCTATGACCTCCCAATTGGCATATTTAACCCAGACCTCTCTTCTTTAATTCTGATTCTTATACTCAACTGCCTACTCCAATCTCTACTTTAATGTCTAATAGATGTCTCAAATTTAACATATTTATTACACATTATCAGACAGTCCCCTTAAAACCTACTCTCCCTCAGCATTTCTCATGTTATTTAATGATAAATCTATCTTTCCCTTAGCTTTGGTTAAACAAATGGGGGTCCTCCTTAATTTCTACCTTTTCCCACATCCATTTTGTCAGCAAATCCTCTTAGATATAGCCTCCTTTTTTTTTTTCTTTTTTTTTTCTTTTTTTTTTTGCTTATAATTCTATTGCTTCTCACCACTTCCACTGCTATGATCCTGATCTGAGTCAAGCCACTATCGCCTCTCCCTCTGAATCATTGCAAGGTTCTCCTAACTGGTCTCCCTGATTCTGCATGTGTCCTACAAGCTATCCTCCACCAGGATCCAAAGGATCATGTTAAAACATGTGTCAGATCTTGTGTCATTTTGCTTAAAACCATTTGGTGGGTCCTAAACCAAGCTCCTTTTCACATGCTCCATCACCTCTCTGACCACAGCACCTACCACTCTCCCTTCTCCCTCACTCTCCTCTAGCCATGCTGGCCTACTCGACATTTCTCTAATGTGACAAACATGCTTCTGTCTCTGCATCCTTGTCCTGGCAGTATTCCCTCTGCCTGGATTTACATTGTCCCTGGTATTGGCCACCCTCACTCCCTCACATTCCCCAGATCTTTACTCAAGTATTGACTTCTCATTGAGACTTGCCCTGAACACCTTATCAAAAATTTGTTCACCCTCTTACACATACTTTTTCTATCCTTGTGTGGCAGCATCTCCTAAGGTTCCCATTATTCCCGATTCTTGTAAGATATTACAAGTCTCATAAAATAAGCTTTCCCAGTAGCCCTGATGGAACTTTCCACTCATCTCTACTTTAGTAAATCCAAACAAAAGGACAGAAAAGGGGCTGCTGCCTGATGAATAGAGAAGCAAGTAAATAGCTTCCTAAATTTCAAGCTGCAGTAAGCAGTTTCAGAGAACAAGAGATTTTAGATGATTTAAGCTAGCCATTATTAGCCCTGCTGCAAATAGTAAGCCCATTGAGGAGAGTATGTCTGATCTCAACTCAGGAGACCACTGGGAAATACAGGTCCATTCATGAAAATTGAACTTGATCTAACTCTCCCCTTCAGTGCACAGTTACCTAGAAATTCAATGTTCTGATTGGCTTGGAAATTTTTTATTTTAATTAATAAAATGTATACATTTTCTGAGCCTTAAATTTCATGCAAAGTACTCTCTCTTCTGCTTAGAGATGATTTTTAAGATAAAAATAAGAAAATAGTACCCTTTGTTAAAACTTATCATGTGTTGAACTTGAATTAAGAGCTTTACGATCAGTATATTATTTAATCCTTATAGTACCTCTGCAACATGACAAAGAATGATGGGTTAGTTCATCTTCCTAAGGCCCTAAAACAAATAACTATTCCAGTGAAAATTCCCATCCAAGTCCCTCTGATTCTGAAGCCGTATTAACCAATGTGTCAGATCACCTTTAGTGAAGATTAAAAAGTTAAGAAAGAGAAAGATTCAGACTCACCCATTATCTCTAGGAGCTGAGATTTTCAGGATAAAAGTGGAAAACATCTAACTCCGATTTTTAAAAAAATGCTGATGGCTGTAATGATAAATACTAGTTGGGAGAAATTTATTCTAAAAAGACTTAGATAAAATCCTCAATATACATAAAGTATTTGCATCATGTTTGAACTATGGATAAGGTTTGAAAGGTTGGTATGAGACAAAGATTTTCAAGGAGAAAAGGTTTTACTTGAACAAAAACAAACTCTTGAATCAATCAAAGCAGCTAAAGCAGCAATCTTTATAAGTACAAGACTGTGACAGTCCATTAACATGCCCATTCTTCAGAAGAGATTAATAACCTACCCTAACAGGAGGACTCACACACTAACCTCCCACATGTCATCTGCTTGGAATTGTTAAAAGAATAGAGAAGAAAGTGTCTGCCCCTAAAGTTCTCCCCCACTTGGCCTGAAAACCTCTTCCTCCTTTTCTTAATGCCTGAACTTCTGCCAGATAATCAGCAGGTTAACACTCGGCTTCTAAAAGCTAAAACTCCTAGAAAAATTACAGCCTATAAATCACACCTCAATCTGTATTGATTTATTCCCTGTGGCTTCCTCCTAACCTAGCTGGGAGCTAACATCTGATGCACAAAGAGTATTGATGGGGAGGAAGAAGGGGGAAGAAAGAGGAAGAAGTAATTCTAGAACCTATGGTAGACCTGAAGGCAGATCAGAGTAAAGTCCTGAGGCTGAACTGTTATTCATTAAGTGCTTAGACACAGGAAAAGAGGAGGCAAATGGGGTTGGTTGGGTTGGAGTAGAGGTGGTGAAGATTACAAAGGACAGAAACCAAACTCAAACTGGCCTATGCAAATTGGTGAAGTGATTGGATTGTATATCTGCACCAAATCAGACAGGTTTGTGCTAAGGCTAAATTTGCACACTTGGTCATCACATTGCCTGAATTCAGATCCATGCTCAAATCTTTACTCGCTATAGGACTTGGAGGATGTTACTTAACTTCTCTGGGCTTTGCTTTCCTTATCTGAGTAAGGAAGAATATGATAATAATAATCATAGGTTTGAGTTAGTGCATGTGTTATGGGTTGAAATGTGTCCCCCAAAAGATATGTTGAAGTCTTAACTCCTAATACCTCTGATTTCTTTATTTGGAAATAGGACTTTGGCAAATGTAATTATTTGCCGTGAGATTATACTGCAGTAGAGTGAACCCTTAATCCAATATGACTGCTATCCTTATAAGAAAGAGGGAAGAGACACAGACACTAAAATGTCATGTGATGATGGAGGCAGAAATTGAAGTGTTGCTGCTTCAAACCAAGGAATACCCTGGGCCACCAAAAGCTGTAAGAGTCAAGGAAGACTTTTCTGCCATAGTTTCAAAGGGAGTGTATTAGTTTGCTTGGGCTATTTTAACGAAATACCATAGACTTGGCAACTAAAACAACATAAATTAATTTTCTCACTTTTATGGAGATTAGGAGTTACAAATCAAAGTCCAGCAGAGTTAGTTTCTGGTGAAAGCCCTCTTCCTGGATGGCAGATGGCACCTTTTCACTGTGTCCTCACATGGTGGCAAGCAAGAAAGAGAGAGAGAAAGAAAGAAAGAGAGAGAGAGAGAGAGAGAGAGAGAGAGAGAGAGAAAGCTCTCCTGTGTCTCTTCTTATAAGTACACCAATCCTATCAAATCAGAGCCCAACCCTATGACCTTACTCAACTTTAATTACTTCCTTATAGGACCTATCTCCAAATTCAGTCACATTAGGAGGTTAGGACTTCGACATATAAATTTGAAGGGTGTCTGGAAGGGACACAATTCAGAACAAAGAGCATGGCCTTGTCAACATCTTGAATTTGAACTTCTGACTCCAGAACTATGAGGAAATATATTTCTGTTGCTTTAAACTGACAAGTTTGTAGTACTTTATTATGACAGCCCTAAGAAGCTAATACAACATGTGAAATGCTTACACTCATGCTTAGTATACAGTATTTAATATATGTCAGGTATTATTATTACAATCAGACATAATTCAATCCAGGACCTCAAGTAATGTCAACAAGAATTTCTTTCTCTTCATCTCTTAGTTTGCTTTTCTCTGTATTGGCTCATCCTCACAAGCTCTCATATTGATTCATCCTCTGGGCATCCCCTGGAAACTCCAGCCTTCTATGCTACCAGCTTAGCAGCCCCAGCCAAAAAGACACATCTCTTACCCTGCAGTTCTGACAAAAGTCCTAGTATAGAATCTCATTGGTCCGGGTGAGGTCACATGCCCCTCCCTGAATCAATCACGGGTAGCCAGAGGGATGCGGTGTTTAGGCCAGATATGACGACTCTGCAGCCATGACTGGAGCCAATTCAATTTGCACACATAGATGGAGAATGGAGATGGGTAGTTTTGAAAAGGAAAATCAAGCTGCTAATACCAGAAGAGGTACCAAAATGCTTAGGCGACATAAACAACAGACAATCTTTCTGTGGGATTTTAACAAACTGAAGTTTATAAACGTCTCTGAAGTTCCCATTGTTTCATGATACTGTACTATTAAGAATTATTAGTTGCAAACAACAGAAACCGGATTAATTAATTTAAACAGAAAATGAGTTTTCCAGAAAATCTCTGGTAGTTTACAAAGCTGAAAGGAGGGCTAGAGAATCAGGCTTGGGCAGGAATGAGCAGTGATAACCTTAACCAACATCTTGACTGTGTCTACCTGTCTGGGGGCACAGAGAACATGAATTTCTTCAACCCTTAACTGGCTTCTGTGCAAGAGGTGAAACACTTCCAACTACCTATTTAGGATCCTACTCACTCATCTATCCCCCCAAAAAAACAAGTAAGGTGACTGTTGAGTTGACAAACAGAAAGTTTGATTATTATTTTCAACTTACTGACACTGATGAAATGGCCATGAATTGAAAAAAAGCCTAGAGTTCTCAATACTTTGGGTCAAGGTGGGGAGAGACTTTTTTAGAACTAACCAACATTTACGTTAAGCCCAGGGAATGAAATTGGCTCTGACTGAGGGAATCAGATGAATCTCCAAGAGAAAAATGACAGCATGACAGTGAGGATGGTCCCAACAGGAGCAGAAGACCAGGAGTAGGGGTAGAGAAAAGTATTCTAAGAGAAGTGATAGCAGGAGTAGAGACATGGAGAAAAATAGAGTCAGGCAAATAAAATGGGGAAGATTTTTTTGATTTCAAGAAACTTGTTTTTTCAGCAGCATCTCAGTGCCTCAAAGATTATCTATAAAAACAGCTGTTACCCAACAACTACTTAAGATTTGAAATAAAGGAAAACATTCCCACGCCAAGTCTGCTCTAGAAATAGGAGCTGAAGAGACAGAAAAATACCAACGCCACAATGGCAGCCAGAGTCGAAGCTTTTTATGGAACAAAACTCACTCCATGGGTAGGCTTTGAGAGCCTCATTCCTCCTCCTCCACCACTGTTGTTTCTCCTGAGGACCCCCAGTCAAGGTGGTGGTGAAAGGATAGGTGCAAGCAGCAACCTGGAGCCAGAGCCAGCCCCAGTGCTCTTGCAGCCATGCTGCGTGCTTGTCTCAGGAATAAGGGCAATAATAAAATAATAAAAGTTGTCTCTAGCATTACTGAGCATTTAACAAGACTATAGCTAATCTGAGCTTCACATGGCTTATATCTTCTACAATCAAATTTACTATGTAGATGTAGCTCTAATTCCCATTTTATAGATGAAGAAGCTGAGGCAAAGAAGGTTAAGCCATGTGCCCAAGGTCACTTAGGCTGTCCTGTCACTCTGCCTCTCACATTGCACAAAGGAAGAGTAATCAAAATCTCTGTGGCATTTTGGAGCTTTCAAAGGCTGAGGGACAGGAGGGGCATGAGTGGGGGGGGGGGAATTTGAAAGTTATTAAATACTTTCAGGGTGCCAGATTTTGTGCTAAGCACTCTGCAGAGTCTAGAAAATAAAAGCAAACTTAAAATCTAGTTCATATATGTACAACAATGTGACTGTACGTGATGCCATTGAAAAAAAATTGGTCAATTTTATGTTATATGTATTTTACCACAATACATATTTTAAAACTCATTAAAATATTTTTTAAATCTATCAAATGCAGGCTAATGCCCTACAAGCATTGGTTCATTTAACCTTCTCATCAGCCCTATGAGGAAGATGCCAATTTTTGATCCCCTGTTGACAAATTAAGATGAAATGGAGGTTTCCAGAAGTTATTTCCTCAGTTAGAGGCACCTAGCTAATGCATGTTTTCAATTCCATTACCTTGTGTTGTGGGTAGTACTTTTAGTAATAATACTGTTAGTGCTGTTAGTAATAATTCATACTATTAATTACTGATAGTAGTATTATTAGAAATAACATTATTACTAATAGTGCTCAGTATTATTACCATAGCCTTTAGAAGCAGCCAACATGCTTTTAAATTGCAACCATACTATCCACTAGCTGTATGATTATAGGCAAGTTACTCGACCTCCCTGTGCCTATTTGCTCATTCATTAAAAAAAAGGGATAACAATAGTACCCCTTTCATAGTGTCATCAAGTGTACTGAAATGAGATAATCAGTTAAAAGTGCTTAGAGCCAACCGAGCTTAGCAAATAATAGGTGTTAAATAAAATATTAATGTTACTACTAAGCTTTTTCAAGTGGGAGCTTAAGCTAAAGGTACTTGCCTGAGGCCACACAACTAACAAAAAAGTGGAAAGAAAGTCTCAGACCTTGACCAGCCAGAGTAGAAGAAGGTACACACTCACAGGGAACATCATAATACTTCTTGCAGCCATCAAATGACCATTGCAGAGGGATTTCTGGAAGGGATCTTGGATCAGTGAAGGCTCAGACATCTTACTGGGTAAGGAGCTCTTTGAGAAATTTGTTAAAGGTTAAAACTGCAGACATTCCCTCCACAAAAATGTATACATGTGAAGCGACAAAAACTTACAAACAAGTTCCCAGAATTCTCAGATCCCTGAGATCCCTGAGAATCCCCTAAGGTCCCCTTCCCTGAACAACTCATTCAAAACCCCACTCCCATTTATACTGATTTAGAAAGAAAACCCTCAAATAAGTTAGGGCAGTTCATTCAGTCTGGTGTGTAAAAGAATATAAAATTTTAACAAACTTCCCAAGAGACTGATTCAGGGAGCCACCATATTTTGAGAATCGTAGTTTCATGGAACTTGTCCAAAGTTACTCAGATAAAATGAGGCCAAGACAGAATGGCCCTGGGGACTCCAGCCAGTGCTTTTTATACCTTTCATACAACCTAAAGATATTTTTAAATGAATTAAACTTTTAAAACTTTTTACAATAGCTATGTAAGAAAGAAATTCTGCATAGAAGAAAACTAGAAGGAAACACACTAAGATGCTTGTAGTAAAGGCCCTAAGGAAACTGAATTGTGCCGTTTTCCCCTTCTACCCACTATTTTTTATGTTTTCTAACTTTCATACAATAAATACATATTCTATTCTAATAAGATAAGACATCTTTGAAAGTAAACCTTATGCTTAATATGTATTTTTTATATTTTAGTTTCCTGGACATTTAGAACATTAAACCACCTACTTTACATTTTTTTGGGCTTCTAACTTTAAAAAAAAAATCATAATAACTTGGGGAAATTGAAATGAATTGATTTGAAAGTGAATCGAAGTAGAGAGGAAGGAAAAATTCAGTATTTAATTAGCAACTCTGAAAGGAATTAAAGATGCAGACCTAGAATTGTTGGACTTGTCTATCACCTTTAAGAGAAAAAGAAATTAATAGTGCACCCTTGGATGATTTAATAAAGCGCATGTTTTCAGATCTTAGGTGCTTTGATAAGAATGCTATTAGGAAGGAGAAGGTCAGGAAGACATAAAACGCCTGCATCCTGGGAGTGCGATAAAAAGAAGGTTGATGGAGCCTTCCAGCTGCCTAGCACTTATCAGTTTTCAAAGCCCATTTATAATAATTAGCAATTGGAAAGAACCCAAATGGCCAACAATAGGAAAATGGCTAAACAAACAGTGGTCGATTGACTCAGATGGAATACTTCATAAAGATAGACAATGGTGAAGTGCAGACTGAGCTGATTCTGGAAATGTATGTATGACCTCATGTTAACTAAAAAAAGTCCAGCTTCAAGCGTGCCTTGGGACTTCAACGAGGCATTTTAAAAGGCCTATCACATTAGTGTCCTAGGCAAGATGGAGAAATGAGGGTTTTATTGTTAGAGAAAAGACCTGACGTCGAATTCTGGCTCCACCAGAAACTAGCTGAGTAGCATTAGAGAGGTTAAAGGCAATCTCCTATTTATGTAGATAATGCATTTCTGTTTTCAAAAAAAGTTCTAAAGCCTGAGTTGGTAAATTAACTTCCATGTCATAAGCAGGATTCTTTTCACAGAGATGAAAAAAAATATGTGAAAATCTCTAATACATCTTGCCTTTTTGAAATCATCTTTTTGTATTCACTCCTAACAATTTACACAATCTTTAATTTTACTACTTTCTTTCCAAATTGAACCTGAAGTCTGAGGGCTTGAGTCCAAAGAGAATTCACTCTTTTTAACATTCCCAGCCAATTTTTCATTTTAGTCTCAATTGGCACTGAGTATTAAATATTAAGTTCATTATCACCAATATTAGAATTTAAATGTTTTCCAGTTTTCACATCAAACAAAACCTTCACAGCCAAAAGCTTTTCTAAAAGAAAGGGTTTATTGTGCTACACGCTAACCAGAGAAGGACCAGGTCCTGGGACATGGAATCCAAACCACCAGCAGCTGGGCTAGGTGGAGAAGAAAAACATAAGTTGTTTTGAAGAATTTACATTGGCTGTAAATAAAAGGAGTGAGAGAACATGGAGTGAAGCTAGTTTCAGGGTATGGACCTCTGGACCGAGCCTATAAGGAAAAATTGTTTGCTCCTTTGGAATGTCGGTGGGCAACAGCCTGGAAATTCACACATATGCAAGAACTACAGTTCCCTAGTGGTCCATGGCACCTAGCTATTATCTTTAGACAGGCACAAAAACGGCCACCTGGAAGTTAAAGTTTCGATATACATTAAATAAATGTAAGTAGCTTTTGTTGGTTTTGGCCTGCAGATGTTAACCGATTAACCTATCTTCTCTTTCTTTTATCCTCTGACCTGCTGTAATTGAATGTGGGACACCTCAGAATTTTTTCCTTGTCACACACAAATCTAGCAAACCGTGTGTCATATCTTGTTCTAGATTATATTTCTGTCTCAGACAGTTCAGTGAAGAACAAATTCAAATGTACATAAAAATTTACATGTACATAAAAACTCAGTGCAATGCCTGACACCTAATTTGTTCTCTGTAGACATTCACTGAATTTTATTTGGGATATTCATATGAAGATTAATACCAATGAGAAATGGTGCCAACCGAATACTATCTTAAAAGCGGAACAGTGGTTACCCAGAAGAAGGCCTTTGCAAACAAGCACCAGAGCTCTTGGCTTTGCTCACCATAAGATTTTTACCTCTGCACAAAATGTTGATAGAGAGGCTTAGACCATCCAACCTTAGGGTGACATCAGGCCAAGAAAGAAAGCAACTATCCTGGATTATAGAACAAAAATTTAGAATAATTTTGCCAAGTTCTAAGTTTTAATATGGTTTTAATACAATCAAAATGAAAGTTGTTGAGAAGAGTGTAAGATCTTCCACTTATATTTTAAAAATAATAACAATTGCCAAAAAACAGGTTGGAGAAGAAATAACACTCTAGAAGATATGAGAAGGATTTAAGGAATTTGGCTAACAAGTTTTCTTATAGTCTGGGTAAACCTAAAAATTAATATCTGAAGTATATTTTTAAAATTGAGTGGATGACATAGTTTTCAGACAAACCTTTGTAAATATTACTTCTCTAAACCAGTTAGAGAGTTTGAGCTTATAGTGCGATGAGAGCCAATCCTTTTTAAGTTTATAAGCATTCCCCTTTGCTTTAACTCTCTCCTTTAATGCCCAGAATATTATGCAGGTTTCCTCTCTTCTGCTGGATATGTTTGCCTTTTCCAGACTCACCTACAGCCTCCATGTACAGCTCACTTTTCCCTTTGTGGTACTAGGCAGCTTGTGTGACATGTATCCTCCCACTGGGAACTAAATTAAGACATCAAAATCTTGTCACATCAGGCACCTAATAATCACTAGTTGTTTGCTAGCACTGTTCTCTGGGATGAATTCAAAATTCTGATCCTGAAAGAAAGCTGCCAGTTTCCATTAACATTCAGAGTCAATCCAAACACTTTGACTGGTAGCTAAAAGCAGAAAGCTGATAGGACCAAGGTTTATGGTATTTTACCCACACCTTGAGCTAACATATACTTCTTTAAAGATTGGTGACCCTTCCCATCAGTGTCCTACTGACCACTGTGCATGAGCACAGCTAAACAGAAGTGCTATATGTGTGTGGTGGGTGGGGGAGGCATATAATAATGACCTAGATGTTTTATTATAACCCACAGAACTGGTGCCAACCACACCTGGTTCCCCTTCCTTCTCTCACTTTCTCATCAATCTTCTTTCTAATCTTAAAATCTTTCCTCTTTTTACCTGTTTATTGTCTTCCTCCTCCAACTCAAATATAAAATCTTAAGTGCGAGGGGCCTTGTCTTTCTTGTTATCTCCGGTACCTAGAGCAATGCCTGCCACTGAGTAGATGCTCAATAAATACATGCTGGGCTGGCTAGATAAATAACTAAATAACTCTGAAACTTCACAGCTGGATTGATGATGGGAGTGATTCATTTCCCCTCTATGAGCTTTTGCTTCTTCCTCTTCAAAAGGAAAGATTTGGGCCAGTGAGGCTAACACTGATGGCTGTCCATAAAAATCTTTTCTCTCCTTCTTCCGCCATGGGAGAGCTGCCTGAGTATGTTGCTGCCCAGCAGTTAGATGGTCATATGACTAAGTTTCTGTCAATGGAATGTGAGTGGAAGTGATGTGGTCACTCCGTGCTGGAACCCTTAAAACAACAGATGTGCCTCCTCTATCCTTTCTTTTCTCCTTTCTGTCCAACTGAAAGTGACAGCCACCCAGATTTTAACACATATGCAAAGAAGATGCCCAGGAAGAGGCCAGAGCTGTCCAGGCAGCCTGGACAACCGCTAGCTTGAACGAAGCTTAACTACTTACCCAAAGAAAAAAATGAGCCATTGTATTTTGGGGTCTCTTTGTTTCAACAGCGTAATATTTCCCTAATGAATACAACTAGATAATCTCTGAAGACCTTCTCCAACTCACAAGGGCTCACTTGCTGGTTGACTTCATCACATATAGTCACTTCGTTTAAGAAATCTACATTCATCATTTTAAAAGGATACACTGAGCCCTTAATCTTTTCTTAAGATTTTTCTTTATTTATATGAACGTATGTTCTTCAGAAACAAAATTTAGTTTGCACCTTTGTTTTTTGTTTGTTTGTTTCTTTGTTTGTTTTTAGTTTAGTTTTTTTTTTTTTTTTTTTTAGTTTGCACCTTTGAAACAACCACTTACACTGGCTGGATGGAATGAAGGTTGAACACTTGGTTTCTTTATTAACTACAAAAAGTACAGTAGCAATAATTACATAAATCACTATCATTTCTCACAGAGAACACTACATGTTCAATCACAGTTTATAGTGTTCTGGTGTCTTCATGCTTTCCAAATTGTGGCAAATATACCAGAAATGAGAGATAAGATATTTTAGGCAGGACACAAATTTTTTTAAAGTTAATAACTACACATTATTTTATGGCAAATGACTATCAATTGATAAGATAGTATAGTTTTTTTAAGACAAATTTAAGTAAGTAAAAAAAGAATTTGTTTAGAGAAAAACGTGACTAGTATAGGAAATGACAAAAATTCTGAAGGTGATATGCAAATGACTGAAACTGGGGAACTCAACAATAACTGCAAGGTAGATTGAGACTATATTATGATATTCACCTGGAATGATGAAACTAATGCTCTAAAAGGGGCATTGGTCAACCAGTCAAGACTAAATAATTAACTCAAGTGAGAATATTAACAACTACTAATTGTAACCACCTTTACAGTTTACAAAACACTTTTTCACATTCATTATCTCTTTTAATTTCATAATTAAATATGTTGAAATATAATGGTAAAGCAAGTGTAAAATAGCACAGAGTTTTATTTTTTAAAAGATTGAGTGTGTATAATATTGTTTGTGTTAAAGGAGTGACATGTGGGCTTTATCATATAAAAACTTGGTTCAGACCCCAGGTCAGCCATTCATACTCTGTGGGACCCAGAGTGGGCCACTCATTCAACAGTCAATAGACACACACTGTACATCTATAACGTGTGAGGCATGGATCTAGATGCTTAGTCTACATCAGTGAACAGAACAGCAAACGTGCTCCCCTTTAATCTAAAAACATTAGCTTAACCTCTAATGAAGGAGACATACAATAAACATAATAAATAAGTAAATTATAAAATGCATTATAAACCAGGAAGTGATCTTTTTAAAAAGTGAGGGTCAGAGAAAAGAAGAAGAAGACTATATTAAACAGAGTGATCAAGGCAGCATCCATGGAGGAGGTGACAACTGATAGACCTGAAAGAAGGAAGGGCATGAGCTAAGTGAGTGTCTGGGGGAAGGAGGGTCCAGCAGGAGGTCTTCTTTAAGGTTTTCTAAAGCCAAGTATTAAGCTTAGATCACTGTAATGGTCACCTCATTTGTTTCCCTTCTCTCATGGACCATTGTCTTATGTTGCTTGTTGTCCAATATCTGTAAACCATTGTTTTATATGTTTAGTTAGTTGTGTAAGTTGTTTAAGGTGGGAGGGTAAATTCAGTCCTCATTACTGCAAGTTAAGTTGTGAACATGTTGAGTCTGAGATGTTTATTGGCCATCAAAGTGGATGGAGGGCTCACTAATACACATCTTACTATGCTCTACCTCCAGGATTTCTGATTCAGTAGGTGTGGAGTTGGTCCCAAAAGTATAAGTTTCTAACAATTTCCCAGGTGATGCTGTTACTGCTGGTTCTCAAAGTATGAGAACCACTGATAAACTATAATTTTCCCTTATGCTCTAACCAATGGTCTTTATATAAAAATATAAGTCAGAAAGTCACTTCTCTGTTAATAATCTGAAACAGCTCCAGAGACCTGTAATGTTTGGGATGTGGCTTTCCCTTCTCCATCCTTCCAGCTTTCCTTTGTACCTGTCTCCCACATCTCTCTGCTAGACATCCATGCAGTGTGCCAGGTTCTCTTGGCCTCACCTGATGCCCTTGCTCATGCTGTGTCCTCTTTCTAAAAAGTCCTCCTTCCACCATGATCTGCAAAGACAAGTCAAAGCCACCACTCCAGTCTCCTCTGTGAGACCTTTCCTGCCCCAGGTAGAATGGTGGTCTCTCCTTTCTGGCTCCCATAACTCCATCAACACTTAGTACAATTCGTTTAATTTGTCTACCTTCCTCACTATACTTACAGCTCCTTGAGAGCTTTTAAATTATTTTTTTAATTATTCTTAATTTAATTTCTTTAGCTTTGTTCTAATTGGATGGTAAAGACCCCTGGGAACTTTATTTCAACTTCCAGGAACACCGTGAGTTGTCACAATGATTGGGGAAGATGATCGGCATTTAAGGAGCAAAGGCCACTATGAACTTGCACAGCATGGTCTCTCACAAGCATGAATAGTCAGACCCCAACCCTTACAGCTTTCAAATGTCCCTCAAGATATCATGAAGGTAAGAAACGTGTTTTCCATTATCTGAACATTCAAATCCACCTCATCACACTCACTTGGGTGACCTTGACTTTAGGCAAGAATGTTAACCTTTCTAAACCTCAATGTTATCATCTGCATAATAAAGGTAATAATACCTCTTGAGGAGTTTAAAAGAATTAAATGAAACACTGTATGTACAACACCTCACACAATACCTGTTCCTTACTAAATGCTCAATAAGTAATGGTTGTTTTTATAATTGTTATTATTCATTTCTTATACTTATCATATAACATAGCACATAGTAGATGATGAATAAATGTTTGCTGAGTGAAATAAGTTGGTTTTAACATACCATTTCTAGAAAAATAACATTTTTAAGAAAGAATCTCTAATGACAGAATATGGAACCTCCAAGAAGGCTATTCAGAGAAATGTTAATTAGAAATCTTTTATGGGTCTCTGCAGTCACATCATGCAGCCAATTCACTCAGCCAAGCCCTATCTATACCTCTTGACCATTTATAATTAATCTCGATGGCCCAGATCTCAGATGAAGAAAAATAGGAAAAGAGATGATTGTTTTTTTTATTCCAGCTTCTATGCCAGAATATAGATAATCCTTTTAAAGAGGAATTTTTAGACTCTGTGGGAAGACCTGCCTCATACTCTGCTTCAATTTAAAACAAGCACTAGAATTGGAGTGGAGCCAAGAACTCTGCCAAGGACGGGAGAGGGAGTGAGCATGTTCATTCTCCCCATGAAAATGAACAGAGGGAGCAGTAGGAACTCTATATTGAAAACCACCTAGAAAGAAAATTGAGAAAGAAAAGTGTGCTCAATCACAAAACACAAAACCAGAGAGATTTTCCTATTACCTTCCCCATTGGCATTTACAGTGATGAGACTGGTTCTGATACTTCACCCCTAAAGGATACAAAGAACTGAAGTATGTATTTGAATTAAGAGAATTTTTTTCACAATTACCTGGAAATGTCAAATAAAATCAATGTTATTAAAAATAACTGTTTTGTTATACCTTAAAAAGACCTAGATTTTTAGAAACCTAAAGAGATCAAATTTTACAAGAACCCTGAGTAACGATTTTTCTCTGTTGCTATCTTTGTGTTTAAATGTCACCCAGGCAACAACTCTGCAGTTAACATTACAGGTTTGATAAGTATGGGTTTTCTGAGAAATCCATTTGGAAGCTGATTAATTTTTCAGATGTCCTTTGTCAGCAGACCATTTAATTGACAAAATATAGTGCGGTTGTCAAACTACTCTAGACAAAAAGAGCTGACCTAGGCAGTTTTTGTTTCCCATTAAAAACACAATTACAAGTATCTTTTCATTGTGTGTTCTATTTGCTAGTTATGGATGCATTTAGGTAATGACTTAGTCTCATCAGACTCAACTGTGATCCGTCATTAACAAGTTAATAATTGTTTACTCTTAGGGAAAGGTTTTCTACCTCTCAAGTTGATACTTAGGCTCTGTTCACTACTCTACTTATTCTTTCTCCTTCTTGAATAGCTAGAGAGACAGACAAGTTTCAAAATTAAAAGTTCTAAATGAAAACTGGCCAGAGTGCTTCTTAGCCTCACGGGCCTCTCAAATTCCTTTATAATCTGGCCTTCATTCATCTCTTCAACTTCAGCTCTTTTTTCACTTTCCATCCTTTTCTGGCTATATTACATTTGTTTAAGTTTTTTGAACATGCCATGCATTCTCTTATCTCTATCCTTTGTATATGCTGTTTTCTCTACCTAGGACACTCTTCTCTTTTTCTTACCCTCTGCGGCTCATCCTTTGCATCTCAATTTAAACCTCACTTCTTTCTAAAGGCTTTCCTGGAATCCTAGACTGGGCAAGATGTTCCTATAACGTATCCTCAGGGTACCCTTTATTTACCCACTTATGCAATTATATTTCTTCTACCTAAAAATAAGATCCACAACATCTGCCTTGGCCACACTGCTTCTCCATGATTGAGTATATAATATATATATTCAATAAATATTCACCAATTGAGTAGACCAAGGAACAAATCAGTTGTCCAGAACACCTTCATATAATAAGACAATATTGCCTTTATCGCATGAATTAACCAAGGTCTTGTGAGCTTAAAAGACTGGCCCAACACCACTGTAACATCTTGACATCAAAACTAGTGTTCAAGACTCCTACTCCGAGTACAGAGCTTTTTACATTATTTCAAGGGTTACAAACCAAGATGTCCATTAGGATAATAAGAAAAATGAGAGGGATGAAGGACCACATTAAGTAAAAGAGACTGTGATAAACTAAAAGACACATGCCTCATTTGAAGGGAGCATATACCATGTGGGTCCAGCCAACTGTTCCTATATAACAGGGTCTAGTGTTGACAGAGCTTACTTTTTTGTTGTTTTTCAAGGGAGAAAATGGGGAAAATCTATAACTGTATGTCAAATAGTCGAATTTTTTAATACTGGCCCCCCAAAAAATGTTTTGAATGTAATATATTATGACGTCTAAACAAAATACTAATGGGCTACACATATCCTCTAAGTCCCCATTTGCCATTTCTACATTACTCTACCCTGAGCTGCTTCTTTCTATACAACTCAGCCCTGTTTTTGGAGACACCTTCTCATATTCCAACAACCAGCACTCAGGCAATTCCATAGTGACCTACCATAGGAAAATCTCTTCAGAATCAAAAAAATTCAGTAAAAGACAGTTGCCTTTTCCTGATGAGAGACACTCAGCTCCCCCTTCTCCAGTTGGTTTAGAACCGACCCACTCCATGGCATTTAACTCAGCTCCCACACAGGCTGTGGTAGCTCTTATGATCTCACATGATGGGAACCCAAACTTCAAAAGTAGAAAACCTACTTTTTTCCTCAGGAGAATCCAAAATAACATTCATATAAGGATATAAGACCAGTTTTAATTTCTGGGGGAAAATAGACTCATAGGGGTCAGGTTTGGGGTCTGGCCCTCACGCTTGCAGCTCTGTGATCTTGGGTAAGTAGTAACCTGCTGGGAGCCTCAGTGACCTCATAAAACAGATGAAATGGGAAGAAGAGTTACCTCCACATCCATATTAAGAATTGACAACAAGCCCAGCTAACTAGACTTCATTATTTCTATGGTTCTATTCTAGGTAGAAATGTCTGGTCCCAAAATCACTGCTCAGTACTGAGTATGGAACAAATGGAACCACAATGGTCCTGAAGAGAACTCACACAGAGAGGAAATCTGGCTTTCATACTCTTGAGCTTATTTGTCTAATTCTCACCCAGTTATACTCTCTTTTCCTCATTCAAGTAATGAGAAAAAAAGTCATGGGTACTCCCCATCACTACTTCCTCGCCAACTTCTCTATAATTTTTTAAGAGCTATAATTGATGCTTCTTGGGCTCTTACAAGGACCATTCTCTGAACTTACCTGTGTTTGCTAATTTGATCCTCACATCCAAGCAACTGCATTGAAATCCCACAGCTGGAAAGTGGAGAGGACAGGATTTGGACCATATTCCTCGGGCTCCCGATCCTGAGTGTGTAGCCACCAACACATTTCCCACTTTTGCCCCCACCCTTCCTTTATTCATTCATTCACTCATTTAACAATAAAGAAAAAGTGCCTACCATGTGCAAGGACATCAGGAAGCTTATAATTCGGGGGGGGGGAATAAATAAGATAAATAAGTAAAAATATAATAAATATAGTAGGTAGCCTCGTAACAAATGCTAAGTAGGAAAAAAAAAAGCAAATAAGAGAATTATGATGACTAGGGCAGCAAGACTAGTCTACTAGTGGCTGCAATATGAGGTCCACAGGCAGCTAGTTTTGCACCAAGCAGAGAATGCATGCCAATTGGTGGAACATGGGAAATATCCAGGAAAAAAACCTTGCAATGATTAAGCCCCAATTATATGCCAAATATAATGTGTACAATGTAAGTCATCTAATTTGTCTTCTATCCATCTTACTTATCTAAGGTATTATTCTATCAGTTTAACAAACCAAAATTTTTAATAATTTTATTTTAATGTCAATAATCCTCTGAGAAAGGCATTGGTATCTCCATTCACAGACAACAAAATAAAGAGCCTGCCTAAGGTTAGCCAGCTGGTAAGTGGCAGGACCATGATTCAAGTACAGGAAGCTGAATGTCTTTCTTCTAAACTAAATAACTTGCCTTGGGCCAGTCAATAAACAAAGATCCACACTGAAAAACAGTATCAAAGAATACAGCAGCAAATGAAAGCAGGGGTGTGTGTGTGTGTGTGTGTGTGTGTGTGTGTGTGTGTTATCCTAACAGGGGCCT